>JAZDUH010000327.1:25857500-27205625 GCA_036419115.1 Scarus forsteni | reverse complement strand
TTTCTACATTTCAGTTCATATTTTATTATTTGGAATTTTATTCTTTGTTAAATGCTTTTCCTTTTATTATCCTATTTAAGTAATTTTATTATGCACCAGATGTTACACTTTCTCATTTTACCATATTATTTATATTTATAATTAATTTATAATTTTACTATTTTATATTGTTATATTATTTTATTTATTTACGTACTTACTAATTTACTTATCTTACCCTCTAGTATTTTTTGAGTATTTTTAACTATTATTTTAGTTTATAGCCCCTGTGTTTCCTCATTTTTAATTCAAGACAGCGTTTCCTCAGTCTTCTAATTTTGTTTTCTGTCAGAATTTTATTTTTATGTCTTTGTGTGTTTTATGCAATTATGCAGTTTTCTGCTTTTTATTTCACTTATTGTTACTTTATTTTATATTTTTTTCCCATGTAAAGCACTTTGTATCACAAAATCCTGTATGAAAAGTGCTATATTAGTAAAGTTTGATTGACTGAAAACATTGAAGAGTTATCCACAGTCTCCACTGCTGGGTCTCACCATTTACTGTTGTTTAAGTTTAGGACTTTACTAAATCAAGTTTCTTTTCAGAGTTAGCTTAAAACATGGCTGATTAGCAATCTAAATTGTGAACATTAGCAAAAAAACCTGAACATGAAAAATAATCACTTTCCTAACAGGCACTTCTACTATTAGCACTTTATGACAGGCACTGCTGAGTCAGCACTTTAATTTGAGCACTTCATTGTAGGCTTTACTAGACTATAGTATTTAATCACTGTTAATGTTTGTGTTTATGTCTTTAACTTTGGTTTTATTTTACCTTTATGTTTGGGACAACAGATAGAAATGAGCATTGTGCTAAATCAAACACATTTACGTTAATCTTGTGTGGGCTCCCGCGACATTGTATGCTCATTAAAATGCACCATCCCTTTCAAATACACAGAAAAACAAAACTGTACCTCATTTATTCAGCAGTAAACTAGTGTTTCTGTTTCTTGGCAAATAATTGTGTGAAAAGGGAGAAAATCGTTTTAAACAAAAGACTCCAGTTTGGTTTGGTGGAGTGGTAAGCAGCAATGCAACACATGCTTCTGTGTCCCCTACTCACTCTCTCACTCTCTTCACAAGCCCTCCCACTGTTTCTCTCTCCTGTCATTAAAGGCACAAAAATGCCCAAAAAATAGTCTTAAAAAATAATACAGAAAAATGACTTCTCGGTCCATGGAGGGAACTTTTTGCAAAGCATTCTGGGTTTGCTCTTGGCATAAATCACGAAGTCCTCTTGGACCTTTTAACCTTGCAGTTCAGCTGGATTCACCTGATTTGATGTCTGTAGTCAGGCAGATCCATCTTGCAAAGCTTCAAGCTGGAACATCTGAGCCCGATCTGCAGAGGCATCAACCCATCAGAGTCCTTTAGGGGAAAGAGGACCGAGTCTGTGAACAATGGCTGCTCGTACTACATTAGGATAGATGCTCTTTGCTTTGAGGCATTTTTCTCAGAAATGAGCAACATGTCTTCATTACAAGAACAGCACTGGAGGCATTTCTCCACGGAAAAAATATCTTCACTCTCGACTGGCTCTGGCGAGAGTCTGTTGTACAAATTAGCTGGCAGTGTGCACTAAACTCTGCAGCAGTCGTGCCTGCCTGTGACTGAAGAATGATCATCCACTCATCTTGTGGACATGTTTCTCTTTTGCCTCTCCAATCACCAGGAACTGTTGCCCATATTAGCTGAATATACAGGGTGTCCAAATATTACAAAGGCACTTGATGAGATACTGTATCTTAACCAGATTTTATTTTTTTTATGTATTTTTTGGGGCATTTTTGTGCCATTATTGATAGGAGAGAGACAGTGGATAGGCTTGAGAAAGGGGGTGAGAGAGTAGGGGAAGACACTCTGCAAACTGGTCACAGGCTAGATTCGAACCTGGACCGGCAGAAGCAAGTACATGGGGTGCCTGGTTGCTAACCACTCCACCAAACCAGAGTTGTTTCATTTTAATAAGTGTTCATTAAAGTTGTTATTCACATCAAAATTCTGTGTTTCAGATATTCTGCTAATGGAAGGAAAACTGTTAAAAAATGAACCCCTATAAATGGCTTCTCCTCAAGAGAAGGCACAGTGTATATCCTGGTTTATTGAGACAAAATCAGATGTGCAGACTCAGCGAAACTACAGAACTGAGTGTGGAAGAGATCCACCATCACGTCCTTCAGTTGTGCATGTCACAAAAAGTTTATGGAGACAGGGACAGTGTTGGATAAAGGGAGGAGTGGGTGAAGACAACAGCCGTATAAGACAAGCCTTTCCTTTTATTAACAGAATATCTGAAACGCAGTTTTAATGTGAATAAAAACTTTAATAAACTCTGATTAAAATAAAACAACTCTGGGTAAGATATCTAATCATCTGCCTTTGTAATAAAAATTTTAAATTGTAAAGAGACTTTATGGACAACCTGTATATCTCATATATTAAAGGGACTGTGAGGAGAATCTGTTTCCGGCGACATTAAGACTCTGCTACCCATGAGCACGCGCAGCGACTGTCGTAATGCTGCGTTCCAGTAACCTCGGAACTGGGAGTGACATAATCTCCAACTAATCGGCATTCCAGTTGAAGTCGGAAAAAAACATGCCGATCTACCAGGCTATTGTTAGCTGTTGTTAGCATGCCCTGCGTTGTTGTATGAAGAATGTGATTACCACTATGGCAGCCTTTTTGTAAATATAAGTCTAACAATACTATGTATACAGCTGATCTAGAGTGACACACCTCAGTCAGAAGTACAAATAAATTGATTATTACAGGAGCTAAATAACTGTTCACACTGGGGGCATCCATCTTCGATTGACAACTCGGGGGTGGCGAGGTTTCACCGAGTTCCCAGAAGGAAATTCCGACCTCGGGTGGCGTTCCAGTTGCGGTTTCCTACTCGGAACTAAAAAATTCCTACTTCTGAGTACAACTTGAACGCGACACAAGCCAACGCATGTGTATGTTGTGATGCTACTAAAAATGCAGCTCAGACCTTCCTCAGAACTCTGCATTGCTTTACAACTTCTTTTTTCAACAACTTACAGGATGCAAAGCGACGAGGTAATGTATCTCTTTCTAGTTACGTAGCGGTAGTTTTTGATGTGTGACAACAAGCAGTTTTTTGGAAAACTTAGTATCGTAGTTTTGTAGCCAGCTTTATATCGCTACTTACAGCACGGTGCTCTAAGATGTGTCCAAATAATATAAATTTGCTCTAGTTTTAGTTGTCTTGTTCCTGAAGTTGAGTATCCAGGCCAGTCCAGCCCTGTCCCACCCGACCGGAACGCTAAGGAATAGCATTTATAGATAATCTATTTTGATGCTATAAAACTCATCTTAAAGTGTGTGTTTTGATCAGGCATATATCTAAAAGTGAGACTTTTTTGTAATTACTTAGAAACTCCTCACAGTCCCTTTAAAGTAAATATCTATTTAACTGTCTATTTGCTGTTCAGTAGTCACACCTCTATAGAGAGCTGTTCTTGTTAATTATAGTGCTTAATTTTCAGTGTGAAGGCAGTTGAAGCAGACAGCAGATCTCTGCTTGGCTTGTAAATGTCTTGTTGGCTGTTTTTGAGTGGTTGAGGGGATAGAGTCACAGGGGGAGTGTGAGTATCAGAGTGAATGTCGAGGTCCAAAATCTGTATGTGATGCAGAAACAGAGGAGCATAGAGCTAGCAGGCCCCACTTGCCAGTACTGCAGTCTGTGACGGATTGCTAAGTGTTTTCATTAACAAACTGCATCTGTCATGGAACACACAGCCTGCTACTTTATTAATATTGTTTAAAATTCCCTAAATTTGAAAACTTTCAAACAAATTTCAGATGATATATGTGCTCAACAAAGAATATTTATCTTAGAGTAATTCAGTTTCTTAATGGAACAATTTTTGACTCTAGTTAACTTAAAATTCTTGATGAGATAAATTAAAACCAGGATACTCAAATTTATACAAACACAATCAGTCTATTAGCTTAAGAGACATTGTTGCGAAATGATTTTGACAGAATTCTTTTAAGTTTACAAAAATGAAAAGGTCTTGGATCTCTTACAAATATCATTCACTATAAAAATGTTAAATATTCCGCTAAAAAAAAATCTACATATAAATTAAACAACAAATACATACATACGCTTTTGACATAGAAACTCTATTTTTTACATTTTCATTTACATTTAGACGTAAAAGGAATTCCAGAATATATTTCAGAAAAAAAATGATCCAGTTGTTATCTCTATGTTGTACCATAGTCACTTTTATCACCTCATAGGCAGGTCTATCCAAAATATTGCTTCTGACCTATGAAGAATACCTTACAAAATTTACATTTCACATTTACTTTGATCTGCTCTTTTGTTTGCAAGCTGTTTTTGCCCAGCAGCACTGCCTCTTCATTGATCCAATCACGATGCAGCCACTGATATTTAAAAAAAAGACTGTGTTGGTAAGAGTCCATAATGTAAAACTTTTGCAACAATCAGGACAAAAATGTACAAAATCTCCTTCTGTCTCTTGTAAAAGTGTAGTCAGTAAGTGCTTTGGCTCCCTTGAGGATGGCGATTTTTGCTTTGGTTGTTTGTCAGCCAGAGAAGTTCACAGGTCTGATCATCATCGTTGTGGACTTCAGTGAGTAGCCCGATCCCTTCCAGTAGTACCATTTGACTCCGTTGAAGCGGTTTGAGTTTTGGCCCTGTTGGTAGTACATCCCATTCAGATTGGACGGACCGCAGGCGTCGAACCACCAACCTGCAACATCAAAACATAGTTACACATTAAACTGTTGCATTAATATGTTCTAGTAATAGCAGGACTAGAATCATCTCTTTAGATCAGGGATCAATATGTGAACCCTGCATGCACGTCGTTCTAAGCCTGTCCCTGTCCCTCATACTGCTGCGACACACCGGAGGCAGCAGAGATATTCTGGCTACTTGTTTTTGAGACGGGAAAGTTGTTCTTTGGTTTGGATGTACTTGTTCTTCTGGTTGAATAATTGCTTAGAATAATAGCAAACAGTATTTAAAAAAAGTTTTTATTTGGGTTTCTTGATTAGTATAGATTTAACTTTAATGAAGAAACCATAAAAGTGACAAAAAAAATCTTTCCTTTCTATTTTTTTCTGAAATTTGATCAGCTTCGCAGGACCAGATTAAGGCCCCATCCACACGAAGACAAACCGAGGTCTAAACGCATAAGTTTTTTGCCGAATCTGTGTATCATCCATACGAAGACGGCTTTTTGAGGTCTGTAAACGATCATTTTTGAAACCAGGTTCCAGAGTGGAAAGATTTTGAAATGCCGGATACGCAGCTCCGTGATTACTGGCTCTCCGCCACTTTTCGGATACGCTTACGTCATAGTTTCATATGTTCATTGACACGACAACGACAATGGCGGCATACGTGAAGCATATGTGCTGATGAAGCTAGTGACCCTACTGTCCCTGTTGCAGCAAAATCTTCTTCTCAATCGCCACCGAGTTGAACAAACAATTATCGAGGAAACATTACGGTGGTCTCTGTTTACAATCTCTCTTTGCAGCTTTTGCCGCAAGTGCACATGCCCGCTGTTTTTTCGTCTGTTTCCGCTTGTTTCCGTCATATCGTTACAGCACCCCTAGAGCTCTGGCATGTGTTTTACAGCGTTTTCATGCGTATCGAGTGCATTCATGTAAACGCACACATTTTCTGAGACGCCTTTGTCTTTATGACGATTTTTTGAAACTGTTAAGCGTTTTGTCTTCGTGTGGATGGGGCCTGAATTTGATGATCACTGCTTAATGCAACTGGTCATTTTATTTGGTAACATATCGTTAAAGAGGAATTCAAACATAAAGACAGCAAGGATGGAAAAAATGTCGAGTTTTTTAGAAATTTAGTTGTACCTTAAATAGTGTAAAAAGAACACACATCTTCAGGTCTAATGCTCAGTGAAAATATTGTTTACTGTAAGAACTTCTATCAGAGTTGTACATAACGAACATAATATGACCTAACTGAACATTTTTATTCTGAAAGAGAAGTTATGATGCAACTTCTATGAATCAAGGAGCCTTTTTTTTTAGTAGTTTACCATTTATGATCCTTATACCTATGAAATACAGCAATAAGTATAATCCCCAAACACCCAAAGTTGGCTTAAGTATTGTTTTTATCATCAAAACTGGAAAGAAAACTTGAACAGGTCAGCTTTATCTTTTTTTATGAACATTTTTTAGCAACTTTTCACAAACCAAGAACTCCTGATCCAGCTTTATTCTCTCTCTGTCTGAGATGCTCTATCAGAGACCCTGGTTTTCAGACCTTTCTGTCTTAAGGCTCCTTGTTACTGTGTAAGCAAACAGCCAAAATGCAGCAAAATTTTACAGTCTTTGGTAGACAATGTAATGAAAACATGGTCTTACAGCAAAGCCCAACTAAACTTCTCTCCAAATCTACAACACTTAAGTCTAGCTAGCCTTGATTCCAACTGTCTAAACTGAATTCAGGAGTCTTTTCAAACAAGCACTGATCTCTGTAAGATGTATTTATCAATCAGTAAACTATTATTTTCATTTCTGGGATAATTTCAACATATTTTAGGAGAAAAATGCTTTTAAAGGGATGACGCTTTGCTGCCAACTCCTCCAGAATGCTTTGTGAGGGGCTTACAGCGAGGGGCAGGGAGGCATCATATCAATCAGAGCACCTTCCTCCATGTTTTATTTACGTTAACTCTTGAAACTTGAATGATGGGTTGCTTATAAGAAGAAGAAGAAGAAGAAGACATACTTTATTAACCACTCACGGGAAATTCAGGTTCTACACACTCCGTTGTTCAGACATGCTTTACACACATAGGCTGAAATGCACATGTCCTATGATGATGCACTAATGGAGGGATGTCAGAGTGGTGGATTGCCGCTCCTGAAAAATCACTTCAGAGCAGTTTTGGGGGTTCACTGCCTTGCTCAAGGGCACTTCGACAGTGCTCAGGAAGTCAACTGACACCCCATCAGCTACTACTCCAACTTCCAAACATGGTTTGGTCAGGATTTGGACCAGCCACCTTTCAGTCCCCAGGCCAAGTCCTTACGGAGTTAGCTACTGATGCACAAGTACATTACACGTTGGTGAGAGCAGTTTTTATCTAAATAGGCTCCCTCATCCAAAACTGCAGAATTGCTTCCTGAAAGACAGACCAGAGGAGTTCTTTGTGGTAAGGCCACTGGAAATGTTGAAATGTATGTAGTGGGGCTTTACCTGTTCAGCGGTCTCCCTGTTTTTTTTTTGTAAAATTTGACTTTAGATGGTTCCGTAAGTGCACTATCTCAAATAAGAAAATATGAAATCATAGTTTTATCATTTTAGTTTAACTCTTTTTGTTAAACTTTTAACATTTTGGCAGACAATGTCATGATGCACAGCGTAATAAGCACAGATTTACAGCATTGTCATCAACTCCCCATCCCCCCACCCATTTAGTTCAGGTCCAAAGTATACGGGGCTGGTGAACATACACTGACTGTGTGTATACGCACGGATACACATACGCATGGTAATAAATAGTTTTATCATTTTAAAAACAAATTGTAAAAAAGCAAAACAAATTTTAACACGTTTAATGCAGAAACGTTACCAAATGTTTTGAACGATTTAGACTGTGTTTTCTGGCAGTGTTTCATTATTAAAAAAAAACTATCTGCCCAAAATATGATTTCCAAGACTTCTTTTGATGGCCATAGTCTTGAATGGTTATCATTACTGTTTACTATTTGCCAGAACTGTATCAAAGTTCCTGATCGTGGTTTTGTGACAACTGTTGATTAATTTCTGTGAAGAAAAGTAAAATATATGTGTAAGAGAATTGAGGCATTATGTTTGGTCACTGTCACCCAGGCCCACAGATCACAGGTTAAAGCTTTGTGAAAAAATTCAAGTTACTGTGAAAATGTGAAGCCACCCTCAAAGCTAAACCATGCAGATATATATTTTTGAAGTTTTCACTCAATTTATGCACATACATTGTCTTTGAATCGAGAAAGCTTTGAAGCCCGAGCTCACTAAAACAAATTACACTGAAGCTGCCTTCACTCCTGTAGAGCCCGAACCTTTGAAGATGACAAGCTGTAATATGAAGACCATGTAAATTAGAGAGTGTTGCATTTTTATTTGGCGTTAAATTCTTTTTCAAGCCATAATTACTCTCGTGGGACTTTTATGTCCTACATAGAAAGGATGTCCATGTCAGTCATGTTTCATTTGTGGCCTCGGCTCAGGCGATGTCTCACCGTGGCATCAATCGAGCAGCTTTGACAACGTGTCACAGCATTAAACTCAAACTTGGCACTGGGAAATTTGAAAGGACAGTGAAACTGCTCTTGCTTATTTGAATTTCATTTTCATTTTTTATGACACACATACACCTTTCTGTCATTTAAGGCAACAAAAGAAGTCGTGCTTTTTCATATTCTTTCAGGGAGATAAAGGCTTTAACTTAGCGAGTTATTTCGCTTTTTTTATGTTGAACCTCCCTTAGATGACAGCACTTGTTCATGTTCCTCACAAAATCACTAAAAGTCCAAGGTAAGATTTACACAATAAGACGCACAAAGACCAAGCATGAGTGTTTGAATGCAGAAATCAAAAGTAATCATATTTTTTGGGCTCATTTGTTCGACAATTTAAAGAGGAGATGTTTGAAATTTAAAGCTCTAAAAAGGGCAGCATGACTCATTGAAAGACAGAGAAGTTGACCACAGTTCTGTTGAAGTGCAGCCCTCTTATTTTTTATTTTCTTTGTGGTAACAGTCAGAAGTGTTATATTATGCTATTACAAAGTCTATGCACTTGATTTTCACAAACCCTCTGTGTGGGATATAGAATAAAAAAACACTTCAATCGCTAAAGTTGTCAGAACCAAACCAAAGAAAAAGTGTGACCACAAGACAGAACTCAGGTTGTTCCTGACCATTAGCTCAAACTCTGTTGGCTAAAGTTTTAAGAATAATGCAACAATATGGT
Source organism: Scarus forsteni (assembly GCA_036419115.1). Lineage (NCBI taxonomy): Eukaryota > Metazoa > Chordata > Actinopteri > Labriformes > Labridae > Scarus > Scarus forsteni. Next base: position 27,196,571 of record JAZDUH010000327.1, on the reverse strand, counting down.
GTGATATTAGCTGCACATTACTGTATCGATATTTGTAGCACAACATCAAGATAATTTATCAGTCATCAATTCATAGAAATTCTGGACACTTTCTTTGTATCAGTGCAGCTTCTGATTTCATGTTAGCAGCAGACATTCATTTGACTCCCTCTTTCTGTTTATTTCCAAAGAGTTTTATCAACCTGTTTATCGTATTACAGCAGTGTATCTCAGTCTGTTAGCTTGGAGACAAGAGGGTGGCTGGTTTGAGTCTCATTCGAAACATACTCAGAGGTTGGTTTAGTAGCTTGGGACATGCAAGCTGACATCTGAGGCACTGCTGCATGTTATGGCAGTTTTTGGCACTGCTGAAAAGGGTTGACGCCCCTCACCCTCAGAGCCTTGGGGTATATGCTGCGTTCCAGGCAACCCGTAACTCATGTTTTTCCCACCTGTAACTCGTGAAAATGCACTGGAACGGCAGTCGAACTTGTAACTTCCGACTTGTGAACTCGCACCAGATCGATGTACTCCAAGTTATGACTGTGACGTCACATCTAGAGCTGAAACGATTCCTCGAATATTTTCGATTATTTGATTACAAAATATCCTCGAGGCAAATTGTGTGCCTTGAAGCCTCGTTTAATATATAATTATACATATAAAATATATATCTGGACTACTATTCAGTGCACGGTGTTTGACAGGGACGGTCATTTCTGTGGCACAACGTGCCTGCTACCTCCGCTGCTGTGCGGCTTTTAAAATAATGAAGGAAGAGAAAAGAGAGGGACAGAAAGGAGAGAGTCCGCAGAAGAAGTGGCAGAGAGTGTCCCAAGTGTGCGGTCACTCCAAGAAAGGACGAAAAGAAAACACAGTGCAGTGTGTCTGATGTCAAACGGAGTTAGCTTAGCACGTAGCTTAGCGTGATAGCATGTCGTCAATGCTGCAGCTCGTCAACAGTAAGCATCCGGTGCATCAAGTCCTCAGAGCGACACAACAGGATGACACTCATGATACATCAACAGAAGCAGCTAATGTGATCAATAACTGAGATACGGGCTAGTAAATAACCTACTTTGATTATGGCTCCGTGTAAAGGCTGGTTCAGAACGTAAATCAATGCGGAGGCTACTTGCCCAGAATTATATGTATTTTGTTCACATACTTTTCACATCCAATAACTTTACATTTAATTTGATTGCAGAGAGTAGAACAGTAAACACTGACAGTGAGTAGAGGAAGCAGGTGTAGGGAATGCTTTCATATGTTATAGAAATGTACATTAGCTAGTTAAATTATCCTAGTATCTAAGTATGATATTATTTGGTCCTGGAAATAAAGTAAGCAAAATAAGATCACCAATATGGTACAGTAGTAAAGGCAATAATTTAGCAAAAAGAGACAAGCATGAACACAAAATAAAATAACCATACTTAAAAAAAATACTAAAAAAAAGCAAGATATGGCCCAGAGTAAAAATAAAAGTATAGATTTTGATTTTGAGATCCCATTTATGCTCAGAATGTTCAAAATAAGAAAAATAAGTTGATAATTTAAGTTACCTGGCTTTTCTGTTTTGTGTGTTCCTAATAATAATAATGTGTAGGGATTTAATGTAAAAAAAAAAAATAGCAGTGAGCGCAATGTAACTGTTATCCGATTACTCGATTATGCGACAAAAATTTGATAGAATAATCGATTACAAAAGGATTCGATAGCTGCAGCGCTACTCACATCACTGCCTAACCAAAATGGCAGCCTCTTAATAATGACAAACACTGTAAAGTATTAGCTTCTGTTACCTTATGTGCCATTTCCCCACTTCTGTTTCACTCAAGTGAGTTAGTTGATAAAGCATAAATCTTACAGTGCCTGCCATGTTGGTTAATTTACATACCAGAATTCCTTGCGCTCAAACTGAAGTCGTAATTTGCCTGGAATGCTTTCGGGTCGGAGCTCGGAGATTTCAACTAGGACATTTTTGAGTTACGGGTCACCTGGAATGCAGCAATAGAGTTTGCACTTTTGCACCCTGAAACTTCACCTCATGTGACGTTGGGTTAACGTTGCTGGTACAGAAGAGTCATCAGGAAAGATGACCTGACCTATTTGCTATATATCGTGGTATATCGTAATGTTGTATAATCACTTGTGTATCACAATACGTATCATATCACCAGCTTCTTGCCAATGCCCACTTATTGTCAGTGCATGGATCAGGAGAGCTTTTGTTTATGATTCTGCTGCACATTAAGCCACCATTTAACCACAGCGTCTTTAATGTTGGCTTGAAGTTGCACAGTGTCCCCTCAGTTTTGGTGTTTAAGCGTGAAACATTACAGAGTTGATTGTACGGTTGGACAAAAGTAACTTAATGATAATGGGATAATGGGATAATGGAAAGTCTGGACAAAAGCCTAGATTGACGAACCTTGCTGTGCAGCCATATCTGCCTGATTTAAAGTCTGTAATCTGGCAGATCCATCTTGCCAAGCTCCAATCTATAATTACTGTGATCAGCCCAAAGCGACAAACCCAATCAGCATCCTTGAAAGCAGTCATAAGCGGGAGCTGCAATCAAGACAACAGCGGGAAATGAATGGCCGTACTGAAATTAGCATAGATGCTAACAGCTTTTGTAATGATGATGAAAGTGTGATGATGGAACGATCACCAATCACCTGCTGGATTTGCTTTTGAAAGGGTTTGCCTATTTCCAAACATTTTCTGTTCTCTTTCCCAGATGGTCTAGAGAAATCTGGCGTGTCAGGTTACAGATTGACACCAAGAAATAATAAAATGCATGTATGAAAGTGAAACCAAAATTTGCAGTTTGACTGGTTTTTAGTGGCACATTCTTACGCTAAACTGTCTGAGTGTAACACTTGTTTGTGTTGCATTGGTATTTATTATTTTGTGTATGGACTTTAAGTCTTGTACATAAGGTATCTATCTAACTGTTTATACTTGTGTATGTGTCATTTAGACTTACTGTAGTGTAGACTTACTGTAGGAGCTGAGCTTGAAACAAGAAGATCGGACAAAAATGCATGCTCTTGCCAAAATTCCTGCCATTTTCATGAACTCAGCCAAAATGATCAAAAAATGAAGAATGAAAAGAGCGTAAAATGCGCACAACAGTCCCTGAGGGTTGTGAAGCTGGGTCATTTAGATTTGATGGACCACAGAGGAGAACATGTGTTTTATTCTTCTGAGGATTTGCTACATTCTTTTTGAAAAATGTTATACATACCAAAAATGTGGTTTCAGATTCCTAATGACAGATCCAGCTTTACTCTGTTTACTGGATCAGTGCCACACAGTCACGACTGTGCACAATGCGCAAATGGAGTCCCTTGTGGGAGACCCCTCATGGGAAAAAAGGGATAGGGGTAAGAGCTTTCATGCTTTCGTGCTCACTTGGCAGACCTTAATACAGAGGGAGACAAACTTCTGGCAGCGGAGTCACTTTCAGCGGAATGGAGGAGGACTTTTGAACAACAAGAGGAGAGAGGGAAAAGCTCAGTTCCCAGGCTATTAATGTCAGCTATTGTCGGAGCTGAATTCCCCAATGAGTTTATCAGTGATTAACTCGGAGCTAATTGTGCTCTTTGACCCGGCCACAAAAGTACGGGAGCGCTTAAGATGCCCTTGAAGATTTTCGGGGGAAGTGCCAAGATTTTGGTGGGTGGGAATTCCTTCCACAACAAGTGGCACGACAAGTTGACGTGACATTGTATGTTTCAACACGAGCAAATATTCAAAAGCAATTCTTAAAGAGGTGTTTGTCTTACCTCCCGTCGTGAGCTGCGAACATTTGCAAACACATTTGTCGTTGTCTGCATCCTTTGTGCTGAAATCACTTCCCGGCTGCCCGATGCTGCTTATTTTGCCTGCTGTTCCACTGAAGCCTTTAAGGTGTATCCTGTGAAATGGAAAAACAGAAAAAATGGAGGAAGAGGAGGAGGAAGTCTGTGATTGCTGTTCCTCAAAAGGCAGCATCCTACACATTATACACGTCCTTAGCTTTACTGCTAGGTGTTAAATGAGGACTTCGAGTCAGTGAGTTTCTATAGGCTTGAATGTGGACATACCACTTTTAAATCTATAAAAAATAACCCAATTATGAACTTTGAGTCTCTTATCTAAGGCTTGCATAATGGCATGTGCAATACTATTTTTAATATTATTATAATGTGATGTACTGGCAAAAAATGGTTTTGCTCTTGAATCAAATCCGATGTATTAAAGGTTTAAAATTGATTAAAAACCTCCATTAATTAATTTTACACACTCATTTTCAACATCTGTCATGACCAGTGTCATCCCAAGGCACACTCAAGATCAAGCCAGCAGCTCAAGACAAAGTATAGTCATATTCATCCTAGGGCTGAACAATTAATTGCAAATTAGGTTAAATCACAATATGACTTGTTGCAATTTTCAAATCGCAGACAGTGCAATATTTTTTAACCAAAATGTGTTGAACATTTTGGCATTGTGATGTAGTTTCTTGCAGTTTCATGCCTATTTTAACCTTTTTTAACCCAGTTTTTACAACTTGATGCCTATCTTGCTCCCGTTCATCTTGTTTTTTTGGCCACTGTCAGACCATGTTTGGAATTTTTACATGGTTTTTGAAATTTAATCCCAATTTTGCTGCTATAATCAATTTTCCTTAGTCACTTTTGAATTTTTATTTTTATATGTCAATATGGAAGTTAGAAAATTAACTTTCATCAATTTTTTTCAAGCATACAGAAAAAAGTAGATCATGTTGGTTTGCTTTAAAACACAATGTTGAACCTCACTGCAAAACCTTGATAATACATTAAGCACTGATGGAGTAAATTAAAAACTTGTTCATTAGTTGCAATAAATTTGCAGTGCATTGAGAATACTATTTGAAAAATACTGGTCCAGATTATTGTGATTAACTGTTAAAAAATGCATGAGCTGTTTAACTCTGAACACATTTTATTGTACGTTTTAGTGTTAAATAATTTTACACAGCCTCTTAAGGTTCTGTAGGCAACAACTAATCCTGAAATAATCATCGTTTAGCAAACACATAATGTGTTGTGGAGTCAAAAATAGAAAACATATTCTGAACTAGAAAAGCACTCAGAGAGCGCAGACCTCCGCCAGCGCCACAGTCCTCACCCATGTTGTCATTTTCACCATAAATATTAGTGCTACTTTTATTTTATCTAAATATTTAGATTCCTTGACCATGAAAACATACTATTAGCAATTGGACTCATAATTATATCTTTTTTTGTCCAGTAGTTATTTACGAAAATCGCATTTAATGGCTGTTGGATGGTGATCCAGATCACTCCTGAAATCTTAGCATTTGTTCCTTGTCCCAATCTGGACATTTCCTGAAAATCTTTATCAAAATCTGTCCATAACTTTTTGAGTTATGTTGCTAGCAGAGAAACAAACAAAAAACAGACGCTGGCAATAACATAACCTCGTAGTCGGAGGTAATGAATCATGACACTCTGAATTGAGATCAAATTGAATAGTCACCTTGTAGAAGGTTCAAACCTCAATATGATGATGAGTAAACTACTGCAGCCTTCATGCACTTGAGGAACTTTCATGGATGCATAAATTAACAGATGTTACATCGGCATGTTACTGTTTAAAAGTTAATTATCACATCTCTTCATGATGAGATAAAAATATCTGCAGCTTTAATTACCAGTATTTCAGCGTTATAGATCTGCACTTATTTTGGGAAGTTTTTGCAAAGCTGTTGATAAATTAGGAAAAGTAATTTTCATTGTTAAGTAAAAGCTTCATAATGAGGTAGATTTTCATAGTGGATGCATCACTGTAGCTCTTAAACAGGTTGTTGAGGCTCAGTTTTAGTTGCTGTTAATATTAAACTTTGCATATAATGAAGGTAGCGCAGCAGGTAGTGCGCCTCTGGCTCTCCATGTGGCTCTGTGATCAGATTGTGACTGGTCCAGGGTGCACCCTGCCTCTGGCCCAGTGTGTGCTGGGGTAGGCTCCAGCTCCTGCTACTACAAAAGGGATAAGCAGCATGAATAATGGATGCATGGATATAATAAAGGGGAAATTAAAATTAGTTGTGCATGACATTATGGGTACAATATCAGTATCCACAGATAATAGCTTAACAACTTCAATATCTGTATGTACAGATATACACATTTCTGCTGATATTTACTGATGATATATCAGTCATTTACATCCTCTTTATTGTCTGAAAATTGGTAGAAGTAGGAATGTACCATAATGCTTTTTCCTGAGGATAAATGAATGTCTGTTTTTAAAAACCTGCAATATTATTTACAGAGAATGAAAAGTAGTTTTTCTTCTTTTTCATCTGTTTCTAACACAAATAAACAGTAACAATTTAAGAAGGCCCGTACATATTAGTTGAGTAGAGCCTGTTTTATTTCAGCTGAAGTATAATGGCACGGTAATAATTTTATAGACATCGACGTGCTGGATATTTACAAAAAAACATTATTGTGTATTCCCAATTCAAATAGACTGCATTGTGTTGTTTTTTTTCATACATCAATATCTGTATTGGCTTAAATTACTTTTGCAAGTATTTGCCTACTGGATATATTCAATATTATGCATCCCTACTTTCATGTTTGAGTCTTTTAGCCTGATTTGCTCATTTGTTGAGCTGTATGAGGACATGATGGTGAATTGTGGCCCTAACAACCCTACCTGAGCTGTAAAGAGAATTTCTGACACATATTTTTTTTTTTATTTTAGTAATATAGCTGCACACACTTGCACAGTTAGAGCGAAGCAAGAGCTTGTGCCTCAACTTCAGGGCAATCTTTTTTTTTAACGGCTGCACAAGCTGTCAGATAGGGTCTTGAAGCTCCTTGACAAGGTACAAGGAGTAATAATTATCTTCAGAGGTCCCGCTTGAAAGGAGTATTTTGTTAAAATATCTGTGCACTTCATGTGCAAAGCCATGGAAAACAGATTGCTGGTGAATACTTTTCCTTCCCCCACGATCTCTCTACCCAGTTTCCAAATCTGTCTACTGTCCTACCTTCAATCTAACAATGAAAACAGGATTTTTAGGTCCAAATTCAGACAAAGCAAATACTTCTTGCTAAAGATCATAGTGTTATGACAGTAAAATTGCAGTTTGCGTAGCCCCCAAGGGCCTTGCAGAGAAAAGAGGGAGCTCTCTAGTGCGTATTTTCTTACAGTCTTGATTTTTTGTTTGTTTTACTGTCATGTTCACAGTCATAAGCCCTGTGGTGTCTCAATTTTTTGCCAAAGAATGCTTTTACTTGCACATCGTTGTAGGAATCAACAGGAATCACTGGGTTGAACAGCTAAACACTAAATTAGTCATAGCCAAGCGGACTTAAGACCCACATAGAGCTGTGTTGAATTGGAGTATTTCAAGGTCTGTTTGAGAAATTCAAAGGAGGTATTCGTTCCTCTCTTAGAATCGGCTTATGTTGAGGAAAAAGCTACCCTCAAGGTTGTGTTTTTGCCAAGAAGTGCAAACAGTATGCTTAAAATCTGAGACATTTCATGTATTTCCTATTTTTCTCTCTCTGGTTTTATGATATTTTCTTTGGGCTGAAGCCAGAACATTCATACCAGGAAGTTTACAGCGAAGGAGGAATTTCTACACTACGTTTTGCTTTTAAAATTCTCATGGGAGGTCAGCATTTTTGACCATGTAAGTTTTTTTTTTCTAAGTCAGGGGGGAAATAGTGTAAGCAGACCAGTGCCAAGAATGGCCTTTTAAAACCTGAGTTTAGATCCAACCAGAGGAGAAAATCATTGGAAAATGAACATGTTCTCATCTTCACTCTCTGTGAACAAATTGCAGAGAGCGAGCCCAATTGCTTAGTTATTCCACTTCATTATGCTCTCTAATCGAACCACTTAAAAGTCATAGAAGGTTACAATTTAGGCTCAGTGGCCTAGAAAATGGTGTCGTGATTGAAATAACACAGACGCTTGTGTGAGTTCTTCTTGAGATGATGATTCAGAATCACTTTATCTTTTTCCAAGATTGTGACTTATTTTGAGGACCTAAGTCTTCCGGCTTGGTTCTTCCATTTGAAATAGTTTATTCCTTCAAACTCCAAGAGTATGACAATTGTGGCAATATACTGTATTTCCACCTTTGCTTTTACCTTCTAATCATATCTGAGAAATACAGAAAACAAGAGGTGCTCCGAGAGCACAAACCTCTCCCAAGAGTATTCAACGTTGTTGGGCAAGTTGGTTTAAAAAAATTGGAAAAACTGCCCAGTTTCAAACTATTAACAAATCCTGAAAAATTTGCTGGACTGCATCACTAGAATCTTCTTCCTCTTCCATGAACAGTATTCTCTGAAAATGTAATCAAATCCCATTTGTTGCTTTTCGAGTTGTCTTGCTGACATGCAAACGTATTGTACAAACACTGGCAAAAACTTAGCATCCTTGAGGTAGTGATGCTCAGAACAAATCTCCCAGCAGTTGTCTCACAGTTTCACTATTTAATAATGACTTATTGTGGTGCTGATTATTAGAGCTAATAATATGTTGTTTCACAATTGCAGTGTGCACATGTGTAATAAACACTTCCGTGAATGCAAGATGGTCAGGCTGTTAAAAATATGTGACATACTTCCTTTGCTCCAGTCTTAAACTCATGAGGTGCTAAGGAGTTTATTTTTGTTATAGGCTGTGTAAGTTATTTAATACACATGACCATTTTAAAGAGATACCACAATTCTCAATTAAGTGTTGAAATGTAACAACATCTTATGTGGCAGCTCAGAAAAAAGACAATCACGCGGATAGTCAGATATGTAGGGAAGGAACAGTGGCTGAGCAGGTAGTGTACATGTCTCACAGCAATTAAGTTGCTGGTTTGAGCCCCCTCGGTAAGGGCCTATCTGTGTGGAGTTTGCCTATTCTTCCCATGCAAGGATTTTCTTCCAGCACTTTGACTCTCCCCCAGACCAAAACATGCTTTTTGGCTGTAATTGGTGACTCTGAGTTGCCCTTAACTGTGATTGTGAGCATTAATGGTCATCTGTCTCTATGAGTGGCCCTGCAGTTGGCTGGCGACTGGTTCAGGGTCCCTGTTACTTGGGATATTCAATTATCTGGCCTTGTTTTATTTGCAGACTTACACCAAGAAATGGTCTTGAAAAGGTTGTTTGTGTAATCTGTTAACTTCAAAATTTTATATTATTGATTTTGTCACAGATTTATGTGGATTGGATGTTTTCTAACTTAAAATTAGATAAATTGTTTGGTAATAATCAGCTTATGTTTTACTTTTAGTTTATTGTTTGTTTTTCTGACAATTTTCAGATTGTCTACTGATCAGTAAAATGAGCACTTTTATGCCTACTTTAACGTCTGTCCCTCTGTTTTCTCCCTTTCTTTGTTCATCCTTTGCAGCCATCAGTCTTTAACGTAATGATGCACATTACTGTATGTTATTCCATGGTAGGCCGATAAAACAATACCATTATGCTCACAAATGTAAACTCTTGTATCACTTGACATTTTTGTAGAACTCATTCCTGGGTAAAATGTCTCTCTGATTTGTAAACAAGATCCAAATTTAATCTTTGCCCAAAGCTAAAAGTGGGTTGATTTTTCATTTGATGGGTGGATCTCACAGGGTTTTGTGCCACATGTTGGGTAAATATTCATAACCTAACAGTCATGTGCAAAAAACATGCTGAGTTACAAGCACATTTGGTGCAGCTTCTTTTGCCCCCCTCTTCTGTCTGCCTGGGGCATGTGAAGGCCACATACAGCTCTGCTCCCTATTCTGTGTGGCTGACTACTCACATACCAATTATTTATAAACATGAAGCAAACCTAATATATCACCATAAAGAGATTTTGTCCAACTCCAATAGTGAACATTTTGATATGGCACAGTAATATACCTAACCTTACAGTAGATCTAGATCTGCCTGATTCATTGTCTGTAATCAGACAGATTCATCTTACCGAGCTCCAACATATAATGATTGTACTCAACTCAAAGCAGCACAGTGTCCTTTAGAGCAAGAGGAGGTGGGAGCTACAGGCAAGATTACAGCAGGAAGTGACTGCTCGTACAGAGATTAGCATAGCTGCTAACAGCTTCAGTAGCAATTTTGTCAGATCTGAAGCACATTTCTTTATCAAACATCACAGAGGGCATTTCTCCACTGAAAGAATGTTTTTCACTTCACTTCCAAAATGTTTTGGTGAAAATTTGTTAATGTGATGTGTTTAGTACTTTACTCCGCGGCAGTAGCACCTGCCTACTACATGTTTGATTGGCCTGTAGTAAATGTGATTGGAAGGACAATCGTCCAATCACCTGCTAAATTTGATGAGGTTGTTATGAAAGGTTAACTGTATTTTGTTGATGAATGACGGAAAGATCTGTAGATTGGCAGTCATGATGATGGACTGGAAAAAGAGGGACGATCCAGTGTGCCTCATGCAGACATGCGTAAAGGAAACCCTCTCTGTTTTGTGCTCTGTATACATCATGAAGGAGGTCATATAACCTGTGAAAAAAGATCCCCTTCATCCATGCTCCATTGTCAGTGAGGAGAAAGGATGTTAAGCTAAATGCTCGGTATGTTTGTGCATAGTTGTAAAGGTGAGTTCACACTGAACGCGACTTTGCTGACCTCTGCAATCGCTCTCTATGCAGAGTCAATGTACAGCCCTGATCAGCCACGACCACGCATGACCAGATCTCACGAGATGCGACGAACCTTTCAGGAGATATTGCGCCACCTGAGCCAGTCAGAATTGTTTGAGTGCATGATTGACACCCATGACAGACTGTTTTATCTCAGTTCACAGAGTGACAGTCTATGTCCGTGTGGGAAACATTAGTTAGTGAGGACATTAGTTTCCCCTAGATGGACCGCAGAAAACTGACAGACGATGCTGCTGCAGGGCCATCAGCTGGTTGGTAAGTGAGTAGAAAGGATACAGTTGGAATAAAGTCAGCTAATACATCCTAGCATATCCCAGCAAATTATTGTGGGGTGAAACTCGAGTGGTCGTGACGCCTCCGAAAAACGGTGGCAAAATGCGCCAAGTAGAGTTGACAGGACTTTGGTTTGCAACGTGATATTGGTCGCAGAGTCACATTCGGTGTGAACACACCTTAAGACTACATTGGTGATGAGGTGTAACTATGTGACTAAATAGGTGTCACTATGTGAATGCTGTCATTTAGACTATGTTTAATTGGAATTATAAAAAATGATGGATAAAACTTTGGTAAAAAGTGATGGAAAAGTGACAACCTTGTCCATCAAAATGACAAAACAAAAAAAACTATGGCAACCCCTGCTATTGACTGTTGCTCTGATAGACTAATAACATATTCTGTATTGTATGTTGAACTGTCTATCGAGTGTCATGTTAAGTAATGTCCTGTGTCCAAGAATTGCCCCCAAGCACTGGACACACCATGCCTCATTCTTGTTCAGATAACTTACCTGTAATTCTGTGCCTCACTATCAAGAGAGAACAGGTCATATTGTGAGAATCCATTGTTCCCCTCCCAGTCGAGTAGCTGGATCCTCAGTTTGTAGGACTGATGATTTGACAATCTGGAGACAAATTCATTTCCCAGCCAGAATTCACCTGAGGGCTCTCCAAAGCCCTGAAAAGACACAACAAAAATATATTCAAAATGAAGCTCCTCATATTAAAATTTTTGAAGCTGGCACAATATGAGCTCTGGACTTTTTAAACTTAATTATCTCCTGCATTTTGGGCTTTAAGGTTGCAAAATTGTTCTTATTTTTTGGCTTTAAGAGTGAACATTATCTCATCAGACAACTGGAAATAGTTTCAGCTGCAGCACAAAGTTATCACAAGTATTTGCATTCACAGAGAAGTTGATAAGAAAGTTTGCCAGGTTTAACTGAACCAGCATTGCTGTAGGAATATAAAGAAAGCAGAAGTGGTTTTATCTGTGATGAAAGCTTTTTATGGACTAGAGATTAAATACTGATTCCTTTTGCCCTGAAATGGAGCCATTTATATCCTCCTCTTTTGTCGGAAAACCTGGTCATTACTTTCAGGAATCATATCATCCCTTTTAATGTTGGTGATAAGAGTATTTTTTATTCTTGCATTTGAAAGTTGGCTGAATTGGATACGATGCCATTTCTTTTTGGTTGTCTTTTCCAATTAGTGGATGTTAGTCACCAGGGATTCTTGTGTTTGTTTCTGTTTGTTTTTCTTCTTGTCCCTTTTGATTTCTTCTTAGAGCTACCTCCAACAGAGAAGAATCATGAGGCCAACTCAGTGTTGTTTGCCAGACCAAAACTGGCCACTATCTTGTGCGTTTGGACAGAAAGCTTGTTGTCGTGGTTATATTTGTCAAAGGGAAGAATTTTGCCTTGATGGCTTTTACCTTTTTGTACTCCTGCCACGTACGGTGAAAGTCAACACGGCCATCAAAGCGTTTTTGCAGCACCGTCCAGCCTCCTCCTTCTGTCTCCATGTCACAGAAAGCCTTCAAACACAAGAGAGAAAAAAGGTGCTGTAATCAATAATTCATAATTTTTGTTCTGTGAGTAACTTTGCCAGTTTACACCCTGGCTTTAGAGTCTTGTGTGAGTTTGATAAAAAGAGGCAAAAGTCCAAGTTGAAGAAAAGTATCTACGGAGATCTCGGATTTAGAAAAAGCATGCACATCATTACTGGAAGTCTGAGAACATTTTAATTTGTCCACCCTGTTGTTACACACAATACTGTTTACTAAGCAGTTCCAGAAGAGGCAGATTGTAATTTACAGGGCTTTGTATAAATTGATAGGCAGGTGATGCTTTTGTGAAAAGGAATTCATTGGACTGGCATTTTAGCTCCAGTGTGACCTTGCAAGATGTTTACTAGCACACTGCATAATTGGAAAAGCGGCTTACAAAGGATGATGATATTTTTTTCTGTTGTGAATACCAAGATCATCCATGGGTGAAATCAACTGATACAGGTCATATTTTGTGTTTTGTTACAGCAGCTGGTGGCAATGTAACCAGAAAAAAAGGACCAGAATCAACACAATTTTTCAGTTAACATCCTACTACTGACTTTCTTTCCCAACAGAGCAGTAGAAAACCAGCCCAAGCTACCTAAGTTTTTTTTATAACAGCATTACCAGGAATGCTTGATCAGATGAAGACCAGCTTCAGATTGTGAAATTATGAAAAAAGTGGATCTTACTCATGGGGCATGTCTGTATTCTGATGCCTGAGAAAACAGTTGTGGTTTTACCTTTACACACTAGAGGAAAGAAGGCCCATAACTAGTTGTGTAATTAGTGTATTAATTAAGCAATAATCCATAGAGGATGAATTTAATTGCATTGTCCAACTGATCTAGTTCTTTATAAGAAAGTAAAGATACATTAATACTTTACAATAATTTGTGGCACAAGACTGTAAAAAAATATTTTATCTCATAAAAGTAACGTTTTAGTGATTGATTGACATTCAGGGCAACTGTTTTTTATTGCCGCATACATTCAGCCATTTTTCTCTGCATCTCTATTACATTTCTAGGACAGGCTACAAAGTTCATTCTTTAAAGGGCTCATAACCTTGCAGTGCAGCTGAATCCACCTGACTTCATATCTGCACTCAGACAAATCCATCTTGCCAAACTCTAATCTAGAGCGATTGTGCTCAGGTCACAGCAACACGGCCAAATTGTCATCGTTTAAGTCAGGAAGAGGTGGGAGCTATGAGTGAGACAACAGCAGGAAGTGACTGCTCCTACAGAGGTTAGCATAGATGCTAACAGCTTCAGTAGCAGGTTTATCAGATGTGGACGGCATTTCTTTATAAAATGACAGCTTCTCAAAAGAAAAAATATTTTCACTCCACTTCTGACATGTTTTGGAGAGAGTTTGTTCTACGAGGTCGCTCCTGTTTTGCCCTCTACACCACTGTAGTAGCACTCACCTACAACATTATCTGGCTGGCTCAGGTAATAAATGTCATGGACAAGAGTGATCATCCAGTCACCTGGAAGAAATGAACATTCCTGCCCATTCGTAAAAACCTTCCGTGGGCTCTTTCCCAGATGGAAAAGTGAAATATATCTAACCAGTTTACAGTGATCATGCTTCATCTAAGCAAGTCTGAGTAGAATCAGTATTTTTTATTAGTAAAGAACTAAAAATCAATAAAGACAATTTAGTGAATAAGAATTGACATAAAGTCCTCCTTAAATCATTACAGTAAGTGTAATGTATCATATTGTCACCCCTTCTTCATAATATGTATTGTATTGTCAGTTTATTACCAACACACTGTCCTACAGTTGTTTTAGATGGATGGGAAACAAAACAAACTTAAAATGCAGCTGGATCCACCTGTAAACATTGTCTGCTTGCATTAAGATCAGCATGGAAACTGACTTTTTTTTTGCCAGAGTGGGTTTTCTGCAGGCAGTGCTTAAATGGTTGTCTGCCTCTCTGCTCATCCCTGTGACCAGCTGGCGACTGGTTTAGAGTGTACCCCGCCTCTCGCATGATGCCAGCTGGGATAGGCTGCTGCCCCCCCTGACCCCAATAGAGATCAGTGCTATATGTGGATAATGGATGGGTGCTGCCTGCTATGGTGGCAGTTTTATCAGAAGTGGACAACATCCACATCAAATGAAGAACAAAGAGCAGCACTGAAAGCATGGAAGACAGATTATTACCTTCTTCTGGCAGGTTTTTGTGAGAATTTGCTTTAATAGCTTTACTCCTTGGCAGCAGTGCCAGCCTACTACAGCATTTAAATGGCCTGTATGTGACTGACATATTGATTAAGCAATCACCTCGATATGTTTTTTTAAAGGTTCTGCTCTTCCCAAACACTTAACGTGGGCTGTTGCCTAGATGGACGTGTGGATATGAAAGGGAATCAAAAACCAGTATGGGAATTAGGGGTGTCCCAATACGATACCGATATTGCAGCCTTGAGTGTTGGCTGATGCTGATATGGATCAAATTGGCAGGAATCATACAGACTTTAATTACTTATTTTGTAGAATGGACTGTAAGAAAAGGCTTGATCAAGTGAGATTACTCAAACAGAGAACAGTAGTCAGCAATAGTAGGTATGAGAAAACCTGACCCATTTGTTTTTTAACCAATGGACTCAATACATTTTAACCTTAAACAAAAGAATAAAGTACAATGAAATAAAATAAATGAATAATACATTAAAAGACCCTGAAAAGTAACCTCGGGAAATCCAGTAAAAACAAAAACATATATTTTTAAATTGCAGAATATCCACTGTGTTTATCTTAAACATAAGCATTTTTTTCATCTGAATTAAATAAATAAAAAAATAATTAAAATTGACTACTTGCATGGGAGTGCTTATATCAGATATTTTAGATGCAGGCCGATATAATCCAGTATTTGTTTTTTTGCTGATGTTGAACCGATATCCAATATCATATCATATCGGGACAACTCTAATGGGAATGGTTAAGATCTTGCTAAAAAAAACGATATCACTAGTCTTTGGTGGGGTAGAATTGATCAAAGCTGTGGCTTAATTGGGTTGTAATACTTGCAACAGAGGCATCCATCCATGCATCACAGCTTAGAATGTTAGGAGTGTCATGTGTTTGATATTGTTGCCACTAGGGATGGGAATTTCGACTAATTTCCCCGCCGACTAGTCTCAAATTTTATTTGCGACTAGTCGACTAGTCTATAAGCAAGAAAACTCGCAATTTAATACATATATTAAGTTAAAAGTTTAACATGCAAATGTGTATTTAGGAACTATTTAGCCCAAATATTCAGGACAAACTGTTAATCTAAATTCTATTGATGTAACAACAACTGACTGAATAGTTGAACAATTTAAAGAGAAATACATTTCTGATACGTTTGCCAATGCAATGCATGGCATTTATTATGAATACTGCTTTGGTATGAAACTTAGATGCAGCAGCATGACAATTCCAAACGTACAACATAGTAGCCTAGAATAGAATTTCCCTGAAATCTCTGGCACTTAAGACTAGTGCACGATTCAAGAAACTTTCATTTCTTAAGAATATTTAACTGTAATTGGAAGGTCAGGATATTTTAAATAAAATAAATTGAACAAAAAATATTGTAACTTCAACAAACAAAAAAGAGAAAAAAAAAAGCAATGAAAATGAAATGGCCTATCTTTTAGCAAAATTGCATGTAAATAAAAATAATTATACTAGTCAAAAACAAAAAAAAATAGACCCTGTCTCTGTAAAGAAAAAACAAAACTCAAAACAATAAAAAAACTCTGGCCCAAATGAAATGGAGTTTATACAGTTCAGGAATTGTGACATGTAGGCCTACTTTCTCCCAGTCAATTCGTACTATCTGTCAAACGTTTGTAACTGCTGGCTTTTCAACCATATAGATGGGCTGCACTTCTCGCAATGTAGCAAACGACACTGTCTGTGAGCGCATCATTTTGGGGTATTATCTATATGTTCTTTGCCGACCAAACACCTCAGTAAGTGTTGACTGTCAGGACAAAGGCTCCGCTGCACCTGCACATCTTCGTCGCCACTACTTTCAAACAAATGCAACATATCAGCTAGTAGGTGTTCATGAGCTCACACCTTGTTCATCCTGTTTAAAACCAACACATTCTCACACGTGGGCTGTTGCTTAGATGGACGGTGGATATGAAAGGAATCAAAACCAGTATGGAATTAGGGGTGTCCATCATTGTGTGTTTTCAAGAGTGCCTCGTCACCTCAAATCATTTATTTGTTTGATAGTCTATAGAACCAATCCGTTAGAAGAGAAAGATAAAGATGAAGCATCTTCCTTCTTTCTTGGCCTCTTTGGTAGTAAAGAGGAGAAAACAAACTTGGTAGTAAAAGAGAAGGTGGCATAAGAGCAGAGAATGTTTTTTTATGTCACGGGATAAAAAAGTATTAAAAGAGCTACTGGAGGACGGCGGAAGAGCAGGATAAAGCGAAAGGAAAAACGATAGTTTCGCAAAAGGGAGGTTACAGCTTGCCAGAACACAGCTGATGAAGAACAAGATGCATGATGCTTAATGTAGCGTTTAACCGACTAGTAAAATACTAAACGATTAATAAATAAGTAGGCGGTTAACCGATTAAACGACTAGTCGCGCACATCCCTAGTTGCCACTGAGAACCTATGTATGCCTACTTTGGCCCACTCAGAATATCCACAGGAATCATTAAGGGAATCATTTAATAATTGCATCAATAAGCTGCGTCAATTTTGACATTGGTACTAATTAAATCTTATCAATTCCCATCCTTACATGTGAAACATATCCTGTGGTAGATATACTGGACGGTCTACCAGGTCTGTCAGGTTACACAACAATGTCATCCTCCTGTCCATAAGCTTATTTCTCATTCTTAAGAAACCTCCAGTGTTAAAAATGAAGCCAATGTTTACATGCTAAAAACTAGGAGTCCTTCGGTCTGCCTGCAGAAAACCCTGAAGGTCATGTTATAACAGATGGGGAAAGCAGATTCATACAGCCAAATAAACTTATTACCGCCTGTTCTTTTTTAAAAGGCTTTTATCGAAATAGCCAATGTACTCTAGTCCTCTTACCGTGCAGATGGTGTTTTGTATCCTCTGTTTTAATGTTATCAGTAATTTTCTGACATACACGGTTATGCACGATTGATATGATATGTTGTCAGAGTCCTTCTTCAGCCTTCCCCTTGTCTTTTGGATGATTTGACTTGAAGCTTAGTGCATTTACATTCTGGCAGGGTCAACAGATTGGCTTCCCAAAACTTCCCAAAGGTTGCCTCTGATATTCAAACTGCTGTGGTCATTCTGACTTTGATTATTTTCAGCCTATGAATTTTAATATTTTTCCCTAATAGTTATGTTGCCAAGCTTGCCTTCAACACGTCATACTTAATGTACATTCATGCCCCTTTATTAAATGAGCTACGAGCTTTTATTCTGCTGTTTTGGACACAGAATTCAACATTGGGCCACTATTTTTATTCAGCGGGACACACCTCAAAATTTGGAGGATTTTTCCACGATTGGAGGTACAGGATTACTGACCTGCAGCAGACTAAGGGCTGTTTTTATCAAATCAGAGCTTTCAGACTGCTAGCATGAGCTGCATGCCTCACACACATCATTTCACCAAAGGTCTCAGGAATAGGGGGCTCGCAGGACACGTCTTGGCTGAACCAGACAGAAAAATGTAAAAATCGAGATCCTAACTTACCTAGTTTTCAGCAGATATGTATGCACACACAGCAGTAAAATTAGTCAAAGAAGATGTAAGATATAAACTTAGAACTTAGAATTTTAGAACTTTATTGTCTGTTTCAGTTAAAAAAACTGATTTTTTTCTTCTGTCACAGCTTGATTAAATTAAAAACACCATCTACACTTGGGCACACATGTACAGTGTTAAAAACACACACACACATAAAAAAGCAGGTAAAATAATCATATAAGAACATATCAGAACATGTAAGAAAAGCTAAAAACAAATACAGCAATGGAGTCTATCGGTGCTTTGTGTTGTGGATAACAGCTATTGCAGAGGGGATGAAGGATTTTGCATTGATGTTTTTCCTTGCCAGTGATGTTCTTTAGCGTTTGCCATACATTTACTCTGCCTGTCTTCCCCTCTCAAAATTAAAACTCAGTTTGTCACCACTGTGGAGAAGAAACTCCCCTTGTTTGTGCAGAATACTTTCATTCTGCTGGTTCCCCAGTCATGGAAATGAATGAGGCTCCTGGGGGGTTATTTATTGTGATTCTTCATGAACTTTCAATAGTAGTTTATTATTGGGATGATAGAATGGAGAAATAGAGTTGTGGCAGCAAGAGGACACATCAATGGAGCGGCACACACGTCAGCCAAACTCGTCCAGCGTGAAACCACTGTAAGAGTTATTCCAAATCATAAGTTAAAAGTTTCTGCAATTTAGTTTGGCCTGATTTACAATTTCCATGTCTTAAAGACTTGATAGCTGGCAGTTAAATGAGCCTATACACAGTTGACCACTTGCCTAATTTCCACTGCCAAGGAGGAAATGTTTTTGCCAGTGTTTGTTTGACTGTTAGCATGATTATGCAAAAACTACAGGATGGATTTACATGGAAATTTTACCAGAGCATATTTATCTGGATATAATATAACATTGGGCTGTACTTAAAAAAAACATATCGATGCCATTACTTTGGATTTGTTTCAAAATTTACAGGATAATATGTGGAAAAACCACTGCCAAAACTGAGCTGTTTGGCGGAGGTGTGTGCTCTCTGAGTGCTTTTTTAGTATTGTGTTGGTTTCCTTTTACTTCCACTCAGCAAACTGCGATGCTCTGTGTATCCTGAGTCCTTTCTGTCAGAACCACCTTGGATCACTTTAGATACTGACCTCTGCAGACCAGGAGCAGCCCACAACAGCTGCAGTTTTGGAGATGCTCTGACCCAGTCAAGCCATCACACTTTCGCCCTTGTCGGACTTTCTCAAATCCTTACACTTCCTCTTTTTTCCTGCTTCTAACATCACCTTTGAAGACAAAATGTTTTCTTGCTGCTAAATATATCCCACTCACCAACAGGTGCCATGATGAAACAATGTCAGTGCTCATACTGTTACGCCTGTAGGTTCAGATCAATTGAAACATTTCTACTTTTATGTGTTATGACATATAATAAAGCTAGTCTTACTGAATTAAAGAAGCTGACTTTACCTTCACTTCTATAGTAGTGTTGGGTAATGTTAGTGTGTAGACTCCACTCTGGGTGTTTCCGGATTTGAAGACGGCAGCACAGTCCATAAACGTGGTCGGAGTGTCCTGCATCATGACTGTCTTTGTCTCTGTGGATGAAATAAGCCCTTTTATTAAAGCTCCAAACATTTGTACAGCACTGAACTGTCGTGCTGCGATAAATTCACATGAAAAGGCATGCTAATTGCTTTAAAGCTTTGACAGGGAGGCATGTGGTAATTAAAGATAGGTGGGTGCCTTCTGTGCAACCCAGCAGTCAAGGCAGCTCAGCCACACACAATGACCTCAGTAATGAAAAACTCAGAGTACTTTCTGCTCCACTCTGTTTGAATTGATTTCTGGAGATGAATTATGTTGTGATTTTCAGTGGCTACAGCATCTTTCACACACAGGTTTAGACTACAGGTGGGTGCGCTATGAAGCAAGATTACTCAACTATGTATGTTGAGCTATGCGTTTTCTGTGTCTCAAAGCTTGATGTCTTCAACCCCTTCAGAACGCCATGGTAACTGACCAAACTTATAATCTTGTTGGGACTCTTATGCTCAGAATCACAGCTAAAATTGGCAGCAAAGCATTGTCACTGTCTATTAAGCCAGAGATTTGTCCTTGTTTGTGTTTGCATCTGTTGGTGAACATTGTTGCTTATACACTTGCCTGTATGGGATGCAGTCAGCATATTCGAAAAGGAGTTGGAGGAAGAAAAATACAATGATTGTATCTGTACAATTATTTACAAACCAATGCAGATGTTATTCACATACTTATAAACCACTGTGTCCATGCCAGACAATTTGACTCGAGGCAACTTGAGCTGCTAATGAGACGACTTGCAACTCGACTCAGACTTGGGAGGTAAAAACTCGAGACTCGACTTGGACTCGGGAGAAAATGTCTCCAGACTCGACCTGACTTGAGGCATCATGATTTGGAAAATTGCACTCAGGCTTTATATGAAGAGCCAGACAGGAGATATACGCCACTCTTTCCTTCAAGGTTCACTTTATTGATGCTCCATTCACAGTACACTTGTCCGTCACCTTTATTGTCCAGCACACGACACAGTACTACGCACATACGTTCCTACCACACACCCGCTTCGGCTACAGTGATGATCAGTGGGCAGGGTGCGCTGGACGCGGGTTTCAAATTGGCAACCGCTATGTCTTCTGTGCCCAAAGTGATTTTCTTTGCATATAAAGAATTTCAATCAGATGGAAAACGAAGACTGCTAACTGCATGACCTGCAACGCTTCGATAAGTGAAAAAGAGGACACAACATCGAACTTTATCCGCCACCTGAGAACACATGAGGCCAAGTTATTGAAACCTGCAATTGTTAGCCAGGTAGCTAGCGGTCCTGCCATAGGTCAATATGGCAGGAGCGCTAGCCCAACCTGTGGTCAATATGAAACTAACAAAGCAAACATTAGCAAAGAGGGTGTTTGTGTGTTGAATGTGTGGGAAGATAAGGTTTCTCTCTTCAAGATGAAAATCTGAGTGCTTTTTGGGTGGACTAGGGAACAATGGTGAGGAACTCGACCCATCATAACCTGTGACTCGACTTGACTCGACTCGACTCGACTCGCCCACAACAGAAAAAACTTGGGACTTACTTGAGATTCGGATCAAATGACTCGAGACTTGCTTGGGACTCGGATCGGAGGGACTTCGGCAATTGTTTGGTCAATGCACACTCATTTCTTGCTTGGACATTGCAAACAAAATATTTCCACCAACAGCAGAATCTATTATTTCACATACATAAAGATAATTACATATATTCTCATATTTTAAATATTAACTGGAGGAGAGATATACATAATTCTGATACCATCATTATTTTAAAGCAATAACCATATATTATCACATCACCTAATTCTTTTCATCTTGTGAATACTATCTTCTCGTACATTATTTTAAACTTGTTTTACCTGGACATTGCTTCATTTCCTTACATAAACTGTTCCATATCATCATCCCAATAACTGATACACAAAAGCTTTTCATGTTTGTGCAGATTGTTTTCATACTTAAATTGTAAATCCCACATGGTTGCAAAACAGACTTTGAATGTTTTCCAGTAATTGATTGTCTCTTGCCTTAATGTATTATCATTGCTGTTTGATAAGACACAATTTCGAGGTATTTGAATATTCCTTGCTGTAGAAATAACTGATAACTGTGTTTCCAATAACCAACCATATCTACCTGTTGTGTTAGATGTAAACTGCAAACATGGTGGTAATTCCGCGATGAAAAAGTAAGCATCAATAGTCAATGTCATCATAAAATATGTGTCAGCAACTGATAATCAGAGGCCTGACATCACCGTCAGCATCATCTGCACTTAATGTCTTCAATATTTTCATCCGTGACCCGTTACAACTTTCTCAGAGTATAAGTGAAATGAGTAACTGTATTAACCGATAACTTAACTGATAACTTGCTGCTGGTAGTGGTAATGTGATCAAAGCAGCAGCAAAAGTAGATGTACATGCTTCCTTGTGAAGAGTTTCATAAATTTAGTATAAAAAAACACAAATTAGTAGTTTATACGTGAGAAAATACATCCTAAAGCCAACACAAACACATCCACACGCAATGTCATTGGTGTCAACTGAAAGCCAGGGGCAGAACGTTTAAAAAAACACAAGCTTGTGATTGGACAATCATTTGGCTCGTCACTTTCATCACAGACCAATCCACATCAAGCAGGGTTGCCTCCTATAATGTAGCATACATAGCGGCTAATGTAGCGGCTAATGGATAACAACCGTTAACAACAGTTCATGGATGTTAGCCATAGCGACCAACTTAGCCGCTGACAGCAGTTAATGACCGTTAGTTGTTAGCCGCTAACTTAGTTGCCAACAGCTAACGGCCTTTTACTATCGTCTTACACTAAATTGTACCACACAGACGATTTATTTAACACTTATATGTGACATGAACCTCGTCAAAGACAATCCCTACAAGTAAACTTCTGAGGAGGGCAGATTTCACCAAGTTACACTAGGCAGCCATGATGACAATAGGCTAATCAGCATGTCCATCTCAACTTCCGGTTCTCAACTTCCGGTTGTCGTCATGTCCACATTCTGCTGCTCCTGCCCCTCTTCCCTGATTGGGCCGTTAAGAATTCAGCCGAGTGAATTCGTTGGACAACGGAGGCTGGCAAGATGGACCTGCAGGATTTCAGAATCAGGCAGGTCTGTCTGCTCTGCCAGGCTACAAATTTCCATGGTCACTGGTTGAATTAACACACCAAATTAATTCCTTGTTTTGACCTCTACAACAGAATTTATGCTTCATCTGCTGGATGAGCAGAATTGTTTATGTCTGTGGGGCCTCACACGTTGTTCAGATATCTATAATTGTGGACTGAATTTATCTGTTTATCTTTGATGCATACGTTGTAGTTGTTTCTGCTGCTGTGATTAAACTGTCATTTCTCCTCTGCCTCCACACTCCTCCTTCTGCAGTTTGCATCTGTGTCCTGTTATTTCTGAGTGACATAATCAACTGATGCACTGAACCGAAACGACTAGCATTTTTATGTTTGGTGGTAATACACCATAAAGTCTAACTCTGCTTTTATAGCAAAAAATGTCCAGCAATGCTCCACTACAAGCTAAATGCCTTCATTCAAGGTATTTCTGTAGTTTAGTAGTAATGTAGTTGTAGCTTTGGGTAGATTGTAATACTGATTATGCATTTAGATGATTAAAATTGAATTATTTTCACAATTTTACTAATTAGGTTAATTTAACTCAGGAGAACATTTGAATACTGATAACCAAGATGTAATTATCTTTTATGGACTTAACTGGATTAAAATGTCTTTGGTTTTTGTTGACCAAAATTTGACTAAAAATGAGGCAAAAATGACTGAAATGAGAATAAAATAATTCAAAGTCGATGACGAATACTAAATCCAAAATGACAGTCAGAAATTAGCACTGTTACTCTGTTGATATTGTTCTGGTTTAAAGTTTTATAGTTTCAATAATTGAGAAGCACAAAAAGTTTGTCAGGTGGAAAATTAACCAATTAATTTATGTAAATTTAAATAGCAACCACAGTATCTCTCCCCTTTAATACAGCAGCAGTTTCATCTATTTATGTTTTATCTAATAAATGAATCAATTTTTCATTTGTTTATTTTGGACTGCAATAAAGTTTACTTATTTATCCTCTCCACCAAACTTTTTAATCTTAGAAATTTGGACGGATGGTGATCATTCCTTTTTGTTCGTAGAAATATCAAATGTCACTAAATGTCCTTTTCTTATGTGAGCACAGCCTGAGCCACTAACTCCTGTATGTTTTTATGAACATAAATCAGAAACAACATCATGTAAACATGTTGTTAGGAAGATTTTGATCTGAAAGGGCTCGCTCGGCAAGAAATTTCATGCCGAATAAGAGGGCTGGTTAGTTTCTATTGTTATTCTGATCAACCTTAATGTAAACACTTATTCTGAGCGAGTCTTCCTGTTCCTCTCGCTCCCCTTTCCTCTACTCAACATGTTTAAAGTTACTCAGACATGTGCAGTTGAGGAGAGAGGACCGTCCCACTGTACAGACCAGGCTGCTGACTTCTGACTGATTTTTAATTTATACATATATATTTTAAGTAGGCCCTCAAACCCGGGATGCCCATTTGGAGTTTATACATGCATAGTTGCTACCGTACCCACTAAGGGTGGGAGACAAAATCGATTCACCTAGGTATCAGGATTTTTGTTTGACGATTTTTAAATCGATTTTTTTT
Source organism: Scarus forsteni (assembly GCA_036419115.1). Lineage (NCBI taxonomy): Eukaryota > Metazoa > Chordata > Actinopteri > Labriformes > Labridae > Scarus > Scarus forsteni. The sequence continues at coordinate 27,172,030 of JAZDUH010000327.1, read as the reverse complement.
CCCAAATTTAAATGCCTCATTTTAGTTTGTGTTAATAAGCCACGTTTACATGCAATCCAGGCTTTTGAAGAGAGAATATAAACAGCTGGTTAAAATATATTGCTGAATAAATCCTAAAAGCGGACTCACGTGTGATGTGTATTTTTCATGATATAGTCTGTAGGCATCATCATTGTTCATCTTTTTTTGCTGGTGTTGAAAAAGCTAACTAAAGATTGCACAAATCGGCAATATTGTAGAATCGTAATTTAAAACGAATCGGCACCTAAAACATCAAATCGGGAGATAAGCATATTGTCCCAGCCCTAGTATCCACCAAACCAGTGCCCCCAGCTGACTGATTTTTCTTTTTTTATCCCAGAGCTTTGACCCTTAGGGATGGCAGCAGAAAAAAAAATCTTAAATTACAAATTTGGGTTTATTTTTGGAATAAAATAAAAATGGAAACATGAAAGTCACCAACAGCAGCCCTGGAGAGAGGGGAGGGATAAATTATGTCACTCTGCGAGGGACGACAAGTGACAGACATCAGTTTGTTTATAAGAGAGAAGTTGGGGCTGTAGTGTTCTTATTGAAGGACAAACCAATAGGGATGGGAAATGATAGGATTTTAATGATACCAATGCTATTAACAATCCTGCTAATCGATCCAATTCTTCAACAATTCCCTTATTGATTCCTGCAGATTTTCCACGTGGGCAAGTTGGGAGCCTGTAGATTTTCAGTGTCAACAATGTCAAACACGTCATAGTATAGATAACTGCTTCTAAAAGTTTGCTGGTGTTTCCTCACTTAAGGTTGTGCAGTAGGTGCCTTTTGTAAAACTTAAGCCACAATTCTGACCCTTCTGAACCCTGTCAGTGGAAGGAATTGATAAGGGAATTGATAAGCAAAAAGACTCATGATATTGATTCTTTGATGGAGCTGTAAACGATTGTCAACTGGAATTGGTTTTCGATTCCCGTCCCTACAAACCAAATATTACGAGTATTAAACAGTGAAACCCCAACACTGATTAATTTGGCCTTTAATGCAGAGAAAATCTTTACTTACAAACACTCATTTGCAGAGTCACATAAATGTCTCAACATATTTTCTAAGCTCTTATTGCTGTCTGCTGCCTTTGCATATTTTCATATCTCTGACTGGAGCTCAGGCTTTGTCAAGCCAGTTTCAGTAGAAAAAGTCTGAATATGTTGAGCTTGCTTCATGGTTAATCCCTCCTCTCTGGTGTACATGTACCTCGTCATACAGCAGGTCAGACTTACCTCGAGCAGAGCCTTTAGAGATCGACTGAATCAGGTCATTGACGGTGCTCAGGAGCTCCTGCTGCTGGTGCTGGAGTACCGTGTTGTTGGAGGAGACTTTGAGCAGCTGCTGCTCCAGCTCTCCGATGATGGCTGTCTGCCTCAGTATCAGAGTCTGAAGCTGCTCTTTCTCCTCTCGGAGCATCTTCAGCTCCACCTGCCTCTGCTCCTCCATGTCCTCCACCTTTTTCTCCAGGAGGCTGAGGAGAAGCAGGTTTACTGTCAGGTTGTTCTTTGTGCTTAAGAACAATGTAGTTTTGTTAAAAATAGCCATGAGGGTGATCTCTCTGTGCTAAAATCCTTACCTGTTTTTGTCGTTCAGTTTGTTGATTTCATTTGTTTGGACAATTAGTTGTTTTTCCAACTTGTTTGTTGATAAAGAATTTTCCAAAAGTCTGCGCTCAAGACGAGTTGTATGATGAATAACCTGAAAGAAAACAAGCAAACAATAGAAGAGCAGTTCAATCAGGTGATATTTAACTCTGTCTGACCGTCTGTGAACAAAATAACTCAAAAAGTGATGGATGGATTTTGATGAAATTTTCAGGAAATGTTCAGCATGGGAAAAGGAAGAACTGATTCGACTTTGGTGTTGATCTGGATCAGCGTCTGGCCGCCATGACGAAAAATGTGATTTTCGTGAATAACTGCTGAACTAAAATAGATATCATTATGAAGCCAATTGCTAATGGTATGTTTTCATGGCCAAGGAATCTAAATATTTCGATGAAATAAAGTTAGGACTAACATTTATGGTGAAAATCACAATATGGGTGAGGACTGTGGCGCTGGCGGAGGTCTGCGCTCTCCGAGTGCTTTTCTAGTATTACTATTTGTTTGGTTTATGTTTGATTATTTGGGTGGGGAGTGGGTTATAAAGAGTTCCGACTTCCTCCTGATCCTTTTTAAACATGCAAATTGATTTTGCCCTTAGGTTGTTGGTTTTCTTTTTTTTATTTGTTCTTGTCCAAAATAAAACAGAAGAATAACCTCTAAAATTAATTATTAGTAAATGAAACAAGCAGCAGTCCTGTGCGACTTGAGAAAAATATTGTTGATCAACATTGCTACAACATGAATAGCGATAATATATAAAAGCTAAAGATCACTTTTCTATTGCTTAGTCTCTGAGCCTCTGCTGTTCTCCTTTTTTTTTGTGGAACTCAAAGAAATCCAAAAAACTTTAAACCAACACCAGTAGATTCAAAGGTAGCTCACAGACAGCTTTAGTTTCATCTGAGTGAACCAAAAGGTTGACAACAGGGCAAGTACGCTTTGTTTGACCACATTTGACTAGTGTACATTTTTTCCTGCATGTACATTCTTTGGCACTTCATCGGGTGTACCTGTTTGATTGCTTCTTGATGCACCAACTCAGTGCATTTAAGCATGCCAACATGATCAAGTCAACGTGCTGAATTTCAAACGGAGCATCAGAATATGAAATAAAGATGATTTATGTGGTATGATTATTGATGTAAGACGAGCTGGTCTGAGTATTTCAGAATCTGCTCATCTCCTGGGATTTTCTTGCACGCTCCAGTGAGCAGCAGCTTCTGGGAAAAAAATGTCTTGTAGATGCCAGAGGTCAGAGGAGAATGACCAGAGTGATGCAAGATGGTAAAACGGAGACAGTAACACCACTAACCACTCTTTTCAACCAAAGTATGCAGAGGACTATTCCTGAATGCACAACACATAAATCTCGAAGCAGATGGGCAACAGCAGAAGAAGACCACAGTGGTTGGCCTCTCTGTTAGCTAAGAACAGGAAACTTAGGTTACAGATTACACTGGCTCACCAAAAATTGGACAACAAACGATTGGAAAAATGTCTCCTGGTCTGAACAATCTTGATTTTTGCTGCTGTGTTCAGATGGTATTGGTTCATATAGCATGAAAGCATGGGTACATCCTGCCTGTTGTTGCCTGGTGTTAATGTTATGTAGAGGGGGGTATTTTCTTGGCCCACTTTTGGCCATAAGCACCATCCTAACATCCTTTACACTGCTCAGCACACCCGAGTATTGTTACCAACCATGTTAATGACCACATTGTACCCATCCACTGATAGCTACTTTCAGCAGTGTTAATGTTGTTGACTAATTATTTTTGTCATAGTTTTTGTCAACAACCTTTTTTTCCTTGACGAAAAACTACACTACACTGTAAAAAAAAAAATTGTAAAAAAAACGGTAATTGTCCAGCAGCTGGGGCGCCAAAAAAATACCGTGAAATAACAGAAAATTGCTTTCTCATAAAATAGTTTCTTTCCGTAGTTAAAATACAGTTTGTAGTTGTAATTTTACAAAGATTTTCCTCAATTTAAGGTTCTTTCATGTTTAATTACAAACACTTAACGTTAAAAAACAATAAAATTACCCATAAAGATGGTAAATCGACATTGTAATATGCCTGTAAGTGTTTCTGCCCTCAGTACAAGTCATTTAGTTCCTTCATACCCCACTAAAAGCGTTCTCAAAATCCTCATTTTAGGCCATTATCAAGCTCTCACGTTGAAACCACGAGGATCTCAGGATGACCTACAGTTTGCCTTACAGCGTCACAGCCCTTGTGCTCTGATTAATTGATTCTACTCCGAGTAGAAATTGTCCTTCTTCTTCTGCTGTATTCGGCAGAGCTCGGCAACAACGGCGTGTTAGTCCCTGGCCGCTTCCTCTTTCACAAGGTATTCACTGAGTGAATGTGCACAAAATGAGCTATACATTTAAAAAAAAAAAAAGAAAAGAAAGGGTACCTGCTGGTCGTCACGATGTGTAAATCTCGAGGACATCTCGCAATGACCTATTTTCAGAGGCATCAAATCTCGCTTCCTAGGGGATATCCAGAAAAAATACAATATCTAATTTTTTGAAAATTAAGGGGGTGTAAAGGTCTTGTTTTCAAATGTATTATATTATATGTAAGTATTAAATCGCTGCATCAGCATGATATATCTCACTTAAATTTACAGGAATGTGCTGCTAATAAAGCTGAACTTTAATGACATTGTGCTTTTTTTTATGTATGTTTTGGGCATTTTGTGCAGCCTCATTGATAGGAGAGAGACAATAATTCCTAATATTTGACATTATTTTATAGAAAAAGGTTTTTTAAGAGTTGTAAAGTTGAATTTTACAGTTTATTCCATGCAATCAACAGAAAAATGTTTGTAATATTACAATACACTCTGGTTAACGTATTTTTGATAGCAAATATTCGTATTTCTAATGGGGGTTTCTTTGTGTAAAAGAACAGAAATAATTGTGTTTTTTTCACAGTTACAGTAATTTCTTGTTATATTACATTCGACATGTAAAATCACAGTTTATTTTTGTGAATTGGCATTTTGAAAATACAGAAAAAAAATGTAAAATAAACAGTGCAATACTGTTATATTACTATTTTTTACAGTGTATAACTTAAAATAAACAAGTGCACATGTACAAAAACTAAAACTAAGTTAACTGACATGTAAAAAGAGACAAGTTGGGATTATATCCAATCACAGCCACTTTGCTTGTGTGGAAAGGTTGGATGAGTTAAGAGGGACATCCAGTCACAGCTGCCTTAGCTTCATGGTGGTGGTTGGATAAGTTGTGGAGCGATCCAATCAGAGCTGCTCTCTTTATGAATTGATATATTCATGTACAGCAGGTTCACTGTTTGTTGTCAATTCTGCCAGGTAGCCTAAATAAAGGTGACTGCATTTCACACAAAAGTTAAATTAGTTTTTGTTTACTTATACATTCAAACTTTACTAACTTTGATTAAAGGGTTATTACATGTTTCATTTTACTGGAGTGTAAAACATGACTTCAGAACTTTAAGGAAACATAAAAAATGCCTAACACTATACGCTTCATATCTTAGTCGTCTAATCCTATCAGTAGATCTTGTCGACTTAAATGCTGTAAAATTTCATCAACTACAACTAGACTAAAATTAAAACATTTAAGATGACTAAAACTAAAATATATTTCAGGAAAAAGACTAAAACTTAATTTAAAAAGTGCTGTCAAAATTAACGCTGGCTTCCAGCAGGATAATATGCCATGTCACAAAACTTAAATCATCTGCTTTTCACCTTGTTAGGGAACAGGAGATCGGCATCATGGACGTGCAGCCAACAAATCTGCACCAAATGTTTGATGCTATTATGTCAATATGGACCAAAATTTCTGAGTAATGTTTCCAGTAACTTGTTCAACCAATGACATCAAGAATTAAACAGATATGACAGCAAAAGGGGAGCAACATGGTACTGACAGAAATTGCAAGCACACCCCTGCACACTGAGTTGCATGAGCACACATATTCTTCTGTGCAGTGTAGTTTGCTTGTATTTTTCTACTTTAATGAAGAAATGACCTCATATAGGATTCCCAAGACTTAAATTATTGCCTTGGTATTAATGGTGGCATAACAAAAATAGATTTTCACAATCATCTGTCCACACAATGAGGAGCTGTGGTTAAACTGTGTCTCCAATTTTAAGTTTTACAAATAAAAGCATGCTGAAATATATAGGATAAAATTGGCATGATTAAAACACACTCACTAACATGTCGTCAAAACTCAATTGGCATAACAGGCCTTCAACATTTTGTCCGTTCAGCAGGCAGCTTTTTTTAGATACTGTGTTCTGTTTTCCATGTCAAGTTTAGCTCAAGCTCATTTTGTTCTACTGAAGTGAACAAACACACTTTGACAAAATGGAAAAAGCAGTGCAGGAAAGAACAATCATATTCTAATACAGCACACACACCTGAACAAGGGAAACATTAAAAAACGCACCTGTTTTCACAAACCCACGTATTTATTGAACCGAAGTCGGGGGGGTTGTGGACCTTGCTTCAAATTTCCCATTTTGGAGGAACTGAACTCAGCAAAAAACTGGTTGTTTACATGGATCCCAGCTATGTGTCTCCAATGGAGCTGTTGATGTCTTTGAACAGACGGATGTGTGATTGTGACAAACTGATAGACCCTTTCTGTGGGAATACGAGTGTGCTAATAACAGGAAATGCTGTACAGTTGGCTCACATAAGGTCATTGACGTGTAGCCACAATAATAAACTGACGCAGTCATGCCTGTTTTTCACTCTGATTGTGTTTTCAATTCTCTGAAGTAACATTATTTATTACTATGCACACAAGGGCTGGTGTTATGAATTTCCAACAAAAAGGAACTGCATGTGTAAAACAGTGTGATGCTGTATTATTTTACAGGCTGTTGGCACCGTTGCTTTGGTCATGTGTTCATACTTTGTCGAAGTGCTTATTGTGCATTTGTAAAATGTGCTTTTTAACTTGATAGTGATGTGCACCATGGGCTGGTCTGACTGAAAGAGACCAGCCCATGTTGCACATTATTTACATTTCTTTCCAGTTCTTGTGATCAGTTTGTGCTTTAAAAGGTTGATCCAACCACACCTACATACTTATTAGCATTGAGTTGCTGCTAGGGATGTAAATTGATAACATTTTCTTATTCCAGCGCCACTAACAATTCTGCTTATTGATTCATGATGTCTGTGTGAGCAAAAGTTTTAGAAGGTTTTAAGTGGCTACAATTTAAACACACGAAATGATTCAATGCTGTGCTGCATAATTAACATTGCCCGTATTTCCACTTACTGAAAGTTGTGCAGTAAGCTCCTTTTTGTCAATAATTGAGACACATTTTTGACTCCTGACCACAGAAGGGAAAGGATCTAGTCATGCGTGACTGCAGATTTTTATAAATATCAGATATGCAGGTATTTACAGCCACATCATTGCTGATACTGATATCTTCTATCAAGAGCAGAGTCTTTACATTAGAAAATTGACTTGTTGCTTTTAACATGGGAGTCTGTTTGTGTGAGGAACAGATGTAGAGCAAGAAAAACAACATTTACTATGCAGTGATGTGGAGGTGGAGCATTGTGGTACATTTTGTGCTTTGACCATATCGCTGATGATATTTGGGATATGTTAGCTGTAAATATCTGCAAAAATTTCATGATCAACCAATATCAGTATTCAACTTTTAAGGCCAAAATCTGCCAATACGAATATTGTTTCAATAGTATTGTGCTATAAGAACTAATGAGCCAAGAGTAATTAAACCAGTTCCTAGAGGGAGCTGTTATTAAGTCCCTGCTGGATTGTTTCTTTAACTTCATGTAATGTGCAGCCTTATTTAAGACTCAGTAATCTCTCTAGACTCAATCAATCTTCATTTATAAAGCACCAGTTCATAACAAGTGTTATCCCAAGACACACAGCAGGCTGAAGAAAAACTCTTCATTATATAAATACACATAAACACAAATACATACAATAGATGTATCCATCCATTTGTCTCTGCTGAATATAGATTCAGTCAATCAATCTTTCTTTGTATAGAGCCATATTTGTCTTTGTTGAATATACATTTAATAAAGTTAAGCTCCTTGAGATCATCTGTTATCTCATTTTCAAGAGGGATCTCATGTCTGTATGGTTTTACAGATAATTACTATGAATGCTTAATCAATACAGTCATGGATAGAGAGATCAGTCTGATATTAACATTCGTATCTATAATGAATTTAATCTGGAGATTATGACTCAAGAGGGTCCTCTTCTCCACATGGTTGAAAAGGAAAGGTGGTCATTGTGGTGGTATAATCAGTCACAACCATGAATAGAAAGATCATCCTATTGTTAACATGAAAAACTATAATGATGTAAGTTAGAGAGAATATCAGCAGAATATGTACACATTAAAGCAGGGTTCCCACACGTCCTGGAAAATCTGGAAAACCAGGAATAAGATAGACCAATTTTCCAGTCATGGAAAACATGGAATATGAGGAAAAAAGTAAATAGTCCTGGAAAGGTATTTATATTCCTTGTACCTTTTTAGAGAACAAAATTCAAACATTAGGGATGGGAATTGATAAGATTTTATCAATATCACTGCTGTTAACAATCCTGCTAATCGATCCAATTCTTTAACGATTCCCTTATCGATTCCTGCAGATTTTCCATGTGAGCAAATGTTGGTCTGATTTTCTTGGCAACAATGTCAAACACATGTCACAGCATGTATAACTGCCTCTGCAAATTGCTGGTGTGTCCACTCACTTAAGGTTGTGTAGTAGGTGCTGTTAGGATTAAGTCACAATTCTGATACTTCTGAACCCTGTCAGTGGAAGGAATTGATAAGGGAATTGATTAGCAAAAAGATTAATGATATCGATATTCTTTGATGGAGCTGTTAACGATTCTCAACTGGAATTGGTTTTTGATTCCCATCCCTATCAAACATAGGAAATAAAGTAAAAATGTACTTGGTAACTAATGCACACTTAGCCATAAAGTATGAGTAGATAACATAATGCAAGTTCAGGAATTAAATCTCCAAAGTCAGTGCAAGTGGTGACAAAAGAAATAATACAAAATGGCAAAATAAAATTTTGGCACTCTAAACAGTAAAACAACAAAATATGTTTTAAAATGCAGAGTAATTAAAGATTTAGAAAAATAAGTATAAACCATAAATTTAATAAAGTAAGAAACACAAAATAAAAGCCAGACTAAAAAGATTGAGTTAGAATAAGAATACGTTTTTAGGGGAGAAGTGAAAACGTTCTGGAAAAGTTCTGGAAAATGTTTGAGAGTGGGAACCCTGTAAAATAACAGCATGAAAACCCTTCTGAAACCTTCTGCTCCAAACTTCTTCTGGCTCAGTTTACCTCCGCCCAGCATGCATGCATTTTGCAGTGTTGTTTCCTTTCTGTATGTTTACAGTAACATGCAGGGCGGCCTCACCTGTGCCTCCACGTTGGTCAGCTTTCTTGTTTGTTCGGCTGTTTGACTCAGCAGGTTGGTTCCAATTTCAATCATTGTCGCTGTGTGATTGTGTACAGCCGTCTGCTGGAGCTGGACCATGTCCTGCTTCATGCTGTCCTGTATGTAGTTCTCCAGCTGCAGCACAGAGGACACATAATAGGGTTCAGACAGTATTAGAGGTGCCTTTATGAGAGTTGTTGATTAGTATCATTATCCTTTTGTCTTGTGCACAGCCTGGTTTTACAATGAAAACGATTTGAGAGACAGTAATCTGCTTTTTTAATTTAGGCTCATTGTCCTTGTTTGCAGTGTTTTATAACAAAGTAAACAATAGACAGAAAAGACAATAAATGAAATCTCTCAAGCAATGAATACATTTCACTTAAATATGCAACAAAACTAACGAGGCGAAGGCCGTCACAAATCACAAGGTCTCATGCATAAACAGATTATTTATTAATAGGTTAAGTACAAATAAATAAACATGAGACTATTATTTGTGATTATCTTCCTCATATTGTTAATTCACCACAATGCTCTCGACTTGGTTGCTTTTTATTAAAATGTTGTGGTTAATCATGAAATTCAGTTGCTTTTTATGGCAGCAGAGTTTATTTCTATCAGCGGGTACACTTTATTCAACAGTTCACTCAGTCATTTGGGCCACTGTGGATCAGTGGTATAGTCTGCTGACCCTTAACCAGAGGACTGGGGGTTAAACTCAAGGTCCTGTAGTCACATGCAGGACATATTTTACTGCTACATTCCCAGTATTTAAATGTGTATAAATGGTATTAGTTAAAGATGCGCTGTATTATCAAAACAATATCAGTATCTGCAGATGTTTTTTTTTGTTTTATTATTTACAGACATTATTTTAGCCGTACATATTGGCCACAAATATCCCATGTATCTGCAGTTCACAGATTTCCAAAGTCATTTTCATCAAAACCAATATCAGTACCAATACTTCTGTCCAGAGCATAAACCTCCATATGACTAAAAGCGACCTGTTTCTTTTACAATTACCATCTGTGTTAGAAAAAGATAAAGAGTGAGAAAAAAAACATTTCGTTCTTTGATAAATGACACATTTGATTAATAAAAGTGACATTCAGTGATAGTCAGACAAAATGATGTACATTATGCCCATGCTTCAGCCAGCAGATGGGATTTTACGGCCTATTTGTTCAAAAATATCAGCAAATATTTTCAATATTCCCTCAATCACAGTTCTATTCAATTATCTGCTGATGCTCATATTGGTAAGTGGGTTGTTTTCTCAACCCATGCATTAGAAAAAAAAGGAATCAATATTTTCCAAAATGTGAACATTGTTGTCCCTTAAAGGATGAAGTCAACAATAAGTAAGTTTAACCACCTGTCACTGAGTGCAGTTTGATGTTTTGCTGGCAGCTAGTGCTTGTGGAAAGCCCTGCAGGTGATAGTAAAATAAGGGGATAATTAAATAGTTGAAATTAAAACTGTAATGTTATTTTATTTTATTATCCAGCATTAGAGAAAATCAACTCCTCCTGATAATTAGATTCATTTGGTAGAATAGGACCAACACTCTTGAGGATTTTATTGAATTGAATTTTTTTAGAACATGTACGCAAAGAAATAAAATAGAGAAGTACCGTTCACATACAAAGAAAAAAGAAATAAAGTAATTACACACATTCGAAAAGGAGCAGGGAGAAGTAAATACTTTCTGAATTTCTTACCTTTATTACTGTTTCTCACAGGTCATATAAAAATATATTCTGCTTTAACATCTATGCAAATATGTTTTGTCATGTGCAGTATAAAACATATAATCCATATAATATGTTTATACACATAAACACTAAAAATATATAATATGTAATTAAAAAATTTAACATTTAAGTACCAATATAGACATATATTAAACATATACTAAATTATAGGGCTTGGAAGATACGCTTTTCCCACGATTCGATTTTTTATGATTTTTTTTTTTAGACTCAACTTAAATTGCGATTCTAAGATATTGACGATTTTCGCAATCTTTAGTTAGCTTTTTTAACGGCAGCAAAAAAGATGAACAATGATGATGCCTACAGACTATATCAGGAAAAATACACATCACATGTGAGTCTGTTTTTTGGGGGGTTATTCAGCATTATATTCTAGCTAGCTGTTTATACTCTCTCTTCAAAAGACTGGATTGCATTAAGAAGTAGCTTAATAACACAGACCAAAATGAAGCATTTAAATTTGGGAAAAAATCAATTTAAAAATCCTCAAACAAAAAACCCTGATACTCAAGTGAATCGATTTTTTCCCACCCCTACTAAATAAACATATATGTATATTTTGCACCTATGCACACAACAAGTACATACTTGCATGTAAGGCAAGGCAAGTTTATTTATAGAGCACAATTCATACACAGGGCAATTCAAAGTGCTTTACAGAATCAGAAAAATGCATTAAAATCACAATACATAAAAACTTAATCATTATAAAATAAATTTAAAAAGAAGAGTGCAGATCAGATCTTTTCTGTCATATGCACAGTTAAATAGAGCTGTTTTAAGCCATGTATACACATATTAAATGACTGTCCGTATAAATCGTATTTCTATATCTAATATCCGTACAATATATAGCAAATACTAATCAATTTCAACATGGCAATTTTTGTGATTTAATTCTTTTACTTTATTTAGAAGGCACTTTTCATACTTAGAAGCAACACAAAGTGCTAAAAACAACATAGAAACAGAACCCCCACCAAATACAGAGACATATCTAGACACACACTCGCAGATATCAACATACGCACACACATTCCTGCGCCCACACACACACACACCTGCGCCCACACACATTCATACTAGCTGTAAAGAGAGAGACATGGCTAAGCACTGAGGACTGAGGAAAGGAATAAGCTACCTTTGGGGGCCAGCAACACTGAGGAGGGCTCCTGGCCCACGAGGAGAGCAGCCAGGGACTTCCCCGCCCCGCATAGACACGAGGCCCCACACCACAGTGCAGTGACCTCCGGCCATGCAAGCGGAGCCATCCCCTGGCAGCGGCCCCAGAAGTGGACCAGGAGCAGCTCCCAGTGCGGAGAGCCCCCATGAGGAAGCACTGGAGCTAAAAACCATCATACTAAAACCGTAATATAAATATGATAGAAGGGGGACATAAAGAAGAGAGATAAAATAACATAAAATGGATAACTGAAATAACGTAAAAAATTAAGAATTAAATATGATAAGAAGTTTGACTAAAAGAATTCATAAGTTATACCGTAATAGAACAATAGATAATAAAGGAGTAAATAACTCAATTAAATCAATTAAAAGCTAGATTAAAAAGGTGGTTTTTAAATAAACTTCCTCTTCCATATACTTGTTCATAAACAGTTTTTTTTTACCTCTTTTTAAACAGATTTATGTTTTATCTCCATATTAAAATTGTTCCGTAAATTCACCCCACAGCTTGATATGCAGAAACTTTTCATTGTTGTTTCAACCTTTTGTTCAGTTTGAGTGTTTGCAGTGCATTACATAACTCAAGAGGAACAGGATCAAGTTGACATTTATTCGACTGAACCCTGATTTGCTTTTCAGGAACTTTTGAAGCTGTGTATGCAGCCAGGGTCAACGATGAAGAAAAATGAACCGTAAACGAAATGAAATGAAATTTTTCAGAATATTTTTTTCCATCATATCTTGCTGAAGGTGCACAGCACGACCAACCCGTCAGGTCAGGGAGCACAGTCCGGGTCAGCCCTTCGCTATTCATCATTCCTGCAACACCAACAACACCAATCTGTCTTCATTTAAAGAGGTTTACATGCAGTACACTAACCCTCTGCCAACAACTGTGCTGAAGGGTCAAAGTGATGGCCCTGATCTCTGCTATTTCTAAATCCTGAAGCTGTTTCCTTACGCTCATGCTGATTCAATGAAGAGTACACATGTAACGTTTTTATGTAACTTTGAGCATACTCTTGTAAAAGTAGAATGAATGGAAGAATACAGAATGAGCTGTATGACTAGGAGACGGTCAATATTCCTTTTTTACGAGATCCATTCTTATCTACCTTACAGTACGTCCATATTTAGAGCAAGACCAATCATTAAGTTATTTCCTGCACAGTGTTCCTGAGCGGCAATCAGGTCACACGACTGGTAAACAGGATGGATGTGTTGAGTGAGGAGTTACATCCTTTATGACGGTGTGACATCTGTGTACAACCGGACAACAACTCCAGTTGTTGTTTGCCGCTCAGGTTATTTACTAATCAGTCAGTAATGCCACCACAAAGCAAGCTGATTTTATTTTTGTTTTCATGTTTGGGCTGCAATCAGTGCTGATTTTGTTTGTCTTCCTTTCATGACTCTCAGCGTGTTTGTGTTCTTGGATGCACACGGGGATGTGTGCGAGGTGGAAGCGTTTCATTTGGATTGCTGGCAGGATTTCCCATTGACAGTCAATGATCTAATCAGTTGTTTACTCCGTGTGCCTCCGAGGCGTCAGAACGGGATGACTGTGTTCCTCATTCACACGGGAGCGAGACGACAAATCCTTTTCCTCAGATTTTTTTGGGTTCATCAGAGAAGTGAATCACACCTTATGGAAGTCTTCACTGTAGAATGGCTGTAAAATTTCACACCGTCATAAATCATGTGAGACACAGCGTGCTTGTGAATTAAAAAAAGAGTCTTTCTGCAGAATTTCAGCTCATCTGATGGGACACTCTGCTTCTGCTAAATGAGTGAGAAATTACATTTTCCATTAAGCTGAGAAGCTTCAGATAAGCTGCTCCTGCAGACTGGAATCTGTCTAAGGAAAAGTGTCTGGTGAAGAGCTGGTATCCTTGAATTAGGGCTGGGCAATACATCCATTAGTTGAGATTTTTTTCATTCACTTACTGAAATTGTAAGTAGTTGCAAAGTTTGAAAAATATAAACACTGAATTTTGGCAGTTTTCATGATGGTGGCCCTGTCAGGTTTTGCACAAGCACTTTTATAGGCTTGTATTTATTTATTTATTTTTTTAAATAAGATTAACCCTATAAAGCCAATTGTATCACATTTGATACATACTTTTATAATACCTCTATCTACTCAATATGATCAACAAATTAATAAAGAAAACATCTGAATACAATCAGATAAATGATAAAAATGTCCTCAAATGGATTATCAGTTGCCAAAAACGCCTAATGTATCAAATGAGATACGAAAAATCTATATGTTGAATTTAATGGACATTTTGATTTTTATGGATTTTAGCAGAAAGTGAAACAAACATTTCAGCTCCAAAAAATTAGAATTTTCTGGCTATAATCTATGGTCTTGGGCCTTATGGGGTTAAATATTGATCAGAGACAAACATGTTGCAAACAAGCTGCAAAAATCCCTCAGCTTTCAGTGTTTATGTAGGCAAACCTGCCTGTGTTAAGGTGCGTTCACACCGGACGCTACTTGTACTGCCTTGGCGATCACTCTCCATTCATAGTCAATGTACAGCCGCGATGGGGCGGGGCAAACCCTCCCGTGATGCGACAGCCGCGTACAAGACGATCACTTCACTCATCGCGCGATGTCAAAGTAAAAAAAAAGATCTATTCAGGCGATGTTGTGTGTGGCTGTGCGGCAACAGCCAATCAGAGGTGTGTGTACGTGTGACGGTACCCGAGACAGACAGTTATTCATCCGGACTACAGGGTGGATGAGTTCCGTCTAGGCGGAACCAATGTCGGTGAGGACATTAGTTCCGCCTACACGGACCGCAGTAAACTCACAGATAATGCTGCTGCAGGGCATCAGCTGCAGTGTTTTGTGGTTGACAAGTAAGTGAAAAGGATACAGCTGGAATAATGTCTGCTTATACATCCTATTATATGATATATGAAATGATCGCGGTGGAACTCGAGCGGACGTGACGTCACCGAGCGACGGCCGACAGCAGCAGTTACCAAAATGAGGTATTTATGGACGCACGACGCTACGTCAGTGGGTGACGCAATTTTGGTAGCTGGGTCGCTTGCGGTGTGAAAGCAGCATTAGAACTACAAATCAACATTTTATGACACTTTAATTTTAAGAGGGAAATTCTGATTGATTTAGGAATATATTATGATAACATGATGGCAGAACTTAATTCATGCCATTTTTGTGTCACTTGGAGGGTTTTTTTGCTTTGAGAGGGAAAAAAATTGATTAAAATCGTAAATCGAGTTTTGTGGGGAAAGAATCTGGGATTTTTTTCCTTTTAAGGCCATATTGCCCAGCCCTATCTTTGAATCTTTTTAAAAGAAGACTTAAGGCATTGGAGGAAGCAGGTTGGAAATGTCATGACTGTCTGACTGAGATGCTGCTGTCTGCTCTGTGGCTCTGAACTGATTGTCCTTGGGGCCATTTGTTGCCTTCCATTTACATGAGAATGACGGTGCCTAGAGTGCCTGCAAGATTAACAGCTTTTAGGCAAATATCTACCGATACAGGTGTTGGTCCAATTATATCATGCATGCCTAATCCAAATAATGAGGAATTTCACAAGCTGTTAAAATGTTTTCCTCTGTTGATATCTGAGAAAAAACAAGATTGTACCAAGGGTCCAAATCTTGTGGGAATTGTTTTAGATATTAAATTTTAAAAAGTTGATCGTTTTCCTCAAAAGGATTTAGTAAAGTTGCACAACATGAGCGGGTGATTCTCCACACACGAAAACATGTGGATGCAGGTAAAGTCTTTGGTGGCCCCTCATTAATCATCAGCGCCTCCCTGCTTGTTGGAAATATGTAACAACACCTTCTCCTGGACTTTGTGAAGTCCTCACATGTGCCGCTGACATGCTTTCATGTCTGAGGCGGCACATGAGCGGTTAGTTACTGAGTAGTGACGATGAGTAGATCATGAAGAGCTTCAAAGCAGCGCGTCCTGCAGGAGCAGATCACAGCGTATTTTATGTTGTGAAGCGGGAATCGGGTGATCAAGCTGCGAGATGTGCCTGTCTTGTCTGGCTCTTCTTGTAAAGTTCTGATTGTACTTTGAAGGGGAAGAAAGAGGGAGGTGGTGGAGAAAGAGAGAGGTAGTTTCCTTCTTTCACTCGCACCAGTAACAGCTCAACAAACTGAGATGGAAGCTGTGGATGCATGTGCGGAGTCTTTGTTGGTCTACAGACTCATCATGCAATCCATACAAACAGGTTTCACACTATCAGCTGGAGAAAAATAGATCTTTGTAACACCTGTAGTGAAAGAAACTAATGAATACTGTTTTCAACTAATTGCTCTTTCCCACATTGAGGTTTGCTTAAAGGGACTGTGAGGAGTTTCTAAGTAATTACAAAAAAGCATCACTTTAAGATATATGCCTGATTGAAATACACTCTTTAAGATGAGTTTTTTAGCATCAAAATAGGTTATCTATAAATGCTATTCCTTAGCCTTCCGGTCGGGTCGGACAGAGCTAGACTGGCCTGGATACTCAACTTCGGGAACAAGACAATTAAAACTAGAGCAAATTTATATTATTCGGACACGTCTAAGAGCACCGGGCTGTAAGTAGCGATATATAGCTGGCTACAAAACTACGATACTAAGTTTTCCAAAAATTGCTTGTTGTCACACATCAAAAACTACCGCTACATAACTAGAAAGAGATACATTACCTCGCTTTGCATCCTGTAAGTTGTTGAAAAAAGAAGTTGTAAAGCAATACAGAGTTCTAAGGAAGGTCCGAGCTGCATTCATTAGCATCACAACAAACGCACGCTTTGACTTGGGTCTTTTGGTGCGTTCCAGTTGTAGTCAGAAGTAGGGGCTCCGAGTAGGAAACTGCAACTTGAACGTCCCCCGAAGTCGGAATTTCCTACTGGGAACTTGGTGAAACCTCGCCACCCCCGAGTTGACAATGTAAGATGGATGCCCCCAGTGTGAACAGTTATTTAGCTCCTGTAATAATCAATTTATTTGCACTTCTGATTGGGGTGTGTCACTCTAGATCAGCTGTATACATCGTATTGTTAGACTTATATGACAAAATGCTGCCATAGTGATAATCACATTCTTCATGTGATATTTGTGAACAACAACGCAGGGCGAGCTAACAACAGCTAACAATAGCCTGGTAGATCGGCATGTTTTTTTCCGACTTCAACTGGAGCGCCGATAAGTCAGAGATTATGTCACTCCCAGTTCCGAGGTTACTGGAACGCAGCATTACGACAGTCGCCGTGCGTGCTCATGGGTAGCAGAGTCTTTATGTTCCCGCAAATAGATTGTCCTCATAGCACCCTTAAGTTGCTGTTTTTTTTAAGTCCTTTGTGAAAAAATATAATCCTTTGGTTTGTAAGGATGCTCAGTTTTAGATATATTGCTCATATCTGATATGCTGATATTCCCAAACTTCAAGCCAATACTGAACCAACACATGGAAATAACAGTAGTTTTTTTAGACAACACCTTCAATATGCTCTAAAAGTATTCTAACAGATCAAAGAATCATCATTATTTTATGTGGCTTACACTTTAAAATTAGATTTAATTCTCCTAATTGAACAACAGGTTTGGCAGAAAACTGCCCAAACATGATACTGACATATAAGGTTGTAATATGAGTTGTAAAAACTGGCTGCAGCTTTTAAACCAGCTCATACAGCTCAACAAATGCAAAGTTAAAGTATTTTTGAAACTTTTAAGTTTGTAAAACATACCACATGGCACAGCTCCGCTTCATACCTCTACAAAGAGATAGTAGAGTCTAAAACAGCTGCTTGTGAAAGGAAAACAAAAGTCTGCTGTTCTTAAAATCCTCCCTGGAAAAAACATCATATTGTCATTCTTAATGAAACAGTTGCAGTTTTCTCCCTGAATTTTATCTAAGTTGTCCTCATTTTCACTAATTTGATTCAGGTTGCAGTGGAAAATAAAAAGTGGAACTCACTTTTGAAACCTCTTGGTAGGGTTTTTTAAAAACTCCCTGTCACAGTTTTTCCTCAGACAAGCATAATTCAGACTTTCTTTCATGGCAACAGACAAATACTCTCGATGAGGAGCTTCGAGAATGCAACCCTCTGCCAAGGCACTTCTGAGACTTCTTGCAGTGTTAATAAATCCTTAAAAAAATGCTGGATCTGCATCCGTACCACTTCATTCAGCCATGATCAACAGTCCCTGAAAATATCAAATCTATTTATGATCTTTTTAGGTTATCTTGCTAAAAGACACACAGATGGTGGACTTATTGTTTTCTCAGATCTACATTTTTAGTAATGCAAACCTGAAAGTAACAGTATTCCTTTGGATTACATGTTTATTATATCCGAAAATATGACAGCACCCGTAGAATCAAGATTTATCTGCCTTAGAGTCGTAAACAGCACCATGCAGTCTGCTGGCCATGAGTGAGAACATTCTCCTTTTTCATAGAACTCATATTTTCATGATTAAATGTTTAAAGGTTTGCACGGTGGTTCTCTGAGTAAACCCATCAGTCAGTCGATCAGTCTTGTGCTGGTCTCCACGGTCATGCCTGCACATGCAGATCCCTTATGTAGAGGATCATGTCCTCGTGAAGGACAGGCTGGGTTCATATCCGGTCCATGGCCTCATTCCAGCATGTCACCTTCTATTTTCTACCCATAATGCACAAGAATATCCTTTCCTCTAAAAATAAAAAGCAGGAATAGCCAAATATAATATTTTTTTTGAAAATCAATTCATCTCTATTTGTATTGCGTCAGATCAAAACTGTTATTTCAAAACGTAGGGATGCACAGTATTGGATTTTGCTGATATCCAATGTGCTGATATTTCCATTTTTATCATCACAGATACCAACATCAATACTGATATGTTTAGTTAAGAGCACAAGGCTTCCACTTTTCTAAAATGGACCTTTTTCTTTTATGGTTATGATCCATTTGTGTTTGATTTAGATATGAAGAAATAAAAGCCACCTTTCATTATTTAACAAATTGGACTTTTGGTATATAAATGTGGACATTAAGTGATGATAGAGTGAACAAATATGCTACATCCTGACACTATAACAGCCAATAAATGTGATATTTATGTTCAATATGTAGGAAGAAAATATCAACTGTAATTATCTGCAAACATTTTCTTATCTGGGGATCTTGGTGGAGTACTGAGCAGCTGGGCGCGATCCATATACTGTACATGCCTCTGCCGACTTTGGTTTGAATCAAATCTGTGGCCAGTTTGCAGAGTGTCCTTCCCTGCTCTTCTCTTAAAAACCATATCTGCCAATCACCTTTTTATTCAGTTATCTGTTGATAATGATATTGTTCTGATAATGTTCCTATCAAGACTATAGATGAGCAGGTCTGTACATACTCTTTATTCATTTCCATTTTTTAACCATTATTCTTTGAAACCAAAGTGCAAAGCTAACCTCACATTCAGCCCGATTTGCCATATTCCATGTTTGTCATGTTGGTCCATCCTGCAAAGCTTCAGGCTGATGTGTTTGTTCTCATCAGAAAATGACCCAGATCATTAGGCTCCTGTGAGAAGAGAGGCAGCTGAAGTGACTGTGAGCCTCTGACTGTCTGTGAAGAATATGATGGAGGGACCATTTGGTCAGCCTTTCTATTTTTACCTCCACTAAAGGGGTTATGTTTTTGCTACTGTTTATTCGTTAGTTTGTTTGTCAGCCTGTGTGCAAAATGACTCAAGAAGATTTTCAACAGATTTTGACATTTACAAGGAATGTTGGTTGTGGCCATGGCAGAAGTGAGGTGGTGATCTGATTTTGGATTTGGATCCAGGATTTGTTTTTATTGTGGAGTCGGGCAGTTCTCCATGTTTTTGAGAATAACTCCGTTAACAATGTTAGAAATGGCTTGGCGCAGGACAGAAGTCTTGAAACACTTGTAGTCTTGAAAAGGAATTTCCCGATTTGTTCCTGTTTTATTGGATAAGAGACAACCCATGTTGGAATGTTAATGTTGTGTTGTTAATTTTTCCTCTTTTTCTTCATTTTTCCTTTTTTCAATAATTTGGTTTATGTATCTTACAACATTAAGATATGTTTTTTTGGGGGGGGGGGGGGGGGGCATTTTGTGCCTTTATTGATAGGAGAGAGGCAGTGGATAGGCTTGTGAAAGGGGATGAGAGAGTAGGGGAAGACACTCTGCAAGCTGGTCACAGGCGGGATTCGAACCTGGACCGGCAGAAGCAAGTACATGGGGTGCCTGGTTGTTAACCACTCCGCCTAACCAGCACCCCCCATCATTAAGATATGTTTTGGAATTATATTGAAAAAAATACTTAAAGAGGGATCATGCTGGAGGTTTGTTTGTCAGTCACTGTACCATTTTATGTGTGATTCCTAATGGAACTAATAAAAGTAAAAGCTCGGAGCTCAAAGGGTTGAAATATTTATTTTTTTCCTTTAAAAAAAACAGAAGGAAAGAAAATAAAAGAAAAGGTTCCTCCATCCCAGGCATCATCTATGGGATACTTCCCAATGTGGAGTAAATCCTATGGAAATGTGAAACAGTCCATCTGGTGTGAAACTCTAGGGATGGGTGTCGATAAGATTGTATTGATCATTAGGGATTCTGCTTGTTGACTAGAGTCTTTAATAATTCCATTATCTGTGAGGGCAAATGTTGGCCTTATATCGTTCCGTTGTAACATGATAAAACACGTGACTCTTCTGATACTTAATGCTATCTTGCAAAGACAAGTTATTCTGCAGGTTGCTGTCTGCTGTGATATTTATGTCTCTGATTTGTAAAGCATGTAAAAAGAAGAGGAGAGTACTGACAAGGAAGAAAACATGGTATAATTTCTTTAGGGTGATTTTAGCTATTCTCAACTAGAAATGATTTTCAATTCTCGACCCTAGATAGAACTACGCAGCAGTCTGGGAAAGTGCTTGATATTTCACAGTAAATGCATACTTGTGAGGTGTGAAACATAAAACTAGCTGTAATTTTGACCTAAATATCAGTACTCAGAACAAAGTTTAGGAAATGAGGAGAAGCAACAATAAAAAAAAAAAATACTGAAGTGGGACTTTTGTCTTTTTATTTTCTCAAACTTAATGGTTTGAATTATTACTATCTGCCAGCTAAGCCATTTATTTGCCAATGTGCTGATTATATTGTTCATCCCAAGGAGAAAACATCTTATTGTCCCTCTTAATCTTCTGACTTACAGGCTTTTCTCTGTCTTAAGTACTTAACATGAACACTCTAACAAAGTCAGTCTAAGTTATCCTCATTTTCTGTTTGGTTTTATTTGAAGCCTTGACCACTTTGGTTCCAAACATTTGGACATTAAGTTTTATAATCTCTTGGGTGACCTCTGTGAGTTGTTTCAACCTGTTTTCAGGGTTTCTGATCTGACACTTTCTCCCTTTCCTCTAACACTGATCCTTCGTCTCATTGAGATTCACATCACAGCCTCAGTTGTATCGTGACCCGGCCTCACCTTTAGCAGCCACTGTGTGTTGTTCTCCATGGTCATCTCCAGCTGTTCCAGCCTCTGCGCAGACTCGTCGTTGTCCACCGGTCCATCCTTCTGGACTGGATTGTTGTAGCTCTGTGTTTGGCAGTTGTCCTGTTCAGGCAGCAGAAAAGTGTAGCTGCACGGCCCGTTCTGGATCTGATACTGTCTCTTCCCCCCGGCACTGTATCCTGTCCCCAAACCGAGGCAGAAACTCAAAACCAGCAAGTCCACTTTCAGCATTTTCTCTCTTAAATGAAATAAGTGCAGCTACAACTCCTTGGACTTTCTGTAACTCTGTCCTCAGATGTAGGACGTCTCTCCCCAGCAGCATCCAAGTGTAAAAAAGTCCTCTTGAGATTCCTTTTATTCCCTCTCTGTGGTAGGAGGAGAAACAGCCATCAGGAATTAGAGCTGGTGTGTCATTCCCTCAGGTTACCGGTGCCAGACTGCATGTGCTCGCCTTTCATCGAGCCCCCCAACCACTTGTTTGAGCTGCCCTTGTCCCCTGCTCTGATTAGCTAACTGAGTCTAAAACCACTCCCCCCAGGCTGTGGCCGGTCACTGTGAAGAGCAGCGAAGTGGAGATTCCTTTCACAAACACTCACAGACCAGCAGATGCACAAACTACACACACGCTCCACTACATCCTCTTCAGGAGCCACGTGTTTTTTCTTGTCTGCTCCGAGGAATAAAGGCTCCTCAGGATGCAGCTGTCCACCTCCGGGCACACTCCTGTGATAGTAGCAGCGTCCGTCCCATTCATTCAACAATGTTTCCACATAGTGATAGAGCATCTTTGAATGGGAGATTCACAGGAGGGTGTTTTACCTCATTCTAGAGCTGGAAAATCTGCAGAGTTTTCATAAACCAGTGTATTTAAGATCAGAAGTAGGGAAGGATGAGGTGTTGCTTGTTATGGCCTGAAATGATGTTTCTTGTGACTTTATCAGACCATTGAGTGCAACATCTAATGATCTCAACAAAAAAAAACAGCTGCTAGACCCTAATACGGCATTATCAGGCTTACTGACCACGAGATAATGTGCTTCAACTAACATGTTTAAATCAGAAACAATTAACCATTTAACTTCCAGATCAACTGTTTGGAAGAAGTCAATAAATTCAGGAAAATTTAATGTGTTTAAAACCCAACACATCATTGTTTATTTCTGTTGATGTTTTTGGATTCAGAAAAAATATCTGCAAACACACCAAAAGAACTGATATTGTCTTTGTGTGGGATTTAAAGGTTGAAAAGCTAAAAGCTATTATTTTAAATACTTACCTATTTATTGATATGATATATGTCAATCTCAATATCATCTTTTTTGTTGTTTTTGCTGTTTTATTCACAAAAAATGTTTCCTTTTCTTATTGATTTTATCAATTATTTGTGCATTTTTATATCATCGAGTTAGCTTTTAAAAACCTTTAAACCCTCACCAATAAAATATTTGTTTTTTGGTTGTTTGTTTTCTCTGTTCCCTGAAATGTTAACAGGATCAAACACGGATTTGATTTGTTTTTGTTTTTTTAAAAAACATTAAATATCCCTGAATTTATTGATGGCCTCTGCCAAGCAGTTGAGCAGGTAGTTAAAGGGTTGATATTTGTAATAAATGTTTTAAATATCACGTATTTTTGTCCTTTTCAACAAGTTAACATGAAACGGATGTCCAGGAATCAACTTTTTAGGCAAATATCTGCTGATACTAGTAAAGCTTCTTTAACCCTATAAAGCCAATTGTATCATATTTGATACATACTTTTATAATACCTCTTTCTACTCAATTTGATCAACAAATTACAAGAAAAACATCTGAATACAATCAGATAAATGATAAAAAATGTCCTCCAATGGATTATCAGTTACCAAAAACACCTAATGTATCAAATGAGATACGAAAAATCTATATGTTGAATTTTATGGACATTTTGATTTTTATGGATTTTAGCAGAAAGTGAAACAAACATTTCAGCTCCAAAAAATTAGATTTTTCTGGCTATTATCTATGGCCTTGGGCCTTAAAGGGCTAATAATGTGCATCCCACTGATAAACACTTTGTAGTTTACCAAAGGGTTAAAAAAGCAGAGAAATTAAGCACAACTTGCTAGTTCAGCCTGTTTGTAAGACAGCTTACTTTGCTTTGGTTAAACTATGACTGGAGATCATTGTGGTTTTTATTTTTGTACCAGTCATCATCAAAACAGTAGAGCTGTCATCATTTTGAAACAAGACTCTAAAGTTTATATTTATCAGCCTAAATATACAAGATGTTCCCTGTGTTCTTGCACAAATTAACCAGTGTGCAGGAGTTTGTTTGCAATATTGGATCACTAGAAGCAAAAAAAAAGTTACAATTTCTTAAACAAAATTACCAAATCTATACAATTAATTTGTCAGAGTAGCTACACTCTCCAAATCTGTCGCACCAAGTGCTCCTCTTTTTTACAGCTCCAGTTGTGAGTTATTTTTAACATCATCCAAACATGCTTTTTTGTTTTTTTAAGTCTTATATCAAATTCAGATTTACCAGTTTGTTTAAGAAATTATTTCGTAAGTAATTAAAAATTTCAGAATTATTAAATTCGACAAGCTAACAACCTGTATGTTCCCTTATTTAAAAAGTCAATTCGAATTAAATCAGGATGTTATCTTGTGGAACAAATACATTCATTTGAACGCTTCCTCTGTACCATGGCCCGTATACAAAATCAGACAAAGGATTTTTTTGATGATCTTAACATAAACAGGAGCAGTATCCACTTCCCTATTAAAATATAAGTAATTTATTGTCCCCAACCTTGTTCTATATTCTATTTTTTTTTTTTTTTTTTTGCAGTGATCAGATTTTCACATTGTTTAATTATTACTAGAATCACATCAGCATTGCAGATTAATTAATTATATTTATTTGTGCTTTGCTCTTTATGTGGCTGAATCTGTATTAAAACCAGAGTAGTCTGGCTGAAACTTCCTCTTTAGATTTTCTCTCATCTTTATGAGTTACTTATGTTATAAAACAAGCCTCAGTTCCCAGATCTTCCCTCAGAGGCCGGGGTCTGCAAAGTCTAAAATAATCTTTTGTTTTTCTAAACTTAAGATGCCACTTGTTGACCTCTGACCACAAGCTGAGCATGTCATCTGCTTCTGGGTAAATTTAAGCAATTTTCAACTAAACGTGCTTGGCAGATCTCTGTCTGAGTCACAAATATAACCAAGTTTCATTTCTTCTAACCCGTACAGATCAGAAAAAGTCATGGGAAAGTAATTTTGCCTCTTTGTTTTCTCTGACAACAAAATTCAGCTTTGTAATTAAAGGCTACCTTGTTTGATTTTGTTCTCTTTGAATATGTGAATCCAGACTGTGTTTTTTTTTTCTGTGTCTTGTGTGAGTTTCAAGTCTGCACAAGCTTGAAATACCACAACAAAAGTGATCACACACAGGTGAACTTTTTAACTTTGGATTTGAAGTCTGGGATCACCACTGTTCAGTCTGAAAAGTCCAAGAGTTTGAGTGTCTTTATGTCTTAAACAATATGCATACAACTCTCGTTCGTCACTTGTTTTAAGTGTTTCTAAGAAAGGATCAGCCCAGGGTCGTGTTTACTTGAAATTCAGGTTCCCTTGGACTTAACAATGCAGCTGTAAATAACTTAAACATGTTTTAATGACCATCCTGGAAGACACAAGTTATGTTGGGGGTCTTTTCCTCTATTTGCTCCAGACGTCACATAAGTCTGTCTGAGGGCTCTCGTGTCGCAGTGGGGAACTGCATGCAGGTGCATTGTGCAGGAAAAGCTTTGACATAAGAGGATGTTTTGTCCCATACTGCAGGAATGTGCCTCCATCACAGACTCATGCATTCACTCTCTACTCCCTCTTAAGGTTTTGAGAGTCTCTGATATTTATTCAGTTCGGGCTTTGAGGTAATTACATCTTCTCTGTACTCTCATTTTCATTTTATTTTAAAAGGTTACAGACAGAAACAGGGACTAAAGGAACTTTGACAAAGCTTCCAGCGAGCCTCACAGTTCCAGAAAAAAAAAATGAGGTAGTGCTCAGGTCACACAAGTACAAGGTTACTTCTCATAGATTTACAGCCCGTTTCTCCAAGAGTTTAGAGAAACTCTCAGGTTTCTGTCTAAGGGGATATGACAGTTTCTCCATGTAGTGTAGTTTATTGACTGTGGCAGTCCAGTCTACTTACTTGGCAGTGATATGCAGCCGTCACTGTATGACAGCGTGTTTGCTTCCAACTAGCACAACTTTGTAAAGATATCTACTTTTAGCCCTCATATCTTCTGTAAATTTACCCAAGAAATATTCTAACAAAGGAGGACAGAACTTGTATTCCAGAAAATTCTTACAATTTTAGTTGCAAGTAATTGCTTCATTTTGATTGTTATACCTGTTAGTGACTTGACTTTGGGATACATACACTATATAAGACTCACTGTTCTGTTCGGCTACACCTCCATGGTCTGAAAATGTGATGCAAAGGTGTGAGACAGCTTTGAAGTGCAAGCTTTGACTGTCTCCTCATTACTGCGTACTCAAACAAAAGAATAGAGTCTATCTGCTTGTCATGGACTCAGGAGTGAGGCAAGACATGTAAACTAAGAAACTGTTGGCGTATACTTTTAACAGATCTAAGAAGTCATTAAAAATGAATATATGCACCAGAGTTGAGGCAAAATCTGGGCTCTTAAAACCCAGATTAACACAATATGTCCATCTGTTGTAATATTTAATGGTTATGCAATGAAGTTGATCCTGTGCAACAATTTTTTTTATTCCACCCTCGCATGACCACATTGTAGTTCCTACACTGTATATCATTTTTGACAGCAGAGCCGCAGATTCGCTCACTGCAGCCAGATAAAAATGTAGCAGCAGAATGGCAGGAAGCAGGCTGATGTAAGAGTTACTGTACAAGGGAAATGCAACATATTTAAGGCTCATTACAGAAGAGGAAGGACTTATTGTCATTCCTAACACACTGACTCTTTCAGGTGTTCAGGCTGAGTCACCCAAACAGGAGATTTACTGGCGTCAGTCGAATTTTTATGGTCATTGAGAGTGCAGGGGAGAAATGGGACCAGTGAACCACATCCCAGGATCATCAGAATTCAAGCACCTGAACCTTTTGTCTTTTGTCGTGAGCACAGACAGAATAAAGCTAAATTTACAGACACAGTTTTTAGTTCATTGCGCCGGCCTGTTGAGCTTCATAAATTCTTGCCCGTTATTTCTAAAGGAGAGCCACACAAGCTGCTCACATGCTGAAGTATGCGACTGTACACAGGCAGCAAACATATTGATTGGGCTGTCAGACTACAGAGTTGAGGATTCCCATGGGTGGTATGAATAATTTTCTTTCAGGGGCTATGAAATGCAACTTCCAATTTCAAGAGTATTTATCGAGCAGGCTCGTTAGCATCGGCATCTCTATGACCCATCCTCAAGAGGATTAAAATATTCAGCTCTCTGATAGAGATAGATGCAACAAACAGGCACGCAGCCTCTCGCAGGCAATTAGGAAATGAATAATTTAGTTTTATTATATTTAATTTGTTTTACTGAACGCCCTTGAGAAGCAGACAGAAATGTAGGTCACTTTAATTGTTCTTAAATACAGAAGTGCACAAGATATGACATGCTTTTTACTTCATTCAAACTGCTTTTGAACAACAGGTTTAAAAAGTCAAAGAAGTGTATGAGTGATAATAAGGGATGGGAATTGATAAGGTTTTATTGATACCAATACTTTAACCATTCTTGTGGGGTTTTTTTGTGTGAGAAAAGTTTCCCTACACAGGTTTTCAGTGGCAACAGTGTCAAAGGAGACCATTTTTTGTTACAAAAAAATGATTTTTTATCATCCAGCTATGAGCGTTGCTTCACCATAAATCACTTAAACTTATAACCTGCACAATATCTGTTCACCTTTAGTGCAGTTATGACTTTGGTGCAAATTTTGGACAAAATCCCTCCAAGTTTTCTTTCTTTAATACTTTTTTATTTGAAACATTTTTATCATTTCACTTTACAAACAGAAAAAAACAAAACAAATAGATAAAACAACGACAAATATAAAAGCCCTTATCCAGGGTGTGAGTTTTGCCTGAAAGGTGTAGTCAGCGATGTGGGAGAAAACGAGTGGAGAGGTTGTATATGAACGAATTTAGACCCGCCTCTCCCTTCATACCTCACCCCTCGCTCCACCCCAGAAAGCTGATGGACATGCATCGTCATGGAAACGGCCATAGAAACTGTGTAGCTGACCAACGTAGCTAAGGTAAGTCTCGTCAGACAACTCGACTGCCGTTATTGATAACATCACGACAACAGTACATTCTGGCAGATTAGACAATAAGGTGAATGTCCGACGGCTGTCACTATTATGTTTAGCACCACAAAGCTAATGTTGCTTACCTGTCCAGCAGAAAGACGGCGACATCCGCGTCCGTTTTCAGGTCTTTCAATTGGCGGAGTTCCCTCCACCGTCAGAAAACAACACCAATGTTGACCCGGGTCTTCGCTCTTTAATGGTCATAGCCCTTCCTTTTCACTTTTCACTCCTCTGATCTTTTTCTTTTGGGCTGTTTTTCAGCCGTTGCTACTGCACATATTGTATCTCTCTCTTACGCTAACTGCGCACGCTACGCAACCTACTACTCCCCCTCCCCACTTCTGTCTGATCTGCGCATGAGTATGATCGCCCCCTGGATGTGGGGAGGTGTACCCTGTTTTGTTAACTCGGTCCGAGCCACAGTATTTACCTGCTGAAATTCAGAGCCAAGGCTGTGTATTGAAACTGGACTTTTTTTAAACATGCTGTCAGTGGTGACATCTTGTGGATGGAGAGGAGAAATACGATGATTTTGACAAATACTACATTAGATTAGAAGATCGCTGACTACACCTTTAAGCATAGAAAAGGTCTATTTTAACTGTGTCATCATGCCAAGACTTATGCTGCCATACATGTCGGTGCACAGAGTGTGTGTAATCATTCACCTCCAGCTACATCCATTACCAAACACACAAGCATACACCCATTATGCCACATTACCCCCATTACATTACCCATCACTGATGTCTTTTTGCATTGGCTAAATACATACACCATTTTCCCACCGCTATTCACCTTGTTCCTTTTGTAATGTATTGAGTAAGTCATCTGCTCCGTAAGATGTAACTGTTTAACAATGTCTACAAAAGAAATAGCAGAGAGGCATCTTTTGTGAAGCCAGAACTTTGTGATAGCCTTTTTGCTGGCAGCTAGTAATGTCTTTAAGTGGTACGCGTCCACTCTGCTAAGTCCATCAGGATGAATCAGAGATACAAAGGCATAAAAGATTTACTGATACTGAAACCCAAAACTTTGGAGATAATGTTTTCTACTTCCTCCAGAAAGATTTTATAACAGAACAAGACCAGAAGATGTGAGTATGGTCAACCATAAGGTCTCCACAGTCCCTCCAGCAGCTGAGCCGAGTGCCACTGTGTTTGGATTTCTGTTTGGGTGGAATAAAGAAACAAATCAATTTTTTCCAACAGAAGTCTCTCCACGTCCATGAATTTGTTGATACAGCCCGGATCTTCCAGGCTTGCTGCCGCATGTCTTCAGTTATATCAACGTCCAGTTCTTTCTCCCATTTTTGCTTCCTCCAAGTGTTCTTGAAAAATCAGATTTAGAAGTCAGAGCTGAAGAAGCAGCTCAGTGAGCTCGACCTCTGGCCTCCAAACTCAACATCAGTTCATCCTTCAGTCAGAGACGACATTTGTCCGAAGTTTAAAGAAAATCCCTTGAAGTGTGCTTGAAGTGTTGTGCTTCCAGGAACAGCTCTGATGGACATACAGACTGACAACCTGAAAACAAAATGCCACAGGCCTCTGCTGTTGCCAGAGCAGAGGCATAAAAACATCATTTCAAACTCTACAATGCTGTCTGTCTTGAATATATATGTTACATATTATATATCAGACATCACCAAATGGCAGACTGATGGTTCAGTCTGGGCCTGTGACCAAGCTCTGATTAATTCACAAAAATAGATTTTATTGAGCTTTTTTTTCTGACAGTCACGGATAAAGGCTACAGCAAAATCTTATTTTTCTGAAATTGAATAAAGGCTTTAAATTAATTTGCCTAGGACTATTTTAATATATGGTAAAAGAGCACTCAAAACATGTCCTGCACTAAGAATTTAACATAAATATTGTTGAAACCTTAAAAATGTGGGCATAGGGAAAGGCTTTAAGACACAACTGGACTTTGGTTAGGACCTTTTATTGGAAGAAATTTCATTAACTGGACCTCAGTGACTTTTAAAGAGGCTATGAGGAGTTTCTAAGTAATTACAAAAAAGTCTCACTTTTAGATATATGCCTAATGGAAATACACACTTTAAGATGTTTAAGATGAGTTTAATAGCGTCAAAATAGGTTATCTATAAATGCTATTCCTTAGCTTTGTGGTCGGGTCGGACAGCCGGCTACAAAACTACCATAATAAGTTTTCCAAAAATTGCTTGTTGTCACACATCAAAAACTACCGCTACATAACTAGAAAGAGATACATTACCTCGTCGCTTTGCATCCTGTAAGTTGTTAGAAAAAGAAGTTGTAAAGCAATACAGAGTTCTGAGGAAGGTCCGAGCTGCATTCATTAGCATCACAACAAACACACGCTTTGGCTTGGGCCACGTCTTTTGGTGCTTTCCAGTTGTAGTAAGAAGTAGGAATTTCTGGGTTCCGAGTAAGAAACTGCAACTGGATCGCCCCCCGAGGTCGGAATTTCGTACTGGGAACTCGGCGAAACCTTGCCAACCCCGAGTTGACAATCGAAGATGGATGCCCCCAGTGTGAACAGTTATTTAGCTCCTGTAATAATCCATTTATTTGCACTCTGACTGAGGTGTGTCGCTCTAGATCATCTGTATACATAGTATTGTTAGACTTATATTTACAAAAATGCTGCCATAGTGATAATCACATTCTTCATACAACAACGCAGGCATGCTAACAACAGCTAACAATAGCCTGGTAGATCAGGATGTTTTTTTCAGACTTCAACTGAAACGCTGATAAGTCAGAGATGATGTCACTCCCAGTTCCGAGGTTACTGGAACACAGCATTACGACAGTCGCCGCGCGTGCTCATGGGTAGCAGAGTCTTTATGTCGCCGATAATAGAAAACCCCTGCTATATATCATCAACATTTGATTAAACAATATAGTTATATAATACTGGAGATTTTTTTTTACTTATACTTACATGGTTATAAAAATAAAGTATTTGCCCAGAAATCAACTTTTTATTATCGGAAAATTAGAATACAGTATCACTATATAAACCATTTTGGTCTTGTTTATTCTTTACACATTTTTTATGTAAGGGGCACAGCCTATTGTTGTTTCATTTCTAACCCCACGCTCAAAGATGCTTTTATGTAACTTTTCTATCCTCCTGTCCTATTTTCAAGACAGACTCAGTTTCTCCAGAGCACATGCTGGATAAAGTGACTAACCATAAGCAGTTTGGAGTAGACGTCACAATGAAGTCATAGCTGTTGTACACTTTCTGGTGGCTAAAAGACAAGATATGGAAATACTGTAAATATGGAGAAGTCTGGATCAGTGGTTCTCAGCTGGTCTGGCTTTGGGACCCATCATCAACCGTTAAAGTCAAGCTGCGACCAAAATACCCCAAAATGTTCAACTTCTCAAATTTTTTACATTTAAAAGATGCTGCACTTGAATCTGAGGTGGAACAGAATATCACAGAAAATACAAAAAAGTTTAATTAGAAACCAAAATGATCTGCATGTGGCAATGCAAGAGAGAGAAACTTTCCCCTTTACACTTGATTAGCTGCATTTTAATTAATTCAAAAAAGTGCATGTTAGGCACACAAGGCTTCAAGACTATAAATCCACCTGTAGCTGTGATAACCCTTCGTCAATGACGGCTCTGCATTTATGATATTCAGTTAGCAGTACTAAATATCATTGATCATGAGGCTGTTACAACACAACACACTTCAGTAACATCAGCCTTTAACAAACTCAACTTAGTATTCATGCTCAAACATGAAATAAAGTCCAGCTACTGAGAAGTTGTTTAAAAAAAAATCTTAAAAACGCAGAGCTTTAGCGGAGTACCTGCTCACTCAACAAGTAACAAACACTTTTCTATTACAATAGGTGTTAATTAGCATTTAATTAGCACCACCTATTTATAAGAAGTGTGAATCAATGGCAGTCCAATGCAAACTAAAAGCACAGGATTTTTTTCCTAACACTTTCCAGGCAAAAGCTTGTGACCCACTGAAAAGTGTCTTTGACCCCCTTTTGGGTCGCAACCCATCAGTTGAGAATCTCTGGTCTGAATTGCTTTTGATAGGTTGGAAATGTGTTGCTGTCCTGAAGTCATCCTTAAAGATGAAACAAATTAAATAGACTGACATATAGTAAAAGAAGCTGTACTTGTATGGATTTAACTTTCATTAAGCGAGTAGTTAAATAGTGAAGACTTCATGCTCAGCTGAGGTTTGCTTCACCTTCAGTATGTAGCAAGGTTACATGTTTATTTCCACCCACATTTTGTAAATCCACCTGCAGCACCAGGTACAGTGGTACAGTGTGATAACCAAGGGCAAATTATTATGAATATTTATTAGTATTACTTAAAGAAATATCAATAATGTTATTGTCGCTTGTATGCAGGAGTGTCTGTGTTCTTTGCAGCATGTTGATGATCATCTTTTTTAGTTTTTCCTTCTCTGTTGGGTTGATTTTCTCCTCTCTCAAGCCTCTCTCTCACATAATAGACCAAACACACAGCCTTCAATCATTGTCTCAAGCGTACAATGAGGGTTAATGTGAACTTGACCTTGCCTCCAAGCCCTCTGACTGATCCCTGATGACTTCATGTAAAGAGAAACTTGTGTGAACACTGATGAAAGACTGAGCGGTTTAAAGTTGGTTTCCTGGCATTCAGCTGAGGATGGGGGGATTGTTTCTTTCAGTTTCACAGCTGACCCCTGCTGGATAGAGAGCAGAATTCACTGAGAGCTCCGAACATCACTCAACAGAACAAAAAGAGAGACAACGGTCATAGAGACTCAGATGGACAAGATCTTTTCAAACACTGAAGTCTGCTAAGATGAAAACAGGCACGTGGGATCAACCTGTATTGATTGTTTGTGTCATTCAGAAGAATCCTTTTTTTTACTTAAAACAAAAAGTAACTTAAAGGCGTAAGATGTCAGACAGCAGGAGCGTTGAGAACTAAAATGTTTTCTTCATGATATTGGTAAAGGCAAATAATTGCTTCCAAAGCTAAATATTGGTATCAGCCAGAGGTGGGAGAAAGTCACTGTTTTGCAAATCTCAATTCTTTGAACCCAAGTCTCGAGTCAAGTCTCAAGTAAAGATGAACAAGTCCAAGTCGAGTCTCAAGTAAAGACAAGAGAAGTCAAGTCAAGTCTGAAGTCATAGGCTTAAAATTTTCAAGTACTTCCAAGTCATAAGCACCGTTGACCAAATAAAAAAAAAACAAGAAAAACAAGGACAGTTTCATCACTTTATAAAAAACAACCAGGACAGTCAGGGCAGGACATGAAAACAGGACACTTGGTCACCCTGGGCCTTAACTTTACTTAACTTAACTTTACAATTATTCTTATTCTCGCCTCGGTAGAACAATAGCCATGGACATAGAGCACCCCCTTAGCATCCACTTTCAACTTTTCCCCTCTGGCCGCAGGTACAGAACACTGAAATGGAGAAGGGCTCGCTTTAACAAGAGCTTTGTACCATCTGCCATCTCTATCCTGAACAAGACAACCCACTGACCAATGGGTTGTAATGGAAAATGCGTTCTCTATGGTTTTCCATAGTTTTTACATGATTTTACATGTATCTGTTTCCCTAACTGTATGTTTTTGCTGTTGTATATGTCCTTCTTGTTTGGCAGGCTGTGAAAACGAATTTCCCATTAGGAATTTCCCTATCTATCTATCTGTCTATCTGTCTATCTATCTATCTGTCTATCTGTCTATCTGTTTGTCTATCTGTCTGTCTATCTATCTGTCTATCTGTCTGTCTGTCTGTCTGTCTGTCTGTCTGTCTGTCTCAGTTTTTTGCAATGGTGACTTTACGAGCGACCATATACCGTTGTTGCGTATAATGGATGCTAAGCTAAAGTTACCCAAAAGGATCTCTCCTTTCCTTGTGCAGCTTTAGGTGCCGAACAAAGTTCAATGTCGTCGCCTCTCCGTCAGTTATTCTCATGCTGCAGGTTTTGCAAACGACAATTCGTTTATTTGTTTATGACATCGTAGTTTGTGAATGCAAATGAAATTATCCTCGGTAGCATGGTTCCACATCTCTGGGTTGTTCCCGCACTCCTGCAGTCTTGGGCTCAGGGAAGTAACTGTGTAATCCACACCCTCTTTGTTTATTCTTCTAAACCCTGATTGGATGTTAATAGATGCATTCAATGGGGCAGATCCTGTGGGAAAAATATTGTCTTGCTGGAAATGACAAAAATCAGTCACTTAGTCGAATACTTTGAATGGGAGCACATTTTATTCAGCAGTCTTACTGAAAATTTCAAGTATGTTCAAGTCATCAGACTAAAGTCAGAGTCAAGTCCCGAGTCATTAATGTCCAAGTCCAAGTCGAGTTGCAAGTCTTTGATGATATTGTCAAGTCGAGTCCAAAGTAATCAAAATTGGGAGTCGAGTCTAAGTCACATGACTCGAATCCACACCTCTGGTATCAGCAAATTTGAAAATCACTGCTGATCCTTTGCCTCAATATAGTAGCATTAAGTTCAGCAAACTTTTGCATGTTAATGTTAAATTACAAGTAAAAGCTGCCAAAAAAGGAGAGTTTAGGTCAACAGATCAGTACATCTGCATTTGTAGCTCTTAAAGGGTTGATAAGTCATGGTTGATAAGATGTATTTGCATATAACTAATATAAAACTCAAGGCGCTTTACACTAGAGCTTAAGTCATACTTTTAATTTTATAGATACGGTACAGGCCAAAAGTTTGGACACACCTTCTCATTCAATGCGTTTTCTTTATTTTTTATCACTATTTACATTGTAGATTCTCATTGAAGTAATGATGGCCACTCGTTTCTCTTAACTTAGCTGATTGGTTCTTGCCATAATATTAATTCTAACAGTTGTCTAATAGAGTTGTGGGCTGTGCTTCAGCCTGACTTCTGAACAACACAAATGATGGTCCCAACTCCATTAATAAGGCAAGAAATTCCATTAATTAACCCTGGAAAGGCACACCTGAGAAGTGAAAACTGTTTCAGGTGAAGCTCATAAAGAGAATGACAAGAGTGTGCAAAGCAGTAATCAGAGCAAAGGGTGGATACTTCGAAGAAACTAGAATATAAGACATGTTTTCATTTATTTCACACTTTTTTGTTAAGTACATAATTCCACATGTTCATTCATAGTTTTGAAACCTTCAGTGAGAATCTACAATGTAAATAGTGATGAAAATAAAGACAACACATTTAATGTGTCCAAACTTTTGGCCTGTACTGTATATTTAAACAAATGCATATAATAAATATATTTGTGTATACACATAGATACATTCAGAGATTTATAAATCCAGGCAGAGACTTAAAATAAGAATTTATGATAATGACCAACCCCTGGACCCCAGACCATAAATCTGTCCTCATTATATTTGCCTTTTAGTTTAACTGTGATAGCAAAATAACTCTTTAACTGTAAGAGGGAGATCAGTTGACCTTAGTGACATAATCTCTGTTGTAACTTTTTCTTTGAGCAAGATCGGTTTATAGTAAAAACAGAAAATTCAATTTTCTAAGAAAAAACAAAAACTTTTGTTTGCTGTTTTTTCAGCCTCAACCCACTGATCTGGACAGTGTTATGGATTTGATAAAACTATATTTGAAGGTTTGCATTATGTTGACTAGTCTTTTTCACTTTGAAAGAGAAGTATGTGTTCAAGTATATTAAGTCGATCCACTTGATTTTTTGGATTTGATAAAACTATATTTGAAGGTTTGCATTATGTTGACTAGTCTTTTTCACTTTGAAAGAGAAGTATGTGTTCAAGTATATTAAGTCGATCCACTTGATTTTGCTGACTAAGATTTCAAGACAATATTTACTGTTACCTTTGTGTAAAATAAATTGAAGTTCAAGAAGAAACAAGTTTATTACTCAAGTAGACAATTTCCCAAAATGTCAGATTGTCATCATCTCTGGAAACTGTTATGAGGTTTTCTTTTTCAGGTCTTTACATGTATTTATCTTTAGTTTTTTTAAGATTGTATTTTGGACATGTTGTGTCTTTATTGACAGGACAGAGAGAGAGACAGTGGATAGGTTTGTGAAGGGGGCAAGAGAGAGTAGGGAGGACACTCTGCAGACTGGCTACAGGCTGGATTCAAACCCGGGCCAGCAGAAGCATGTACACAGGTCGACCCTGTTGCTCACCACTCCACCAAACCAGCTCCCCAATGTGTTTTTGTTTACTTTCTTGTTTGTTTTGTTCACATTTCACCTCTGTCCCTCTCACCTTACAGATCTGTCGTCTCCAGAGGCACCTCTCTGCCGGGGAGCACCAGCAGGACCTTTTCGAAGACCAGCCGGCCATGTTTGTGTCCCAGCACTGCCAGCCTCCCACACAGAGCCTGGTGGAGCTGATCCAGCTCTGTGGAGGGCGAATCTGTAAGACTGTGCGGCAGGCGGGGATCTGCATCGGGAAGTACCGCGGCAGGAGACCAGAGGGGTGCAGGATCGTGACGGAGCAGTGGGTGCTGGGTAAGAAATGATCCACCATAAACAGAAGAGTTATTTTTCATATCTAATGATACCCTGCAGTAAGCACCAGGCTCAGATTCTTGTTTGCTTTTACCTCCACATTGAAACAGAGCTGTGACATAACTAGTCATTGTAACAGACTTTTTAATAAAGAGAAATGGTGCATATAGTGGTTGACAGACTTTAATTAAGAACCTGCTGAGCATGAGAGAGCAGAAAGAGGGCAAGACGAGGGGAAAGAGTGTGTGAAGAGAAAAAATTAAGCTCTGGTCAGTCAAGAACCAGCAGAGAACAAAGCATGTTTTATTGTAACAATGTTAAACCACCCCAAATTTTCACTTTACATTTCCTAAAGTGTTAATAATAATAATAATGATAACTTTTTTATATAGCACCTTTAAATACAGATGTTTACAGAGGGCTTTAACAGACTGAACAAAGGCAGAAATCTGGAGACAATAAATCAACCGTCAGGTCAACAGAGACCAAAAGAGTCAAACTGACAGACACAGAGGTTCATGTTTATTTAAGCAACAAAACGAAGAAAACTGGACATGGCTGAAGTGCTTTAGGAATGTCCTACATAAGTACAGGTTAAAGTATCAACATGTACATGTGTGTAACATTAGAAAGAAGGTATGTTGTCGTGTACATAATGATAAGGAGACAATAAGACAATTTTCAAAAATAAATAATGAGAAAAGGTTTGGAGGACATGAGCCTTTCTATGAAGTTATGTGATGTTCTGTTGAAAAGATAGCACTTTCTCATCAAAGTTTTTCATAAAAACATTAAAAATAAAGGATCAATCCATTAAGCCATCATTTCTGACAAAGTTTTCTATTAATGTCAGAAGAAATATGACCTGCAACTGCTCCTAAATGTCTGGGCCCGTATTCCTAAAGATTCTGAGAATCCTCTTAGAGAGCTCCAAACTTAGCCTAAAATTCCCAGCAAGGAGTCTTAGCTTACGAGTGATTCCAGAACACTCTCAGAGAACTCTGAGCAAGGAATGGACAGAAACTCCCGTCTTAGGCCCCATCCACACGAAGACAAACCAAGGTCTGTACGCATAAGTTTTTTGCTGAATCTGCGTATCATCCATATGAAGACGGCGTTTTGGGGGTCTGTAAACGATCATTTTTGAAACCAGGTTCCAGAGTGGAAAGATTTTGAAATGCCGTATACGCAGCTCCGTGATTACTGACTCTCCGCAAGTTTTCAGATATGCTTACGTCGTGGTTTCATATCTTCATTGACACGCATGCACCACGCGCGGCAACAACAATGGCGGCGTACGTGTAGCATATGTGCTGATAAAGCTAGTGACCCTACTATCCCTGTTGCAGCAAAATCTCCTTCTTCTCAATCACCACGGAGTTGAACAAACAATTATCGAGGACACATTACAGCACTTTATGATCACTTTATCACAATCTCTGTTTACAACTTTTGCCGTGAGTGTGCATGCCCACTGTTTTTTCGTCTGTTTCTGCTTGTTTCCGTTATATCGTTACAGCGCCCCCTAGGGGTCTGGCATGTGTTTTACAGCGTTTTAAATTCATGTAGACGCACACATTTTCTGAGACGCCTTCGTCTTTATGACGATCGTTTTGGAAACTGTTGAGCGTTTTGTCTTCGTGTGGATGGGGCCTCAGTGAGGAGGTGTGGTTGACCCCGTTGCTAGGTATGAGTCATCATTTCCAAAGCTGTGATTGGTTGATCCTAAAAGTTGGATGAAAAACTTACTTTTGGTGATAATTGATAAACTTAATCATGGAATCTAATCTTATGAAGACTTTGTAATTGTAAATAACATATCACATCAAAGAAAATACATGTTAAATGAGTAGTAAACTGTACTATAAAATAATCCTACTGAATGCCCACATATTCACATACTGATGGTTATATTAATTTGCTTTTATTAATTGCATGCTTTCCAAACATCTCAACTTAATTTGGTATTAACGAGTGTAACACAGCACAGCTTTCATCAGTGTTCTTGATTGCTGACAGGTGTATAAGAAGTAGGCTTGTCTGGCTTTTACATCTGCTCCGCCATTTTGTCCTCTGCTTAGGGAACTCCTAAGCTGCTTAAAAGTCCTCTTCCCTGCCCCTAATAGATCTCACCTTAGGAGCACTCTTAGGAGCTAGGATTCTTTTGGAATAGCTTTTATCTTTACTAGGATCTACTCTTAATTTTTAAGAGAAATTCTAAGAAAACACCAAGATTCTAAGAATTTTCTTAGAATTTGGCCACTAGGACAAACTGTTTGCACTAAGATTCTTTAGGAATACGGGCCCTGATCTTTTAATCATTTTTGTCACCACTAACTTTCTTTTCTCTTGTTTCTTCTTTTATTTCAGACTGTATCACGCACATGAAGCTGCTGGCGTATGACAAGTACACACTGGAGTGAAGGCAGAATATATTCTCGGCTGTGAACTTTACTATTAGCGATTTTGTTGTGGACAGTATGTGGTCCTGTAACTTCTCTTTCTTCCTTTCAGTGTTCTTCTTTTGTCGGTTCATCAAGCTTTGTAAATGTGTTCAGAGGCGCCACATAAATCCTCGCACATACAATGCTCTCAAAGACTTTAATGCATGGCTACCATGGAAACCTGTCATTTCTGAGAACTACTAACCATTCAGCTACGGCCGAATAAGTGACTGAATATGAGAAACTGCTTTTACTCGGTCTTAAACGTTATTCACCACCGCGTGAATGATGATCGTCTGTTGCTTCTAACTGGGATTCTAAGAATTCTCTCTGAGCCATTAAACACTGATGGAGATAACACAATATGTACTTTGAGAAATGTTAGTGTGAAAGCCTTTCTTATAAGATGTTATAATAAAAACGATTTTGTTTCTTTTTCAAGCAATGTCAAATTTCTAGTGTTTGATATTTAGTGTTTAGCACCTCAGCTAAGAAGGGTTTTGTTTTTGCCTCTTTTTATCAATTTGTTTGTTTTTTGTTTGTTTCTCTGTTAGCAACATAACTTAAAAAAGCTATGGATGGAATTTGATGACATTTTCAGGTAATGTCCGGAGTGGGACAAGGAACAAATGATTAGATTTTGGGAGTGATCTGGATCACTGTCTAGATCCACCATGACGAAAAATGTGATTTTTGTGAATAACTACTGAATAAAAATAGATATCTTTATGAATCCAATTGCCAACGGTCTGTGTTCATGGTAAAGGAATCCAAATTTTGAGATGAAATAAAGGTAGGACTAATATTTATGGTGAAACTCACATTATGGGTGAGGACTGTGCTCTCCGAGTGCTTTCCTAGTCTGCCTGTTTGATAGTTTGTTTGTTTACTTCTTAGCAAGATTACGTAAAAACTACTGGAAGGATTTTCAGGAGCTTTTCAGGAGATGTTGGTAATGGCCCAACCAAAAACTGATTTGATTTTGGTGGTGATCTGCATATTTGCCTGGATGCAAAAAAAATGTTTTAAATTTTCATCTCTTCATGAAATTACTTTAAAAATTACAGGATAATTTACATAATATGTCTCTATCATCAAGGTTAACTTCATGTGGATCCAATCCAGATTGACATCACGAAAGAATTTTGAAGTTTATAACAGGAAATCCCATTTATTTCTCCTCGGCTGCTGTGAGGGTTTTGCCCCCTTTACATCATTATGGTGATCCAGAATGATATCTTTTCCAGGGGTTGGGGAAAAGCCACTACCGTAACTGAGCTGCTTAGTGGAGGTCTGTGCTCTCTGAGTGATTTTCTAGTTCCTCATGGCTTAGATTCAGAAAAGTGTTGGAAACATGAATCAGATTTTGATCCACGTGGACATAATGGCATCACACAGTTGCTGCAGGTTTGTCAGCTGTACATGCCTCTACCAGTCAACCACACCCCAAAGTTACTCAACATGATTGAGATCTGGTGACTATGGAGGCCACGGGAGAACTGTGAAGTTTGAGATGATCTGATGAGAGTTTCCAGGAATTTCTCCTACAGCATCTGTTGAGTGTTGTGAAAGGAAAAGTGACATAACATGAGTTAGGGCTGGGTATTTCCAGCAACCCCACAATATGATATGTATCCCGATACACATCAACTGTGAACACTGACTACACTTTTTACAGAATTCCCAGCAACTTTTGTTTTTTATTACAAGAAGAAAAAGAACAAGGATGAGTTTTTAATGACTCTACAACTTAAGAACTTTAATTCAGGTCTCCAAAGATGGTAGACACCTAAGTTTAAATTTGGAACATGTGCTTAATCATTTAGTTGGACTGCTACTTTGAACTGTGCCATTGTTAACATTACCCAAGAGTATTTACAACAACTGTCCAACCATTGAGGCTGTATCGATTCTGTAGCATATGTATTGATACACGTATCCCCAAGGTGTGCGTATCTATATTTTGAACACAGGCCTAACATGAGTGTTAAAGAAGCCTCCGTCCCAGCGTTTCTTTGAACATGTTGCAGGAATCAAATTCAAAATGAGTTGATATTTACAGCAAGAGGGATTGTTTATTTAGTAGTGCATTTTCAGGAGCTATAGCCTCTTTTTGCCCCCAAAAATAAGCCCTCAATCTCACAAAAATCTGATGTTGGTGCCAAAGTCACAGAGATATTTTTACTGAGTACTTTGCTGATCTGTGGGTGATGAAGTGGGCAAGTTGAGTTTGGTCTGGGTTTCGTTCAACTGCTGTTTGTAAACAAACGATTTCCTGTTTTGGGGAGTCAAACACTTTCAAAATAAAAGTTGGACCAAAATACTATTTATTTATTTATTTAAAAAATCCTGTAAGCACCACGGATAAGTGGAAGAAGGAGACTGAGTGGGTGGACAATGCCAATACTTTTTGCTGTAAGGTTTATACTGATACAGATACCAATCATCTTCTACAATACATAGTGTTCAAGAATTTATCATTTTTTTCCATTCACCAAAAGCACAAAAATGAATATAAAATGTATTTGACTCTACACCATCAGATCTTAAAGTAAGTTTAGTTTTAAAGAAACAAAAGGAGTGATACCTGGACTCAACAGAGTTTGTTTGAGGTGCTCTTTGGAACGGGATTCACAAAATCATTAAAGCAAAAGAGAAGACTCTCTTAATACCATTAACATGACTATTTGAACAGCATGGCTTGATGCTGAAACACAACGTTTGTTTTTGAGGTCTATATGACCATGCCATTAGAATAAAGGAATTTTAATAGTATTAAGAGAGTGCCTTGGAGTCTTTTCTTTTTGCTTTAATAAGTTTAGTTTAAGTCTTTGTTCACTGCCACATGACACAGAAAGTGGCACTGCCTTGGCATACAGAAAGAAGAAAAGACTCAAAACAGTCCATAAAACTCCCCAATAATTTTGTTAAATTGCTCATTTGGTATTGATGTTTACTTTGATACTCAATATTGATACTCCCACCCATAGTGTTCTGTTATTGTTACATGCTTTAGTAAACTGGTGATTGTACCAGAGTGGATTATTTTGGACTTAATTAAGTGAGACAACTCGCTAAATATGAGTTTTAGTGGTGAAACTGACAAAGGCTGCAGTCTTAAATTCAGACACTCTGATACACCACATCACAAAGCCTGTGTCAGACCTACAGATGGACGACAGTGCGTAAGAACAATGAAGTTTCTCAGTTTAAGCACTAATTATCTTGCCTTCGTATTTTATTTAACTGAATATAGGTTGAAAATAAATATCTCCACCGAACACTTTATGTTTTTACCCATGTTTGTCTGTTTGTTAGCAAGATTTTGTAGAAACTATTG
Source organism: Scarus forsteni (assembly GCA_036419115.1). Classification (NCBI taxonomy): domain Eukaryota; kingdom Metazoa; phylum Chordata; class Actinopteri; order Labriformes; family Labridae; genus Scarus; species Scarus forsteni. The sequence continues at coordinate 27,129,801 of JAZDUH010000327.1, read as the reverse complement.
TACAAATTTTGCTGAAATTTAGGGAGATGTCTGTACTGGCCCAACTTAAAAATGCTAGGATTGAGGTGGTGATCTGGATACCTGCCTTCGGTGAAAAAATATTTTTGCTTAATAATTGTCAAACTAAAAATGATATCAACATGATTGTAAGTTCTAGGTGTGAGTTTTCAGGGTCAAGGATACATAATATGATTGTTTCATCTTTGCATGTTTGCTCATAGCTGTATGTGAGCTACCTTGGTGGAGGTTTCAACTTTTCAAGTGATGTCTTCACTGTTAATTTTGACAGCACTTTTTAATGTAATTTTAGTTATAGTCTTTTGCCTACATATATATTTTAGTCATAATTTAGTCATCTCAGTTGTTTTAATTTCAGTCTGGTTTTAGTTTAATAAATTGAACATTTGAGTCGACGAAATCTGTAAATTTAGTCAACTAAAATATGAAGTGTAAAAGCTAAGGCATTTATATGTTTCCTTGAATTTCTGAAGTCATGTTTTACACACGGATAAAATAAAATGTCTAACTGAATGCTAGTTAAGTTTGAATGTATAAATTAACAGAAACAAATTCAACTTTAGTGTGAAATGCAGTCACCTTTTTTTTAGACTACCTGGCAGAGCATTTCAGTTACAATACCAGAACTGACAACAAACAGTGAACCTGCTGTACATGAATATATCAAGATAGTAGCTCTGATTAGATCACCCCCCCAACTTATCCTGCCACCATGAAACTAAGGCAGCTGTGATTGGATGTCCCTCTTAACACATCTAACCTTTCCAGACATCCAAAGTAGCTGTGATTGGTTATTGTAGTGGCCGTTTGTCCACAAAAAAAAAAAAAAACTACGAAAAGTTTCGAACATTCTCTTTCTCATAAAAAGCTCAAAAGGTCACTCTTGCACCGTGGGTTGTGTTGTACACAGATGGGAAAAACTTAAGGTCCAAACGAATGTCCAATTTCAACAAAAACGTGGTTTATTTAGTCAGAAATCAAGCAAACACAGAACAAAGGAAAATCCCTGTACCTCTCCCGCTCCGGTTGAAAAACCATTTGCCCACCCAGGTGCATGCTGGTCCCTACCGTGCACCTACCTATATAACCTATAGTGCCACCGTGTCCAAATTAAACAAATAATAAACAAAACACCCAAACTAAATAAATGATAAACTACTGAAATACTAACAAAAATATAATCATAATTACATCAAAATTAATTGATTCAGAATAGTTAAAGTCTAGACACTAAACTAAATTCTAAACCAAAAACCCTAAATAGCTCCTACAGTTATATTCCTAACTTGTCTCTACTTTCTACATGACCAAATTAGGGTCTGATTGGATTAAATCCCTGTCAAACATTTCCATCAAGTTTTTATCTGTTGATGAGAATGTCAGTTAATAAAGTTTTTGTTTTTATCCAGGAAAAAGGTTGTTGACAAAAACTAAGACTGTCCCATCTAGTTGGAATTAGGGTTTGTATTTGTCAAAGCAGGAGCATCCTTGCAACATTTTTCCCCTCTGTAAGTAAGAATAAAATAAATACACCTCAATTAGTAAATGTATTTGTCCACAAGTGTACAGTGAGATGGGGGAATAAGGTCAAACTTGCAGGAAAAACTGCGAAATTATCCTTTATTATTACGCTGAACCCATGGTGCGTGCTATCCTATTGGCTGGCCGCTGCTACGTCATATGACCAATCAGATTCCGCGATGCTGCAGGGTGCTATTGCTAAGGGAGGCGTGTGTGTGACATTTGCTGCAAGGAGCTAGTTAAAAGACTGCTAGCCGAATTAAGATGAAGAAATAAGAGGAAACATAAAATATTGGAACTTTTGAGCTAAAGTGTTTGTTAAACTTCACTGTAGTAACTCAGCAAAAGGGGCAGTTAGTGTTAAATGTTGTTTATTTAAACTTTCTGAGCGGTTTGACGCGGTTATCGGTGCTAACGCTTCCTCTTAACTTGTGCTGTAAATGCTCACAGAGCGACTTCGGCTGCTCCGGTGGGCTCCTCGGAGATGTCGTTACTCCTGAGATAACCGTGTTTTACTCTTACTTTTTTAAATTTCACTCTGTGTGGACGTTCGCGCCTGTGCCGACTCGTCTAAGTGCGTTTTGCACACAAGGTTAAAATTAGCTTTAGCCAGCTAGCAGCTCACTCCCCCTCTGCTCGGCTGCAGCTCCTCACTTTCTTTATGCTGACTTGTCGGGCCAGGTGTGCCGAAAGTAGGCCAGGTGTGGTTAGGGGCAGATAGGGAGCAGTGCGAGAAACTTCAGCACAGTTTGTACAGCCAGCTCCTGCTGCCTACTTCAGGGATTTTTCTTACTTTAGAGGGAGCTTTGGAGGAATCATGCTGCTCTCCTTAGTGGTACACACTTACTCTCTGCGTTACTGGTTTCCAGCCACCATCATGCTGGGAACTGCGCCGGCGTATCTGCTCTCGTGGGGAGCGTGGAGGCTTCTTTCTACTGTCTTTCCAAGCAGAGTTTACCACAAGTTAGATGACCGGCTGTACCACATTTACCAGAGCATGGTCCTCTTCTTCTTTGAGAACTACACTGGAGTGGAGGTGAGCCTGTCTGTGTTAGCTGTGGAGAACTTGCCAGAAACTTGACAATTGAAGGAAGTTTTGACACAGCAGAGGAGTCACCATGCAGGAGGCTGTGTGGAGTGCAATTCTGTGCTTTTACACCCTAACCTGCTATGGTAGAAATGCTTCTCTGATGAGTCACAGCCGCCTCTAACTATTTTTAAATACACTAAATGCAGAGAAAGTTAGGGTTGTCACCATCCCATAAATCTAACCTTGGATATGGGACAGCTAAACAAAGTCACTTGTAAGTGGGGCATGCAAAATTTGATTTTGCTGATATTTCTGCAGTAATTATCACCAGTACAATACATTTGGTCAGAGGTCATTGCAAAAATGAACTTCTTCATTCCACTGTGTCAGTTTATTTGTGTAAGAACATCTGCAGAACAAGTCTTGAAACGCCTGAAAAATGGAACTTGCTTTCCATACATGCCAATGCAGTGATGATACGGTGAAGCAACATCATACATTTGTGCATTTCGAAAATATTTATGGCTGATATATATCAGCTGTAAGTGACTGCAAAGTGACAGAGATGTGCAAAATTGGATTTTTGCTCATATTTTCAGAACTTATCACCCATTTCATTAGTTATAGTCAAGAGCACAAAGTCTGTACTAACCAACAATTAACTTGTTTCTTCATTGTCACAATATATTTGTGTAAAGAACAGTTTCAAAACAAGATAAACAACTTTTAACTCTTGTAAAATTAAACTCCTGTAATTTTTGTACAAACCAATGCAACAATGAAAAGGTGAAGCATTATAATACATTTGTGTATTTTACCGTATATCAATACTTCTGATATAAACTGCAAATAGCTGCAGAAAGTTTGGTATTGGTTGGTTCTCATATTCAACATTTTAGGCCAATATCTGCTTAAATTTATATCATACTTGTAATATATCATGCATTACTAATTTGAAGTCACAGCTTCCTATAAATAATTTTAAGTACACTAAATGCAGAGAAAGCAAGGCTGTCACCATCCCATAATATGCAGATATTTCTGAACTAATCATTATCACCAATCCAGTAGAAGTGGTCAAGTGCACAAAGTCTTAATAAAAATTAACTTCTCTTTCATTGTGACATATTTGCAGTGCACATGCAGTGATGAGGAGGTTGAGCATTGTGGTACATTTGTGTATTTCTTACAGTATTACTGATATATCGGCTTTAAATATCTGCACAAATGTTGATATATTGTCCAATACCAGTATTTGACATTTTAGGCCAATATCTGCAGATATTGATACCAGTCTGACATTTTTTCAATATCCATCATATCCTTAAATACTAGATGTATCAGTTTCCTCTAACTATTCTTTAACACACCAAATATAGAGAAAGTTAGGGCTGTCACCATCACAGAAATTAAACCTTTGATATGACACCAGTTTGGACTGTTTGAGTGGGAAGAGTCCCATCCTGATATTTTTTATGCTCTTGCTTTACACAAGACAAAGCTACTTGTAAATAGTGATCAGGGATGGAAATAGAAAATCTATTCTACTTGAGGATCATTAACAACTTTCTCAAGGAGTCAATATCATTTGTCTTTTTACTTTGTTATGCAAATCAAGGACACTATGCTCTTATCAGAGGCTGTCAGCAGGAACGATAAAGAAGTAAAATTCTGGAAATCAGGGCGGAATTGGTCAGAATTTTGTCCATAAAAATTGAGTTTTGGACATAAAAATGCTCACTGCACAACTTTCAGCAAGTGTAAACTTGTAGAAGTATTATGCAGGATGGCAGTGAACATCAGAAGAGTCATATGTCTGAAAACACATGAATGAAAACTCGATAAAGGAATCATTGAGGAATTATATCAGTAAGCAGAACTGTTCCTGGTATTGGTGGTGTTGAAATTCCCTCCCTTTCGCGGCCTGATGCTGTACCAAAGTTCAAATTAAAACTCCAGAATTTTTTAGCAATTGTTGAATTATAAGATATCATGGTACTGCACTGGAGTATTGATACATTTTTTAAACAGTAAATTTGAAACTTATTGTTGCCAATAATAATTTGTATTTTAGCATTAATGATATTTCAGGTGAAGAGCTTAGCCAATATAACGATATAAAATCGTTAAGGATTATAACGTGGGGATGATCTCATAAAGCAGGAAGATCATCAGATCGTCTGTGTGGGCGCAAAGACTTTGACGTGCACCCGATTAGCCAATCCTAGCAAATTACGCGCAGTGCATGGTGGGAACTCCTGTTTGGTTATGTAGCGTGAAGCCATGGTGGAAAGAGAAAAGGAGATAAAAGCTTGAAGATGTCTGAACAAAAATCTGTTCTAAAGCAGCTGTATTATTCACACAGATTATAGACTTTACAGTTAGATAACATTTGTTCTAAATTGTTGCACTTTAAGAGATAATGTTAATATTGTTCATTACCTTTTATGGTTACATTTATTGCACATTTTTATAAAAACTGCACTATTTAAATTAAAACCTGTTCAGAAAGTTTCTTTGGCTTTAATTGTCTTTTTTTCTTTTAGGGTTTTACACGTTTTATATGTCAAACATACAAATTAGTCTAGAAAAATCAACATAAAAAAGAATCGTGATAAAATCGTGATCGTAATTTTATTTTTTAAATATCTTGATGTGATATTTTTGCCATATTGCCCACCCCTAACAGAAACATAAAAAAAAGTAATTATCAGTGCTGTTAATTGAGGGCAGATGTGGCGTGAACCTTACATTGAATTAATTTGTTAAGCACTGTATATTGTCTTATATATTAAAAATGTATTTTTATAAGGTGTTTTTGTGACCTCCATGCACAGTACTCCTAAAATGAAGTTTCCCTTGTTTGTTAAACCTGAAAAACAACACAAAAAAACAGTCGTTAGAAGAGGCAGCTACAGAACTTGATGTACTAGACTGAAAGCAAGAAAGTTCACATTCTGCCGTTTGTTTCCACTCCTTGGACAGACAACACTTCAGTTGATTTAAGAGGGCAAAAGGCAGCGAACGCACCCACTAAATTTACACCCAGGGTAATGTGATGGAAATTTCCTGCACAGGAAGCCACTTGGAAAAGATTTGAAAGGACGCTTTTTAGAAATTGTCTTATTGAAAAGCTGCAGTCTGTTTTGACTCAGATATTGAAAACAATGAAGAGCCACTCATAAACATCTCTGCAATCCCCAGAGGCTTTTAGAATATGTAGGATTAATGGTGATTTGAAAGATGGTGACTGCCTGGCATCTGAAAAGTTTTATGCTTTATGTTTTCCCCCCTGCAGATAGTTATATACGGAGATATACCAAAAACCAAAGAGAATGTCGTCTACCTGTCAAACCACCAGTGTACAGGTAACACATGTATTTTCTCTGAAAAAATTTAAACAAAGTTTGAAGCCCAGATTAAACTGAACTCACTCATTGTGTCTTTTTTAGCCGACTGGATCATCGCAGACATGCTTGCCATCAGACAGAGAGCGCTCGGTCACGTCAGGTACGTCCTTAAAGATGGACTCAAGTGGCTCCCTCTGTACGGATGGTATTTCTCACAGGTAATGAACCTCTGTGAGTATTGCAAAGTCATTTTGTATCTATGTTAAAATGAAAACCTTGGGTCACATTCTCCATGGCTGTTCTAATCAGTTTCTCTTTCTTTTAGCACGGAGGGACGTACGTGAAAAGAAGCGCCAAGTTTAACGAGAAAGCCATGAGGAGGAAACTCCTCACTCAGACTCAAGCTGGAGCACCAGTGAGTAACTTAAATAAGGTTTTATAAGATTATTTTTAAGCTTTTCCTGTGGACCAGAGGCTGGGGTGTTAGCTTTTCAATTCGGACATTCGGCCAAGCCACAGTTCACCCAGTTTGGTTTGCTTGCCTCATTGGTCCTTGTTCAATTGCATTGCTTTCACACCCACAACAAACCTATGTCTGGTTTTCTCGGAGGTAAAACGAGGCCCCTATTTTTGGGTGGGCCAGAGTTTGTGTGAGCTTTCACACCAACCCAAACAAACAGAATTTTCCAAAATGTGAACCAGAGTTCTGTTGATGTACACCAAATATTTTAGGTGTGAAAGTACTTCCACTGTAAAGCTGACAATCAGAGATCATCAGATTGTTGCTACAGCTCTAAAAACGAATGATTAGATCTTAGGAGGGGAAGTGTCCAGCTATGGAGTGTTTTATGATGTCAAAGAGCTATAAGCGTTCTGTTGGACATTAGTTTGGGAGATGATAGTTTGTATATATGTTTAGTTTCTGTCTGTTTGCTCTTATGAATTTGACAGAAGCCTTTTTCGAGTACAGTGTTGACATTTCAGACAAGATTATTTACCACAATTACCAAGTCCTGTTTGCTAAAAGTTCTATGAAGAGTCAGTGAAACAAATCTCACTGTTACTTTGAATGATGCTACAAACACACAGGCCCTTAAAATGATGGATAGAGCTTTGGGTCTTTGGGCAAACTTGAGCCTTAATCACCAAAACTCTGCTAACTGTCTTCCTTCCTTTCAAACTGAACTAATGAGGAAGCTTTTGAAAACTCTGTACGAGGTTTGCTTACAATCATTATCCCTCCATCACACTATCTGGTGTCCTCATTTCTGGGTCAACAAATCCTGTAAATGTACAAATTCCAGTTTGGCGAGTGTGACTTAAACTGTGAAGCTATTTTTATCTTTTGTGTTTTTTCCCCACAGATGTACCTCGTTATCTTTCCAGAAGGAACACGCTATAACCCGGAGCTGCCCAATGTTATCGCTGATAGTCAGGCTTTTGCTGCAAAAGAAGGTACTGACATGATGGCAGATGTTTTCTGCTGTACTACCACCGCACAGTTCAGCACAGCCCCCTCAGTCTGTGAAACAGCTGACTCAGTTTTAATGGTGGACCTCTATTAACCCTTTTAAGGCCACCATTCCCCCCAGTGAACTTCTGAGGAATATAGATCTGTTTGGTGTCATACTAGCATCCAGTTAAATGCTTGACTTTAAACTGTGCTACATTTTAAGAGTGAGCTATAAAGTCTGGAGAAGTTTTAGATGATCTCTACATATTGACATATGGGGCATTCGACATGATGTTTGGGATATTGAGATTGAAGATATCTACGACCTTCAAACAGCAGGTTTCTTACAGCACATGAACTTTGACGTAGTAGAAATAAAACTAAAGTCATACAATCAAGGTACAACACTAGCTAATTTATGTTTTTAATTACATTAATCCCACAATACTTTGTTATTTGGGTGCCACCCTGTAAAGGGATACGCCGTTTTTTTTTTTCTTTTCGTGTCTTCCTCAAATCCCAAGTCCATGACAAGCAGATAGACTCTATTCTCTGGACTGCATGTGCAGTAACAAGGAAAAGATGTGATGTTCGCAAATGAATCAAGTCTTTTGAACAGCTCTTTTAAGAACAGATTCACAGTTGTGGGTGACTTGTTCTTTGTGAGCCATTCTTATATTTGCAGGCATTTTGTCTTTAAAAACTGCTCACAACTGAACTGCTCACTCACAATTGGGTTTTCACCATTCATTTAAAAGAGCTGTTTAAAAGACTTGATTATCTTAGCAAACGTCACATCTCTAGCGCAAACCTCAGCTGAAATAGGTCAACAAAACAAAGACACTGTTTAGGTGTAGAAGATGATATGATAACAGTCGAAGATAACATAACATAATGGAGTCTAAAAACGAGTCACAGCAAGCTTAATCTGATAACTGTAGGCAGAGGCAGGCTAACACTACCCCTGATTCCCAGTGTGTGAGCTAAGCTAATTAGCGGTTGGCGAGCTTTGCCTGTCTCTTCCTTGTTACTGTACACACAGTCGAAAAAATGAAGTCCATCTGCTTGTCATGCACTCAGGAGTGAGGCAAGACATTAAGCAAAAAGTTGGGGATTTCCTTTAATCTACCATGTTGGGACAGAAGCTGAATACACTCCCCCAAGATCCATGAATGTCTTGTTTAAAGAGCCCATATTTTGTTTGTTTTTTTAGCTTTATTTGCTCTTCAGCGTGTTTGACATGCCTCCCTCACTTGAGCACTTCAAGCACCAGACAATGTCCATGATGTGGACTGCTTCCTCTCTGTGGTTTGCAGTGTCAGTAGCTGTATAGAATCGCTGCAGAGGACGCACCAAGGGTGAAACTGACTTGCCAGTATGTCAGAAGTGTATTTCCACATTCCATAGCAAACCTTTAAAATTATTTTCACTTCCTAGATGTGCCCCCTCTTTCAGATTTTACGTTTGCATTGTAGTTAACCTTCTTTCATTATTTATTGACCTTTTAGTCTGACGTGATATGCTCCGTTTCCACTGCCAGAGCTTCCTCTATACAAGTAAGCTGAAAGCACATTAGAGCCTATGACTTAAGTATTAATGTTTGAGCCAGTGTAGGTGTGACAGAGCTGATGCCTATGTCTGCTGTTTACTTCTCGTTCTTAATTGAGGGTTTTTTTTTTATAAAAATGTCCTGAAACAGCCATTTCCTGCCAAATAGACTTTCAGTGGTACATTTATTTCTCTGCATTCAGCTGCTTATGTAAGATAACCTTTAAGTGACTACTCCTCCAACTTATCTTGAATTATGATGGGGTGTTGGAGGGCTACTTAATCAAAACAACTCAAAGTATAATACAAATAGAGTGAAGTTTCATCCTTCTCGCTGTAGCTGTAAGTGTGAGTCTGTAGTCGTGGTGCGTCATGTCATGTTAATTTAGCTGAAGCGTAATTCAGACTGGTGTCATTGCTGGTCAGAGGGGGACTGCACAGGACAGGGTGGGGGACAGGCTTGAGCCTCATCCCAGCTACTGGTCCCAGTGGAAGTGCCCTCACATAGTCAAGGAACCTAGAACTTAAAACATAATTGGGTATACATGAGTGACAACCAGATATTTTAAATATGGAAATAGAGCTCTGGTTGTGTATAAAAAACAACTAGCTCAGGGAACTGATTTCACTTGTCTTTAAACATATTGCTTTCAGTAATTTCTCATTTATATTACTCCCTCATTTATTTGTGCTTTTTTCCAGGAAAAACACTGTATTCATATATAACACCCACACACATTTTGCCCAAACCTTACTCGCTCAGACAAGTCAAAAATAACCTATATTCAAAGTTTCAATCAATGAAATTTCTGTATTTTTACAACAAATACCATACACAACCGGTTGTGACAATACCTTGTGTTTCACGCATGAGCACTTACTTGTTTTCTGCCATGCTCAGTTGTAGTGTACAGGCCAATCAGAGAGCAGCTATCAACATTCCGATGTCTTCAACCAATCACAGCGCAGCTATTTTAGTCCCCTTGCTCACAAGATGGCAGCACCCTGTGTGTTTACACCAGAGTGATACCATAAAACTTGAGAATTAGACAGTCATTGCACAAAGTTAAACTAATTATGGATTATAGCAGTTTAAAAGTCAGTTCATAAAAATTACAAAGGTTTGGCAGTGATGTTTCGCAGAGCTATAGAATAATTTAGGTCTTTGTGTCAGACTTGATGTAGTCCCCATTTTGGGAGATGAAATATTTTACATATTTTGCTTGTGCTTGTGTATGTCACACACCCAGAAATTAGACAGTATTTAAGAGCAAAAAAAAGTGTGTTATATATGAGAAATTACGGTAATTTCCTGATCAATTCTTAGACTTTGTCCTGCATGCCTCACAAATGAAAGTTGTGTTGTGCTCAGACGATCAAAGGGGCTCCAGCAACACTTGTAGGTCAGGAAAATAACTTTATTAATGTTGCTGGAACCCTTTTTGATTTTTTTCAAGCACCTTGAAAGTTGGTGAAGTTGTGCTGGAACATCTAACCTTTGTTTGACATTTATTTGCTTAGAGGCAGTTGGCAAAAGAACAGAGAAGAAGTCAAGGTGTGATGATGGCCAGTGATCAGTTTGGCTTACATTCACACATTATGATGCTGGCAGCACAGCCTGCTGTGTCTGTGACTGTGTGTTTTCAAGTGGAAACACCAAATACTTGTACAAATGTATATATGCACACAGTATCGAATAACAGGTGTCCCATTTTGTTTTATGTAATTCTACTATTTCCATGCAAAAATCCTCAGGGATCAGTATTTTTTATTTATAATTATTCATATTCACATTTAGCAATATTTTTGTTCAAGTCTATCTTTTTTTATACATCTTATCTGTTATACTAAACTGGTGCTGAGGGAGTTTTACAAAGGGATTAATAAAGTTCTGTCTAATTTAACCCTTTGAAATAAATGTTAAACCCTTTAAGCTGCAGTACAATGCCCAACTACCAGGTGGTGGACTCCCAAACATTTGTCTTAAGTTCCATAAAAATATTAACTCTGCACTTTTTTTACCATATTGAGATATTGCATCATAAATCTAAAATAGCCAATGAAGGGCCAATTTGACATTATACCTGTATTCAGATTTCACTTTTTTTTTTTTTTTAATTTAAATTTTGTTGTAATTCATAAGTGAATAGTTTGAATAAACAGAAATAATACATATGCTTTGGACACTTCTTTTATTTTCATTTAATTAAGTTCCGCTAAATTGATATTTATACCGTTGATGCACGGTGAAGTTGACAGATGCATAACTGCCTCAAAATGTAACCAGAAAAAAATGAACATGATTTTTAACTTGACGGAAAGTAAAAAACAAACATTGAAAAACTCTTCCTTTGTGATGTAAAAATTCCTGCATGAAAGGGTTAATCTAATCTAATGGAATCACTGAGGGAGTCAATAAGCAGAATCATTAATTGCATTGGTATCAATAAATCAATCAATTCCCATCTCTAATCACAGTATATCACAATACTATATACAGATAAATACATCAGGATTTTTTTCATTTAAAAGTATCTTTTAAATAGCCTTAAAGCTGTGGTCTACGATTTGAAACCGCAGCCTGCCCCTCCTTCCCTCACCTCTCTCCTCCGTGTTCCAAGATCCCGCCCCCAGCTCGTGACGCCTCATAAAGCCCCCTCGGACTGAGCTACGAGCGACTAGCACAATATATCAGCAGCAAACTCAATCCAAAACAGCTCAGCTCAACTGAAAGTATCAAACACGACAGACATCTCCATTATAACACACAGCAGTAGCCATTTCAACTGGACCGGGCGGTAATGCGGGTTTGGCGCGCCAGAGCGGAGCCGAGTGTGGGGAGGATTTATCTGTCTCAGGCTGTCCTCCTCAGCTCAGCTTACAGTGCTAACGATTAGCGGCTAACAGGCTAACCCGCTCCCTACAAGTTATTAGCCCGTGCAGGCACAAACTAACCAGAGTAATTCAGCAGACATCTCCCACTGTAGTAAACAAAGCCATTACCTGATCAACCAGGGGCGAAACGGCCGATGCTGAAGGTCTGACGGCTGGCTGAGGCTATTCGTTAGCCGTTAGCCCGCTAACAGGCCTCAACCCGCGGGCAGAGCTCCGTTGGGCCCCGCGGGAGAGGGAGGCGGATTCCCGGGTTCGGCGCTAGGCTTTTCCGGCACTATGATAGTTCAGTAGCTAACGCTGCTAGCTGCTCACCGGAGGTAGAGGGGAGGAGGCGGGACCATGGGCAAGACGCTGCGTACTGCGTAGCGAGGGAGACGAGGATTGGATGGACTCATGGACTAACTCACGGACCAATTAATAGTTGCAGGTTCTTAGGCTTGATTGGTCAGCTAGTATGCAGCTTTTCAGCGGATATACTGAATGGATTTTTTTTGTTCTTTTTGGTCTTTATACTGTGTAGATAGGACCATAGGACCATAACAGCCTTATAAACGGTGTTATTAATATGTACAAAGCTTCCAAATTGTAGACCATAGCTTTAAGAGCTCTCAATATTACAAGCATAAAGTAAAGTTCTTTTCAGTGATATTTTCTAAGGCACGGCCCCTGCAACATTAATAATCTGAATTTTCTGTCCCAGAGATAGAAATAATGGCAATAAATGTACCAGAGAGAGTCAAATGGCTGAATGTCTTCAGCCAACTAAAGGCCGAGGGATGAGAATAGAAAAACCAATTCCAGCTGAGAATCAATAACAACTCTCTCAGGGAATCAATACCATCAGTCTTTTTGCAAATCACTTACTTCCACTTTGCTCTGCATGCTTTGCAAATCACACTTTCATCAAGTGCAGCACAGAGGTAAAAAGGGGGTCATGGCAGAAATAATAAGAAGTTGTGAAATGTTGGCTTAATTTTTAACAGAAAGACGTGTACTTTATAACATTTGCACAACAACTCACAAGAGCATTCATCGATGCAACATGGCGTGGAATATCTGGAGTGAATGCTGCTGAAAACCTGTGTAGGCTGACTTTTGTCCTCACACAAAATCTCCAGGAGTCAATGAGAGAATTGTTAAAGAACTGAATCAATCAGCAGAATTGATAACGGTGTTGGTATCAAAAAAATTAGATCAATTCTCTTCCTTTTAGGGCCCTGAGGGAACTCTTGGACAATAAGTTAAGTTTATCTACCTGCAATGTTTGAATTTTTGCGCAATTACTGAGACTTGCACGTTGAACTGTCCTCTTTATAGTGTATGAGTGCACTTTCTATTTTATATTTCAGGTTTTTTATATTTGTTTGGTGGGTGGGGTGGGTCTTTAACCTATAAATTATGATTAATTAATCACAAACAAAATAATGCGTGAAAAATATAAACACATGTAATTGTAGCTTGCCCTCCAGATAACCTGGAACGTTTGTCAGTGCATGTGTTCCTGGTGCACCAATCACACTGATGCACAGGAGCTAGGAGGCTAAGACGATAGCTAACATGAAGGATGAGAGTACGTGGTCTGAACTTATGGATGGAAACTATCCAGTTAAAAAACTGCCTGATGGAAGCCTTGACAAGACTCTGCTTTTCTGCAGTTGTGCAATATACAATTTGCATACATACATAAAAAACGCCGTAGCTGCTAGCAGTCCTGCTTCGACTAGTACTAAGCGATGTTGCTGCCTCGTGGCCAAAATTAGTAAGTCGACATCTGAAAAACTCACACATTCGCTGGTGAAATGGAATATGATTATTTGAGATAAATTAATCACAACGCCTCTATTAGTTAGATTAGTTGCAAAATAGGAGTTTCATTACCCACTGAGTGCTTGTGTTTATATGACAGTAAATATCTTGATTCTTAAATCTGAGCCTGAACTAAATTACAAAACTCCCACATTTCTGTAAATTATTGTATATTAAAATAAATTATCAAAGTATTGTGGAGATGAAACTGAAAAAATATTTGTGTATCAGTGTTTTCCTACAAAAACCTACAATTAGATACAACGCTGTAAGATCAAATATAAACATGAATATAGAAATGGTGCATTTGAGGTGGACAGCACGGTGACGCAGCAGGTACTGTGCATGCCTTGACTCTAAATTGCCCCTCTGGTATGGGTGTGAGAATGGTTGTCTCTCTATGTTGCCCTGCGATTGGCTGGTGACCTGTCCCCGCCTCTCGCTCAATGCCAGCTGGAATAGGCTCTGACCTTGTAAGGGATAAGCAGTGCAGATAATGGATGGATGGATACATTTTGCTGCTTGCACATAATAAATGATCCTGTTTAGAGACTCTCTTTGCTCCAATCTGTTCTCACTTTAAGCTCTCAGGACAAATAAGTCTTACTAACAATAAATCAAAGACTCTGTGGTCCAGACAAATGACTTAAACTAATCTTAATATGACTTTAGTGTCCTTGAGGTATGAAGATGTTTAATTCTGAGCTCTCATAACTGCATGTTTGTAAATTTGTTATTTAAGACTTTAGATCTACATGAGTCTTAGCGTGACCACGGTTGTCATCCTGTCTATGTGGGTTGTGGCGTTATGAATGTCTCACAAACAGCCTCCAGTCTGCAGAGATTAAGCCTATCTGTGGACCACAGCTCTGGATATCACCTTCCCCCATTAATCCAAATAAATCGCTCTGGATAGCCGACATGTGCACATGACATTATCTGCTATTAAAGAGGTATTAGTGAACAGACTGCGGTGCCACATCCACGGAGGGGGCTGGGGCAGTCCAGACAAACAAGCTTTCAGGCAGACTTGCTCTGATTTCCACTCTTGTCTGTTTCATTTTATTGATTTCTACTTTCAAGAAGGAAATTTGGGGTGGTTTTAGAATTTGTTTTGATGTTGGATAATAGAGGTAAAAGAGAAATGAGGGAAGTCATTGACCATGCCACCTTTTAGATAACCTTGAAATAGCCTAAAAGTCATCGTGTAATCGGATTTATATAAAATGACTTCTGTGTCCTTGTCACAGGGCTGGCAGTTCTGAAGCACACTCTCACACCCAGAATGAAAGCCTCTCACATCGCCATCGAGACCATGAAAGATCACCTGGACGCCGTCTATGACATCACAGTGGCCTACGAAGGAACGCTGGACTCTGCTGGTCGAAGAAGACCCGCCCCATCAATGCCAGGTAGGTTTCTCTTTGAGGCATCAAAAGAAATGATAACAGAGATGGTCAACTTTCACCAAATCCCATTCCTGATCTGTACCTCGTGCTGCAGCCTAATTACAGCAAACTTTATGCAGTCCATGATGCTGGTCTACTACGACATGGTGACAATACATGATAATAAAGGCACCAGGTGCAAATGGAGAAAAACAGAGAGACGAGCACAAGAATTTGGACTGAACAACAAATGACTACTGAAAATAAGCCAAAAAACTTTTTTTTATTTACATTTTTAAATGATCTGAAAAGTCTTAAAGATGATGTTGAAATGTGTAAAGCTACCCTGCTTTTATTAGTCAGCTTCAGAATGGCCTAATTTGTCCAGTCATGGTTTCTTTCCTGAATTTTCATATTCAAAGTAGCCGGTGCTGAGTCTGTGAAAGGCTTTTTTTTTTTTTAACATGCAGTAAGTCACAATGAAGGGGGAAGCACAAGTGTAGCAAAAGTGCACCAAAATGAGTCCTCTACAGACTTTCCTGTCATATATACTGATCAGATCAGACACAGGGATAAAATTGCACAATTTAATCTATATCCTCAATTTTGACAACATGTCACTTTAAAAGGCTAGACTGATTGACTTTCCAAACTCACTTGCATATTAAGATTTGTTTCAGTGATCGAATGAGCTATGAAACTACAGTAAAACAGTTTAGAGATACAGTCCTGACTTTCAGAGCAGACATGAATACAGATTCTCAGCTGCAGTCTGCCTCTCCTCTGTTAATCAGTGGACACATAGACACATAGGCGTCATATCATCAGTCCTGCAGCATTGTGTGCACCCCACACTGCGTAATCCCACAGCAAACATTACCTATTAACAGCCCTGTCTTCCTGTAAACAGCATGGCTCTGTGTTTTGGTGTTTTTGATTATTCTGTGTTCCTAGTTGTTCCACAAACAGAGTATGAATGTAAAAAAAACATCCCGTTTAAGTCAGGAATCAACATTGATGTGTTTCTAGAAAACAGAACAGAGAGAATAGAAAAGCTTTCCTCTCATCACGCACTTCCTGAGCTCATGTGGAGAAGCTGACTTCAGTGGTTTCACAAAAAAGGTGGAAGTGACTCGAGCTATGAACCCTCATTGTTCCTCCTAGTGACAGCCTTTCTGGATTTATATGTGAAGGAAGTTTCACTTCAGTGTGAATGCCTTAAATAAGACATTTCAGGGGTGAACTCACTTTAGGCCACTCGCAGTGAAACAGTGTTACCCCCCCTCACACACGCACAAACTACCACTATGTTCCAGGATAACCAGGTTTGAGCACTCCAGTCCAACCAGTTATCCTCCGAGGGGTCAAAAGCTGTTTGTTCAGATTGAAGAAACCCTAACCTCACACATGTTTGGCAGCACTCTTGCTTGAAGGCAGAGGTTTAAGCTGGGAGATGATAGTCATGGTAGCTTCTTAAGTGTGGGACATCACTACAGTGTTAAGAAGAATAACAGAGGACATAATTTGTAATGTTTCTTGTTGTTATGTTGCTGTTTGTCACAACCCAAAATCAGACTCTGGTTGAGAGAAGGTTTCAGGCAACAAGGACAAATACAATACAATTGCTAATTCAGGTATCATTCCCAACATTTGTCAGTGAAAAAACAATAAACAAGAAGTGCTCCAAGAGCACAAACCTCTGCCAAGGCATTTCCAACGTTATGGAGTAAGTCATTGTCAGACTTGGAAAACTGCCCCATCTCGCACTGTTAACAAATCAAAAAAAAAAAAAACATCTTGGGTCCACATTCAGACTTGAATCACCACCAATATTGTTTTACTTGTCCCTTGTGAAATGGCTGACATTACCTAAAGATATAGTCTTGCTTCACTGAGAACTGCATGAGGGTTGGGAACTGAAAACGAATTCCGGTTGAGAATCATAAATGACTTCCTTAAAGATGTTATGATAAAGACTATAAATTATAAAGACTCTGCTACTCATGAGCACGCAGGGGGGCTGTCGTAAAAACGTGACCCAAGCCAAAGCGTGTGTTTGTTGTGATGCTAATGAATGCAGTTCAGACCTTCCTCAGAACTCTGCATTGCTTTACAACTTCTTTTTTCAACAACTTACAGGATGCAAAGCGACAAGGTAATGTATCTCTTTCTAGTTACGTAGCGGTAGTTTTTGATGTGTGACAACAAGCAATTTTGGGTAACTTAATATCATAGTTTTGTAGCCGGCTGTATATCGCTACTTACAGCCCGGTGCTCTAAGACGTGTCTGAATAATATAAATTTGCTCTAGTTTTAATTGTCTTGTTCCCGAAGTTGAGTATCCAGGCCAGTCCAGCCCTGTCCGACCCGACAACGAAGCTAAGGAATAGCATTTATAGATAACCTATTTTGATGCTATAAAACTCATCTTAAAGTGTGTATTTCCATCAGGCATATATCTAAAAGTGAGACTTTTTTGTAATTCCTTTGAAACTCCTCATAGCATCTTTAAGCATGTGGTATCATTAGTCTTTTTGCTTATTAATTCCTTCCACTTTGGTCTGCATGCTTTGCAAAGGCAGTCTGCTGGAAATTATAACACTGAAGTAAAAAAATGTAATCATAATAGACAGAGCTAATAAAAATTCTGGTTTAATTTTTGACAGGAAGATGCTAACTGCACAGTTTTGTGTGGTTGGAAACACCAAGCACAGCGTTGACTATCAGGAGTGCCATGTGTTTGATATTATTGCCACAGAAAACATCTGTTGGCCAACTTTTGTCACAGAAAATTCACAGAAATTGTTTAAGGATTGGATCATAAGCAGATCTGATCATGTAATTAATTGGTATCAGTGCAATCATATCAGTTTCCATCATCCCTCCTTCGAAAATGTGGAAAAACTGTCCCATCTGGCGATGTTAGACATCCTTAAAAAAATTCTGGGGGGTGCTGGTTTGGCGTAGTGGTTAGCACCCCATGTTCATGCTTCTGCCGGTCCAGGTTCGAATCCCGCCTGTGACCAGTTTGCAGAGTGTCTTCCCCTACTCTCTCTCCCCCTTTCACAAGCCTATCCACTGTCTCTCTCCTATCAATAAAGGCACAAAATGCCCAAAAATATACATTTAAAAAAATAAAATAAAAAAATTCTACTCTGAAAATGTCATCAGATACCGCTCATAGCTGTTTGAGTTATCCCGTTAACAAACAAAGTCTAACATAACCTCCCAGGCAGAGGTGATGAATGAAAGCTGCGCTGCACCGGACTGAACTGTTTAGTGGAGTTATACCAGGATGGTGCATGTAAAATCAATTAATCAATATTTATTTGAATAGCGCCAATTTATAGTAAGTGTGATCTCAAGGCACTTTACAATAGAGCAGGCTGAAGCCATACTCTTCACTTATAGAAACAAATTTATGCAGATATACATATGCACATATATGAATATGCACGTACACAAATAAATTCAAGTACATCAGAGATTTTTCCATCCAGGCAGAGACAAAGGGACTAAAAATAAGAATTGATGATGGCAACAAACTTATAGATGCTCACGTCATACATCTGTAAAATGTATTCAAGGATAGACCCTTTAGATGTGATGTTTCATTTTCAGGAAGGTCCTTGTGTCAGTGTGGTTGTTAAGGTAGCCTCTAAACTCACAATATTATGAGCATAAAGTAAAGTTCTTTTCAGCGATATTTTTATGGGGCATAATCCCTGCAACATTTCTAATCTGAATTTTCTGTCCCAGGGTTAGAAATAATAGCAATAATAGGTCAGAAATAATTGGTCTGTATCTCCCCCCACCCCCACCACCAAGTGAGTAATATGTATGACCAAAAGAAGATTTTGAATCTTAATGCTTATGATTACAGAGCCCCTGAGGGGACATTGGCAGGAATAAGAAATAAGCATTTGTCGTGCACACAGGGACCGTATGCTTTTTATACCAAGTGTCATATAGTTTGAAATAGGGCTAAACAATTGATTGCAAATTAGATTAAATCGCAATATGGACCGTGCTCTGCACTTTACTTTATCGCCGTACTGATGTCAGTCTAAGTGAAGTGTTTACACACTGGGGTATTTATTTATTTATATGGATGTGCACTTTTTGTATGGATGCTCCAAACGTAATTTTGTTGTTCTTTGTGACAATGACAATAAATAATCTGAATCTGAATCTGAATCTGAATCTGAAAATATGGCTTATTGTAATTTTCAAATCGCAGACAGTGCAAAATTTTTAACCCAAAATGTGTTGAACATTTTGGCATTGTGATGTTGTTTCTTGCAATTTCATGCCTATTTTAACCTTTTTTAACCAAGTTTTTACAACTGTATGCCTATCTTGCTCCCATTCATCTTTTTTTTTTGGCCACTGTCAGACCATGTTTGGAATTTTTACATGGTTTTGGAATTTAATCCCAATTTTGCTGCTATAATCAATTTTCCTTAGTCACTTTTGAATTTTTTTGCAATTTTTTTTACAATGTCATACCTATTTTACACCTATTAACTTTTTTTTTCACCATTTTTTTTACCCAGTTTTTACAATTGCATACCTGTTTTGCTTCTGTTCTTCACTTCTCCACTTTTTCTCAAATCTTTTATCCTTAGATTGATTTAATGTCATATTGGTTATACTATAAAACAATCTACTGCTTATGTTTGTTTAAGAATACATAAGATGAGGAACATTAAAACAATTGCAGAGTAAATCGCAATTGCAATATTGGGGAAAAATATCGCAATTAGATTATTTTCTCAAATCGTTCAGCCCTAGGTTGAAAAGTTGAGTCATAAGTGTTTTACAGGATATCATGATTGAAAGTAAAGTGCATCAAATGTATGAGGTCTGCTGACAAAATGATCATAAATCATGGATGTTGATCTCCTCTACTTCATACTACTGTGTGAATTAAGACTTAAATATTGATAACTGCTTTGAATCGAAGAAAACTATATCAATACATTTTTATGACATGTTTGGGGGCCCTTGGACATCTCGGGGCCTTGGGCCTCTGTTTGCCTGATGGTAAGTACGCCCCTGAATGTGAGTGGGCTCTTGATTCTGTTCTTTCCTCAAACGGCCTGGATGGTCCCACCTGAGCGTCTAACTCACACCCTCCACATGGACTGTCTGTACAGTCGGGATGGGACTGATAGGATTTTATTGAAACTAATGCCATTATTAATTCAGCAAGCACTGAAGGGAGAGGAGAGATTTAAACTAAAATATGTATTTGGTAATGAGGGACCTTCGTTGTTTTTGTTGTTCAGTCTAAGAAAAGACCGTATTTCCTTGATCAACACTCCTGACCCGTGGTGGAAGATCGACCTTCTTTTAGCAGCCTAAGCACTTATTTATGAAAAGCTTTACGAGTGTTTTTATTTCCCAGTGCCAAGCACCTGTTTGGCCCTTGTCCTTCTCCATGTGTGAGGAAGGAAGGCAGTCCTTTCTTCTAAGATTGACTTTGGCCTCTTCATGAGTGTTTTTGTGCAGGCTGACCATCAATGTTTATTGAACTGGCACTGCTTGTCTCTGAAGGTCAATCTGAGTCTCAGCAGAAGCTGATTGAAGCGTGCTCTCCTCCACTGTGGCAATCTTTCACTGCTGACTTCGATCAGGTTTCCTCTTCGGGCTGCAGTGCCAGGTTTCCTGATAATATTGCATGTTGTGGAAACAGGAACTTGAAGGTCTCTGGGGATACACGTGTAGCCTTGAGCCTTCACACTTAGTTACATTTTTATGTCTGACCTTCTCGGACACGCCGGTTTTCTCTCTGCTCTGAGTCTTGGCACTAAAAACGTCTGAAGATTTATTTTGAGGGCATCTATCTGCCAAAACCAATCTGATCTAATCTCATACGGATAAAAGAAATATGTTCCGTTAAAACTTGTTTAATCATACCTCAGTATTATGTACCTGAATGGTTTTAAAATGTATAGATTTGTTTTCTTTTTGTTCAGAAATATCAGCTGATTGTCACAATACCAGGATCGGATATCTTTAATATTCATATGACTGTATATATACTGTATGTGTGGCTGTGTGAAGGCAAGTTTCCAAGTGTTGGATCCTTCTGAGGACCGAGGCTTATGAATTGTTGTTGTTTGGCTGACCCACTGATTTTGCCTGTCTGCCTATTTGGTGTGATAGCTGTTTGTCTACCTGCTGCCAAATGATACGATAACCATGTCTCTGAAGCCCCGTTTTTATGAATAGAGGCTTCCCAGCATGTCATTGCTTTCTTTGTTATCAATTAATAAATCCCTTGTCTAAAGTGTATATAGTTACTTGCAAATAAATTGGCTGCATAATGCATATATATAAAAATATGTATAACAAAGGGTGATGAGGAGAAAAACGTGTTAAATCATATGGTTTATATAATGCATAGTTGTAATTTTTTAGTTAGACCTTGCCTTTCTGTAAAAGGAGTTAAACTTAAACTAATAAAATCCAACAATAGTGAATTCTGTCTGATACCACAGCAACAATTTAAAAAAAAAAGTCCAAGATGTGTGGTTTGGACGGTTTCTTATTTTAGAATATTTAACATTTTGGTCTAACTTCCTCACTGTCTAATTTGTACATATATGTGTGTTAAGTTTGTCAAAATTGTGTTATCTTTATGACCATGTCGTGATTATGCATGCATGGTTACTATCTTTACAACCACCTGGACATGGGTTTTCTCTTGGAAATGAGACTCCACATCTCAAGGAGCTTGCCTTATTTAATTGATAATTTATTTTATATTCAACAAATATGGAGCTACATAAGTGAAGATTGAATAATTGAGTACAGGGTGGATCTCTGGATCTATATATTTGTATACAAATGTATTTAGTACATGTATTTGTGTATATGTGTTTATGTGTATCTCTAAATGAAGAATTTGTCTTCAACCTGCTCTATTGTAAAGTGCCTTGAGGTAACACTTGGTATGAACTTGGACTATACAATAAAGATTGATTTGATGAATTGATTGAATCAATCTTGTTAAACTTTATATCTTCTTCAAAACGTCTGAGTAACATAAAACTGCAGATATCACCCACCCCTGCTTGAAGCCCTTAATGTTGAGCCTTACTTCAGAGTTTGATATTTAATAACTGGATATGACGAATGCAGCAGGTTGACGAGCATGTGTGCAGGAACTTCTTCTTTCACTCTATCGGTGTCTCATGTTGACCGTAAGTGTTTGCTCTACGTGCCGTTTTGCTGAAAGGGTTTTCCTGTTTTTGTTTAGTCTATTTATTTTCTGTGTTTGACAGAATTCCTGTGCAAAGAATGTCCCCGAGTCCACATACACTTCGACCGTGTGGACATAAAGGAAATTCCTTCGGAGCCACTGTTCTTCCGCAGGTGGCTGCACGAGCGTTTTGAAATCAAGGACCGGTAAGTGCGGGGGTGGAACCATTAATCATGATGGGATTGGATGTTATTCAATCGGTGTGTAAGCTTAAGTGCTGATCTTAAATGCCTTGTTTTTGAGCAACAACAGGTAAGTCTGATCTGTGTCTGAACTTCTGCACAATAAACCAACAGTCTGTTATTTAACAAAGTTTCCCCAGGATCGCCTTAAAGAATAATAAAAATTACTACCTTAAAATCCAACTCATCCACGTTTTAATGAAAATGAAAAACTTTGATTTAGCTTTGTTAAAATCTGGATTTTCTTCATCTTAGGAATTAAAAAGCATGTCAGAGTCCTTTGCAGCGGTGCAGGGGATAGTGTGCACATATCTTCTAAATAGAAAAATTAATATCAATGTGGTTCATCTGTATTTAGGAAATTAGTCTTGCGATTTTCTAACTGCATGACAGAAACACTAGCAGCAAAACAAAAGTCGAGATAAGCAGACAAAAAGGCAAACCAAAACAAAAGTCATTAATAAAGCGGAGGTTGTGCTGGGTAAATCCTAACAGCAATAATAAAAGTGTAATATTTTTAGAAAAATCGTTTACTATGGAATTATCACAAATGTGTTCTGGTTGAAGTTTTTTTCCTGGACATCCTTTTTTCTTGTTTTGTAATGTGGAGTAAAACTGATGACTCACTGAAACTGTACGACTCGACACCATGTAGACAACGTTTGAAATTCTGTTTTTAATAAACAGATTATTTAGTTAATCTAGAAATGGGCTTACAGGTTCACATATAATTAAGATTTGATCAAAACAGTAGGAACTGCATTTTAAATGTATTCACTCTTTGAGGAAATCAAGAGCTATCAACAGATATAACTCACTCATTTTTTAAACAAATAAAACTCAAAACGATCATTAACAATGTTAACATCACTCGGTTCAGCCTCCACACCAGAGTGATTTCACAGAGCAAGACAGAGACTTTTATTCTTCATATTGAGGATGATTTTTTTGAAATCTGAACATCTGATGAACCAATAGCTTCTGTTGTGGTCGAAGTTTTAAGGCAGGCGTGCAGAGGGGCTAAATGACACCAAAACAACAAAAATATGCTGCACAATGTTGGAGAAGTTCCCATGACACAGAACCTGATGTCAAATCTGATGCCATTATTAAAGTAATTATGGGTATGTTTTATGTCTGATGTATGATTCTAAAGGCGACTCCTCTTTACTGATGAGAGAGCGCTGCGGAAGAGAAATTAAGGGACAAAACTGTAACGCGTTAAGTGAGCCATGGAGCAGAACAGGTGATAAAAGAGACTGAAACTTTGGTTTACCAGATCAGACTGTTCAGTTACACCACTCTCAAACACACAGGAGTTCGCAAATGCGCCCGGATGAGATAAACAGCAGTGGATCATCAGCGATCTAACTATAAAAAGCTCAGGAACACGTCTGTAGGAACCTTCACTGTAAATTATTTGTCTGTTTTTTTATATAGAGCTGTTAAAAGCCACCTTCATAATTCTCCTCAATACTGCAATAAATTCACACAAACCTGTGACGTTCCTCACCCTGAAAACTGTTATTTCCTTCTGATAAATCCCATTAAAGATGTTGTTGTAGTGTTAATAAAATTATGTCATCAGATATCTTAATACAGACAGTGTAAAAACATGTGATTTATATTTTTGTCACTTATCCTGTGTATAATGGAGACGCCAAGTGTTGATCGCCCCAGCCCCAACTAAAACTCTATTACAGGAAAAGAAGGGAAGCATTTCTTAATAATGATCTCTTTACACCCACTGATACAGTAGACTAGAGGGCTCAAGATATGAAAAGGATTCAGATTCTGTTAAGTCTGTACTAACATCCCCATCCAGTAACGTTAAACGATACAAACAGGAGGGTGTTTTCTTTTAAAATACAATATAAATTACTCTTGTGAAACATGTAATCTAGGGCTGCCACAAATGACTATTTTGATAGTCGACTAGTCAATGACTACTTTTTCCGATTAGTCGACTAGTCACTTCATGCATGAACTGCAGCGTACTGCACCAGCATGCAGCTGGTGGCCCAGATCGCTTATTATGAGCAGACCTGGCAACTTTGGTGCCTGTGTAGTTGTGCATGCGCCACAAGCATGAGTGTGTTTCAGGGTGTGTTGGTTTGATTCCTGCAGGTGTGATAACCAGAAAACAGGACAGATAGGCAGACAAGACAGCAGAGGTACAGCGGCAGTTTTGTGAGAAAACACACCTAAAAAACAAAACGGCTAGTCGACTATTAAATTAGTAGTCGACTATTTTGATAGTCGACTTAGTCACGACTAGTCGACTAATCGTGGCAGCCCTAATGTAATCAAAGAAAAAATCATGTTACCATCTATAGTTTGGTTCGATAAAGGTCTCAGTCACATTTGAATAAAATAATATATTATTTTTATAAATGTCACCATCATCACAGACCACTAGGGGCCTGCGGACGCCCGGTTGAGAAACACTGGTCTATACTACAAGCCAAAGTCATTATGACTACTATGAGTTCACAATGAAAAATGAACACAAATTCAGGTTGAAACTGGATTTTTTTGTCCCTCTTTCAAATTGATGCAGTTGGTTGTCTGTCTTGAACACCGACTGAGACTAACGGATTATTTCTGGTGGTTTGTTTTGGGTTGTGGGTGAGTAAGATTGTTGGATGGTTCAATGATCTGCTGCCTTTTCTTATGTATTGCTGTTGTTTGCATGGACCCCAGGAAGTCTCTGTAGCAACATATGGGGCTCCTTAAATCTAATAACCAAGAAACTGTCCTGTCATTTATTAACAGCAACATAAGCAAGACATTCTTTGTGCATCACCATTTAAATAACACAATATTGAAATGTGCTTTCTGTCTCGTAGTCCAGCCCTTATGCCTATTTTTATAACTTTAAAAACAGTTTATATCTATTTTCTCAACTATCTTAATGATCCAGAGTGATATTCTGCTCAGCCCATTATAGACAACACCAGCTGAGTAACAAAAATCCGATATAATTTGCAGTTTTTGTGCGGTGGTTGCTGTTAAACTCCCATGTAAACTCATGTGAAAGCTTTTCCTCCAGCGTATCAGTCCACCTTTGCAGTTCTTGTGCATTTCTGAGGCAGACTCATCCCCTAAGAGAGCAATCTGTCTTGTTTTAAAGGCTGCTGACGGACTTCTACGAGTCGGAGGACGCCGACAAAATATGCAAGTTCCCCGGGGAGGGCAAACCTTCTCCTCTGAACCTCTCTCGAACCCTCCCGCCAGTGATGATCCTGGGGGGGCTCACACTGCCATTACTGCTGACGGAGAGCGGCAGGAAAGTGTACGTGCGGACCTGGGTGTACGGGACGCTGCTGGGCTGGCTGTGGGTCAACGTGTTCCCTTAACCAGCAGAGCCGAGGCTGCCACGATGTAATGCACAACAGACATGAGGGGAGGCAGCGCCAATTTTTTTTACCTGCGTCGCGACAAAACGAGGTGTTTTCATGATGCAGAGCTGCAGCGGCTGATAAGAGGCTCGGAGGTTTATCCAACATGTCTGGCTCATTGGTGACCTTTGAGCTGAAAGCTGAACAGGGATGGAGAGAAATGTTGAGCTTTTTGTGCTACGTGTTCCCTCGCATTTTTGGATTTGCAGCCTGAATTGAGGAATATGTTGAAAGGTTTTAGATTTATTAAAAATACCCAATATGAAATAAATAAATTATATGAATACTTAATCTATTTATCATAAGAATAATTCCCCCTTCATTAGATTTAGCCAAATTAGTGCTCTTGCATGCTCACTTTTCCATCCAACATTGGCCACTTTTAAAGCTCTTATTTGACTTTTAGTTAAAGGAGTGTAGAGTATTATAAAGTAAATTTATCTGTGTCGGGCTAACACGGTGTAATAGATCATTGAATACACAGAGTGGTGCAGCAATAAGTCCCACATCCTGGATATTAGTTTGCACTTCAGAGCTACAGGTTCCATCTCTTTGAGTCTGTGGGATTTTTGAGCAGTTTTTTGGAACATGTTTGAAATTAGGTCTGTTTTGAACTCCAACTTTGGAGATTTCTTCTTTCTATAACATCAATACATCAAGAAATGCCCCTCAGGTGTTTAATGATAACTACAGAATTTGTCAGGGATGTTAAACATAATTTTTTTCCTCCTTTGGAAAAAAAAAATATTCTCAGCCATGACCACTAGCTTTGGTTAAAGGGAAACGCCAGCTTTATTTCTTGTTTTCATGTCTTTCCTCACTCCTGAGTCCATGTCGAGCAAATAGTCACCATTCTTTCAACTGTGTGTGCAGTAACAACAAAGAGACAGGCAAAGCTCGCCCACCGCTAATTAGCTTAACACTGAGAGTCAATGGGTAGTGTTACCCTTCCTCTACCTACAGTAAACTCTTAACAGTCCTGTGCTTGTTAAGGCTTGTTTTTTTTACTGTGTTGTTATTTTCGATTATCTTCTACTCCTAAACAGAGGCTTTGTTTTATTGATCTACTTAACAGTGTTTTGCACTATAGATGTAATGTTTGCAAATGAGTCGAGTCTTTTGAACAGCTCTTTTAAGTGAAAATGAGAATTGATTTGCAGTTGTGAGTCGTTTTTGTAGGTAATTTGCATTTAAAAATAGCTCGCAAAAGAACGGCTCTCTCACAACTGCAAATCAGTTGTTATGGTCCACTTAAAAGAGCCGTTCGTAAGACTTGACTTGTTCGCAAACATCACATCTCAAGCAAAAATATGTTCGTTAGTAGGTCAACAAAACAAAGCCTCTGTTTTGGAGTAGAAGATGAAAATATCATGGTAGAAGATAGCATAATGCAGTAAAATAATGAGTAACGGCAGGTTTAGATTTGCTGAAGAGTTTATCTGATAACTGTAGGCAGAGGCAGGCTAATGCTACCCATTGACTCCCAGTGTTTGAGCTAAGCTAATTAGCAGTGGGAGAGCTTTGCCCGTCTCTTGTTACTGCACGCACAGTCACTCGGGAGTGAGGCAAGAAACAAAAAGAAACAAAAAAATGTTGGCATATCCCTTTAACTAGGATCCACACCAACAGCTATTTTGGGCATTTGGACACAAAGTTGTAGTTCTTACTGTCGGGGGTGCCCTCTTCCATTGTTCTGGTAGACAGCCCATTATCTGCAGTCGACCATAAAGCAGGACATGTGGCTTTATTTACGTCCATCCAGCCTCACAGCAGTGACGAGGTTCTGGATCTTCATCATTTGACTCAGCTCATGATAAAAACCTGTTTTTGAGCCCGAAATCTTAATTTGTTTCCATCGTATTTCAATATCCAGTGTTTCCTGTAGGTCTTAAAAGTTGATAATTTTGCCCTCCACCTTATCCAGCACTGCAGAACAAAAAAAGCAAAAAGTCTTTTAAAGTTTGATCCATTTAGACCAGAAGGTCCTAAAGAACACAGTCGAAAACCCATACTTTCTGAAAACCCATGTTTATCGAGACCTTTATTCTTCAGCCTCTGGAGCAGTTGGAGACATAAAGTAAAGCTTTAAACATTTGCTTCAACTGAAAGTTTTAACATTTGCCCTGAATTTGATTTAATATTCCGTACATCTTCAATCAATCAAACTAAAATCTGCATCCTCTGCCATGTGACTCCAGGTAAAAGCAAGCTTTGCATTTAAATACCTGGTTCCCAGCCTGGAGTCTGGCCTCCTGTGTTAAATAGCTGATTTTTCTTTCTGCTGGCTTTCTTTTCAAAATAATTTTTAGAGTATTTGTTAACATTTAAACAGTAATTAGGCCACTTTCAGTCTTGAAAACCATCCTATCAGCAGCACAGCATGGAGATTTGAGTCAACAACATGGGGCTGCTGATGGAGAATTTATTTTGGACTTAATCAGGAAAGGTTATATCATGTTCTTCAGTTGTGCCAGTGCAAGCCTTGAGTTTGGGAGAGCTGAGGCACACAGTGGATGAATGACTGGGTTTATAGAGCAGCAGGGTGCAGATTTGTCACTGTAGTAAGCCACAGTGATATGATGTACATGTTTCTACTTGCTCTCCCCCTAAAGCCCATCCACTGTCTCTCTGCCCTGTGAATAAAAACATGCCCAAAAGGTATTACTAAAAAAATGTGCAGTTTAAATGATTGCTCGCAGAAAGATATAAAAAATCACAATACAAATCGCAGAAGGAAGAACGATGACAATGCCAATAAGCCAATTTATTTTTAATATTTTGCCTTTATTAACAGGAGAGACAGACAGTGGATAGGTCTGTGAAACAGGGCGAGAGAGAGCAGGTGCAGGACTCAAACCAATGCCGCAGAAAGACCACACGAGTCAACTCGGCCAAACCAGCACCCCAATGTCACGAAACCAAATTTGACTTGATTTATCCATGAAAACGATTCATATTGGTGTTTATTTGGCACAGTGCTGTACCAGTTTTGTTTCTGTAGGTCCGGGTATGGCTCACTCCTCTTGGGTTCATATTTGGAAACCACTGGGTTAAATGACACTTTGGCCTTGTTAAGAATTCGACTTTAAGCCACTCCAGAAGCATCAAACATACCTGCACTGCCTCAGCAGATGCTTCTAAAGAGTGACACATTTTTCCAAACTGTTTAACATGTACATGGAGAACCTTAACTGCCTGTCTGCAGGAAGCGCTGTTTAACAAACAACATATGGAAATGGGAAGCAAGGAGGCATCCTACAGTGAACCTGCTGTTAGAACGATATATTAAAACTCACTTGCTTTTTATATTTTCTCCTCCCTGAGAAGTGTAAATGAAGCACAGTCAGCCTCAGAGCTGTGAAAATTATATACAGGCTGTTATTTGCATAAGAAGAGGGCAAATGAGTTCTAATCACAGATCAGAACTGAATATAAAGCTCAGTATAGACGTGCGTTTGAGTCCAAATGCCCAAAACAAATGTTTATGCAAAGCAGAGGAAGGCATTTTTTAAAAACTGCAGAACAAGTAAAGTGATTAAAATAAAGTTTGAGGCTTAGTGAGGGAGATGAAGGTAACCTCCTGTGGTGTAGTCTCTTTACAGTCCAATGTTCACGTTTGATTTTAGAAGGTAAATCCTGATCATCCAAGCATAGTCAGATTGTTTTTGTCACATGACTGATTTTCAGCAATAATCCAGAATCCTCTCAGAAAAATCCCACAGCTGATGGAGCCATGCTGATTTGAAGGTTGGCCTACAAAGTTCGGTCGTCCCTGCACCACTCGACAAGTGCACTGACTCATTGACATTGGTTGTAATATTCTCTCGTACTTAAGCCAAGTCCCACGTCAGGACGATAATGCACTTTGCTCATTTAAAGTGAATCCTTTTACATTAGTAGACCACCAACACGCTGTCGTCTTTAGGAGCTCAAAAACATGACACCAGCTGCTTTGTTTACCATAAAAATTCATAAGAGTTTGTTTATACTGAAAATGAATGTAGCTGTTTAAATGTTTCTTTAATTTCTTACATCAACTATGTTTATTTCTGTCTCTGCTAATCACATTGTCGGCTCCTAAAGAGGATGTGTGTTGGGAAAAAAGAAATGTCACACTGATGTAAAAACATTCCTTTAACCTTAAAATGTCAATCGTTGCCAAAACATTGTGTTTTTGCATTGATGCTTGACGAGTGTTTTAGGTTGAGCAACACTTTTAATGCCAGCAAAGGACCCTGTCTTTGTTTTGACTTTGCTCCAGATAATTAGATTTTTTTATGGTTTGTCGTACGTCCTTTAAATGCAGTTGTTAATTGCGTTGCAGCTCATATGAAAGTATCTACCAAGCAAAAAAAAGCCGATAAAGCCATGTAACAGCTGATCACAGGTTCCTGTGCACTCAAAGCCATTTGTATTATATTTACCACTGTATTGTGTGATGCACTGTACGTCTGTTATCGTTGTTGTTTACTGTAAGAACCATTGCATTTGTCCACGAGTCACTTTACATAATAACGTCTCGTCTTCCTCTAAGGTTCCTCTTTGATATGTTCTCGTCATGCTGATTCATGGTTTTTACATGTTGCTCCAATACCTCACTTGAATAATCCTTCCTCGTTCTTAAATGACCCTTGTCAGCCATTTTATAGTCATTTTTATCCTGACAAGATCAGACTGTAATTCATCAGGAATCTGTTTAGACAGTATTGAAACGCCAACGGAATTTTGGAAACGTGTGCCTTCTCTGTGGAGGAGTCGGTCCTCGGCCCTCGCTCGGGGTCACAGTAGCTCTTTCCACCAGGTGACCACATGGAGGCGCTGTGCTGTTCACGGCAGCGTGTGGTCACACTGTCTACAGTTCATAGTGGCTTATTTTGCTCTAAGAATGCATTTATTACTCTTTTTGAGGACTATTATTAAATGATAAAACCTTTAATGTGTGTACGTTTTGGAAATGGGAGAAAGAGTGAAATAAAGATTTTTTTCTTGGAAAGAGTCGTGTCCTGTCTTCTGTTTAACTGACCAGGAAAAAACTTTAAAAGAGTGGAGCACAGAACATGGAGGTCAAACTAATGAACTATTGATGAAGCTTTTTGTGTTTGTTTTTTGGTTAGCTTGAATTGAAGGGTTTAAAATGTGTTTTTTACTGTATGGATCACATTAGTCAGGTAAATGAATACTCAATCCAATGTTAATTTTGACAGCACTTTATAATTTATTATAAAGTGCTGAATTATTTGACTTGAATTATTGTTGTGATAAGCTGCATTATTTAAAAAAAAACAAAAAAACTGTCACTAGATGGCAGCACCTGTGGCCAACTGACTTGAAGCACTTCGACGCACTTGCTAAGGTTTTTCCCCTCAGTCCAAATTCTTGCTTGTGTTGTATGTCGCTTTGGACAAAAGCGTCTGCTAAATGAAATTGTAGAATTTAGTTTGTCTTTTGTCTAAAATATCTTTAGTTTTAGTCATAATGTAGTTGTCTTGTCTTAATTTTAGTCTACTTTCAGTTGATAAAATTTCACATTTTAGTCAAAGAAATCTACTGTGAATTTAATCAACTAAACTATAAAAATTAAAATTCAAGGCTTTTTCAAATGTTTCCTTGAATTTCTGAAGTTATGTTTTACACTTGGATTGTACCACCACAAAGATAAGGCAGCTGTGATCGGATGTCCTTAATTCATCCAACCTTTCCACACAACCAAAGTAGCTGTGATTGGATGATTGGATATATCCTTAACTTGTCCCTACTTCTACATGATGAAATTAGGTCTGATTGGATAAGTCTCTGTCAAACATAGGGACGGGAATTAATACGATTTTATTGATACCAATGCTATTAACAGTCCTGCCAATCAAT
This sequence comes from Scarus forsteni, assembly GCA_036419115.1. Lineage (NCBI taxonomy): Eukaryota > Metazoa > Chordata > Actinopteri > Labriformes > Labridae > Scarus > Scarus forsteni. Next base: position 27,098,074 of record JAZDUH010000327.1, on the reverse strand, counting down.
CAGTCTCTTTAACGATTCCCTAATTGATCCCGTGTGGGCAAATGTTGGCCTGTAGATTTTCAGTGGCAACAATGTCAAACACACATCACAGCACAGATAACTGCTTCTGAAAGTTTCTGGTGTTTCCACTCGCTTAAGTTTGTGCAGTAAGCGCCTTTTGTAAAAAATGTAGCCACAATTCTGATGCTTCTGACCCCTGTCAGTGGAAAGGAATTGATTGGCAAAAAGACTCAAGATGCCAATAATTTGATGGAGCTGGTTTTTATTCCCATCCCTAGTCATAGCCCATAGTCCAGTTTGTATCTGTTGACATAAATGTTAATTAAGTTTTAGTTATGTCACTGTCCACTGTTTTAGTTGTAGTCTAGTTTTCATCAGGGGAAAAAGGATTGATTCATATCACCACCCAAAACATAATCACTTCTTCCTTGTGCCACGCCCAACATTCTCCAAAACTTTGGTCAAAATCCATCAAGAACTTTTAGAGTTATTGTGCTGAAACAAATGGACAAACAGAGGTAATAACTGGGATGTCTTTGTTTGGTGAAATTATTTTAGTGGGCAGATTTTTTTGTAAAAATTATTTTATGTATTAATACATTTGAGAAGAAAATTAAATATTTTGTCAGTTGGGAAATACTTTAGGGCGGCAAGTATTGCACATCTCACAACAAGAAGGTTTCTGGTAAAACACTGTGCATGAGTGGGTTCTCTGAGCGCTCTGGCTTCCTTCCACATACCAAAAACATGCTCATTTGTTTATTAAGTGGTGACCTTAATTGTCCTTTTGTGTGAGTGTGAGAGTGAATGGTTGTTTGTCTCTCTATGTGGCCCTATGATTAGCTGGGGACTGGTTCAGGGTTCACCCGGTTTCGCTCAGCATCATCTGGGATAGGCTCAGTCCACTCAGCCTTGAAAGTGATAAATAGTATTGACAATGGATGGATTGATGAAAATCATTTAACCACAAATGATTTTTCCTGCTCAGGAATGTAAATAAATAACTTTAATTGGTCATCTTACAAAAAAATACCATTGTGCTAACGGGTTTTCTGTAATTTTGTAAAACAGTAAATTTAACATTCACTGATAATAATAATTATATTTATCAGTACAGATGTCATTTTAGAAAAAGAGCAACTACATACTGGTTAATTACTGTTACTACAGGAACATGAAAATTGATTTTGGTTATTACCAGTTCTTTTATTTTAGGACAGATTTGGCATAAACCTTACATTGGGTGGTAGTCTCATTAATTTGTGAAGCACACGCACATACATACACGTGCATACATTTACATTTTTGTCATATTTCATGTCTGAAAAGGAGCAGGATGAAGAAAAACTTAACTTGCTTGCCTCTTCCTCAGTCATGAGTGCAGGATATGTAGTCTACCCATATACAAGAATGAAGAAACTAGCATTAAATAATTTCGGAGACACAAAACGTGATTTTGGCATTATAAAGAAAGGAAAAAATGGATGGAGGGGGGAGGATACCATGAGAGGTTTTGCCTGAGTGGGCAGAAGTTGAATCTGGAAAAACAAACGAACCAAACCCGTCCTCAATAACTGGGTTGAACGTGTAAGTTTTCTCTTTTCCCATTTCATTGGGAGCATGCGAACATCGCACTGACCACACTGCGCATGCGTATTACTGATTGTGGACAGTTGCACGGAAGTCCAACCACAGACTGTAGGCAGCAATTTTTGACACTCCTGTTGACTTTTCCAGACTCAAGGTAAGCAGAAGGCTTTAAAAAGTCAAATGATTATAGGGTAGAATGTAAATAGTTTCCTGACATTATATTACGCGAGTCTGTTTTGTTGAAATGCTCAAAATTGTGTTAATCTGTATGTTGTGTCTGCGAGGTAGGTCGTCACTGCTGACAGTCTCACAGCGCCATCTAGTGATCAGGCAGCGTTCACTGACATCACGGAACAAATTAGGAAGCTTTCTCTGCTATCAGAACTATATTTATTAGATTATTAATGTTTTTCCTTAGCTGTTAATAGAGAAGAAATATCAGGGAACTTGTGGCGCTGTTTCTTTACAACTTAAAACTTAAGTCAGTGCGTGATAGAGAAGCCACCCTGCCTTCTGTGGTTGCCAGGTCCGCCTGTTATAAGCGACTTTCGGCTTCTTTTTCTGGAAATTGCTTGTAAACAATGACAGTTGCGGGTTGCCTTATTCTGGCTTGTTCCAAAAGTGCAGTTGGTCACATTTTGGCCTGTTATTCCCTTGAACCCGGAAGTGATCTGATGCCCACTACTACCAATATAACCTCAATTAAGAAATCAATTACACAATTTTGTCCCCCTCTACACGCTAATCTAAATTGTACTGAAAAAAAAAGGGGGGAAAGTGATGTTTACACCAAGCAGAAATCCATTAAAATGATGTTCTGCAGCACTAAACTGGACCTGACTATCTAATCTTACCCTGGTTGCATTTGATATGTTGTATTTCTACTGTTTTATTTCATCTATGTTTGTTTTATATGTTTTTATGTTGTATTGTGAGTATTTACTGTCTCATTGTGAGAGTCTGCGATGATCTGCTGCACAATAAATCTCTCTTCAAGGGACAGTTAATCAAGAGAAGTGAAGTTATGGCTGAAATTATATTTATTTCTAACGTAGCCATTTGTGTTTTCACCGTAATAAAACTGCAGAGGATCAACATAAAACTTAGTTAAAAGCCTGCCTGTGTATGCCTTTCTCTGAAGTGTGACACTTCTGATGAAGGCGGATGAGCCCCATCAAAACATGCAAAGATATGAGTTTAAAACCTTACTCATCTTTTAAAAAATAAAGTATAAGCACAAAAGGATTCACAGGTCTCTGTTTTCCGTTTCCATTGTACAAAACGTCCAGCTTCACTGGAATTGAGGATCATAGATTTTCGGTGCTGGATCATTTAAAGTCATATCTGGACATAAACACTGAGGATTTTGTCTCTTTGCCGTTCAGATGGGCATGGACTGGATCGGGTATGGCTACGCAGCAGCCACCGCCTTCGGAGGCTTCATGGGCTACAAGAGAAAAGGTGGATCACTCACTCTAGTTCATCTTTGGTAATCAATAAATGACCATTATAAAGATTATAAGGCAGAGGTGACGTGTTTTATTGCAGGGAGTGTGATGTCCCTGATGGCTGGGCTGGTTTTTGGTGTCTTTTCTGCTTACGGTGCGTACAACATCTCCAACGACTCAAAGGACATCAAGGTGTCGCTGTGTGAGTATTCCTCAGGCTCATTTATCTGCTCCCACATGTTCATCTGTTATCATGAATACTTTAAATATGTAAAAACCTTTGAGCACATGTTCATGTTTAACTGCAGTAGCTCGTCATGATGTGCAATATTCAAAACCTCCTTGTTTACACCCCAGTTCTTCTCTTCTGTATAATAAACAGATGCAGAGCGTCACACATTCATCAGACCACCTGCCTAAGAAACAAGAAAACCTTTCAGTTACTCAAAAATGTTGATTTTGAACAGATATGAAGAAAATCAGACTGGATTCACCTTTTATACACAGATTTGAGCCTCACTGTGCTGCCATTAGAAGTCATAAATTGATCAAGCATAACATTAAACCACTAAAACACATTTTTGTGTGTTTAATGGTTTATTTCCTGCAGTAAAAAACACAGAAACATTAAGAACTCTTAATACAGTGCAGGAAGAGGCCTCCATCTAAGTGTGTTAATATCACAAAGGTAAAGAGGCACATAAATAAAAGCAGTTGAATGGATCAGCATGTTAGAATAATAGTTAAGAACATAATCACACCATAAAATAAAACATGAGCATGAACACTGTAATGATAAACTCTGAGTGTGTACAGAGTTTATCATTACAGTAATATCATTACCATGAAAATTGTCACTGATTGACTTACCTGCTGACAAAAGACTCACACTGTTCTAGTTTGGGATGGGAATTGAAAACCAATTCCACTTGGGAATCATTAACAGCTACATTAAAGAATCAATATGAGTCTTTTTTGCTAATCAATTCCCTTATTAATTCCTTACACTGACAGGATTCAGAAGCGTCAGGATTGTGTCTTAATTTTTTACAAAAGGCGCCTACTGCACAACCTTAAGTGAGTGGAAACACCAGAAACTTGCAGAAGCAGTTATCTATGCTGTGACGCGTGTTTGACATTGTTGACACATTAAATATGCAAGAATCAATGAGGGAATCGTCAAAGAATTGGATCGATTAGCAGGATCGTTATTAGCACTGGTATCGATAAATACTTATAAATTTCCATCCCTAGTTTTGGTAGATTATACTCTCACTGTATGATTAATATTCAATATACTCTGCAATGTTGATGCAAATATATAAGGCTAAAATATCAGCAGGAAATATTGACAGAAATTCTTCTATCTGCTGATGATGATCTCTTTTTGGAGCAGTTATTTGCTGTTGCTGATGTCATACCAGTTAAACCGTGCATCCTGGGTTTAAATAACAGAATGCATATATTAACTTCATTTTCTATGCTTAGTTCTTATGCAGCTTTCTGTTGTACATTTCCATGTCAACTGTTGTATATGTCCCCTAATACTATTGGCCCTTTTCCATTAGCCCTACTCTACTCCACTCGACTCTACCCGGCTCTTCTCTGCTCACCTTGTGCTGCTTTTCCATTAGCCTCAGTCGCCTGCCCAACAAGGTGCAGTGTCGCTGAGCGGCTCTGCGGTGATGTCATTTTGAGCGCGACACAACAATCTGTGGCTGTGTCCGAAATGGCATACTAACGCCCTACTCATACTAACTGTGACGTCAAAATGAGTATGTAGTGCGTTCACATTGGATAGTATGGAAAGATTGAGTGTGCGAGAAATACCCGGATGTATACTAAATCGGAAAAAAATCTAAGTATGCGAGGTGGGCATACTAGTCGCACTCAGAAGCCCCATAATGCATTGCGAACCCCATAATGCATTGCGAACAGAAAATTGAGCGGAAAATGACGGACGAAATTGTCGCTGTGGGGCCGAGCCAAACTCTGGAGGGAAGATATAAATGTAAGTACCCGGTGTTTAATAATTTTAGGTGGTAAAATAGTCGTCCTAATCCCCCTCGGATTTGAGAAACAGGCGATTTCTGACCAATGTTTTAAATTTGTAAGATGATTTATAACGTGCTACTGCCTGCTAGTAGCTCGTCACAGCAGCTCGCCTTGCATACAGAGATCAAGTAGCAAAATCTGTTTCGACATGCAGCTACAATTAAAACGATTTGTCTAATCTTGTGAATAACTGCATGACGGTGCCGGCTTGAAATTGCCTCATTAATAATGCTACTGTTTTGCTCGTATTTCACGTAAGCTATATTATGGTTCGTTTCCAAGCACATTTCCCGGACAGTATCTGTAAAGAACTCAGCTTGAATATTGTTATGAGGGTGGCTTTAACTTTAGAGCGGACTGCTATAATAGTCAAATGGTAACTATGCCTTATAACATTTAACGGTGCAACTCTCATAATGTTGTACAATTGGATAATGCTGCACTGTTATTTCTCCAAAGGGACTGATGAGGACACGGAGCGCCTCATACAATGGCGCTCCCAAAATGAGGAGCTGTTTACGGGGCGTAGAAATGCAGCCCAAAAAGGTTTTGAGTAAGTAATAGTCATGTCACACCTTTTTTTTTTCTGTTGTAAAATAATTAACAGATCAGTGAGAGAAGGCTTTTGGTCAGTGTAAGGTCACAATTTTGGTTGGCTTTTCTGATTAATAACTGAAAAGAATTATTGTAACAGTCTGCAGTCTACTTTTCCTGTTTCAATCCTATTTTCAATCCTATTTTCCATATTGATACTTAGGATGTTCATCAAGGACCAGGGCCTGGAGGGCAAAGTGGAGGCAGGGTGGGTTAAAAAAAAGTGGGAAAATCTTAAACAGAAGTATAAGGTTAGTTAGTCTTTCAGTTTATCCACAGTATACAAGCATAATTAACATGTGACGCCAATAATCATTAACAAATAACCTCTGTGCTGTTTGGTAGGAACTGAAGGCCCCGAGGACAGGTGTTAGCACAGAGGGAGGAGAGACAACTGCTGCCTCTTGGAAATGGTATCAGGCCATGGATGAGGTGATGGGGCAAAGGCCCAGTATAGTCCGCCCATTCTCATCACCTCAGCCATGGCGAACCTGTGGCAGCAGCTGTCTCTCCTCCAGAAGAGGACAGAAGGAAAAGGAAGAGAGACTGGAATGATGGAGTTTTTGAGAGAGATGGAGAGAGAGAGGAAGAATGGGAAAGGAGAGCAGAGCTGAGACATGAGGAACAAGAAAGAAGGGCAGAAGAGAGAGAGAAGACAGAGAGAGAAAGAAGAGCAGAAGAGAGAGAAGAGAGAAGACAAAGAGAGCAAGAGTGGAGAGTGGATGGAGAGTAGGGCCAGGGAGGAAAGGAGAGAGAGAGGCAAGAGAGGCAGAAAGCAGGGCAAGGGAGGAGCGTTTTTTGTCTGTTCTAGAACAAATTCTGAAAAAGTAGTACTTTTTCAGAATTTGTTCTAGAACAGACAAAAAAGGTTAATTAATAGTAATTAATGTTCACACATGTCCTTTTTGATGTTCTCTATTAAAGAATGTTCATGAAATCTTTTTTGTTCATTTTAGTACTATATACAGTATCTCAATACATTTATATACAGTTTGATTCATAAAACAGTTAAAAACATAAAACAGAAAAAAATACAGAAATTAGCAAACTACAGAGAATGTTAAAAATAACTGAAATTAAAACTATTTACAGAGATTGTGAGAAATAACTGGAACAAAATTAAAACTATTTACAGAGAATGTGAGATATAACTGGAACTTAATTAAAAATATTTACAGGCATTGAACAATAACAATAATTAACAATAATCATGTCCCTGCAGTTCATGGATTCTGTAGTCTGGGGCAGACACTGCAGCAGCCAGGCGGTTTCTGAGACCATCCCCAGATTGCTGGACTGGCACAGGAGCCTCGAAGTCCTCTCCATTGTCATCTTCCTCCACAACCTCTGGCTCTAAAATGTCTCCATTTCTGATGCAGAGGTTGTGGAGGAAAAGGCAGGCAACGATGACCTCCGGCACAAAGTCCACCTTCACCTCCAGGGCCTTCAAAAGATGGATCGCCACCTGGTCTTCAGGACACCGAAGGCCCTCTCCACCACACACCTGGCCCTGGACAGCCTGGTATTGAACCTGCCCTCCACAGCATCCCGGACAGGCTCACGGAATGGTGTGAGCAGCGCTATGGGCTGCGACAGGCATGGTACCCGCCATCGCCAATGAGATGCCAGCCTGGAGGTGGGTACAGCTGGCGAAGGTAAAGGGGCTGCTTTTCAGGACCGGGCATCATGGACACTGCCGGAAAGCCTACAACAACGTCCAAAAAGCACCCTCTGTGGTCACATATCCCTGAAATTGTATGGAGTGGAAGAGTTTCCTGTTGAAGTAGTCTGCAGGAAACCTTCCAGGTAACCTGATCTTGGACATGGCACCCATCGATGCTCCCTGCCACCTTCTGAAATGCTGGGGATCCTGACAGCCGAGCAAAACCAGCCCCAATTTCCTCCAGCTGGTCCATGTTCGGGAAGCACACGACCCTTCGAAAAATGCTCTGGATGGCCTTGCTGGTCTTGTGGACCATGTCATGGCAAGTGCTCCGGGGAATCCCAAAGCCTCCGACACAACCCGGTAGGATGTGGCACTTGCCAACCAGTAGACAAACACCAAAACCTCAAGTGCCCTCCCCCATCCATGATCTGTGTGTCCCAGGATTTGAATCAGGTTGTCCAGGGTTGGTCTGGACAACCTGAAGTCCTTTTTAAGGTCACCTCCCTCAAAATAAAGTGACAGCAGGGGAACATTGGGATTTACCCTGCGGTACGGTCCTCTCACACCAACCTGTAGAGAAAACATGCCATCAAATGACTTTTTAAAATTATTTATTAAACTATTTATTATTTGTGTATTTTTTTGTTTTAAAAAAAGGTGGTGTTTTTTTTACCACTTCTTTTTTGAATGATGATATTGTAAGTATTATATCTATATGAAATTATGATTACATTATTAAACTTTGCTATAAATTAAAATGTGGTTTATTGGTAGAACTGTGGCATGATAGAAATCATAAACAATGAATGAGAAGACAAGATGAAAGGCATCTAAATGGACTTACCTCTACAGGGAAACCAAAACGTAGGGAAATATTAATCAAATACCGGAGGCGACGGACGTATCGTCTTTGGTGTCTGCGTACAGGTAACATTTTCTTGTATTTTGGGAAGTTACTGATTATAATTATATTAAAATAGTGAATGTCAAGTCGTCTTTAGACCGGTATTCAGCTAAAGTCAGCTACTAGCTAACTTCCTGTTTTCAAAATTAAAGCATCTTTTATTATCTCATATTAGTTCTTACGCGCGTTTGTAAACTGGGCTCTTATTTTGGAGTCGACCGGAAATTCTTCGGGAGCACAATGGCGCGCATAACGAAATGTCCGAAATGCTGAAATGAAATATGTATCCGTGCATTTTACGGCTCAAATGACCACATTTTGGTATTCTACGTGGTGACTTTCTCGCATAAAATGCTCTCTGAATGTTCAAATGTGGTGAATCAACAGAGATATCTGATAGCCTGGTGTGCTTCTGAGTTTTGCCGTCGGAGGTTTGAAATGCATCATGGGAAACTTAGTAGTATACTACAGTGTGAACGGTTAGCATCCTAATCATACTAATAGTATGTAGTATATAGTATATACACAATGGCTATGTAGTATGTAGTACGTTAGTATGCCATTTCGGACACAGCCTGTGCCTTTTTGTCATAAACCGAGTAAAAAGAAAAAGCAGAAGAAGGCTGCAGGTGGTAAAAGAAATACCCCTTAAGAAGCACAGGAGAGTTTTGGAAGCTATACAACAGAATGAAGCCAAGGACGAGAGCAATCGAGCTGCAAAGAAAAGACGTATGAGGGTAAGCTAACGGTAGCTACCGCAAGCATGTTAGGTCGTCGCGCTCATGACTCAACGATGATGACTTTGTCTGACCAATCAGTAGTAGTAGTGGAAAAGGGCCATGCAGAGTGTGCCACTCACACGACTTGATTTACTTCCTTCTTACTTGAACATTGTTTCTTATTTTTTTTGTTTGTAGTTTTTAAGTCTGCATGTCCTCACTGTTTAGCTGTAATGCTGTACAGTGACTATAAAAGCTTTCTATTCAGTTTTCTGTGTTTGTGTGTTTCTGTCCCGCAGTGTCGGCCGGCGTCTTGGCCGTGGTGATGGGAATGCGGTATAAGAAATCTGGTAAACTAATGCCAGCTGGGATCATGGCAGGGCTCAGGTCAGAGTCAAGTTTGCTGAACATTTTGTAAAGTTTACTCTGCAAATCAGTGATTATGAAATGTGATTGCTTTTGTAACCATGTTTGATTTGATGTCTCTCTCCCACAGTTTGTTGATGGTGTTTCGGTCGTTACTCCTCTTGATGTCATGATTTTGAGAACCGATGAGGAGATGGAGATTCTCTGTCCTTCGATGATCAGACCTTGTTTTAAAGGAAACATCATTCCAGGTTTACATGCCGTATTAAATCTGATGTTTTGTGTTAAAGTGGACGACATCAGGACAGAATCCTTGTTTCAAATGACCAAATGATCAACTTAAAATCATCTGCCTGCTATATTTTTCAGAATACATCCTCACATATTTGCAGTGGTGGACTGCATGCACAGCTTCATTATTAGAGTCTAAGAATTGATTCTCCTGGTTGAATTTTTCTCTGATACAAGCAGGGTTGGAAATTAGCATCCGCAGCCAAAAAAATGCTCCCCCTTTACAGGGGCTTGACTGTTTGTCTAACCTTAGAGCCACTGTGGCAGGAAAAAAACAGAGAGATAATGAAACAGTGATTTGTGGCCTTCACTGTAATGACTCAGGGCCTTTCTGTGTGGAGTTTGCATGTTTGTCCTCCAACTGATCAAATACAAGCTGATTAGTTTAATGGGTGACTCCAAACCCCCCATACTGTATGAATGCATCTTTTCTTTTAAGATTTCGTAGGTATTTTTGTGCCTTTATTGACAAGAGAGAGAGACGGTGGATAGACTTCTGAAGGAGGCTGAGAGTCACAGGCTGGATTTGAACCCAGGGCCAGCAGAAGCCTGTATATGGGACCTACCTGGTTGCTTACCACTCCACCAAACCCCTATTTTTAGTTTTCTGTGCCATTTCCCTTGATCAACCTGTCTCTCTTGCGTGATAGAGCATTTCTGTGTACAAAACCACACCTTAGCAACATGTCAGGAGTTATTTTTTGGATTACTCAATCAGGATCAGATATGTTGGTCAACCAGGCAGTTGGCTTGCCCATTAAGGATTATCTTGGGCATGAATGGATTTCATTTATTCCTGCAACAACATCACAGAGAGCAAAGTTTAGATATTTAGTGGCTGACCCAGTTTTCTGAGGCATCATAGATTAGTTTATATCATCTATTTCTTTTGATTGTTAGAGGATCCAGAAATATTTGAAAAGATTGTTTTTCGTACTAGATTTTTCAGAAGCTACGCAGCAATTTTTTTTCTAGTTTTCAAACAATTGTATTCATGTACAGCAGCGCCTCCCAGTGGATACATATTAGTGTTAGAAACACTGCTCAGAGAGGTGAATGAGAAAGAGCAGAAAATGACAGGCTTTAAGAGTTTTAAATACAGTGGCAGAAAAAAGTCAACCGCACGGTTACAATGCCAGTCAAAGGGTTAAGACAACCCCCCTCCCCTCGTTTGCAGCACCAGCAGCTGCCTTCCTCCCTAATAGACCAACCAGTACAATGCCCTACCATTGTTTTTTCATATGCCCATTTCTGAGCATTGATGTGGGAGTGAATGCAGAGTTTTGGACAACAGAGCTGAATTGACCATCACAGCAAACCGAGTAGACTGGGCCACATGGAGCTCTATCTCAGACAGAGACAGAATACAGCACAATCAGGGCTGCCTCTAAATGAGAACTAATTGTTTTTTTCTTTAACATGTGACTATGATTTATGGGTTAACCGGGTTTGTGGTCTTCAGTCTTTGAAGGTCACAGCTGTAACAGAGACTCCAACCATCCAAACTAATTCAACATTTTCCTTCATAAAAAAATGCCCAGCCATTTTCTATACCATTTATCCTTTTTAGGGCCTGAAGCCAATCCTGGGCGAGAGTTGGGGTACTCCCTGAACTGGTCACCCGCCAATCACAGGGCCACATAGAGAGAAACAATCATTCACACTCACACGTAAGTTCAATTTAGAGTCACTAAATCAACCTAATGATCAAGTTTTTGGTCTGTGAGAGGAAGCTCGGGTGCCTGGAGAGAGCCCAGGCATGCACAGGAAGGCCATGCAAACTTCACAGGCTTCTCAGACTGACCTTGTTGCAGTGAGGCACGTGCACTGCCTGCTGCGCCACAGTGCTACCTGTATATCAGCATATTACATAAAACATTTCTTCCCTGATTGTGATGTGCAACATCAGGGATGGCTGCACAGGGGACAGGCAGAGAAGTCCACCACTGCATGTATGTGACAGCTTTTATTTCCAGAATGTTCTGCGCCACAGGTTTGCAGCAGCAAATGTAGGTGGGCTTGTGAGTGCTGTTCATCCTGGCTGCTGCTTAAAGGATTCACTACGAGGGCTTAAGAATTAAAGATGTGTTATTGTTATATGTGCACTGACTTTGACAAATAATGAAAATGTAATTTTTATAATAAAACTGAATTAATGTTTAATTCTCAAAGGTCTTGTTTAGTCTTGTGTCTGAGACAGTTTTCACTCATTTCAGAGTCCAGATAAAGATCAATATGAGGCCCTTTCATTGTTTAATGGAGACACATCATGAAATGGAAAAAAATACTTTCTCCCCTCTACATTTTGGTATTCATTGTATCTACAGACCCTTGAAGGGATACACCAGCATTTCTCATAGTTTTTCTGACTGTTTTATAATTACTGAAGAGTTTATCTGATGACTGTAGGCAGAGGCAGGCTAACGCTACTCATTGACTCCCAGTGTTTGACCTAAGCTAATTAGTAGCTCCAGAACTCGGGCTATCTCTTCTTTGTTGCTGCACGCACAGTCAAAACAATGCTTGTCATGGACTTGGGAGTGAGGCAAGACATGAAGAGAAAAAAAATGTTGGCGTTTCCCTTAATAGTTCAGGCCAATGGGTATTGTTACCTCTGCCTACAATCATCAGATAAACTCTGAAGAAGATCTAAACTGTCCTTTGTCCTGTTTTAGAGTAAGATTAGCACTTTCTGTAATTTTCTAAAGAAATAAGTAACTTCACAAACCACTGCAGACGTGCTTTGTTTTTTTGACAAGCATGTCTGTGGTGATTTTTGCTCACCGACTACAGAAGTGCTTGTAAGTCAACAAGCAGCTAAGCTAATTGGCGGTGACCATGCTCTGCCCATCTCTGACAAACAGGCATACACTGGCAAAAACGTAACTTCCTTGACCAAGGTAACAATTACAAATTTCAAAACTCAAACTGGCCACTGTGGCATGGAGAGAGTGAAAAAATGTCATTGTCCAAGCCACACGATACAGTTTTCTTTGGTTTATTAAGGAAAAAAGGAAGCCTAAAATATATATTATACTTATAATAAGCAGACCTGGCAACTATGGTCCACGGGTAAATGAGGCTGTCAGTATTTAAAGTGAAAGAAGATTTCACAAGTTTCATTTTCACAAATGTAAATTTACAAACCAAAAAAGAAGCTACATTCTGCTTTTAAAGAAAATTGAACAGCACATATTGACAGTTTATCCTGTGTGCAGTTAGTTTAATTTATTTTTTAATATGTCATTAATGCTTATGAGACAAGAGAAAGGTATGAGCCTGTTAACTGCACCAAACATTTTTGAAACTATATGTTTTAATTGGTTATTTTTTTAAAACAAATAAACCGTATAATTAAAAAAAAATGGTCCCCCCAATCCACACCCATGAAAATAAGTAAATGTTAAATTGATTACGAAATAATGACAATAATAAAAAGGGTTTATATCACTCTAACATCAGGAATATGTTTTCAGTTATTTAACCGGTTCAGTAATCTTTTTGTGTCACTCGCGCACTTTTTCTTTGTTTTTTATCTTCTATGATCTACTTGTACATTGCTAATTCTCCAATAAAGTTTTTTTTTTTTTTTTAGTTAATGGTCAGTAATTAGGGTGGGCGTGTCCAGGTGTGCTGAGGGGGCGTTGGCTGAGGTGTGTTTGGTGGTCTGGTCTCTGATTGCAGCCAGGTGTCCAGACTGGGTGACCCACCAAAACCACCGGAAGAGGGGATCGGATCGGATGTCAAATGTTTTTATTTCAGCCTTGAAGAACTTTCAAAGGGTGATAACCACGCTTCAGAGTGTCAGGCTGTTGGTTCGGACGGTATTTGGTGCTTGTGGATTCGTACTCATGAGAGCGGGGGTCTGGTGGATTAACCCAAAACCTTGGCGCCAGTTTGGAGGAAGCCGGGGCGCCGCAGACTCCAGGGGTCTGCAGGTATTCTGGCGTGTGTTGGGACGACCTGAGGAGTTCCCACAATGTCCTCCCTTGACCCCGTCCGCCCTGTTTCGACCTCCTGCGGACGTGGGACAGTGGAGTCCAGCTCACCTGTGGCCGCAGAGACAGGGTCCGGGCCCTGCTTCTCACCTGGTCTGGTTAAGGTCGGATATCCTGAGTGAGGCGCAGACAGCTGGAGAGGTGAGTGATGCATGACTCCACTCACTGGCACCCTAGTTGCCAGGTCTGCTTGTTATAAGTGACTTAGGGCTTCTTTTTTGAAGCGCTGCTTGTAAGTATTGGTAATTGTGGGTTGATTTATGTCCTCAAAGAGCAGTTTGTCATTGTTGTGCTCCTAAACCCTGATGAACTCTCTACTGCCAATATCAGCTCCATTTAGATCAGGGGTGGGCAACTTTAATGACCAAGAGGGCCACATTGAACCATTTTTCCCAGCCTGAGGGCCACGTTGTTACAAATTTTCAGAAACTCTTGATGAGGAAAAAGAATGTTGGATAAACACCACTTGAGAATATAAATTTGTCATAAAATTAGAATACCAATATTCATATATTACAATATAAATACAAGTTATTAATCAAATGAACTTTACGTAGAATTCAAGCAAATTTAGCTAATATGCATTGAATTTAAACAATAAATGATGAGTGTTATTCAAATTTTTAAAGCTCAGCTAAAATATAGTATTGAGTACAACTTGATATAAATGGTAAATGGTAAATGGACTTGAGCTTATATAGCGCTTTTCTAGTCTTTGACTGCTCAAAGCTGCTTTACACCGCAGGTCACACCTACCCATTCACACCCATTCCCACTCACATTCACTCACTGATGGTTCTGTGTTTCTATGTTAGTTTTTCCATCAGTATCTCTAACACATTCACGCCCTTTCATGTCCATTTACACGCCACTGAAGCAGCAGTGGGAGCAACTTGGGGTTAAGTGTCTTGCCCAAGGACACATCGCCATGTGTGGTCCGGAGCTGGGCTTGAACCTGCAACCTCCCGATCACTGACCAAGCGCACTATCCAACTGCGCCACTGACACCCCCCATATATATAGTGTTCAAAGGCTTCAAACAACTTACATAAGCCAATAAAATATCAGTCTAGATTATATAGAATTATTTCTATTGGATATATGAGTTTTCCTCATATTTACAACTGGTTGGGAATGAATGGCGGGCCACATTTGGTGATGTGGAGGGCCACACTTGGCCCCCGGGCTGCCACTTGCCCACCCCTGATTTAGAAGGTACACAAACTATTTTCTCTCACCCAAAACCTAAATGTAAATTTTAATTGCAAAAAAGATGTTTCCACAAAAAATCCTGATAGCCAGAATTAAATGTATGTTTAATGAAGCTATTACTTTTTTTTATTTAACCAAATAGAGCTGACACAAAGCCTGACAACAGGACTGTCCTGGCAAAATCAGGACATCTGATCAACTTACCTCAACTTCTGAAACTTTCTGAAACCAGCTGGTACACTGTAAAAAATATAAAATAAATACATGTATAAAAATCCAGCAAACTTAAACTTTCAAGGGAACTGTGTGTAGATTTTCAAGCTTTAGGTCAAAACTCAAAGTTCAGAGTTTGGAGAACAGACTTTTGAAATAGACGATCGCAATCAGGATTTGTACCGAAGACCGGTTGCCTTTTTTTTTTAATTGTGGATGTTTGCTTACTGCACCAGCCTAGCACTCGATGATTTTCTGTCTTTAAAACGTAAGGATAGTTGAAGTAACTCCTTCAAGTTCATATAGCAAAACAACAATATTTTGTTTTGTTTACAGAAAAAGTAATTTAATGCCAGTGATTTTAAGTTTTGTTTTTATAACAGTGTAGACTCCATTCTCCCTCTCTCATTGATGTATGTGAGCACAACTTTCCCTGCCATGGCCTTCAGTTTGTGTTTATGAAGATACTAAAGATACTAGAAGAAAAAAAAGGGTATAACAATGCATGCACATTCATTAAAACTGAACTCGTCTTTGTAAAGTAGCCTGTCCACTGTGGACGTAGAGCAGAGTGAAACTCAGAGGTTAAGTTGAGTTGGTTATGTAATGAAGTATTATTGAAAAATGGCCAAGAACCGAGGCTGACCTTCAGTGTTATGCAAGAGATTTGAACCCCACACACACTTACAGAAGCCCTGGAAGTGATCCTGAAATGGATCCAGACGTTACTCTGATATGTCTTTCCTCTCTCTCACTCCTCTCATGACGGACTTGCAGCTAGAAAAGCTCCTGCTGTGAGGGACCAAGTGTAAACCTCCAGGTCCCCCAAATAATTTACCGGATTACCAGTAGGGCTGGGTATTGATTCAGATTTTCTCGATCGATTCGATTCAATATTACAAGGTCTCAAATCGATTTGATTCACGATTCAATTCGATATTTATTCAGTCTGGGATATCTTAGTTAGAATAATGCTGTAAATTTAAAAAGTGACCTTTTGACCTGGTACATCATTAAAAATTGTTTTAACATGAAGAACTAAACCCAAAGCAGTTACATTATTCATATTTTGATGATATGCATTAATGCATATTCTGCATATTACTTGTTTTTTGTCCAA
The DNA here is from genome assembly GCA_036419115.1 of Scarus forsteni. Taxonomy (NCBI): domain Eukaryota; kingdom Metazoa; phylum Chordata; class Actinopteri; order Labriformes; family Labridae; genus Scarus; species Scarus forsteni. The sequence goes on along the minus strand of JAZDUH010000327.1, from coordinate 27,081,898 downwards.
CTCGTATTTTCCTTTGTACTTGTTAAATCTAAAATACTGTACATCCAAACATCAGCTTTTGAACCTGCCAGTGAAGACCAGCAGGGTTGATACCACAGGCTGCTTCTCTGCACATCCAAAGAAGACAAAACTACCCAAGTTAAAAGATCGATCTTTGGATTTTATGGATCAATTATGACCCAGTTAAAGGAAAATCAATTTAAATCGATTAAATCGATTTTTTAACCCAGCCCTAATTACCGGGGTTGCATGTGTGAAAAGGTGAACAACTGAACCATCAAATAGCCATCATGTATAAAGGGTGATGCTCCTTCCTTTACTCAATGCAGCCTGCCAGTCAAAATTTGCAGCCTAATGATGAAATATTTTGCCAAAATGTATTTCAGTCTGATTTCCCTCAACACCTCAGACAAAATGCATTTCAACATTTTTTAACCTAAAATCAGGAGCTACTACCTGCTTCAGTGCTTCTTGTAAAGGTCTTTTATGAAGCATTATAAAAACTTTAAATTAAAAAAAAAAAAAAAAAATCAGCTTAAGTAATTAGATATTTATATCATGGTCAATTTTTTTTTAAATTAAATTTTTATTCTCAGTTGGTACATATCTATTTTTTTTTGCACTCGAAGTACCTTTGAATGTAAAGAGACTCACATACACTGTCTAACTTGCAGGAAGTTCATATATATATATATATATATATATATATATATATATATATATATATATATATATATATATGTGTGTGTGTATATATATATATATATATATATATATATATATATGTGTGTGTGTATATATATATATATATATATATATACATATATACGTGTGTATGTATATGTCTTTGGTAATTTTGTGCCTTTTGATAGGATAGAGGTATATATATATATATATATACAGAGAGAGTGTGTGTGTGTGTGTGTGTGTGTGGGGGACACTTTGCAAACTGGCCACATGCTGGATTCTAACCAGGCCTGCAGAAGCATGCATGCGGGTTGTGCCACTTGCTTGCCACAGTGATATTCATGTTTAATACAATAGTACAATTTTAACATGCATCTATGCTTTTATTGAGTAATTTTTCAAACTTGTGAAATGGTTTCTCTTTTAAAACAGAGGAGGGTGGAAATTACCTGCCAACAAGTGGACATAGCTCGAGTTACTGCTCCCAAAAAAGCCAAACTTTCTCAAAACGTTTGTTTCCAGGGCAAACTTACTGCTAATGATCCTTGAGAAGCAGCAGTTCACAGTTTGAAAATGACCAAGCTGACCAGCATCATTCTCAGGACTTTTTTCTAACTGTTAATAGACTTGTTGAAATCAAGAAGTGACTGCAATCCTCTGGCCTGTTATGAACGAGACGGATAAGTCTTTGTCTGATTTGTCTGATTACCTCCAGTTTTTCTTAAAAGGCTCCTCCCTCACAGTCATTTCTTGGTGATGTTGCCCAGATAGATGTGAAATATATTTTAGTCCATCTGGTGTGCCAGGTTAAATAAACATTTAGTGAAATGACATGAAATGCTGCCAGGCTTCAAACAGGCATAATATTAAGGACACAAGCACTGTTGAGCTCTAAAACTTCCCTGTGTATTTAATACTCTTCCCCCAAACTGTTGAAACACCAACATTTTCTTTGTGTGTTACCTAACTGCAGATAGACACCATTCTTTCAACTGTGCATGCAGTAACAAGTAAGAGAGGCAGAGGTCGCCCTCCGCTCATTAGCTTAGCTCAGCTGGGAATTAATGGGTAGCATTAGCCTGCATCTGCCTACAGTCATCAGATAAACTAATGGTCCTGTGTACATCCTTGTCCTCTTTTACAAAGTCTGCACTAGACCATTGTACCATCTTCTTCTACTCGTAAACAGAGGCTTTCTGTTCACCTTCTAAGAAGCACGTCCATTATTGTTTGCACGTGCCCCACAGTTAAGTTTTGTTTTTCTTTCCAAAATTACATAAAGTGCAAATCTTGAGTCTAAATATTGATAACATAACGTAGTAAAAAACAAGTCCCAAGCACACAGGACCCTTTAGAGTTGCTGATGGCTGTAGGCTAATGCTACCCACTGACTCCCATTGTTTGGGATAAGCTAATTAGTGGTGGGAAAGCTCTGCCTGTCTCTTCCTTGTCACTGGACGCACAGTTGAAAGAATTCTGTCTGCTTTAATGGACTTGGGAGTGAGGCAAGAATCAAAAACAAAAAAATGTTGGCATGTCCCTTTAAACAATTTAATACATCCAAATAGTGTGAAAATTTAGTTTCCATTGACTTTTCATTAGCAGTTCCAAGTTAATGCGCTTAATTAAAATTTCGTATTATAATTTTTGGATGATAAATGGACACAAAACAATCAAATAAATAAATAAATTTAATTTAATTAAATTTAATTATTCAAATCTTCACATTTGTACAAATACTGATATTAACAAAGACTTAAACAGCTCCACTTATTCAGCAACATTTTTTTTAAATTGATGACCCAACACAAAAAGAAAAATCTGATTGACTCGTATGTAGACCAGGCTACAACTGATACGATTCACGGTATGTATTTCCAATCAAAAACTTCCATGACGGTCTTGTAATGATTTTCATCAGGCTGTGGCTTTCTCTTGCTGCCTGGTTTCAAGAACCGGTCAATGGCGGGAATCTGCATCATCCTTCCCTGGAAAGACTGAAGGGAAACACACAAAGAGATTGATTTGGCATTAGAGTTCCTGTCACAGCTGACACCTAAATTTTCATTTATTTTATCCAATTAAGAGCCTTCATCACTATAAACGATTACTTAAACATACCCCATAAATCTTATTCCACAAAGCACCTTGTATTTTTGCACACTGTGATGATTATATCATGGAGATTAATCAGAGTTTATTCACCTTAACATTGCCAAAATCTTTCAGGATATCACTAAACTTTTCCTCCAGCATCAGGGAGCACTCCAGCAGGAGCACGTCAGCCATGGTCAGCTTTCCTCCAACCAGGTGGACTTTCTGAATCAGTGCCTGAAAGCAAACGTTTAGGACCTTGTTTGTTATACTCATTGTGTCATTTTTAACCAAGTTTAACGTCTTTTAATTTTAGTTACAAACACTGTGTTAATGTCCGAGATCAGAGAAGAAAGTGGTTCAAGACAGCAACAAGGCAATGGTAACTTAAATAAGCACTCGTTGCAACCAAGTTACAGAGAAGACCACTTCTGCCCACACAATATGAATCTCAAGGCAGATCAGCTCAGCAGCAGAAGGCCATACTTAGGCCATGTTTACATGACAACGTTGTCACCAGAAACGCAAAGATTTTTCCTTTGCTGTTTCAAAAGCAATCCAACTTTACATGGTAACGTGAGAACAACTGTAAACGATATCGTATGCATGCAGTCCAGTAGATGGTGATGTAGGTTTTCAGAGAAACAGCAGCGTTACAACACACATACAAAGAAAAAAACTCTTCACATACAACAACGGCACATGGACGCACAAAGACGCAAGAGTTTCTTGTCTGGTTAACAGACTGAGCACGGTAAGCAGCACCGATACTCGGTAGACGGCCAAATCTGTTGTTCCTGGTATGCACCTGCAGCCTTCATGTGAAAGAGAGCTGCGCATGCAGTGACGTCTGCGTTTCACCCTAAAACAGGAGCCCCGTCTACATGGAGCCAGACACAGATACATTTTCAAAACCCTCCACTCTGGACCCTGGTGTCAAAAGTTTATGGATTCAGGCACTCAGGCCCCGTTGTCATGTGAACAGGAGGCGAAAAGGCTATAAAAACTCATCAGATTCGTTTGAAAACAGCCAAGTGTAAGCAGCCACTAAGTGCCACTTCTGAGTCTAGGAACAGGAAACTGAAGCTACATTTCACACAGGCTCACCCAAATCTGAGAAGATTTAAAAATGCTTCCATGTTTGAGTCTCAATTTCTGCTGCAGCTTAGATGGCTGAGTAAGAATTTAGCAGAAACAACTTGAAAGCATGGACCCATCCTGCTTTGTGGTGGTGTAATGGTGAGGAAGATATTTCTTGGCAGACTCTACACCCATCAGTACCAACTGAGCTTTGTTAAAAGCTGCTGCTGACCACGTCCATCCCTTTGTGACCACAGTGCACCCAGCTTCTGATGGCTATTTCCAGCAAGAGGGTGCACCATGTCAAAATGCTCAAATAACTCAAACTGTGTTTTAAAGGGATACACCAACATTTTTGGTTTAATGTCTTTCCTCACTCCTGAGTCCAGGACAAGCAGGTAGACACCATTCTTTCAACTGTGGGTGCAGTAACAAGGTAGAGACTGGCAAAATTGCCCACCACTAATTAGCTTAGTTTGAACATTGGGAGTCAATGGGTAGTGTTAGCCTGCCTCAAAAGTCCTCAGATAGACTCTAAATGGTCCTGTGAGCTTGTTTGTTGATCTTTTATGTTATTTTTCCCAACTTCCTGCTGGAGATGCAAACAGTATCATTGAACTTATGTAAATTAACTCTAGGTAGCAAGCTTATCTTTATGTAGCTATGCGAGCTTGTAATGTGTTTGGCAGATTGATCCATCTGTCCAAACAATATGTGACTTTAAAATGTCGATAGCCTCCAGAGAAGCATGTATTTTAAATACTGGGTCACATTAGTGAGTCTGTATGGTCAGATGTATCGAGGGTAAAGGGTAATCAGGAAGTTGGTGTGATGGGAGGAAACTATGGCTGTCAAACGATTAGAATAGAATTTTAATTAATTTTTATATCAAACTGGAAATGCTGTAGTGAAAAGAAAAACCCTTTCTGCAGAGTGTGCATTTAACTGTATTCAGGTCCACTGCTCCGTTTTGTGGGTTTTTTTTAATTCAAATTTCCCACTGAGAGGGCAACAGTCTTCCTATTCGAGTTGGTTGGTTCTGCCAGATCAACTACCCATTTGCGTATGTGCAGCAGTATGCACCACAGCATGCGCCTACGGCAAGTCTACTGGGACAACCTGCCAGGAACGTGTCGCCAGAGACATTTAAGGGATTTTAAGTCATTCTGCACTGCAGATGGGTTAACTGCATTTTTTGCCTTTAATGATAGAAGAGAGACAGTGGATAGGCTTGTGAAAGGGGGTGAGAGAGTAGGGGAAGACACTCTGCAAACTGGTCACAGGTGGGATTCGAACCTGGACCAGCAGAAGCAAATACATAGGGTGCCGAGTTGCTAACCACTCCACCAAACTAGCACCCAAACTGCATTAAAATTATTAATTATGTTAATCATAATGATTGACGAATCCGTGATAATGCCTTTATTTTGACAGCCCTAGAGGAAACAAATGTCCTGTCTTCAATAACAACGAAAAATATATTTTCTTATGGTTACTTACATAAACCGGTAAATCATCCAGAATTGTTTTTGTATGCACACAAAACTTTCCCTCACCAATAAAGTGGCTTTAGAATAACCATGAACTTTGCATGCCTGATAGTACAGCATCTGTAAAATTTAAGATTAAAGTTCATGACAATGTGATTTAATCACTCATAAATTCTTTTCCACTCACAAAGAAGACTTGGAACAGGCTTGTGATTTGTCTCATGAGCAAGAAGTTAAACATTATGACTACACCTAAATTAATTAAAGATGGTAAAATGTCTTCATATCAACGCTTTCTGTCCTATGTTTATTTTAATCATGAGAAATTGTGTTTTTTTTTCAGCGAGAACATCCTTGAAATGACAAAAATGTGGCCCTGCACAATGAGGAGAAAATGAATGCGGCCCTGTTGTTAAGGGGACATATCATGCTTGTTTCTCCTTTTCACTATGCCAGACTAGGATGCCTGTAAAGCATTTCTGCCCTCAATACAAGTCATTTAGTTCCTTCATTGCCCCACAATAGCGCTCTCAAAATCCTCATTTTAGGCCATTAACAAGGTCTCGTTGAAATGCTCGGATCTGAGGATGACCTAAAGTTACCTCGCAACGTCACAGCCCTTTGTGCTCTGATTGGTCAGTTCTATCAGGGGTAGAGCCAAAGAAAATTCTACTGTATTTTCCAGCAGGCTCAAAACAGCGACCGTGTATTGAGGCCCCCTACAGGCCAGAGCTGGTAATGAGTGACTGTGAGCAAGGGATCTATAAACCCCTGCTGGACGGATGTGTTCCTCGGTGACGGTTTTGTGGCTAACGGACATCACAGAGGAGGAAGTGTTTTATCAGATTACTCCAGTAAAAAGAAATGTACCTCGTGATGTCACGACGTTTGAAATCTCGCGGACATCTCGCAATGACCTATTTTCAGAGGCATCAAAACTCATTCTAGGATATCAGAAAAAATACAATCTCTCATTTTTTGAAAATTAAGGGGGTGTAAGGTCTTGTTTTCAAATTTATTATATTTGTAAGAATTAAATCATGCATCAGCATGATATGTCTCCTTTAAAGGGAGTTTTCCACCTCTGATCTAAACCTTGACTTAAGAGTTGTCAACTGTGTTTATCACTGGTGAAATGTTTTTCCCAAGCTCATTTATCATTGACATGAAGAGTAGTGTTACCTTTTCAAACACAGGGAGGTAGCGCTCTTTTGCTTTTTTATGGATTTCTTCCAGTTTTGATTTGGGATCTTTGATGAAGGGCAAGTACATGATCATTTCCATCAGATCATTCAGTCCCTCTGAATACATGTTGACCCTGAAACATCAGCAAAAAGTTTAAGTGGGTTACACAGCTGTTTCTAGAAGAAACAAAGTTTATCGATAAGACGAGGCTCCCAATGGACGAACAAACCACAGTTCCAATTAAGTTGGGACATTGTGTAAAATGTAAATAAACTTAATACAATGATTTTTGAATCCAACCTGTATTAAAATAAACAAACATGGTATGCAATGTTCAAGTTGACAAACTTCATTGTTTATTTTTTAAATATTTGCTCTATTATAATTTGATGCCTGCGACATGTTCCAAAAAAGCTGTTAAGAGTTGACCGCTATATCAGCACTCAATCAGTATTTTAAAATTTAGGTGCTCTTTTTGTTGAAGCTTGAAGGTGGAGTTCTTTCCCATTCATGCTTGATGCATGACTTCAGCAATTTAATAGTCTGGGTTCTCCATTGTCACTCTTTTACTTTGTAACATGCAGAGATTTTTAGCTTCACATGATAAGAGTTTTAACTTGCACTTTTAGATGTCGCAGTAAACGGTTAACTGACAGTGGTTTCTGAAGTGCTCCTGAGCCCACATGGTGATGTCCTTTACCCAGTGAGGTTGGTTTTTAATCCAGTGCCACCTAGGAGATCAAATGTCCTGGGCATTCAGTGTTGGTTTTATGGCCTCGCCACTGAATTCTCTGAATATTTTGATGATGTTATTGACTGTAGATGATTAAATCCCTTAAAGCTGGGGTTGGCGATTTGATGTAGATACACTTTTTGTAATACTGGTTAAAATGGTCTTCATCACCCGATGGTAATCAACTCTTAATGTGTTCTTAAAACAGAGCGAAAAATATCCGCTAACTACAGCAGGAGTAAAACAGGGAAAACCCCAACCAATAGTCATGCCGGGACACCTGTTTTTAAACCAATCAAATCCCATCGCCATTCTGCCCGCCTACTGCGCGTGCATTTTCCCGGCGTGCACAGACTCGGTGGGTGCGTGTAGCCGAGCTCATACGTATCAGAGTCCGCGGGAGAATGCTTACCTTTCTAGTTTTGTCTTCGAAAATAAGGGAAGCCCGCCGTGAGCTGTCCCACAACCCCAACCAAGCTCCAGTATCCCTCACATTTAAGAAAGATGTACAAGAAATCTAAAATAAACTCTTTGTTTTTCTAAGTTTGTTCTGCTGCTCTAATCTCGCGATAGCTGCCACCCAGGCTACTGCAGGTGGACGTTCTTGCGAGGCTTTTTCTTCTTCTTCGGTTTTATGGCGGTTGGCATCCATCATTTTGGAGCATTACCGCCCCATTCAGGCTAGAGACAGAGCTCAGTTTGGAGAGGCAGGGGAATGTTTTTATTATTATATCATCACACGGGAGATTTACGGGAGAATATTGATACAGGAGGACGTCAGGAAAGAGGATAAAATACGGAAAATACGGTAGTTTCATGGTCAAAACGGGAGATTTGACAGCTATGTGGAGAATGTCAGAGGATCTACCTATACCCCGATCAACATCGGCTGTGAGTACTAACTAACTTTACATGTTTGTTTGGTGTCTTCTGACTGAGACATGACTTGGTGTAGTGTAAAACAAACACGTTGTGCTGAGGGTTTGGAGTTGAATCAGTCTTCTGGATATATCAGCCGCATGTGAGCAAGGGGGTGAGCAGATGCTACTTCTAAATTCATGCTAGTTTTCCAAAATCCCCAACCCCAGCTTTAACTGCTGGCAACTGTTTGCTGAGAAATGTTGTCATTAAACTGTTGGACTATTTGTTCATGCAGTTGTTCACATAGTGGTGAACCTCGCCCCATCACAGATGCTTAGTACTGAATAATAAATAAAAAAAGTAAAAAAGACTTCATACATGACACGGTCTTTGATATTGTCCCCATGAAGGTTGTACTTCTCTGCGATGTATTGCAAGATGGCCTTTGACTGAATGAGCTTCATGCCATCGATTTCCACCAGAGGGACTTGTTGAAACATGAGATCTCCATCTGGAAGCAGAGCAGCAGGTTGTTCATGTGGACACTCCCTGTGGTGTAACATTAATGCTCTTCATCTATCTCTCTGTACACAGGACATGAGATAATTCATTCACTTTCACCTTCTGATCTAATCAGGGCTGAAAGATATATCGTTATCCTATTGATATCAAGATATGAACATTCAAGATAATATCGAAAAAGCAACAAAATAAACAATATACATTTCTTATAAAATTCACATTCTTTTATGTTTTTGTTTTATTGAAAAATTGTTTTTTCACCAAACATGTAGTCTATCGTATTGTATCAAAATCAAGATATCTGGCATGAATATCGAGATATGAAATTTTGTCCATATCGTTTAGCCCTACATCTAATTATTTATTGCACCATTTTTAGCATGTATCAGAAACATACATTTAAGTTGCCAAGTGACTTCCTTTGTTTTTCTTTGCACATTTTTCAGCTCTAGAAATATTTTTTATAAAGACAAATGGTGAAACTAAAAGATTGGTTTGATAAAAAAAACAAGTTATTTAATTTTATGGTATTTTCTAATCAGAATAGGATGAAGCGATCTCATTCTCTATATTTGTTTTAGGGTGTAATTATGGATGAGAAACTATGAAGAACACATGGAAAAAACAAAGATGAATAAGAATGTACAAAACCCCAAACCAGTGAAGTTGGCACGTTGTGTAAATCATAAATAAAAACAAAATACAATGATTTGCAAATTCCTTTCAACCTATATTCAATTGAATACACAGCAAAGACAAGATACTTAACATTCAAACTGGTAAACTTTGTTATTTTTTGCAAATATTAGCTCATTTGGAATTTGATGCCTGCAACATGTTTCAAAAAAGCTGGAACAAGTGGCAAAAAAGACTGAGAAAGTTGAGGAATGCTCATCAAACACTTATTTGGAACATCCCACAGGTGAACAGGCTAATTGGGAACAGGTGGGTGCCATGATTGGGTATAAAAGCAGCTTCTCTGAAATGCTCAGTCATTCACAAACAAGGATGGGGCGAGGGTCACCACTTTGTGAACAAATGCGTGAGCAAATTGTTGAAAAGTTTAAGAACAACATTTCTCAACCAGCTATTGTAAAGAATTTAGGGATTTCATCATCTACGGTCCGTAATTTCATCAAAAGGTTCATCAGAGAATCTGGAGAAATTACTGCACGTAAGCAGCAAGGCCCAAAACCAACATTGAGTGCCTGTGACCTTCGATCCCTCAGGCGGTACTGCATCAAAAACTGGCATCACTGTGTAAAGGATATCACCACATGGGCTCAGGAACACTTCAGAAAACCACTGTCAGTAACTACAGTTCGTCTACATCTGTAAGTGCAAGTTAAAACTCTACTATGCAAAGCCAAAGGCATTTATCAACAACACCCAGAAACACCGCCGGCTTCGCTGGGCCCGAGCTCATCTAAGATGGACTGATGCAAAGTGGAAAAGTGTTCTGTGGTCTGACCAGTCCACATTTACAATTGTTTTTGGAAAATGTGGTCGTCATGTCCTCCAGACCAAAGAGGAAAAGAACCATCCAGACTGTTATAGGGGCAAAGTTCAAAAGCCAGCATCTGTGATGGTATGGGGGTGTATTAGTGCCCAAGGCATGGGTAACTTACACATCTGTGAAGGCACCATTAATGCTGAAAGCTACATACAGGTTTTGGAGCAACATGTTGCCATCCACGCACCGTTTTTCATGGACGCCCCTGCTTATTTCAGCAAGACAATGCCAAGCCACATTCTGCACGTGTTACAACAGCGTGGCTTCGTAGTAAAAGAGTGCAGGTACTAGACTGGCCTGCCTGTAGTCCAGACCTGTCCCCCATTGAAAATGTGTGGTGCATTATGAAGATTAAAATACAACAATGGAGACTCCGGACTGTTGAGCAACTTAAGCTGTACATCAAGCAAGAATGGGAAAGAATTCCACCTAAAAAGCTTCAAAAATTGGTCTCCTCTGTTCCCGAACGTTTACTGAGTGTTGTTAAAAGGAAAGGCGATGTAACACTGTGGTAAAAATGCTCCTGTGACAACTATTTTGCAATGTGTTGCTGCCATTAAATTTTAAGTTGATGATTATTTGCAAAAGAAAATAAAGTTTCTCAGTTCGAACATTAAATATCTTGTCTTTGCAGTGTATTGCAATTGAATATAAGTTGAAAAGGATTTGCAAATCATTGTATTCTCTTTTTATTTACGATTTACACAACGTGCCAACTTCACTGGTTTTGTATTTGTCTTCAATAAAGCAAAGTTTATGTTGATGAAATTATTTTTATTGTATATTATCTGTAGTCTGTACTGATAACTAATTTTGCCATATCTAAGCTACTGTGTGGAAGTTTGAGATCATATGTACATCTTAAATGTTTAAGTATAATTCATATGAAAGTGCAGTAAGAATGGCTCATAGAGTGGGCTTAATTGTGCATGATTATTAAACTTTAAGACTTCTTTGAATTACTGGCAGCTATCTCCAAAGCAAAATGAGTATTGAATTTACAGTGCTTAACAAAATGAATTTGACCACCACCTAATATAAAGTTTGTCACATCTGTTCTACATAACAGCATTTGTTATTATAACATAACTTTTCATGTTTATGTTTATGTAAATACTCAAGTATGTAGAAGCTCTTTAACTGAAATATTTTCATCACTAAAATATAATTATCTCTGCGTTGTTGAACATGCTGTTTTACAAAAAGTAGTAAAACATATTATTTCTTGATTAGAGTGTCAAATTAAAGTTACTGGTATTTACTTGCATTCCTGAAAAAAAAAAGTTTTAGTAATTGAATGATAAGCTTGATTATTTTTTGTATTCTCAGGGAAGCCCAATAAGTGGCTCAAATTTAGACATAAAAAGTCTACATTTTTCTTTTTTTATATGTTATATAAAAATACATTATATGTTGGTTATTTCCATTTAAGTTTTAATATAAATACTATTATTTAGATTTATAAATACATGCATATAGATATATTTTATCTATCTCTTCTGCTTCTGAACGGGGGCGGACGCTTTTCTTTTTGCACCCTGCCCTTATCTGCCATTTCTTTCCGAAATCTAAAATAACGGAATTAATCAGCTGGTCTCTCAACGCCATCAACCAAATTTTCTTGACAAGAAGAGCGGGCAAAGGAGAACCTGCCTGTCCTGATGGTACTTTCCCGGCTGGGTACACGATGGACTCCTGGGAGAAGTGGAGGATTGTGTGCCTGTCGATTCTGTTCGTCAAGGACGTGGAAGATGCCTACATAATTGGATTTATGATAACAGGTTTCCTGCTGTTTGGAGTCAGCAGTTTCCTGATTTACCACAAAGTTAAGAAGACGATGGCAGCACTTCTGGCTCTTGAGAAGCTGCCCGTCATGACTGAAGGAATGTGCAGGGCTGTCAACACTCAGACTCAGGCGATTTGTGAGCTCAGTCACAAGCTTAATGCGATTCTCGAACTCGTTCGCAAGCAGGCCAACACCTTAGAGAAGTTGACAGCTGGGCTCGGTTGAATGGGCCCACAGATTCGGAACATCATCGTGAGAGACCAAAAGACTAGAAAGGTTGCTGGAAAATTACAGTTGGCCTAACCCAAACTATTCCTTATCAGTATCTGTTTTGGTTCCTGTCTGTTCTTGAGCAGAGGTATCTCCTCTCCTGTAATGTTTTGCTAACAGAGGCTCGATCCCCCCCTCCACTCCTTCATCCTGTGAACTTTGCTCTGGAACAGAAACTCTCTCTCAAGGCCGTGAAGTCATCTTATTGGACAATAGAGACTTTGTGAAGTCTGAGCTGGGACAAGGTCGCTGGACTACTTTTTCGTATCAACACCCCCGCTGGCTCCCCACCCCCCACCCCATGTGCTTGTCTCTGTTTGTTTTCTCATGTGTTGAGGTGTTTTTTTTTCCAATCCCACTCTGTGCTCCTCTGATAGGTGCCTAGTTTGGGATTGTTTTTTTTACTCCTCCGTTTCCTATTGTTTCTCTACTGTAAGCACTTTGAGTTGCATATGTTGTTGGAAAAGTGCTTTATGAATAAACATGACTTGCCTTGCCTTGCCTATAGATATATCTTATTTCTTGATATCCTGTTTTTTATACTGTTAAGCTGCTAGAATATCAATTTCCCTGAAGGAGTCCTCCCAAGAGATAAAGTGTTACCAATTTAATCTAACCTGATCTGGTCTAAAACTTCATCAAATTTATAATATGTTTCTCTCTTCTTTATGCAAGGCTGGGAACAGTAATGACAAGAAAAATAGATGAAATGAAAGTCAATATAATAAGGTATTAAACCAAACAGGAAACGTTCATGTGACAGGGATTGAGTCCAAAGAGCACACAGATTAGAGCTGAGTTGTAAAACCATTTTATAATGTACTTACCACTTAAAAGTTTCAGGTACTGATCATGGGTTTCCAGATGAAACTCATCATACTGTTGAAAAGAAAATAAAAGAAAGTTTGCTCAACTTTGAGAGACGGAGTCCAGAGATCTTACAATCACAAGGTTATGAGGTTACAAAGTTAAAATTAATAGTCGCTGCAGGTCCAAGTTTTAATCCCCATCATTTGTGGCAAAGCTGTTACTTTACCTCAACTTCTGCAACTGTCAGCAGCCAGCGGATTGACTCCATTTTCCCTCTTGCATCGAAATAAGTGAGAGTAATTTTATCAGCCATGGCTCCAGTTTGTAGCCGGTCTCTTCCTGTAAAAGAAAGCGAATTACTCACGAAAACAGAGGATACAAATGCACGAATATTCACAGACGACCTGCACAGTAGAGATGTCAGGGAGACATCTGTGGGAGTCATCAGTTCCTTATGTAATCAGCTGCTGAATAGCCAAAACGAAAAAAGAGGCAGGAACAACCCGGAACTGGGATTGGTCACTTATGACCAATAGGTATGGAGTAGTGAGAGCGCCAAATTACAAAAATAAATCTTTAAAAGAATAAATAAATAAATGAATAAATTATATAAGGATCCATAAAAGAAAAGGCTAATAAAAGTAGAAATATAAAGACAAAAAAAATAAGTAGAAAAGTGCTTAATAAATAAATAAAGTAGCTATATGAAGTGATATTAATCAAAAAATAAACCCTTAAAAGAAAAGGCTCATAGAAGTATAAATATAGAGACAAATAAATTAAAGTATTTAAATCATATTATAATGTCATTTTAAAGGAGACATATCATGCTTGTTTCTCCTTTTCACTATGCCAGACTGGGATGCCTGTAAAGCATTTCTGCCCTCAGTACAAGTCATTTAGTTCCTTCATTGCCCCACAATAGCGTTCTCAATATCCTCATTTTAGGCCATTATTAAGTGCTTGTTGAAACGCTTCGTCTCAAGGAATGACCTAAAGTTACCTCGCAACGTCACAGCCCTTTGTGCTCTGATTGGTCAGTTCTATCAGGGGTAGAGCCAGCCTGTCCTTCTTCTTCTACTGTATTTTCCAGCAGGCTCGAAGCAGCGACCGCATATTGAGTCCCCCTACAGGTCAGAGCTGGTAATGAGGGAGTGTGAGCTAGGGAGCTTTATACGGCTGCTGGTGGATGTGTTCCTCGGTGAGAGTTTGGGGCTGACGGACATCACAGAGGAGGAAGTGTTTTATCAGATTACTCCAATAAAAAGAAAGGTACCTCGTGATGTCACGATGTTTGAAATCTCGCGGACATCTCGCAATGACCTATTTTCAGAGGCATCAAATCTCGTTCTAGGATATCAGAAAAAATACAATATCTAATTTTTTGAAAATTAAGGGGGTGTAAGGTCTTGTTTTCAAATTTATTATATTATATGTAAGTATTAAATCATGCACCAGCATGATATGTCTCCTTTAAACGGCATGGTCATGTAGACCTAAAAAACTAACTTCGATGCATTTCGGCATCAAGCCTTCATCAGGAAGTCATGCAAACGCTTGAAGGCTTGATGCCGAAACGCGTCAAAGTTAGTTTTTTAGGTCTACATGACCATGCCGTTTAAATAAAGGCATTTTAATAGTATAAAGAGAGTGCCTTGGAGTCTCTTCTTCTTGTTTCAAGGACTTTTTGAATCCCTTTCCAAAGAGCACCTCAAACAAACTCTGTTGAGTCCAGGTAGCACTCCTTTTCTTTGTCTTCTGAATATTTGACTTTTTGTTTTCTCCAGATGTTAATGACAGTTCCAACCACATTCCTACTATTCCATATTTTTCTGCACATATTTCCTTTGCTTTAAAGTGACATTATAATGTGATTTAAATACTTTTATTTATTTGTCTTTATATTTATACTTTTATGAGCCTTTTCTTTAAAGGGTTTATTTTTTAATTAATATCACTTTATATAGCCACTTTATTTATTTATTAAGCACTTTTCTACTTATTTTTAATTTGTCTTTATATTTCTACTTTTATTAGCCTTTTCTTTTATGGATTCTTATAATTTATTTATTTATTCATTTATTTATTCTTCTATAGATTTATTTTTGTGATTTGGCACTCTCACTACTCCATAAATAGGAGCATACCTCATTTACATTTTTACATTCCCAAACGCGGAAGTGAATCAGCAACCAACACTTCCTGTTTCTCAAACCTTAGAGTAAATGGGATTAATGGGAATTTTGGATAAATGTTTAAAATAAACTTTGTTATGAATAAATGCACAAAAGTTTTTAAAGTTTATTCTGAAATGGTAAAATGCATACATTGCCCACTTTTGGATTATAGTGGCTAATGCTGCGCTCCACAAGCTATTAGCATTGGAACTGGGAAGAGGGAAGTGGGAGCGACGCCGTCTCCAAGTTAGCTTAGCCGCTGTCTACAGCAGGAGTAAAACAGGGCAAACACCAACCAATCACAGCGATTTGGACCAAATTTATAAAACCATTCAGATCCCATAACCCCAACCAAGCTCCATTTTCCCTCACATTTTAAGACGGGTGTACAAGGAATCTAAAATAAACACTTTGTTTTTCTTGTTTTGTTGCCATTGTTGGCACTAATCTTGCTACTCTTCTTTGGTTTTACGGCAGTTGGCCTCCATCATTTTGGTGCATTACCTCCCCTTTTGGCTAGTGACAGAGTGGAGAGGCAGAGGAATATTATTATTATTATTATTATTATTGTTGTTGTTGTTAAAACATAGCATGGGAGATTTATGAGAGAAAATGTATCTGGAAAGACAGCAGGAAAGAGGCTTAAAATATGGAATATACGGTAGTTTCCCGACCAAAATGGGAGACTTGACAGCTCTGGAGAATGGCAGAGAAAACTACCTATACCTCGACTACTGGTAACAGCTCCTCCTGCTAAACAGTGTAAAAAAAGAAAGACGAAGGTAGACGAGGCCAAAACAAAGAAGAATTTGGACAAAGCCAGGGTAAAAACGAGAGTCAACATTGTGAGTACTAACTAACTTGCCAATCTTTGTTTGTTATTTAGCTTTACTGTGGTAATATTTTGGTGTTTTTTTTACCACTGGCTCCACCCCTGAAAGCTGATGGACGTGCATCGTCATGGAAACCTGATGAAATTCAGACCCAAGGCTGTTTATTGAAACCGGACTTTTTTTTTTCAACATGCTGTCAGTGGTGACATCTTGTGGATGGAGAGGAGAAATACGGTGATTTTGACAAATAGTGCATTAGATTAGAAGATTAGAAGATCACTGACTACACCTTTAAGTTCAGTGTGGCAACAATACAATAATGCGTTGACATTAAAACTTTCATGTATTTGTATAAATGTAAGAAATCAAGTACTTTGTCCATCACTGCAGAGAACCCTAAATGAAAGCATTTGTGATTTGTTTTACCACCACAAAAGTGCATTCAGTTAATCTCGGAAATGAGATAGTCGGTTACAGATAAGATATTATCAATGGGAACGCCCTCTTCCCTAAACCGTAATGGAAAATACTGTGATAATGCTGTAAATTCAAATAGTAATGCTACTGGAAAGACATTTACAGTAACTTAGTGTAAACCTTACAACCTTTTATCAGAGGAAAATTCAAGCTTAAAGCAGCTTTAAACAGCTCTCCATGAATACAAAAATAATTCACAGCAAAGGTTCATACAGATGTTCCTGAGCTTTTTGTTTCCTTTAATAATTAACATGTAAATTATGCAATGTTTCATCTGTTGTGCACCACAGTATGTTTCTATTAGACAGCGTCAGTCAGTGAACAGTCTGCTCCTGTATGATCTGCTCTCAGATAAACTAAGAAACATCAGAACAAAAGATGAAACAAACTTTTCATCTCTTTTCACCCCTGTTCCAGATTTTGGCTCACTTAATGCTCTGTGTGTTTTATTTCACTTCTGCAGCAGCTACTGTTGGCCAAGGAGACGTCATTGTCTATGTTTGGTTTACTTAAAGTCCTGTTTCCAAACTTCTCTTGTATAACGCAGCACATCTTTGGTTGATTCTTGTTTCTGGCCCTCATCAGGTCGACTGTGTAACTCTTCACCACACACAAGAGCACTTCGGTTGATCAAAAGAGCGCTGATAGGACTCGTAACTTGAAAAATCACCCCTAATCCGAAGAAATAAAAGTCTATGTCTCACTCTGGGACATTATTCTGAGGTGGGGGTTTGCACTGAAATGTTCGTGGAGGTGTCAGCTGTCAATGATGCTGTGCCCAAGACATTAAGGTTTGTCTGTTACTGATCGTCACATTTTTGATTGTTAAATAAAAAGGAGTATAGATATGAAAATTGAGAAATTATGATCGGCAGGCGGCTAGGTGTAGCCCTGGGGTTACCATTTGCCGACCCCTGTCCTGGTCCATCTGGTGTGCCAAGTTAAGTGTTTAGTGAAATGACGGGAAATTCTGTCTAGGCTTCAAACAAGCACAATATTCATCTTAGAAGAGCTGTTAAACTTTAAGATTTCCTTGTGTATTTCCAAGTTCTCTGAAAAATGTTCAGTTCCCATTATTGACTTTATTATCAATTCCATCCTGTGAGGTAAGTGTGCCTATTTACCATTTCTTTTTATTTATTTGATGATAAACAGACACAAAACAAACAGTCCCTAAAATATAAACTTTATTCATTCAAATCTCTACATTTGTACAGGCACTAATATTTATAAAGACTTAAACAACTCCAGATATTCAGCCATCTTTCTTCTTAAACTGATGGCCTAACACAAAGAGGAAAATCTGATCGACTTGTGTATAAACCAGGCTACCACTGTTGAAGGTTCAGGGCAGGTTTTTAATATCAAAAACCTCCATGATAGTCTTCACATAAACCTCATCAGGCTGTGGCTTTCTCTTGCTGCCTGGTTTCAGGAACCGGTCGATGGCGGGAATCTGCGTCATCCTTCCCTGGAAAGACTGAAGGGAAACACACAAAGAGATTAATTTGGCATTAAAGCTCCTGTCATGACTGATACTTAAACATTCATTTTCTAACATTTTATTAAAAACATCACCATAAAGGATTATTTTAACAAACACCTTAAATCCTATTCCATAAAGCACCTTACATTTGCCTTTTTGCACACTGTGGTGATTATATAATGCAGGTTAATCAGAGTTTATTCACCTTAATGCTGCCAAAATCCTTAAGGATATCACAGAATCTCTCCTCCAGCATCAGGGTGCACTCCAGCAGGAGCACGTCAGCCATGGTCAACTTTCCTCCGACCAGGTGGACTTTCTCAGTCAGCACCTTAAAGCAAACGACAAACCCAAAGTTATTTTAGACCTTGTATATGGAACCCCAAAAGAGTCATAATGAAATCAATAAAAACAACATTGTGAAATAAATACCATTTTGATAAATAACAGACAGATATGAAATATGGCCATTAAATTGTAAAATAAGGCAATATTATAATGAAATACATTTTATTATTCTTTAATATTGAATTATTATAATTGAATATTTCATAATGAATATTTTAAAATTTCATTCATTTAAATAATGACTTTTTACATAATTTCCAAGCTTTATGAAATAAAAATACTTTTTTTACAAAGTCAATTTTATTTCATAATGTCATTTTCCACAATGGCCTTTTTATTTCATAATGTCGTTTTTCAGCAGAATGACTTGGTCTGTCAATCAAAGCACATAAGGCGGAGCCAGTTCAGTGATTGGCTGATCCTTTACACAGACACTGCAGCAGAACTTGCACTATCGATTCTAACGTGGAGATTATCACTAACAATGAGAAGCCTGAAAACATGACAACATGAGTTCCTGACATGTTTGAGACAGAATGGCTGCAGGAGCGACGTCAGTTTCAGAGTCTCTTCACTTCAGCCTGAGAGAGGACTGCTAACGCAGGTGACCACACTACAACCCAGTACATATGGGGCCCCGTGGAGTGTGGTCACCTGCGTTAGCATTTGTGAGCGTCGATGCTGGGCTGTAGTGCTGGGAGTAACTCTGTTACTTTTGCCAGTAACGGGTAATCCAACTAATTACTGTTTCAATAGTTACTACACCGTTTTATAATTGACTTTGTAAAAAATGTATTTTTATTTCATAAAGCTTGGAAATTATGTAAAAAGTCATTATTTAAAAAAGAATGAAAATTTTAAAATATTCATTATGAAATATTCAATTATAATAATTCAATATTAAAGAATAATAAAATATATTTCATTATAATATTGCCTTATTTTACAATTTAATGGCCATATTTCCTATCTGTGTTATTTATCAAAATGGTATTCATTTCACAATGTTGTTTTTGTTGATTTCATTATGACTCTTTTGGGGTTCCATATGTAAGGCCCCGTTTACGCGAGGCTGTTTTTGGCTGAATCTGAAGAGTTTTCATTGCATTTTTGCCTCCCATTTACAAGGAAACAGTGCCCAGAGTGCCTGAATCTGCAAACTTCTGAAACAAGGGTTCAGAGTGGAAAGTTTGAAAATGCATCACCGCCCGAATTCAAGTGAACAGGATTCTGTGTTTCAAGGTGAAATTGGCTTTAGAATAAGCATGAACTTTGCATGCCTTGTTATCAGGGGGTTGTCCACCCCTGATCTAAATCTTGACTTAAAGGACAAACTATTTCCGGCGACATAAAGACTCTGCCACCCATGAGCATGCGCGGCGACTGTCGTAAAGACGTAACCCAAGCCAAAGCGTGTGTTTGTTGTGATGTTAATAAATGCAGCTCTGACCTTCCTCAGAACTCTGCATTGCTTTACAACTTATTTTTTCAACAACTTACAGGATGCAAAGCGACGAGGTAATGTATCTCTTTCTAGTTACGTGGCGGTAGCTTTTGATGTGTGACAACAAGCAATTTTTGGAAAACTTAGTATCCTAGTTTTGTAGCCGGCTATATATTGCTACTTAACAGCCTGGTGCTCTAAGACGTGTCCGAATAATATAAATTTACTCTTGTCTTTTTCCCGAAGTTGAGTATCCAGGCCAGGCCAGTCCTGTCCGACCCGACCACTTAGCTAAAGAATAGCATTTATAGGTAGCCTATTTTGATGCTATAAAGCTCATCTTAAAGTGTGTATTTCGATCAGGCATATTTCTAAAAGTGGGACTTTTTTGTAATTACTTAGAAACTCCTAATAGTATCTTAAAGAGTTGTGTACTGTGGTCATCACTGGTGAGATTTTTGTCCCATGTTCAGATATCATGGACATGAAGAGTGGTGTTAACAATTTTCCCACAGGATAATAATGAATAAATTTGAAGTTGAAGTTACCTTTTCAAACACAGGGAGGTAGCGCTCTTCTGCTTTTTTCTTGATTTCATCCACTTTTTGTTTGGGATCTTTGAGGAAAGGCAAGTGCATGATCATTTCCATCAGATCGATGAGGCCCTCTGAGTACATGTTGACCCTGAAACATCAGCAAAGAGTTTAAGTGGGTTACACAGCTGTTTCCAGAGGGAACTGAAAGTGTTTCATTAAGACGAGGCTCCCGATGGATGTACAAACCACAGTCCCAGTGAAGTTGGGACATTGTGTAAAATGTAAATAAACTCAATACAATGATTACTGAATCCTTGTGAACATTTAATTGAATGAATGAACTACAAAGACATGATGTTTAATGTTCAAACTTACAGACTTGTATTTTTTTGAAAATATTCACTCTTTTAGAATTGATGCCTGCGACATGTTCCAAGAAAGCTGTTAGAGTTGACTACATCAACACTCCATCAGCATTTTAAAATTGAGGTCACTATTTGTTGAATCTTGAAGGTGGAATTCTTTCCCATTCATACTTGATGCATGACTTCAGTTGCTCAACAGTCCGGGCTCTCCATTGTTGCATTTTGTGCTTCATAATGTGTCACACATTTTCAGTAGGAGACAGGCCTGGACTGCACTCTTTTACTTTGTAACATGCAGAATGTGTCTTGGCATTCAAGGCACGTCCTTGAGATTTTCTGCTTTGCATGATAAGAGTTTTAACTTGTACTCGTAGATATCGCACTAAACTGTGTTAACTGACAGTGGTTTTCTGAGGACTCCTGAGCCCACATGGTGATGTCCTTACAGAATAATGTGTTTTTAATCCAGTGCAATCTGCTTCTGACCTCAAAGGTCACAAGCATCCAAAGTTAGTTTTATGGCCTTGCAACTGTGATCTCTTTATATTTTGATGACAGTATGGACTGTAGATGATGAAACCCCTTAATTGTTTGCATTTTACACTGAGAGATGTTGTTTTTAAACTGCTTGACAACATGCAGTTGTTCACATGATGGTGAACCTCGCTCCATCCTTGCTTGTAAACATCTGATCTTTCGAGGATGCTCCTTTTATTCCAAATCATGACACTCGTGTTTCAAATGTACCTGTTCACCAGATGAATGTTCCAAACAGGAGTTTTTTACACATTCCTCATCTTTTCCAGGCTTCTGTTTTTCCTGTCCCAGTTTTTTTAGAAATGTGTTGCAGGCATCAAATTCTAAATGAGTGAATATTTTCCAAAGAACAGTGGAGTTTATCGGTTAGAATATTAAATAACTTTGTCATGTGTTCCATTGAATGCTGGTCAAAAAGGATTTGCTAATGGCTGTATGATGGTTTTATTTATGTTTTGAACAATGTGCTCACTTAATTGGAATTGGGTTTGTAAAAAGAGTAATAGACATATTTGAGACATTCTTCAGGTTTACATTTATTGGAAAGTGTGGGTCTTGTTTTCTCATTCAGGATAATGCTGTATGTCCTAATGATACACCAGCTGAGAACCACTGCAATGAGCATCAGATACTCGGACTATTGAACAAGAAATAAAACAAATAAAAACACTTCTTACATGACACGGTCCTTGATATTGTTCCCATGAAGGTTGTACTTCTCTGCGATGTATTGCAAGATGGCCTTTGTCTGAATAAGCTTCATGCCATCGATTTCCACCAGAGGGACTTGTTGAAACATGAGATCTCCATCTGGAAGCAGAGCAGCAGGTCGTTCATGTGGACACTCCCTGTGGTGTAGCATTAATGCTCTTTGCCTGTCTCTCTCTCTGCACAGGGCAAGAGGTAATTCATTCACTTCAACCTCATGTTGTAATCCTTTGTTGCACCACATTCAGGTTAAGGTGTGGCAGTGAAAAACAAAGTTGCTACCTTTTGTTTTACTTTGCACATTTTGCAGCTCTGGAAATGATTTTAAAACAACTGGCAGGAAATATAGAAAATTAAATGTTAAAACTAAAAGATTGGCTTGATGGAAATCAGTTACCATTGAATCTTTATGGTATTTTCTAATAACATAAGGATAAAGCAATGTCATTGTCTACATATATTTGTTTTAAGTTGTAATTATGGATGGGTAACTTGCATGGAGAGCTTAAACAGCACTTGGAAAAAACAAAGATGAATAAGAATGTATTTGTCTCGAATAAAGCAACGTTTTTGTTGAATTATAAGGTTAAAAGGAGCTTGTACTTATCACTAATTTTGAGATATCTAAGCTATTGTGTGGAAGTTGGATTACATACATCTTAAATATCAAACCATAACTCATATGAAAGAAAACAGCAGTAAGAATTATTTCTAAAGTCACCTTTAAAGCAGCAACAGACTGTTTCATTGTGCAGGATTATTAAAACATTAAGATTTAATTGAATTACAGAAATGTTATGTCCAAAAAAAGATGAGTAAAACATCTGCAAAATGTATGTGTAGAATATTTACAATGCCTGTACAAATTTGTAAGATCACAAAACATTTTAAGGTTTAGGTCACATTTGTCCTAAATTAACCGCATTGATAATTACCAACATAATTTTATGTTTCTGTTATGGTTAACACACCTTTAAGTAGAAGCTCTTTTACTGAAATAGTTTTACTGCTACAACGTAATTAATTAGCAGTAGTAATTAGTGAATTCCATGAGCTTTCAAATTTGTTTTGCCAAAAAAAAAAAGTAAAGCACATTATTTTTTCTAGATTAGGATGTCAAATGTGAATTATTTACTTCTATTCTTGAACAAAACAAAACAGTTTAACTGGTTTAATGATATGCTAAATTTTTCTGACTTTCCGGAGAAGCTCAATGAGTGGCTCACATTTTGGCATAATAATAAAAAAATATGTCATTTCCTTTTTTTTTTTTTTTAACAACATTTTATATGTTAGATATTTGTAGTTTAAGGTTACTGTTTTTACGATTTATTTATACATCTATATACTTCTGTTTTATCTAATTGTTGTTGTTTTTTTAACTTTTCAATACCCTGTGTTCTTTTATACTGTAATGCTGTATTAATTTCCCTTAAGGAGTCGCCCTAAGGGACAAATAAAGTTTTATCTAAAGTATTAAACCAAACAGGAAACGTTCATGTGACGATTGGATTCAGTCCAGAGAGCACACAGATTAGAGCTGAGCTGTTCAACTATTCTATAATGAACTTACCACTTAAAAGTTTCAGGTACTGATCACGGCTTCTCAGGAAAATCTCATCAAACTGTGGAAAAGAAAAAAGAAGGTTTGCTCAAGTTTGAGAGACTGACACCTCCGGTAATAAGGTTATGAGGTTACAAAGTGAAACTTAATCGCTGTAAACTAGGTTTATGGTTTAATGGCCTTGAAATTTCCAAAGCTGTTATTTTACCTCAACTTCTGCAACAGTCAGCAGCCAGCGGATTGACTCCATTTTCCCTCTCCCATTGAAGTAAGTTAGAGTAACTTTACCAGCCATGGCTCCGGTTTGTAGTCAGGCGTGTGCTAAAAGTAGGAAGAGAGCGAATTACTCACAAAAACACAGGATACAAATGCACGAACATTCACAGACGACCTGTGTCCTCCTCTTTACCTGCACAGAGAGACGTCCGGGAGACTGAGGAGAAGCAAGACTCCGTGGGAGTCGTCAGGTCCTTATGTAATCAGCTGCTGCTGAAAAAAAAAACAAAAGAGGCAGGAACAACCCGGAACTGGGATTGGTCACTTACGACCAATAGGAACGTACCTCATTAGCATTTTTTTTATAAAGCACTTTTAAATGAGAAAAATCCCAAAGTGCTACAGAGTATGCTAACATTAAAAAAACAAAAACACAAGACAAGATAAGAAAGAATGAAAACAGGATTTACTGTGAACCCCTATTTGATATTCCGTTGCATTAGCCCTCTGTTTTGAGGGTCAAGGGGAAGTAGTGAAAAACACGACTGAGAAACGAGATACCACTTGATTCTAGGGATAGGCGATACTGGGAAGTTTGGTATCGATCCGATTCCAAGTAAATACAGGGCTAGTATCGCCAATACCGATACTTTTTACATGAAATGTAATGATCATTGAATAATTTTGTAATTTTGCTTTGAGTTGGTTGATTATGATTATGATAAAACACAGCACAAAGATTTTAGGCAATAAAAATGCTTTTTGTTGAGCAGACATTAGCTCAGTTGGTAGAGCGTCCGGCCCATGTACGGGGGCTGCCAACCTCCAGCAGCCCTTTGCTGCATGTCATCCCCCCTCTCTTCACCCGCTTCCCTGTCCCTCTCAGCTGTCCTATGCAATAAAGGCCATAAAAGCCCCCAAAAAAATAACTTAAAAAAAATGCTTTTTGTTAATGAACCACAACAATAGAACAAAATTTTAACTGTATAAAAGTAATAAATTATTCCACGTTTAAGAAAAAAAAAACACAAGTGCAAACAACACAACAAAAAATATCTTCCATTGCACAAATAAAGTGTAAACTACAGTTGACCTTAACCTTTGGCTTTCTGCTCACAAAGTCCTCTCTTGGGTTGCCCTTTGGCTCTGTTTCCATATTGACAACAGGTTTATAGGTTTTTGTTCAGGAACAGTAACATGTTGACATAGAGGAAGAGAGGTGCGCCGTTTAGAAGCAGCGGTCGGAGGAAAGTAAAGTAAATACGACAAAAGAGAAACTGCAGTGTCGATCTCAACACGCTAGTATCGATCCAATACCAATACTCAGCTTGGTATCGATAGTATTGATATTAATATCGATACGCCCACCCCCAATTGATTCGCGCTAGGTCATCACTCAGAGCCGCTCACTAGCTGTGATGTAGGCAGATGCGACAATAGCCATAGCTACAGCTGCGAAAGCTAGCTCATTATAACAAGAAATTTTAAAATACGACCAACAATACAAAACATGACAAATATTTACTTGATGAATGAATGAATAATTACTAATAATTAAGCACTTCTTGGTCTCCGCTCTGCCTCGTGTCGGCAGGTGCTGTGTATTATGGGAAACTTTCATTCCCTTTGTTTCAAGTGAGGTCCGAGTCTGTCTTCATTTCGAGGGCCAAGTAGCCCTTTGTCTAGGCCCTTCTTCCCCTTATCCCTACAGAGAATTGGGACACCACTTCACTAGACGTGAACATGCAAAACCTAGGGGTAAGGAGTAAGACAAGGGCCTAGGCGTAGAATTGGGATTCACCCTAAAAGGGATTTGGTAAGGCCTGTGTGAACAGAGAAGGCTTAAGGCCTTTTTTTTGAAAGAGTCCAGAGGCTAACAATCAGGGAGGGTGGTCCAGATGTGGGGGGCCGTGGGGCATTTGGAAATTCAAGTGACATCTTCTCCTCTTCCGATTACCAACAGCAGGGGTTCCCCACGCTAAACTCTATTGAGTTTATATGGACCTCCAGGATCTCCAGATCAATAGCGTTCAACTTCGAAAGGTTTAGTGAAGATTGTAATATTTACGAATAGGCAACAGGTTGTCTTGCTAATGTTATCTGTGTTTTAAATTTCACTATTATGAAAATTTCTAGATTACGTGAGAATGGGTGCTAAGCCATGCTAACAATGCTAGCGACTTTCCTGTTTGTATGTAGCCTCACTTTGTTATGCATTTCCTTTTTATATCAATGTATACTCAATCACCATACCTCCAAGTCTTGGTCAGACAACTTTATATAACCTGAGGTAATTTAATGGAAGCTAAAAACTTTGACTACTAGGCCCACTGGGTTTTATACTGTGTGCTGTTCTGGATGCGCCGTTTCTTAGCGAGCTAACCAAGTCAGGTACATCTATTGTTATGTCAACATAGTTAACTACTTTCAACCTGCATGGCCAGTGGTCGTTATCTGCTGTGAAAAGGCTGATGAATATATAAATGTTTTGGATATGTCCTTAGATTGATTTGGGAATGCTAGCAATGCTGTTTTTAGGCTATTTTCACGCTGTGTATAGCATTAACACACTTCAACTTCTTTTTGGATTTCCTTTTTTACCAATTTAGACTCAATAAACAATACAATATTTAATATAGACAGTATGAGGTGCAGCTATACATTCAAGCTAAAATGATAAAACAAAAAATCCTGAGGGCGTCTTTTAATTGTGGTGTAAAATGTACAACAGTGATTAGTTTGGGTGATTCTATCACTGTTCTGTTACTCAGATAAATTCAACAGTTAAAGGAATTCTAGTCTTAAAGCAAACTAACTCCCTGGCATCGCTCCCTGAGTGCCTATAAAATAAAGAATTAGACAAAAATAATTCTATCATATACATATGCACACAACTAGCATTGGTTTCTGGCTACATTCCCAGTTGAATTTAAGGATATTTCTGAATGGTAAAGTACAAAAGATGGATAACATTATCACGAAAATATTATAGTAAATTTATAGTAAACAGATTTAAAGTAAACAGAAAACAGTATTAATAATTTAATTTTTGAATTTAAGGCCATGTTTACATGATGTTTTCACCAGAAACCGAAAGATTTTTCCTTTGTTTATTCAAACATGATCTAGGTCCACAGGAAGACGCTAGATGACTGAAAATGCTATGGCGTGTATGCCAGTGCAGTAGATGGCGATATAGGTTTGCAGAGAAACAGCGGTGTTACAACACAGGTACGAAAAATAACTTTTTTTCAAAAACAACAGTGGCGAGTGGACGCACAAACACGCAGGAGTTTTGTCGGGACAACATATCTGTCTGGATAACAAACCGAGCACGGTAAGCAGAAAACATGTTGCACAGTAGACGGACGAAGCCGTTGTTATTCCTGGTATATGCGCATGTGGTGACATCAGCAGTTCACCCTAAAACACTGAATCCCGTCTACATGAAGCCGAACACCGGTACATTTTCAAAATGCTCCACTCTGGATCCTGGTTTTAAAAGTTTGTGGATTCCGGCACCCCAGACACCATTCTCCTGTAAACTTTTTACATTGTAAAAATAAAATGAAAACTCTGTTATAGGCTGAAAACTGAGCTGTGTAAATGACCACTATGTCATGTTGGTTTGATTCTGGAGCAGTGCATAGAGTCTCCTTGGGAGTAATCCAGCTGATTCCCTGCAATGGCTAACCCAGAAGAAATTAGCAGTCAAGTGACATCAGTGTGAATTCCTCTTTAAAGAATAAAGTCCCAAATGCATAAGTGTGTCAGCAATTAACACTTCCTGTTTCCCAAACCTTAGAGTTAATGGGATTTAGGTGCTGTATTTAGATAAATATTTAAAATAAACTCTGTTATGAATAAAAGCACAAAAGATTTAAATGTTCAATCTGAAATATTAAAATGCATTTTACGTTACCCACTTTTGGACTACAGTGACTTAAACAAATACAGACCTCAGCCAGCACCACCGTCCTCCCCCATATTGTGGTTTTCACCATAAATATTAGTCCTACCTTTATTTCATGTAAATATTTAGATTCCTTGACCATGAAAACATACCACTAGCAATTGGATTCATAATGATATCGATTTTAGTTCATTAGTTATTCATGAAAATCCCATTTTTAGTCATGGCGGATCCAGTGGTTATCCGGATCCCAAAATCAAATCATTTGTTCCTTGTCACAGTTATCACTGGAGGGCCAGGTCTGGCCCAGGGGCCACTGTTTGCTGACCCCAGTCCTAGTCCATCCAGTGTGCTAAGTTAAGGTTACAAGAACTATTAAACTTTAAGATTTCCCTGTGAATTTCCAAGTTCTGTGTCAAAAAGTTTATTTTTCATTATTGATTTTTTTATTACCAATTCCATCCTGTGAGGTTTAAGTGTGATTATTGAACATTTATCATGATGAATTTTGATAATAAACAGACACAAAACATAAAAATATCCTCACAAAATAAGATTTATTCATTCAAATCTTCACATTTGAAAAGAGAGTAATATTTATAAAGACTAAAAGCTCCAGTTATTCAGCCTTTAATTGATGGTCAGACACAAACAGGGAAAATCTGACTGACTTGAATGTGAAGTCAGGTTCATGGCGCAAGTTTCAAATTCAAAACCTCTCTGGCATTGTTCGCGTAAGCTTCATCTGGCATTGGCTTTCTCTTGCTGCCTGGTTTCAGGAACCGGTCGATGGCGGGAATCAGCAGCATCCTTCCCTGGAAAGACTGAAGGGAAACACACAAAGGGATTGATTTGGCATTAAAGCTCCTGTCATGACTGATACTTAAACATTCATCGTCTAACATTTTCTTAAAACCTTCATCACCATAACAGATTATTTATACGAACCCCATAAATCCTATTCCAAAAGGCACTTTACTTGTGTATTTTTGCACACTGTGATGATTATATCATGGATAATAATCAGAGTTTATTCACCTTAACACTGCCAAAATCCTTAAGGATATCACAGAATCTCTCCTCCAGCATCAGGGTGCACTCCAGTAGGAGCACGTCAGCCATGGTCAACTTTCCTCCAACCAGGTGGACTTTCTCGATGAGAACCTGAAAGCAAACGCGCAAACTCAGAGGGTTATTTTACACATCGTTTTAGACGATTAAACATCATTTAATCTTGTTTTACTTTAACACAGTATTTGTAAAGGACAGGGAAGAATGACTTGATTGGTTCAGGATGGCAAGAACGTAACAGTAACTCAAAAAAGAACTCACTACAACCAAGTTACAGAGAAGACCACTTCTGCCTACTCGATATGAATCTCGAGGCAGATCAGCTCAACAGCAGAAGGCCACACTTAGTGCCACTCCTGAGTCTAAGAACAGAAAACTGAAGCTACATTCACACAGGCTCACCCAAATCTGAGAAGATTTAAAAATGTTTTCATGTTTCAGTCTTTGCTGCAGTTTAGATGGCTTAGTCAGAATTTAGCAGAAACAACAGCATGGATCCATCCTGCTTTGTGGTGGTGTAATGGTGAGGAAGATATTTTCTTGGCGGACTCTGCACCCATCAGTACCAACTGAGCTTTGTTGAAACTCCACAGCAGACCTGAGTGCTGCTGCTTACCACATCCATCCCTTTGTGACCACAGTGCACCCAGCTTCTGATGGCTAATTCCAGCAAGAGGGTGCACCACGACAAAATGCTCAAATAACTCAAACTGTGTTTTAAAGGGATACACCAACATTTTTGGTTTAATGTCTTTCCTCACTCCTGAGTCCAGGACAAGCAGGTAGACACCATTCTTTCAACTGTGGGTGCAGTAACAAGGTAGAGACTGGCAAAATTGCCCAGTGCTAATTAGATTAGCTTAAACACTGAGAGTCAATGGATAGTGTTAGCCTGCCTTTGCCTACAGCCATTAGATAGACTCTACAGCAACTCTAAATGGTCCCGTGTGCCTGTTTGCTGATGCTTTAATGTTGTTTTTCCCAACTTTCAGCTGGGGATGCAAACAGAATCATGAGCTTATCGAAATCAGCTCTAGGTAGAACGTTCATCTCTATGATTGCTTTGCAAGCTTGTTATGAGTTTGGCAGATTGATCCATCTGTCCAAACAATATGTGACTTTTAAATGTCGATAGCCTCCAGAGAAGCATGTATTTTAAATACTGGGTCACATTCGTGGGTCAGGATGGGCAGATGTATTGAGGGTAAAAGGTAATCAGGAAGTTGGTGTGATGGGAGGAAACAAACATCTTTCGTCTTCATTTATAACCAAAAAAATATTTTAAAATATATCTTTTTTATGATGCACATAAAGCTTTCCCTCAACTAAAGTGGCTTTAGAATGAGAGTGCACTTTGCATGATAAATAGTCAGCACAGCATCATAAATTCATATAAACTCGCAGAAATCACCTGGAACAGACTTGAAATTTGTCTCAAGCACAAGAAATTACAGATTATGACTACACCTAAACTGATTAAAGATGGTTTACTGTGTTCATATCAATGCTCTCTGTTTTTCCTTTAATTTATTCATACAAAATTGTGTTTTTTTGTGAGAATATTCTTGAAATGACAAAAATGTAGCCCCCACACATTGAGGAGAAGATGAATGTGGCCCTGTTTTTTAAGGGGGCTGTCCACCCCTGATCTAAACCTTTACTTAAGAGTTGTGTATTGTGTTCATCACTGGTGAAATGTTTGTCCCATACATGAAAAGTAGTGTTACCTTTTCAAACACAGGGAGGTAGCGCTCTTTTGCTTTTTTCTCGATTGCTTCCAGATTTGGTTTAGGATCTTTGATGAAGGGCAAGGCCATCATCATTTCCATCAGATCGATCACTCCCTCTGTGTACATGTTGACCCTGAAACATCAGCAAAGAGTGAAAGTGGGTCACACAGCTGTTTCCAGAGGGAACTGACAGTTGCTATAACTGAAAGTATAATTGCAGTGGGTCTCTAAAAATCATAATTAAAAAAAAGATCTATCTATCTATCTATCTATCTATCTATCTATCTATCTATCTATCTATCTATCTATCTATCTATCTATCTATCTATCTATCTATCTATCTATCTATCTATCTATCTATCTATCTATCTATCTATCTATCTATCTATCTAAAATATACATTTCAAAAAAATATATCCTTTAATGTCACAGCTTTTTTTAAAAACATTTTGCAGGCATCAGATTCTAAATGAGTAAATATTTTCAAAAGAACAGTAAAACAGTAAAATTTATCAGCTTGAATATTAAATATTTTGTCTTTTGTCAAGTGTTTAATTGAGTGTAGGTCAAGAAGGATATGCAAATTACTATTCAGGTTTTATTTATGCTTTAACAATGTTTCAACCTAATTAGGGTCCTTGCCCTAAGGGAAAGGATACTGTTGTTCTTTCTTTGTGTCTTCCGCTTTTAGTTTGACCCCTTAACATCTCAAAAACTCACCAAAATTGGCACACACCTGAGTTGTGGCAAAGAATTTTACAAAATGAAAAAATTAACCCCCAACATGCTGTGGTGCTCTCTAGCACACCTATGCACAAAAACCCCACTAAACATCTGTAATTTCCAGTTGGAATTTCAGAGAAAGATCAATCCAACGCTGAAACATTCATCTCATCAAGACCTAAAAACTCCCCTCAGGTTTCTTGGCCTATCTGCAACAGGAAGCAGGAAATTTGGCTTTCAAAATAAGATTTTAAGGAAAATATACGCCAGTCACAAAATACATCTCCTCTGAGACCGCAAATGGTATCAGTTTAAAACACAGACAGATGACAGAGGAGGCCATGCTGACCAAAAGTTCTGAAGGAATTTGTTCTTTCTTAAATGATGTCCGAATGATAATCCCCCAAATTTGGTCAACCCTGAAAAAACCCTCCCAGCTCCCCCATTCAAATGAATAGAGTGACCTGGATACAGCTCCACACAACCTGTGGAACTTAGGCCTCTACACAAAAATTAAACTCTTTCAGCTTTAAAAATGACGAGGATGGATTCCTGACAAAATTTACAGTCAAAATATCCTTTATTTTTTAGACATTTGGTTGTTGTCAATTGTAACTCTCCCTCAGGGCAGACGATGCCACTCACTGATTGACAGGTCAGTGCAGCTGGTCATGTGACTCACTGAAGATGGGAAAATGGAGCAAGTAATACACACCCATTATAAAGTCTGAGGCTTCTGAAAGAGCTGCAGAAACACACATCAGGCTAACTTTAAGCAGGTCAAAGGGATGACACTCTCAAAGTGGAGGTCAAACCGGCACGAGGGACGTGTAACAGAGCAAGTACTGCTTACATCTTTGAATGGAATTGGGGTTTGTAAAAAGAGTAATGGACGTATTTGAGACACTGAATAATAAATAATAAATAAATAAAAATTTCATACATGACACGGTCCTTGATATTGTTCCCATGAAGGTTGTACTTCTCTGCGATGTATTGCAAGATGGCCTTTGTCTGAACGAGCTTCATGCCATCGATTTCCACCAGAGGAATTTGTTGAAACATGAGATCTCCATCTGAAAGCAGAGCAGCAGGTCGTTCATGAGGACACTCCCTGTGATATAGCATTAATGCTCTTTGACTATCTCTCTGTACACAGGGCAAGAGATAAGTCATTCACTTCCACCTTATGATCTAATCCGTTGTTGCGCCACAAGTGTTTACCAGTTACATAAATCAGTGATGTTATGTTTCAAAGTCACTTCCTTTAGTTTTACAGTCACTTTTTTCAGTTCTACAAATGATTTTAAAAGCGCTGACAGGAAATATAGAAAAATTAAATGTTAAAACTAAAAGACTGGTTAGATAAAAAAGTCCTTTATAGTATTTTCTAATCACAAAAGGATAAAGCAATGTCATTGTCTACATAAATTTGTTCTAAGGTGTAATTATGGATGAGTAACTAACATGGAGAGCTTAAACAGCACAAGGAAAAAAAGATGAATAAGAATGTATTTGTCTTGAATAAAGCAAAATTTATGTTAAATTGTAAGGTTAACAGGAGTCCGTACTGATCACTAATTTTGAGATATCTAAGCTACTGTGTGGAAGTTTGATTACATACATCTTAAATATTAAACTATAGTTCATATAAAAGAAAACAGATGTAAGAATTATTTATAAAGTGGGCTATAAAGAGCACACAAATAGACTGTTTATTGGTGCAGGGTTATTAAAACATTAAGATTTAATTGAATTACTGACATTTGTAGTTATGTCCAAAACAAGATGAGTAAAATGTCTGCCAATGTATGTGTGGAATATTTACAATGCTTTATAATCACCATACACTGTAAGGTTTATGTCACATTTGTTCTAAATTAACAGCATTAAATAATTACTAACATACTTTGTTTCCACTATGGTTTACACACCAGTCTGTAGAAGCTCTTTTACTTAAATATTTTTAATGCTAAAATATAATTAGTGTTGTCCATGAGCTTTCAAATGTGTTTTAAAAAATAGCAAAGCACATTATTTCTTGATGAGGATGTCAAATTTCAGTTATTTACTTTTATTCATGAACAAAAAAATAGTTTTATGGTTGAATGATCTGCTTGACTATTTTCTGACTTCTCAGAGAAGCCCAATGAGCAGCATGAATTAGGTATAAAAAAATAAAAGATATCCATGATTTCTTTTTTTAACAATGTTTCTTAAGATGTTTTTCTTTTCTATAATTGTAATTATTATTTAGATTTACTAATACATGTATATACATATATTTTATCTGCTAATTGTTTTTGTTTTTAATACCTTGTATCCTCCTGTAATGCTGCTGGTGTATCAGTTGCCCTGAATGAGTCCTCCCAAGGGACAAATAAAGTTCAGTCTAATCTAATCTAATGTGTTCTCAAATGTATTCAACATCAGTTGATAGGATTCTCTCTTCTTTATGCAAGACTGAAAATTAATGACAGGAAACACTGATGAAAGGAAAGTTGATGTCAATATGATAAAAAGTGTTGGACCAAAAAGGAAACGTTCTTGTGGCCAAAGAGCACGCTGATTAGAGTTAAGCTTTAAAACTATTTTACAATGAACTTACCTTTTAAAAGCTTCAGATAATCATCATGATTTCTCAGGAAAATCTCATCATACTGTGAAAAAGAGAATTAAAGACAGTTAGGTCCACTTGGGATATGTTACAGCAAAAGGTTACTAAGTTACAAAATTTAACTTAATAATCACTGTAAACTGCAGATTTATGAGTTGTTGGTAATTATTTAATTTTCAAACTTGTTACATTACCTCAGCTTCTGCAACAGTCAGCAGCCAGCGGATTGACTCCATTTTCCCTCTCCCATTTACGTAAGTAAGAGTAATTTTATTCGCCATGGCTCCGGTTTGTGTTGATAAAATGAATCAGACGTGTGCTGAAAGGAAGAAGAAAGCGAATTACTTACAAAAACACAGGATAAGAATAAACAAACAATCACAGACTGTGTTTGTCCTGGTCTTTACCTGCACAGATTGCTGTCTTCCGGGACACTGAAGAGAAGAGGGAGACGTCAATGTCTTATGAAATAAACTGCTGCTGAATAAACTGAGAAAAGAGGCAGGAACAACCTGTGATTGGTCACTTATTATCAGTTGGAACTGACCTCATTAACATTTTCACAATCAGGCATCATGGGAATAAAGTCCCATACGAAGTGAGTCAGCAATTCACACTTCCTGTTTCCAAATGTGGAAGTACAGTCCAGGCCAAAAGTTTGGACACACCTCCTCATTCGATGTGTTTTCTTTATTCTCATCACTATTTACATTGTAGATCCTCACTGAAGGTATCAAAACAATGAATGAACACATGTGGAATTATGTACTGAACAAAAAAGTGTGTAATAAATGAAAACATGTCTTATTTTCTTGTTTCTTCAAAGTGTCCACCCTTTGCTCTGATTACTGCCTTTCAGACTTTTGGCTTTCTCTTTATGAGCTTCAAGAGGTAGTCACCTGAAATAGTTTTCACTTCTCAGGTGTGCCTTTCCAGGGTTAATTAATGGAGTTTCTTGCCTTTTTAATGGGATTGGGACCATCAGTTGTGTTGTTCAGAAGTCAGGCTGATGCACAGCTGACAGCCCTATTAGACACTTTTAAAATTATGGCAAAAACCAATCAGCTAAGTTAAGAGAAACGAGTGGCCATCATTACTTCAGTGAGAATCTACAATGTAAATAGTGATAAAAATAAAGAAAATACATTGAATACATGAGAAAGTGTGTCCAAACTTTTGGCCTGTACTGTACGTTGGATTTGGATTACTATTTTTGGATAAATGCTTAAAAAAAACTTTATGAAAGAAAGATTTTAATCTTAAATGCATCTGACATTGCCAGATTTTGTTTTTAAAGCATTGCTGTTTAACAGAACGGGTGTTGCTAACAAGCTGTACAAAACTGGCAGAGATCCAAGGGTGGACACTAACAAAGTAGATTTACTTAAGTACATTTTCTGAGTAGTTGTACTTTTTGAGCAGTATTTTTGAAAAACGTCTTACTTTTACTCCATTAGTTGAAAGACAATGTTAGGGCTTTATGTTGCTATGTTGATATTATGTTTGTGTTGACATCAACTGTTAGTTTCACACTTTTACTCATGTGGGCAGGGAGTAATGATTGAGTAATTACATGAATGACTACACCTGTTTTCATAGGTGGTGGCTGTATTTATTTTCCAAACAGTGAGAACACACAAAACGAGGCAGGGCATGGCAAGATGTTTAAATACTCAGTTTGCAGTTTTTTTGAGCAGTCAACAAAAAAAAAAAAAATTCTCTACTTGCCCCTAAATTAGCCTCTCAGTAACTTTGTTCTTCTTCTTTTTTTCTTCTCCCCTTGTCTGCATTATCTTTTCTGCTGAGCACTGTGTCCAATGACAGCATTGAAAAAACCAATGCATTTTGTTTTCTAGCAGTCAGAGACATGTGACTATGATTAACTGCTATAGTGACCATCACCAGCCCTCCCTGTAGGCTACTCCATCAAATCAAACTTTATTTAACCCCTGATATTAGCTGAAGGGGAGGGCCATACCACACCACAGGGTGAAAGAAGGGGAAATAGTGACAGACAGGACGAGACAAGACAAACGGAAGGGAGGACAAACAGGTACTGTTATTGGTTTGAGAAAGCAGTTCAAGTGCTGTACTGATTTAAGTCCATACAGGAAGTAAAGGCTGTAAGAAACCAGGGACCAGCCCCCCCACAGAGGGGGTCCCCTAGCCAATCCTATGAGGCTTCAGGAAACAGCCACAGCAAGGCCAGGTGGGGCGGGATGTGGGCGTGTAGTGGTGGGGTCGAGGTCACTTTGTTCTTCATTTTAAGTCTCTAAAGACAAATATTGTGCTTTTAAGTCTCTCCATTTCTGTTACTGTTGTTACTGTTACTTTTAGTATAACTTTGAAGTCAGTAGATGAAATGTCTTTTCTCCTCTAAAATGCGACCTGCATGTGATTTGTTCAAGAGGTGATGCTGAACATGTACCTCGTGCATGTGCTACTCAGATCAGGCAGGTAAACATTGAGCCAGCGTTGCTCAGACAATGGTTCGTTCCTCACAGCATTGCCAGATGGGAAATACAAAATTATCGTACCAGAGTCTCAAAATTATCGTATTTTGGGGGAAATTATCATACACTCGACATGATCAAAGTAGCTGTCTTAGTGTTATGCGAAAATCACGATTGATCACTCTGTTTAGTGTCCTACGGGCACTTTTGGGGGCATTTATCGCCCTGCCCCACATCAGCAGCGTTTGATCAGCCACTCCAGGCTCGCTCACCCTCGTCCTCTCCGGCAGTGCTCATTTTTCTCAACTGACTTCCTGACTGAGCTCCTACGAGCGTGATTGGCTGTCAATCATTCTGAGACAAATGACACTCAAACTATGATTGGCTGGAAACATCACGTGATATAAGATGCAATTAGGGTTTACAAATAACTCCGTCAGACTGGGGTAGATCTATAACAACCACATGAAACTGTCAAATTATCATACATTAAGCCTTTTTTTAAAGTGATTGATTGTACATCGTACAAGGGGCTAAATTATCGTACTAATATATTGTCTTTTTTACAAGCTTTTTATTCTGCAGGTCCTATAAGCAGTTCAATGCATTCAGTTAGTTGTTTCAGTAATATTTGAGTGGGAGTAACCATACTTTCCACTCAAACAAGGGAGTTGAGTACTTAGTCCACCACTGCAGAGAACCTTAACGAAAACATTCCTGATTGTTTAGCCACCATCAAAGTGCATTTCAGTTGATCTCTGAACTGGAATAGTCCAGGTTACAGATTTTATAATATCACCGGGAACGCCCTTTTTTGTCAGAATTGTTTTCCCTTTGAAGTCGGACAGTCTTCAGCTTCTGCAGCTTCATCAACCTGTAACCAGAACGCGTTCAAGATGGATGTGATGCTACAAAGCAGCAGTAGCTCTTGAGTGTTAATAGTCGTTCTGAAAGTAAAAAGTGACTGCAATCTCCGGGCTGTAATGAATGAGATGGATAAATTGTTTGATCACCCTCCAGTTTTTCTTGAAAAGCCCCCCTCTCTCAATCATTTTCTCTGATGCTGCCCAGATGGGTGTGAAATATGCAATAATTGGCAACTAAGTTTGGCCTTGAGACGCATTTCTCAAAGTCCCTTTATGGCAGACCTAAACATAATCAGAGGATAAGAGATGGTGATTGAAAAGTTGCTATTGTATTCCTAAAATAAAGATTTTTGGTTCGTTTTGCCTAGCATTGTATCGGCAGAATATGAGACAAAGAAATATCAATCATATCTTTACACTGCTTCTATTATCTGATAGGGTTATTTTACAAACACTGCACCAACATGTTTAATGGTCTTCATCAAATGGATAGAACAGCAGGACTCGAAAATGTATATGTTCACTATAACAGACTTTTTGTAATTTTTTGAGCGATGGTCTTAAACTTTTGATCAGCTGATAAACAGCCTATTTCAGTTTACTTGTTGTTTTCAATAAATTACTTTTTCAAAGTGCTTTTTGTCACACCCTCCCTTCTTGCTTTTGCATATTGTAGCTCTATTTAAAACCTCATTAAGGTCCAAATGTGCAAAATGCAAATTTTAACAATTTTTCAACTGGTCTTAAGATTTTGATCAGGTCTCTATTATAAAATTTTGATGATAGATACAAAACACATGCACACAAATACCAAATAATAGAAAATGTATTCTTCTGAATCTTCACATTTGTACAGATATAATATTCATGAAGACTTAAATGGCTCCAGTTCTTCAGCCACAGCTCTTTAATTGATGGTCCAAACACACTCAAATGTAGACCAGGTCTGCGACTGATGGAGGTTCAAAACAGGTTTTTCCAATCAAAAACCTCCATGACGGTCCCCACATAGAGGATATCTGGAATTGGCTTTCTCTTGCTGCCTGGTGTAATGAACTGTCTGATTGGGAGATTCTGTATCATCCTTTTCTGGAAAGACTGAAGGGAGACACAAAGAGATTGGATTTGGCATGAAAGCTCCAATCATGATTAACAGATTCATTTATTTCATTTAATTAAAACCCTCATCACCGCAAAGGATTATTTAATCAAACCCCATAAATCCTATTTAAATATACAACATTTTGTCATGGAGATTAATCAGTTAATTCACCTTAATGTTGGCAAAATCTTTCAGGATCCCAAAGAACCTCTCCTCCAGCATCAACGTGCACTCCAGCAGGAGCACGTCAGCCATGGTCAGCTTTCCTCCAACCAGGTGGACTTTCTCAGTCAGTGCCTGAAAGCAAACTCAGAGAGTTATTTAAAATCTTGCAGGTAATAGTAGGGATGGTAGGTGGCCAGGGGAGGTTGTTGGTGAAACCATGTAGTCAGGTGTTTTTAGGAGAGGAAACAAACATCTTTTGTCTTCAATATATCAAAAAATGTACTTTCTAATAGTTACTTTAATCAACAGGAACGTCATCCAAAAGTTTAGTTTTGGATATGAGTAAAGTCTCCCCCCCATGACAGTGGCTTTACGATAAAGATGAACTTTACTGTTTAGATTCATCTTGTCTTTTTAGAATACAAATGTTTTACTGTTCTTCTATTCAGACAAAAGGTGTGGTTACCTTGACATGTCTGACGTTACTCTGCCGTCTTCTTCAGTCGTCTAAAGAAGACGGCAGAGTAACGTCGAAACATGTCAAGGTAACCACACCTTTTGTCTTAATAAAAGAACAGTAAAACAAAAGATTAACTTAAGCCAGATAGTCAGTCCAGCATCTGAAAAATCTAAGATGGACGTCCATGAAAATATAATTTAATCATCAATAAATGCTTATCAACTCACAAAAAACATCCTGAACAGGCTTAAATTATGTCTTAAGACCATTAAATAAAACATTATGAATAGATCTTAATTGATTAAAGATAGTGTAATGCCTTTATATTTATTAAGTTTTTCCTTTGGTTTGATTGTGTGATTTTCATTTTATTTTTTTTAAATTAAAGGAAAAGTTTGGTTCCTGCAGCTTTCACATTGTTTATAAAATGAAGTAGAACAGAAGGCTTTCCTGATGCAAACGGTGTTTCGAGAGATATTTAGATCCAAAATCGAGCGGCGGACATCTGTATAATGGTAGCACATAGGGCATACAGCGCCACTCCTAAAACTGCATTAATCGTCCAAAAACTCATTAGTTTCCCCAGTATTCCATCATGGTCCACTCGGGCTACTCCTCCATTACAGTCTGTGTCGCTCCAGACATGTCTTTGAGCCTCTGCTGACCTCTGAACTGAGGAAGAAGACCGAGTGTACTGCACATGCGCAGTACACTCTGGAGAGCTGTTGCCCTCTTTGCCTCCACGTCCTCCTTTCTATGAGCTCCTCATCTGTAAACTCTGGCTCAAAACTGTAAGGACACCCATCATCTTCAAAGTTCTCCTCCACAACATCTTCATCCAATAGATATTCATCCATTTTGCACAAAACTAGAAGAAGAAAGTCATTGTGTAGCTGGCGGTCTTCCCCTGAAACAATAAGCCGCACTGCGCATGTGCAGTACACTCGTTCTTCTTCTTCAGCTCAGAGGTCAGCAGAGGCTCAAAAACATGTCTGGAGCGACACAGACTGTAATGGAGGAGTAGCCCGAGTGAACCATGATTGAATATTGGTGAAAAAAAATGAGTTTTTGGACGATTAATGCAGTTTTAGGAGCGGCGCTGTATGCCCTATGTGCTACCATTATACGAATGTATATTTTGATTTGGATTTTGGATCTAAATATCTCCCAAAGCACTGTTTGGATCACGAAAGCCTTCTGGGTGAGTATATTGTTCTACTTCATTCTATAAACAATGTGAAAGCTGTAGAAACCGAACTTATCCTTTAAGAACATTCTTCAAATTACTAAGATGTGACCCCTGCACAATGATATCATTCAGTAATTCATATAAAATCAAAATATTTGCCAGATCCTGGCAAATATTCTGAATAAGTTTTGGATAGCATGGACGTGAAGAGCAGTGTTACCTTTTCAAACACAGGGAGGTAGCGCTCTGGTGCTTTTTTCTGGATTTCTTCCAGCCTTGGTTTGGGATCTTTGAGGAAAGGCATTGTAAATATCATTTCCATCAGATCCATCAGCCCCTCTGTGTACATGTTGACCCTGAAACATCAGTGAAAGTGGGTTACACAGCTGTTTCCAGAGGTAACTAAAAGTTTATCATTAAGACGAGGCTCCCATCGAATGTACAAACCTCATTTTTAATGAAGTTGCTACATTGTGTAAAATGTAAATTCATTACAATAATAATAAATACTTGTCAACTGATTTTCAAATGAATAAACCCCAAGGACAAAAGTCAAACTATCTTTATTGTCTCTCTTGGGAGGAGTTTGTCTTTGATAGGGGGGTCTGCTGCACAAACGACACATTCAGCACATTCTTATCAGGTGTCCAGAATTTAGGATAAAAAACAATTTCAATAGATAATAAATAAAAAGAAAAAAGAAAAAAACATTAGGGTAAAAGTGCAAGCCAGCACTTCTGTGCAAATTCAGTGTAACTTGACCTCAGCTTATCTTCTGTCTATCCTGGTTGAGCTGTGGGCTGACTAAATCATTTTGTAAACTAGAAAAGCACTCAGAGAGCACAAACCTCTGCCAAACAGCTCAGTTCCTGCAGTGGCTTTCCCACAACCCCTGAACAAGATACAATTCTGCTTCACCAGATCCAATTTAGTGCCAGGGTCTGGAAAAACTCACATACATGAAGTTTGTTATCCTGCATGAACACAGCAAGTTTTGGGGACTTTATACTTTGATTTCAGATGTATTACTGAATGCCGTCAATTGGATTTCTCGTTATAAAGTTCAGTTTTTTTAGTGACATCAATCTGGATCCAGATGAAATTCACCTTTAAGATAGAGACATGGACCCCATATTATCCTGTTAAATTGGATTAAATCCATTAAATAGTAGAGATATGTATTTTAAAATTCTGTCCAATGTCACATTATGGGAGTTTTTTTTAAATGTCTCATTACCAACATCTCCTGAAAATATCGCAAAATCTGTCCAGTAGTTTTGTGTAATCTTACTAACTGAACATATATTTGAGGTTTAGAATTATGTAAAAATTTGGGTCTCATTCATTCAGGAGAAGGTTGTTTGTCCACATGCTACACCAGCTGAGAACCATTATATTAAGTATTAGATGCCCATTCTCTTGAAAATAAATATGAAACACTTCTTACATGGCACGGTCTTTGATATTGTCCCCATGAAGGTTGTACTTCTCTGCGATGTATTGCAAGATGGCCTTTGACTGAACGAGCTTCATACCATCGATTTCCACCAGAGGAACTTGATGAAATATGAGATCTCCATCTGAAAGCAGAGCAGCAGGTCGTTCATGAGGACACTCCCTGTAGTATAACATTAATGCTCTTTGTCTATCTCTCTGTGATTAACTGTTGTATATCTTCTTTAGTAGGTCACAGTTTTGACTATGATACAGTCTTTTAACATTTTTTTGTTTAATCTTTGCATGAAGGGGAATTACAGGGAAGCAGAACTTACAAGTTTACTTTAAGTATTACAAACAAACTAGTAAAATAGGGGTGAAAATTTTGTTTTAGTTTAAAGACGAATACCTGAAGTATACTTCAAAAACACTAAAAATGTGGACTAGAAATACATTGCAAGAAAAAGTATGTGAACCCTTTGGGATTACTTGGATTTCTGCTTAAATTGGTCATAAAATATGTTCTGATCTTCATCTTAGTCACATCACTAGACAAACAGTCTGCTTAAATTAGTACAGCACAAAAAATTACAA
Organism: Scarus forsteni; assembly: GCA_036419115.1. Lineage (NCBI taxonomy): Eukaryota > Metazoa > Chordata > Actinopteri > Labriformes > Labridae > Scarus > Scarus forsteni. The sequence goes on along the minus strand of JAZDUH010000327.1, from coordinate 27,039,856 downwards.
GTTTTCATATTTTATTCAACACAATATGTAATCAGTCACAGTGCAGGGTGGAAAAAGTATGTGAACCTCTAGGCTAATTACTTTTTTTCTCTACGAGCTAATTAGAACCAGGAGTCCTCCAACCTGGTGTCCAATCAATGTGATTAGATAAGATGTGTAGGTTAAAGCTGCCCTGCCTTGTAAAAAACACACACCAGTTGTGAGTTTGCTGTTTTCAAGAGGCATTGCCTAATATGACCCATGCCTCGTACAGAAAAGCTCTCAGAAGATCTACAATAAAGAATTGTTGACTTGCATGAATTGCATTTTGCACTGTTGCTACTCTGCCAAGGTGTGTCGTCCTGTACAGATGAATGTGTAGAGAATGTGTAGAGCACAGCGCAGAATGCTCGATGAGGTGAAGAAGAATCCTACAGTGTCAGCTGAAGACTTACAGAAATCCCTGGCACATGCTAACATTATCGTTGACAAATCTACAATGCATAAAACATTACACAAGAATGGAGTTCATGGGAGGACACAACCAAGGAAGCTATTTCTGTTCAAAAAAACATTGCTGCATGTTTCAAGTTTGCAAAAGAGCACCTGGATGTTTCACAGCACGACTGGCAAAATTTTCTGTGAATAGATGAAACCAAAATTGAGTTGTTTGGAAGGAACACACAACCACAACCAACATGTGTGGAGAAAAAAGGCACAGCACACCAACATCAAAACCTCATCCCAACTGTGAAATATGGTGGAGGGAGCGTTATGGTTTGGGGCTGCTTTACTGCCTAAGGGCCTGGACAGATTGCTGTCATCAATGGAAAAAATGAATTCCCAAGTTTATCAAGACATTTTGCAGAAAAACTTAAGACCATCGTTCACCAACTGAAGCTCATCAGAGGATGGGTGGTGCAACAGGACAATGACCCAAAGCATAGAAGTAAGTCAACAATGGAATGACTTCGACAGAAGAAAATACGGCTTCTGGAGTGGCCCAGTCAGAGTCCTGACCTCAACTTGATTGAGATGCTGTAGCATGACCTCAAAAGAGCGATTCACACCAGACATCCCAGGAATATTGCTGAACTGAAACTGTTTAGTAAAGAAGAATGGCCTAAAATTCCTCCTGACCGTTGTGCAGGTCTGATCTACAACTACAGGAAACGTTTGGTTGAGGTTATTGCTGCCAAAGGAGGGTCAACCAGTTGTTAAATCCAAAGGTTCACATACTTTTTCCACCCTGCACTGTGAATGTTTGCATGTTTTATTCAATAAAGACATGAAAACTTATAACTTTTTGTGCTGTACTGGTTTAAGCAGACTGATTTTGTCTGATGATGTGACTTATATGAAGATCAGACCATATTTTATGACCAATTAAAGCAGAAATCCAAGTAATCCCAAAGGGTTCACATACTTTCTCTTGCAACTGTTTATACCTGGCACACCAGAAGTATACAGATAAGTGAACAAGTTCACTTATCTGTATACTTCTGGTGTGTAATTTTGCAAACCTAAATGCCCTTTTAAAGTATACTTTAAAATAGATTTATTAACTTAAGTTACAATTAAGTCTGAAACATTAAATTAGTATACTAAGTGCACTAGTGCACTACAAGTACATGGTCTGTAGTTTACTTACTGTACTTTTAGTTAAACTCAAGTGTACTTAAAAAATGAACTTCAAGTATACTACTTTTTGATAGATTTTTTTAGATTTTTTTTAGAAGATTAAAGCTTTAAAACAATTTTATAATAAACTTACCACCTACAAGTTTCAGATACTGCTCACGGGTTGTCAGAAGAATCTCATTAAACTGCAAAAATGGAAATTAAAGACAGTTAGGTCTACTGTAAGAGACAAAGTCCTCCATGGTCACAGAAATGAAATTACACTCATAAGGTTATGCAGATACAAATTGATCCTTAACAGTCACTTTAAGCTGCATGTTTAAAGTTTATTGTTCATTATTTATTTTTCAAAGCTGTTACATCACCTCAACATTTGCAGCTGCCAGCAGCCAGCGGATTGATTCCATTCTCCCTCTCCCATTGAAGTAAGTTAGAGTAACTTTATCAGCCATGGCTTCGGTTTGTGTTGATAAAAAGAGTCAGAAGTGTGCTGAAAGGAAGAAGAGAGTGAATTAGTCACAAAAATACTGAATACAAATGCACAGACGTCATGTGTCCTAGTCTTTACCTCAACAGAGAGCTGTCCTCCAGCAGACTGAGGAGAAGAGGGACAAGTCAGTGTCTTATGTAATACACTGCTGCTGATAAACTAAGAGAAGAGGCGGGAACAGCCTGGAACTGTGACTGATCAATTATTACCAGTAGAAACATGCCTCATAAACATTTTAATAGCAAGAGATCGTGGGAATAAAGTGCTGCAGGTATAGTGGTTTGTGTTAAAGTCTGATGTGACACATCAGTGTATGTGAGTTAATTACATGCTGCATTTCATTTCATTTGCCACATACTGCAAAAACAACAAAAACACAAAAATGACAGAGAACCAGTGGGACAGTAACAAAGTAGAATTACTTCAGTACTGTACTTAACTACATTTTTGTTTATATGTACTTTACCTGAGTATTGTTTTTTTTAAATCTTCTGACTTTTACTCTACTTCATTTCTGTGAAGAGTCTCAATACTTGTTATAAGTATACCTTTGAAGTCAGTGGATGAAATTTCTTTTCACTTCTAAAATGCCATCTGCATGTGTGTTTTCCTGCTGCTTAACAGAAGGTTCTTTCTTGCCCCCATGATGGAGGGATTCATGATTGGCTATATGGATTCATGTTGGGTGTTGGACGTATATATTTTTATACATATATATATGTATATTTTATATATGTATCTTTGCATATATGTGCATCCATAATATGAAGAGTTTTAAGCTTTTTTGTAACGTGTCTTGAGATAACGTTTATTATGAATTGGCGCTATACAAATAAAGATTGACTGATTGATGTGATTTGTGGTGATCAAGTGGTGATACCGTACCTGTACCTCGTGCATGTTGAGCTAACGTTGCTCAGATATAGGTTGGTCTTTGCATTAATGATGGCAACGGCGGATACAGACGAGAATTCCATTCCAGAGCACCCTTGACCATGTCTGAAGATATCTGATTCAACTGTGTTTCAACAGGCATTTCTACAAACTTTGTGGCATATTTTACAAGCTTTATATTCGACAGGTTCTATAAGCAGGTCAATGCATTCAGTTGGTTGTTTCAGTAATTGAGTTCTCCAAGTTCAGTGTGGCAACAATACAATAATGTGTTGAAAATAAAACAAAGACTAAAAGACTGAAACATTTTTCAAAAGCAGGTACTCCAGTACTCCAACTGAAGTAACAATATGACTGAATAACTCTCACTTTTGGAGTAATATTTGACCAGGGTAATCTGTACTTTCAGTCAAAAGTAATGGATTTGAGTGCTTTGTCCACCACTGCAGAAAACATAAATGAAAGCATTTCTGATTGCTTACCACCATATAGGTGCATTTCGGTTGATCTCTGAACTGGGATAGTCCGAGTTACAGATTAGATAACATCACTGGGAACGCCCTCTTTGGTTGGAATTATTCACTTCAAAGTTGGACGATCTTCAGCAACCACAATTTCACCAACTTAAATCCAGAACATGTTTAACTGGGATGAGACGTGATTCCCACTCCCTACTTAAAGCTATGGTCTACGATTTGGAAGCTTTGTACATTTTAATAACACCGTTTATATGGCTGTTATGGTCCTATGGTCCTATCTACACGGCATAAAGACCAAAAAGAACGAAAAAAATCCATTCAGTATATCCGCTGCAAAGCTGCGTACTAGCTGACCAATCAAGCCTTGAAGCCTGTAAGGTTCAATTGGTCCGTGAGTTGGTCCGTGAGTCCATCCAATCCCCTGTCTCCCTCGCTACGCAGTGTCATGCGTAGTGCGTCATGGTCCCGCCTCCTCCCCTCTACCTCCAGTGAGCAGCTAGCAGCGTTAGCTACTGAACTATCATGGAGCCGGAAAAGCCTAGCGCCGAAACCGGGAAGCCGCTTCCCTCTCCCGCGGGGCCCAACGGAGCTCTGCCCACGGGTCGAGGCCTGTTAGCGGGCTAACGGCTAACGAATGGCCTCAGCCGGCCGTCAGACCTTCAGCATCGGCCGTTTCACCCCTGGTTGATCAGGTAATGGCTTTGTTTACTACAGTGGGAGATGTCTGCTGAATAACTCTGGTTAGTCTGTGCCTGGCCTGGCTAATGACTTGTAGCGGAGCAGGTTAGCCTGTTAGCCACTAATCGTTAGCACTGTAAGCTGAGCTGGGAAGGACAGGCCGAGAGAGATAAATCCTCCCCCACAATCGGCTCCGCTCTGGCGGCGCCAGACCCGCATTGCCGCCGGTCCAATTGAAATGGCTACCGCTGTGTGTAACAAGGGGGATGTCTGTCGTGTTTGATACTTTCAGTTGAGCTGAGCTGTTTTTGATTGAGTTTGCTGCTGAAATATTATGCTAGTCGCTCGTAGCTCAGTCCGAGGGGGCTTATATGAGGCGCCACGAGCTGGTGGCGGGATCTTGGAACACGGAGGGGAGAGGTGAGGGAAGGGGGGGCAGGCTGCGGTTTCAAATCGTAGACCACAGCTTTAACGAGTTGGTACTGTCAAAAAAAGCAAAAAGTTGCTCAAAAAGTGAGCAAAGTTTCTGCTAATCAAGTGCCTCAAGTCATGTAACCTTGAGAAGCAGCTGGATTTGCCAGATTCTGTTTCATCAGGCAGATTTGAGCTGAAATGATTGTTGATCGTTTGAAAATGACCAAACTGACCATGTTTTTCAGGACGAAGCAGCAGTCGCTATGAGTGTTTAAAGATGAGCTGAAAGCAAGAAGTGCCTGAAATATGGGAGAGTATAAAGGCCGTGTTGGATGGAGAAACTAATTTTGGCGAAGTAGAGCTGAAAGTTAAAATTTTGAGATTAAAGTTGAAATGCAGAGAGTAAAGCCGAAATACAATTTTGTGTTCAAAGTCCAAATGTCAACAAAAAGTTGAAATGTTGATTAAAAAGCTGACCTGTCGATAATAAAGAGGAAATACATTGTATGTCGCCTTTATCCTGGACTTTCGACTTTTTCTTAACATTTTAACTTTCATCATTTTGATTCTTATCAACTTTATTATCGACATTTCAACTTCTACTTTGTCATTTAGACTTATCTCAAAGTTTCAGCTTTATTCTTGACATTTTGACTTTGATCTTGACCTCCCACATTTTTTTCATCTAAAATGGTTCTAATACTCTGTTTTTTTTTTGTTTTTGATCACCTCCAGTTTTTCTTGAAAGGCTCTACCCTTCCCAATCATTTCTCTGCGATGTTGCTAAGATGGATGTGAAATACTATGTGTCTCAGGTCAGGAGTCTGCAATTAAGTTTGGCCTTGGGACAAATTTTTCAGTCACTTTATGGCCAAAACATAATCAGAGGATAAGTGACGAGGAGATAAGAAGTTGCCAGTTTTCCTAAAATGAAGAGTTTTAGTTCATTTTGGCCCTACAACACCAATGTGCACTTATCTGACACGTAACTTGAAAAATCATCCCTAATTTGGAGAAAAAAAGTGTCTTTCTTGCTCGGTGACGTTACTCTGAGGTGGGGGTTTGCACTGAGTTGCTCGAGGAGGAGGAGTCAGCTGTCATTGCTGACTGAGACATTTAGGTTCCTCTGTTACTGTCCATCACAGCTTTGTTTGTTCAGAAAAAGGAGTAAATAACGGTTGTGAAATTATCACTGGCGGGTGAGGTTTGGCTCAGCAGCCACTGTTTGCCAACCCCTAGTCCATGTGGTGTGTCAAGTTAAATGAACTGTTTAGGAAAATGACGTGAAATACTATCCAGGCTTCAAACAGGCATAATATTCAGGATACAAGCACTGTTTTACTTTAAGACTTCCTTGTGTATTTCCCAGTTCTGTGTAAAAAGTTCAGCTCCCATTATTGACTTTTCATTATCAGTTCCATCCTGTGAACTTTAAAGAGACTGTGAGGAGTTTCTAAGTAATTACAAAAAAGTCTCACTTTTAGATATATGCCTGATGGAAATACACACTTTAAGATGAGTTTTATAGCATCAAAATAGGTTATCTATAAATGCTATTCCTTAGCTTCGCGGTCGGGTCGGACAGGGCTGGACTGTCGGGAACAAGACAATTAAAACTAGAGCAGATTTATATTATCCGGACACGTCTTAGAGAACCGGGCTGTAAGTAGCGATATATAGCCGGCTACAAAGCTACGATGATAAGTTTTCCAAAATTTGCTTGTTGTCACACATCAAAAACTACCACTACATAACTAGAAAGAGATACATTACCTCGTCGCTTTGCATTCTGTAAGTTGCTGAAAAAGTAAGTTGTAAATCAATGCAGAGTTCTGAGGAAGGTCTGAGCTGCATTCATTATCATCACAACAAACACACGCTTTGGCTTGGGTCACGTCAATGGTGCATTCCAGTTATAGTCAGAAGTAAGAATTTCAGAGTTCCGAGTAGGAAACTGCAACTGGAACGTTCCCCGAAGTCTGAATTTCCTACTGGGAACTCGGTGATACCTCACCACCCCCGAGTTGACAATCAAAGATGGATGCCCCCAGTGTGAACAGTTATTTAGCTCCTGTAATAATCAATTTATTTGCACTTCTGACTGGGGTGTGTCGCTCTAGATCAGCTGTATACATAGTATTGTTAGACTTATATTTACAAAAATGCTGCCATAGTGATAATCACATTCTTCATGTGATATTTGTGAACAACAACGCAGGGCGTGCTAACAACAGCTAACAATAGCCTGGTGTATCGGCATGTTTTTTTTGCGACTTAAACTGGAAAGCAGATAAGTCGGAGATGATGTCACTCCCAGTTCCGGGATTACTGGAACGCAGCATTACGACAGTCGCCACGCGTGCTCATGGGTAGCAGAGTCTTTATGTCGGCAGTAACAGATTCTCCTCATATTACCTTTAAGTGTGCTGATTGAACATTTTTATTATGAATTTCTGATGAAAAACAGACACAAAACACTTTGAAAAATCCCCCCAAAACATATAATTTATTCATTCAAGTATTCACATTTGTACAGATACTAATATTCATGAAGACTAAAACAGCTCCAGTTATTCAGTCACGTTTATTAACTAAATGGTCGAACACAAAAAGAAAAATCCGATTCATATGTAGACCAGGCTACAGCTGATGAAGGTTCAAAACAGGTTTTTCCAATCAAAAACATCCATGACGTTCTCCACATAAAGGTAATCTGGAATAGGCTTTCTCTTGCTGCCTGGTATGATGAACTGTTTCTTTAGGAGAAACAGCATCATCCTTCCTTGGAAAGACTGAAGAGAAACACAAAGAGAAATGATTTGGCATTGGAGCTACAAAAAAAAGCACCTTCCATTTGAATTGTTTTTACAGTGTGGTGATTATGTCATGGAGATTAATCAGATTAATTATTTACCTTAATGTTGCCAAAATCTTTAAGGATGCCACAGAATCTCTCCTCCAGCATAAACGTGCACTCCAGCAGGAGCACATCAGCCATGGTCCGTTTTCCTCCAACCAGGTGAACTTTCTCAATCAGCACCTTAAAGCAAACACACAAAATCAGTTATTTAAACCTTGTGAGTAATAGTATGGGTGGGAATTGAAAACAACTTCCAGTTGAATCGATAACAACTCCCTAAAGGAGTCTTTTTGGTTATCAAGTCCCTTATCAAATCCCTTTACTTTGTTCAGGTATATGTGCTCCTCGAGAGAGCATGGGAAGGACAGACTTAATCCAAGAAGAGACTTTTACATCAACATGATCCCAAAGAATCAGAAATCATGACAGACAGGGGTAGGGATGGGTACCTTTCACATTTGAACCGATACCATACCGATGCCTGGTACCTGGGAATCGGTATCGGTACTCAACGGTACCAATTTTCTGTACTTTTGCGTGTGTTTATGGGGTACTAAATATTAATTTGTTTAATATTAGGATCTCAAATTTTTTCAATGTAAAATTATTTCTCAATATATAAAATTTGACAGATATATCAAAACAACATCCAACTGCTTGCATTATAACATTGTAGTTGTTCCAAAAATGTCTTCAACATGAAAACCAGTAACTAAAATGAACCACAACTTGATAAATTGACTGCAGCCCTCACTTTAACTTTAGGGCAGTTTAACAATGGGTCTGACAGAGCTGTAAATAAAAAAAGCATTTACATTAACGTTACAAAGTACGAGGAACCGACCTGATAATGATAACTGACGCACATGCCAATATTAAAATGCCAAGCTAATACCATCTTAAACACGAGGCTTATTTACCTGGACCAGGTATCCTCCTTGTCGCATTTGCTGCCATCACCAAATGTTAAAGCCATTTCTTTTCCTGTGTTTCTGGCTGCAGACGACTAGTCTCCATTGGACACAGGCGTGCTAACAGTGCTGAATGAATCCTTTGTGGTCGTAGATCTGGGGCTATCAAAAATTTTGCACTCTTCAGCTTTAAGGAAAATTTTGTGCGTCACCAGGTGCTTCCTCAGATTTGAAGTATTTCCGCCGCTGGCCTTACATTTGGCATCACAAATATTGCAGTGAGCATAATCTCCATCACTTTTAATAAAGTAGAGCCATTCTTTCGAGCAATTTCTCTCAGCCATGTTTGCTTTGTTGACTGAGCCCGCGGCTGCTGACGCCATTACGCTATTGCTGTGCTGCGTTCAAGTCCAGTATGGAATTTCACCTACTCTACCCAATAGTATGCCTGCTTCTTCCACTCCCTCACAGTCACAAGGATGCGTTTAGGTACCCAAACATGGCACAGTTTGATTTTACGTGAATCGGTACTCGGTAGTACCTACAGAATTCTGTCGGTACCTCTTAAAGTACCAAATTCGGTACCCATCCCAAGACAGGGGACAGAAGTGGTCAAAGGTCTTGTGTTTGATGTTGCTGTCCCTAAAAACTTAGGTCAAATCTTTTTTCACAGAGAGAATCAGGAGCTGAATAAGGAAATGTGAAAGAATCAGAGGGTCAGGTAGAATCATTAATGAAGTTGATATCAATGAAATCTTATAAATTCCCACCCCTACATGATAGTGAGTGTCTGTCTCTACAATTTATAAAAATCTGTCATGAGAATATTGAAAATGGCAATCATTTCCGGATCATGCAGCTGGTATTGGCTGTCATGTTCGTAGGAGCTAAATGCTTATTTAAGTTAATGATTAATTTGAGCACTGGGGAGATAGTGGGTCATGAAAGGTTATGAGTGAGTCCATATTGTCGGGTGTTTTAGGCTCAAAGGTGGGAGGAAACAAACGTCTTTTGTCTTCAATATGGCAAATCTACTTTCTAATAGTTACTTTCATTAACAGAAATGTCATCCAGAAGTTTAGTTTTTTTTAAATGTTTTATAGGTTTGGGTTTGTGTAAAGCCTTCCATCATCTACATAAATAATGAGCATGAACTTTGCATGCTGGATAGTCAGTACAACATTTGTAAAATTTATCATAGATGTCCATGAAAATATAATTTAATCACCAATAAATGCTATTCAGTTCGCAGAAAATGTCTGCAACAGGTTTGAATTCTGTCTGAAGCACATTAAATTAAGCATAGGACTAAATCACATTTGTTCAGAGACATTGTAATTTCATTTTATTTGTTTTTAGCTGTTCCTTTAGTATTATGATATAACTTTTTTTTAAAACAAAACAGAATATTCTTCAAATTACTAAAATGTGGCCCCTGCACAGTTAGGAGAAAATGAAAAAACAGGGGTTGCCAACCACTGGTGTAAACCTTGACACACAAGTTGTGAGTGTCAACCACTGAACATTTTACTGATAATTTCACAAAAAAAACATTTAACTTTATAACTGGAAAGCCCATGTTTGTATTTTATATAATTCAAATATCAGCAGCAACAACAATGAGATTTCTCATAGCTGAAAGTAACAAACACGACAGTCATCCCCCTTGTAACACACAGTGGTAGCCATTTCAATTGGACCGGCAGCGAAGCGGGTCTGGCGTCGCCAGGGCAGAGCCGATTGTGGGCGAGGATTTACGTTTCTCGGCGTGTCTTCAACAGCTCAGTTTACAATGCTAACGATGCCTGGCTAGCTTATGCTAAAATCTATTGACAGAGCCTACCCGTTCAGACCAACAATGTTCAGTCATTAGCCAGTATAGACACAGACTAACCAGAGTTATCCAGCAGACATCTCCCACTGTAGTAAACAAAGCTATTACCTGTTCAACCAGGGGCAGGCTGGTCATCTGAATGTTCTGGAGTATACAAGAACGGCCGGTACTGCGGCCGTTCGGCAGCTGTCGGCCAGTGCTACTGGTCGGCCAGTGCTGCACCAGCCGCCAGCCACTGGCCGTTCGGCAGCCGGCACAGTGTTCAGTCCCAGATCATTCTGCAGCTTTTTCCACCATACGATTCTCCAATGCTGAGTCTCCGTTGGGACCTGTATTGTTCATATTTCTTCTTACTTCAGCCTTTTCCTCAAAACTTTTACGTTTCCTTCCCTTCGTTGTGGAGGTTGACAGAAGCAGCCTCCCGGTTACGGTGCTGCTCCTCTCCACCAGCTAGTTCCAGCAGCTAGCTGTGCTGCTAGCTGCTCACCGGTACATGAGGGAGGTAGTGGGGAGGAGGCAGGACCATGGGCAAGATGGTGTGGAGCAGAGGAGACAGGGGATTGGATGGACTCACGGACCAATCTGAACCGCCTTTCCTGGCGGTTCGGATTGGTCAACTATTGTGCTGCTTTGCAGCGGATATACTGAATGGATTTTTTTCATTCTTTTTGGACTTTATATTGCGTAGATCGGACCATAGGACCATAACGGCTTGATAAACGGTGTTATTAAGATGTACCAAGCTTCCAAATCATAGACCATAGCTTTAAGTGATGTTCCCAAAACTTGTTCTGGTCATAAAGGATAACAGCCTCTATGTATGTGCTAAGTTTGGTCCAGATCCTGGCTCTTTTCTAAATAAGATTCAGATATCATGGACATAAAGAGTAGTGTTACCTTTTCAAACACAGGGAGGTAACGCTCTGTTGCTTTTTTCTCAATTTCAGCCAGTTTTGGTTTAGGATCTTCAAGGGCGGGCAAATTCAACATCATTTCCATCAGATCAATGAGTGCCTCTGTGTACATGTTGACCCTGAAACATCAGTGAAAGTTGGTTACACAGCTGTTTCCAGCTGAAAGTTTATCATTAAGATAAGGCTCCCAATGGACGAACAGACCTCAGTTCCATTGAAGTTGGGAGGTTGTGTAAAATGTAAATTCAATACAAAGCTTGTTGAATACTTGCCAACTTATATTCAAATGAATAAAACAACAAGGACAAAAGTCAAACTATCTTTATTGTCTCCCTTGAAAATTTGGGTCCTATTTTGTCGTTTAGGAGAAGGTTGTGTGTCCTAATGCTACACCAGTTGAGAACCATTGTATTAAGTATCAGATGCTCAGTCTTTCAAGTAAATATAAAACACTTCTTACATGACACGCTCTTTCATATCATTCCCGTGAAGGTCGTACTTCTCTGCAATGTATTGCAAGATGGCCTTTGTCTGTGCGAGCTTTATGCCATCCATTTCCACCAGAGGAACTTGTTGAAACATGAGATCTCCATCTGGAAGCAGAGCAGCAGGTCGTTCATGAGGACACTCTTTGTGGTAGAACATCAGTGCTCTGTGTCTATCTCTGTACACAGGGCGTGAGATAATTTATTCACTTCCACCTTATGATCTATTTCTTTGTTGCACATGTAGTGTTTATCAGTGACATATGTCAAAGTTTTGAAGTCACTACCTTTTGTTGAATTTGCTGATGATAAACAATTTTCAACCCTGGTAATGATTTTAAAAATGCTGGCGGAAATATATAAAAATTAAAAGGTAAAACTGAAAAATTTGTTTGATACAAATATGCTTTCATTGAATCTGAAAAAAAGTTTATGGTGTTTTCTGATGAGAAATGAAGCAGCAGTACCATTGTCCACTTATGTTTTTCCCTCTATATGGAAGACATTAAAGGAGACATATCATGCTGATGCATGATTTAATATTTACATATAATATAATAAATTTAAAAACAAGACCTTACACCCCCTTAATTTTCAAAAATGAGATATTGTATTTTTTCTGATATCCTAGAACGAGATTTGATGCCTCTGAAAATAGGTCATTGTGAGATGTCAAACGTCGTGACGACACGAGGTACCTTTCTTTTTATTGGAGTAATCTGACAAAATACTTCCTCCTCTGTGATGTCAGTTAGCCACAAAACCGTCACCGAGGAACACACTCATCCAGCAGGGGTATATAGGTCCCTAGCCCACATTCACTTATTACCAGCTCTGGCCTGTAGGGGGACTCAATACGCGGTCGCTGCATTGAGCCTGCCGGAAAATACAGTAGAAGAAGAAGGACAGGCTGGCTCAGCCCCCGATAGAACTGACCAATCAAAGCACAAAGGGCTGTGACCATAGACTGTAAAAAACATGGACGCCGTGATGCTAGGCTAAAATTGAAGCCTCCACGAAAACTGCTCCCCTTGGTGACTGGCTGCAGTATAGGTCAAATCTCCGTCTCCCCCATTCATCTGGACGGGCCGAGGTGAAACTTCTAAAAATTAATACACCTCGTAGAAGTATTTCTCCCATCTGTATGCTGTGGGGATATGAAAGTATTATTGGGCTGCGTGTTTTCCAAGTCCTCTTTTTTCTGAAAAGTTTATTTTTTATCAGTTATTAGAGTTTAAAAATAACCGCGGTTTACGGCAGCTTCACAATGATTGTGTACGGCGTCTGCTGCGGGGTGTTGCGACCGTTTACGACAGCTGCGTCCAGATTATGGCCCAAATTCTCTACTGGCTGCACAATGGCAGCGCCCTGACGGAGGATATTTTGGCTTCAAATCCGTTACATGGTGGAAGGCGGGGCCACGCTATCCAGTTCTTATAATACATCCATGGCTGTGACGTTGCAAGGTAACTTTAGGTCATCCTCAGATCCAAGTGTTTCAACGAGAGCTTCATAATGGCCTAAAATGAGGATATTGAGAACGCTATTGTGGGGCAATGAAGGAACTAAATGACTGAGGGCAGAAATGCTTTACAGGCATCCTAGTCTGGCATAGTGAAAAGGAGAAACAAGCATGATATGTCCTCTTTAACATTAACATGACTGGAAACATCGATAAAATGAGTGTTAACGTAAATAAAGGCTTAGATTTAGGCCATAGAGCATGCAGAGAAGATTTACGCTTTTAAGCAGTTTTATAACGACCTTACCACTTAAAACTTTAAGAAACTGCTCCTGGGTTGTCAGATGAATTTCACCAAACTGTGAAAAAGAAAAATAGCAAGAATTTGTTCTACTGTAAGAGACTGAGCCCGGAACATTCACAGACATATTACAATCATAAGGTTATGGAGTTATAAAATAAAACTTAATAGTCACTGTAAACTGCAGGTTTAAAGTTTGATGTTCATTATTAAATTTTTCAAAGCTGTTACATCACCTGAACATTCGCAGCTGCCAGCAGCCAGCCAACTGACTCCATTCTCCCTCTCCCATTGAGGTAAGTGAGAGTGACTTTATCAGCCATGGCCGGTTTGTGTTGATAAAAGAGTCAGACGTGTGCTACAAGTAGGAAGAAAGCAAACTACTCACAAAAACACCGGGCACATATGCACAACCATTCACAGACGATGTTTGTCCTGGTCTTTACCTCAACAGAGAGCTGTCTTCCGGGACACAGAGGAGAAGAGGGAGGGGTCAGTCCTTTATGTAATAAGGTGGTACTAAATAAACTAAGAAAAGAGGCGGGAACAGCCCTTAATTGGTTACTTATTACCAGTAGGAACATGGCTCATCAGCATTTTCATGTAATAGAGTGGTGCAGAGATAGTGTAATGTGTTAAAGTGGGGTGTGACACATCACACGTCGGGATTTCTGAGTCCAGATTGGGAAATTTCGACCGAAGTGATCACCGGAGGCTGAAATTACTTCTGGGAAGTTGGCAGATCCATTTGCATGTCGCGTTCCATTTTGCATTTATGTCCGAGTTGGGAAGAGGGGAGTGGGAATGACGTCATATCCGGGTTATAAGCGTTCCAGTTATAAAGTTGGAAAAAACTTGCTGATCTACCAGGCTGTTGTTAGGTGTTGTGAGCACGCCCTGCATTGTAGCTCGTACATACCACATCAGGAATGTCAATAATACTAAAGCAGCATTAAAATATACACTGATGTAATGTAACAGTGCGTTCCAGTTGAGTTCAGAACAGATTCTAAGAGATGCAAATTAGATACATCACTTTTAACACCCCCTCAGGCTGGAATTATCCACAGGGAAGTCAGACGATCTACAGGCTGATTTTATCAGTTCCTTACTGAAACATGTTTCAGTGGGATTTGACGTAATTCCCATTTCCCTCATCCCAGTTCAATTGAAAATGGAAAACACCAATAAATATGTAATTGGGAATTGGGAAACTTACACTGCCTGGCCAAAAATATTGCCACCAAAAAACAAGGTCTCACCCTCTAATATTTCACTGGACTGCCTCTAGCTTTGATTACAGCATGCATTGGCTTGGGCAATTGTTCCAATATGCTTCTGCAATGCAGCAAGATTTGTCCCAGATCACAGCTCTGCCCACACAATCATGGACAGTAGGCACTAGGCATGATGGATGCATTATTTCACCTGCCTCTCTTCTTACCCTGATGCTCCCATCACTCTGGAACAGGGTCAATCTGGACTCATCAGACCACATGACCTTCTTCCAGTCCTCCACAATCCAGTCTTTATGCTCCTGAGCAAACTGAAGCCTTTTTTCTGGTTAGCCTTAGTGATTAATGATTTTCTCAAGGCACACAGCTGTTCAGTCCCAATCCCTTGAGTTCCCTTCACATTGTGACTGTGGAAATACTCTTACTTTCACTATTAAACACACCCCTAAGTTCTACTGTTGTTTTTCTTTGATTTGATTTGGCCAAACGTGAGCATTTAAGATCATTCAAGATTTTTTTCTGACCACAATAGTCCCCCACTATCCTTTAATTTAGTTTTTAATAATGTGTTGGGCAGTTCTTAACCCAGTTTTAGTAATTTCTGCAATCTTCTCAGACTTTTTCTCTGCTTGATGCCAATGATTTGACCCTTCTTAAACAGACTAACATCTTTTCCAAGACCACAGGATCTGTCTTTGACATGGTTGTTTAAGCAAAGAGAAGCTACTCATTGGATCAGCTGGAGTAAAATAACTTGTTTCCAGCTGAAAGAGGATTGCCCATGCAGTAATTATCCAATAGGAGGCTTTTACCTGTTTGCTTAGTTAAATCCAGGTTCCTACTTTTTATTTGGCCAGGCAGTGTATGTTATTCAGCTGATCTCGGTACTTGGATTCTACAAGGTGCAAGTTAGATACAATACTTTGAATACCCCCTTTGATCGTAATTTCCCACTGGAAATTCGTATGATCTTCAGGAGTCTATCCCAGTTGCCCTTGGAGCGACAGGCGGGATACACCAATCATCAGTTGGTCTTGGAAATGGAATTCTATGAACTGAATAAAAGAGTGTTTTCCAGTTGATCTTAGAACCCATGTTAAGTGGGCTGTGACTCACTTCACGCTCTGTGTGTGTTCTGTTTCCCTTCTGCAGCAGCTCCCGTGGGTGGGGGAGAGCTCATTGTTGATGTTTGGTTTGAGTAAAGTCCTGTCTGTTTGCAAAATTCTCCTGTAATACACACCACATTGTTAGCTTATGTTTTTGACCCTCATCAGGTCTGCCGCATAAATCTTTCAACACACAAAAGCACTTTGGTTTATCAGATGTGCACTGATTGGACTCGTAACTTGAAAAATGTATTTATTTATTTTTTATTTAACCTTTATTTAACCAGGGAGTCCCATTGAGATTAAAAAATCTTTTACAAGAGAGACCTAGCCAAAATAGCAGCCGTACAGAGTCACGGTTCATAGAAAATGACACAACACAATAAACAGGTTTAAAATAAATAAGCAAATACACATTTGGCTTTCAAGAAAAACAACCACATGTCTCTGTCCACACTCTTAATGATGCTCTTAAATTCATTAAGAGATATCATTGAATCCAGTTTTAGCTCTTTTTGAAGATTATTCCACGACCAAGGTGCATTAAAAGAAAAAGCAGTTTTCCCCAGGTCTGTAAAAACTCTGGGTACAGAGAAGAGCAGCAAGTTAGAGGATTGTAGCTGGTAAAATCATCCCTAATCTGAAGTAAAAGTGTCTGTCTCACTCGATGACGTTACTCTGAGGTGGGGGTTTGCACAGACTTGTTCAAGGAGGTGTCAGCTGTCTGCAGTGATGCTGTGCCGGAGACATTTAGGTTCTTCTGTTCATCACTGACCATCAAAGTTTTGATTGTAAAGGGAAAAAAAAGGAGCAAATACACATATACAAGTTGTGAAATTATCACTGGTGGGCCAGATTAGTGTTTTAGTGAAATCAAATGAAATACTGTCCAGGCTTCAAACTGACATAATATTCAGGAAAAAAGCACTATTAAAACTTAAAGACTTCCCTGTGTATATCCGAGTTCTTTAAGTTGTTGTTTAGTTCCCATTATTGACTATCTATATATCAATTCCATCCTGTGAAGTTTATGTGTGCTTATTTTACAGTTTTTAATACATTTTTGATGATAAACAGACACAAAACACTCAAAAAAATCCCCAAAATATAAATTTTATTCATTCAAATCTTTGCATCTGTACAGATACTGATATTAATAAAGACTTCAGCAGCTCCAGTTATTCAGCCTTTAATTGATGGTCCAACACAAAGAGGAGTATCTGGTTGATTCATATGTAGACCAGACTACGACTGATGAAGGTTTAAAGCAGGTCGTTCCAGTCAAAAACCTCCCTGTCGATCTTCACATGAAGGATATCTTCTATTGGCTTTCTCTTACTGCCTGGTGTTAGGAACTGTTTGATAGGGTGTAACTGTATCATCCTTCCCTGGAAAGACTGAAGGGAGACACAAAGACAATCCATTTGGTTTTAAAGCTCCAATCATGACTGATACTTAAATATTCATTTATTTCATTTAGTTAAAACTTTCATCACCATAAAGGATTATTTAAACAAACACCATAAATCCTATTCCAAAAAGCACCTTAAATTTGTATTTTGGCACACTGGTTATTAAATAATTGAGATTAATCAGAGCTTATTCACCCTAATGCTGGAAAATTCTTTCATGATTCCACAGAATCTCTCCTCTAGCATCAACGTGCACTCCAGCAGGAGCACGTCAGCCATGGTCAGCTTTCCTCCAACCAGGTGGACTTTCTCAGTCAGTGCCTGAAAGCAAACGACAAACTCAGAGAGCTATTTAAAACCTTGTTAGTTATAGTAAGGGTGGGAATCGAAAACAAATTCAAGTTGAATCGGTTACGACTGCCTCAAGGAACCTCTCCACTGTCTTCAGCATGCTTTAGAAATGACAGACGTCACCCTGTAATCGGCGCAGTCCACACTTATTTTTTTATTTAATTTAACCATCATTTAAACAGATAATTCCCTTTGACAGTCCTTGATCTAAACCTTGATTTATGAGCTGTGTACTGTGTCTACCATTGATAATTTATACAAAATCAGATTTTAAGTGATGTTTCCAAAACATGTGTTCATGTAGGACAACAGCCTCCATGTATGGCTCTATTCTGAATAAGATTCAGGTATCATGGACATGATAAGTGTTACCTTTTCAAACACTGGGAGGTAGCGCTCTGTTGCTTTTTTCTCAATTTCAGCCAGTTTTGCTTTGGGATCCTTGAGGAAGGGCAAATACATGATCATTTCCATCAGATCCATCACTCCCTCTGTGTACATGTTGACCCTGAAACATCAGAAAAAGGGAAAGTGGGTTACACAGCTGTTTTCAGAGGGAACTGAAAGTTTATCATTAAGACGAGGCCAATGAATGTACAAACCTTAGTTCCAATGAAGTTGGGACATTGTGTAAAATGTAAATTCAATACAACACTTATTAAATACTTGTCAACTTATATTCATATGAAAAAAACTACAAAGACAACAGTCAAATGATCTTTATTGTCTATCTTTGGGGACATTTGTCTTTGATAGAGGGGTCTGGTGCAATGACAACACATTCAGCACAATCTAATCATGCGTCCGGAGTTAAGTAAAAGAAACAAACAATTTGAATAGATGAATTATTAAAAAAAACAGGAAAAAAGTGCAAGCCAGCATCTCAGTGCAAATTAGGCATAACTCGACCTCAGAATCTATTCTGTCTATCCTGGGCAATCTAGTCATAAATGAGCTCCACTGATGGACGGATGACTGAGTGTTTCTATCTGTAGGTTTATTAGGAGTGGGATTTTTTGTTTGATGATTTTTAAATTGATTTATTTGTTCAAAAAAGATTTTTTCCACATTTAAATACCTCGTTTTAGTCTGTGTTTATAATCCACTTTTAAGTGAAATCCAGGCTTTTGAAGAGAGAGTATAAACAGCTGGTTAAAATATATTGCTGAATAAATCTGAAAAACGGACTCACATGTGATGTGTATTTTTCCTGATATAGTCTGTAGGCATCATCATTGTTCATCTTTTTTGCTGGTGGTATAAAAAGCTGACTAAAGATTGCAAAAATCGACAATAACGTAGAATCTCAATTTAAATTGAATCAGCACCTAAAAAAAGATTAGCAAAAATCCAATAGGGAGAAAAATGTATTGTCCCAGCCCTAATGTTTACATAGAGGGTCTGTGTACCTCCTTCTCAAGTTATATAGATCTTTCTTATGCAGATGCGTTTTTTAACACAGCTCTTTCACTACAGATCTACATTGCCAACCACTGGCCCAGCATGGGCGCTACAGCTTTTTCAGTGCTTGTTGTGGATCCATGTGAACCCGGGGCGCTTTTGAAAATGCAGAGAAAAAACCTTTCTGTTGCTGTTGAAAACGTTGGGCCTTAACGATGTGCTCAACGTTACATTAATGGATGTCTACCAAGCTGGGGTTCCCCATCGACCTGGGGTCCACCTGCATCTCCACTGTCCTGTCTGTATTAATCTATAGTTGGTGAGCGTCACACCAGTTCACAAGCCTGTCCACTCCAGTTCTGTGGCTGCTTAGGTTGGTATTAGTTGTTAGCAGACCAAGTATTACAGTGTTGTCTAAAATTTCACAACCTACTGGTTGGGCTGTGAGCTTAACACAATCATCGGTATACAACGTAAACAAGAAAAGATCTCTGCTAAACAGCTCAGTTCCAGATGTACCTTTTCCACAACAAATATCGAATTAGCTGATTTGTAAATTCTGCACAAGTTGACTAAGTACTATGTAACAAGCAGAATGTGTCTTGTCAGTGGCTCGTTGAAATAAGAAGGGACGTCCTTGAGAAAGATGTCCCTTAGATGACAGCACATGTTGCTCCAAAACCTGTATGCACCTTTCAGCATTAATGGGGCCTTCACAGTTGTGCAAGTTGCCCATACCATGGGTCAACAGTCTAGATGGTCTTTTTCCTCTTTAGCCCAGAGGACAGGACATCCAAGATTTATAAAAACTATTTGAAATGTGGACTCATCAGACCAGAGCACACTTTTCTGCTTTTCAGTCTATCTCAGATGAGTTCAGGCCCACAGAAGCTGGATTGTTGTTATTTAGCTTTACATGGCAGAGTGTTAATTTGCACTGGTAGATGTCGCAGTAAACTGTGTTCACATGCAGACATTTCTCCAGATTCTCTGAATTTTTTGATGACATTATGGACTGTAGCTGATGAAATCCCTAAATTCTTTGATACTGTATAACTTAGAAATGCTGTTCTTAAACTGTTGGCCTATTTGTTCATGCAGTTGTTCACATGGTGGTGAACTCTCCCCATCCTTGCTTGTGAACATCTGATCTTTCGAGGATGCTCCTTGTATATAATTCATGAGATTGACGTGTTTCCAGTTTACCTGCTCACCTGTGGATTTTTCTAGGCAGGAGTTTTTTCCTAAACTTTCCCAGGCTTCTGTTTCCCCGTCCCAGTTTTTTTGGAATGTGTTGCAGGCATCAAATTAAAAATGAGTGAATATTTCCAAAGAACAGTGAAGTTAAACAGTTTGATTATTAAATATCTTGTCATTGCCATGTGTTCATTTGAATGTAGGCCAAAACGGATTTGCAAATCGCTTTATTATTGTCTTTTTTATTTTTTTAAACAATGTGCCAACTTCATTGGAATTGGGGTTTGTAGAAACAGTAATGGACATATTTGAGACGTACTTGAGGTTTACAAATATCTGAAAATTTGGGTCTCATTTAGGAGAAGGTTGTGTGTCCTAATGCCACACCAGTTGAGAACCACTGTATTAAGTATCAGATGCTCAGTCTTTTAAGTAAATATAAAACACTTCTTACATGACACGCTCTTTGATATCATTCCCGTGAAGGTTGTACTTCTCTGCGATGTACTGCAAGATGGCCTTTGACTGAACGAGCTTCATGCCATCGATTTCCACCAGAGGGACTTGTTGAAACATGAGATCTCCATCTGGAAGCAGAGCAGCAGGTCGTTCATGAGGACACTCCCATCTATATCTCTAATTAATTGTAACAGATAAATATTCCTGTTACTCAAGTCGAACTATGGTAATCTTAACAGAATAATTTTATGAACTTTGTGATCATATTTTCAAATTTTCTCTGCTATATTTGTTTTTGTTTTTTTTTACAATTGATAAGAGAAGTGATCAGTGCATCTGCCAGTGAGGTTATGTGTCTGCAGCTGTTGTTCGTTAATTCATTTGTTTGTTTGTGAACAGGAGAACTAAACAAACTATGAATGGATTTGGATGAAATTTTGGAGGAATGTTGTCCATGGCAGACGAAAGATGTACATAAATTTTAGCGGTAATCGATGTCCAGATGTAGATCCAGGATTTTTTTTTTTTAGTATTTATTTGGATTATGAGAGAGCAGTTTTCCACTTTTTTGCAAATAACAAATTCTTAGCAGATATTGATTATATTTTCAGGGAATTTTGGTCATTAAAGTTTTCCACATTTTTGACAGTAACTTGCTGGACTATGGTATAAAAACCTCGCTGAAGGTTTGTGCTCTTGATGCACTTTTGCTTAGTGACTACATTTGCCATGTTTTTGTGTATTGCTATAATGCTTGTACATGAGCAAACAATCAACCGATCAAACTTTATTTATATAGCACTTTTCCTACAACATATGTAACTCAAAGTAAACATTAATTATGCACTTGTGATTGAGTAAATGGCGGGGAATTTATGTTTTTCTTTATCCTGCTCTTTTTCGGACATGGAATGTGACAGAAAATGTAAATGTGTGCATGTATGTGCAGTATGTGTACACATTAGGAAGCACAATATTGGATTTTTTGTTAATATCCAATATGCCAATATTTCAGAACTTCTGATACGATACATAAAGATGACAGAAGGTGGTTCTTTTTAGATTACGCCTATGTCATATGCAAAATTAATTTTGATGGTAACAGGAAAATTAAGCTCCCTTTTACTCTGCCCTTTTAAAAGTTAAAACACTGAGTTACTTACCTACTGATCAATCTAAGACACCGATTCAAATATATAAGACTCAAATATTGAGGATGAGGGAATACAAAGATGTCAATTTAAAGTTATTTACTTGCATTCCTGAAAAGAAATAGTATTTTTTGTAGTTGAATATATGTGTGTATCTATTTGTATATATGTCAAATCAAACTGTATTACAGTCTCATGGTAAAGATGAAACAAGACAATGTAAGAAAAACACACAAAGAAGTTAATAAAAATGTTCAGAATATATAAAAGTAAATAATTATATAAAACATTTTGACATTTAATAGACAGCTGTACCAGTGCCTCCATAACTGTGACCTATATCTAACTGTTAATTATAGCCATACATGATAGCTTTATTCTTAGAGGCATCAAGTTTGTGCATATGTATGTATGTGTGTATTTATTATTTCTGTGTGTGAATATACAGCATATATTATAAGAGAGTCTGTCTCTCTTTATGGAAGATCATGTTCATTAACATGACTGGAAACACTGATAAAACGAAAGTTAAGATAAATAAAAGCTTGTATTCAGAGCACACAGATAAGGGTTACATTTTTGATCATTTTATAATAAACTTACCACTTAAGAGTTTCAGAAGCTGCTCCCGGGTTGTCAGATGAATCTCATCAAACTGTGAAAAAGAAAATCAAAGACAGTTGTGTCCACTTTAAGAGATAAAGTCACGGTCACAGAGATATATTATAGTCTTAAGTTTATTCAGATACAAACTGAAATTTCATAGTCATTGTAAACTGCAGGATTAAGGTTCAGTGGTCATTGTTTATTTTTCAAAGCTGTTACATTACGTCAACATTTGCAGCTGCCAGCAGCCAGCGAATTGACTCCATTCTCCCTCTCCCATTGAGGTAAGTGAGAGTAACTTTATCAGCCATGGAGCTGGTTTATGATGATGAGGTGTCAGACGAAGTGCTAAAAGGAGGAAGAGTGAATTGCTCGTAAAAACACCGGAAACAAATACACAAACATTCAAAGACGACGTGTGTCCTGGTCTTTACCTGCACAGAGAGCTGTCCTCCAGAAGACTGAGGAGAAGAGGGAGGGGTCAGTGTCTTATGTAACAAGCTGCTGAATGAACTAAGAAAAGGGCTGGAACTGTGATTAGTTACTTATTACAAAGTGGTGCAGGGATAGTGGAATGTGGTAAAGTGGGATTTGATGTGCATTTGAGTTGATTTCTTGCTGTGTTCCAGTTGTAGTGGGAAGTGAGATTTTTGAGTTCTGAATGGGAAAGTTCAACTGGAACACCCTGAGGTCAGAATTTCCTACTGTGGAGCTGGCATATCCTCACCACCCCTAAATTGACAATCAAACATGGCTTTCCCAGGTGTAACATTATTTATCTCCTGTAATATTTTTTATTAGCACTTCTGACTAATTGTTTGTCGTACTAAACCAGCCGTATGCCCAGTATTGTGCGATGTATAGATATGGAAATACTGCTTTTGTGTTACCGTAAAATACCAAATAAACGTCTGGTTCCAATTAACTGCCCAGTCCCAAATAAACGCCAGGTGTAGCAGTACACTTTGACAAATAGACCTCTGTTCCAAATAAACACCTGGTGTAATTTACTTGGCACGGCCTAGGAGCTATGGTCAAAGTTTACAGAACACAAATGCGAATGCCTTAACTAACATCAGGAAGCCGGTCACATCAGTCAGTGGTTCATTACTGCTTATCTCCATGGCCCTGGTCCAGCGAAAAAAAACTTAACTTCCGGTAGTTTCTTACCAGTATTAAGAGTGTTTAGAGAGAGCCGAGTTGAAAGAAGAAGACAAGAGTATAACTACAGTACTGTAATTTTGCCTTGAAAATGTAATGGTGATATTCATACTGGTGTAAATAAATAATTTGATTACATTTACTATATTTTTTTCATTTTTTGCTCAGCAAGATTTTAGTGCAAAAAGAATTAAACGCCTGACCCAAATAGTCGCCTGGTCCCAAATAAACGCCTGGTCTGCTCAGTGATTGAAGCAAATAAATGCCCCGGCAATTATTTGGTATTTTATTTACATTCTTCATGTGGTATGTGTGAACTGCAACACAGGGCGTGCTATCAGCGGCTAATGATAGTCTGGTAGATGGGCAATTTTTTTTCCAACTTTGCAACTGGAACACTGATAACTTGGATATGATTATTCCCAATCCCCTCCTTCCAGTTTCAATGTAAATGTAGCGCAGCAACAGAGCCGGGATTCCAGATGCAAATTAGATATGTCATTTCTCAATGGGAACTCGGACAATCTTTACTACCGTGACTTTACTAACTTGAAACTGGATTGCGTTTTCATGGGATGTGATGTAATTCCCACTCCTCTCTTCCCAGTTCTAATGAAAAGGTAACGCACCTATGGATCATCACTGGGAACACCGTCTTAGGTCAAAATGTCCAACTTCGAAGTCAAACAATCTTCTGAACTACACCAACTTTTAACCCCATAATTGGTCATCACAGAGAGACAGACAACCATTCATGCTCACACTCATAAGAGCCTGAAATCTGAACGGCCTTGAATGACACAGGGTCTAAAGCAGCAGCCTTAATGGTTTTGAAGAATGAGAAGTACTGCCTATTGTTATCTTTGTTATTATATAAATAACCAGCAGAGTTTTGCTGACTGTTGAACTTTTATTTCACAGGAAAGTATAATTGTACATTTAACCTGACTCTGCGTTTAAAAGATCTCATCACTTAACCCTTTAAATCCTGCACAAAATAGTCATAAAAATGTCTTTTTTACACATTGACACCAATTTTTTTGAACACTAAATATTTGTAAATCACTGACCTTTACCAAATGGTTGAGTTGGGAGTTTATAGTTGATGAAGCAATTCCATTGTAAAAGTGAAACGAGGACAAAGATCAAGTAAAATGTCCTTCGTTGCGAGACACTTTTAGCTATTTGGATATCATATTCTTTTAATATATGACATTTTTGTTTTCTATGACCGGTGATTTATATTTCTGGGTTTACTTATTTAATAAATACCCATCTTTAATAAGAAATTAAGAAGACATTACTATTAAAAAAGTTTGCTCTTATTTAAAATTGCATTAGTTCTGTTGGTTGGCCATATACACCCAGCTCATCTGTTTGGTTGAGCATATTATGCGTTATCTTTTTTTTCGTTTGAATATAATTTATCTTACCTCTTAAGACTTGTTTAAATTTATTTGTTGAGGTCTCTGGTACCATCATATATCAGATGCGATCTCACCTTTAAACAGTTTATTAGAATGAGGGAGTGTTACATTTATGAATGGAGGTTAACTGTCATTGTGACTGTTTAGTCATTGAAAACATGAGTCGGTGTTGTTCTGATGATAAAGGATTGAATGTTTATTGCTGATATCCTGATTGTAGGCAGTCAGAAAAGTCAGGCAGTAGCTGCAGAGCCAAACTTCACCAGAATCCTCAATAACTTAACCAAGCAGTTAGATTTAACTGGATGTTAAAAATTTACCAGTTCAACGAGTTTTTTTTTCCAATCTGAGAATTTTAAATCACATTTGTTGTTTTTTACAACTCACAATCTGGTTGGTGTGGCGTTTTGGTCATCTTGATAGCAGTGCCATAAATTTTATCACTGCTGTTTTCTCATAGCAGTGCGTGATGGTAAACACAGTGTCTGATTGGTTAAGTTCATCGGTCAAGATAAATTGTGAAAGTTTTATGGCGCCTATCTTGATGTCAACTTGGTTTCAAGAGGACAGATTCCACTTCAACATCTGCTGGTTTCAGAGTCTCCGGGGGTTTGAGTCCAGCCTCTCCCTTGTATTTTTCTGCGATTCATTGTTACATAACCACCTCAACTCTACCGTGACTGCTCACTCCCTCCTGTTTGCTCCACAAAAGCAGTTCCATTATGTTGTTGTAGTAAAAGTAAATGTTGGCTCAGCTTTACGTTTGTATTCATGTTGTGCTTTGTCTCTTTTGTGATATAATTAATTGCTTTAAAATACTACAGACATGAATGAAGAGGCTGTTTGGTCCGCAAATAAAAGGAAATTTGAATAACAGGCTTTAATAAGCTGTTGAAGGCAGAGTAAGATGGAATTTTTTCAGAAAATTTGCTCTTTAGGGGACCAAAACCCCTCAAGACTGTTTTTTTTTTCTAGTACGGGGTAGCCAACAGGGAGCCTATGAGGGCTTCATCCTTAAAATAGCAAAAGTTAGCACCTCAGTGCTTGAATGAAATAGCCATTGTTCACTTTATGTTTTGTGCATGAGACAAACTTACATTAATACACAAAACAACCAATTTAACGTGTTTTTCAATTTAAACCTGTCTATTTTCTTTACATTTTGACCTGTGGGGGGGTCAAAGTTTACTTTGATTCAGTGATACATTTGTGAAAATCATCTTTAGCTCTGAAGATGTTCACATTAATTCAGCAGGGCTATAAAATCTGTCAGTTCATGCTGTGATATGAGTTGCAAAACATAATTGGCTGTGATACAAATATGAAATTAAACAGATAAAAATGAAGTAATAAAGATACATTTAAGTTTAATTTTCCCAGATTATTTATTAATAATTATTAATAAATATTGTAAAGAATCATTATGGCTAAAAAGTAACCATACTGCATCATATTTAGCCTATTAAATGCATTTTTACATTATTTCAAGGTAAACTATACAAGTTTATATTTTTCAGAAACCTTCATCAAACAAGCCGCCCTCATGCTTCTTCTCATCTTTGGGATTGTACATTAATGACCCCTGCTATGAGTGTGCATGTGCAAACCATCCCAGATTTGCTTTGCTTTGTTGACTTACTTACAAGCACGTCTTCATTAGTTTGTGCATGTGCCCTGCAGTTTAGTTTAGTGTGTGTTTTTTCTCTCAAAAATCCCTTAAAGTGCTAATCTTAGGCTACATTTACACGGACACTCCTGACTTAAAGACACAAAGGTTTTTCCTTTGCACTTTCAAATTCTTCTGCGTTCAGACAACGATGCTGGAGACGTATGGACCCGCTGTAGTATGCATGTCAGTTTAGTAGATGGCGGTGTAGGTTTACAGGGAGGCAGCGCTGCTACAACACATGTACAAAGAAGAAAAACTTTTCACAAACAACAATGGTGAATAGACGCACAGAGATGCAGGAGTTTATTTTCTTGAAAACAAATCAGTTCAGACAACAAATCTGTCTCGATAGTTTTGTCTGGATAACAAACCGAGCACGGTAAGATGCTCACACGTTACTCGGCGGACGGCCGAAGCTGTTGTTGTTCCTGGTACACACAGGCAGCCTTCATCTGAAAGTACTGCGCATGCAGTGACGTCAGCGTTTCACCCTGAAATGCTCTGATGCGGGTTTACATGGAGCTGAATGGAGAGTGTTTTGGAAACTTTCCACCCTGGAGCCCATTTTCAAAAGTTACAGTTTTAGGACAAAACACAACGAGTTTCCATGTAGATGCAAGGCCAAAACGCAATGAAAACTTATCGGATTTGACCGTTTTTGGCACCATGTAAACACAGCCTTAGTCTAAAATAGATTACGTAGCATAACATGTTAAAAACCAGTCATGACAAAGCACACAAGATGGTTTAGAGTTGCTAAAAAGTTTATCTGACGGCTGTAGGCAGAGGCAGGCTAACACTTTCCATTGACTTCCAGTGTTTGAGCTAAGCTAATTAACAGTGGGAAAGCTCTGCCCTGCTCTTCCTTGTTACTGCACGCATAGTCAAAAGAATGGTGTCCATCTGCTTGTTGTGGACTTGGGAACGAGGAAAGACACAATGAAAGAAAGTTGCCGTTCCCTTTAAAACTGCTGGTTGAATTGCAGATCTTAATGTCGTCTGGCAGGGCGTCCGACTGAGTTGTGGCTTTTACGAGAAAGCAGTGCAGAATAGTGTCTTATTGAAGATATTCTAAATGAACCCTCAGACTGTTTTTCTCGCAGCATGAAACACTGTAATGTTCTGGGACGTCCCAGTGTGCATGCTGGTGCCCACTAGAGCGAGGAAGGGGGGTTCATTAGTAGGCGCTGACAGCAGATTTGGATTCTGCCAGCACCAACTGTTGGGGACTGAAGCCAAGCACATTATGCATGGAGGTCTTTGCCATCAGGGCTCAGTCTGAGGCTGCCTGCCAGCCAAGTCCATTGTCTCATTGTAAGATTTCTGTGAGCGTTTGATTGTGTCTTTCCAGGAGGCCGCTGCTCCACTGTTTCACTTCAGTGTTAAACTTCCAGCCATGCCTCTCATCTCCTCAAGGGTTAATTATCCTCTATTGTCACTGAACAGTCTGCAGGAGAGGTTATGAATGCTAATCGAGCAGAAGTGCTTTACGGTCTCTCTGGGTTTTATTGAGATGACGATGCTCCTGCACTGAAGCGTGTAAAATAATCAGTAGCATTCAGAAACCACACGCCTGCTCTGGTTCATGTAAGTCCACAGCTACAGTCATGTTGAGGCCAAACATGTCCCTGACCTCTGCTCGGGTTTGGTGTGTCTGATGTGTTTTTCAGTTTTAAAAAATAAGCTACATCATCACCTTTATTACTCAACAGGCTGGTACCGTAGTTTATTTACAGAGCTGCTCGTGGTTAGAGTAAGCATTTGTTTTTCTTTGATGATGAAGGATTAAACAAATGTTTGGTATTTATGAAGTAAAGGCTGTTAGAGTGATATTTAAACAGAAAAATCGACAGTCTCAGTGGCTCAGATCAGCTTCAACATTTTCAGAGAATGTTGGTCAAAGCGCAAAAAGTACTTTATTCAAGTGTGCTATGAGTATGCTTATTTAGCACTAAAACTGAGGCAGTATGCTTGAAGTTTCATAATTATGCTCTATATTTTAGAAGCTTGGGAATAGTATGGTGAAGTATACTTGGCTTATATTAAAACATATAAAGAAAAGTCTAAGACTAAGTACGTTTATACTGAGACTTACACTGATACTGTAATCTGATACTCTTGATCTTGATCCAGGTACAGAGTAAGGTCAAGTGATTGCACAGTCATCCCAAAAGTCAGGACACACACACACGGCGAGGCGTCTTTCCAGTTTTACAGCCCTCAACTGTGGAACAGCCTGTCGTAGGACCTCAGAGAACGTTCTTGTTTTTAAGAGCAGGCTCAAGACACACCTTTTTAGCTTAGCTTTTAATAAAGATTTGATTTATTAAATTTATTTATATTAAGTTACCACTTTGTTTTTATTTATGGATTTTACTCATTTCTTATCTGAATGTTTTAGTCGTACTATTTTATTGTCTGGTTCTTAGTTTTTATTGATATCTTAGTTTTTACTTATTTTATTCTTTTATCATTAGATACTCCAGTGTTTCCTCTGTGGGAGCCCTCTGCACCAGGAGCTGTGGTTGACTATGGCTGCAGGACTCTGTCTCGTAGGTTCCTGGAGGGGTTTTGAAGTCCATCATCTCTCCTCTGGGTTCTGCGTCGGTGTCCTGTGGCTGTGGTCGACTCTC
Organism: Scarus forsteni; assembly: GCA_036419115.1. Lineage (NCBI taxonomy): Eukaryota > Metazoa > Chordata > Actinopteri > Labriformes > Labridae > Scarus > Scarus forsteni. Next base: position 27,010,706 of record JAZDUH010000327.1, on the reverse strand, counting down.
AGCTCCTGGTGCAGACAGCTTCTCTGATCACACTTTCTCACCTGGTTCGTCTGTACTCAGCCTTTGTTCTTGTTCTTAGTTTCTTGCACTTTTTAGTCTGTGTGTGTGTGTATGTGTTTGAGGGTGAGAGTGTGTGTCTGTTAGTGCGTGCGTGCATGAGTGAAGCCTTGTGTCCATGTGTGTGGGTAGTTTATGTAAAACGGGTGGGAAGGTGGGTTTGAGGGAATGTTTTAATTTTTTCTTCAATGTAAAGTACTTTTGTATGAAAAGAGCTTTATAAATAAAGTTTGATTGATTGATTTAATTTTGCAAAATAAAAATGTTTTTCACTACACACATTTGCTTTGAGGTATTACCCTGTTGTAAACTTACATGTTCAAGATCATATAGTGCTCCAGTTTTAAAGTTTACAGTAAATAGTTAATGTGGTTGATTGTATTATCTTTATGTGCACGTGTGTTTAAGCAGACAGCCTCTTCTTTAATCTGTCATAGTTTTGACTGTTTCTCAAAACTTATTTTTTGTTTAATCTGTACATGAAGGGGAATTAAAAGAAAGTTGAACTTACAAGTATACTTACAGTATAATATGTAAAGTAATACACTTAAAATGACCTAATTAAATAAACTTAAAGTATACTTTTATAAACTTAAAACTGTTTCAATTTAGTCTGAAGAGGTATTAAATTAGTACACTTTCAAGTACACTACAAGTACATGATCCGTAGTATACTTGCCATATTTATTCTTATACTCAAGCATACTTAATAAAATGAACTTCAAGTACACTCCTTTTTGCTAAGTGAACAGATTTTGGCAGTGATCCAAATCTGGATGTGAATCCAGGACTTTTTCAAAGATTTGTTAACAATGCAAGATTGAGCTGTTTAACTTTTTTCTTTTTTACCAGTAAGTTCTAACTCAATAGGTTCTTGATGGATTTTGATGATACTTTCAGGAGATCATGTCCATTGCACTAAGGAGAAGTGCTTAAATTTTGGTGGGGATCCATATTTGGATGTGGATCTAGGAATTTCTGTAAGGATTTATTAACCAATGCAACCAGTGTTTAAAATGCCTTTGCATTAATATTTTTACTTTTTCTCCAGAATGCAGTGACACTGTTTCACATCCATGTCATGTGTAAAAACATTCATTAGCTGCAGTACGTTTTCAACATGAAGTCTTTATTAACCTTCACATGGAGCATACAAGGACACTTCACTTTTAATATTATTTACAATATTTTGTGATAAATGACCATGTAACTCTCAAATATAATTGAAAAATATACATTTTAAAGTGTAATCTTCACACATTCACATTTGGTAATGTTAATAAGGACTAAAATGACTCCAGTTATTCGGACAGGTTGGCTCCTTTTATAATTGATGATCCCATTGAAGAGAAAATCTGATTGGCTCGCTTGTGGACTTGGCTATTGGCCAGTTTTCGGGTACAACACCTGCATTGCCGTCTCCATGAGGCCCTCATCTTCCATTGGCTTTCTCTTGCTGCCTGGTTTCAGGAACCGGTCAACAGCAGGAATCTGGATCATCCTTCCCTGAAAAGACTGAAAACACACAAGAATTGATTTGGCATTAGAGCTCCTTTCATGACTGACACTTAGATAGTCATTTATTTCATTAAATTAAACAATCCCTATTAATCCTACACCTCAAAGCACCTTATATTTGTATTTTTACACACTGTGGTGATTATCTCATGGTGATTAATCAGAGTTTATTCACCTTAACATTCCCAAAATCTTTAAGAATATCACTGAATCTCTCCTCCAACATCAGGGTGCACTCCAGCAGGAGCACGTCGGCCATGCTCAGCTTTCCTCCGACCAGATAAACCGTCTTGGTCAGCGCCTGAAAACACAGTCAGAGGGTATTTTTAAACCTTGCTTGTAAAACTCATTTGTCATTTTGATGGTCATAATATCCTTAAACATTTTACTCAGTTGCAGTTTTTGAGTATCAGTAGTTTTGCTGTTTTTGGAGAAACATGTTCCTCCACCACACTGAAGAGGAAATGTGATTTTGGCACATCTTTTTAAATGTTCCTGTTCCATGTCCTTTCACTCCCTGAATCTTTCCTCTCAGTTGGCTGCATTTTTGTAACTCTTCCAACAGTGCAGATGTTTGTTCTGGCTTTGCATCCAGTATGAATTCCCCTCGCTTATCTGAATGTGTCGTGGTTGTTGATGCAAGTAGTTAAGAAACTTAACTGCTGGGATTTTCATGCACAACCGTCTCTAAAGCTCACAGTGAAGGTAAAAAAATAGAAAATCTCCAGAGAGCAGCAGTTCTTTATTATTTTACTGCACTTGACCTAAGCAGTAAAGTTGTGCTACTTTGTCTGGTTAATTGTCTGTGCCATGTTCAGATGTCATGAAGTTACCTTTTCAAACACGGGAAGGTAGCGCTCTTTTGCTTTTTTCTTAATTTCTTCCAGTTTTTCTCTCCTTGCGTCCGCGTCTTTGGCCGCGATCAACATCATGATCATTTCCATCAGATCATGAAGTCCCTCTGAGTACATGTTGATCCTGAGGGGACACATCAAAGTGAGACAAATTCACATGTGACAAATTCATAATTCATAGACTAAATCGGTGGTTCTCAGCTGGTAGGCGGGGGCACAGAAGTGGGTTGCAGAGCTTTGAGTGTTTTTCATTCAGAGATTTTAATGGACATGTGTAGAGTTTCTCAGTGGGCTGTGGTAGGCTATAATTTATTTTCTATCTAACAGACTTTCGGGTTCAAACAAGCTTTTAGAATCGAACCCAGTTCAGCTTTAGATTACCTTTAGAGGACCAGAGCTGATCCAATATTAAATGAAATTGTTTTGTCTAGCATTTCTGTGAGATTTTCCATTTTGTTCTCCTTGGGTGGGGATGGGCCACATGCAGCTCTCCACATCACTCAATGAGGTCTGAGGAAATTTCAAATTGGGTCAAATTGGGCTATTTTGTTGTCCTGTGAGCTCATAATGGCGTTTCCTCAGTCCTATAGTTCCGGCACTCAAGGTTTTTAACACTGTTTTCCTAGTTTTTGCTCTACATGGATTACTTTGTTCCAGTTGGCTTTATCTAAGGTTGTCTTGCATGTTTTTTTTTTTATATAAAGCACTCTATGCTACATATTTTCTGTAAAAAGTGTTATAAAAATAAGGTATGATTGATTTTATTTATACTATTTTTGTTTATTTATAGCTTTTCCTCGTCTCTAGTGTGACCCTTTAGCATTAAAAGTAGTCTCATGTGCCTTCTTGGTTATCAAAGTTGCCTTATTTTTCAGTTTAAACAGCAGCATTTTGCGTTTAATAAAACACTGGTTTCACATTTTCTGAAAATTTGAATCATATTTCCTCATTGTGGAGGAGGTGGTGCATCCTGAGGCTGAGAACCACCATGCTTCAATAAAAAATAACCTCATACATGACACGATCTTTGATGTCCTTCCCATTGAGGTTGTACTTCTCTGCGATGTATTGCAAGATGGCCTTTGTCTGAATGAGCTTCATGCCATCGATTTCCACCATAGGCACTTGCTGAAACATGAGATCTCCATCTGTGGACAGAGCAGGTCATTGATGAGGACACTCCTTGTGGTATAGCATTGATTTACATCTTTAGGCTTTATGTGCAAAAAGATCATGACATAACTCAGGCATTCACTTTCACCGCCTAACCACATGTGGGTTCAAGTTGAAGGCAAAGAAATGAATTGCCAAACCAACCAGATAAACATGCATGTGATCTGGTTTAAAGCCAAGAGCACACAGAAGAATGCAGCTCTGAAACTATTTTAGAGGAACTTACCACTCAAAAGTTTGAGGTACTGATCACGACTTGTCAGGAAAAATTCATCAAACTGTGAAAATAAAATTAAAGACAGATTTAGGCCACTTTTAAGAGACTCTGTTCCCCTCACAAGGATGTTACAAACTTAAAGCTGTGAGGGAAAATAACTAAAATGTGAACTCTTACAGTCAGGATTTTTAAGTCCTTATTTCACTTAAACCACAATCATCTTACGTCAACTTCTGCAACTGTCAGCAGCCAGCGAATTGACTCCATTCTCCCTCTCCCATTGAAGTAAGTGAGAGTAACTTTACCAGCCATGGCTCCGGTTTGTGTTGCTGTTTGGCTAAAAGGAAAAAGAGAGCGAATTACAAACAAACAAATGCATGCACAGACAAACACAGCACTGAGTCCTCTTTACCTGCTGTCTACTGTGAGAAACTTCAGTGCAGTGAGCTTCTGAGAGAACTTCAGTCTGTTATGTAATAAAGCTGGTCTGAAAAAAACAAGGAAAGAAAAGAGGCAGGACCATCCCAAAGCTCTGATTGGTTACATCTGACCAATAGGATCATGGCTCATCAACATTGTCAGCCTTTTTTTAAACACGCTTAATTATGGACATATTTGGACATGTATTGTTTGAAACAGGACTGAGGATGCAGGGAACATGAGAACTTTGTTTGTTTTGGTGAAGAAGCAAAGTGCAATCATCATCCACTTTACTAGGCACACCTGTTCTGCTGCTCCTACTGCAGACAGCTAATCAGCCAATCACATGGCACCAACATGCTGGAGCTTATAGTGTGACTTAAATCCTGACCTGTGTATGAAATGAGTCAGGATGTTTTATTTAGTTTTACTAGCTTTGAGAGAGAATAGAGGAAGAATTCTACATTTGTGACCTCTTTTTACTGCTGCAATCAAATTTGTAAAAAAAAACCAACCCTTAATTTTGACTTTTAAACAGAAACAGAAACAGAACAGCATCTCCAAATTTCATCTGACTTCCAGAACGAAAATGCTGCTTGATCCTTAAACCTATGCCCTAAAGTACATGTATTTGTTCCACTCCTCGGACTGTTGTGCACATTGTATATGCTTCTTATTGTTCATTTTTACCTCCATGAAGAAGGTTATGTTTTTTTTTCCTGTGTATGTTTGTTTGTTTACTTGTTGGCAAGAAATAACAAAACTGTAGACGGATTTTGCTGAAATTTTCAGGAGATGTTGGCAATGGCCCAACTTAGAAATGCTTCAATTTTGGTGGTGATCCAGTTTAATCACCTTTAGTGAACAGTTGTTTTTGCTCAATAACTGTCTAACTACTAATGAAATCAACATGATTCTGAGTGCTAGTTGTGGGTGTGGGTCAAAGAATCATACTATGATGGTAACTTTATCATGGAACTATTGCTTATAGATGTAACAGCAATATGTGAGCAACCTTGATGGGGTTTGTACTCTCTGAGTGCTTTCTAGTTTGATATGTTTTGCTGCATTCACGTGGAATGAATTTCGTTAAGATGGTCAGAAAACACCATGTTTGAACAATTGTTACACTCAGACTGTTTGGTAAAAAAAATATTATATAAAATAAATATGGTATAAATTATCATATGATACAGTTATTGGCAGATATGAAAACCTTGAAAGATATTTACTGCTGATATTTTAGCCTAATTTATCACCATTAAGTTTGTTTTTGCATGCTTACTTAACTGCTGCCAAAGAGTCAGATTTATGATAACATATCAGTAAATCAGTGGTTGAAGTTCTTAAAACGGCAGATAAAGCCACAAGAAATAAAGCAGCTCTGGAGGGAAAAGGGGGTCTGACTCAGGACAAGCCAGGTGTACCTAATAAAGTGGCCAGTGTGTGTATTTAAAACTTAAATTGATGGATGACTTTGTTTTTAAAATCAGCATTGAAGAGTGCTAATAATGCCACACCCAAATGAGGGAAATTATCATAGAATAAGAATACATGATACTGGATTTTTGCTGATATCCAATATGTCAATATTTCAAAACTGATTATTACTGATATTGATATTTTTGTCAAGATCACAAAGCATCCGGTTTAATAAAAAAATTATGGAGCCCCCTAGGGGACATAAGTGTGTATGTTGTTTGTTTTTTTTACCACTTTGTTTTTTGTCCTACCACTCTATTTTTTTTCGCCTCACACTTTATTCTTTCTCCTACAACTTTGTTTTTTATATCCTAACATTTTATTTTTTTCTCCTAAATTTTTATTTTTCACCTAACACTTTGTCTTAGTACGAGTTTGAAAAAAGAGTTTAAAGTTTAAAAAAAAAGTTGAAGGAACAAAAACACAAAGACAACAGCGAAAAAGACAAAAGTGTTCCTTAAAAAAAGTCGAAGGAGAAAAAGAAAAAGTTGAAGGAAATAAAGACAAAGTGTTAGGGGAAAAAATAAAAGTTTAGGAGAAAAAATAAAAATTTAGGAGAAAAAAATTAAGTGTTAGGATATGAAAAACAAAGTCGTAGGAGAAAGAATAAAGAGTGAGGCGAAAAAAAATAAAGTGGTAGGACATAAAACAAAGTGGAAAAAAAACCAACATACACACTTATGTCCCCTAAGGGGCTCCGTAAAAAATAGACCTGTTCCATTTGTATTGAAACCAGAAAAAAAGACTTTTAATTCTTTACCAATAGACTTTCTTTATTTGTATAAGTGGACATTTAGTAATAAACCCATGTGGCACATTTATACATTCGGACAATATTAAAGCCAATATATGGGATTAAAGAAGCCAGTTCAAACCTTGAAAATATCTGCTGTATATATTGGCAAAAACTGAGGTTTAGAACATTTGCATGTTCTTTTTAATTGCAAGTCAAAGCTGTTAAAGACAGGCAGATTTATGTTTACTGATTAGTAGATTAGTGTTAGTAGCTCTTTAAAGGGCAAATAAAACAGGATCATACTGTCACTGCTTTATAGATAATTTTGCAGATAACCTAAAGCCCAAAAAAACCTTCTTCAAGTTGTTTGTATATATCTTTATCAGCCAAAATAGTTTTATTAAATCTCATTATAATGTTAAGACTCTTGAACACATATCCTTCCCGTGGAGGTTGTTCTTTGTCTGCATGAGCTTCATGGCGTCAATTTCCACCCGAGGCACTTGCTGAAACATGAGATCTCCATTGAAGGGCAGAGCAGTCATTCATGTGGACCCTCCCTGTGGTATAGCATTTATTTACATTGTTTGCCTTTATGTGTACAAAGATCACAACATGACTCAGGCCATTACTTCAGCTTCATGATCTAAGTCTCTGCTTCACCACATGTGGGATTAAGTCAAAGGCAAAAACATGAAGTGCTAAACCAAACAGAAAAACATGCATGTGACCGGATTCTTAAATTTCAGTATATTGGGTACTTGCAAAAATTCAGTATCCTGCATCCCTCGTTGAATCCCACTGATACTGCCCTTTTGTTTAAGCATAATACGTGCGTTATGATGTAGGATGAAGAGCCCCTTCATTGAGCACTTCATCTGCTGTAGCTTCAATTTCACAGTGACATTAAGAGAACCAACTTATGAGCAACATTAATGGCTTTTACTGGTTTGTTTTATGTCTTTTTTTGTTATTAACATGTTTGTACACAATAATTCTTAGGTTACCACTTCATCATCTTTTATTAGTTTTTAAATCTCTTACTGCTCTTTCTTCTTCCTATCAGATTCCTCTGGTCTGCAGTGGTCTTTTAACTGTCCCTAAAGTTAGAACTTAAACATACAGTGAAGCCTCTTTTTGTTATTATGGCCCTCGTCTGTGGAACAGTCTAGCTGAAGACCCGAGAGCAGCACCTACTGTTCATATTCAAGACCTACCTTTTTCATCAAACCTTAAACTGATTATATATATATTCATATTTTTCATTATATTAACTTTTTTGACCCTCTCATTCTGTTTTATTTCACATTTCAGTTCAGATTTGTTATTTGGAATTGTATTCTTCGTTTAAAACTTTTATTTTTATCATCTATTTTAGCTAATTTTATTATGCACCTGGTTTTAGGCTTTATCATTTTATTATTTATTTAATGTAACTGTATTAATTTATTGACATATTTACTTATGTTATCCTGTAGCATTTTTATCTAATGTCTTATGATTTTTTTTAATTATTATTTTAGTCTTTGCTCCTGTGTTTACACATTTTTCATTCAGGACAGTGTTTCCTCAGTCCTCTAATTCTGTTTTCTGTCAGAATTTCCGTTACCATTTTTTTTTCTTTGTGTGTTTGAGTATGTGAATGTGGATTGGGGGGGTCATATATTTCATTTTCTGCAATTATCTACTTTTTATTTCATTTATTACTTTATCTTATTTTATTTCCCATGTAAAGCACTTTGTATTACAAAGCCCTGTATGAAAAGTGATATACAAATAGTTTGGCTGATTGATGATCTTTTCATAAAATATAAATATATTTCAGCTAAGGCCTCAAACACATCATGATACATGTAAAATAAATGCTCTTACCTGCTGAAGTTCAAACCGAGCATCAGAGCTGAGAAGAAAGGTGATTTAAGTGAAGGTGGCATGGTTGTTGTCAGACAAACTACTGATTTACAATGATCCAAAAGAGAGAAAATATCCAGTTAGCAGTTCTCAGAGCTGAAATGCTTTGTTGATACCTGGAGAGAGTGGTCAGGGCAGGTGGAGATGATAGAGAGGAAATGAAAGAGCCATTTGTTACAAGGAGACATCTGATTACTTAACACATTGAATATTAAAGCAGATGGGCTCCAGCTGCTGAAGACCACACCTGTTGCCACTCCTGTACACGCAGAAATTGAAGCAACCATATGTAAAATAACACAAAATGATGAGTCTTGAGTTCTGCTGCAAAATTCAGAAAGCGATATAAAAGCCATGGAGGAATGAATCCATCCTGCCCTGTGTCACCGAGCCGGGCGATGGAGGCGGTGTGAGAGTGTGGGGAGTATTTCCTTGGCACGCTTTGAACCCCTCAACAGCTGAGCTTTGCTTGAACAGAAACATGAACAGCATCTCCAAACTTTATCTGACTCCCAGAACAAAAAAGCTGCTTGACTTTTAAACTTATGCTCTATATTATATGACATGCATTTGTTTCAGTCTTAGGGATTCTTGTGCACATGTGCAGTACAGGCCAAAAGTTTGGACACACCTTCTCATTCAATGTGTTTTCTTTATTTTCATCACTAATTACATTGCAGTTTCTCTCTGAAGTAATGATGGCCACTTGTTTCTCTTAACTTAGCTGATTGGTTCTTGCAATAATATTAATTTTAAGTGTCTAATTGGGCTGTCTGCTGTGCATCAGCCTGACTTCTGAACAACACAAATGATGGTACCAACCCCATTAAAAAGGCAAAAATTCCATTGATTAACCCTGGAAAGGCTCACCTGAGAAGAGAAAACCATTTCAGGTGACTACCTGTTGAAGCTCATAAAGAGAATACCAAGAGTCTGCAAAGCAGTAATCAGAGCAAAGGGTGGATACTTTGAAGAAACTAGAATATAAGACATGTTTTCATTTATTTCACACTTTTTAGTTAAGTACATAATTCCACATGTGTTCATTCATAGTTTTGATACACTCAGTGAGAATCTACAATGTAAATAGTGATGAAAAAAAAGAAAACACATTGAATGAGAAGGTGTGTCCAGACTTTTGGCCTGTACTGTACATGCTTTTCATTCTTCATTTTTTGTTATGTTTTACCGTTTTAATGTGGCATGAATTTTGGCAAGATTGTGCTTTTCACTGATCATTGTTTCCAGCTCAACTCCTACTGCAAGTCTAAAGTACACAGTGTACAAAAAATGTCAAATTCAGACTGTTAAACAAGAAAATGTACCACTAAAACTAGGGATGCACGATATTATCTATATGATAAACTTACTGGCAGATCTGAAACTACTTAAGATATTTACTGCTGAGTTTTAGCCTAATTTATCAGCATTAAATCTAGCACCTTTTGCATGTTATCTTTGCAAGTAAATGCCGTCAAAGAGGCAGATTTTATGTGAACAGATTAATTCAGTGGTTGTAGCTCCTAAACTGGCAGAAAAAGCCAGGAGAATTAAAGCAGCTCTGAAGGCAAAAGGGGGCCCAACTCTGTACTAGTAAGGTGTACCTAATAAATAGGCCAGTGAGTTTATTTGGAAACTTACATTAATGGCTTACTTTTTTTTAGATAAGGGAAATCTGGGATTAAGGAAATAACCATGATTGAAGGATGATCTGGATGTTTTTGTCAAGAGTGTAAAGCCTCCATTTTACTAAAATCAACCTGTTTCTTTAACATTTGCAGTCCATCTGTGCTCGAAATAGATGTAAAATAAAAACATTTCATTTTTTAATAATAGACATTTTTGATCTGCAAAAGTGGAAACTTGGTGATGATAAGGCAAACCATTACAGTTCAATATTACAGCCAACATAAGACAAACATACGGCCAGTTTGTACCAGTAAAATATCAAAAGCTGTGTGTGCACATCCTGCAAAACATGTATCATCTGCAGATAATATCAGCTCTTCACACAGCTATCTGTGATTCCTTCTAACGCATTAAGCAGTGACTAACATACTTGTGATATTTCTTTTTCATCAAACCAAAGATTAAGACAATATAATCTGTAATTATAAGGGCAACATTTCCTTTACACGAGTATAAATGTGTTTATTTTTGAATATTGTGGCGTAAACCATCCATTTTTTTATGCTAAACAAAAAAAAAATTACACTTCTTTCTGTAAACACTACCCTGTATTAAAGAGACCCAGCCTTAATGCACTGGATTATGAGTGTACATTTACAGAGAGCTGCCCTATAGATGTTTAATCTGTAAAGGATTATATTTCCCATGCAGACACGTCCCAAACATGCATACTCAGGGAGGTGATGTTTACACATCAGCTTTTCATGAAAAAAAAACAAGATGAACACACTGATAACCAGTTGTAAATTTAATTATGCTCAATAACTGGCAATCCAACGATCACACTTAAAAGTCCAAGGAGAATATATGAGCTCGGACCATTTCACTTGCAAAAAAAAAAAAGAAATGCACCATGTGGCATCCTCTTGCATTGTATAATATTACTGAAATAAAAGCACTGCCTTGAATGCAGACAGCAGTTTAGATACAGAAATACAAAATAAAAAAAACACAAAGGAGCAAATCTAGGCTCAAAATTTGGCCCGTTGCATTTAGCTTTTCACGTTCACTTGAATATTTTACACCTCACAAACATCCATGTTACATATAAGAAAAGGAGATTATTGCTGTGTAAGATGTATGTACAGGTCTATAAATTATAAAACAACTAGGCCTACTCTTTGGAGGTGAAAGAGTATCAAGGAGCAGGGGGTCTCGGCTCCTCGGAGGGCACTAGCGGTGTCCATATTTGGCAGACCAGTCTGTTCGCCCGTGGATGGACTGGACTGGCGGGCGAGGCAGCAGACCGGAGGTGCTCTTGTTGACCATCGATGTGCTGGCAGACGTGCTCATGTGACTCCGACCAGACTGCCACGTTGCATAATCTGGAGAAACAGCAAAAAGATGAACAATGAGCAAAAGCAGAGGACCGTGTGAGGAATAACATCACGAGTGCTTTAACCAGCTGCCTCGGGCTCTGGGAGCTCGCTCATCAAAGGTCATCATTTAACCCCAACACAGAAAATATATTTAACCTTTCATGCATGTTGCCAACTACAGCAGACGGATATTTGGAATACATTTTATACCCTTTAGGTTGCTGTATAATGTCCATCTACCGGGTGGTAAATTCCAAAACCCTTGTCTTAAGTTTCCTAATAATATTATCTGTGCCAATTTTTACCATATCGAGATATTGCATCATTAATCCAAAGTAGCTGATAAAGGGCATATTGGATATAATGCCTGTATGCAAATTTAAGAATATTTTTTTATTTTAAATGTTGGTGTAATTCACAAGTGAATAGTTTCAGTAAACAGCAATGATACATATACTTCAGATTTTGCTTTTTCTTTAACCCTTTAAGGCCCAAGACCACAGATTATAGCCAGAAAATTCTATTTTTTTGGAGCTGAAATTTTTGTTTCACTTTCTGCTAAAATCCATAAAAATCTAAATGTCCATAAAATTCAACATATAGATTTTTCATATCTTGTTTGATACATTAGGTGTTTTTGGCAACTGAGAATCCATTTGAGGACATTTTTATCATTTATCTGATTGTATTCAGATGTTTTTTTGGTCATTTGTTGATCATATTGAGTAGAGAGAGGTATTATAAAAGTATGTATCAAATATGATACAATTGGCTTTATAGGTTAATTTACTCTTAATAAATGTTTGTCACAGACGTGCGCTTGTTGATCTTTATTAAGATCCACCAAATTACCATTTGTACCATGTATGTATGGTGTCCACTGCAGTGGACAGATAACTCCCCCAAAACATAACATTGAACAAAAAAAAAGACCATGATTTTTAACTTGTTTGAAAGTAAAAAACATTTTAAAATGTACTCATTTGTGTCTTAATATTTCATGCATGAAAGGGTTAAAGACAGAACATCTCTATCCATCCATCCACCATCTTTACTGCCGATCCCGTTTGGGACCTGGGCGGATGGAGCCTATACCAGCTGACACTGAGCGTGAGGCAAGGAACACACTGGGCGGGCCTCCAGGCAATCGCAGGGCTACATAGAGAGAACTAGAAAGCACTCGGAGAGCACAGACCTCTGCCAGTCCTCCTCAGTCCTCAGCCATATTGTCATTTTGACCATAAATATTACTCCTACCTTTATTTCATGTAAATATTTAGATTCCCTGACCATGAAAACATACCATTAGCAACTGGATTCGTAGTGATATCTATTTTAGTTCAGTAGTTGTTCACAAAAATCCCATTTTTCGCCATGGCGGCCAGACGCTGATCTGGATCAACACCAAAATCGAATCAGTTCTTCCTTTTCTCATGCTGAACATTTCCTGAAAATTTCATCCAAATCCGTCCATGACTTTTTGAGTTATTTTGTTCACAGACGAACAGACGGACGGACAGACGGACAAACTCTCCCAAAAACATAACCTCCTTGGTGGAGGTAATTAACGCAATTTCATGCAACCTGATGATGTGACACGTGTCCCAATACTTCAGCTACAATTCGACACGTATCCTGTTACCCTGCATTAACACCAGAGTGAAGCTGGGCGTCCAGCTGCCATTTATTTTCAATGATCGCTGGCGTCGAGGGCTGATCGAGGCGACGGCGCCAATGAGCGCTGTGATGCGACCAACACGAGCGGAGTGATGAAAGTGTTGTGAGCGACAAGCCGAAGTTGGGAGAAGCTCAATTTTATGCAAATGAACAGCGGCGTGACAGAGGCGTCAGCCAGCTGCGGGCCGATCTGGATTCCCATGCGAAAGATTTTGAGGGGGAAGATACATTTTTAAATATTTTTTCTTTTTCATAAAAACAACTAAAAGTTATAATTTTGAAAACATCATCACTTTACAGTGGAGAAAAAAAAACTTATCTCCAGCCCCAAAAGTGTGATCCTTGGTGATCTCAGGCACTCTGGGTGTAACAACTGGATAAAAATGATCCTTTACGTGACAAAACTCAGACTGACTGTGATTTAGGATGTGTGATTTTTATCCAGTTTTCTGTTGTGTTTGGCTGTGTGATCACTGACAGAATTAATGCTTTCTTTTCACAGTGATTTATCAAAATGAGTGCATTATTTTGACCAGACCAGAGCTTACACAACAACATAGACACTCTGTCTTATAACCTTGTAATGCCATCTTATGTGCCTATTGTGGCATCACATTTAAGTCCTTAAAGGTATTTCTAATCTTCTCATGACAGCTACTTTATCATGCTTTATGGTGTTTACACAGCACTGCCATTATTCATAACCCGTCACTTCAGTTATCAGGCTTAACACGCCACAAATGGATGAGAACGTAATTTACCTTTTACTGGAAACCTGCTTTTCTTGGTTCTATTTTTAACTTCTTGCTGGCTTCATTGAAGAATACTGCTTTCTTCTTTCTAATGGGAACATATCATACGACAGAGCTCTTAACCCCTGAGGCACTTTGGGAGCCAAACTGGGACATTCTGCTTTTTTTTTTTTTTTGTCTCAATATTTTCTTATAATGGAGCACAGATGTGAAACTTGCTACCATCTGAACTCAAGACCATCACTGGATTCAATATCTTCACCGCCAGGCTTAAGTCTTGGCTCAAAACAAAACAAGCCTGAACCCATTTTTAAAGTATACTGTGTGCATGTAAAGAAGGATTTATCTATTTATTTATTTGAGTATTATTTTTAATAGTATTAGTTTTTAAAAGTTTTAATTTGTTTATTTATTTTAAATAGACTTGATTAACGTTTCACTGTAATTTCTTGTGTTTTTATGTGATGTAATTTCTTGTTTTATGTAATGTGGAAAGGCCCAACCAGGGACAGGAGTTGAGAATTAGCCTTGGCTATAAACTCCACTTGCATGGCATCAGCTGCAAATAGTTTTTTTGTGACTATGTACAATTGCAATGTCCCTGCCAAATAAACAAATAAATGAAATATCTCAGTCTATTTAAATGCTAATTATATGGAAATCATCACTGGAAACTAAGATTTTATGCATTGAAAGTTTAAAAAAAAGTATTTTAAATCTAAATCTTTTAAAATTTCATTTTTTTTATGAGAGGAACCATTTTGATACACAAAGGGTTTCAGTGTAAGTTTTTTAAGAAAACTTTTATTGCTCCAATGTAGTAAAATTAAGGATGGATCAAAATAAATGTTATCATTATTGACCTAGTCAAGGTTGTTATAACCTCGTCCCAAATATTCCACTTTGTACCTTATTTTTGCAAAACATTGCATATATTATGCTTTTCCACATTAAAAAATATCAGGAGTTTGTATGACAAAACGGAAAGAAATACTTGGGAGGGGCTTCTGGAAGCATGGGGTGAAATTTCTCCAGATTACCTCAACAAATTAACAGTGAGAATGTCAAAGGTCTGCAATGCTGTAACTGCTGTAAATGGAACTGCTTTGGTACATGAAGTACTTTAATATATTTTACATTTTTGGGTGCCTCAAGGTTTAAATGTGTTTCTAGGATCAAATTCAGCTTTGATAGTGTTTGGTAACATTTTCCATAACACTTTTAATACTTTTAATATCATATGCCAAAGTTTCTGACACTGCTCTGCCCTCATTGTTCAGTCTTCGAGTTGATGGTCTGCTGCAGGAAATATAAAGTTTTGTCTTGTCAAAAATGCATCTATGAAAACCATAAATCTTACATGATTAAATCAAACCATCTCCATGAAACTCTTTCTTTTGAGGCTTCTCTCACCCATTTTCCTACATCATAGTCCCCTTCTCTGGATTTCTAAAAATAGGCACTGTTAGATGTTTGTGCTCTAAAAAAAGGACACATCCGATAAAATGAAGACGGCTGAAGAAAACAGGAGGAGCTGAAAATCTGCCTCACTTGATGCTGATAAATCCATCGAAGGACCCTGATGTCCTCTGTGTCCAGCAGAGCCCAGGTCTTTTTTGTAAAACGATGGCATGTATCCACCGGGGATTGTGTTTGTACCTGGCGGTTAAACAGACAAAAGTTGATCAGTTTATGCCACACTCATGCTCATGCAGTGCACTATAAGGAAAAAGAAGTTGATGTACCGTGAGCTCCTCTGCTCGGCAGAGTCCCTCCAAAGGGGATGCTGCTGTTCCCCCAAAGATGGCTGCCAGTGAAGTCTTTACTGGCATTTATGGCCACGTTCTTCTTTGTGCTAATGCCTGCAGAAGAGAGGTGCACATAGCTTTATGGGAATGCTTTAAAGGATTTTTCTAACATTGCGAGATCGGTCAGTTTATGATAAAAGTCTGCTAACATCTGAAATGTCACTTTCAGTTGATCTAGATGTAACTTCACAATTTAGTTCTGAGGTGGTAAAAAAACTTTACTCTTCGTTTCACTCTGCAAATGTGCAAGGTGCATGGCCTCTAAAATTTATCTTGAAAACTAGAAAAGCACTGCGCAGACCTCCACCAGCACCACAGTCCTCACTCATAGTGAGATTTTTACCATAAATATTAGTCCTACCTTTATTTCATCTAAATATTTAGATTCCTTGACCAGAAAACATACCATTAGCAATTGGATTCACAATGATATCTATTTTAGTTCAGTAGTTATTCACAAAAATCGCTTTATTCATCATGGCGGTTTTACGCTGATCAGGATCACTTTCAAAATCTAATCATTTGTTCCTTGTCCCTTTGTTCCTTTTTGTGTTATATTGCTAACAGAGAAACAAACAAACAAACAAACAGACGCAGGCAATAACATAACCCTTCTTGGTGGAGCTGAAAAAACATTCTTTCTGTTGTCTATCAAATTCATTTTACTTGTTCTCTTTTGCCGGATTGAGCTTTAAAATTAATCAAATTGCAATCAAATGTCTGTCTGGGTTTTTCTGTTTAACAAACAAGCTTACAATCCTGATACTTTAATATCTTTGTGGGAAAACAGTCAAAAAAGTATGTGTAATTCAAACAAAAATACAGATTACAGTTAAAAATGGCATGTTTGGGCTTTTTACTCCTGTTTTTTAAGAAATGTTCATTCAATTATAACAAAATAGGAACATGAAAAATGAACTGTAAAATGGTAAATTTTCTGTCTACAAACCATTAGAAGCATGTACAATGAACTGTTTCTAGAGTGAGATCATGTTAGCCAGAAGTCAGTTTATGTTAGAATTTGTCTCTAATGTTTTTTCTACTTCCGGTATAAATCCAGACATTTTCTATGAGTTTATAAAAACGTTCACATTGCTGATAAAATGAGACTGTGAAACCTTCCAAATGCAAACTGACTGCACATTATACTTTTATATCCTTTTCTAATTGACCTCTTTCCTAGAAGCCATGCAATACAAAGTTCAGATTTAACTGTTGACGAGTGTGACTCATAAAAACTGTTTCCGTGATTTATGCTTGGACAGTTCATGACCTAAAGGGGGGTTCAGTGGTCACTGAAGTTCTCATTTCTGCTGACGGTCAGAAATCTGCTTCCTCAAAATCATGTGAATGTTCGGCCAAACCATTACAAACAAACATTAAACCAGAATGATTCCCAAAGCCAAAATGTAGAGTCTCTAAAACCTTTAAATACCTGGTAGATATCTGGACTGTCTTAGGTAGTGCTGTTTAGCTGAAGCGGTTCTCGACGGCTCCTGGTAGGTTGAAGCCTTGTTCAGATTTAAAGGGGCGTCTTCTTTAACTTTTGGTCGACTAAAGTCCAAAGCGTTTCCATACCTGAAAAAAAACAAGTGGGTAGAAGTGCATAAGTGCTTGGGAGCTGGCAGAACTTTTCAAAAGCATACCTGGCATGTGATTGGACTTCATCAATCAAATTCATCACAGGCCATTGACGGTCAGAAATCTGCTTCCTCAAAATCATGTGAATGTTCGGCCAAACCATTACAAACAGACATTAAACCAGAATGATTCCCAAAGCCAAAATGTAGAGTCTCTAAAACCTTTAAATACCTGGTAGATATCTGGACTGTCTTAGGTAGTGCTGTTTAGCTGAAGCGGTTCTCGACGGCTCCTGGTAGGTCGAAGCCTTGTTCAGATTTAAAGGGGCGTCTTCTTTAACTTTTGGTCGACTAAAGTCCAAAGCGTTTCCATACCTGAAAAAAAACAAGAGGGTAGAAGTGCATAAGTGCTTGGGAGCTGGCAGAACTTTTCAAAAGCATACCTGGCATGTGATTGGACTTTGTTCATCAATCAAATTCATCACAGGCCATTCAGAAAGTAGTAGATGGATGCTACTGCCACAGGGTCAAAAAGTGACCCACTTGAAGAAACAAACTCTTATCAAAACAAACTCTTACCAGAACATCTTGGAAGTGGAGTGAAAATATCCTTTCTATCAAGAAGTATGTAGTGTTGATATTTCTTCTTCATTTCATAAAGGAATCTGGTCTAGATCTGATAAGACTGCTACCGAAGCTGTTAGCACCTACGCTAATCTTTGTATGAGCAGGCACTTCCTGCTTGTAGCTCCACCTCTTCCTGCTCTAAATGACCCTGATTGGGCCGTGATGCTCTTGGCTGCTTACAATTGTTGTGGATTGGAGGTTGGCAAGATGGATCTGGCTGATTACACTTAGGCCCCATCCACACGAAGACAAAACGCTTAACAGTTTTAAAAACTATCGTCATAAAGACGAAGGCGTCTCAGAAAATGTGTGCGTCTATATGAATGCACTCAATACGCATGAAAACGCTGTAAAACCCATGCCAGACCTCCAGGGTCGCTGTAACGATATGATGGAAACAAGCGGAAACAGACGAAAAAACAGTGAGCATGCGCACTTGCGGCAAAAGTTGTAAACAGAGATTGTGATAAAGTGATCATAAAGTGCCGCAATGTGTCCTTGATAATTGTTTGTTTAACTCGGTGGTGATTGAGAAGGAGATTTTTCTGCAACAGGGATAGTAGGGTCACTGGCTTCATCAGCACATATGCTTCACGTACGCCACCATTGTTGTTGTCGTTACCGCGTGTGGCGCATGTGTGTCAATGAAGATATGAAACTATGATGTGAGCGTATCTGAAAACTTGCGGACAGCCAGTAATCATGGAGCTGTGTATACGGCATTTCAAATTCTTTCCACCCTGGAACCTGGTTTCAAAAATGATCGTTTACAGACCCACAAAACGCCGTCTTCGTATGGATGATACGCAGATTCGGCAAAAAACTTATGCGTATAGACCTCGGTTTGTCTTCGTGTGGATGGGGCCTGAATCACCCATCTAAACTGCAAGATTAAGTTCAGTTATCTTCAAACTTCCACCTGCAATTAGCACATATTTCTAAATAGAATTAGGGCTCACAGACTAAGTCCATTCACAGCTGGATTTAGATCAGCATTTCTCAGCCTTTTTTGTTGTTGGTGAGGAATGTTGAGGACTTTTTGCAGCAGATTTAAAAATCTAGATTTTTTTTGTTCTTGCTTTACTCCAATAGTAACTTGTTGCAATGTTTGAAAATATAGATATTGATATACAGTTTTCATAGTAGACCCCTTCAAGTTTTGCAAAAGCACTTTTCAAAGCTTACATTTATTTCCTAAAATAAGACAAAGTATCAATCAGAGAGTTTCATGTTAATGTTCTGTGAAAATACCTCAACCTTCTGTGTTTATGCAGACAAACCTGCCTACATTTGAACTACATAATCAACATTTATGACACACTTTAGCTCAAAGAGGGAAATACTGATTAGTTTAGGAATATATTTTCACAACATAAAGGCAAAACTTGTTTCAGGTCATTTTTGTGTCAAAGGGAGTTTTTTTTAGAGGGAAAATAGTACCAAGTGTTGAGGAAGAAAATCTGAGATTTTAACCGTGCAGGCCTAATGCACAGAACTACTAAACACAACCATTACTTTGACAGATGGCCTTATTAGGATTCACAGTCAGTCCCACTTTAAAGAGAGGCTGGATCATGACATCAGCAGTAAACAAAATAAAGTTACAGATGACTGCGTTCATAAAGTGGGACATACATCATAACCACGAGGAGAAGTGAAAGCATGTGATTCCAGACCTCAGGCTCACCTGCTCAGTGTGTCCTCCTGCTGCCTCGACTTCTCAGAGGAGAAGTTGCTTTTACCGAGAATGCTGATGGATGTCAGATGAGTGTCCTCATAGTCGTCCCAGTCTTCACCTTTTAGGTGTCCTGTGCTGTGACCCCAGCGTCTACGGCCTCCCTTGGGTTTAACCTGGTAGCTCAGAAGGTTTGAGTTTTCTGACTCCTGTCTTGATTGCTGAAAATATGAGGACAAAGATTTTTAAAAAATGAACCATACTTAAAGGGAAATATCTACTTAACACTGGTGACATCTTGTGGTAAATGTCCTTGGTTTAGCAGCTGTATCAAACACATGTGTCTCTAGTCAAACCAAACAAAGCCCAGGTGACAACAGGAATGGCCTATTTAAGACTTAGTCTTATTTTATTTTTGAATTTATTTATCTATATTTGTACTACATTCTTTAATAATGCATCAGGCCTCATTGTTTTGCTGGATGTCCTCGACCTTTTTCTTATTTTGAATTTGATTTATGAAACACACTTAAAGTGTAATTTGAGTTGCCTGATTGAAGAATTTTCTGGACAAGTTGCCCTGACTTTGGTTTTATTTAGTCTCCAATAAAAATGTGGATTTACAAATCTTCACTTCTTAGTGTATTCATTTGATTAGTCCTGCACTACAATTTTATAATATCCTAGAATTCAAATCCATTATTTGGGTACTTTAAGCAGATATGAGATTAAAATGCGATTAATTAGATTAATTAATTATAAATCCGGTAATTAATAAGATTTTTTTTTTAATCGTCTGACAGCACTAGCTAAAATATTCATTAGTAGGCACTTAGCACAAGCTAAATATCTTAAGATTTTTTAATGCATTTTTTGTGCGTTTATTGATAGCAGAGAGACAGTGGATAGGCTTGTAAAAGGGGGTGAGAGAGTAGAGGAAGATACTCTGCAAACTGGTCACAGTCTGGATTTGAACCCGGACCGACAGAAGCCAGTACACGGGACGTGTATGGTTGCTAACCACTCCGCCAAACCAGCACCCCCATCCTTAAGATTTTTAAAGAAACTTATCAGTGGCTGCACTTCTTGTATTTCATGTTTGGGCATGAACGCACAGAGTCTGTTAAAAAAAGCCGAAGTCACTGAAGTGTTTTGTGACAGCTTATTTAGTGCTACTGATTAAATATTACTACAGATCTGTTCAGCATGTGTCCACTTATGCAGGTTTGTCACAGCTAAAGTTACATTTAAAGTCTTCCAACTTATTGTCCCTAAGATGCAGGTTTTGCTTTAAATTACAATGAAGCCACTTGATTGTAAAAGGGAACATTTCCCTCTCTAGATGATGGTAATTTTTTTATTCCTTTTGTTTTTGTGTTGACAAACCATGATATTCTGAATTATCCCAGGTTCAAAGTGCATCTTTTCATTAAATTAATTGGAGAAGCTGGGCATTTTCCTTGATTTGGGTTGCAGCTTGACATTAAGGCCCTCCTCACACGAGGTTGGCCCCGTATTGTCTTGGCGTCAGCATCAAAACATGTATCGCTGTTTACACATCATATTGTACATAGGCTTGTGCATTTACATGACAATGCAAAATCTACACAAAATCCTGTAGTACATACGCCCCGCTTGTTGCTGTTGTTGCTGTAGCTGGTGTTGTTGGTGTTCTGTGAGCAAATGTTGGTATAGAAGTCGTAGCAATATTTATAGCTGCTGGAACAAGATCAGAATGAGCCCAGCTGCCGCCATTGTTGTTGTTGTTGTGTGTGCCAACGTGGGTTGGGGGGCGGGGAGGAGGAGGTGCTATGGGGTCACCGTCTTTTCCGGACTTATCTTTTTATACCAACAACGGCATGAAGACGAATACCCAGATATCCACCTGCAGACCCGTTTTCAAAAAAGATGCCGAGTCATGGGCAAATACGCGTCTCCGTGTGTCAATATCACCAGATCGATGTTTATTTTACCGGAGTCTTACAAATTCATGCTCGTGTAAAGCCGACCTAAAGAGTGACTGTGGGTCCCGAAGCCAAACCAGTTGAGAACCAGTGCTTTAAAGAATGCTGGTTGGATCGTGCTGTTGTGGGCTAAACACAATTGTTGTAGACTGGAATTTGCCACGATGGATCCGTCTGATTACAGACACCAAATCAGGCAGATCCAGCTGCAGTGCAAGGACAACAGAGACACACAAAGCACAGCAAACAAGCAGCACCCTCTCACCTTGCTCTGGAGACTTTTGTCAACAATATAAGGGAGATGGCTCTGTGGCGTGTCCTCCGTCTGCTCCTGCTTCAGCATGTTCTTCTGTTGCTGCTCTCGCACCAGCTCCGTGTGCCGTTGATATCCTACGGCCTGTGCAACGGGCGGTACAGGTGAGGGCTGGATCTGCTGGAGGGGTCTAGATGGGGCGCCATGTTGGTTCGGAGGTGGGGGCTGTGGCATTGGCATCACAGGTTTCAGCAGCAGAGGTTGATGCTGCAGCGGCTGTTGTGGCTGTAGAGGGACCTGCAGAGGCACCAGGCCCGGCTGAGGTCTGCCCTGCTCCAGGATCTGCTGAGGAGTGCCTAAAGCCTGGCCCACGTGGAAGTACGAGTACCTGAGAGCCTAAAATAAGATGAAAGAAAAGTGTGAGCTTTTATTCTGGGCTGTGGAGATGTGGGGATACTTGCAGAGTGGGTTGGTGTGTGCCTGGGCAGAAGCTGGTCTCCTCTTGGGGTCCCACTGCAGCAGGTCTGTCATCAGGTGGATGGCTTCAGGACTGGCATTTGGGATCAGGGTCTTCAGGTTACTGGGGACACACTGAGGCCAACGGAAATTCATAGCAGAGGCCAGTTGGTAACCCTCAGGCCAATCATTCTGGAGAAGAAAAACATGAAATCTTTAGAACAACTCCAGCTGTAAAACGTTCTGTTGATGGTTGCTCCATATTAAAGTGCTGGATTCTTCTGGTCATCCAGGTGGGCCAGTACCTGTTCATGATTGTCTGACTGACCTCTAGGTCCAAAATCGAATGGCACTATTCTTTTATTATGCTTGTATTTTCTTTTTTAACAGACAAGAATGTTTTAGTTCATACCTTTACATATGTGTCCTTTTTAACCCTTTAACTCCAGCTTGACTGTTTGGCAGAGATCAAAAAATTCAGGAATATTTAATGTGTTAAAAAAACATGTCATTTTTTGTTTCTGTCAGTATTTAAGGACACAGAAAAAACTGCAAACAAACCAAGGAACTGTTATTTTCTTTGTATTGGATTTAAAGATTTTAAAAGCTAAAAGCTATTATAATTATAAAAGTATATGCTTAACCATTTATTGATTTATATTGAATCTGCTATTCATCATTTTGTGTGTTTGTCAAACTCAGTATCAAATATTTTGATTTAATTTTTTATTGCTATTTTAATTACAAACATTTCTGTCTTTTTAATTGATTTTGTCCCAAATATTTGTGAATTTTTATTTCGTCATGTAATCAACTGTAAGCTTTTTAAATTTTTAAATCCCTCACTAAGAAAATATCTGGTTTTGGTTTGTTTGTAGTTTTCTCTGTTCCCTGAAAAGTGAATGGAATCAAACGGAGACTTGATTATTTCCTGTTTTTAAAACATTAAATATTCCTGAATTTATCAATAACCCCCACCAAACAGTTGAGCTGAAAGTTAAAGGGTTAATTAATCAATCATCAATCATTATTTGTATAATGCCAAATCATAACAACTGTTATCTCAAGACATTTACAATGGAGCATTAATTATCATTTTATGGATACACATATATGCATATATACCTACTGTATATAAATACACATATACATATACATACAAATATATACATCCAACACCCAACATGAATCCATATAGCCAATCATGAATCCCTCCATCATGGCTGCAAGAAAAAACCTTCTGTTAAGCAGCAGGAAATCTTGAATGTGGATCCCAGTCTCATGATGAACAGCAAATCCACACGATGTCGTGTTATGTGTGCAAACGCAGGAAGGGAGGTAGGAGGAGACAAGTTTCCACAAGTTTAGAGAAGGTTTCGATTGCTTCCATGATTCAACGTTGGTGTCTGTCGCTCTCTGTGCAAATGATTTTGGTGGGAATAATGCCACAATCATTTGCACGGAGAACAATAGCCACCAACGACATATAAGAGCTCCGTCGAAACATGTAAAGGTATAATCTAAAAACCTTCTTGTCTGATCAAAAAAGGAAGTACAAGCACATTATCTACGCAGACAGAATGGACTTTCTCAGAGTATTGTTTTATTCCATGTCATGTATACTTTGAAGATTGTGTTCTGGGTGTTTAATGTCTTTATTGACAGGAGAGAGACAGTGGATAGGCTTGTGAAAGGGGGGTAAGAGAGTAGGGGAGGACACTCTGCAAACTGGCCACAGGCTGGACTCAAACCAAGGTTGGCAGAAGCATATTTATGGAACTTTCTTATCACTCTGCCAAACCAGCACCCCATATCATGTCACATTTAACACGCTGCTCATGTGAAGAATAATCACCTTCTTTGGTGTCCCCAGTACTTGACAGATCTTGAATATGGTGTCTACTTCACTGGAGCCGGGAAAAAGAGGTCTAAGGGTGTAGAGCTCAGCCATGATGCAGCCAACAGCCCACTGGTCTATGGGTGAACTGTAGGATGTGGATCTGAGGAGAACCTCCGGGGCTCTGTACCTGATTGAAGATAATAACAGTTCAGTGCACTGAACAACTAGAAAGCACTCGGAGAGCACAAACCTCCACCAAAGTAGCTCATATACTGCTGTTACATGTATAAGCAATAGTTCCATGATAAAGTTACCATCATAATATGATTCATTGACCCTGAAAATCCACACCTAGCAGTCAGAATCATGTTCTTATCATTATTAGTTAGACAGTTATTGAGCAAAACTGATCGTTCGCTAATGGCTGTTATCTGGATCACCACTAAAACCTAATCGTTTTTAAGTTCGGCTATTACCAACATCTCCTGAAAACTTCAGCAAAATCTGACCCGAAGATTTTGCATCATCTTGCTCTTAAACAGACCGACTAACAAACACAGAGCTGGGCAAAAAGTCAATTAAATCGATTAATTCGAACTATTTTCTGCAGAAGGTTTAAAAAAATTTTAAATCAAGATTTTTTTTCTTGCCTTAGTCCAGTGATAAGTAGTTACAATTTTTGAAAAAATTACAGTTTTCATTATGGTCGGTCTTGTTGGGTTTGCACAAGCACTTTTATAGGCTTGTATTTGTTATTTAAGTAGATTAAATATTGATCAGACAGTTTCATGCTAATACTGTAAAAATACCTCAGCCTTTAAGTGCTTATGTGACAAACCTGCCTACATTTATACTACATATGACCCAGACTTTGACTTTAAGAGAGAAACATTTAGACAACATAAAGGCAAAACTTGATTTGTTTCATTTTTATGTCACTGGGAGTTTTGTTTCTTTTAGGGAGGGAAAAATCAATTAAAATCGTAAATTGAGTGTTGTGGAAAAAAAAAAAACAGTGATTTATTTCTAGGCCATATCGCCCAGCCCAAACAAACATAAGCAGGCAAAAACATAACCTCCTTAGTTGAAGTAATGAAACACTTAAAAGTGCGATTGAGTTTCCTCACCATCTAGTGGAGACATAATCCGTGTACGGTGGGCGAGATCTGATCTCTCTGGCGAGCCCAAAGTCGGCAATTTTCACCAGCTCTGGACCCATACAGAGAAGATTCTCAGGTTTCATGTCCCTGTGAAAAAACCCTGAAAACAAACAAGAGGAAAGTTAGCATTTGACCACATTATCCAAATATCAGTTACTGCACTTCAAATCTTTGAAGCCAGCATCGTGTGACGGACTCGTTCAAGCCCCCTTTTTCAAAAATGTATTCTATGTTATTCTCTTAGCTAGACTATTTACATTCATAGATCATTATTTGTCGTTGTTTCATCCCGTGTGCATTTGTTGCTGTTTGCCCGTATGGGAGGGAGTTGGTATGAATGATTGCTGTACTGCTGATGGGAGCAAACTTAAAAGTTGGAGAGAGTAGCCAGACATACATGTTCAGTGGTTAAGAATTGTCACACATTAGGTTTCAGGCTCAGATTTAGACTTTAATCACCAAAACATCAGAACAAAATCTCAAACAATGTCTACATTTCACAAATTTACGGGCCATGATTTGGTACGAATATATTTGCTGTTGTGTTTGTGCATTGCACAGCCCTTAAATGGGACTTTTTAAGAACATAAAGACCATCTCAAGCTTTTCTATGATACTAAAGTGTTGCTGAACAAAGCTTCTTTTCCTTAATACAGGGCTCCAGAGTGCAACCATTTTGGACGCACATGCACCCAAAATTTGTGAGAGTGCACCTAACATTTTTTCTTGGGCGCACTGGTGCACCAAATGTTAGGCACACTCTTACAAATTCAAATTGACAAAAGTAACTGCAGTAGCAAAAAAATCAGCTTAAAACAGACAAAGACTCAGCACCTGCTTCCTCTCTTTTCTGTCCATGCGTTACATCTTCACAGGCTGCAGACTAAAGGCCCGCCCAAACACATACACACAGCCTTCAGTAATCATCCAATCAGCTGTTAGTATGCAAATGAGCCCAGACGAAGCCTGACTGTGGTGACAGGTTTCAGCACAGAGTGGTAACTCTGATGAAGCAGCGAAGCTCTGACAAATTTATCTTAGAGACTGTCAGATAAATAATAATTAAAGACAAAGTAATGTCAACTATAACATCTATACTTGTTCAGTCCTTTCTCCTGTTATGGGGGGTTTCTCAATCGCACAGGCACAGAGGTGAGTCTTCACGTCCACTGAAGACATATGACCCTACTGATAAACCTCGACTGAACATTAAGCTGTAAAGAAAAAAAAATAGCCACAACAACAGAAAAAATAAAGACAAAGTCATGGCATGTTTTGTCATATAAGTAGATTTTTATTAATTAGTTTGAAAAATGTTTTTATTATTATTATTATTATTATAGTTTCAGTTTTGTAAATATTGACTATAGTGAGTGAAGTCTTACTCTAGGTTCAAATTTATTGGAGAATAAGACCATCCAGTAAAATGTTGTTGTTGGTTGTTAAAATCTGGATATTAATTACATTTTTCAGTTCAGTATAGCTCCTTAAACATTAGCTCTTTTTATTTTGAAAAATTGTATCTAACTTGAGATGTTTAAGTTTGAAATGTAAAATTTCAGTTCAGTAAAGCACTTTAAGCACTTTTATTTGGAAATGTTTTATTTTGCTTAATGTTTTAGTTTGAATTTGTACATTTCATTCAGTGAAGCACTTTAAATGCTCTGTTTTTCTTTTAATATATAATTTTGCTTCAAATAAAGACAAGTATTTCTTTACATCTTAGTCTTGTTTAAAAATCCTTTACATTATATAAAAATTATGGAGAGTTATAAAATGGTGACCTCATGGCGTTAAAGGGGACACTATGAAAAATTTGGGTGCACCTAATTTTTGTGCTGGTGCACCTTAAGATTTTTGATGCACCATTGCAACCAGTGCAGAAAGTTAGTCGGGAGCCCTGTAATATTTGTTCTTTTCCATGGAGATAATTTCTCTGCATGCCCCATTTTCTTAAAAAAAAAACAGCCAAAACTGAGAATATCCCCACAAACACTCCAACATAAATGAACGACAATCATGCAAGAAACAGGTCAGTTTTACTAAAGGAGAGACCTTGTGCTCTTGACACAAAACATCAATATCAGCGATGATGAGCTTCGAAGTATCAGCATATCAGATATCAGAAACAGCCCAATATCATGCATCCTAAAGTTTTATGGATTTTTAAAAGGCCTTTCTACGGCACAGCTAGTCAAAACTCTTAATGCTGTAATACCTGGAAATGGTTGTATTGATTACTTTCTTCTTTGATACTTTACCAGTATTCAATAAAACATTTAATTAAGATAATAAAAATGGATTAAAAGTGAAAAAATCACCATGTTTATGAATGAATGCGAGGCCCTGAAGTATCTGAAACATGATGTTTCTCACAGCAGATTCAGGGAACAGTCCCGTCCTGCAGAAACAGGAAAGCAAACTTAAACCTCAGTGGTTAAGAAAACAGAGACTATATTAAAAACTCAAGTACAACAACACTTACCTGTCTTTCATGAGCTGATATAAATTCTCCTTCATGTACTCAAATATGAAGTACAGGTGATCATTTTCTCGTATGACCTCCTTGAGTTTGATCACATTGGCATGGTTGAGTTTCTTTAAGGACTGAAAGAAACAGAAACGGGTAATATAAGAGTCTTTAAAATACAGGAGAAACCTAAAAAACAAATCCAACCATGCTAGAAGTTCACTCAGGAAACTGCAGCACATTCAGAAGCACAACCTACGACTATGAAGCTGAATCTTATTCAAACACAGCTACGTGAGGACGGGTGTAGTTTAGGGGAGGGTGCTGCAGGGGTGGGTTTAGCGCTATGATACAGACTTTTAAAGATAAATTAAATGTAGAGTAAAAGCAGGATGGGTTATATAGCTACTTTTCCCATGCACTGGGATGATTGAGGTTTGACCATGCTACATTTTAGTAAAGGGAAAAAAGCTAATAGGATTTAGATATTTAACGTGGCATGCCTTAAAGGGATATGCCAACAAATTTTTCTGTTTTCATGTCTTACCTCACTCCTGAGTCCATGACAAGCGAATAGACACCATTTTTTCCAACGGTGCGTGCAGTAATAAGGAAGAGACAAATGTCGCCCACCAGTAGTTAGCTTAGCTCAAACACTGGGAGTTAATGGGTAGTTTTAACTTGCCTCTGCCTACAGTCATCAAATAAACTCTTCAGCAACTCTAAATGGTTCTGTGTGCTTGTTGTGACTCATTTTTCTACTGCTTTGTGTCAAGTTATCTCCTAACTAGGGCTGGGCGATATGGCCTAGAAATAAAATCCCTGATTTTTTTTCATAACACTCAGTTTACGATTTTAATCGATTTTTCCCTCCACTAAAAGAAACAAAACTCCCAGTGACATAAAAATGAAACAAATCAAGTTTTGCCTTTATGTTGTCTAAATGTTTCCCTCTTAAAGTCAAAGTCTGGGTCATAAAAGGTTGATTATGTAGTATGAACGTAGGCAGGTTTGTCTACATAAACAGTAAAAGGCTGAGGTATTTTTACAGTATTAGCATGAAACTCTCTGATCAATATTAAATCTACTTTAATAACAAATACAAGCCTATAAAACTGCTTGTGCAAACCCTACAAGGCTGTCCGTCATGAAAATTGTCATTTTTTTCAAAAATTGCAACTGCTTACAATTGGACTAAGGCAAGAAAAAAAATCTTGATTTTTATTTTTTTTTAAATCTTCTGCAGAAAATAATTCAAATTAATTAATTTAATCGATTTTTTGCCTAGCTCTACTTCTAACATTGTATTATCTTCTATTAATAAGTAGAGGCTTTGTTTTGTTGATCTACTTCACTTAAAAGAATTGCTCATGAAACTATACTCACTATATTCGCAAACGTCACATCTACCGCGCAAACCACCATGGAGTTGCTTTTAAGTGGGTCAAAAAAATCCTCTGATTGTGAGCAGAAGAACGTGTTACGACGGTAGAAGATACATACCATAATGTGGTTAAAAAACGTCACAACAAGCACACAGGACTGTTTGGAGTTGCTGAAGAGTTTATCTGATGACTGTAGGCAGAGGCAGACTGATGCTACCCATTCGCGGTGGGCTCTGCCTGTCTCTTCTTTGTTACAGCACGCACAGTCAAAAGAATGGTGTCTATCTGCTTGTCATGGACTCCGGAGTGAGGCAAAACACGAAAGCAAAGAAAACTGTTGGCGTATCCCTTTAATTAAATAATACTGTGCAGGATTTCAGGACCAGCTTGTGCTAAGTGTTTTTTTCTGCTAAAGGAAAAGAGGGGTCTGTGTAGGCCGTGGATGTAAACCAGAGCTGAAAGCCAACAGCACACAAGAATCACCTTCTACATCAGAGCTGCTGTTTGACTGTGAGCTGTGAGGATATTTGGATAATAGCACACTGAACAGGCGTGAAAAGAAAAAAAACAAAGTTTTTATTGTTTTAAGCAAGGGATCACTTAAATATGCCAAACATTATCATGAACTCGCTTCTCCATACAACAACAAAAAGAGGAAAATCCAACTGAGACACAAAGTGAGACACTAAAAGCATCACTGAACAGGTTATGGAAACATGCTTTACATTAAAAGTATATATGATATATAATCCACCTGATCTCATACTGTGCTGTAATAGTCATGTCATCTTTGAGTGTGGCTGCTGCAGATAAAAATGCAAGAAACAAACTTCTCCATGTCCCTGCTAGGGTTTTTCTTTCATTCAAGACTTGGTGTGTAATTCTGTGCCACCTCTGGCTCTGCTCAGAGCTTTCTGAGTGTCCCTGTTATTAAGGGGCCACATCAAAATGACCCCTTTAATCTGAGTTAAATATCTTATTAAGGTTCGACAAGGAGGGACAACCTTGGTCACCAATACAATCAAAGGGATAGTTTCTGCATCATCAGAAATGTTCTTAATTAATAGCAGTAGTTTAATAAAATAAAAATGTATCTGTTATAGCATTTTATTATCACAAAATTGAAATTTTAAGTAGCATAAGATGAGAAAGAACTTTATTTATCCCTCCTTCAGAGAAATTCCAGTATCATTGTATAGTACACAGGTTTAAAAGAACACGGGGTATCAAAGAGTAAAAAAAAATGAAATCAAAATACTAAATAATAATAAAAAGGCAGGTAGTTTGCTTAATTTAATGATCTGACAATGAATAAAAGTCATCTACACATATTATTGGATGTGTTGGAAAGAGTATTTACCAATTATTAAGTTTGTTAAAGTTGCATTTCTTTTTCCAGTGTACATATTATGCTTTTAATTTTTTTTAATCAGGCTGCCTGGTTGATCCAGTGGCTCTTTTTCCATGACATTCCCCGCTCACCTTTCCCAGGTTCCTTTCTTAATCCAATGATTGATATGTTTAAAGCTAAAAGTCCCAAAAACAAATGTTATAGAAAAAATACCCTTCACCTAAGATGATTTAACTGTTCAAAAGGTGACATGCAAATCAATCAATCTTTCCTTGTATAGCGCCATATTTGTCTTTGTTGAATATAAGTTATTAAAGTTAAGCTCCTTTGTATGTGGCTTCTCATTCTCAAGAGCTTCCTTGTGTCATTATGGTTGTAAAGATTATTACTACAGATGTTTAATCAATAAAAACATGGCTAGAGAGATCAATCTCATATGAATGGCAGAGACAAAGAAAAAATGCAGTAGGTTTGCAGTTTGTTTCAATCTTTTATCTTTTGTATGACGTTTAGTAGAGTTGTGAATTAACTGTGTTGCACTTTAAAAACAAGAACATGGGCATCATCTATTTTTTTTTATCTGTCTTTTCTATATTGTGGTCATAAATACAATATATTACCATAAAAAGCTGTAGTTAATTACATTCTGAATTGACGATTCATCTGAACATTTAAACTGCTTTTATTGTGTCCTTAAGACAGAAAGAGTGGGGGCTTTGCTTCAGGGTAGTTTTGAGTTTATTTGACATAAACCCACTGTGTAACTGTGTGTTAAGAATACTCACCTTAACCTCACGCAGGTTCATGCATTCTTCCCAGGAGTAAAATTTCCGTTTCATTCTAAAGAAAACAAAAATAAAGCTGTTTGTTTGTGTTGAAATCTAAAGAAAACCAGCACCTGCAGTAAGTCTGTTAAATGAAAAGTCAGAGTGCATTAAGTTTGTGATGTGTGAAACATCTGGATTTCAAAGTTCAAACAGCAGCCTGCCTGACACTCACTTCTTAATGGCAACGAGCTCCCCGGACTCCAGACTGCGGCCGAGGATGACGGAGCCGTAGGTGCCATCCCCGAGCTGTCTGATGGTGGTGTATCTATTCATTGTGCGCGTCCGTCCATAGCATCACTCAGAGGCGGGTAATCACTGGAGGGAAACTGGGGGGTGTGGGCCTCCTGCTGGCGAGTGCAGCCAGATTTTCCTGTGACAGCAGCAGAAGACTACGGGCAGAGCTGGAGGACCCATGGTGTCATGGACTTGCCTCCCTCTAGCTGTAAAGGGGAGGAATTGATGAGAAATGTTCAACTACAATGAAAATGGTTGATCTTGGCCTGAGAAAATATGCAGTGTGGGATTATCACACAGTTTACAATAAATCAACACATCAAGAGTGCATGTAGGTTATAATCTAACAGGATGTTTTCATGTTTTATACATTCAGATGAGATATATAATCATCTGTGAGGATAAATCACCACGAACATCATTTGTATTCAGTAAATATTAAACTATCCTGTACAATACATTTCTATATTACATTTTTTATATTCCAAAAATGTATCCTTTTTTCCTATCTTGAGCTTGTTTTCTACAGTTTTCAATTTGCACTGTCCTGTGGGATTTTATCTTGTATATATTTGCACTATACTTTCTTATAAAATGTTACTTTACCTCGGTTTTATACTTGAATCCTGTTTTATACTTTACTTCTGTTTTTAAACTAATTATGTTTGCACTGAGAAAGGAGAAGATCTCCAATCTCAACGTACATTTTTTTATTTTTTTTTTTATTCTATTCTATTCCCTGTTGTTCTGTCCTTTACATAGCAGCAGTAGCACCCACCTATTTCATTATCTGACCGACCCATGATTGACATATTGATCATCCAATTACCTGCCAGATATGCTTTTGAAAGGTCTTGGCAATTCCCAAACACTTTTGATGGGCTCTTTCCCAGAGAGACTGGAAAAGTATGTTGAACTGCCGCTCTGGTTCTGATGTGTCAGATTAATAATATCACACATCCCCAATATTTATCTTAATTAAAAGTATAATCTGTGAAATCTGTGATTTTGGTTCTCAAAAAAGACCGGATTTTCCTGCTAATATAATCTTTGTACAAAATGCATAAAATCCCTATAAAAGCGTGTTTCAGTGCGTATATACTGATCTAAATATTGGCATTAATACCGTAAAATACCAAATAAAAGCCAGGGCATTTATTTGTTTCAATCGCTGAGTAGACCAGGCGACTATTTGGGACAGCCACTTAATTTCCTTCCCACAAAAATCTTGCTTAGAAAAACATTTTAAAAAATGGTAAATATAATTAAATTATTTATTTACACCAGCATGAATAACACCTGTACATTTTCAAGGCAAGATTGCAGTAGTTGTTGTACTCTTGTCTTCTTCTTTCAACTCAGCTCTCTCTAAATACTCTTAAAACTGGTCAGGAATGACTGGTAGTGAAGCTAAGGTTGTACTTCTTCTTTTTTTTTTTTTCTCTGCACCCGGGCCATGGAGTTAAGCAGCAATGTACCATGTGATTGACCTCCTGATGTTAGTTAAGGGCAAAAAACAAACAGCAGCAGTGGCAACGTCTTGAATTTTCAAAGCCCTAGTCTGTAAGATTCTGGCTTTATGCTTTCTAGGGGCCTCTATGGTCGTTGAGTGTAACTGCACTGTCATGAAACAGAGCGCCTCAGACCAACCTGCATTTGATGACATACAGAGGGAGGAGAAGCGAGCCGACAGGACGTCCAGAGAGACAAACCAACCAGGTTGACTGTAAAGTTAGTTTGATCAAGTTTCTTTGAAAAGTGTCAATTGTCAGTTGTGAGCTCTGCGTTTGCAAATGTGTTCTGTAAACTTCAACCGCAGCTCCTCGGCTGTGCCAAATAAACTACACCCCGCGTTTCTTTGGAATGGGCGTCTATTTGCCAAAATGTACTGCTACACCCTGCGTTTCTTTGGAATGGGCGTCTATTTGCCAAAATGTACTGCTACACCCTGCGTTTATCTGGGACAATTAATTGAAACCAAGCCTTTATTTGGCATTTAACTTTGAGTGTAGAAATATCAGCAAAATCCCTTCTGACTATTTGCAAGTGCATCTGCATGTAGATATGGTTGCACATGGATTAAGTAGTCCTTTACATGAAATGAGAATAAATGTGTTATTACACCTCGTCAATAGTGAGCTGTCACACTGAATTAAGATAAATAAGAGGAAAATAAGAGCACAGGTCTCATTTTGATGAACACCAAATCCTTTCTGACAGAATGATAGCTTTTGTCTGCTGGAGCAATGACGTTAATGGGTTATTATTTTAGCTTGTAAGCATTTATTACGCATGATAAGAGCTAACCACGTTAAAACAAAGCAGCACTTCAACATGAATTCTTTAAATATTCTTGTTAAATAAAGGTAAAAGTCCTCAGTGATGGTCATTATCGTCAGTTTGTATGAGGGTTTGGTCTCATTTGTGTCTCATGCAGCAGAAAACGGACCCATTAATTGACACTGTGTTGATTGCACTGTGCAGCTTAAGGTGTTGGCCCAGCTGCTGAAATAATAAGTCCACAGAAAAACCGGCCCCGGTTCGTCAAACATCAGAGTTAAATTTAGATGCAGAGCATCAAACAGCACTCACCCTCCTCACGTCAAACCCACAACAACACATAGCCGAGCATTCGTGGTCGATGTGCTGAAATATCCCAAAGAAATAACAAACCAAACAGCAGCGACTGGCGTCAGAAATCCTGTCCCAGTGTGACAAACAGACTACACAAATATTATTTCATCTAGGCCCGTTTTTTTTTTCAAGCTGCAGAATCTCGCGTTGATGCAAAAACAGCAAAATGCTACAAATCACAGCTCCGCTAGCGAAGAGGAAACGAGGACGAGAGCGTTCACTGAAACAAAATGGCGAACGTTTGCCTGACGTGAATACAGACAGAAGGTAAAACTCTGTCCGTAATTAACTGAATAAAGTCAGAAACGTTGAATTGTGCGTTCGTTTGGGTCCCCTCTCCGTTAGTTTAGCTATCTCACGTATTATCTATGAACAGCGCTTCACTAAGATATCAAAACCGTCAAAACAGTGATTTACAAACTCCAAACAAGGTTGAACATCAGCAAAAATATCATAATATCAAACAAAACAGTATGCTGGAATCAAACTGTGTAAAAAAGGAAATTCAGAGATTAAGCCAAATTACATCATTACAATAAAGCGGGTGTAAAGGCAAAGCGGAAACGACTACATGTAATGCTCTTGTTTCATATCGTCTTCGGGCAAACCCTTCACTACGGCGAGCGTCAAGGTCCAAAAAATGTTGATGCTAATCGACTTCAAAAGGCT
The DNA here is from genome assembly GCA_036419115.1 of Scarus forsteni. Taxonomy (NCBI): domain Eukaryota; kingdom Metazoa; phylum Chordata; class Actinopteri; order Labriformes; family Labridae; genus Scarus; species Scarus forsteni. The sequence continues at coordinate 26,975,968 of JAZDUH010000327.1, read as the reverse complement.
GGAAAATTCAAAAATATTGCACTTAAATCTTTGAGCATTTATACAAATCAACATTATTTATTGCGCTAGAAAATTCAAAAAGGACTTTCGTATTAAGGTAGAATTGCATTTTAAAATCAAAATAATTATTTCTCTCCCACCAAACAAGGCATTTTTCCTGACAAAGTTGGCCAGCTCATATACATTTACTTTTCTTGTATACTCAATGTCTGATGTTAAGTTTTCTTTGAAATTAGTAATGTTACTAAATAGTGATATTTGGTCTCTGAAGTTTTTGTTATTATGTATCTCTAAACCCTTTTTTAGAAAAATGTTATTCTAACAATTTTTTTTTTTTTTTTTACAATTAGTATAAATAGAAGTAGTGCTAATAATAGATGGGGTAGCAGTCATAGTGTTATTGAAAGTAGTAGCATGTATTCTATTTTTTATTTGTCTGCCCAAATTGTGCTTTATGAATATTTTTTCTTTAAAGTTTATGATACCACTGTATCACCTTTAAGGAATTGATTTTTCTTTTTGTTATCTATCCATCCGTCTATCCATGCATTATCTACATCACTGATTCCTTCCAGGGAATAGGCAGTGATTGAACTGGCAGCATTCTTGCTGTGAGGAAGATGAACTCCAAGCTGTTCCGTCATGCCAGCCCAATATTGTTCCTATTACTGTTTTTATTATCATTTTTATCATTATTATTAAAACATAAGAAATAAACCAATAACAATAATCATCATAATAATAATTGTGTTTGATTTTCATTTTAAAACAATAATATAAACATCATCACCATCCTTGTTCTTGTTGTTCTTTTTATAATTATAATTATTATTATTATTGTTGTTGTTGTTGTCATCATCATTATTGTTGTTGTTATTATAATTACTATTACATTAAACTTAGAATAATATGTATGAATATTATCATCATTGTATTAATATTTGGGTTATTTGAAATGGTAGATTCAAGTTTGTTGAATGTTCTTCTTCTTCTTCTTCTTCTTCTTCTTATTATTATTATTATTATTATTATTATTATCATTATTATTACGAGAAAGTAATAATGACAATCTTACTGACATTTTAAATAAAACAATAAAAATATATATCAATAATGATAATTATAACTATCGTTACATTGTGTTATTTTGAATATTGTTATCACCATCATAAGAATAAAACTTACAGTAATGACAATCATAAATTTTATAATCACTTTAATCATGTTAAAGTAATAATTTGCTATTAAAGGTTCAATTTGTTAAATATTATGTTTTAGGATAACGATAAAATAATAATGACAATTATATTGTTAGCACTTCTTTTCTCTTCCTCTTCTTCTTCTTTTACTGTTTATTATTATTATTATTATCATCATCATCATCATATTTGATGCATATTCAATATTTCTATTGATCAGTGGTGCTTCTTTCATTATATTCGGTTTCTAACTGCAGGAAACTTGCTTTGGTCTAAGCATGTTTCCACATTCTACATTGTGAAAGAAATTGGTGAATAACATTTTTAGGGTTTTGACTCCCATGGATAAACGCCTGTCATATCACTTTCTTGTTTTCATAAATTGCTTTTTTTCCGATTACTTCCCTGGTCCTTGAATGTCTCGTCCCCGTCTTTCCTGGTTTGTTCATACTTCCGGTCTCTCCCCCTGACGTCACAGATGCGCTCAGGCTCCGGGCCGCCCAGCGAAACAGCGAAATGGCTGCGTTCCTGCGAGCTCGTAAATATGTTCGTTGTGTCGTCCGCTTCTCCGACCGTGAACTGTAGACGCTTGTGTTTTGTGATTGTGGATTTAAAAACTTAAGAGCTACCAACCGAGCTGCCATGGTGAGTGCTTTTATTTATCCTGTGGTTTGTAAAGAAACACGTTAGCTAGGTAGCTAGTTAGCTGGCTGATTTTGCAAATGCCACCTGTAAGGACTTACCTGTGGCTCTGTTCGCGCAACTCCACCAGTGTCGACAAGTAGGTCACAAGTTTTATAACAGAGATTTTATTGACAAGGTAAACTGCACTTCACTAAAAAATAACTCTTGTTCTTGCTTCATTTATTGCAGCAAGAAGCGTGTTTGTACAATGTTTTTTTTTATCAATGTTTACTTTTATTTTAAGTCACCAGAACGATGTAATAACATAATCATGTGAGGAGGAATTCTGTTATATAAGTTTTTTTTTAGTCGTGGCATTGCTAAAACCTACATTAGTTTCGAGTTCAGAGATTTTCCTGGTGTTATGCAAGCTGAAAGGGACGTTAAAAAACAATTAAAATAATTGATTGCATCAGTTAAACTGGTTTTGTTTTGGGCTGGGTGTGGTGATCTGGGTGCTGCAGTGCTCTAGATGACCTGCAATGTAAGCCCATTCAGTGTAGAGGCATGAAGTACAAATAACAAATAAAAACAAGTTAAAACGTGTCTCTGTCAGAAGTAGGATGGGTTTAATGTTATGTTAATGAAGTACAAACCGGTTAGTCAAAGAACAAAGATCTGTTTCAACATCTGACGTTTGGATGTGACAGCTGGTATAGACAGCCTCATTTTATCGAGCTCTCTTCCTTAACCTTTTTTAAATAAAATATCCAATATGATGATTCCCAAAAAGCTTGTTTTTCACTCAAATTCAACAGGAAACCATAGACAACAGCGACCTATCTACTGCTAGTTGTTTCATTGTACTAGAGATGCACTGACATTGAGTTTTTGTCGATATTGAATATACAGACATTTCTAAAGTCATGAATAATTCTGGAAAACATACTTTTAAATAAATAACACTTTCAACATTGCATAATGATGAGTTAAACCACCCTGACATATTGTATATTGCCTTAATTACTCTCAATATATGGAATGTTTATGACCAAACTGTCTGGTCACTATATAATACAAAAGTAGTACTAGTAGTTTATTTTAAGACACGAAAAACAAGTATATGAGATCAAAATCAGCACCACAACACTTTTTTTACAATAGTAAACAAATGACAATGCAATAAAACATTGAGAAAATACACAACTAAAAAGAAGTAATACTTGTTTAATCCCACCCCTTATCCATAAGATGTTATTAGGCTATTCCGACTCATACATAACTGAAATAACTCCCTGAATTAAAATAAGGGAAAAATAATATCTTTCGAACTGATAATCAACTTCGTAGGCAAATATCATCTGATACTGGTATTGGCCTTATGATACCATGCATCGCTTACTGACCTACATTTACTCCTGCAGATAAACTTTGATCTATTGCTGTGATAAAGGGAAAGAATAAAAACAGAGTCAGTTAGTTTTGCATTTCATGACTGATGCGACCTAACATAAAAAAACAGAGCTCATGGCTCAAATTTAAGACTAACAGTACAAGCATACATTTAATTTTAAACAATGAAAAACCTGCTCAAACAAAATACTAATGAGGTTAAAAAGATGTGATTAGTTCGACTTTATTGACCTTACAAAGCAGCTGGATTCAGTAGTTTTGTATGTCATGGATAGGGACGGAAATCAAAAAGCAGTTCCAGTTGAGAATCGATAACTCCCTCAAGGAATTATATTATCAGTCATTTTTGCTTACCGATTCCTTCATCATTTCCTTCCACTGATAAAGGTCAGCAGTGGTTAAAATGATGGCTTAATTATTAACAGAGGTACTTCCCTATTGCAAAACTTTCTCGGAGTGGAAACAAGCAACATGCAGAAGCCTTTATCCATGCAGCACTGCACTGAAGTAGGGGTGTTGTGTTTGATGTTTTTGCCAATGAAAACCTACAGGATAACTTATGCCCACACAGACAATTAGCAGGAATGGATAAGGGAATCAGATCAATAAGCAGAATTATTAATGGCCTTATTATCAATAATATCTTACCATTTAGAGGTGCTGGTGTGGTGGAGTGGTAAGCGACCAGGCACGGCCCATATACATGCTTCTGTCAGCCCAGATCCAGTCTGTAGCCAGTTTGCAGCATGTCCTTGCCCCACTCTCTCACCCCCTTCTCAGGTCTATCCACTGTCTCTCTCTTGTCAATAAATGCACAAAAATGCCAAAAAATAATACAAAACCTTAACATTTCCCATCCTTTGTCATAGATAAGTTAATTAATGAAACAGTTCATCCAGCGTGTTAAACACATCTAGTAGTGCAAAACCCAGTCAGTGTGGTTTACTGTCACACAGTGATGTTATATTTATATTCACATTGTAAATATGTTCATTGTAATAGTTTAAATTCCTAGGATTCTTTGTAGTCTCACTTTACTTTTTATTGATTTCCTTTCTAAGGAAGTTGAAACATAGTTTAAAGATACTGAATGTTTACCTGCTTACTTATTTTTACTTAACTTTTTTGCTATTTTAATCTCTCTTTTATCTGTTTTAATGTTTTGACACTCCTACAGCTGTACCATGTGTAAGAGCAACTGAAACAACTGAATTTCCCTGCAGCGATAAATAAAGTATTCTGTTCAGATAAGATATGCCTTTTATTGGTCCCACAGGGGGAAATTCCAGATAAAAGATAAAAGCACTGATAAAATATCTACTAGAACAGTTTTAAAAGTTCTGCCAGTAGATCAGGATCTGCAGGTTGGGGATCTTTCTGTAGAGCTTCATTCATAAACATGACATTGTGCTTTGAAGAGTTAAAGATGGCTGCCGTGGTCGGAGGGTCTAAGGATGGTAAACTTCTCTGATGATTGAACACAAGCTTCATTTTCTTTTCCAGGCTGAAGAAAATGCAGAGATCGCAGGTACAATTGAGGATGAGGATGAAGGTTCGGATGATCCAAACCTCCAGGTGAGCTGTGGTTAGGACATGTCCTGTCTAACATTCCTGTCCTGATTTCTAAATGATGGACCGCTGTCACAGTGATTTATGTCCATACTGAAACGTGAGCTTTAGGTATGTCCCTGAATCGTCTCCCCTCCCCTTTAAACAGCTCACTGCAAATATAGAGTCCAAGCGTGGTGTCAAGTCTGAACTCTCCCGATGAGCTAGTGTGCCCAGATTTACCTTTTTTAATGTATCTTTATTTATGAATGATGCACATTTGATGTTCCAGGGTGGGTACATTTTAAAGGGAACACTAAGGCAGGCACTGAACTTAAGCTTGATAGAATAAGAAGCTTTTGTGCTGATAATTGTTCATCATCTACTCTGTTGGTGCCCTCAAACAAGTTTAATGTATGCACCAATGTATGGCCAATGTTGCAAAAAATCGTACTTTGTTCTTCACTCTGATCTTACAGGGGTCTTAAAATCATAAATTTGATTTAATAAAGTGTAAAGGAAGGAACCAGGATTCAGGCACATGCAGAGTGTGAGACCAGATAAAAAGCTGTCAGATTATTCTAAAAGATATTGGCTGTTAATATTTCAAAATAGTTGTTTTATTTGTTGAAGTAATCAGGTGCTCTAGTCAACAACAATACACTTGTTGGTGCTGATTCAAAAAAATATACAAAATATAAATTACAAATCTATTAGCACTTGTACACTCAACAAAAACATGAACACATGAAAGAGTGTGAGTGAATGAACAGAATGAGAGCATGCTGTGATTACCAAAACCTGCATCCTGGCACTCATAAAGCTCGTGGCACACTTCCTCATGTTTTGCGTCATCTGTGGCATGTTGACATTTGACAAAAGTCCACATTTTGGGTTGAATTTTTATTTTGCCTTTTGTAAGGAGTGGCTGTGTACTGCCTTCCACTGAATAACCACCACACTGTCATGTAGCATGAGACACATGGGTGGATTAAAGGTGCAATGTGTAGAATGTGGCATTTTATACATCCACCGCATTTCGCCAAACAGAAACGGTGAATATAGAAGATATATGTTTTTATTTGTATGTAAAGTCTTTCAAAATAGGAGTACAATCATCCCCATAAAACATTTGTTTTATTTTTATTTAGTTAGAGAAATATTTATAAAAAAAATTACATTACCGTGGGCCGCTGTTTCGTGTAGGCCGACGTATTGATCCGCCGTATTGTCTACGGGTGGTTTTTAGGGACAAAAAGAACGAAACGCGAATCTGTCCGCCGGTTCTGAAATCTACCTGGAATGCAGGTGAAGAAGAGAAGGGGATGGCAGTGGATGCATAGAAAGTTGTTACTCTGTCCTAAGGATTCAAACTGTGTGTATAAACACACACAACGTAAATTGTGTGCTGTGTTCAGGATCCTTTTTGGTCTTCACAGGATTCCGTTGCTCAGCGACCTGACGTTTTGGTTACAGTTATGTTCATTCTAGAGCGATGTCGCTAAAACGCCAAGTTCTACACACTGCACCTTTAAGTCAACATGTAAAACAAATAGATAACATTTTTGGGCATGTTAAGGAAAAAGGCCAGTTAACTTTTTTTTTTTTTTTTTTTTAACTTTTATTTAAGTATATCCAGAAAGAGCTGCACATTTACTAATATGTGACTTTATTTACAGTATCTTAATTCAACATCATTTTTTGCAGTTTTATTGTTTTGGATGTTAACACAAACAAGCTTCATTTTGTTTTTTAGTTTAAAACTAAATTTCTGTCTGTGTGTTGTATCTGGTGTCTTGTCAGTGATGGTGGTTTGTTGTGCAGCTTCCTGTCGGGCAGTTGGGTGTGGTCTTTATTAAAGCCATTAGTGGTTTCTACCACACCCAGACACATTGTTACTGTATTTTCTTTAGTGTGCATCACATTGATATTTGTGTGGGAAATGAAAGAGTAAATAAAGAAATAAAAGATTCAGTTTCCTGTAAGCTCATGGGGTGTAGTGCAATGACATGCAGTAAAATTATATATATTTTAGGACTTGAAGCATTAAACTCATATGTTTCTTGTCATAGATGCAATGTAGAGTGACACCGTGTTATATTGAGTTTCTTTTCTTTTAATTGAAGTTTTCAGTTTTCATTGAAGTTAAAGTTGACGCCAGTCTTACTAACACTTTGCTTCATTTTGACATTTTTTAGGAGTTACTAAACTCTTTTTAACAAAATTTTACTTCATTATTCTGTATTCTTATGTTTTCAATAATGTGCAACTTAACTGAACATTCTTTTTATATTGGGCCCCAAAACTCACTGATTAGGATGTAAAATCCCAGCCTCATCAGAAAGCCATGCTTTTATCATGCTGATAAAAGTCCAACTAAATTCTGTTATATATGTTTTTCTTTATCAAAGATGGATACACATGAATGATAAGTTTATTTCAAACATATAACAAAAGGCAAAATAAACTCACAGACAGAAGAAAAAGCAACATAAATTAGCACATGGATAATGGTGCATGTCTGAAAAGGAGTGAGAAGAAGTCAAAACTTATTTAATCCCAGCCCCTTTCCATCACTTAATAACCAATTATTTAGCCTCCCAGTCTATAAAAATACAGTTTTTTAAAGTCTGATTTTATCTGTGAAAAAGACAGACTTAATCGTTTAGTAAAAAAAGACTTGTTCTTTCGAGTGTATCAAACTGACTATACAGCTGTACATACACAAAAAATCACACATTTATATACATACACATACACACAATCCTACTCACACCGATGCATATATGCACATACATATACAAAGCACACACAGGTATACGTGCACACACACCTACATCAGCATACACATACATATACATGCATGTACAAACATATGTATCTACATACATACATGCACAGAGATTTACATATATGCACACTTACATATACATACGCAGATAAATATTTGACATATTTGCTGTTTTTTTCTTCTCCTATTTTGACGCTTTAATTGTATGTCAGGTGCAGCTCAGTGCGTTCAGAGCTCAGTGGATGTCAGAGCTCAAGCCGAGCTCTGCAGAAAGTGGAACAAGGGAGCAGCAGCTGCGAGCCAAAAGCCTGAAGAGAGCACAGGAGATCGCTCGAGAGGAAAAAGTGAGCTTTGAGATGGGTTTTCAGAGTCAAGTATGTGCAAGAAAATAATGACATGTAAAGAGCGGAGAGTGACTAATGAAAAAAAAACTCTTCCCTCAGGCAGCAGAGCTGTTCTTGAGGGCTGTTGAGGAGGAGCAGAGTGGAGCTGTCTATGAAGGTGAGGATGTAGGGCATGTCCATAAAACAACAAGAAACAGACTGATAAGGGTCTCCTGCCCCTTACAGGGAGGGAGTAAGTTGTTATGATGTGAAGTAATCAAACTAGAACTGTTCAGTTGTGCCGTCTTATCATGTTGAACATATTATGCCTCTATTGCTAATGTAACTGTTTAGAAGTTAAAGGTACTATTGGGTCAAAAAATGAATGGACAGAGTTTTGAAAGTGGTGTTAAAGTTCAAAATTTGCCTCAGACTTGTAGGCAAATCACTGTAAAAATGAAACAATATCCATATTGTGGCGTCAAAGGTAGCGGTCTTAGCCCCTCAATATTAAGACATTTCTGTATTTAACCACAAAAAATGCAAGCTGGTCCCTGCACAGTTTAAACTGCTCTAATACCTTTGCAAAATGTTAGTAGTACTATTTGTGCCCTTACATTGCCTGCTCTTAAAAGGATATGCCAACTTTTTTTCATGTTTTGCCTCATTTCTGAGTCCACGACAATCAGATAGACACCATTCTTTAGACTGTATGTGCAAGAGGAGACAGACAAAGCTTGCCCATCGCTAACTAGCTTAGCTCAAACGCTGGGAGTCAATGGGAATTGTTAGTCTGCCTCTGCCTATAGTCATCAGATAAACTCTTCAGCAACTCTAAACCTGTGTGCTTGTTTTTTTTCCCTTGTTATGTTACATCATCTACTATCATTGAATTATCTTTTACTCGTAAGCAGAGGCTGTTTTGTTAAGCTACTTGTAGGATGTAGCAGTTACTGGTAAAATGGTAAACCCTGGTCAAATTTCAGATGATTAGTATTATGTTTCATGTTTTAAATAGCAGTTGTTAGAGAGCTCTGGGTCTCTATAGGGTGCACTGGAAAGAGCTGGCGATACTATAGGAGTGGGACTCCAGCTATAGAACCACAGAGGCAGTTCAGGAGTTATAAGGCTTTACTAGAAATAACATGGTTCTGTAAATACAACAGTATACAGCATATCAGCCTACACCCAAAGCATGATAAAGGTGCACAACACAAGTTTATACTCATATAATAAAACTGTAATGATCATAAACAATAAGCAACAAACCCAGTTAGCAATAGGAAATAATAACGTAAATCAGGACATAAATCCCTTCAGTGCATGCCAACAATCAACTCAGCTAGCTGAACAGCTATGACAAATGAATATATCAAATTCAGTATATCAACAAAATAATCATCTCCAGGATGCATTAACATTGGTTATTATATAAATCAGCCAATACTTACATTTGTCATTTACACATCACACACCGCTCTGCAGGCGATCAACATGTGGTCACACTGCTCTAACATGCAGCAGAGCAAAACTCTGGTGAAAACTCCGCCCCTAAACAAACATAACCCAGCATGACACAGAACACTTAATGTTAACAAAGCACTCCTACACTGGTAAATTATGTTTGATGACCTCACTTTGTCAAAAGCTCATGGTGAAGCTGCTCATATTGCCTGGAAAAGTCAGAACTATGTGTCTGCACCTTGGCAAAGCTGCAGCGCTCCCTCAGGTGGAGGCAGTTTGCAAAGTAAAAAAGTGAAAGTATGACAATTGGTGCCCACACAAACACTAGACCAGAGATTTTTTCCACCCTTTAAACGGACAAAGTCTGAAGTCTGGTTGTATTTTGGACATTACAAGAATGCTGAGTGGAAACTGACTGAAGACGGTCACCCCATCTAATAATGGTAACGGTGATAATTTGGTAAAAATAACTGTGATATGAAGTTTTCATACCATAACATCCATAATTCAGACAAAACATTTCATAGGGGAAACCAGGGACAGTTGTGTTACTTTGACAAACATTTCCTCTTAACTTACAGGAAATCTGATCAAGAGCTTATGATTTTTTAAACAAAAACAAGACCACAAATGAATAAAGCTCTGCATTTCATCTCAAAAGAACAAAACTTTTTTAATCCCCTTCATTTAATAACTGTTCAAGCGACAATAAACACGTCATAAAACCTTATGAACTTAGAATAATAGAGTGGGTTATTATCATTTCTGCTATCTTCTTTGGTGTTACCCAAGATTCCTCTCTGTTTTCAATTGCCAAAACATTTTAGGCCTTTTATTGGAATAATCGTGAATTTTTGTCTGAATTTAGGATGGACCATGTATTAGCTAAACATACAATAAGTGGATTCATACAGTGGATCATGGACCCTCTTTCAGTGGGTCATGAGCTTTTGCCTGGACAAAACAAGTGTTAGGGAAAAATTCCTGTGCTTGAAGTTTCGCTCCATTTTACTCACTAGGCAGTGAGAATCCTTTGAGCAATGCCTGTGTTTTGAAATTGTTATTGTTCCTAAAATGTTGCACTTTCACTGTGGCCATTTTAAATCCTTTGCCACATTGTTTATTGTATATATTGCCTTAGATTTTTTTCTTGAATTTCTGTTTATTATGACATGTGCTGCTGACCTCCTGACAAGGTCACCCTTGTAAATCTGATCATGATCTCCATGATCTCAAAAAAAGAAATAAGAGAGGGGTTTTGTGGAGTGGAGTGCTGTCTATTGAAACTCAAAACATATTTTAATAGAAAGGTGTTTGTTAAATATTCAATCAGCAGGTACTTTGCTGAAGATGTATTTTTCAGTAGCAGGACTTTTATACTTCATAATTTAGTGCTACTGATGAAATATTATTAATACAGCAGGGACGGTTACTGCTGCTCCAGCTGATTAAGCCTGGTTCGCAGCTTGCACTGTCACATGCTTTTGGTGTTAGGGATTTTTTGGCCTTCCATATAATCATCTGCAAAGCACTTTCCAGTTTTCAGTATATGTCTGTCTGTCCTGTGCAATACATTGCCATACACAATAGAAATATTGAGAACATGAAATAGGGCTATGGGGGCTCATAGGTGAGCACCTGGTGGCTGGGCCTACGCCCATTAGACTCCCTGGGGGGGTTGTTGGAGATTGCCCCTTCTGGGGATTCCCTTATTCTACAAGGGGACTTCAGTGCTCACATTGGCAATGACAGTGAGACCTGGAGGGGCATGATTGGGGTGAAGGCCTCCCCCCCATCTGAACCCGAGCGGTGTTTTGTTATTGGACTTCTATGCTCGTCACAGATTATCCATAACGAACACCATGGTCAAACGTGAGGGTGTCCATATGTGCATTTGGCACCAGGACACACTAGGACACAGTTCAGTGATTGACTTTGTAGTCATATCATTGGACTTGCGGCCGCATGTCTTGGACACTCAGGTGAAGAGAGGGGTTGGACTCTCCTCCACTCTGGAATTACCAATGGTGAGAGGTGTCGGGTTGGGATGGCAGTACTTGTCTCCCCCAAGGCTCGGCTCCTGCACATTAGGGTTTACCCCAGTGGATGAGGGAGCCTCCTCCTGCCTTTGTGGGTGACAGAACCTGACTGTTGTTTGTGCTTATGCACCAAACCGCAGTTCAGAGTATCCACCCTTTTTAGACTCCCTAGAGGGGATGTTGGAGATTGCCCGTTCTGGGGATTCCCTCGTTCTACTAGGGGACTTCAGTGCTCACATTGGCATTGACAGTGAGACCTGGAGGGGCATGATTGGGAGGAAGGCCCCCCCCCCCATCTGAACCCGAGCGGTGTGTTGTTATTGGACTACTGTGCTCATCACAGATTGTCCATAACGAACACCATGTTCAAACATGAGGGTGTCCATATGTGCATTTGGCACCAGGACACCCTAGGCTGCAGTTCAATGATTTGTAGTCGTATCATTGGACTTGCTGCCGCATGGTGAGTTGTCTCCGTCTGTAGGGGAGGATGGATGGTAGGGTTTTGTTTTGCGGCTCTCCTGGGAATGTCTGGCAGAGTCCCCCGTCAGAAAAAGTTTCAACTCCCACCTCCAGGCAAAGTTCGACCATGTGGCAGGGGAGGCAAGGGACATTGAGTCTATTGTCGAGGTGGCTGATCAGAGCTGTGGCCGTAAGGTGGGTGATGCCTGCTGAGGTGGCAACACCCAAACTCGCTGGTGGACACTGGCAGTGAGGGATGCCGTCAAGCTGAAAAAGGAGTCCTATTGGGCCTTTTTGGCCAGTGGGGCTCTAGAAGCAGCTGACAACAGAATGCAGCTTTGGTGGTTGCCAAGGTAAAATCCTGGGCATGGGAGGAATTCGGTGAGGCCATGGAGAAAAATTTCCAGCCCTCTTTGAAGAGGGAGGGAAGGAGGTAGGGAGGGGGTTGAGGGGTGTAGCAGGGATGGTTACTGCTGCTCCAGTTGGGTCAGCCTGGTCTGCAGCTTGTATTGTCGCCTGCATTTTGGTGTTAGGACTTTTTTAGTCTTCCTCCACACAGTGACCTCCTCGCTCCCATGAAACAGTTGTTTGACTCCCTCAAGTTTCTTTTGGAGGTTGTCAGCCCTGGATGTTTGATAGTCTTTCTCTTCACTGAGCTCATTTGCCCTGTCCTGCACAGCATTTCAGATGACCTGCTGGACTGTTAGCTTGGACTCGAGGAGCAGGCTGGTGTCCCTCTGTGCCTCCAGCTCCTCCTTAAATGTGTTCAGCTGATCTCTCTGGATATTTTCCTTCATTGTCAAGTCATCAGCCTTCGACTTCAGGAGATCCCTCTCTTCTTTGGTGGCATCCAAAGCTGCCTGCAGGTCCTGATTTGTCCTCATCTGTCACCTTGAGCTTGGAGGAGAACATAGCATTCTTGCAGGACAGCTCGTCAGTGTGCCTACCAAGGAGATCCTCTCTACTCAAGGCCTCATCCTTGAGGGCCTCCACCTCCAGATGCAGGGTGTTGTTTTCAACTGTAAAATCTTTGATCACCCTCTGGCTCTGGTAGATTTTGTCGGTTAACTCCTCCTCTAGGCTGTTGACTTTCAAAACCAGCTTTTCACATTGGTTTCTGGAGTCATCCAGAGCCTTCTCCAGTGTAAGATTGGCCTCTTCTGTCACCTTGAGTTTGTAGGCCATATCCAGGTCACTCTGTTTCGCTGCATCAAGCTCTTTCTTCAGACCCTCTACCTGCAGGGCACTAGTGGAGGCCTCATCCTTGAGGGCCTCCACCTCCAGACGCAGGGCGTTGTTTTCAACTTCAACATCGTTGGTCGGCTTCTGACTCTGGTGGATTTTGTCTGTTGACTCCTCCTCTATGCTTTTGACTTTAAAAACCAGCTATTCACATTGGTTTCTGGAGTCATCCAGAGCCTTCTCCAGTGTAAGATTGGCCTCTTCTGTTGCCTTGAGTTTGTGGGCCATATCCAGGTCACTTTGTTTTGCTGCATCAAGCTCTTTCTTCAAACCCTCTACCTGCAGGGCACTAGTGGAGGCCTCATCCTTGAGGGCCTCCACCTCCAGACGCAGGGTGTTGTTTTTACCAGGACCTTAAAAAAGGAAGGTCATCTTAGTGTCCTGATTCAGTCGAGTGTTACTGTTACAGCAGCTTAAACTTTCGTTTTTTTTATACTGATGAAGTCCTGCTGACCAATGTGCATACAAGTTCCTCATAGTCAACCCTGCATCCTGAACTTTTTGACCAATGATGCCCCATCCAACAGAAGTTCTGTTCTTCTGTTCACCTCAGAAGAACAGAACTGTTTTTAATATATACAACAAGCAACTGTTAAGTGCATCATAAAACCATATGTGTCTAGAATAATAGTGTTTTTCTAATTTATGATGTCTTCTATTACACAAGATTTCTCTGTTTTCAATCGCTAAAAATCCCCAAAGCATTTTAGCCTTTTTCATGAGAATAATCCTGAATCATAGTCTGAGTTTAGGATGAGCCATGTGTCACAACAAGCACACAGGACCGTTTAGAGTTGCTAAAGAGTTTGTGATTACTGTAGGCAGAGGCAGGCTTGCTATACCCATTGTCTCCCAGTGTTTGAGCTAAGCTATTTAGCAGTTGGCAAGTTCCTCCCGTCTCTTCTTTGTTCCTGTATGCTCTGTTGAAAGAATGGTGTCTATCTGCTTGTGGTGGACTTAGGAGTAAGGCAAGACAAGAAAACAGCAAATGTTGGTGTATTCCTTTAACTGCACTAATGCATTTGCAAATATTGGTACTAAAACACAACCTGTGTATTCATGCCTTTAGATTGCCCTCTCTTAAGGTGGTATCAAAAGTTATAAGATGATATCTAGAGCTGAATTATATAGAAACATCTCTTTTTAGTAAAACTGATGATATCCTCCCTTGAACTCTTTCTTTGTCTTTGTCTTTCTCTGCAGCCATCAAGTTTTATCGCATGGCTATGCAGCTTGTTCCTGACATTGAGTTTCGAATCAACTACAACCGACCTTCTGAGGCAGACCGAGCTGGAGGGTAATAGTGAGCTGCTGCATTGTTTCAGGATGTCGTGCCTTTTTGTGTGGATTAAAATTAATCTTAGCATGCTGGTTAGCGTGTCCTATGACAAGGACTCTTGTCAATCCTGAGAAATTCTTTTAAATCACCTTTATCGAAAAAGTTAAAAGCCGAGTCAATCATGATGCTGTCTTTTTGGTTTAGGTAATGTAATTATACATGTTTCATTGCAATGTTTATGTATGTACAGGAGGAATTGTTATTTTTTTTTTAATATTTCTATTATTTATTTATTTATTATGTTTTTTTCCATAGGTATTTGCTTATTGATCTTAAAATCTATATTTTTAATTAGCTATTATTGTTAATGCATTTACTTTCACAACAATTAAGTCTTTTGGGGTGTTGTTTTAGGGCTGGGCGATATGACCTAGAAATAAAATCCCCAATTTTTTTCCACAACACTCGATTTACGATTTTAATCGACTTTTCCCTCCCTAAAGGAAACAAATCTCCCAGTGACATAAAAAAGAAACAAATCAAGTTTTGCCTTTATGTTGTATAAATGTTTCCCTTTTAAAGTCAAAGTTTGAGTCGTAAAAGGTTGATTATGTAGTAAAGTATGTATAAACATAGGCAGGTTTGTCTACATAAACACTAAAAGGCTGAGGTAGTTTTACAGTATTAGCATGAAACTCTCTGATCAATATTTAATCTACTTAAATAACAAATACAAGCCTATAAAAGTGCTTGTGCAAACCCTACAAGACCAACCATCATGAAAATAGTAATCTTTTTCAAAAATTGCAACTACTTACAATTGGACTAAGGCAAGAAAAAAAAAACTCGATATTTTATTTTTTAAATCTTCTGCAGAAATTAATTCGAATTAATCGATTTAAGCGATTTTTTGCCCAGCCCTATGTTGTTTATTCATTTTTTTTATTCTCTTCATTTTTGGTTCTAGGTTTAGGGTGGGTGAGTAATATGTTTGGATTTAGGGTGTCAATGTTCCCGTTTGTAAAATGGAAAACTATAAATAAAGTATTAAAAAAAAAAAGAAATTATTTTAAAGTCCTAAATTGCACAGCAGGAATCAAAGCCAGTTAAAATCAGAAGGCATCAACAGTGAAAAGAAATTACAGGGTTTTTATTTTTGTTATCAAAAAAGGTAATGCAGCATCTTAATTAATTAATTCTAATGACCGCAAGAAATGTGTACAACTTAGAGTACCTACAAGGGTTTTTTTGTTTTTACGGAGTTTCACTGTTATACAACCTGGTATATTCCTTTTTTCTTAATCTTATTAATATTTTCAGATAGAATAGAAAAACATTACAGTAACAAGATAAAGATGATACAAGACCAAATAAAAATGAAAAGGACAGGAAGAGTATTACAATCTAAGGAACCAAACCCAAGACAGAGAAAAAAATAAATGATTAACTTACTGCTGGTCAGTCGAGGATCCGTCATTCTGGAATTGCTAACGCAAAGATATGTAGTGGGTCGCTCTGGATAACTGGGAGGTTCATCTCACAGATATACACAAAAAAGTGATCCCACATCTTACAATATTTCCTCAGGGAGCCCCTCAAAACACACCTAATCTCTACTATTATGTAAAGGGAGGAGTTAGTAACTTCCATTTCAGCAAAGTCATTGCTAATAAAAGTAGGAAAAACTACAAGTGCAGCTTCTAAGGAGGAGAGCGGTATTGTGGGTGGACATACACCAAGCAATGCAAACATTACAGTGGATTTCATTCATTTATTAGTAACCTTAAGTTTCAAACATTTCTCTCCATTAAGAATGTAAAACAGGGCAGGAACAAAACATACATACAAATTTTGGAGAGCCTGTGAAGTGGGTGAATAATTTTACACATGTTTCTCGCAAATGTAAGACTTGCAGATTCTATGAATGGCCTCCTCCCAAAATTCGAACAAAGCCTTCTGAAGGGGCAGTTTTTGTTACTCTGTGGGCTCTTCTTTGCTGGTCTTGTTTGTGTCTTTATCAGTAGGTAAAGATAAATGACATTGATGGATGGATCTACTTTTTTGATCCAAAGCTGGTATAACTGAGCAGCAGCTTATCAGAGCAAATGAAGTAACAGAGGAAGAAAAGCCCAGAGTAATGAACCCTAAAATCAAAGAAGACATGTACAGAAGTAATGATTGATAGTCTTATATGCAGCAGGCATGATTATACCTGAAACATTTACCAGCTTTGTAGTGAAATCAAGCTGAGAAAGTGTTTTACTTTAATACTGTGCAGGGCTGGGACATATATGGATTAAATTGATTTATTTAAATTATTTTCTGCAGAAGAATTTAAAGTTAATCTAGATTTTGCCTTTTTCAAATGTCATACACACAAGTGAAATTTAAGAATAAGAGTAACTATAAATAACATATTGTCTTGGGGGAGACTGTCCATTTTTCTTCCATCTTCTTAAGGGTGTGGTTGGGATTTAATTTTAAATGAGGTCCATTTTTGCCACTTAAGAACAAATTCTCCTTCTTGAATTCTCAGACAAAAAGTCATTTTTTCCATGGCATATATTTCTTCAACAATGTCCAGCCATTGTCTCGGCTCTGGGGGTTCACTTCTCAACCAGTTTCTTGTCAAGGCCTTTTTAGCAGCAATACACAATATTTTATATAGGTAGACATCTCCGCTTTCAATCACTTCCACAGGGATAAGTCCCAGATATACAGACCGTGGGTCTTTGGGCACTCTTAGATTTAAAATTTCCTCCATTGTTTTGGTCACCTTATTCCAGAACAATTGTATTTTTGCACAAGTCCAAAAGATATGAGAATGATTGGCTATTACATGATCACACCCTCTCCAACATTTCTGTTGTTGTTGTGTTTGTTTAGTCTTAATGTGTTGAGTGATAAAAAAGCGTATGAGATTCTTCCATCCAAATTCTCGCCATCCTCGAGAGCTAAAGTTGTTGCAGTGTTTTAAAATATAATTACTCAAAATGTATAGTTTTTATGAATGTAGACCCTGTCAGGTTCTGCACAAGCACAGGTTAAGGTTTGTATTGTTTTATAAATCAGATTAAATACTGATCAGAGAGTTCAAGGTTAATTTACTGTGAAAATAGCTCAGCTTCAGTGTTGATGTAGACAGGCCTGCCGACTACATGATCAACATTTTAAGACATACACTTCAACTATAAAGGTAATTCTGTTTAGTTTTGTACTATGACTTGATAACACAAAGGTAAAACTTGACTCAGGGGGGAGATTAATTGAGATCATTGAGTTTTGTGGAAAGAAATCAGGGATTTTGTTTTTAGGCCAAGTCACCCAGCCCTAATACTGTTTGTTCTTCAGCATGGAGGACAGCGACGCTGATGGAGAGATCGAGGATCTGCTCGACTACTTCGATCAGCAGCTCTCACTGGAAAGCGCCTTTCCAAAGATCTGCTCTCCTGAACTGGAAATGACTCGGATGCATATTTCAGGTGAAAAAAATAAATAAATAAATAAAAAAGCAAATGTATTGTACTTTAAACACTCTTTAAACATGATGTATTCGTTCTAGAAAGAAATGAAATTGGTTTGGTTGATTTTGCTGCAGCCTTGCCTCGGGAGATCCTAATGTACATCTTCCGTTGGGTTGTGTCGAGTGATCTGGACATGCGAGCCCTGGAGCAGCTCTCCCTGGTGTGCCGTGGGTTTTACATCTGTGCAAGGTCAGAGCCACTGATGTGAAATATTAGCCAAATAAGATTTGTTTGTTGACAAGGGTTCGATTTCTCCAAAGGCCTCTCTTTAGTTTAGCAGCTTGTAATGCTTCTCTGTTGCTGCAGGTAAATCCACATTATTTTCATGATTTAAGAATCCCTTTTCCATCGCTTAAGTGCATATTAAAACATTTTACTCAGCAGCAGATAGAGGCGGATTAAGATGGAGAGATAATACAGTAAATGGAGAAGAAGATGAGGAAGATGACTAAGCAGAAGGTCTTAAATGCTCCATTGTAGCCAGCAGAAACAGGAAGTCCATTGTGTCTTAAAAAACAAAACAGTAAAGCAATGTAGTTATAATGAAGGCATTAAAAGTCTTAAACTTGTGTTGTGAGTATCTCAGAGTTTGATTTTAGTTTTAGATTTCCTCATGCACTCAACATGATTCAAATTGAGACCAAACCGGATCATGTTTTATGTATTTTTTCATGTTTTGGCCCGCTTATATGTACACAAGCTCTTTTGTTCCCATAGTTTGCAAATAAACTACAAGCAAATTGGCCAGATAGTGGTTTCTTTTAGTTTATTCTTGTTCATAGTTGTCTAAATCAAACCTAAACCTTGGGTAAATTACTCAGCTAAGTTCTAATTAGAAATCTGACTTAAGCCATGAAGCACTGACTAGTAGATACCAGATCAAGTTTGTTATCCTTCAGTTCAAGTCCTGCACAAGTGTTGCTGTCGCCCGTCGCAGTGGCTCTGTGATGTTATGTTTCACCACGATCATATCATATATCATATATCATGTAATAGGATGCATAAGCTGACATTTATCAAACACAAAACACATCAGCTGATGCCCTGCAGTACCATCATCTGTGAGTTTTCTGCAGTCCGTCAAGGTGGAACTAATGTCCTCACTGACGAATGTTTCCCACACGGACGCAGATTGTTGCTCTGTAGTCTGGAAGAAAAAACTGTCCGTCACGGGTGCCGTCACACACACACACACAACGCTGATTGGCTGTTGCTGCACAGCCACACTTGACGTCGCCTGAAAAGATAAACTTTTTTAAACTTTGGCAACGCGAAGTGGTCGCCTTGAACGAAGCTGTTTGGCTGTACATTGACTTTACATGGAGAGTGATCAACGAGGACGCTCAAGTCACGTCGCGTTCGGTGTGTTGGCACCTTTAGAAACATTGAGAAGTTGATGATAGGCTCTCAAAAATGTGAAGAGGGTCTTAAAAGTGAACCTTGCTCAGCAGCTGGATCAGCCTGAGTCAGTGTCTGTAATGTAATGCCAAGCTCAAATCTCCAACGCCGGTGTTCGGCCCAAAGTGGGGCGGCCCAGTCAGCATCATTTAGAACCGGAAGAGGTGAGAGAGATGAAAGCAGGAAGAGGCTGCTCATACAGAGATTAGCATAGATGCTAACAGCTTTTAGTGGCAGTTTCATCAGATTTTTTTTTTAAATGTATTTTTTGGGGCATTTTGTGCCTTTATCAATAAGAGAGACACTGGATAGGTTTGAAAGGGGGAGAGAGAGTAGGGGAAGACACTCTGCAAACTGGTCACAGGCTGGATTCGAACCTGGACCGGCAGAATCATGTACATGGGACATGTATGGTTGCTAACCACTCCTCCAAACCAGCACCCCGAAGTTTCATCAGATTATGACCGCATTTCTTACATTGAAAAGAAATGTCAGCACTTCAAACTCTGCCGTCCCCAAACACTTTCTATGGACTTACCTCCAGATGGACAAGTGATGGTCAAGTTACTTGAAAAGAGTCCTAAGATGAGATTGTACCTATAATTTTCTGTGTAAATAGATAGATCTTTATTGTCATTGTCACATGTACAACGAAATTAAAAGTGCCAACCAATCAGTGCATCAGTCACTCAAAAACATGAAGCTAAAAAAAGACAGTCGAAGCTAAAATCTAAATTCTAAAACCAATACATAAGTACACAGACTTCTTGTTATTGCACAAACCCGTATTTCACTTAATATGTATAACGGGAGAGCACTGAGCTGCAGCAACTGTGTGCGCCGCCATGTCCATCTATAGACCAAGGCCCATATTCCTCGTATAGGCACTTTAGTTTACTCAGCTCTAATGTTTTCTCTGCAGGGATCCAGAGATTTGGCACTCAGCCTGCATAAAAGTCTGGGGACGCAACTGCACCAAAGTTTCACCATACAAGTCCTGGAGGGAGATGTTCCTGCAAAGGCCTCGCGTCCGATTTGATGGTACTTCTGCATTTTTACGTTTTCTTGGAAGTTTCATAAAGTTTTAGATGCCCAGTTGGGCTATTTTTGAGCCCTTACACCTGAACACTGTAACCCTCTACACATTCAGCACGAAGCTTTTACAGACATCATTGATGTTTCTGTTAAAATGTGTCCACAGGTGTCTACATCAGCAAGACGTCTTACATTCGTCAAGGAGAGGAGTCACTGGATGGGTTTTACAGGGCTTGGCACCACGTCGAGTACTACAGGTATTTATTTATTTTTTAAGATCATCCTTTTGGGCATTTTTTGTGTTTATTGATGGGAGAGAGACAGTGGATAGATTTGTGAAAGGGGGAGAGAGAGTAGGGGAAGACTATCTGCAAACTGGTTGCAGGCTGGATTTGAACCCGGGCCGGCAAAAGCACGTACACGGGTCACTGTTTTTGTAACAGTTACAGCTTCAGGGCATAACAAAATCCATCTCATTTGTCAATCCTCCTTACATCAATGTCATTAATGTCCAGTGATAGTGGTGGTGTCCTCTTCAGTCTTCCTGAAAACAGTCCATTTTTCCCACTTTTCCACAAATTGTGATTCCTGTAATCTTAATTTGTGTGTGAGTTTCTCCATTACATATATTTCCTCGACAGTGCACACTCACTGCTCCTCAGTTGGTGGTTCCAATTTGTACCACAATCTGGTAATTACTTGTTTACTTGCTGATAATAGTATTTTAACAAGATACTCATCCTTTTTTTAGATTTATATCATGTGACAAATTCCCCAAATACAAGATCTTACATGTTTTGGGTATCTGATATCCTAATATTTTTTTCAGATTTTGCCATATTTCTTTCCAATACCCTTTTAGTTTTGAATCTTTTTGAGTTTTTATGGCTCAGTGATGGACAACTCCAGACACCAGCAGGCCACAGTAATACTACTTTCTTTGCCAGGGGGCATTTTTTTTTAAATTTTGGAAAACATTCAATAAGACAGTTATAGTTGTTAAGAATTTAACAAAAAGGTAAGAATAAATAAATAGTTTTTTAGGTCAATATATCAGTATTCATGGGCTTCTTTTGAAATTTAAATGCAACTAGAAAAGCACTCGGAGAGCACAGACCTCCGCCAGCGCCAGTCCTCACCCATATTGTGATTTTTCCCATAAATATTAGTCCTACCTTTATTTAATCTAAATATTTAGATTCCTTGACCATGAAAACAACCATAAGCAGCTGGATTCATATTGATATCTATTTTAGTTCAGTAGTTATTCACGAAAATCACATTTTTCGTCATGGTGGATCCAGATGCTGATCCGGATCACTCCCAAAATCTAATCATTTGTTTCTTGTCCCAATACGGACATTGTCTAAAAATTTCAGTGAAATCCGTCCTGAACTTTTTGAGTTATGCTGCTAACAGACAAAGAAACAAACTAACAAGAAAACAGATGGTGACAATAACATAACCTCCTGGGGTAGGTAATAAACTGATCATGGAATTCAAACCTGTTCAAGCTTCTTCTATTTTAATGAAATGAATAAATTACTCAGCTGGTACCTTCTGTGATTTTGTTACATTTATTTTTCAAATGCCTCCAGACATTCTTTCTGAAATAGTGTAACTTTATTTTCTTAGATTTATTGCAAAACAATTTAACAAATATAAGATTTATAAGACTTCTTTCACATAAATACTGGTGGAAAATGCTAGATAAGTAGAAAACTTGTTTATGTTGCTCTTTGAGGACTTGAGGGCTCCCATGAGGGAAATCATGTAATGTCTGGGGATGGGCAGTGTGGGGTGTGCATATGCCTGTAAGTCTTTATGGTTTTTGGGTGGGTGTTGTGTTCTGTCTGCACTGTATGTTGTTTACACTGTATTGTCTATTGTATGTAGCAGCATGGGGGGGCCTGTCCTCCAAGACAAGTTTCTCCTACGGGGGACCAAATAAATTCAAATTCAAATTCAATTTACGTGACATGCAACTCTAGCTTGTTCCTTTTATTTGTATTTTTTTCACTGTTATCAGATGTTCTAAGGCAAAAGGATACATTACAAGGCTGGAGGTTTTATCTGGTTGTTTATTCGGCCGGTTCAGAGATAGTCTGACAAAGAGCAATAGGTAACCACTGCTGATATACATGTCACATATATGGTAACAAAACATGTAGACAACAATGTCAAGTCCATTCCATAGTTGGTCCGCTGTGAGACTTCTCAAGTTCAGGCTTTCTGTTTCTGGCGAGGTTCCAGACTTGCAGTTGCCTTGCTTACATAGTTGCAGACACAGAGAAAACTTCATGTATGGACAAAATAATCCTGATGTTGCATGAATTGGTCCATGACTAAATTGATTGATACATGAGTTAAATGGTACATGAATAGAAGTGATACATGAATAGAAATGATACATGACTTAAAATTCATGCTATCATTCACCCTATCATTTCTACTGTTATTTTCATCATGTATATATGAATAAGAATCTGTATTTGTATTAGTGCTGTCAGACGATTAAAAAAATGAATCTAATTAATTACCGGATTAATTAATAAATCTAATTAATCACATTTTAATCTCATATCTGCTTAAAGTACCCAAATAAAGAATTTGAATTCTAGGATATTATAAAATTGTAGTGTATGACTAGTCAAATGAATACAGTAAGAAGTGAAGATTTGTAAATCCACATTTTTATTGGTGACAGAATAAAACCAAAGTCAGGGCAACTAGTCCAGAAAATTCTAAGCTCAATCAGGCAACTCAAATTACACTTTAAGTGTGTTTCATAAATCAAATTCAAAATAAGAAAAAGGTCGAGGACATCCAGCAAACCAATTAGGCCTGGTGCATTATTAAAGAATGTAGTACAAATATAGATAAATAAATTCTAAAATAAAATAAGACTAAGTCTTAAATATGCCATTCCTGTTGTCCCCTGGGCTTTGTTTGGTTTGACTAGAGACGCATGTGTGAAGTGACGTGCCACTGCCATGTACGGGTCCTCCAGCTGGACAATATCAAAATGTTTGTGTGCTATGATTAATCTTGGGATTAATTTTTATAATGCATTAATTTGCGGTGTAATTAATTAATCTAATTAATGCACTGAAGTGACAGCCCTAATATGTATATATTTGCGTAAGTACACAGTTGTGTGTACATGTATGTAACAGTGTGTATGATTATATGTGTAAGTGTATGAATGTGAATATTGATATGTAAGTATTTATGTATGTTTTATTTCTTTAAACAGTTTTTACGTTTTGCTGCTTGTTTATTTGTTCATTTACTGGTTTGCTTAATTTCGTGTTTTTTCCCTCTATAATAAATAACAACGTACTTTGTGTACTTACAATGGTGAAAAATAAAGTTTAAAAGAAAAAGAAATGTTGGAAACTTAAATTTACCATTTTTAATGGTGTAGCCTGCATGAATGAAAAAAATACTTTTAGATTTCTACATATTTTTTGTTCATGATTACTTTTAATTATGTAATTAAAAGTAACTCACTTTAAGATGAGTTTTATAGCATCAAAATAGGTTATCTATAAATGCTATTCCTTAGCTAAGTGGTCGGGTCGGACGGCCGGCTACAAAACTATGATACTAAGTTTTCCAAAAATTGCTTGTTGTCACACATCAAAAACTACCGCTACGTAACTAGAAAGAGATACATTACCTCGTCGCTTTGCATCCTGTAAGTTGTTGAAAAAAGAAGTTGTAAAGCAATGCAGAGTTCTGAGGAAGGTCCGAGCTGCATTCATTAGCATCACAACAGACACACGCTTTGGCTTGGGTCACATCTTTTGGTGCGTTCCAGTTGTAGTCAGAAGTAGGAATTTCCCGATTCTGAGTAGGAAACTGCAACTGGAACGTCCCCCGACGTCGGAATTTCCTACTGGGAACTCGGTGAACACCGGTGAGGAACACCTCACCACCCCCGAGTTGACAATCAAAGATGGATGTCCCCCAGTGTGAACAGTTATTTAGCTCCTGTTATAATCAATTTATTTGCACTTCTGACTGGGGTGTGTCACTCTAGATCAGCTGTATACATAGTATTGTTAGACTTATATTTACAAAAATGCTGCCATAGTGATAATCACATTCTTCATGTGATATTTGTGAACAACAAAGCAGGACGTGCTAACAACAGCTAACAATAGCCTGGTAGATCGGCATGTTTTTTTCCGACTTCAACTGGAACGCAGATAAGTCGGAGATGATGTCACTCCCAGTTCCGATGTTACTGGAACGCAGCATTACGACAGTCGCCGTGCGTGGCCATGGGTAGCAGAGTCTTAATGTCACCGGATATAGATTCTCCTCGTAGCACCTTTAAAGGTACAGTTCATGATGTTTTTCTGTTGAAGTTTAAGAAGGTACATGGCTGATATCTCTGCTTCTCTAGTTTTCTTTTTGTATTCCCCCTCTGACTTACATCCTAAAGTAGTGTGTATGCTGTGTGTAAACTTAGCAAAACTTTTGTGTTTAAAATTAAAACCTGCCCTTGTTGAAGTATCAAGCGCTGACCTCGTTCTCACAGGTACCTGCGGTTCTTCCCTGATGGTCATGTCATCATGTTGACCACTCCAGAAGATCCTCTGACCGTCGTCCCACGTCTGCGCTCCAAGAACACCAGGTACCCGCCCAAAGGGAAACTCTCAAAATCCTCAAAGGTGTTAAATGTTAGGTTTACGTTCCTGTTGGTTTGACTGTGTTTCATGTTGCAGGATGGAAGCTGCTCTGCTGGGTCATTTCCGTCTGTCACAGGAGACAGACAACCAAACCAAAGTTTTTGCTGTTGTCAGCAAGAGAAAAGAGGAGGTGAGAATTTAATTTCACGATTATTTTTGGGGCACTTTTAGGCCTTTATTGACAGGAGAGAGAGAGAGTAATGGGGGAACCTCTTATTATTTTTTTACAATGTTTTTTTAATACATTCTTAATTTCCTCAAAGGAGTTTTCCTGTGGCATTATTACAGTTCCAATCTAATCTCTGAAAACTACCCACAGGCTGGATTCAAACCTGGGCTGGCAGAAGCGTGTATTTAGGTTGTGCCAGGGCTCCCCCTTCAGAACATTTTTGACATTGAAGATAATTTTATGCAAGATACCACATGACCTGTATGAGCCATTCAGCGCTGCAGAGCCCATTTCAGGGTGCAGCTTTGGTGCTGATTGTGACTCTGCAAACCTGGAAATGAGAACTTTTCTGATTTAGAGGAGCCAACTCAAACCAGAGACAGAGGGATAACAGGAGGCTCTGTTACAGCCAGGGCTCTGTACCTCCACCAGGGAGGTTATGTTTTTACCTGCGTTTGTTTATTTGTTTGTTTTTTGGTTGCAGTACCTACACAAAAACTACTGGAAGGATTTTGCTGAAATTTTCAGGAGATGTTGGTAATGGCCCAACTTAAAAACAATTAAATTGTTGTGGTGATCCAGGTAACCTTCATTAGTGAATGATCATTTTTACTCAATTACTGTCTAACCGATAATATCAACATGATTCTGAGTGCTAGGTGTGGATTTTTAGGGTCAAAGAATCATATTATGATGGTAACTTTTTGATGGAACTATTGCTTATGGATGTAACAGCAATATGTGAGCTACCTTGGCGGAGGTTTGTGCTCTCTGAGTGTTTTCTAGGTGTTTTTTGAATTGCCCCCTGCTTCTCCTGCCCCCTTTTACATCTCTAACCTTTGTCCCTCTTCTATACAATAAAGGTAAAAACCCCGAAAGGTTAATTTAAGGCAGTGATAGCTGAGCAGTTAGTCAACATGTCTTATAAAATCTGTCTTTTAGTGCCTGTTTGGCAGAATGGTAAGCAACCAGGCATGTCCCATGAACTTACTTCTGCCTGTGGCCACTTTGCAGAGTGTCTTCCCCTACTCTCTCGCCCCTTTCACAAGCCTATGCAAAAGGGCTGAACAATATATCATTATTGTATCTAAATCTGGATATGAACAATCAATATATTGATATCAAAAAAGCAACGATATAAACGATATATCAATCAATCAATCTTTATTTGTATAGCGCCAATTTATAACAAATGTTATCTCAAGACACTTTACAATAGAGCAAGAACTCTTCATTTTGTGGATACACATATGTGCATAGATACATATATACATATAAAGATACACATATACATATATATTAGGGTTGTCAAAAGTATCGATACTAAAATGTTGTATCCGGATACGATACTCACTTTCAAAAGTATCGATACTACCCCCCACCTCGGATGCCGAGCTGCCGATGCTGCGCCCCTCTCTCTCTGCCTCCTCACACACACACAAGAGCAGGCACCCTCCCCCTCCCCGTAATAACCCCCCTCGCCTCCCGTAGCAAAACACTCACTGCAATAAGGAGGAGGACGAAGTGGAGGAATTAGCTGACACTCCTTCGTCAAATAAACCGGTTGTGTGGACCTATTTTGGCTTCCCATGTAAACGACGAGAGAACGGTAAGAAGATTGAGGACAAAACAACAACCGTGTGCAGAATATGCCGCTACAGTTCGCCGTATACTGCGGCGAGTAAAACTACTACCAACTTTGAACTGTGACGTCCGTCTATGAAGATGATAAAGGTGACTCCGGCTTGTGAATACCTGCTTTTATTTAGCAGTCACTGTGGGTTGTGACCATGCCAACTACAATTTTAATTCACAAACAAAACAGTGAGTAGTAATCTCGAGACCTCCTGCTCACGGCTCTCTCCCTCCTAGCAGACACACACACGAAACTCTCCCCTTCTGAACTCTGACCCGCTCACCCCGCCTCCCTGGTCCCTTCACTGACCGTCAATTCATAGGAAACATAAAATCCACATTGAACACATAACAAACAGTAGAACTGCTCCACTATGTTTGTGTAAGTCTGCATAAAAAAAAACAATATTTGATTTTTGCATCTACTGTTGAGTTGACAGAATTTGATCATACTTGAAGATCAGAAGTATATGCACTGTTATAGGCTAAATATTATAGTTCACAGTTCAGACATTTATAGGTCTAAACTGCAGCTCTGAGGACTGCTATTTGTTTTCCTTTTCATTCAAGAATGTAGTTATCCTGATTGTTACAACAACAAAGCACTTTTTATCGAGATTTTATGTTTGTACTTGCACTGTAGTCTAAATAAGGGGAAAAAAACTACACTTTTGTTTTTTTCAAAGAGCATTTTTTTATCCTTGTGGTATCGAAAATAGTATTGAGTATCAAACATTTTTCTAAGTATCGGTATCGAGTTGAAAATTTTAGTATCGTGACAACCCTAATATATATACAAATATATACATCCAACACCCAACATGAATCCATATAGCCAATCATGAATCCCTCCATCGTGACGGCAAAGAAAAAACCTTCTGTTAAGCAGCAGGAAATCTTGAATGTGGATCCCAGTCTCATGATGAACAGCAAATCCACACGATGCTGTGTTGGGTGTGAGGGCGAAGGAAGGGAGGTAAGAGGAGACAAGTGGACTAGAATAAGAACTAAAGTTAGGGACAGGTTCATGACCACAGACCTGTCATCTGATTTATTAGAGGTTAGCCTCTTGAGATGCTACATCTCATTTTCAGGAGGGTCCTCATGTCTATAGATTTAGATATAGATATAGACATAGATATAGATTTCCCCCGCTCTCATCGTGCATGTACAGCATTGGCAGTCACAACAAACTTCATTTCTAGGCACCGCTTGGTTTTCATCGAACCCGATGTCACATTGCATTGTAACGCTATCGAGATATTTGGCATGAATATCAAGATATGAAATTTTGTCCATATCGGTCAGCCCTACTATCCACTGTCATTCTCTCTCTTCTGTCAATAAAGGCACAAAATGTCAAAAAATAAGTTTAAAAAAATTCTGTCTTTTAATGAATGAGGCTCAAAGTTGCTCAAGGCATTGATCAGCAGTGGTTCAGAAATTTTCCCCTTTCAGACTGAATTTGTCTCCATGTGCTGCTTGAGAGAAAACCACACACATGAGCATTAATCTGATCTTTCATGTTCTTTAAATTCTTGGACAGAAAGCAGCCGAGTTGCAAAGGAATCGGTTCTGCAGGCGGAACCCAGCTCCAGAGGCAGAGCACATCTTCCACGTGGGACTGCATCTGTCCTCTGGGGGGCGCCACTGCTCCAGTAAGCTGGTGTGGATCCACCACTCCTGCCACATCACTTACAAGTAAGAGGCATGAGCACGATGGGCCGGGCTCAGAATCACACTCAGTCACTGCCTCCTGCAGGGGGCGTCTCTCCATAGTGGACCTTAGAGAGATCATGTCAACACGCACAAAGCAGACATTTTATTGTGTTTGCTGAGCGCTTCTGATCAAATTGTGTTGAGTCTGAATGGAAATTAGCAGGGCAGTGCCAACAGAGAATCAATGCAGTGCATCAGCTGCAATTACAGTAACTGCCTGTGTTATACTGTGCAAACTTTCCCAAATTAATAACATAATTGAAAAATAAAACACTGTGCATTTATTCTGTTAATGAAGCCACAGTTATGTGCGGCAGCTTATAATCACCAGTAAAAGCTAACCTTACTCTTTCCATAATGTAAAACCAGGCTTGGTGGGGAAAGGGGAAGCAACATAAATAAACCAGATATGAAGTGGTTTAAATTAAAGTGATTTATAATGAAGAAAAAACAGAAGTTTAACCCTCTGGATCCCAAACCCGCCGGCGGGTTCAAAAACGCACTTATTTTAAAACGACTGGCATTTACAAACCGTTTGTCCAATTAAAAAGCCGTAAAAAGTGGCGTTTTCGTCAGATTCTCAAGTTTCCGAGGGTACCTGAATGTATCACACATGACGTCGGCAACATTCCGAACAATGGCAGAAAAGACCGATGATTTTTCGCGACTGCCGTCAACATCGCGTTTATTCATGCGTCCACTTCAAAAATCTGCAGAAAATAAACCGTTTGCTCTAGCTCTATCCTGTAAAAAACAAATAATTTTACACATCTTACAGCTTTCAACAAGCCACGAATGATCGATATACGTCCTGTATTTACTTCTAAAGAATTATTTGAATATTGCCTTCCATTTGCCTGGTGTCATTTCAGCCTCTGTCTGTTCATCACCAATCAGCATGATCCATACGTCGGCTCTGTGTCTCCAGAGACTGTTTCAGGGCAGCAGGACCCCCCAAAACAGTTTCAGGGGGGTCCCTTGAAACAGTTTCAGGGGAGTCCTGTCGCCTTGTACATAGTTATTCACAGTTTTCATTGTTCTGAAAATGAACATTCAGAAAATTTCACTGTCCGTTTTTCTTTATTGAATAGTTTCTTACATTCTGGTTATGTTATATTGCTATGAGACATTGTTGAATTATATCTGGCTTCAGCCCTAGTTCTCCTGAGCACATAGAGGTGTAGAGCTTGATATTGCAGTGAAAAATGAGTCCACAGTGAGTAAAAATGTGACAGAAGCAAAAACGGCCTAAAATTCCAATCAACTTATAAGGTCCCAGAATTTGTAGTTTCTGTAAAGGTAGAACCACACCACTTTTTTCCTGTGTTCCTTATGCTTAAGGGTACCTGAAAGTGTGTTGTATATACTCCCACCCTATTTTTAGAATTTTTTAAAATCAGAAAATCAGAAAAATTAAATTTTCGTTTCTCTTTTTTCTGATGATTTACAGCCTTTAAATTTTGTTACACTGCATAAAGACATAATTGAGTTATATCAGCTTATAGCCATGGTTGTCCTTAATCCATAGAGGTGCTGGACTTCACTTTACAGAGAAAAATGAGACCACAGTGAGTAAAGATATGACAGAAGCAGAAAACGCTTAGTAATGGCTTGGGATTCAGAGGGTTAAGAAATACTGACAAACTGAAATAGCTGAAATAAACCTAAAAGTTCACAAACAAAAAGATAAATTATTCTTAAGATAAACAGGGTACAACAAAACAGAAATAAACAATTAAACTATTGCCCTTTACTCACAACATTGAACGGCCGTTGACTTGCAGGGCACAGCTGCTCCAAATCTGCCTGGCGACCTGTTCTGCTACACACAGCGGCGGCCGTAACACATAATCTGTTAATTATTACAGATTAGCTTCTTGGTGATGCCTGTTTCATCTGTATAATTATAATAATTCAGTACAGAGTTTAAATCAAGCAAGTCCAGTCCTGGGTGTTATCAGGTTAGCTCAAAATATTTTGGTTTATTGCTCAGGGTGTTTGCTGGTTCTGAAAAACTATTAAACATTGATAAAACAACTTAACAAAAATGTGGACCTATTGAAGGTATTATGACGTCTTGAATGGAAAATGACAAACTTTAAATTTGTGTTAAGAGGTTAAAAGTCCCCATTTTCATCATCCTTTACTTTAGGGAACATTATTTTTTTATCAATGTGAGGCAATAAAAGTAATAATATTGACTCTAATGCTGCTTTCCTTTTACATCGGAACTGGGAAGAGGTGAGTGAGACGTCATATTCGAGTTATCAGCATTTCAGTAACAACGTTGAAAAATCTTTGCAGATCTGCCAGGCTATTGTTAGAAGTTGCTAGCATGCCCTGCGTTTTAGTTAGGGCTTGGACGATTATGGTAAAAATAAGAATCCTGATTATTTTAAGTGATATTGAAATCACAATTAATATACACAATTATTCATTTATTTAAAAACTTCAGTATTGATTTAAAACAATTTTGAAGAACCAGTGAGTAGCATTCAGTATTATTGATCCACATAAGTCACGCACACTCGCTGTGGCTGCACGTGGAACACAGAAGCGCTACGAAGCGCAGGAACTTGCATACACGGCACTCCACACTGTGTGGCACATTAATCGTTTTTCTTCGATTATAATGTTTTTATGATTGTCAGATGGCAAAATTGAAATGGCGATCAAAATCCGATTAATTGTCCAGCCCTAGTTTTAGTTCGCACATACCACATGACAAAAAAAAACAGTACTTGTGAAAATTCTGCAGTGATCTTCGTCCCCTGTATCTTTCTATTTTCTCTTCCAATGTGTCTGCCTTTATATATTTCATTTTTTTAACATGTTTGAAATAAACTCTAAAATTGATGGCAGAGCTTTGTTGTGTGTAAGTGCACTTTAGAGGTGGCTTTTGTCTTACAAGGCAGGAGGAATAAGAGTGAGGCTTTGGTAAAGAATTGTTTGGCATAAAGGCAACTGATATGTATATTTTGATATGAATAAGTTGTTAAGTTTATGATTTGTGTGGGTTCAATCTAATGGAAAGGAGAGGAAAATTTTGAACCCATCCACTTAGCGTGGAGGCAGAAACCACACAGAGGTAATTGTAATATTTTATGCACGGGTAGCTTCATTTTCCGCCATGGATTGAGTCTTGTGAAAGTGTCACTTACTCGATATGAAGTGAAACTGCTGATTCAGTCCTAAGCACTAAGTAGGAAGAAGCGGATGATCTTTGATGCAGTGAAGGTCAGGATTATGGCTCCTATTAGTGTCAGAATTTCTACAATTTGTGTTCTCAGGCTGACTGGAGAAACGGTCGTCACGGCCTTCGACCTGGACAAGATGTACACACCCTTCTTCTTTGCACGTGTGAAGAGTTACACAGCTTTCTCCGAGCAGCCTCTGTGAGGAGACCTGCACTCGACGAACCCACAAAGACCGCAGAGAAAGTCCTTTCACCATGTCCACTATAAACACAATCTCCTCAGCTTTTATAATTTCTGCTGCAGCTGGGTAACGGTGTCTATAGCATGTTCTGTTTCAGGTTTACAAAATAAAAATCTACTTATTTTCTTATTTCAGAAAGTTCACTAATGTGCTGAGAGCTAATATGATTAGCAACCTCCCCGCCTGATGGAAATAATAAATCTTCATGCTGGTTTTGTTTCATGGTGCACTCTATCCCTACAATAAACTGGTGAATACAATGACCTCTCATGCCTTTATTTCATTATTACACTATCTGCTTTACCTGTTGAGTAACTGCCTTTTTGGTAGATTTCTTTAAAAAACTCATCCTTAGTGATAGAAAATGATCCATCAGACAAAACATTACACAGATCCTGTTACACAACCTCACTGAAAAGTCGCTGCAGATGTGATTTCAGACTTGTGCATCATTTGTCTTTGTGAGGGCAGAGAGGTATAATCCACGCATTACATTTTCTGGGAACAAACACAAACAGATAAACAGGATTTACAGCAGGGAAAATATGAAAGTTTTATTGGATTCAGATAAAATTGTTTATGGCTATGACATGGTTTATGAGATATTCTGACTTAACTTTATGATGCAGATTCTTATAAAATGAGAGAATGGTCTTGACGGAATTTTATTTAAAAATAAAAGGACAATGTGCGTTCTATATTTCACACAGTAAAACCTCAGCTTAACTTTCTGTTTCACAAATGTCTTCATACTTGATGTTAACCCATTTATATGATGAACACATCATTTCAAGATGCAAGTAGCCAAAAGGTTTATGTTGATTTTAGTAGGTTATAAAGGGATCCATCAACAGAGCCTGAATTTGAATATGAATGGCCTTATTCGTTTTTTGGATGCTTCTTCAAAAACCTCAACAAGCAAGAAACACTTTAACTAGAAAAGCACTCGGAGAGCGCAGACCTCCGCCAGCGCCACAGTCCTCTCCCATATTGTGATTTTCACCATAAATATTAGTCCTACCTTTATTTCATCAAAATATTTCGATTCCTTGACCATGAAAACATACCATTAGCAACTGGGTTATGTTTTCGGGAGAGTTTGTTTGTCTGTCTGTCCATTTGTCCATCTGTGGACAGACGGACAGACAGACAAACAAAATAACTCAAAAAGTAATGGATGGATTTTGATGAATCTTCAGGAAAATACATTTATTTACTCAAATAGATATCATTATGAATCCAGTTGCTAATGGTATGTTTTCATGGTCATGGAATCTAAATATTTCGATGAAATAAAGGTAGGACTAATATTTATGGTGAAAATCACAATATGCCTGAGGACTGTGGTGCTGGCGGAGGTCTGCGCTCTCTGAGTGCTTTTCTAGTGGTATCTATTTTAGTTCAGTAGTTATTCACAGAAATCACATTTTTCACCATGGCGGCCAGACGCTGATCCGGATCAACACCAAAATCGAATCAGTTCTTCCGTTTCCCATGCTGAACATTTCCTGAAAATTTCATCAAAATCCATCCGTCACTTTTTGAGTTATTTTGTTCACAGACGGATGGACAAACTCCCGAAAACATAATCTCCTTGCTGGAGGTAAACATGGAGAAAAAAAGTGCTCATTATGTTTTAACCAGATTTGCTGCAAGCTGAGTCTGGAGTGTTTTCCAATCAGATGGATTTTGGGACCAAAACCTTACCAGTGTGTTGAAGCTTTCTTGCTATTTAAAGAAACTAAACCATTGTATACCAGTGACTTCTACTCATGTTGCTCACATAGTGAAACTGCTAGTGGTTAAGTTTGGCCTTTACTCGCACTGAGAATTTTCGTGTTTGTTCGCATTAGTGATGGATTTTATTGGTGCTAGGTGATGGCATAAAGTTCACTGGCATTAGCTTTTGCTCATTATACATCAAGGAGACTTGGGGCAGGCGGACGCCTTCTCGTGATTTAAATAGTGTGTTAGCAGAAGTCAAGTTGTCTTACTGTTACAAGCTAACACTCAACCCACAGCTAAGTCGGACAAATTAACACCATCAGAGTTAATATTGGCACTTCTAAAATGTCTATAATAACTGTCTTTCCTCACTGCCAAATCCATGACAAGCAGATAGACACCATTCTTTTGACTGTGCATGCAGAAAAAAGAGATTTGCAGAACTTTCCCACGGCTAATTAGCTTAGCTCAAACACTGGGAGTCAATGGGTGGTGTTAGCCTGCCTCTGCCTACAGTCATCAGATAAACTCTTCAGTTAAGATTAGCACTTCATGTAATATTTGAAAGACGTACATACAAAACTGACTGTTCTACTGCCTCAGCCTCTCTTCGAGCAGGCTCAGCTTTCAAAACAGTTCCTCCTCTTCCATATATTCTGGCTCAAATAGGTAAGATTGTTGATCTTTTTAGGTCCTAAATAAATCATCCTCATCCTCTCTTACAAAGTCTGGCCTCGACCTTTTTGCCAATGTTCTTCTACTTGTAAACAGAGGCTTTGTTTTGTTGACTTTAGCCCATTGCACATTAAGGAGATTTGGGGCAGGCGAACGCCTTCTCATAATTTAAATAGTGTTAGCAGAAGTCAAGTTGTCTTACTGTTACAAGCTAACACTCAACCCACAGCTAAGTCGGACAAATTAACACCATCAGAGTTAATATTGACACTTCTAAAATGTCTATAAGGGTCCACACCACAAAGTGTTTCCTCCACCAAGGAGGTTGTCTGTTTGTTTGTTAGCAAGACTACGCAAAAACTACTGGATAGATTTTGCTAACATGTAGGAGATGTTGGTACTGGCCCAGCTTAAAAACAGTTAGATTTTTGTGGTGATCCAAATATCCACTATTATCAAGTGATCATTTTTGCTCAATAACTGTCTAACTGATAATGGTATCAACATGACTCAGAGTGCTCAGTGTGGGTTTTCAGGGTCAATGAATCATATTATGATGGTAACTTTATCATGGAACTATTGCTTATAGGTATAACAGCCATATACAAGCTACTTTGGCGGAGGTTTTGGCTGTCCAAGTGCTTTTTAGTTAACTCTGTACTTGCTGAAAGTCTGCTAACTCCAACATTTTAGCTCTTCTTTATTTGCTGTGTTGAAGGGTTTTTCAGCTGTGCCCTGTTGGCTTATTTGATCAACCATTAATTTAACAGACAAATGTGCAATCCCTGCAGGTTGTTCCTTACTGTAAAGGCGACTAATCAGGCTTCCAATTTGATTGAAATAATGCTTTCAAACTTTTTTGATGCTACCAAGTGTTTAGTAGGGGTTATCACAGAATCTCTCTGGATTATTTCTGTCAGAGTTACAGAAGACAGACATCTTTATTTATTTGTTGTAAGAAAATGAACCCTTAAAGATCATAACAGAGAAAAACAGGGTACACAAACTTATGGAGACCCTCTCTTGTGCTTTGTGGAAATGCCCAGGACATATAATTAACATGTATCAGATATTTTTGTGTAATAAGGTACGTCGTAAAACTGGGTGTTACAGAGTTTTTAAGTGTTCTGTCTGCTAACTGCATTTGTCTGTTTCATTGTTATAGATATGTTTGTACTCTGCCTTAAGTACACATCTGATGCTGCTTTAATGAAATCCTCTATAAATTTATGTGTAATGAGACTTTCCTCTTCAACATTTTTCTGTTGAAAGTCATCTTTTAACACACGCTCTATTTAAACTGTAGCACTTAGTAGCAATAAGGACATTAAGCAGCATTAAAAGACGAGCTTATAACTTCATTCTGAAATTTGCCATCTAGGGTTTTGCGATTATTATTATTCGACTGATTGTTTAATAAGTGTAATAACACTAAATCACTACAAGCACACACTGCTTCTGCTACTATTTGCTTCAGGGAGTCTCTGTGGTGATGGTGATTCATAGAAATGTTCTTTAATATTCCTACACTCCCATCCTGGAGCACATTAAAACACGCTTACTCTTAAATCAGTGCTCCAAGCCTAATCTTCATATTTATCTGCATATATTTCCACGTGTTCCTGCCACCATCTGCTGATGTAACTGCGACTTTATTGCAAATGTCACTTAACCAAAAGGCAGTTTCTTCTTTTTGATCAATTTACTCCAATGAACTAGTTTCCCCAACTCTTCACCCTCACTGTACCAGCCCTCAGAGGTGTTAATACTAAAGTTAATATCGCTCAACCAAAAAAAAAATTACTAGAAAGCTCTCAGAAAGCCCAAACATCTACCCCAAGGTAGCTCACATATTGCTGTTACATCTATGAGCAATAGTTTTATGATAGTTACCATCATAATATGATTCAATGACCCTGAAAACCCACAACTAGCACTCAGAATCATGTTGTTATCATCATGAGTTTGACAGTTATTGAGCAAAAATGATCGTTTGCTAATGGCTGTTATCTGGATCACCACCAAAATAGAATAATTTTTAAGTTGGCATTACCAAGACCTA
Organism: Scarus forsteni; assembly: GCA_036419115.1. Lineage (NCBI taxonomy): Eukaryota > Metazoa > Chordata > Actinopteri > Labriformes > Labridae > Scarus > Scarus forsteni. Next base: position 26,939,504 of record JAZDUH010000327.1, on the reverse strand, counting down.
AAAATTCAGCAAAACCAGTCCAGTAGTTTTTGTGTAATCTTGCTTGCAAACAGACATACCGGACCAAAAAGATTATCTTACTGGCAGAGGCAATGAATGCTTGGAATTTCTCAGGGCTTCACCTTATCAGTGTTTCGCCAACAAAGAGCTGCGAGTTGATATCAGGCTTGAGAAAAGACTAACTGTGCTCTTCTCCAAACTCGCCACAGGAGACGCCTCTATGTGACTGAGAAAACACTGCAGGTTTTGGACCTCTCCACCTTTGTGTTGCTCTTAAGAAAGACATGTCGGCTCATGATACCGTCTCTGATTCATACTTAATCCACTGACTTGCATGACGTACAGTCTTTGTCATGACAACTGTTGCCCTCCAGCTACCAAAATGACAAGCTTTTGAGCTAGCCTTTGCCAAAACCACTGCTGTTCAGTAACCACCGCAGAATCTGGGTATTTGACTTGTCTTAAAGCATAACCATGAGCTGTAACGGAAATCCATTATAGGTGCTACAGCAGCAGCACAGAGGCACAAGGCTTTAGAGGGATACACCTACTTCTTTTCTGCTTCTTTCCTCACTGCCAAATCCATGACAAGCAGATGGACACCATTCTTTTGACTGTGCATGTTGAAAAAAGAGGTTTGCAGAACTTTCCCACTGCTAACTAGCTTAGCTCAAACACTGGTGGCCCTTTTCCACTAGCGCGCCTTGGCCCTACTCGATTTGCAGCGTGTTTCCACTAGCCTGGTACCTTCTAAAACAAGCTAGTTTTAGTACCTACTCCGCTCTGGTTCCAAGCGAGCAGAGTCGATACTAAAAGATGACGTCACCGACTGCCGGCTACTGATTGGTCAGACAATGTCATCATTGATGAGTCATGAGCATGACGACCTAGCATGCTAGTGGTAGCTACCGTTAGCTTACCCTCATACGTCTTTTCTTTGCAGCTCGATTGCTCTCGTCCCCGTCTTCATTCTGTTGTATAGCTTCCAAAACTCTCCTGTGCTTCTGAAGGGGTATTTCTTCCTACCACCTGCAGCCTTCTTCTGCTTTCCTTTTCACTCGGTTTGTGACAAAAAGCCACAGATTGTTGTGTCGTGCTCAAAATGACGTCACTGCCGCTCAGCTGTTACAGTGACACTGCACCCCGTTGGGCAGGCGACTGGGGCTAATGGAAAAGCAGCACAAGGCGAGTAGAGTAGAGCCAGGTAGAGTAGAGTAGGACTAATGGAAAAGGGCCATAGGAGTCAATGGGTAGTGTTAGCCTGCCTCTGCCTACAGTCATCAGATAAACTCATCAGTTAAGATTAGCACTTTATGTAATTTTTGAAAGAAGTACATACAAAACCGACTGTTCTACTGCCTCAGCTTCTCTTCCAGCAGGCTCGGCTTTCAAAACATGTAGTTCATCCTCTTCCATATATTCTGGCTCAAAAAAATAAGATTGCTGATCTTTTTAAGTCCCAAATAAATCATCCTCATCCTCTCTTACAGTCTTACCTAGACCTTATTACCGGTCTTCTTTTACTTGTAAACAGAGGCTTTGTTTTGTTGACTGTCTTACAAGCACATCCACAGGGGTTTCTGCATGCGCCCCAAAGTTTAGTTTCATACGTGTTTCTTTCAAAAATTACATGAATCATAGTAAAAAAAAATGGGTCACAACAAGCACACAGGACTATTTATAGTTGCTAAAGAGTTTATCTGATGACTGCAGGCTAACACTACCCACTGACTCCCAGTGTTTGAGCTAACCTAATTCGCAGTGGGCGAGCTCTGCCTGTTTCTTCCTTATTACTGCGCCCACATTCAAAAGAATGATATCTATCTGCTTGGACTTGGGAGTGAGGCAAGACACAATGACAGAAAAATGTTGGCGTATCCCAATAATAGAAATTTTAATACTCTAGTGCTTTATTTGCACTGACAATGGGTAGATGTGACCTGCAGTGTAAAGCTGCTTTGGGTAGTCTATATAAGCTCAAGTCTATTTACCATTTACCTCATGTTTGTGCCAGTTTTCTCAGAGCACTTCAGTTTCATTGGGCAGACCAAAAATCAGCTTGTTGAGGCTTCATCAGTGTTAAGAAATCATCTAAATTTCTGTGAAAGTACGTCCCAGGGTCCATTTTTCTGCGATCAGTGCAATGTACAGCAGAGTAAAACGTGACAGTGGAGTATGATGGTCACCTGGCTAATTGTACTTGGATTTTAGACATTCCCCTCATCGATGAAATGCATGAGTAGTTTGTTTAACTAAGAGGAACTTTGGCCTAACAGAGTTTGAATGTTGCATAAAACATATTGTGAAATCACTCAGCGAACACCATCCAAAGAAGAAGTATGCCATTTCCACCCATGCAGCTGCAGCTGATCTAAGTATCCCAACAGACTGGGTTTTTCTCATTACATAACCTTGTCCATCCTTCTTTCTTCCCTTGTGTCGCTTCCTTGAATCTTAGCTCCTCCCAGTGAGGAATTGAAAGAGAGGAGTGAGGACAAGACACTTGGACAGGAGAGAATCAAAATACCAAATGAGAAATCCTTCACTTCATCAGCCTGAGCAGCATCAGGTGTTTGAGATTAGAAGTTCACCTCAGTGACGACTACACAAACACCCTCTGATATCAAAGATGAACAAACATGATGACACAATAATGTGGCCTCACATAAAACAGCAGTTTGTTGAGGAATAAGTCCTCCTGTGTGAAGTTTAAGGTATATTAGATCAACACTGTTAGAAAAGTCTGCATATAAACGTAATGATCAGAGTGAAGGGTGACATTTGGTCCAAGCAGCGCCTCCAAACCAGTCAGGCTGCATCTAAGGTTGGAAGACTTTCCTAAGAGGAAACGCTGGTCCTCACTCTCAGCCTGGCCTCTTCCTGGTGCATTTTTGAAAATGGAAAATCCTTCATCTTGGTAGAGCAACAGTGACTCCCAGGTTGGTGAAGTGGAGAGGAATTGAGGATGGACAAAGTTGTTTAATAAGAAAGACTCTGTGCCTAGAGCAGTGATTCCCAACCAGAGGTAACCTAGGGGTATGCAAGCACATTGCAGTGGAAACATTTGATAATTTATTTACAACTTGGAAGTCCTGATTTAAGCCTGTCAATAAAATGGTAAGTTTCACTTTCACAGACACTTCCTGAGTGTTTGGTGCTCTGGCAACGCTGCTTTCATTTAGATATTTGCCAGGATTTCACAGCAAAAGAAGCACTGAGGCTGCAGTAGGTCTGCCGATGTAGAAGTGAATCCATATTAACCAGGTTGATTATGTTTTACTTTTGAAGAATCATCACACGTATGAGTGAGGGGGTACCCATGGTATAACCAACAGACTCAGGGGGTACACAAGACAAAAAAGGTTGGGAACCACTGGCCTAGAGGACAAAAGATGGCTCAAGTCCTGAGGTAGAATCACCTAGAACAAACCAGAGATGAACACAAGCTGTAACTGAGGGTAGTGAGGATAAGCGGAGATCAACTCTTGGGAGTGTTAACAAAAGTAAACACTCCCAAGAGTTGATCAAGCCTCTGCTGCTGCTCGCCAAACTGGTGATAACTTTCTGCGTGGCCTGACTTAGCTCAATATTGCATGATGTTTATGGTGATGTTAAAGGATAAGTTCTGTTTCGACAGCTTTCACATTGTTTATAGAACAATATACTGACCCAGAAGGCTTTCCTGATCCAAACAGTGCTTCAGGAGATATTTAGATCCAAAATCGAGCGGCGGACATCTGTATAATGGTAGCACCCGGGGCATGTATAGCGTCGCTCCTAAAACTGCATTAATCATCCAAAAACTCATTAGTTTCTTCAATATTTCATCATGGTCCGCTCGCGCTACTCCTCCAAGACAGTCCGGGGTCGCTCCACCCATGTTTTTGTGACTGTGCTGACCTCTGAACTGGAAACTTTCTTCACGGCTGCCGCGCATGCGCAGTACTGCTTCCTCCTATCGATGAGCTCCTCATCTGTAAACTCGGGCTCGAAACTGTAAGGAAACCCATCATATTCAAAGTTCTCGTTCACAACATCCTCATCCGTTAGATATTCGTCCATTTTGCACAAAACTGGAAGAAGAAAGTCGCTCAGTACCCGGCGGTCGCCCCTGAAACAATGAGCGGTACTGCGCATGCCCGGCAGCCGTGAAGGAAGTTTCCAGTTCAGAGGTCAGCACAGTCACAAAAACATGGGTGGAGCGACACAGACTGTCATGGAGGAGTAGCCCAAGCGGACCATGATGAAATATTGAAGAAACGAATGAGTTTCTGGACGAATAATGCAGTTTTAGGAGCGACGCTATACATGCCCTGTGTGCTACCATTATACAGATGTCCGCCGCTCGATTTTGGATCTAAATATCTCCTGAAGCACTGTTTGGATCAGGAAAGCCTTCTGGGTGAGTATATTGTTCTGTAAACAATGTGAAAGCTGTCGAAACCGAACTTATCCTTTAATGGTTGTCTGTCTCTCTGGTTCATCCCTGTGATTGACCAACCCTGCTTCTTGCACTATGTAAGCCGCAATGGGCTCCAGCCCCATGCCACCCTGACAGGGAAGAGCAGCAGCATTAAAACTTGATGGACAGTTCCTGGGGTCACCCCAAACAAACATTTGGTAGCATCAAAAACAAATTTGGAAGTGTTGTTTCGGCCAAATTCTGCCTTTTAATAATGCTAAGTGGTGTTTGACATTGTTTGGAAGCCTGATTAGTCGCCTTTAAGACGAGTTACAACTTTCAAGGATTGTGCTTTAGTGAAATGAGTAACAGCTAAAGCAGTAGGTGGTGCCCAAAAAGAAAGTGCCAGAATCTCCTGTAACTGCAGGCTGGTTTTTCGGTACGCATAATGGCAGCATTATTTGGTGTAAGCCTTTCCAAACTTTGGTCCAAGTTCCTTGAGACTGGTGACACACTGGTAAAGACAGGTTCCTCACCCTTGCTTCACTTTGGTACCATAGACTTTCCTATAAGGGAAGAGGGGAGTTTGGCACATTTTTTCAGCACTACTCACATGTTTATCCGAGTTCCATATTTATGGAATGCATCATCCTTACAAGTTGTACCTTGTAAAGGTGACTAATCAGGCTTTCCAAAGATAAATACAATATCAAATGGAATTTTAAAAGGAAGATATAATCAGCCAAAAAAATGATTTAAATTTTTTTAACATTATATATTTTTGTGCCATAGAGCAACATGCCCAGCAAGAAAACAACTTAAAGAACGCTGATGAGTAAGACACACGTTCCTCAACTTCTTGAGTGTGTTTGCTGGAGAAGTGTTGAATTTGAGTCACTGTTGTTGAGGGAAAAAAGCAGCTCAGAAACAAGAAAGTTCACACTCTTAGTTTGTCTTTAATGTAACAGCAGGTGAAGCATGAAACACAACATGTTAACCCACTTTTACCTAAGATTTCTGAAAATATATTTCTATTTTAACAATTTATAAACTGTACGCAATATGCCCTTACATATGCTCCCTTGGCCTTTAGAATGGTTATTCTTATCCTTTCTCAAAATACATAAACATTGTGATCTTCAGCATCACTGTGAACCCATGAGGAGGACTGTCATGCAGCGAGGCCCTTATAGAAAAGTCATAAATCAGTATCTGATTAGATATGCTTCATGCATGTGAGTTATCAGATATTCAGTGGACCTCATTCCTCATGCAGAGAAAACATGACCTTTGAATGTATTATTCAGATTTTAACACCATTCTCTAATGCACTGAATATGAATGTGGGTCACCTTTACATCTGAGCAGCATGTTGTGCTCGTTCAGTGGATATAAGGCCACGCAGTCCCTCATTAAACTGAATCAGCATGTTAGTGCAGCACTGCAGAGCTACACTGCCAGTAGTCTATAAATCAAACTCTGTTGTTCTGAGGTCTTCTGGACCAGTGAAAGCTCCTGACCCTGAGGGTGGACAGAGATTAACACAGGCTAACACACAGGACTTCACCATCTTCTTTCTCTATCAAAATCAAAACAGTGAAATCTCACATTACACCTTTTTAAACATGTTAATGTGATAAGACTAGAACAGTCAACCCTGGAAACAAAACATTCAATGATCTGAGAAATGTCTGCTTTCTTTACGACTGGTATTGTTTTATATCACACGACATGTCAAGACGCCACCTTTGATTGTGTAAAAAGATGGACAGGGCAACAGCTGCCTGCAAGTGAAGCTAAAATATTCAGAGCTGTATAAAGCACTATCAGCCTCTCATATCAGCACCCTCCCTCTTTAGTCAAAGCTCATGTCCATAGGTAAGGATAGGTATTGATTTTATTGACACTAATCCTGTTATCAAGCTGATTCTTTTTCAGTTCCTGTAGAAAACTTGGCTCTCATTAGGTGGCAACAATCTGACACATAACACTTCTGATCTTTAATGCCATTGCAGCTTTCTGTTGTTTTCACCCTGGCTTGAAATCACGCAGAAACAGACACTGGATGTTGTGCTCCTGGCATAAGTACCTCCACCAAAGAGGTGATGTTTTTGCCGGCATTTGTCTGTTTGTCTGAGTTGTTAATGGCACAAGGAAGAAGTGTTTAGAATTTGGCTGCAATTAAAATCTGGATGCAGATACTTTTTTTTTTTACTTGTAACACTGCATGAAAAGTAAGTTTTCAACATTTTCGATAACTTGGCTAAGAATGTTAGAAATGCCTTGGTGGTGGTTTGTGCTCCCAGAGCACTTCTAGTTTTGTGTAAAACTGGGCCATGACTTGACACCACTTCTGTGTTCTGTCTTGACCACATCTTTGACCTCTTTGTTGCCATTTTTGCTCATGAACATCTGACAATCTAGATTTGCAGTTCATGCAGAATAAACCCAGAGCAATACTTGCTGTTTGAGCTTGCGTTCACCAATGCTACTTCTTGCGTCAAAAGCGTTTTTGTTTTATACAAAACAAAAATGTGTTACAAGAGGACACCACTTGAGGGTGCAAAAGACCTCAGGCTGTGTGCAGCTTAATCTACGGTCCACTAGATGGACTGTTCAATATATTTCCCGTGTCCATCTGAGAAAGAGCCAATGGGAAGTGTAAGGGGAATGGGCAGGACTTTTCAGAAGCAATCCAGCAGGTGACTGGATGATTATTCCATCAACCATATGCATTATGGGCCAAAATGTTAAATAACATATTGGCCAATATGATATTTAACATTTTAGGCCAACAGCAGCCGATTCTAATATCGTATCGATATCATGCATCCCGAACATGAATGCATGTCCACTGGGCTTCAGCAGAATGATACCTAAAAAATGTTGCAACGCATTCATCATAAACTGCATTTTACAAGAATATAATGGCTTCAAGTACTTTTTGCATAAAGCTACAGATATAAATCTGTAAAAGCAGAAACACTTCTTTTACATGAAGACAAAATGCTTTAATATTGTGCTCATTATACACAAAATCTGCCCTTTGACACTGTGTTTTTACCTGATTCAAATATAAATACAGTGCTTAAAGCTTTGGTTAAGTTTGGCTACATGGCTTCATATTCCCACCTCTGCAAATATACAACAAATGTAACATCTGCCTTTACAACCCGCCAATAAATACACCTTACATTACTACACAGGGCAAAAATCAGCATTATGCAACAGTACAGGTGCAGCTTTAGTTACACATTAAGGGCTGTAATAAGTGCTTTGTTTTTTTTCCCTTTCGTTGTTAAAGATGATAAAACCTAAAGCTGCCAACACAGGGGCTTCATCTTTGGACCTTCTGTGTGTAAAGCTTCATTTAACGAGTCAAAACATGTTTGTTTGCTGGTAGCAGGAAGATTTTTTGCCCTAGTAGGAGATTCCTCCTTTGGCTTGGCGGGGGAGGCATTATTGTGCAATGTCAACCATACTGCTCCACTCTTCTCCTTTGAATAATGATGTTTATAACAATACTATGAGTAGGACTGTGTGCAAAAACACAGGAAGTCTCTGGATACATGTGGCTATGGCTTATTTCTTCTCTTTAGATTGCAACACTATCCTACAGAAGAAGATAAATATACCTCTTAGCAGCATTAGCTAACACGCTACAGCCAGAGCTGGGGACGGATTCTGGAATGTTAATCCATCCTCAGTTTCTTCTGTGCCATGTGCCCCAAAGACGCCGACCCATTGGCGTGTCCATTTGTTGGTAGAGGAGTGCCGTTTTGATGCTCCTTCTGACGAGGAACATGGTGCTTCTTGTAGGTCTTGAGTGAATTAGAAGGAGGCAGAGAGGACGAGTTAGAGCGTGAAATAATAAATAAGTAAAAGTCTGATTACCAAAGCTCATGGTAGGAGCCTAAGTTATACCAATCAATCAATCAAACTTCATTTGTATAGCACTTTTCATACAAAGTATTGTAGCACCAAGTACTTTACATAAAAAGAAAAGAAACAAAATAAAAATAAATAAATAAATAAAAAGTAGAAAATTTAACACAATAACCCACCCAACCTCACAATCCACATACTGCACACACAAACACACACACACTCACAGAATTAGATGATTGAGGAAACGTTATCTTGAATTAAAATTTGAGGAAACACAGGAGCTAAGACTAAAATGACAATTAAAAAATCATGATAAAAAACTAGATTTAAAAAAAAACTCTAGGAAAAATAAATAAATAAGTAAAGTGCAAAAGTTAAACAGTGGCTTAAACAGCAGCAGAAATGTGAACTTTAATTTCTCACAAGTAATTATCGGTATACTATTTTAATAATCTTTAATGTTAAATGTAACTTGTGTTTTAGTCTCTAATTTACTACAACTGCGTCTATTTATTCAGGGTACTTATTGACTATATTCACTGTATTACTGTATTTGTATAATTCTATCTGTACTCTGTATATTTTATTGTACTCTAATCCTGACCAGGGACAAAACTGCAAATTAGCTGAAGCTACACGCATTATATACATCCACATTTTCCCATTTTCTGTGGCAGTGTTGTATGTATCGTCCCTGTTAAATAAACATTTAAGAAAGAAAGAAAGAAAATACTGGCGTTCCAGTTGAAGCCGATCTACCAGCCTATTGTTAGCTGTTGTTAGCACGTCCTGCAATGTTGTTCACAAATATCACATGAAGAATGTGATTATCACTATGGCAGCATTTTTGTAATAAGTCTAACAATTCTCTGTATACAGCTGATCTAGAGCGACACACCCCAGTCAGAAGTGTAAATAAATGGATTATTACAGGAGCTAAATAACTGTTCACACTGGGGGCATCCATCTTCGATTGTCAACTCGGGGGTGGCGAGGTTTCACCGAGTTCCCAGTAGGAAATTCCGACTTCCTGGAACGTTCCAGTTGTAGTTTCCTACTCGGAACTGGGAAATTCCTACTTCTAACTACAACTGGAATGCACCAAAAGACGTGACCCAAACTAAAGTGTGTATTTGTTGTGATGCTAATGAATGCAGCTCTGACCTTCCTCAGAACTCTGCATTGCTTTACAACTTCTTAACAACTTACAGGATGCAAAGCAATGAGGTAATGTATCTCTTTCTTGTTACGTAGCGGTAGTTTTTTATGTGTGACAACAACCAATTTTTGGAAAACTAAGTATCGTAGTTTTGTAGCCGGCTATACGTCGCTACTTACAGCCCGGTGCTCTAAGACGTGTCCAAATAATATAAATTTGCTCTAGTTTTAATTGTCTTGTTCCCGAAGTTGAGTATCCAGGCCAGTCCAGCCCTGTCCGACTTGACCGTGAAGCTAAGGAATAGCATTTATAGATAAGCTATTTTGATGCTATAAAACTCATCTTAAAGTGTGTATTTCGATCAGGCATGTATCTATCTTTGTAATTACTTAGAAACTCCTCACAGTCCCTTTAATCTTAATCTGTGTTTGTTCTCACCCTTTAAAAGATTAAAACAACAATAAGAAGATATCCCCTATTTAAAGCCATCATCTCATCAATAAAACATCATAAAGTGATAAAAGACTGACCTGAATGTAGAAGTTTGAGAAGAGTAAAATGAGCGTGACCATGTAGTTTATCTGGAAGTACAGCCACCCCATGGGGAAGCCACAGGGCCATATGACGGCACACATGGTCTGAGACATGGTTAAGAAGAACTGGATCTGAGGAGGAAATATGACACACACATGCAGACACACACCAAGGTGAGAAGGTGACACACAGAGAGGGCCTATAGGAGGGGGGTATCGATCCAGAGCTTAAAATATCTCAACCTGCACTGGATAAAAGCTAAAGAGGCGGCAGCAGAGCAAAAACAACAACACCCAGAAGACAATCACGTCTACAAGGCAACATCAGCTCCTCCATGTTCAGGGAAGTTAATTATTATAACACCAAAACAAGAACAAATAAAGTAAATCAATATTAACTTTAATTTTGACACAGTGATGAATGTAAAAGGAGAGAAAATCAATTATGCCATCACTGAAGTGTTACTGCCTCTAAAATAAAAGACCTCGTCACAGAGTTTGAACCCACCAGCTGGAACTGCGTGATGTATTTCTTCCACCAGAGGTACGGCCTCACGGCTGGGACGGCAGAGAGGCCGTAATACGAGTACATCACAACGTGGACGAAGCTGTTTAAGGAGGCGCCAAAGTACGCTGATGAGACAGGAGAGAGAAGCAGAGATTTATCTAAAGCCACAAATGACAGGAGCGAGGGGACAATAACACAGGGAGTAAGTAACAGATCCTTTGTCTGTTTTGTCTGGAGCAAGAAAATCATTAAATACAGTTACAACCTAATTCCAATGAAGTTGGGACATTGAGTAAAATGTAAATAAAAACAGAATACAATAATTTAAGGTTTTTTAGGATCAATATACAAATGAATGTACTGCAAAGACAAATATTAAATGTTCTAATAACCTTTGATATTTGCTGCAATATTCACTTGTTCTGAATCCTATGCTCACAAGATGTTCCAAAGAAGTTGGGATAGAGGCAACAGAAGACTGAAAGTTTAGGAATGCTCAAAAAACACCTGTTTGAAACACAGGTAAGAATTATGATTTGGTATAAAAGAAGGATCCTCATAAAGCTCAGTTAGGGCAGGTTTAATTCTAACTTCTTTCTGCAGAAAAATTGAAAAATTGTTGCAATGGTTAAAAATATAAAGGCTGAAAATGTACAGTTTTCATGATAGTAGGCCCTGATATGTCTTGCATAAGTACTTTTACATGCTTGTATTTGTTTTTAAGTAATGTTAAATACGAATCAGAGAGTTCAATGTCAAGAAACTGTGAAGATACCTCAGCCTTCAGTGTTTTGGAGGACAAACCTGCCTACATTTAAACCACATAATCAAAATTTATGACACACACTTTAACATGAGGAGGAAAATTCTGTTTATTTTGGAAAAATGTTTTCACACATAAAGGTAAAACTTGATTCATGTCATATCTGTTTCACTGGGAGGTTTTAGAGAGGGAAATAATCTATTAAAATCATAAACTGAGAGTTGTGAAAAAACTACATTAGGGATTTTATTTCAGGCCATATAGCCCAGCCGTAGCCTCAGTCGATAACTATTTGCAAATTAAACTGCTTTACAAGATTTCTCATTGTGAAACTCTAATGGCTCATCTACAGCAGGGATCATCAACTACAATTTATACAAGGGCCAGTTTTTTCCTTGGCATATGCTCTGGGGGCAGATTTAACAAAACACTAATAATTAAAAACAATTATAATGAAGTGTTTTACTCCACCAGTCCTGATGGTACCAAGTGATGAAAAGCTGTCCTTAAAACAAAAAACATTTTTTACTCTGCACATTTCCTCGTGTTCAATAATACGAAAGACCAAAAGGGCAAACAAAAACTTAAAAAAGAAAAGAATATTAAGGTTGAACTTGTATTTAAGTCAGCGAAAAGTCAGAATATTGAAAGAACTTCTTTTAAATTCTGAGATTAGTTTCAGTATTGTGGGGGGGAAACTCAGAATTCTAAGATTAAATTTAGAACTATGCAGACAAAAACAGAACTCTGAAATTTAAACAGAAATTATGAAGAGAAAAGCAAGAATTTTGAGAATTAATCCATACTTAACATTGCATATATTGCTAATTTTTCACAGTCAAAGAAAAAGGTTGCCCCAAATCTTCTTCGGTATAACAATTGTCAGGGGGCCGGATGGAAAGCTCTGAGGGGCCTGATGTGACCCCCGGGCCGCCAGTTGGTGATCACTGATCTACAGTCCATAATGTAATCAAAAATATCAGAGCATCTGCAGAAATCTCTGCATGAGATTGGCAAAACCATAAAACAACACTAAATGCCCGTGACCTTCAATCCCTCAGGTGGCACTGTATTAAAAATCTTCATAGCTCTGTAAAGGATATCAGCACACAGACTCAGGAACTCTTCATTTAATACAGTTCATCACTGAGTCTACAAGTGCAAGTTAAAAGCATACCAAGCAAAGCCACAACCAAATACCAACTACACCCTGAAATGCTGCTGGCTCCTCTGAGCCTGAGATCATCTGAGATGGACTGACGCAAAGTGGAAAAGTCTGCTGTGGTCTGATGAGTCCACATTTACAAGAGTGTGTTTGGAAACCATGGATATTGTGTCCTCCAGGCTTAAAAAGAAAAAACTGCATCCAAATTGTTATTATAACAAAGTTCAAAAGGATATGTGATGGTATGGGGGGTGTTAGCACCCATGGCATGGGCAACATACACATCTATGAAGACAGTTAATGCTGAAAGATTCATTTTGAGGCAACATATGCTGCCATCCAAGCTCCATTGTTTTCAGGCTTTGTTGTAAAAGAGTGCAGGTACTAGACTGACCTGCTTGTAGTCCAGACCACTGAAAATGTGGGGAGCATTAAGAAGCACTAAATATGACAACAGACACCAGGGACTGTTCAGCAACTGAAGTCGCACTAAAGCAAGAATTGGAAAGAATTTCACCTTCAGTGCTTCAAAAATTAGTGTCCTCACCTCCCAAATGATTAATTGAGAGTTGTTTAAGGAAAAGATTATGTGCACAGAGGTAAACATTCCCGTGTCCCAGCTTTTTGGAACATGTTGCAGGCATCAAATTTAAATGAGTAAATTTTTGCAAAGAATAATCATGTTTATCTGTTTAAATATATAATATCTCGTCTTTAGAGTGCATTCAATTAAATATAGGTTAAATGGGGTTTGTACAACAAAATAATACTATAATTAAATCTGATATGAAGGATGCTTGTAGAAAAGTTTCAGGTGCAGGACCACACCTCAACCGCGCCTCTTCATATGTTACCAATATCCTAAAGATGAAAACCTGACCGTTACCACTTCTTCCTGCCATCTCTTTTTAAATTTCTTCTTTGCCTCAACGCTTAGGGACCTAAAAAGAAGGGTTTGTCATAAAGGTAGATCCCCCAAAAGCAGGCTTTACAGCAGGGGTGGGCAACTGGCGGCCCAGGGGCCATATGTGGCCCTTCACCTCGCTAAATGCGGCCCACTAGTCATTTCCACAAAAAAAGACAAAACAAACTAAAAAAAAATGAAAAAATGAAACAACAGATGCTAAATATGATTCATCGTGAGTAACCAGTACCATGTAATGCATTTGGATAGGTGATTAAATATTTTTACTAACCTTAGATTGTTGGTACATTCTTTGTTTTTTACAAGTCATTAAATTTCTCACTTAGCTATGATTGTGTCTCTTAAATATTTCATGATGCATTAAAATATAACTTACATCATTGGTAAAAAAACATATTTGGAAACAATGGTAATGGTAATATATTTGAGCTTTAAAACTGGTAAACATTCATTTTTTATTGCATTAAAAGAAGCTTAAATGAACTTTAAATATGTGTCATTCTCATTTTGATCATTTTTAATTTTTAATTGTGTTTGAGTTAGAATATTTAGGTATTGGTATAATCCTTGGTTAAGCTTTATCTTTGTAATTTTTTCGTTTATAAATATATATTTTTCCTTGTTTACAGTGCCAACAATATGTAACAATGCAGCCCTCAGGCATTTCAGAAAAATTAATGTGGCCCTTTGGTGTTGATAGTTGCCCACCCCTGGTTTACAGGGTTGCTTTTTAAAAGCTTTTGGTGAGACTAAATCACACCCATCACGTCCACCTCTGTCCCCTCAAAGGACACTGAGGTGTTTGGTCATTTCTGACTCGGGAACACATGTATCAGCTTAAAGCTTTATGAAATGGATCCACCTGATGACAGACATGAAATCTGATAAATTCAGGTGCTCTGCAAGGTCAAACACGAAGGTAAATTAAAGCTGCAAGCGGCTTTCGTGCCTTCATGAAAGCCGCTTGTCCTTCATGCCTGTTTGACCCCAAAAAGTCCATTTGAAGGTTTCATCTGACTCTCTTTGAGATGCTCAAACTAGACTGATGTGTGTGCCTGCAGCTCTGTGAGCATCCAGCATGTATGCAGACAGAGAAGAATCAGTTAATTGAGAAGGGGGAATCAGTAAAACCACCCCTTCTTTGAGATTGTATTGCCACAAAATACTTTCAGCTACAGACTTGATTCAAAGCTTTAAAGAGTCTTAAGACTTCGGCCTATACATCTTCCCATTACACATTGTTGCTATCTGTTACTGTTTTAGAGGTATGATAGTTTAACTTTTGATGTTTTTTTTTGCTCCTTCTCAAAGTTTTTAATGGGAGTGTTCATTCCTTATTTCAGACCTAGTGTGTCACATGACTGCCTGCACTGGTAGAGAGTGAAGTTGAGTAAAACTCCCCATAGATAACACAATTTTGACCAAATTCACAAACAAAATGTAGCAAAAGTTTTTAGGATTCCATCTGTGTACATTTGGAAGCTGTAGGACTTTTGCTTCTTTTGTTTTTATAGCAGGTCTATCTACAGGTCTTCATCGGTCTAGGAGAGGTTGAGGAGATTTTGCCTTTTCGGACGAGGACCCCAAATCACTTATAAAAACTTTCTTTAAGGCTGTTGGAGGGTAAAAAGACTATTTTAAAGGCTAACAGGTTCAGCCACAAAGCCCTTAAATAATTGAATTTATGGTAAATGTGGTGACTCTAATGGCCCTTTTCCATTAGCCCTACTCTACTCTACTCGACTCCACCCAGCTTTACTCTACTCGCCTTGTGCTGCTTTCCATTAGCCCAGTCGCCTGCCCAACGGGGTGCAGTGTCGCTGTTAACAGCTTAGCAGCACTGCAGTGACGTCATTTTGAGCACGACACAACAATCTGTGGCTTTTTGTCACAAACCGAGTAAAAAAGGAAAGCAGAAGAAGGCTGCAGGTGGCAGGAAGAAATACCCCTTGAGAAGCACAGGAGAGTTTTGGAAGCTATACAACAGAATGAAGCCGAGGACGAGAGCAATCGAGCTGCAAAGAAAAGACGTATGAGGGTAAGCTAACGGTAGCTACCACTAGCATGCTAGGTCTTCGCGCTCATGACTCATCGATGTTGGCATCGTCTGACCAATCAGTAGCCGGCAGTCGGTGACGTCATCTTTTAGTAGCGACTCAGCTCGCTTGGAACCAGAGCGGAGTAGGTTCTAAAACTAGCTTGTTTTAGGAGGTATCAGGCTAGTGGAAACACGCTGCAAATCGAGTAGGGCCGAGTAGAGTAGGACCAAGGCATGCTAGTTGAAAAGGGCCATAAAAAAATCAGCCATTATGGGGTGCATTATGATGAAACACTCACAATGGCCGCAGGGTATCCAGTTCATGACAAACCACCAGATATTCCACATGCTGGCATGATGATAGATGTGAAGAAAGGTGATCTGGTGATTGTTTTTCCTTAGAATGAAGAAAAAGGTGTCCATGAACTCGATGAGCTTAGAGAAGTAGTACCACCACAGGACCTTTACGATCTGAGAGGAAACAAGAAAAGGTGTATGAGAAAAAAATCTGTAACTCATTTCAGTATAAATTGATCATGTTGTTAGGGGTGCACCACATTATTGGTAAGATATCGGTCTAAAAAGTTAAATATTGGTATTAACCAGTTTTAACATTTTATTAATAATGAAATGATCATGCATATCAGCAATATGAGTCCTGTATATCAGCTGGAATACACAAAGTACACAACGCTTTCCCTTATCATCACTGCATCGTTACAATAAAGAATCAACAGTTTAGTTTTTTTTCAAGAGTTAAATTTTGTTTTTCTTGTCTTTTTCTCATTCTTATTAAAAGACTGCCACACTGAAAGCGACAATCACATTTTTGTGAAGTTAAGACTTTGTGCTTGGGCGTAGGGTTTGCACCCCTGGGCCCTTAAACTTCATTACATGAAAAACACCTACAAATGAAGTGAGTTCGTGTTGACCTTACGTGACCTGACCTACTGGGGATCATGAGTTCAGACTTATCAGCATATTAGATATTCTCAAAAACAGTACATCCCTACTTTTTGTGCATGTTTGCCCATGGCTTGCTCTGACAGTAAATGCGTGTCATTAGTTCACTTGTCCTGCTATACTGAATTTTCCTCAAAGTATCAGTTACATAATTTTCCTCACAGGGTGGTAATCAGTTCGTATTAAAGGTCCTTGAAAGGTCAGCGTGGATCATGCAGTTTATCTTCAGGTGATGATGTGTTTTATTAAATCAGAGCTGAACTGAGAGCTTTGCAGCTTTGACTCTGATCTTTATTTTCACCTCTGCAGTGGAGATGGAGGGAGTCATCATGGTGACACGATTTAGATTATACCGACTCACTGTTTCAGCAGCTTATCTGTGTGGATTTAAAGATACTCCTGCAGAGAAATGCAGCTCATTCAGACAGAAAAAAACGCACTCATCATCTTTTTTTAGCTCACTTTATCATCCCATCATGTTTATTTTATTATTTGAGGACAGAGAAAGGGAAATGATGCATGTGAAAAAATGGCCTAAGAGTAGAGGTATGTGATCTTGGATTTTTGATGAATTTTGCAGATATTTTCAGACTTACTGATATATACCAACACAATACAGATATTTTTGGTTTTGAACACAAAGCCTTCACTTTACATAATATGACCTTTTTCTTTCAAGATGACATTTTATTAGCTAGAAAATCTATATTTTATATTTTAATAGATGACACTTCTGATTTATGAAAGTCGAAATTCAGTTACAATGAGGTAAACCATTATGTTATAATCACATTATATTTAATGATACATTCTGCAAATATTACATTCTGTATAAAGGATATGCCCGTAATGAACAGCATTTGTATTTGCCAAAATCATTTAATGTGTCTGTAATGGTCGATACACCAGTATGTAGAACTTCAACTGAGATGATATTTTTAATGCTAAAATATAACAATTATTGTAATACATGAATTTTCAAATTTACTGTTGTACAAAAACAACTGAAGAACTAGTTAAGCCATTTATTATTTCTTGATTAAGATGTTAAATTATAGTTATTTACTTGCATTCTTGGACACAAAAAAATATTTTAAGTAGGGCTGTCACTTTAATGCATTAATTAGATTAATTAATTACAACGCAAATTAATGCGTTATAAAAATTAATCGCAGGATTAATCATAGCACACAAACATTTTGATATTGTCCAGCTGGAGGACCCGTACATGGCAGTGGCACGTCACTTCACACATGTGTCTCTGGTCAAACCAAACAAAGCCCAGGTGACAACAGGAATGGCATATTTAAGACTTAGTCTTATTTTATTTTTGAATTTATTTATCTATATTTGTACTACATTCTTTAATAATACATCAGGCCTAATTGTTTTGCTGGATGTCCTCGACCTTTTTCTTATTTTGAATTTGATTTATGAAACACACTTAAAGTGTAATTTGAGTTGCCTGATTGAGCTTAGAATTTTCTGGACAAGTTGCCCTGACTTTGGTTTCATTTAGTCACCAATAAAAATGTGGATTTACAAATCTTCACTTCTTAGTGTTTTCATTTGATTAGTCCTGCACTACAATTTCATAATATCCTAGAATTCAAATTCTTTATTTGGGTACCTTAAGCAGATATGAGATTAAAATGTGATTAATTAGATTAATTAATTATAAATCCGGCAATTAATTAGATTAATTTTGTTAATCGTCTGACAGCACTAATTTTAGTAGATGACACTTCTTATTTACGGAAGTAGAAATTCAGTGACAATGAGGTAAACCATTATGTTATAATCACATTATATTTCATGGCACATTCTGAAAATATTACATTCTGTGTCAGGAATATGAGCAGTAATCAACAAATTCATTAGACCACCTAATCGGCAAACCTTACTGAACAGCATTGGTATTTACCCAAATCATTTTTATGTGTCAGGAATGTTTAATGCACCAGTATGTAAAAGCTCTTTAACTGTGATGATATTTTTAATGCTAAATATAATAATCATTGTAATACATGAATTTTCAAATTTACTGTTTTATAAAAACAACTGCAGAACCAGTTAAGCTGTTTACTATTTCTTGATTAACATGTTAAATTATAGTTATTTACTTGCATTCTTGGACACAAAAAAATTGTTTTAATTACTATATGTTATACTTAATTGATTTCTGATTTCTCACAGAAGCCTGTTGATTGGCTCAAGTTTAGGATGTTAAGGCAAAGTCAGACTGAAATGACTCTTTCCTGTTCAAAATGGTAAAATGTCAAGAGTTCTCTGAAGAAGACGGGGTGTGCATTAAAACACATCATAATTCTGGATGGTTTTCTTGTTTGTTTTTTTTGACAGTTGGTCAAATAAATTTGATCGGCACTGCATGTGGACAAACAGGCCTGTAAATATCAACAAAAATGTCATAACTG
This sequence comes from Scarus forsteni, assembly GCA_036419115.1. Classification (NCBI taxonomy): domain Eukaryota; kingdom Metazoa; phylum Chordata; class Actinopteri; order Labriformes; family Labridae; genus Scarus; species Scarus forsteni. The sequence continues at coordinate 26,920,725 of JAZDUH010000327.1, read as the reverse complement.
CTGATACCAATTATTAACTTTTTCTGCAGTTATCTACTGATACTGATATTGTCCAGATAATTTTGTACATCCCTGATCAACAGCCCTGATCAAGAAGGGTTAAATCCTCATTGGAAAACATAAAGTGGTGAAATTTGAACATCTGACTCACTTTATTGTCCGCTTCTTGTGCACTGTGCGTGTTCTGGCAGTAGAAGTTGTATCCACCGTGCCACGCAGCGGAAACAAGCTGCAGAAAAACGAGAGTCGGAGAAATGTGTATTAGTTGTTACTAAATACATGAACCAAACCTCTTCTTCTGTGCAGCTGGATTCATAAAACAGACATATAACAGCAGTATGGGATAAATACTCCTGTTGGAGACTCAGGCACATGTTCAGACAGATACGATGCACCATCACAACATTTAGTCTTGTCTGGTGACCTTTGTGACATTTACTCCACCGCCTACTAAAATATGTTTGTCTTTAAGGTCAAATATTATTTCATACCAGGAAGTCAACATAATTCAACAAATCAAACACATGAGGGTCTTTTCAAAACAAGACCTAACATTAAAAGAGATTACAAGAATAAATCAATAAAAAACATCAATCACTGATAATTCACTTACCAATAAAACAGAGAAGGCTAACTTTTTGTGAATGTTTGTCTGTTGGTTTGTCTGTTAGCCAGATAACTCAAAGTTATGAAGGATTTTGATGAAGTATTCAGGGAATGCTGGTCATGGCACAAGAAAGAACTTAATGTGATCTGATTTCGGATGTGGATCCAGGATTTTTTAAAGGATTTTTTAACATTGTGAGATTAGAAAACAGTGTCAGAAATACCATGGCAGAGGGTTTTGATCGAGCACTTGATCTTCTTTTACTCTGAGAATTTGTACTGTCTTAAATCATATTTGCTTCACCTTCTGTTTACATAAACATGCTCGAACGTTGAGAAACCGTCACGATAAACAGGTCCAGCTGGTTTACATTTCTTTTCTCCTTCGTGTGAGTGCACTGCTCGAGTTTCTATAGATGTTGATGTGCTTTTATTTATTTCTTTTAACACTGCGTCAGGGCTGACATTCTTATTTGTGGCCAAATGTCCACGATTCCTGCTGCACTCCATTTTTCCTACGCTATCAAATAAACAAAGAAACTACATTTTTACATTTAAAATAAAAAGATATTTGTTGATGACATTGAAAGAACTACAAAATTGTTAGAGACTGATAAATCAATGAAATAGCAAACAGGAATTGTTGAAAATGTGAATTTTACTTCTGAAACTGCTTTTTCTCTGAAATGACATATGGAAGTGCATGTCAATATAAAGTTGTAACATTAGCTTCACAACAAAAAAACTACTTTCTACTGATATAAACGCTTCTTAAAGGGCATATAAAGTGTCAGATGTTGATGTAACAAACATCCAAAAAAAAAAACAAACACTTAGTCCTGTAGACTCAAAGGAAAAAAAAAATCCAATCTGCCTCTTCGTGACCACAACTGAACAGTCCTGTGAAATTACCTTTTTCTTTTTTTTTTAAAGAGGACATATCATGCTGATGCATGATTTAATACTTACATATAATATAATAAATTTGAAAACAAGACCTTACACCCCCTTAATTTTCAAAAAAATGAGAGATTGTATTTTTTCTGATATCCTAGAACGAGATGTTATGCCTCTGAAAATAGGTCATTGCGAGATGTCCGCGAGATTTCAAACGTCATGACATCACGAGGTACCTTTCTTTTTATTGGAGTAATTTGATAAAACACTTCCTCCTCTGTGATGTCCGTTAGCCCCAAACCGTCACCGAGGAACACATCCACCAGCAGCCGTATAAAGCTCCCTCGCTCACTCTGCCTCATTACCAGCTCTGGCCTGTAGGGGGACTCAATACGCGGTCGCTGCTTTGAGCCTGCCGGAAAATACAGTAGAAGAAGAAGGACAAGCTGGCACTACCCCCGATAGAACTGACCAATCAGAGAACAAAGGGCTGTGACGTTGCGAGGTAACTTTAGGTCATCCTTGAGACGAAGCGTTTCAACAAGCACTTAATAATGGCCTAAAATGAGGATATTGAGAACGCTATTGTGGGGCAATGAAGGAACTAAATGACTTGTACTGAGGGCAGAAATGCTTTACAGGCATCCTAGTCTGGCATAGTGAGAAACAAGCATGATACGTCCTCTTTAAATGTATATATTTTGGGGCATTTTGTGCCTTTATTGATAGGAGAGAGACAGTGGATAGGCTTGTGAAAGGGGGAGAGAGAGTAGGGGAAGACACTCTGCAAACTGGTCACAGGCGGGATTCGAACCTGGACCGGCAGAAGCATGTACATGGGGTGCTAACCACTACGCCAAACCAGCACCCCCTGTGAAATTATCTTCACTGAATCCGTCAATAAGCTGTTTTAGAACGAGATGTCCCAGTTTTTTACTCACAAACTTTAAAGAATGTTTAATGACAATGTGAAGCCATTAATATTCTAAAAACTTCTACATTTTCCCAGAGGTTGTAAATAAGAGATTTTACTATGACAGTTTTATGAAAGGCTCACATGTTGGATTTGATCCATCCTATCAGCAGCCACAAGGATTTTATTGAAAAATGAAGCTTGATTCAAAGGGGCAACAGTGTCCTTATTTTCCATTATTGCCATCATAAGTCATATCTGTAAGTAGCTCAACTACTGTTTCAGTGAAACTAAATAAACCCCAGAAAGCCTATAAAGATTTCAAGAGCCATTATTTCATAATTTTACATGCATAACGCATACATGCTTTCTTTTTTAGGTACTTATGGTGATTTGTTTTTGTCTGTCCGTCCAGACATCTGTCTGTCCGTCTGTGAACAAAATAACTCAAAAAGTAATGGATGGATTTTGATGAAATTTTCAGGAAATGTTCAGCATGGGAAAAGGAAGAACTGATTCGATTTTGGTGTTGATCCAGATCAGCGTCTGGCCACCATGACGAAAAATGTGATTTCTGTGAATAACTACTGAAACAAAATAGATATCATTATGAATCCAGTTGCTAATGGTATGTTTTCATGGTTAAGGAATCTTAATATTTCAATGACATAAAGGTAGGACTTATATTTATCGTAAAAGTCACAATATGGCAGAGGACTGTGGTGCTGGCGGAGGTCTGCGCTCTCTGAGTGCTTTTCTAGTTTTCAGTTGTGCTTTTTGTTGGTTTTGTGCTTAAGTTCTTGGGTTTTGTCTTCTGTAACATCCTGTCTGTTTGTCAAAGCACTTTGTAAACTAATGTTTTAAAAGGTCTATACAAAGGAAGTTATTATTATCATCATAATTACAATAATCCTAATCTAATCTAATAAAATAAGACTGCAGTTAAAATCTTAGACCTTCTATTTCCACTGTGTTCATTCACAGAAATATTTGCTTTTATAAAGTAGATATGCCAAATCAACTTAAAATTGTTTCTTAAAAATGAAAGTGTAGCCTGTATTCACACTGCAAATCCTATTTAAAAAACCTCTAAGGTTGATTTTTGCTCCTAAGAAAAAGTACACAAGTATCTCCCTTTAGAATAAATAATCAAATGCATATTGATGTCTCTGCTTAGTGCTGATTCACCGAATCAATAATGATCTACAGTCTTTGTCTGCTGCTGTAAAAAGGCTTCACTAAATCACACCAGAGCCAAGAAACCGACACAGGTTTAGCACTGGGATCAAGATGTACAGAGGGTTTATGGCATTAAGTATTCTACTAATAAAAGCCATAAAAGCACCTATCAAGTGATCGACAGCCTTCATAATTTCTCAGACGACACACAGCTGCAAGAATGAATCACAATGACTGTGATGTGATGGGCCTCTGTGCCCTGGAAAGCTGACAAGAGCGGAGCTGCTCTGTACTTTAATCATGTCAAAGTCGAGGGCAGTTTTGGTGACATTGATTGTGGACGGCCAAAAGTTCACCACACAGCCAAACATCCACTGAGGCCTTACGCAATGCAGACAGAAAGACAAGAAGCTTTTTCTGACCGAGAGGACAGATTATTTAGACCAACACAAAAATGTTCAGAAAGCAGACATCTGATGGGTACACGAAACAAAACTGATCACATTAAAGACACATTACAGCCTCAGATGAAGCTCCCTGTGATGTGATTTGATTTGCATGTTTGGATGTTTATAAAAGCAGCTTTCAATGAACCACTTTAGGATTCCACAGCATAAAAAGGATTTAACAGCTTAAAGGGATACACCCAAATTTTGCTTTTGTTTAAGTGTCTGATCTCACTCCTGAGTTCATGACAAGCAGATAGACAGCATTCTTTTGACTGTGCATTCAGTAACAAGGAAGAGACGGGCAGAGCTCACCCATCACTTATCAGCTCAAACAGAAAAACTCTTCAGCAAATCTAAATGGTCCTGTGTGACCTGTTTTTACCAGGTTATGTTACATTACCTATTTTTAGACTAAGATTAGCACTTTGTATTTCTTTCTAAAATTACACAAACAAATCTAAACTGCAGGGTGCATTCGCAAACCACCGCAGACGTGCTTTGTTTCGTCTAATACTTACAAGCACGTCAGCGGTGGTTTTTGCACGCGATCAGATATTGTAGCAGGCGGGCTCTACTGCTATGATGTAAATGGCAGAACTTGAGCCACTTTGTTAAAGGATAAGTTCGGTTTCTACAGCTTTCACAATGTTTACAGAATGAAGTAGAACAATATACTGACCCAGAAGGCTTTCCTGATCCAAACAGTGCTTCGGGAGATATTTAGATCCAAAATCGAGCGGCGGACATCTGTATAATGGTACCACACGGGGCATGTATAGCGCCGCTCCTAAAACTGCATTAATCATCCAAAAACTCATTAGCTTCACCAATATTTCATCATGGTCCGCTCACGCTACTCCTCCACGACAGTCTGTGTCACTCCACCCATGTTTTTGTGACTGTGCTGACCTCTGAACTGAAAACTTTCTTTACGGCTGCCGCGCATGCACAGTACGGCTCATTGTTTCAGGGGCTACCGCCGACTACTGAACAACTTTCTTCTTCCAGTTTTGTGCAAAATGGACGAATATCTATCGGATGAAGATGTTGTGGACGAGAACTTTGAATATGATGGGTGTCCTTACAGTTTCGAGCCAGAGTTTACAGATGGGGAGCTCATCGAAAGGAGGACGCGGAGGCAAAGAGAAGAACAGCTGGCCAGAGAGCAGTCTTCAGTTCAGGTGTCAGCACAGTCATGAAAACCCGAGTGGAGCGACCCCGGACTGTCTTGGAGGAGTAGCATGAGCGGACCATGATGAAATATTGGTGAAGCTAATGAGTTTTTGGATGATTAATGCAGTTTTAAGAGCGGCACTAACATGCCCCGTGTGCTACCATTATACGGATGTCTGCCGCTCGATTTTGGATCTAAATATCTCCTGAAGCACTGTCTGGATCTGAAAGCCTTCTGGGTGAGTATATTGTTCTACTTTATTATATAAACAACGTGAAAGCTGTAGAAACCAAACTTATCCTTTAAAAAAACTACCAGCAAAGCATGTCAGAAATGGAGTGAAAATATCTTTTACATGAAGAAGTTTGCAGGGTTGTTATTTATTATTCATTTAATAAAGAAATGCGGTCCAAATCTGATAAAACTGCTACTGAAGCTGTTAGCATCTATGCTATCTCTATATGAACAGTTACTTCCTGCTGTCGTCTCTTCCTGCTCTTAACTGGGCTGTCCCGCTTTAGCAGTTCTAGACTGGAGTTTGGCAAAATTCATCAAGGTTATAATTTTGAAGTATTAGTATTTTTACAAGTATATTAATGTCCTTTCTTTAAAGATCAAATGAAAATGTTTAAAGCATATACGTTCAAAAAAAGAATGTGTGCTTGTTTTAAAAATCAGTAATAATCTTGTTTCAAAATCTAGAGCTCAATATCTATTAATCTAATCGAGTTTAGAATTTTCCCCATAGTCAAGCAGCCCTTTATTCCAGTCACCAAACATTATTATGAAAATCTTTTGATTTTTTAAATTTTCACAGCAGATTAGGGTCACTTTTTCTAAATGGGTACATTTTATACATATTTGAGGGCCGCACTAGGTAAGACAGGCCAAACTTTGCCCATCACAGAGTCCTATGACCACCAGGTTGTAGTTCTAGTCTTAATCTCCAGTGTGACATTTCAGTGATAGCTTTGCCTCGTCTTTTCGGTTCATGTACCTCATAAAACATGTAGAAGGACAGAAGCGTGAGGCCCAGATTGTAGACCACCAGGAGGCCTCTGCAGGAGTACGGCTGTCTGTGTTTCATGTATTTGGGCCCCATCCACATGATCAGGAGGTACACCACTGTGAGAGCAAAGGTAGGAAGGTAGCTGTCCAGTAAGAGCCATCCCCTCACCCGCTGGTCTGAAACACAGAGATACAGAGGCCTGGTTTCACTGCTGGATATAGGTTAAAGAAAAAATCAGCGGCAGAGCTCACGGAGGAATGTTTGCTCAACACCTCAAAAGGTTAACAACAAGGAGGTGAAAACTGGAGCTCAATCTTTGTGCAGGTCTGTGCAGAAAGAACAGTGTGTAATGAAACAGCTGAGTCAAGGTCTGAAGGAATGTTTGCCCTCGACGTCTTTCACTTTAACGCTCTGCTGCGATAAAATACTATAAGCCCAACGTTTGCAGCAGCTGGTGGAGAGACATAAGGGCATAATAATTTATGGAGAATTACAAAATTTACAAGACTTACCTCTTGGGCCCATCCATGACTCGAAATAAGTGTTCAGTTTATGATTGAAGGTCTCCATTATTGACCTGAAAACAAAGAGAGAGAAATGAAAGCAAACCCACATTATGGATCAAAAAGGCTCATTGATCCCTAAAGATTTTTTTTTTAAATTTGGCCGGCATAGGGTGACTAGATGTCCTGAGTTAGCCGGGTACATCCTGTGTTAGGAAGTGAGTCCTGTGTCCACACAAATATATAAAAAACACTAATATATGCAGATATGGGACAGAACCCGTCCCCATTTTAACCAGCTGGAGAACATACTAAATGTTTTATCATGCTTGTCAACACTGATTTGTCTGTATAACCATATATAAATATCTTTTTGCTAAATGCAGTGTTATGAAGATAAAACACTTCTATAGTTTATTATATGTAAATTTGTTTACTGTGCATCTTAGCCAAGGCACTTTTGAAAAAAGAAACTTTCAATCTAAACAAGCTTCTTTTCCTGGTTAAATAAGGTTGAATAAAAAAATGTACACTTTCAAAAAGGATGCAAGCTACGAAACAGACAATCACATAAAGATAAACCATAACCATATTTAAGTAAACAAAGAGTAGCGAGTTAAAGATATGTGCAGAAGAGTGTCTTGGTTTGGTATACGATTTTTGTTTTCATAACACTAATGAGAAACTGTGTTCTGTATCTCCATTAAGGTGGTTGCGTCTTTGGTCCATTCCTTGGTCTGATTGAGTAAGATGATGAAAAATTGTATCAACCCAATTTGGTGAAGTTTTCAGGAGATGTTGGTCATGGTGCACGGAGGAAGTGATACGATTGAATTGTGATCAAAATCTGGATGTATACATCCATATTATTTTGTTCACATGGCTTACACATTCCATTTATAACCCAAGTAACAATGACAGAAATGTCTTGGTGGAGGTTTGTGCTCTCTGTGCATTTCTTGCTCTCATTTCTGTCCCTGGGATGGACAAAAAAGTTCATTGATGTTACAGGGAACATGTTTCATCTCAATAACATGGAGTAGAATCTGTATCTATTACCTCCATTATGGCGGTGTTGTTTTGGAGGGTGTTTGTGCATTTGTTGGTCTGTTTGTGAGCAAGACAAACAAAAAACTTCTGTGGACTTTAATCAAGATTCAGAGAAAGTTGGTCATGATGCAAGGAGGTAATGATCAGATTTTGGCGGTGATCCAAATCTGGGTGTGGATCCAGGATTTGTTAACACTGTGAAACCACATTTTCAACAATAACTCAGCCAACATGCACTTCTGGTTCTAACATTGTGGGTGTTTAAAATAAAATCAAACTAAATTAAAATGACAAAACTAACAAGAATCTTTTAAGCATCAATCTTTCAGAACCAAGCTCAATTCCCCACAGAGCAGAATGAATATAAAATGTGAAGATTGGTCGTATCAATAACTTATTTCTGCCATGTCACTTAATGTACTTTCCATTTTTCCAAAGAGGATGGAAAAGTTGCTGACTCTATTTTTTGTTTTGTTTTGTCAAGCTGTTCAAGTCGGTCCTGCCCTGCTGTGTTTGTGTTATTTGCAATGAAATATCAATAAAAATATGTTTTTTAAAAATGACAAAACTAAAGGCTGCTTCTTAACAGCAAAATTAGTTATCACAATTACTATAAGTATTTTAGATCACAATGATCACTTGTATACTAATTTCTAAACATTTAATACATTTGTTGCTTTACACTGAGGGGCAGTCCCAGCCATGCAGCAGAACCCGATTGTACAATATTGTAGTTTGTGTTGTGAGTCAGAACCAGAGAGCAGAGTGTGGTTGTTTCAACCCATTTTTTTTAACCGGCAGCTCCCTCTTTGTTTAGCTATTATGCTGTAAAACTAGCCAGAGAACAGAGTTGGGGTTTACCACACAGGATTTATCATCTGTGATCTATTCTTAACAGTCATGGGAAGCTACAATTGTGATTGAAAATGAAACTCGACCAATGCCCAGCACTCGCTTCAATAAAAATTTGAACAACTTTGTGGCAAAAATCAGAGACATGAGAACAAACAGTCTCGATGTTCATAGCTGGTTGGGTTGCTTGATGTGTGGGTTATTAGTTATACTCCCTTTGTTGAGCCCCCCTTTTTTCTTTCAACCCTCAAACTGCAGGAAGCCTGAAATTTCAGCCTGGACAATCATTTTAAGCTTCAAAGCTGCTGTTTTGTTGCACAGCAAGCCTGAAAAAACCTCTACAGGAAAACTTGTGGCATTGTTCCTCGTCTGTGTAAAATGTTTTATCTGATTTGGCGAGTCAATGCCCTGATCAAATATAATGAGTGATTGGACACCAAACTAAATCAAAAGGTTCATAGTGTTACAGGAGTAACCACAACAATGGGATGCTAACAGAGAGAAGCATATATTTATATATATAAAGGTATCAGTGGGGGTGCTGTATTGATCTAACAATCACTCACACGGAGGAAAAGGAAAAGCAGCTTGTTCACTCACAGTAAATCTAAAAACACTCTGCTTTAATTCATTATCTCCCCAGAAGGATTCACACAGTCCTGCTGGCCTTTATTTTGGCTTTTCAACCATACCATCATGATGTTTCACTTTGCACAAAATGCCTCCTTACATCCACAAAAATAACCGTGCCCCCTCCCTCTCTCCACCAATGTGTTTACAAGATATACGTCCAATTTAGTCCAATTACGTCACAGGCCGCTGCACTGCTGGACAGCCTCTACACCTGCGTCTACAGCTGGAAACATAACAGCAACACTGCTTCTACAGCACATACTGGCTCCTTTATATTTGATATGCAGCCAAGGACCATGTTGACTTATACACTGAGCCTGTTTGTCGAGCCAAGTCATGCACTCTTGAACAAATCTTAATCAGGATGATTAAACCTGCTCTTTAGAGGTGAAGACTGGTCCAAATCTTCACCTCTTAGGGAGATTGTATCTGTTTTAGGTAATGGCATAAAGCATCGGTAAAGTCTGGCAGAAAAATCTAAAACGTTAAAGACAGAAACATGAGAATATGCATCAAATGTCAGATTCACAAAGCCCCATTCCATAAATTTAAGGAGGCACAACAGTTTGTTTGTTTCAAATCAAAATCATCCATTTTAATCCATATAAAATTTCACTTAAATCCTGTAAACAGTGAGACCTCTACACCTGATCCCATTGCATAATAGATTATAATCCTCATCAACCCCTTTATCCAGTGAAAAAGTATTTCTACCTCTGCCAAGGAGGTCATGTTTTTGCCCGTGTTTGTTTGTTTGTTGTAAACTGGAAAACTCAAGACTTGTGGTCCAAAGGATGTGGATCCAGGAAGTCTTTCAAGGGTTTGTTCGCACTGGGAGGCTCTAAAGGATTTATAAAATATTAAATAATGGTTGGTAATACTACAGTGAAATAGAGAATAGATTTTAGTGATAGATGATTTGTTAACATTGTAAGATAGAGCAGTTTTGAGCTGTTTTTGCTAATAACTTAATCAGTTCTTCATAGATTTTTGTTTTATTTTCCGGGAATTGTAATCATGACACAAAGATGTTGTTATGTTTTGGTGGTTATACAAAACCAAACGTGGGTCCAGGAGTTTTTTAAGTTATTTGTTAACATTGCAGATAAGGCAGTTTTCCACGTTTTCATTTGTATCTCACTAAGCTGTCAACAGATTTTCATAAAATTTTCAGAGAATGTCGGTCATGACACGAGAAGGAAGTAGTTATATTTTCTTGGTGATACGAAACTAAAGGTGGATCCAGGACTTCTTTTTTTTATTATTAACATTGCAAGATTGGGCAGTTTTCTATATTTTCACAAATAACTCGATAAGCTGTCAACAGATATCATGATATTTTCAGGTTTGGTTGGTAATGGCACAACAAAGATGACATTAAATTTTGGTGGTGATAAAAAAACACACAAAAGTGGATCCAGGTAAGGACTTGGTAAGAGTACAAGATCTGTCAGTTTTCAACATTTTGACAATAACTCTCCCACCAATGTTGGAAAAGCTTTTGCTGAGGTTTGTGTCGTTAGGATTAGTAAGTTAGTTTGTTAATAGGATCACTTGAAAGGTTATAAACTGTTTGGAAATTTTTTGAAGGATAGGTCAGAAAAAGGCCAAGGACCAGTTGACACTGCAAGATAGAAAAGTTTTCCACATTTTTACTAATATTTCCACCAGTTTACAAGGTATTTTAATAACATTTTCAAAAACTACGGGTCATGCCACAAAGAAGAAGTGATTTGATTTTGGTGGTGATCCAAAACTGGGTGTGGTTCCAGATTTTGTAAGATAGTGCCGTTTTAGCTGTTTTTGCTAATAACTTAATCAGTTCTCAATAGATTTTTATTTTATTCCCCGTGAACTGTAATCATGACACAAAGATGTTGTTATGTTGTGGTGGTTATACAAAACCAAACGTGGGTCCAGGAGTTTTTTAAGTTATCTGTTAACATTGCAGATAAGGCAGTTTTCCACGTTTTCATTTGTATCTCAATAAGCTGTCAACAGATTTTCATAAAATTTTCAGAGAATGTCGGTCATGACACAAGAGAGAAGTAGTTATATTTTCTTGGTGATACGAAACTAAAGGTGGATCCAGGACTTCTTTTTTTTATTATTAACATTGCAAGATTGGGCAGTTTTCTATATTTTCACAAATAACTCGATAAGCTGTCAACAGATATCATGATATTTTCAGGTTTGGTTGGTTATGGCACAACAAAGATGACATTAAATTTTGGTGGTGATAAAAAAACACACAAAAGTGGATCCAGGTAAGGACTTGGTAAGAGTACAAGATCTGTCAGTTTTCAACATTTTGACAATAACTCTCCCACCAATGTTGGAAAAGCTTTTGCTGAGGTTTGTGTCGTTAGGATTAGTAAGTTAGTTTGTTAATAGGATCACTTGAAAGGTTATAAATTGTTTGACAATTTTTTTAAGGATAGGTCAGAAAAAGGCCAAGGACCAGTTGACACTGCAAGATAGAAAAGTTTTCCACATTTTCACTAATATTTCCACCAGCTTACAAGGAATTGTAATAACATTTTCAAAAATTACTGGTCATGCCACAAAGAAGAAGTGATTTTGTTTTGGTGGTGAGACAAATCTTGATGTGTATCCAGGAAAGATTTTAAGGATTTGTAAACACGGCGAGAAAGGGTAGCTTTTCAGCATTTTGACAATAACTCTCCCACCAATGTTGGAAAAGTTGAGGCAGGGGTTTGTGCAGTCAGGGCACTTCAAGTTAGTAAGTTAGTTTGTTAATTGGATGACTTGAAAGGTTATAAATGGTTTGGCGAATTTTTCCTAGGTCAGAAAAAGGCCAAGGATCAGTTGACTCAGATATGATGGCTAACACTGAAAGATAGAACAGTTTTCTACATTTTCACTAATATTTCCACCAGTTTACAATAACATTTTCAAAAAATTACTGGTCATGCCACAAAAAAGAAGTGACTAGATTTTGGTGGTGATCCAAATCGTGATGTGTATCCAGCAATGATTTCAAGGATTTAACATGGCCAGAAAAGGTAGTTTTTTTTTTTTTTAACATTTTGACAATAACTCTCCCACCAATGTTGGAAATGTTGAGGCAGAGGTTTTGTGCAGTCAAGGCACCTCAAGTAAGTAAGTTAGATTGTTAAAAGGATAACTCGAAAGGTTATAAATGTTTGGCAAAGAAAAAACATAAAAAAAAGGCCAAGGACCAATTGACTCAGTTATGATGGCTAACACTGAAAGATAGAAAAGTTTTCTACATTTTTACTAATAATTCAACCAATTTTTAAATAATTTTGACAACATATCCAATAGTTGTTGATCATGCCACAAGGAAGGAGTGATTAGATTTTGGTGGTGATCCAAATCGTGATGTGTATCCAGGAATGATTTCAAGGATTTGTTAACACGGGGAGAAAGGACCGTTTTCAGCAATTTGACAATAACTCTCCCACCAATGTTGGAAAAGTTTAGGCAGAGGTTTGTGCAGTCAGGGCACTTCAAGTTAGTAAGTACCTTTGTTAAAAGAATAATGAAAGTTTATAAATTGTTTAGCGAATGTTTCTGGATAGGCCAGAAAAAAGGCCAAGGACCAATTGACTCAGTTATGATGTCTAACACTGCAAAATAGAACAGTTTTCTACATTTTCAAGTAATATTTCCACCAGTTTACAAGAAATTTTGATAACATTTTCAAAAATTACTGGTCATGCCACAAAGAAGAAGTGATTAGACTGTGGTGGTGATCCAAATTGTGATGCGTATCCAGGAAAGATTTTAAGGATTTGTTAACATGATGAGAAAGGGTAGTTTTCAGCATTTGACAATGACTCTCCCACCAATGTTGGACATGTCTTTATGTATATTGTTTATTGTATGAACCTGTTTTTGCAACTGCTAATTGATCTTAGTTTGTATAGAGCCAAAGCATTACAAACACTGTCCCAGAAACTTTACTACAGAGCAGGTTGATGCCATAGTTTTCATTCCATTCATGCTTTTTATTGATTTTAATTTATTTATTGTACTTATTTTAATGTATGTTTCTGGCCGCTTTTTCTTTGTGTGATCTCTGGTGAAAGATCTCTGACTTTATCAGGTCTAACCTAAATAAAGGTTAATCAAATTAAATATCTGCCATGAATAGCATAATACCTTGGTGGTTTTCACTTTGATATGAGCACTATAAGCCATTAAAACTTACTTTAAAGATCATCCATCCTGTTCTCATGTGTTTGGCTTGCTTTTGTTTGTCAGACAGAGTAATTCATGTCATTTTCAGTCTGTTTTATCTTCAGCTCAGTCTCACCATGGGAGCTTTAATACTCTTTTATATTTTCATAGTGTTCTGCGTTAAACTGGCGCATTAATTTGAATAAATCAGGTATTAATGACAATGCTCTCATGCTTCTGCCCCCTGCCGTTCAGTTTTTCCTCACCCCTGAGTAAAAGTGATTTTCCACTGCTGTCGGTTTTAATCAGCACTTTCCACGCGGTCCTGCTCGATGTGAAGCTTCGGCTCGGTGTGATGTTCAAATAAAGTGAATATTCTGACGCTCACGGCGAACTTCCTCAGATAAATTCATTCATTCATTCATTCATTCACAGAAACTTCCAGTCCCCTGCCTTCCTCATCCCGGCTTCATGAACGGCAGAGGTCACCGCTCCAGCATCACTGAACGATCATTCACACAGAAATGATCTTCGGACATCACAAACAGCTCAAACCAAAGAGAGAAGACAACACGCGAGCTGCAGGACAGACAGCGGAGTAACGAGCCGCAGCTGTGCACAGAGCTCCCTACCTTTGAGCGGACGATCGTCGGCGTGGTAACCTTGTGTGTGTGAGCCGGTGTGAGCGCAGCGAGGCACAGAGAGCGTCTGTGAGAGCAGTGGAAATAGTGGGAGGAACAGACCGGAGCGAGCGCAGCCTGCAGGAGGGGGACAGGAGGAGGGGGACAGGCAGGAGGAGGGGGACAGGGAGAGGCAGGGGGACAGGCAGGAGGAGGGGGACAGGGAGAGGCAGGAGGGGGACAGGGAGAGGCAGGAGGGGGACAGGAGGAGGGGGACAGGGGAGGGGGACATGGGGAGGCAGGAGGAGGACAGGCAGGAGGGGGACAGGGGAGGTAGGGGGACAGGGGGAGGCAGGAGGAGGTGGACAGGCAGGAGGGGGACAGGCAGGAGAGGGACAGGGGAGGGGACAGGGGGAGGCAGAATGCAGGGGGACAAGGAGGAGGGACAGGGGGAGGCAGGAGGGACAGGGGAGAGAGGGGGACAAGGGGAGGCAGGGGACAGGAGGAGGAACAGGGGCAGGCAGGAGAGGGACAGGGGGAGGCATGAGAGGGACATGCAGGAGGAGACAGGGGGAGGCAGAACGCAGGGAGGACAAGGACGAGGGACAGGGGGAGGCAGGAGGGACAAGAGGAGGCAGGGGCAGGCAGGAGGGACGGGGAGAGAGGGGGACAAGGGGAGGCAGGGGGGACAGGAGGAGGAACGGGGCGGGCAGGAGAGGGACAGGGGGAGGCATGAGAGGGACATGCAGGAGGAGACGGGGGAGGCAGGAGGGACAAGAGGAGGCAGGGGCAGGCAGGAGGGACAGGGGGAGAGAGGGGGACAAGGGGAGGCAGGGGGACAGGAGGAGGAACAGGGGCAGGCAGGGAAACAGGCAGGAGAGGGACAAGGGGAGGCAGAGGGACAGGGCGAGGCATGAGAGGGACACGCAGGAGGGGACGGGGGAGAGAGGAGGGACAAGAGGAGGCAGGGGGAGGCAGGAGGGACAGGGGGAGAGAGGGGGACAAGGGGAGGCAGGGGGACAGGAGGTGGCCTGCTGCTGCAAAATCAAGAGCTGTGCAGGTTTATCGTTTTTTAATGTGGGCTGTTTAGTTAATGAATAATGTGGAGACTAGAAATGACAGCAGCACTGGGTCTGTGACAGAAATAGTCCCCGTAGATAAAAATAAATTAGCACACATATTGCACAAGATATATATATATATATATGTATATATATATATATATATATATATATATATATATATATATATATATATATATATATATATACATATGTGTGTGTGTGTGTGTGTGTGTGTGTGTGTCTATGTATGTATATAAATTATACATATATATGTATATAATTAGCTGTATATGCTATAATGAGATAAAGTAATTATAATTAAAGACTGTGACATAAGTAAAATAATTAAAATGAAATGTATTCAAGGAAATATGGGAAAGTTAAAATAATGAAGTAATGCTGAAGAAAATAAAGTACAGGAAATTGATCGAAATAAAATGGTACAATACAAATGAAAAAAAATCAAATGAAATGAAATAAAATTTAACAATATAAAGTCAAGTAAAATGATATAAAATAAAATTATTTACCTTAAATAAGATAAAATATAATAAAATAGGACTAATTAGAATGAAGTAAACTTATTTGAAAAAAATTAGATTAAATAAATATAAATAAAAAATAAAGTTAAATGAAATAGTCTAATATTATAAATTGACTTATTTAAAGTGAGTGAAAAGGTACTACTTTAACTTCTTTAAATAGAACAATTAAATTAAAGCTAAGTAAGATTAAAAAAGCTAGAATAAAAAACCTGTGACGTGCAAATCTACCCTTCAAAATAAGAGTAAATGTTTTCAAAATTAGAGAAAATTCTACCTTCTCCAGAGACATCAGTTTCACAAGAATAGCCTAGACAGACAGGTGGTATGGACGGACAAAAAACCTGTGATCCTGGCTTAGACTGTGTCCGGTTCAAAGGTATAACATACATTAAGATATTTGAATGTGCATTAACCATATTAATCCACATTGACCCTGCCTTTATGACACTTATCCCCAAAAACAGGATCAGAATAAATCAGAAATCAAAATAAAGTTGAATAAAATAAAAAAAACATTTGCAACTTAACTTATTAATCTAATCAAATTGAAGTGTGTTGAGATGATTTTAATAGGTTAAAGAGAAGATGGATATATTTAATGATATACTTTTAATTCTATTTTGTGACTCTAAATTCCCTCTCTTTCTTTAAATCCATGTAGGTGAGCATTCTTTCTTGCAAAATTAATCCATCTATGAGACAAAGATGCTGATATTGCAGACTACAACGCAGCTGCAAATGTAAATCTAAAATTAGTTTTATCACTTCATACAGACACATAGATGTGTCACATCAGAGCACATGATGACCGAGGTGATGTTTTGTAGTGCTGTTGTTGAAAAATTAATAATACATTCAACACTGCATTCATTTCCAACTCTTTCTAAGTGAAACATGTTCTAAATCTGAATGTTATGTATGTAACGTAAACTGTAAACAGCAATAAAATCCACAGACGCTGCTACAGTGCCAAAAAATGTACACCAGATTATTCATGATGATTCTTGTCTATGTAGAGATGGGAGCTCCACATACAAACATGCTCCCTTACAAGCCTGTCTCACCAAAGCAGGCACAGAGAGGGGATCACTTCATCCCTCCATTGTGTCTGCTTGGCATTGATTCAGTATGCAGAAACCCAAAGGGGGGAAAAATGTTGAGCTTTAACACCACAGTGTGAATAAATCATGTTGAGTGATGGTGGCTTAGTGGTAGCATTGATTGTCTTTCAGCCTCTGGGGTTCAATTCCTGCTATATGTCCTTTGGCGTGACAGTAAGTCTTCGTTTGCTCCTGCAGCTGAATCGTTGGTGTGTAGAGCAGGAATGAATCCAGAAATTCAGAAGTGACTCAGCATTTTAGCACTTTACCAAAGGGTATGGGATCTGGGAATAAATACAAGTAGAATAAAAAATAATGATATATGGCACTTTGTGGCCCCTGCTTTAAGAAGGTGCTACATAAATGAATTTAAATTAGATACAATATGTGATCACTTAGTTGAAGGTGGGTTATAAAAAGTTGAGTTGTCTTGACATAAGTGTGGCATGTAAGGGGGGATTAAGGGAGAAAGCTTTCTGGGGTTCATAAAGCTTTGTAAAGACATGGTCCATCCCAAATTTAGACCATAATTTCCTGTTATTTAAACCAACAGTTTTATTCAATGTAATTGTGGGTGGAAGCACTGATATTAGCAGTTAGGACATTTATTGTTTCTTTTGTGCAGCCATGCTAATATCTGCTAATATGTTTTTCATCAGTTTTAAGGTGCCAGGTTAATGACTATTCCAAGCATTAGTGCCACATAGCCAACATGCACATACTGATCTTAATGTTGTATTTTATTGCATGTATTGTATTTTATTTATGCCTGTATTTGATGGACAGGACAGTATAGTGTTGAATTTTAAGGATGGAGAGTGTGGAATGACATAGGGTAAAATATCAACAGACAGCATTTAAGGGATACATCCACTTTTTTTTGTTTTCATGTCTTTCTCAATCCCAAGTCCATGACAAGCAGATAGACTCCATTCTTTCGAAGAAGCAGACAAAGTTTGCCCATCGCTATTTAGCTTAGCTCAAACACTGGGAGTCAATGGGTAGTGTTAGCCTGCCTCTGTCTACAGTCATCAGACAAACTCTTCCGCATCTCTTAACGCTCCTGTGTGCTTGTTGTAACTTGTTTTTTACTGTGTTATGTTACATCATCTATTTTTAGATTAAGAGTAGCACTTGATGTTATTTTTAAAGAGATGTATATGAAATTAAACAGCAGGGCACATGCACAAACCACCACGGACGTGCTTTGTTGTCCTACTTACAAAACTACTTATCTGCCTACTTATGTGTCAAAAGAATGGTTTCTATCTGCTTGTCATTGTCAAAAAATGGCACATCCCTTTAAACCAGGCCAAGCTATTTCAAGGACTACAGCCATGGGGTTTACAATCAATCTCAATCCACCAGCATTTCCTGTAAATTGATGTTAAATGACATAAGAGTAGGGCCCATTAAATAGATCTCCCAGTCATTTCTGTGGGCAGGCCTGGTGGCGTGGTGTTTGAGTTGTTCAAGGGCCAAAAAAATGCTTAATAAGTCCAAGTCCAGTTACCTTTAGTTGCACTTTAGCCCGTCCTCACCTGCTCTGGCAGACTACTTATCACTTACTCATGTATATTAATCCACATTGCAGAGCTTTTAATGCTAGGCAGAGCATTTAACAATATTATCAATGATGGCTTTAGCTGCTTCTGTTTCATGATCTAGCTATGCTGCATGTACGCTCACTGTCAGAGCTGGCCTGACCTCTTGAACAGAACAGAGCCATTAGTGAGTACCACCCGGGCTTTCTGTGACAGGTCAAAGATCATTGTGGAAAAGGCACATTTCTCCATCAGATTAGCGAACACAGATGGCTGGACTGAAATTTGCTCACCTGTCACTTTAATGCCTCTAATTATCTATTTCACATCTAAGCTCTTATCTAATACATTAGCTAAAGCTATGGGTCATTATCTTCAACAGAGCTTCAGCTTTATTCTACAGTGAACTTCTAAAATGTTACATTTTTAGTGTTTTGGCACCTCAGAAGATGAGCGCGTACCATGTGCTGTCGTTTTCTGGAGCAGGAGGTCAAACAGGGATCAGATGTGACTGCTGGTTTGTGTTCAGTCTGATTAAAGTTCGATGCTGCCATCTTGTGGAAAAATATGTGCACCATAACTGCCTATATCTTTAAAGCAGTGATTTCCAAACTGGGCTAGTCGTACCCCCAGGGAAACACAAAGTGGTGTAGGGAGTACAAGAATACCTGTCAGGTTTCAAACAGTTGTTTTAGTAGTTCAAGTTCAAACTGGCAAATGTTTGTGTTGTGAGCTTCGACAAAGGCCTGAAGTGTTGTCAGAGAGGCTGGAGGCTGGATGGGTGAGGCATCTTGGAGAAGAAAATCTGTCCTGAATTATCTAAGATTCTTATAGTCACATAACTTCTGTCACACAGCCTTCTCATTAAAGCTGTGCTGAGTTTGTAACAGCTTCAAGGTCACGACTGAATCTGTTCCAGAAATGTACATTTATGTTTCAAAAGTGAACTGGTGTTACCCACTGAAATTGCTGGTAAATAAATCTATTTTGTGAGAAATAATTCACTTTTTGAGATCTTATTTGTATGTTATGCATGTTAAATGTAGCTAGTGGGGGTGGCAGCAGGCACATTTCTTTTTCTAGCTGCTGTAAGTGTGTCAGAGTAGGGGGCATATAGCTGGAGAGCAAGTGTCTGAAGAGGTACAGGCTGTGAAAAGTTTGGTAACCACTGCTTTAAAGAATTACACACCAAAGAACAGATTCTTTCACAGTGTTTAATGATTTCTCCCCTACATTTATTAACTCTAATAACATTTTACTTCTAAGCTCTCTGCTTGAATGTTGGGAGCTAAACCCCTGAATAGAGAAGTATTTTTTTTTGCCTTTTTGATGTCTTCTCTGTCTCCAAAGTGCAAATGATTTGTCCTTGAAGCCCTGTAGTACAAACAGAGGTCTTTTAGGGAAATCAAGGTCCTCTGTAAACCTCATGACTCAATTATCAGGTCAGAAAACATGGATCCATCCTGCCTTGTATCAACAGCTCAGGTTGGCGGTGTAATAGTGTGGAGGATACGAGGTATAGCAATTAAAAAATGAGACTGATGCTGCATGGGGCAGCACGGTGGTACAGCACTCCTGCTTCCTCTCACAGACCAAAAACATGCTCAGTGGCTCAGATTGGTGACCCCAAATTGCCCTTATTTATCATGACCCTTATAAAAACATATATATGTATATGCATACACACAAACATTTATATTCATATACTCATATTAAAAATGAAATACAAGGATACAAGGAGGTTTATTACCTCCGCCAAGGAGGTTATGTTTTCGGGAGAGTTTGTTTGTCCGTCTGTGATCAAAATAACTCATGAAGTAATGGATGAATTTTGATGAAATTTTCAGGAAATGTTCAGTATGGAAAAAGGAAGAACTGATTTGATTTTGGTGTTGATCCGGATCAGCGTCTGGCCGCCATGGCGAAAAATGTGATTTCTGTGAATAACTACTGAACAAAAATAGATATCATTATGAATCCAAGTGCTAATGATATGTTTTCATGGTCAAGGAATCTAAATATTTCGATGAAATAAAGTTAGGACTAATATTTATTGTCAAAATCACAATATGGCTAAGGACTGTGGCGCTGGCGGAGGTCTGCGCTCTCCGAGTGCTTTTCTAGTTGTCATTGTGTAACAGGTGGAACATTGAAGTTAACTACGGCACCAAAACAAAAACAAAACATTGGACATGGAGGAGTGCAGATGGTGCACAAAGCAATCTCACAGCCTGAGGGAAGACACTGTTCTGCAGTCTGGTGGTACAGCGGATGCTTCTGGACCTTTTGCCTGATGTCAGCAGGGTGACGGGCGGTGGCTGGGTGGGTGTCATCCTCCAGTATCTTCTGGTTTCTGTGAAGGCACCTCGCCTCCCCGATATCCCCGGAGTAGATGGGTACTGATGATGTTTTGGGCAGTTTTGATCACTTGTTGCAGTCTTCTTGTCCGGGGCTGTGTGCATTACATGCATATACATGCATACTATCATATAAAATGATAGTAATAGTAAACATAAATAAGTACAGAAATAGTAATAATGTTTATTATAATAATAATAATAATAATAATAATAATGATAATAATAATAATAATAATAATAATAATAATAATAATAATATAAAATAAACATAAATAAAAATAAAGTATATGGCTACTGGCTGGCTGCTGCTCCTTTCTGTCTTCTGGTAATCCTCCTCCCCTATGTTAAGTAAATAAAATTAAATAAGTGAATAAATCAATATAATAATTACAGTGGGCAGGGGGCTCTTCCATCTGCATTTTTGTTTTCTGATTTTATTTACATTTTACATTCACTGCTTTATTTAAATTGTACTTAAATAGATAAATAGTTAAAATTAGTCTAATAATTGTTGTAAATGTCTCTTCCTCTCTGCAGTCAGAGGCTGACACACAGTGATCAGTGCAGAGAGTCGATAGCTCAGTGATCAGTATAAAGGTCAGTGTCCAGGCCCCGGTGACTCCCTCCGCTCCCATTGGTCAGAAAATAAACGACAGGGCGTTCCTCGAGATCTTATTGGTTATGAAAACCCGGAAGTATAAGTAATAACCAATCCGCTGGATAAAGCTTCGCACCGGTTTGACAGCAACAGTGTGGACCTGTCTTCTTCTCAGAGGGACTCCTCGGCTCAGCATCCTCTTCACCCGAACCCTCCAGAACCTTTTGACAGCAAACATGGCTGCTTACAAGCTGGTGCTGATCCGTCACGGAGAGAGCAGCTGGAACCAGGAGAACCGCTTCTGCGGCTGGTTCGATGCAGATTTAAGCGAGACCGGAATGAAAGAGGCCAAAAGAGGCGGACAAGCCCTGAAAGGTGAGGCAGAAATACATTTATTTACTGTTTCCCTCCCTCTGTGGGGGATAATTCTCTGAAATGTGGAAGGTGAAGTGGACCTCCATGGTTGCATAACCCCCTGCACCAGAGCCGGACCCGCCCCCCTGATCATGGTGAGGATGTGCAAACGTGCAGAAGTGATGCCTTTATGTGGCTGCACCGGGACAATGCTGACAGGGACAGAGAGCAGGATGGCTTACGTAAATACAAAGACTGATGCTATTTTCTGAGGTCAGAGCAAAACTGAAAAAGAAAAGTAGGCGACTCACTGGAAAGCGACTGTGCATTTTAGTGTCAGGGCTTTTATTGACATGTTGCAGCATCAAATCACACAGAAAACCTTAATAAAGAAGGCACATAAGTCACTGACAGTCCTTCTACTAAACAAACTACTGTGCAGAACTACAACCTGTGCAGAATTAATCTGAAGGTTGGTGCAGAAAAAGTGAATCAGCCACTTATCTGATAACAACTGAACAGATTTCATTGTAAGGACATGATGTCCTATCTTCAGTTCAAGCTTCTCTAACTCAGTAATTTGCTGTTTTTATTTGTTCTATGTAGAGATGCTCCACTTTGTGTCAGATAAAGTACAAGAAAATTTATAGAGTAACTATAAAGTGCTCAGAGAGGCATTCCCAACATTGTCAGGCGAATAGATGACAAAGATGTGCCAAAACATTAATTAAAATCTTTGGTGACTGGAGTATATTAAAGTATTTTAAAGAAAGTAGCTGCATGATTGACATCCTGTTGCCTTTAAAATCCTGTACATGCATCTCTACACGAATTTGTATGAATAAACAAAGAGACTTGTCAGGACAATATAATGAAAAAATCCCTATAAATTTCATTTGTTACTCCGAGGGTGTGGTTTAAATTGACCTAAATTTTATTTTATTTTATATTTTTTATTCTATATATTCTATTTAATATATCATACTATTTGTATTTAACTTAACTTGAAAATTTGGTGTGATTGATTAGAGGCAAAACTGGATATGTTCTTTTTCTTTAATTAAGGAAGTGTATATGTTAAACAAGAGCACAACCCACCAAGGTGTTTCCAGCACTGTTGTTTCAGTTATTAACAAAAATGTAGAAAACTGTCTTATCTCACACTGTTAAGAAAACCTTTAAAAAACATTCTCATTCAGATCACCACCTGAATCCAATTATTTTTTCTTGTTCTATAACCAACATTTCCTAAAATATTTTTAAAATCCATTTAAAATTACTGAGTTATTAGACAATAAAAACAGCCCTATCTCAAAAATATCAACAGACCCTTTAAAAAAGTTCCTGCATCCACATCCAGATTTGTATCACCACCACGGTCATGTGGCTTCTTCTGTGCCATGACAAACATTCCCTAAATATTTCCCCAAAATCCATAATTTTTTTGAATTATCTTATTCACAAACCAACGGACATTGGCATAAACATAACACCCTTGGTGTAGGTAATAAAACAACAATTGAAAATAGAGACCAAGTAATTTTTTAACACCTCAGACATGATATATACAAACAAATCAAATACAAAGTCACTCTGTGCTAAAATGTTTTCAAATTCTGTTCTTTTTGTTTTGCTGTAATAAGAGTTGGGATTCAACAAAATGAAGATACTACAAAAAAATCAAACATTATTTTTCCCTCCTTGTATTTTATATATTTTATGGTATTTTTAGGGCGTTGTAAGCTATGGGAGCCTGATGTGGCCCTTGGGCCTCCAGCTGATGTTCCCTGCCCTGTTGTGATTTAATTTATAACACACTATAAGACCAAGCATTTTCTTTTTTATGTTGATTATTCTGGTTTTATTTTATTCATTTTTAAGGGATACATCAGTGCAGTGGTTCAACAGTGGTACCAGCAAAATCAACTGCTGTTTTTTAGGCAAGCAGTTTTTCTTAAACTGAAGCCAGTTGCCACTTACCTCTGCTGTGTTTGATTATTTTCATGCTGCAAGCTCAAACACCTTACCTGCTGACTGGGATTGCAAAACTCCAGGAATTTTTTGAATTGAAAATTTTCCACAGGAATTTATGGAAGTTATCGGGACATGGAATTTACAAAATACATTTTAAATATAGTTGAGGAAATTATATTTTAGCATAACATTGAGTAAAATAACCAGATTTCATTTAAGTATACTTGAGAATTTCTCCATTATTACTCAATCACATGCACACTGCTCACTGCAGAGTGGTGAGGCCGTGCCCCTACATGCACAGTGCATTCCTCCATCACATGAACAGATAATTCTCGACTCTTGGACTACTGAGGCCACATTTTGAAGACATTATAATGTGAAGATGAAATTTTTTAACAAATACATTAAAACTTACAAATAAATCTGTTTAAATGCCATGTTTTGGATTGATGTCTGCCTGTGACAAAACAATGTTTGGACATGATAGTTAGTATAAATAACCCCCAGACTTTCAGTTAGTCCCCATTATTCCCATGGAAAATTTCCAGTTTGGGATAAATTCAATATTTCCCAGCTTAACTTCCCATTAAAAGTCTCTGGAAGTTTACCAGGAAGTTTCCACTCCTTTGCAACTTTACCAGAGACAAAAACCTGCCAGGTGAATCTTTATTTAGTTTTCAGTTATGTAATTTAAGCGGGTGCCGACTAACTCTCAGCAGGAACGGAAAAAGCCTTAAAGATTCAGCATCAGAATATCAGTTACATTTGATCTTAAATGGATATATCAAAACTGTCTTTCCTCACTCCCGAGTCCATGACACACTGATAGACACTATTATTATGACTGTGGGTGCAGTAACAAGAAAGAGACAAAGCTTTCTCAAAACTAATCAGCTTAGCTCAAACACTGGGAATCAATGGGTAGTGTTAGCTTACTTCTTCCCCCAAAATGTTGGTGAACCCTTTTAGTCAGAATCAGTGAACCTCATGTCCTTCACTCTCTCAGATGCTGGCTTTGAGTTTGACATTTGCTACACCTCTGTGCTGAAGCGGGCCATCAGGACGCTGTGGCTGGTCCTTGACGGCATCGACCAAATGTGGGTGCCAGTGCATCGGACCTGGCGTCTCAATGAGCGCCACTACGGAGGCCTGACGGGGCTAAATAAGGCGGAGACCGCTGCCAAGCATGGAGAGGCTCAGGTTAAGATCTGGAGGCGTTCATTTGACATCCCTCCTCCCCCCATGGGCCCTGACCATGACTACTACACCATCATCAGCAAGGTAAGATATGATATCAGTACAGCCATAAATACGAAGCTTTGTTTGTCTATGAAATAAAAAGGTCTGGTACACATGAGATACCTGATAAAATAGCTGCCCTCAGGCATAACAAAGAGGAGGCATGACTACAGCACGGTGAAATCAGCAAGAATGGCTGAAGTGTAAAGAGGGAAAATATTGCGGTTTGATAGCCTTTTGTTCACAGCACGGTCACAAAAACTGTGAATGTAATCTGACAGCCAACCTCAGTCTGAGTAAATAGCCCTGGAGTATTCAGGTGCATCAGCCTCATTGTTGTTACCTAATAGTACGTCCAAGATGAGTTAATGTATGACTGGCAACAGGCCTGCTGGGCTCGAGTTCAAAGTTCAGTAAATGTAAAAACAAGCTGATCAGGAGTGTGCAGACACAGAGGTAATCAGGATTTCATTTGTATTACAAACCAAACTGATACAAACCTTGATTCCAGTGAAGTTGGGGCTTAGTGTAAAACGTGAACAAAAGAAAAAAACAATTCCTTGCAAATCATTTTGACCTATATTCTTTTGAATACACTACAAAGACAAGATATTTGATGTTCAAAATATTATATTTGCAAATATTCACTCATTTTGGATTAGATGCCTGCAGCAGATTCCAAAAAAAGCTGGGGCGGTGTTACATCACTTCTGCTTTAAACAATACTCAGTGTTTGTGAACGGAGGACAGTAATTGTTGAAGCTCTGTAGGTGGAATCCTTTTCCCTTCCAGCTTGATGTACAGCTCCTGTTGCTCAACAGTCCAGGTCTCTGTTGTTGTATTTGCACTTCATGATTCACCAAACATTTTAGATGGCAGACAGGTCTGGGCTGCAGCAGGTCAGTCTAATACCTACACTCTCTTACGCTGTTGTAACACATGCGGAATGTGTCTTGGCATTGTCTTGCTAAAATAAGCAGGGACGCCATTGGATGGAAGCTTATGTTACTCCACAACTGCTGTTTTTCTTTCAGCTTTAATGGCGTCTTCACAGATGTGCATGTTAGCCATGCCATGGGCATTGACACACACCCTTACATCACAGATGCTTTTTTATTATTTTTATTTCACCTTTATTTAACCAGGTTGGTCCCATTGAGATTAAAAACCTCTGTTTCAAGGGAGACCCGATGTTTCTTTTTCTCTTTATAGCCAGAAGACACAAGTTCCTCAGACCACAGCAGACTTTTCCACTTTGTTTCAGTCATCTCAGGTGACCTCAAGCCCAGAGAAGCTGGTGTGGGTGTTGCTGATATATGGCTTTGACTTTGCATGGTAGGGTTTTACCTTCCACTCTTAGGTGTCCCTACCAAATATGGTTATGTATTTTGGAGGTGTTCCTGAGCCCATGTGTTAATATCCTTTACAGAATGATGTTGATTCCAATGCAGTACCTCCACAGGGATTGATCATGTACCAAACATTTGTTTTTGAGCATTCCTCAACTTCCTCATTCTTTATCCTGGCTTTTTTTTTAAAAACATATTGGGGTGCTAGTTTGGCGGAGTAGTTAGCAATTAGGCACCCCATGTACGTGCTTCTGCCGGTCCAGGTTCGAGTCCCGGCTGTGACCAGTTTGCAGAGTGTCTTCCCCTACTCTCTCACCCCCTTTCACAAGCCTATCCACTGTCTCTCTCCTATCATTAAAGGCAAAAATTGCCCCAAAAAATACATAAAAAAACAAAAACACATATTGCAGGCATCCAATCAAAATGAGTGAATATTTGCAAAAAAAACCCTATGTAGTTTATCAGTTTAAACATTATATGCTGTATCTTGTATTTGTCGTGTATTCAGTTGAATAAAGTGTGAGAAAGACTTGCAAAAAATATACATATATTTATTTTTAACCCTTCTTATGCTTTATAGAGTGTTCCAACCTTTTTTGGGGTTTGTACTGTTTGGCTTGTGAATAACAGTTGACATGAGGCTGTTTTTTTCTTAGGGATAAAAATCTTTAAACGGAAAGTGACTTTAATTCACTAAAATGCATTCATAAACATTACATCAGCTAATTTGCATCAGACTGCCTCTTTTCAAAAGTAAGTTGTTCAATCTCCACAACTTACAGGCCAATTTCATATAAAACAGAAAATTATAAATCCTTAAGAGGGGACTCTGTTCTGTCTGTAGATGTAACTTCATTAAAAAAATACCAAGATGACAAAAACATAAAACAGACAAAAGGAGAGGTCTCAAATACACAAATAGCATTTCAAAGCCCCAAATCATATCCCCAACTTTCTATGATTCTGTGACGTTCTTTGAGATTTAAACTTGAGCTGGGTAATATTTTAGTGCTTCTAAAAAATGCTATCATTTGAATATCATGGCTTCCATGCTCACTAAATGGTAAATATTAATGTGTTATTTCCTGCAGGACCGTCGTTATGGAGACCTGACAGAGGAACAGCTTCCTTCCTGTGAGAGCTTGAAGGACACGATTGCCCGAGCGCTGCCTTTCTGGAACGAGGAGATTGCTCCACAAATCAAAAAGGGAAAGAGGGTGCTCATCGCTGCTCATGGAAACAGCCTGAGGGGCATTGTCAAACACCTTGAGGGTGGGTAATACTAAGATTTTTACATACAAAGGTATGGAAGCCCTTCAGGACATAATTCTCTATGCTGACTTAAGTTCTGGTATCGACGTACAGAAGAAAACATTTTTGAGGTTTTTAATCTTGATACTGAAACCACTGGAGGCTTTATATTGAAACTATATGGACTTTATAATGTATCAAGATTTACAGTTTTGCTTTGACTATTTTTCTGACCACCACTTTGTTGAAAAGTTAATGTGGACTTTTATAAAAGTTGCTCAAACTCTAGTAAAATAATCTTATATAGAAAAGCACTTAGAGAGCGCAGACCTACACCAAGCAGCCCAGTTCTAGCAGTGACTTTTCCACAACCCTTGTATGAAATCCAGAATCCAGATCCAGAATAGAGCCAGGATCTGGACCAAACTCAGCACATACATGGAGGTTTTTATCCTGTATGAACATAAGTTTTGGGAGCGTCACTTAATTTTTTGATTTTATATGGATTATTTTAAGTTACTTTTAAGTAATAACAAAAAAGTCTCACTTTAAGTTATATGCTTGATTGAAATACACACTTTAAGATGAGTTTTATAGCATCAAAATAGGTTATCTATAAATGCTATTCCTTGGCTAAGTGGTCGAGTCGGACAGCCAGCTACACAACTACGATACTAAGTTTTCCAAAAATTGCTTGTTGTCACACATCAAAAACTACTGCTACATAACTAGAAAGAGATACATTACCTTGTCGCTTTGCATCCTGTAAGTTGTTAAAAAAAGAAGTTGTAAAGCAATGCAGAGTTCTGAGGAAGGTCCGAGCTTCATTTTCATTAGGATCACAACAAACACACGCTTTGGCTTGGGTCACATCTTGGTGCGTTCCAGTTGTAGTCAGAAGTAGGAATTTCTGGGTTCTGAGTAGGAAACTGCAACTGGAACGCCCCCCGAAGTCGGAATTTCCTACTGGGAACTCGGTGAAACCTCACCACCCCGGAGTTGACAATCGAAGATGGATGCCCCCAGTGTGAACAGTTATTTAGCTCCTGTAATAATCAATTTATTTGCACTTCTGACTGGGGTGTGTTGCTCTAGATCAGCTGTATACATAGTACTTCTATTTACAAAAATGCTGCCATAGTGATAATCACATTCTTCATGTGATATTTGTGAACAACAACGCAGGGCGTGCTAACAGCAGCTAACAATAGCCTGGTAGATTGGCATGTTTTTTTCCGACTTCAACTGGAACGCCAAAAAGTTGGAGATGATGATGTTGTCACTCCCAGTTCTGAGGTTACTGGAACGCAGCATTACGACAGTCGCCATGCGTGCTCATGGGTAGCAGAGTCTTAATGTCGCCGGAAAGAGATTCTCCTCATAGCACCTGTAAGAAATTAAAAAATGGCAGAGATATAATTTTTTAAAAATTCAGCCCAATGTTAACTTATGGGTTTTTTGAAGTTTGGGGATTTTTTTTTGCATCCAGACAAATATCCATATCACCACCAAAATCTAACCTAAGTTGGGCCATTACCAACATCTTCTGAAAATTTCAGCAGAATCTGTCCTGTAGTTTTTGCATAATCTTGCTAACAAAAAACAGACAAAGAAGCAATAACATAACCTTCTTGGGGTAGGCAATAAAATGAAAAACTATCACAAAAAGATTTAAGTTGGTTCTTTTAAGATATATTTCTACATATTACTCTACATATGTATCTATTCTTCTTCTTGCCTGTAGGGATGTCTGATGAAGCCATCATGGAGCTGAACCTGCCTACAGGTATCCCCATCCTCTACGAGCTGGACAAGAACCTGAAGCCAGTGAAGCAGATGCAGTTCCTGGGAGACGAGGAAACCGTGCGTAAAGCCATGGAGGCTGTGGCCGCTCAGGGAAAAGCCAAGAAGTAAAACTGCTAGAAACATGTTTTGTGAACAACAGTCAAGGTTGCTGTAACAGCTGGCCTTGGATTAGTGTTTTCCTCAAGACCCTAACTTATTTTGGATGGTTTAACATGATGAGTACACTATCATGTTGTCAACAGCAACCTAACCCTCGCTGCATTGTAAAGGGATGATAGTGAGCAGCTGGACTAAATCAACACCAGGGGAGCTGTCAAGAGATTGGAAACAACAACAAAAAAACAGCCTTTAAATGGTAGAATTCAAGTAGTGATTATTTATAAACCACAATTCCAATGAATTTGGGACATTGTGCTAAATGTAAATAAAGACAGAATTCAATGTTTTGCTAATCCTTTTTGACCTGTATTCAATTAAATTCACTACAAAGATACAATACTTAATGTTAAAACTGATCATATTGATTGTTTTTGGAAATATTCACTTTTTTATGCCTGCAGCAAGTTCCAAAAAAGCTGGGACAGGGAAACAGAAGACTGGGAAAACTAAGGAATGATCAGAAATGCCTGTTTGAACAGTCCACATGTGAACAAGGTAGCTGGAAAAGGTGAGTGTCATGATTGGATATAAAAGCAGCATCCCTTAAAGGCTCAGATGTTCAAGGATGGGGCGAGATTCACAATTTTGTTAACAACTGCATGAGAAAGTAGTCCAAAGTTTCACCATTTTGTTAACAACTGCATGAGAAAGTAGTCCAAAAGTTTAAGAACAACATTTCTAACCATACACTTGCAAAGAATTCAGGGATTTGATCATCCACAGTCCATAATATCAAAAGATTTACAAAATTCTTAGAAATTCCTGCACGGAATCAGCAAGACTGAAAATCAACATTGAATGCCCATGACCTTCCATCCCTCAGGCAGCATGGCATTAGAAACAAGCATCATTCTGTAAAGGGTATTGTCAGTCAACACAGTTTATTGCTTCATCTACCAGTGCAAGGTGAAACTCTGCCATAACACAGAGTGGTAAACATGCCCCTGACCCAGCTTTTTCAAAAACATAGGTATGCATTTACAATTTTCTCTTTGTTTTCTCACAACAATAAACAGCTCAGA
The DNA here is from genome assembly GCA_036419115.1 of Scarus forsteni. NCBI lineage: Eukaryota > Metazoa > Chordata > Actinopteri > Labriformes > Labridae > Scarus > Scarus forsteni. The sequence continues at coordinate 26,890,305 of JAZDUH010000327.1, read as the reverse complement.
CAAACACTGGTCTGCACAGTCATCATGGACAGAACATAGAAATATGAAAACAGAGCAAAGCAATGGTACAATTCATCGTTTTTCCTTCTCTTATCTTGTGAGGCTGTCATCCATGGTTAGACAAACAATGTGTTCTTAAGAGTCGAAGCCAGAGCAGTATTTGAGAAACAGAGGTATTAAGTCCATATTTGCATAAATCGGCCCTTTGTAGAGTGAAGCAAACAAGTCAAGAGGAAAACACTCCATGCTAATCTTATGCCAGTTTGCTTTAGAAAGTGGTTTGTCACTTATCCAGGACAGAAAGATGTTCTTCCTCACAGCATATGCAAGAATATCATACAGTCTTTTGGTATAAGTAGCAGCAATAGCATCTTGAGATGGATGGCCAAGAAGTAAGGAAACAGGATCCATACTGTCCCAGCTTTTTTAGAATGTTTTGCAGGTATCAAATTCAAAATTTGTGAATATTCGCCAAAAACACAACAAAGTTTATCCGTTTGAAAATTAAATATCTTGTCTTGGTAGAGTCTTGATGTGTATATAAGTCAAAAGGATTTATAAACCATTGTATTTTGTCTTTATTTTCATCACTACATCCCAGCGTCATCACTTTTCATACATTTTCATACAAAGAAGTCCTTCGCATCAGCGTCCTTGGCTTTTAGGTTATATGTAATGATTAAATAGTCGCTCAAGAGTGAAATCTTTGGATTCATTTTCACTCACAACAAGAGAGAATAAGACTTGACTTGCCTTGCTGTAAGCTGCATGCTCATGCTATTACTGTCTTTCTGTTTCATAAACCAATACAACAAGCTTAAAGATGCTTTATAATAGTTTCATTATTACCTGCTGTAGAGATCATAGTTACGTAATACAATTCAGACAGGCCTTTACATTCTGTTATTTTGCTCAGAGTCTATTTAAAGTTTTTAGGTCTTTTTTCTTTAAGGGACCTTTAAGAATATAAACAGTTATTTTATTTTACTGAACTCTGAATGCACTTCACTGAGAGCATTTATTTTTGCAATCTCTTGAGAGCAAGACGGTGTCCTTAAAACCACTAACTGTAAGTGATATCTGTGCAGTGTCTTTAAATATTAAATTGATGTGTGTTGTGTCCGACAATCTGTATTTGTGTGTCTGTATTTCCACTTTCGTCCTGTTTTGATGGTGCCAAACACTGCCCTGACACCAGTATTGCATTGTATCAGTTACACATTACTATTGTGACAGATAACCAACTGAAGATGAATGCAACAGTTGTCTTCTCTAAACTCTACTGCCTTTGCTGTTAAAGTTAAAATTTGCCTTCTGGTGCTACTTTCACAGCTGAAGTCTGCTGGAACTTAGTTTGAAATATCCTGTCAGTATTGTTTTAACTTTCAAAGTCATTCCTCAGTGTTGACTGAATGTACCGTGAAAGCCCTGCTGTAATAAATGTCTATCATTTAAAAATATGTGTTTGTGTCTATTTGTATAATAGCAGAAACAGTTACATTTTTAAAATTGTAAAGCACTGGGAGAGCACAGACGTCCGCCAGCGCCACAGTCCTTAGCCATATTGTGATTTTGACCATGAATATTAGTCCTACCTTTATTTCATCTAAATATTTAGATTCCTTGACCATGAAAACATACCATTAGCAACTGGATTCATAATGATATCTATTTTAGTTCAGTAGTTATTCACTGAAATCATATTTTTCACCATGGCGGCCAGACGCTGATCCGGATCAACACCAAAATCGAATCAGTTCTTCCTTTTTCCATACTGAACATTTCCTGAAAATTTCATCAAAATCCATCCATTACTTTTTGAGTTATTTTGTTCAGAGACGGACAGACAGACAGACAAACTCTCCCGAAAACATAACCTCCTTAGTGGAGGTAATCATATTTAACTACAGACAAGTTCAGCGTGCTTTACAGTGAAAACAGAGAATGTGAAGTAAGGTTGTTTATTAAAGTTTCTTCTACAATTTTCATACACCTCTGTTCCCAAACATGTCGAGCTTGCATGGAAAGCAGTCCAAACTATAAATAATCAACACTAAATTTAGATAATGAGTTTTGTTAATTTTGTTTCGGATGTTTGTTCATTTTAAACAGTTGTAAATATTGCTTGTCACACTCACTTCTATCAACACAAACTTCTTCTTTCACACATTTAAGTCAAAATAGGCTATTTTCACACTTTCATGGGTAATATTCAAGTATTGTTCTATGTTACATAAGCTCTAAAATAACAGGTTTAACTTTAACTCACAGTGTTAAAGAAACTGGAAATGTCCTGTATTTTATTCCTTTCTTGACAACATTGTGCTGGGCCCAAATTTTGAGTATGTATTTTTTAAGCTTCTTGCTTTAAAATCTACGCAGATATTGTATTTCAGCATGGTCACAGACTCCTTCATTTTACCCTTGGTCAGAACGGACTGATTTAGTGTAAATCTGCTTACCCTGTATCTACCACTCACTGCTCAAGAGATGGAGATGGCTCCAGTTTTTCAAGGCTGTGCCCTAATCTTTATTGTATCTGTACAAACAAGTTCAGACATACTGGAGCCACCTGTGGGCTAAACAAACTCCTGGCTTAGGGTGTTCTTCCCTGAGGGGAGGTGGTAACAGTGAATGAGAAAAGTCTAACAGTTTAGTTTATAGACATGTACACTGCACACTATAAGACCTTCAAAACAGTGACCATCAACTGCTGATCAGGCGTCAGGCTCCCCTTCCCATCTGGCTCTTGGGATATTATCAAATTCTAAAAACGTGAGGTAGAAAAATGTGTTGTGGTTTTAAGAGTTTATTTTGTTGTTACAGCTCTATGACTCCCTGAATCTTTATTGCTATGAGCTAACAACAGTAAGAAGCAGAGGGTGAAATATTTTCAATGACCCGAGTGACTGGTATGGGTGATATGGACTGATCTTTTTAAGGCTAGGAAATAAATTGAATTTGTAAAATACAAAAATGTTCAATAATAATATTTTATGTTAAACTTAATATGGTCATTTTTGAGGCAGTATCTTATTTACTTCTTAGTTTGATTTGAAGTTATGCAGAAAAAATGTTGAAAAAACCTTTAAAACATTAAAGACAGGGCAAAGATTGTGTAATTTATTTATAATCTTCAAACTAACATTTTTCCTTTTTTTTTTCTTTAGAAAAGACAGTGATTAAGGAAAGTTGTGAAAATAGGTTTCCAAAAAATAACTATCTAAAGTTGAGGCATTTGATAATAATAATAAAAAAAATTGTTTCATAGTGTGATATTTTGTCACTTAGATTTTTTTAAACATAATTTGGTAATTAATCCACATATTCATTTTTGAAAACCTGCTTTTGTGGGGGTGTATGGGGCCTTTTACTGTGTAGTCTAACTCTTTGACACTTGAAAACTCCAAATACTTTTTTAAAAAATCTTATGAATCCGATAATTTCTAAATACGCTAAACTTTTTAGTGAGTCTCATGAAAACAGAAGTTAGCCTTCATGCCAGGAAGTCCTCTTCTGTAGTATCGTCAGCGGTCTTATCAGATGTTGCATAGCAACGTAGAGCGGACCGTTGATTTTAATGGACTTCACCCCCCATAATGCCGTTCGCGAAATGTTAGCTGATGCTGCAGCAGGCGGGAGATGGCCAGGTTGTCAACATGACTCAACCGTGGCAGATGCGAAGTCGTTAATGTCGGCGTCTGGAGTTATGAGATACCTGCACAATCCTCACAATGAGAAAAGCGACAGAAAACCCAGGAAAAGGCCGGTAAGAGGGCAGAAGGACTCCGTTTTTGTCGTTACGTCCGCTAGCAAGCTAACAGTTAGCTAAACAGTGGACTTCCTGAGGCAATGAACTGTGTAACAGTTGATTGGGGTACCGTGTTGACTGATGACTTCCAGCCGCAAGTGTATGTGACTGTCGTAGCTACAACATACGCTGGAGACTGAACGTGTCTTGAAAATGATTTTTTTGTGTGGATTTTTTCTTGTTATAGATATCAAAACATATATAATACATATTTTTTTCTGTTGTGAGGAAAAAAAAATCTGTTTACAGTACCTGTTGTAACATGGAGAGTTAGACGCATTTAGCTGATAGTCCCCACTTAACATGGTTACTTTTGATTCAGTACACCCACCTGCACTCACCATGTTCTTTTGAGGAAACTGTTATTGCTATTGCTAAAATAAGTTGCTGTAGACCACCTTCCTCACACTGAGGACAAAGACACGAACACAAACTCGTTCTGAGAAGTTTTGTTTCTTCAACAGCGTGTTGACTGTTGCTAGCAAGCAGCTCATTTACAGTGTCTAACAAAGCTCACTGTAACTTAGCGGTTGTAGTAACTCTGCCTGACAGTTTGCAGCTTGTCACTCTTACATTAAAAGTAAAAGTATAAACTGAACTCAAGTGCAGGTCAACTCAAACATACGGTATTCCCCTCAGAGTAACAGTTCCTACAGCTCAATGTTGTCACTGTACGTAGCATGCTGTGATTGGCAGCCAACGTGAATTTGACTATCAGGACTTTTCTCTGCGGTTTCCTAGCATCTGAGAATAAAACTGAAGCCACAGGTTGCCATGTTGTCAAAACGAAGTCACGTTTATTTTCAAAACTGACCATTTCGTCCTGTGCTGCTCTCTTGCAGAACACTTACAGAGAATTTCTCCCCGAGAGCTAAAGGTGGGTCACTGTGTCACATGAGTACCTGTGAGAGTTTTGTTTGCTGATGTTGTGATAAACCGTGTCTTTAAGGGAGGGGCTTTTTTAAGGAAGATTTTGAGCTAAGTGTTGTTTTTACATCTGTTGCTTTTGCCTCTAGATCCTCACATAAATTCGGACTAATACTTTTAAACATTTTTTCTAGCAAGGTTAATTTTGATAGGGGTTCCTTAATTTGCATAGGTTTGCATGCACACACATTGGGTCTGTGAGGGTGGTGATATTAGGCTGGGCAACACATCCAATGGATTGATTAATATGAGTTGTTTTTTGCAGAAATGCAATGTTGTTGCAATGTTTGAAAATGTAAATACTGGAAATGTACAGTATGTGTGATGGAAGGCCCTGTGCTGCACAAGCACGTGTTCAGGCTAATATTTTTTTTATAAATGATATTAAATGCCGATCAGAGAGTTCCATGTTTATAAACTGTTAAAATACGTTAAGGTACATCAGTCTTCCAGAGCTCAGATCAGGTGATCAAGTTTTTATATATATATATAGATATATATAGATATATATAGATAGATATAGATAGATATAGATATACATATATATATATATATATGTATAAATAAATAAATAAATGAATACTTTGGGTGTTTGATTAGTTATTCACTGTGTTTTGCAAGGTATTGTAAACATATTTCATGCAACTCTGACAGTGTGAAGGAGTTTCTTAAAGGTGCAGTGTGTAGAATGTGGCATTTTATACATCCACTGCATTTTGCCAAACAGAAATGATGAATATAGGAGATATATGTTTCTATTTGTATGTAAAGTCCATCCGTCAAAATAGGAGTATAATCATCCCCATAAAACGTTTGTTTTATTTTTATTTTGTTAGAAAAATCTTTATAAAAAAATGACATTACCGCGGGCCGCTGTTAAGCGTAGGCCGACATATTGATCCGCCGTGTTGTCTACCGGGGGTTTTTAGGGACAAAAAGAATGGGCCTCATGCAAGAACATTTTCGTATTCTCATCCTAAATTTTTCTTACCTTTTTTCTTATGTTGCGTTCGTACAAACATGCTCCGTCAGATTCAACAAACACTTCTATCTTTAGAAAAGTGTATAAATGACCCACGGAAACATGATGAATGCAACCTGTGTGTACTTAAGCGCGCATGCACGAGGATAGCATATTTGCATAAGTTATTCCCCAAGAATACCATATGAGGATATGTTTCCCACACCATAAAATAGGAGTTTTCATTCATAAATGCTCTCTTCCAAGTGCCTGGTGTGCCAGGGCATCCAAATTAAGAAGCTCAGCCATGAAGCAGCTGGTTACTCTCTCATTTAACGTTTTATATAGGCCAGTTTAATTAACCTTCAGTTAATACATTTTAATGTATTCTCTGGTTTGAGATCCTCAGATTTATTTTGTCTTATGCTATATTTTATTAAAAATGCTTGAAATTAGTTAAATGTATAATCAGTATGTAAGGCACATGATTTGAAAAGAGCAGACTTATTTGTTGTGATTTTTAAGACAAGCCTGGACCACTCGTGATTTGTGTTCGTACTTGAAAGAAAATTCTAAATACGAAAAAAATGCTGAATGCGACAAATTCTCCTAAATCATTCGTACTCAACACTTACAAACGTATTTGTTCGTACGAACGGTTCTTGCATGAGGCCCAATGAAATGCAAATCTGCCAGCCGGTTCTGAAATCTACCTGGAATGCAGGCGAAGAAGAGGAGAGGATGGCAGTGGATGCATAGAAAGTTGTTACTCTGTCCTAGGGATTCAAACTGTGTGTATAAACACACACACAACATAAATTGTGTGCTGTGTTCAGGATCCTTTTTGGTCTTCACAGGATTCTGTTGCTCAGTGACGTGACGTTTTGGCTACGGTTAGGTTCATTCTAGAATCTGAACGCTAGATGTCGCTAAAATGCCAAGTTCTACACACTGCACCTTTAAATCTTTTTTTTTTGTCTTTGTACACAAGATATTGTCCAGTATTGTGAGGATAAGGCTTCACATTTTTAGTTTTAATGGCAAAGACACATAAATCATTATTTTATATTTACTCATTTTCATAGTTTGAAACCCTGGTTTGGTGGTATCTCTGTTTGTGGAGCTTTTAAAAGAGCTTGGTGTTGATAAAATGTAGTTTTGTGGAGAATTTAGGGCTTTTGCTGCAAATGTATAGTAATATAATAATGAACTAATGAATCAATTAGTTCATTAATTAACTACTATTGTATAGTAATATAGTAATTTGTATTGTAAGATCAGAAGTCTGGAATTGAAAAAAATCCCCGAAAGTTTATGAGTATCAAAATCGAAACTATAAGATCACAGACTTAATTAAAAAAATTGAATCTGAAGTGTTTCATTTAAGTTCTATTTTTGATGTTTTTTGTGCCTTTAATCCTGCAGTGTTTCATAACCTGATATGAAAAGCTGCTTCAAATGAGTCATTCCAGTTAGTCATTCACAGTTGTCTTTGAGTTTATTGAAAGTTTTTTCGGTGAGTCATTGTTACTTTCCCTGACACAAAACATATTTTAACACGTCAAATAGCTCTGTTAGGTATAACAGGCCTAAAATTATCCTGCTGCAATCTTCTCCACTGAATAAGTCTTACCCTTAACATCAGAACTCCACTATGGATGAAGTTGGGGTGTTGATAAAAATGTAAATTAAAAACAGAATACAGTGATTTGCAAGTCCTTTTCAACCTACTTTCTGCTGAATACACTACAGAGACAATGTATTTTATTTTCAAACTGGTAAAATTTATTGTTTTTTTTGCCCATTTTCACTCAGTTTGAATTTGATGCCTGTTACATGAGCCAAAAAAAGCTGGGACAGGGGCAACATAAGACCGGTTAAGTTGTGCAAAGCTCAAAAAACACCTGTTTGGCACAGGTGGACAGGTTAATTGGAATCAGGTGAGTGTGATCTATCCCCAAAAGGCTCAGCCGTTCACAAGCAAGTATGGAGCGAGGATCACTATTTTGTGAACAACTGCATGAGCACGTAGTCCAACAGTTTAAGTACTTTTGTCAATGTATGTTTTTTAAGGAATTGAGGAATTTCATTACTTGTAGTTCATAAAATTAAAAGAGTCAGGGAATCTTTGATCCCTCTGTTAAGGAACTGTAAGGAGTGTCCAAGGTGTTATCAGAGAAAAGTTCAGAAGCTGGTATTTGTGATCATATGAGGGTTGTGTTTGTGCCCCTGGCATGGGTAACTGGCACATCTATGAAGGCACAGATGATGCCTAAAGAAATAAACAGGATCAAACAGGAACATTTGCTGAGCAACTGAAGTCATACTTGAGCAAGAAAGTTTCAGAGTTTCATAACTAGTGTCCCCAAAAGCTTTACCAAAGCTTTATTAAAAGGAAGTTATGTAACACAGAGGTAAAAATGCACCTGTCCTTGTTTTTTTTAACCCGTTGCTGGCATTAAATTACAACTGATGGAATATTTGCCAAAATATAATGAAGTGTATCAGTTCAAACATTAAATATTATGACCTTGTTGTGTAGTTGATTTAATATAAAAGTTAAAAGGATTTTCAAATCATTGTATTCTGTTTTTAAATGCTTTATTCAGCGTTCCAACTTTATTGGAGTCATAATTTGTATTTATTTTGTTTGTAAAAACTGTTTTGTGTATTTTGATTTGTTAAGTAAATTGACAGCTGTTACACATGTCACCTGGAGGGTACTGGGAAATTGAAAGCAACAGTTAAAATTTACAGTACTTACATCTGCTTCCAAAGAATTTGCCTCCAGATCCTTTGATTAAGTCATTCTCAATTTTTCTCTCCGTGTTGAAGTGAAGGGCTTGTCACTCCAGCCGTGCTCCCCGGCCCAATGCACATCTTTTATCCAGGAGAAACCCATGAAGCCTTCTCAGGTCCCTAACAGGCTGCCTCACCCAGCACCCAGGAGAATGTTGCCTCTCCATAAACCCGAGTTGTTCCCAGCATCCCCTCGCCTGGTAACTTTTGTGATTTATTTCATGAAACTTGAAGTTCAAGTTGGATGATCATATATTATCAACACTAATAGAAACTCTAAAAGCTTAAAGTAGAAATGCTCAGATTTATGTATTTTATTTAGATTTATTAAACAGTCTCGTCTCATGAAGCTGTGATCTTTTGTCCTTTGAAAGAGTCCTTCGTTTCAAGGATGGCCCAAAATGATTAGAAATGACTAAATCACCTTTCCATTTTAATACTCAAACTGAGGTGCATTTTTTTGTGCCCCCATGCCTCAGTGAGACATCAGCAGATGTTTAACTTTGGCACACGTGATTTTGATTTGATCAGTTTGTCATGAAGAATCTTTCCATCGCAGTGAAGTTTGTCAAAACAAAGGCTGCACTCTGGTGTCCTGACAATAGTTATCTTTTCATTTTGATCAGATCTTAAAATGTAGTTTGTTTTCTGCCTGAATTGAGTTTCAAACCTCAAATCTTCTTTGAAAACACTTAACTTCCCACACATTAGAGTTTATTTGGTTTTTAGAGAGATACATTAATGTTTCTGTTGTTGTTACTAAAAACTGTTCTTCTTTTTATAGGAGCAACAACATCACCGAACACCTTCAAGTGAGAAGTTGGTTTCAGGTAATACTCAAAAAAAGCAATTGTACTTGTTCCTTTAGATAAAGTGCCACTTTTTCTGTCCACGCCTGGAACTCAGTTCCAAGCACAATACACAAACTCCCAACCCTGACCTCTTTTACCAAACAGCTTAAAGCTTGGCTACCGGAAAACCAACACTGTTGCCATAACCAGGCCTAAACTTGTGTATTTGTCCTATGTATCTATTTTGTCAAGGGCTCAATCTCCATTTTTTAATGAGCAATGTGCAATGCAACTAGAACTTTATATTCCTAGGTACTCCAGGTGTCACTAATTACCATCGCTTGCATTGGATTATTGTAATATGCAACTGAGCATTAGGCAATCAAAATAGCACTTTATATTTTTGGGGCAATTTGCAATACAATAATGCACTTTGACTTTAGCACTGCACTTTAACCAGCCCCCTGGCCTAAATGTTTTTTGATGATCAATTATATTTGATTTGTTTTATGTTTGTTTTGCTTTGTCTTTGTTTTGTTTTGTCTTGTTTTGTTTTTATTGTGTATAAATGTTTTGTACAACACCAACCTGCCAATGGGACTAGAGATGGAAATTAGCCACACGGCTGTAATCTCGCATGTTTACATTTATATGTGCATTAACATGTACTGTCCCATTTCCTTCTTTTAAAAATAGAATATAAGGAATCATAAAATAACCAGATGTTTATTCTTATTTGGTTTGTCTCCATCCACCAAAGAGAAATCATTTTTTAGTAACATTAACGATAGACTCATGTTCAATGTGTCACTCAGAGCAGATCAGAATGTCTCATTTATTTAAACAAATTTGATTGCTTTAGTACATACATGCAAAAGAAAACATTCAAATCTGCTCAAAAACACATGAATATGGCTGACAGTTCAGTGTTGAGTAATTGACTCAGTACAATTCTTTACAGAGTAAAGGCAGCTTTTTATTCTTTGGGCATCACATGCAAATTTGACTCTCTGTTTTCAAAATGATGCCGGCATTCAAATGTTGGCAGACAGCATAACCATCAGTCCCAGGATCAGGTGTCTCTGTTCAAAGTCATGAATTCTCATCACAGGTGATCGATTCAAACCAGACAGGAAGAGGAGGGACACTCTTTTTGTTTTTGGCCTTGCTTTTTCCTGAAGGATTTCTTTTGTGGTGTTTGCTGTTAGAATGTAATTTGTGACTTTAGTGGTAAGAAAAAAATTCACTGGCATGACTCTCGTATTTGAAAATATGCTTTTATTTTCGATGACACTGGTCAATTAAATTACTAATAGTGAGGGATGGGTACCTTTCACATTTGAACCGATACCATACCGATGCCTGGTACCAGGGAATCGGTATCGGTACTCAACGGTACCAATTTTCTGTACTTTTGCATGTGTTTATGGGGTACTAAATATTCATTTGTTTAATATTAGGATCTCAAATTTTTTCAATGTAAAATTATTTCTCAATATATAAAATTTGACAGATATATATCAAAACAACATCCAACTGTTTGTATTGTAACGTTGTAGTTGTTCCAAAAATTTCTTCAACATGAAAACCAGTAACTGAAATGAACCACAATTTAATAAATTGACTGCAGCCCTTACTTTAACTTTAGGGCAGTTTAACAATGGGACCAACAGAGCTGTAAATAAAAAAAGCATTTACTTTAACGTTAAAAAGTACGAGGAACCGACCTGATAATGATAACTGACGCACATTAAAATGCCAAGCTAATACCATCTTAAACACGAGGCTTATTTACCTGGACCAGGTATCCTCCTTGTCGCATTTGCTGCCATCACCAAATGTTAAAGCCATTTCTTTCCCTGTGTTTCTGGCTGCAGACGACTAGTCTCCATTGGACACAGGCGTGCTAACAGTGCTGAATGAATCCTTTGTGGTCGTAGATCTGAGGCTATCAAAAATTGTGCACTCTTCAGCTTTAAGGAAAATTTTGTGCGTCACCAGGTGCTTCCTCAGATTTGAAGTATTTCCACCACTGGCCTTGCACTTGCAGTCACAAATATTGCAGCGAGCGTAATCTCCATCACATTTAATAAAGTGGAGCCATACTTTCGATCAATTTCTCTCAGCCATGCTTGCTTTGTTGACTGAGCCCGCGGCTGCTGACGTCATTACGCTATTGCTGTGCTACGTTCAAGTCCGGTATGGAAATTCACCTACTCTACCCAATAGTATGCCTGCTTCTTTCACTCCCTCACAGTCACAAGGATGCGTTTAGGTACCCAAACATGGCACCTCTTAAAGTATCGAATTCGGTACCCATCCCTACTAATAGTTTCTGTAAAGGTCTTTTATGAAGCATTATTAAGACTTTTCATAGAAAAAAGCCAAATAATAAACAGAAATAAGTTTCAGTAACTAAGATTTTTGTAACTTGGTGAAGTTACTTTTGTGAAGGAAAGTTTTGTTCTCTAGCAATTAAAGTTAAGATAAATTGACTAATGAAGAAAAGCGATACATTTATTTTTTTGCACTGGAAAATTACCTTAAATTGTCTTTCACTCTTTGTTTAGCAATTTAATTTAGCTAAACTGTCCTGGTTTTGACTTAATACTATGAATAGAAATGATCATAAGAGCTAGATATGTGTTACTTTGTTAAATAATAGGTATTTTGTTTGTTATATTGATAGCATCCATTTAATTGCAACTATTTGGCCCTTCAACTCTGAGAATAATGATAATGTGGCTCTCATATTACTACCGGCCTGCTGGTTTCAACCCATGATTGGAGAATTTAATAATTCTCCTCTTGTTTTTAGTTTTTGTGTGTCTTCTTTTATTTACAAGAAAAGTAATTTTTCATTACTTCTCCTTCTAGCAGTGGCCTCAAACAGCTCTTCTTTGAAGCGGAGGAGAGACTCTGAGGACTGTGACAACAGTGCCATGAAACTGCATCGACAGGCTGAAAACTCCTACAAGGTGAAGACCCCCAAAACTGCCGATGACAGCTCACTCAGACCTTCAGCGACGCCTGTGCCATCGCAGAGGGAATCTGTGGTACTTGATAAGTCACCCAAACCCACAGATCTTGGTGGCCAATCAGCTTTTACTTCCCCATTAAAACCTCCCCCATCACCTCATCCTGTATCTCCGTCGCTTGGGCCTCCAAGACCAAGACCGTCACCAAAGGGAGCAAAGCAAGCCTGCATCGCCAACACTTCCTCCAGTACTGTGAGGATTACAGACTTTAAGTCCCCTCAAAAACAAGGCGTAGAGACTTTAAAGAAGGCGGTAGACCGTGACACAGAGAAATCAGGATCCCCGGTGTCCTCTTGTGTTTCACATAAAGACAATAGAAGCTCGTCTTCTTCTCACTCAGGGAGTCATCATCGCAGCCCGTCAGTCTTAACTGGCAAAACCCCAGACAGAGGACAAGTGGAGGAGAACAGGAAGTCGTGTAGTTTCACTCCCAAATCAGTCGTAAAACCCAATTCTGTGAGCCGCTGTGCCTCTAGAAAGAGCAAAACAAGAAGAACTGATGCAGTCGCAGATATAGATGACCTTTTCACTCCTGACCCTTTGACCTACACAATCAGCCGCAACAGTAAAACCCCCAAACACAAGACCGAGACTGTCGTTGTCAAATCCCCCACTTCAGAAACTGTTTCATCGAACCCTGCCAGCACAGTAACTGGATCCTCCTGTAGCAGCACTCAGAATGACAAAAAAACTCCTTCTCCTCGTGCAGCGGACACAAAGGTCTCCTCGACACCATCGCAGGAACCAATGAACACGCAGCTCTCTACGCTTACTGTAACATTAAAGCGGATAAACCCTGAAAGCTTTAAACTCTCCCGCCGTAAAAGTACTGAGCTCAAAGGCAGTCACATTTCTTCTTCGACCAGGCAGCTAAAGGAAAACAGTGTCAAATCTAAAGACAGACACGCATCCAACCACATAAACAATGTTAAAACAAGCACTTTAGAGGCTGAACCTGACGCCTCTGGACATTCTTCTCCACAGCTGCAGAGGCAGGCCAGCAGAGAAAGGGGGCAGCCTGTGAATGTTGTGGATCCTTTGGATGAAGACCTGGACTTGGACTTGAGCTTGGCTTTAGACATGGATTTAACTCAGAGCTCTAACAGCAGTGAGGATGAGCAGCTGCTCTCCCTGCAGGAGATGATGGAGCGAGCAACGCGGCCTCCAGATACACCGGAGAAAGGAGCTTTCTCAGATCCAGGAACACCAGGACCGCGCAGATTCAAGCCAAAAACTGTAAGCTCCACACTGCTGTCATTCTGCCAAGGAGGTTATGTTTTTGCTGGTGTATGTGTGTTTTATTTTGTCTGTCTGTTTGTTTGTTTGTTAGCAGGATTACACAAAAACTACTGGACGGATTTTGCTGACATTTTCAGGAGATGTTGGTAATGGCCCAACGTAGGGTCTGTTTACACAGCAAATGAAAAGGATTGAATATGCAGAGGTTTTGTTGCCTTTTCACCTGCTGTTTACATGACAACGGTGCCTGGAGTGGCTGAATCCACAAACTTTTGAAACCGGGGTCCAGAGTGGTATGTTTTTGAAAACTATCTGGCTCCATGTAGACGGGATTCAGCGTTTCACAGTAAAATGCTGACTTCACTGCATGTGCAGTACTCTTTTACATAAAGGCTGTGTGCACATACCAGGAACAACAACAGCTTCAGCCATCTACCGGGTAATGTGTGCTGCTTAATGTGCTCAGTTTGTTATCCAGACAGAACTTTGGACAGATTTGCTGTCCAGACAAGAAACTCCTGAGTCTTCTTGCGTCCACTTGTCATTGCTGTTTGTGAAAAGTTTGTATTCACTGGAAAGTGTACACTTGTTGTTACTGAAATGTTTTTCTGCAAACCTACATTGCCATCTACTGGTCTGGCATGCAGGCAACAGCGTTTCCAATCATTCTCGTGTGTCCATCTGAATGTGGATTGTTTTTCAAAAGTGCGAAGTAAAATCCTTTCCGTTTCTGATGAAAACGTCCTCGTGTGAACGGAGCCTTGAAAATGATTAGACTTTGGTGATGATCCAGACAACCGACAACTAACTAATAGTGATACCAACATGATTCTGAGTGATAGATGTGTGTTTTCAGGTTCATGAATCAGATTATGATAGTAACTTTATCATGGAACTGTTGCTTACAGATGTCGCAGCAATATCTGAGCTACCTTTTTGGAGGTTTGTGCTCTCTGAGTGATTTCTAGTTGCTGGTGTGACTGAAAACATCCAGAAAAAAGGCACAAAAGTGTGTTTTCTAAGAAGCTGGGACACATGAAATGAAAAGCAAAATATGAAGATTTGAAAAATAAGTTGACCCTTTATTATAGTGATCGTAAACTGGTGGCTTGGGGGGGGACTGTTTTGTGTTTAGGGTGTCTTTTTGTTGTTAAATCCTTGCAACACATCCCCAGAATAATGTAGTCTTAAACGGTTTCATCAGGCATGACTTCCTGTTTCATTTTTTTTTTTTTTCAGAAATCCATCTGTCAGCCAAGTTTTATCCAGAAATACAAGTTTACTGGAGTCAAACTGTTTGATGTCAAAGATGCCAGATCGAAAGAAAAATAGAATGATAAGAATGCTGGAGCATCATTGAGTAAAGACATCAGCCACATGTTCACCTGTTGGTCCAGAGTGGCTATGTCTTCTTTGTCTCTTTGAGTCTTAAGCATGCTGCAGAGAAGGCTGCATGCGGGGCAGAAAGGCCCTCAGTTCAGCTCCCTGCAACCCACACTATGTCCAGATGCCCATGCAGCTGGAAGCAGTGTGGGTTGCAGGGACTGATCTTACTTTTAAAGACTTAGAAACACATTAAACTTAATAAAAGTGTTAACTATGTCACTATTAATATGTTAAACAGAAAAAAAGATATGCTATTTCAAATTAATTCAAAATCCAGCCCCCATCACACTTGTCAAGGAGTAAAAACATCCCTTGGACAAATCTTGCTGATCCCTGCTTCATTTAATTGAAATGTTATCCAGGTTTTCTGCTCATGATATTTTGATTTCGATCTCAGTAATGCACTTAAAGTGATACCTACAGCCTGCTTTATGTACGGACTTTTAAGGATTACAATAGGGCTGAACAATTAATTGCAAATTAGATTAGATCGCAATAGGGCTTGTTGCAATTTTCAAATCGCAGAAGGTTCAATATTTTTAACCCAAAATGTGTTGAACATTTTGGCATTGTGATGTGTTTGGCATTTTTGCAATTTCATGCCTATTTTTTTAACCTCTATTCATACACTTTTTTCCCATTTTTGGACCATCTTTACCTTTTTTTAACCCTGTTTTTACAACTGTATGCCTATTTTGCCCCCTTCATCTTTTTTTGGCCACTGTCAACCATTTTTAGAATTTTGACATGGTTTTTGAAATTTAATTTCAAATTTAATTCCCGATTTTGCTGCCATAATCAATTTTCCTAAGCCACTTTTGGATGTTTTTGCCAATTTTTCCCCTTGTTTTTTTGGCAATTTCATACGTATTTGCACCTATTTATTAACCTTTTTCCGCTTTCATACCATTTTCACCCAGTTTTTACAATTTTATACCTATTTTGCTTCTGTTCTTCACTTCTCCACTTTTTCTCAAATCTTTTATCCTTAGATTAATGTAATGTCATATTGGTTATACTTTAAATGATCTACTGCTCATGTTTGTTTAAGAATACATAAGATGAGGAACATTAAAACAATTGCAGAGTAAATCACAATATTGGGGAAAAATATCGCAATTAGATTATTTTCTCAAATCGTTCAGCCCTAGATTACATAATCCAGATTTTTAGTGTTCAATATTTGTTACTGTTTAAATGTTGTACAAAGTTTGGACGTTACACACCTGAAAGGTGCCTTATCAGCTTTGCCACAGAAGCAAAACATTTTGCAAACATTCAATTGCAAAATAGATTTAAAAAGCATCTTTCTACTTTAGCTATTGCATAGTAATTGCAAAAATCATTGGGAATATTTACATGTCTTGTACAACTTGTCTTCCTACAATAACATTTATCGTTTGCTTGAGAACTTAAATCATTTGTTTTTTATTAGAAAAGAAAAGAAAATAGCTTAATGTCCTTCCAGGGCTCCTTATTCACATAACAGAATGTTGTTTTCTGTTTTTGCATGATTATATGTTTGTGTCTTATAAAGCCCAAAGTGCAACACTTTTCGTTAAGTAACTTTAAGTGGTTGAAATTATCTTCAGAAAGTTTAGTGACAGTTTTCTGTTAGGAGGTGCTGGTGGATCCTACAGTTTGTGACATTATGAAAAGATTTAGAAGCTCTGAAGAGACTCTTAAGAAATAGACAAGGTAGAAAACCCATCATGGATGTCTGTGAATGTCAGATGACCTGAATACAGAAGGCATGACTGTAGCTGACTATATGACCACCCAGGAACACTTCCAGTAACTTTTTAAGTGTGTTTTAAATATTAAAAAGTGTCAGTGGCCAGCATACAATCACCTCCTGTATTCATTTATATAGAGAGAGCATCTCAGCATTTTCTTGAAACGGGCTGTCTCAGATATCAAATGTCTGTTTTGTTTGTCACAGCAACCAGTGCAGTCCTGCACAAAGTCAGGAAACTACAAGAACAGCCTTGACCAGATGCTGAAAGAAATTAACACCAACAAAAGGTAAAACATTCAAAGAAAGCAGAGTCTTACTGAGGCCGGAGGTGCATAAGAGGTAATATTTTCTCTGCTTTATTCAGATCAAAAGAGATTGAAACACAGCTTCTTACTGCGTGTAAAGAGGACCTGCTGAGAATAGCTGAATATGAGGAGGCTGAGGAGAACCGTGAGGAGGAGCCGATCTCCTCTGAACACCAGTAAGCACTCGGAGTTGTTGCATCATATTACTACAACGGAGAATTTGCATACTGATTAACCTGTAACCCTCTGGTTTGCTATTTATTCACCAGGGAGTTCCTGCAGCGCTACTCGCTTGTGTCCAGCGCAATTAGGGAGATTCCTCCAGGGGAGGTGGTGTTTGACCAGGAGAAATTTGGACAGATCTTCAATCACAATACACTGCAGCTCAGAAAGTGCATGGTCACGCCAAAGGGGGCTGCGCAGAAAACACTTCTTTGGTAAGTATTTTTGTGCACATCTACAACACATCTAAACTGCTGGAGACTGAAATGTCAAGGATTTTTTTTATTTGATGGGATTTTACAAAAGAAATCAAAACAGAATTAATCCTTGATTGTACAGTGCAAATAAAGTACATCAACCAATTCCACTGACGTTAGGACATTGTATAAAATATAAATAAAAACAATACAGTGAGTTGCAAGTCCTTTTCAAACTTCATTCAATTGAAGACACTACAAAACAAGATATTAATATTTGAACAGATTAACTTCATTGTTCTGCAAATATTCACTGATTTGTATTTGATGCCTGCACTGCCCTCCAAAAAAGCTGGGACAGTGGCAACTAAAGACCGGTCAAGTTGAGAAATGCCTCCAAAAAAATGTCAAAAACAAGGATTTTGTGAACAACTTCAATTGCAAATAACTAATTTCTCAGCATACATTTGCAAAAAAATGAAGGGATTTCATCATCTACAGTTCATAGTATCATCAAAAACATCTGAGAATTTGAGGAAGTCTGCATGTTATCAACAAGGCCAGAAACCACCATTGAATACCTGCGACTTGTCATGAAAACCCTCTACCATGCAAAGAGAAAGCCGTATATCAACAACAGTCAGAAACTCTGCTGATCTTGTAAATTATGCATGTCATGTCCTCCAGACCAAAGAGGTAAAGAACCATCCAAAGTCTTATCAGTGCAAAGCTCACAAGCCAGCATCTGTGCTACAAGGCAAGCCAAGGCAAGTTTATTTGTAGAGCACAAGTCATACACAAGGCAATTCAAAGTGCTTTACAGAACAAGAAAAATGAATTAAAATCACAATAAAACATAAAACCAACATTAATCATAAAATAAATTTAAAGAGAAGAGTGCAGATCAGATCCTTGCAGTCATAAGCACAGATAAACAGAGCTGTTTTAAGCCTAGATTTGAACATTGCCAGTGTAGAGGCCTGTCTCGCATCTTCAGAAAGACTGTTCCAGATTTTAGCTGCATAAAACTGGAACCCTGATTCCCCATGTTTAGTCCTGACTCTAGGCACCAGCAGGAGGCCGGCCCCTGAGGTCCTCAGAGTTTGAGATGATTCACATGGCACTAACATGTCGGAGATGTACTTTGGTACTAGGCCATGGAGAGACTTGTACACAAGCAGAGCTGCTTTAAAGTCTTTTCTTTGAGCCACAGGAAGCCAGTGTAGGGACCTGAACACAGGACTAATGTGTTTGTACTTCCTGGTTCTGGTCAGGACCTGAGCAGCAGCGTTCTGAATGTACTGCAGCTGTGTTATGGCTTGTTTGGAGAGGCCGGTGAGCAGGCCTGCTAGAGACAAATGCATGGATAAGTCTCTCCAAGTCAGGTTTAGACACTATACTTTTGATTTTGGCAATGTTTTTTAGATGGTAAAAGGCTGCTGATGTTACTGATTTGATGTGGTTGGTGAAGTTCAAGTCTGAGTCCATTATCACCCCGAGATTGCTAACCTTATTTGTAGGTTTTAGAGAGAGACTGGAGGTGACTGCCAACACTTTCTCTTTGTTTCTGTGGACCAAATACAATGACTTCAGTCTTGTCTGAATTTAGCAAGATATGTTAGCGCCCATGGCTTGGGTAACTTGCACATCTGTGAAGGCACCATTAATACTGAAAGAAACATACAGGATTTGGAACGACGTTTACTGCCATCCAATTGATGTCTTTCTGAGGACGTCCCTTCTTATTTCAGCCAGACCATGTCAAGCCACATAATAAAAGAGTGCAGGTACAGAGAGAAAATAAATGGAGACCCTGGACTGTTGAGCAACTAAAGTCGTGCGTGAAGCAAGAATGGGAAAGAATTCTCCCGACAAAGCTTCAACAGTTATTGTCGAAATATTGTAAAGCAGTTTTGTCAAAACTTGTGTTGATGAAATTACCACTGGTACCTGACTTCAGTAATGATGTGACTGGTTAGAAGATGCTATGGGATCTGTGAATGTATAGGATCTGTGAATGTATGGAGAGACTCTTGAAAAAAGTTTAAAGTATTTGATTTGACACTTTTTTCTATATTTAGCCTGTTTTCATTTATTACCACTGGATTTCGGATTCATCTACTCGTCTCTTCTTTTCCAGGTCCAGCCCTGCTCAGCTGAGGCATCATGTAAACAGTGGCTTGTTTCAGGAAGCTTACACCTGTCATTCACCCTGTCCTACTCAGGTTACCCGCTTTTTGTTCAAGGTAGGCTACAGAAGTACCTGTAAAATGTCTTGATAGATTTCAGTCAAATTCTCTGAACTTTGGCCCACAAGTTTCTCTTTAATTTTCAGATGATGGCGGTCCATCACGAGAGGATAGTGTCTGAAAACATTCTGCTTGCCCTTTGTGACATAGCCAGCTCTGCTGCTTATCAGATAGGTAAGTGCCTTTTAGAGCTTAAGGGCTGTCACTTTTCCAAAATAAACTTGTTCAGTTTTTGTACACATGCGCTAATTACTGAAGATATTCAACCTCCTGCCCGAGTATGCCTGCAGCAACACAGACACAAAGCATTTCCATTGTATCATTTTATTTTTGACCTCTCCCCGATGCCACTCCGGTGTGTAACATCCTTGATTCTTGCAATCTTGTCCGCTATTACTTTTTTACACGCCTCTTGTGTGTGGCCTGCTGTAGAGGACACAGTTGCATTGGACTGAGTACTTTACAAGACACTCCTGGAGCCTGACAGATGGGCCTGTGGAATTGTCATTGATGAGGAGTAAGCCAGCTGCTCAGCACATTGTAGACACACAGCCAAGTCCTATTTTTTGAATGTTTCTTAATTTGTCAGGAGTGGCTTTGCCTGTCCTCTAATTTCTTGAGGTGGACTACCTATTGTTGAGGTCCTGCTGTTGCAGTGGAAGCTTACTCTGCTGGATCTGGCTGTTCACTGCTCCAGACATGCTATTATGTATATTCACAGTTTTAGTACAGACTTTTACTCCCTTGATTGAACAGATATTCAGATATAAGGTGACAGCCCTCATGCCTTTATTCGGCTGTAAGCCATTTGTATATTGTAGCAACTAAAAGTCAAGTGTAACATTCTTGTCGTACTTGTATTTATTTGTTTTAAAACTAATGATTTTTTATTGGGTTACTCAGTCAAAACTGGAAGCCAGGATTTCGAAGTGTGGGTGCCCAGTTTGGCCGATGTGGCTCTGGTCCTGATGAACCTGGGTGCTTCGTTTGTTACTCTCTTTCCTTTTGAGAACCTGCAGCCTCCATTCACTGAGGGTGATTTACTGTAAGTATTGTTAAGGTGTTTCAAACATTAAAAGTACAACAATGGGAATATTTTTGCCGTATGAGGTTCAAAATATGTTTGTTTCTAAAGGGAGGATGTCCATATCAAAGCAGAGAGTCCGTCTGTTAAAAAGGAAGTGAGCGTGTTCCCTGAACACAACTGCATCAACATCCTGAAGGTAAGGCATAAAAACTGGTGTTGTATAATGACTGCTAAATGCCATTTCTTGACAGAACATGACTTCAGCATTCATTCATCCATTCATTACTTCCTGTTTCTGCAGTACCTGTCTTACTGCCTGGGCCTCTGTCCACGGGCTTACAGTGATTATGAGCTGCTGCTGCTGCTAACTGTGGTTGGAAAGGTGGGACTGGACACACAGCTGATGCTGCAGTTGGCCTCAGAGCTCTACCCTCTACTCTACAAAGTTGTCAACAACTTCTCCCTCAGGGACTGGAGCACCATGGTAAGTTGCTGCTCTCTTTATTGTTTTTTTAGATTAATTGCTTCATGAGTGTGTCTATGGGCTTGGTCATGGCTTTGTCTCCTCATTATAAACTGCTTTACACAAGTACATCTTGATGCATTAATTAGACAACAGAATTTCTAATATCTGACCAAGATGGCTCTTCCTTTGTCTGTAAATTATCAACTACCCTGAGCAATACATATCTATCTACCTACCTACCTACCGACCTACCTACCTACCTATGTTCTTAATATTTCTCCTTTTTTTTCTTGTTTTGTATATAGAGATTATCAATTGCGCTTTCCTGTAGGATGTTATCCTCTACTTATTTTGTACTTATACTTTACTTCTAAGTATTTTTACTTTACTTCTTTTTTTAACCTGTTTCGCTGGAAAAGGAGAAGCTCTCCAATCTTGTTGAACACTTTGTATTATGACAATAAAGGACGTTATATTCTATTCTGTTCTTACATGGATGAATGTGTGTCATGGTATAAATCCTCTTTATTAAAAAATTAATACTTGGGATTTCTCAACCTTCCTGCCTATAAACATTTAGATGCCCTCAGTTACCTGACGGACTGATTGAGTGTTATTTTCTTCACTGTAACCAGTGATGACTGTGATCAATGAGTGCACAGGTGAAGGAGGAGAACAGGGAGTAACACTGTAACCCCATTCACACTTGCCAAGAAACCCTGAAACTATCCCAACATTATCCAGTGAGCCACATGTGTGAACACAAACCTTTTTTTTTAACTCTTGGCTTTACATGGATTATTTCCCTCATGTCCCCCTAGTGTTTTATCAGGGTAAAGTCTGTGTATGCTCATGTCTGAACACTGCTGCGAATTATTAGGTAAATTAACTGATGCGAGTGTGCTGATGACATCCTCCTGTGCAACCAGCATGAACCAGGACAAAAGAGAATTAATTGGATGGATCCAAGCAGCTGCTGATGCAGGAGAAGTTTATTTGATTATAAGGAGAGTAACACAAACTCAATGTGAGGCTGGACAACAAAAGTGTTGTTTTCACTTAACAGCATCAAAGTTCTGTTGAACATTTACTCAAAAATGATCCCCACTGGGTACTGCGCACATCCAGAGAGCTATCTCGCGTCGCCTTTGGACGTGAAATCGTTCTGCATGTAATGATGCTTCTTCATATTCACCTCTCTTTGCTCCTGCAAGGTCTTCAATCTGTGCTGTTGATATTTTTTTAGCATGTAACACTGAAGTTAGGATATTAATTGTAATATAAATATTGTTTGTCTGATATCATATTAAGAACACAGACGTCTGCTGCATATATTTGATGTCATGGGCTGCCTGATTATGACCCCCGCTCCCCTCCACCACCTCCTCTCCTGATAATATCAGTGTTGCATGTGTGAAAAGGGCTTGTTTATAACTTGTTATGTATCTTCTCAAAGACATTTGGGCTGAAAATCTGGCTTTAAGGCAGCTCTCCTCTTGTTTGTGACACCCCAGGCAGTCACCAGTGTCACCAGTCTATCCATCAGTGGTAGCTCCAGTTTATTGAGGTCGGTCACTCGCGCAGCAGATGTGGTGGGGGATAAGTGATATGTGGGTGTTACAGACAGCTCAAGACAGCAAGCCAGACTTGCAAAAATACTGATATGGCACGAGTCCCAAACTGCAGATTCGAGTCAAGTCAGAAGTCTTAAAGGATAAGTTTGGTTTCTACAGCTTTCACATTGTTTATAGAATGAAGTAGAACAATATACTCACCCAGAAGGCTTTCCTGAACCAAACAGTGCTTCGGGAGAAATTTAGATCCAAAATCGAGCGGTGGACATTCGTATAATGGTAGCACATAGGGCATGTATAGCGCCGCTCCTAAAACTGCATTAATCGTCCATAAACTCATTAGTTTCACCAATATTTCATCATGGTCCGTTCGGGCTACTCCTCCATTACAGTCTGTGTCCTCCATTACACTGTGTTTTGTGACTGTACTGACCTCTGAACTGAAGAAGAAGAATGTTAGCCTCCGCACATGCGCAGTACGGCTCATTGTTTCAGGGGAAGACAGCCGGCTACACAACGACTTTCTTCTTCCACTTTTGTGCAAAATGGACAAATATCTATCGGATGAAGATGTTGTGGAGGAGAACTTTGAATATGATGGGTGTCCTTACAGTTTCGAGCTAGAGTTTACAGATGAGGAGCTCATCGA
This sequence comes from Scarus forsteni, assembly GCA_036419115.1. NCBI lineage: Eukaryota > Metazoa > Chordata > Actinopteri > Labriformes > Labridae > Scarus > Scarus forsteni. Next base: position 26,866,926 of record JAZDUH010000327.1, on the reverse strand, counting down.
AAGGAGGACGCGGAGGCAAAGAGAAGAACAGCTCTCCAGAGAGTACTGCGCATCTGCAGAGGCAAACGTTCTTCTTTAGTTCAGAGGTCAGCACAGCCACAAAAACATGTCTGGAGCGACACAGACTGTAATGGAGGAGTAGCCCGAGCGGACCATGATGAAATATTGGTGAAACTAATGAGTTTTTGGACGATTAATGCAGTTTTAGGAGCGGCGTTGTATGCCCTATGTGCTACCATTATACGGATGTCCGCCGCTCGATTTTGGATCTAAATTTCTCCCGAAGCACTGTTTGCATCAGGAAAGCCTTCTGGGTGAGTATATTGTTCTACTTCATTCTATAGACAATGTGAAAGCTGTAGAAACCAAACTTATCCTTTAAAGGGGCAAGTTCAAGTAAAGTGTGAAGTCACCTCTAAATGTGACTAAAGTGTGATTTGAGTCCCCATCTCTGCTGTTTATTTGTGTTTTACTGTGAGACTGCACAGAAGTATAAAGAAAGTTCAGCCATGATCATTAGATTGGAATAAAACAATAGAAATCTGTTCTTTAAACTTTTTCTGAGCCTTTCCACCAGATTGAATTATTAATTGTTTGTTTCCAGCTGCCCAGAATCTGTTCGACTCTCACTGATCTGACAGATGACCACCACAACATGTGCCTTCTTGTTAGCATGCTGCCTGATAGCACTCGTGGAAAGTAAGTCATCCATCTCAGATCTTCACTTTACACATTTCCAATTGAACCACTCGATGGATCATTTTTCTCTGTTGTTTCTAAAGGCAGCTGCGTCGACATCTGAGCCTGTCCATGATCTCCAAGCTGTTGGATGGAAACCATAATTACAGACCTACAGAGGAAGATGTTCAGGTAATGATCAGTTTAAAGCTTAAACATATTGTAGCTGTATTTTTAGAGCCTCAGCTGTCTTTTATATTGTTGTAAACATCTTTCCTAATCTATAATTCATCCCTTCTTGTTCTCTGCCATGTCAGCTCTCTGAACTGAGGCCCTTTCTGCCGCGCATGCAGCCCTCCAGCCTTCTCCGCAACATGCTTAAGACTCAGAGAGACAAAGAAGACATAGCCACTCTGGACCAACAGGTGAACATGTGCTTGATGCCTTAAACTCAATAATGCTGAAGTATTCATATCAGTTTTTGTGATGATGAATAATCAGACTTCTCATTTAAAGCAGCTAAGTATTTAAATGACTGGATTAAACATGATTAGCTTGTCGTTCTGACTCAGTTCTTTGTATGTTTTAGTCTTACTACCTCTGCTATAGCCTCCTGACCCTGACCAATGAAGCCTCCAATTTTCAGTTCTTCCCAGTTCATCAGAAGGTGAGACTGAATTTCTAATATCCACTGTTTTTTTGTTCTTGTGTGTGGGAGACATGTCCTATTACCTTGAATCTTTCTTTGTTACCAGGAGCACCTGCTGGCTTTGTGCTCCGAGCTGGAAATGCATGTGAAGTGTGACATCAGAGAGAGTGAGAAATGCCTCTACAGAAGCAAGGTGAGAACTATTTTTTATCAAACACAGAGGCATTTGTGTATCTGTTTGTGTTTTGTTAAAGATTAAATATGAATGCTGAATGCTTTAGATTGTATGCTTTTCTTTTAATTAACTTTTCTTCTCCTCTCTTTGCAGGTGAAAGATCTGGTGGCCAGGATTTACACCAAGTGGCAGATACTCCTTCAGAAAACAAAGCCTTTAAATGTAAAGTATAAACCCCCTTTACCTATATATCTTTGCATGTTGTGTGGCAGTATTAATATTCATCCTGGACCGTCATGGTTCAGGACAAATACAGAGATTCAACATTTGTAACGATGTTTCTGGTCATTTTCAAACTTGCATGGAAAAGAAAAGTCAAATAGTTGTCCTACTGAAGGATTCACATTTTACATTCAGCCTGTAGTTGGTTTCAACATCTGTTGAAACTACGAGTGGGAGAAAAAATCGATTCACATAAGTATCGCGATTTTTTGTCTGCTGACTTTTAAATAGTTTTTTTTGTTCAAAAATCGACCCCCCCACCCCCCAAACCCTTTAGGCGCTAAAGTCGCAAAATTGCGGCAAGTGACAGTGCTGAATAAAACAGGCCATAGCTGTTAAAATAGAGCTGAATAGTGTTACTACTTTTCACCAGCAGACAGTGGACAGGTGACAGGTTTCTATTCAAAGTTTTGGCGTATATTTATTTTGAAACACACACCGGAGCGAGGGACGCGAGTGTGGCTGTAGAGGCTGTAGAGCGGAGCAGAGAGAGAGAGAGGAAAAGAGAGACATGCACAGAGTGATAGAGAGAGTAAGAGTACTCACAATGCTGAGAGTACTTTGTCAAGTACTGGCTGACTCTGAATCTGAGGAATATTTACTCTCTGAGGATGACGGTCAGTTGTCCAGTGAGGATGAAACTGGCAGCATATGTGCGCGCAGCGGGAGCGGGTCCGCGCACCATTACAGTCCCCAAGCAACACATACCGAGGCCGAGGAGGGGACATGGTCTGGGGTGCAGGGAAGCTCAAAACACCGCGAAAAAGTGACGGTGTTAGCGGGAATGAGAAAGACCGCGAAGCTCTGGTCAGACGAGGGAGAAGCCGGGGGTAAAAAGCCCAGTCAAAGCAGCAGAGGCGTTCATGCTCGGCCCGTAAATTAAATTATTAAAATGATGATGATGGGTGGGAAAACTAACCACTTTGAAACTATAGCCTTTTTAAATCTCGATAGCAAAATTTTATATTTTCTTGAAAAAACTCTGGTGCCTAGAGGGTTAATAAGCCACTTTTATATGCAATCCAGGCTTTTGAAGAGAGAGTATAAACAGCTGGTTAAAATATACTGCTGAATAAATCCTAAAAACAGACTCACATGTGATGTGTATTTTTCCTGATATAGTCTGGAGGCATCATCATTGTTCATCTCTTTTGCTGGTGTTAAAAAAGCTAACAAAAGATTGCAAAAATCGTCAATATCGTAGAATCGCAATTTAAATCGAATCGGCACCTAAAAAATCGCAATAAATCAAATCGGGAGAAAAGTGTATAGTCCCAGCCCTAGTTGTAACCATGGTAGCCACAGATGCAAGCAGCCATGAGTCTGGCCATCAAGGTCCCTTGTGAAACATTAGCACTGGGTCTCGTCCATGACCTCAGCATGTGTAAATTCTGTTATGAAAACAGCATCATAAAAAAAGTCCGTTACCATGAAAATAGTCCAGTCAGCAACACTTGAAACAGTCACAATTTAAACACGTCTGCTGTAGCAGGTAACCAACAGAAGTAATGCTAAATTAGATTAGATCAAATTGAACTTTATAAATCTCTTAGTAAGACTCCTTTAGAGAAATTAAGATTCCAGTAGCACTGAGTAGTACTCAGGATAACCAAGAACAGGATATCAAAAATAAAAATTTGCAGATATAAATAAAAAATATAAATAATAAAAAATGATAAAAAATATGGCTACTACCCTTCCTGTCCTCTGTCTTCCTGTTACCCCATGCCCTCAGTGAGGAGTTGTACATTCTGATGGCATATGTTGTATATTGTGACGTCACCCTGTGCAGAGTGGGCCATTGTGTCTCAAAATGCTGTTTTTCCTTCCACACGTACGGGGAAAGTAAAAACTTATTTCTACTTGTGGACAAAATGACAAAACTTACTGAAAAAGCTGTTCATCCAAAATACATACTTATGTGTGGAGAGATCCTAAGAGCCTAAAAACTTTGACAGCCACAGATTTTGACTGATTTCAAGTTCACAAATGAATTTTGATGACTGCTGGAGTATATTCACAATAGCTGATGACAATGTTCAAATAATCTTGTAATTTTCGCATACTGAGTACCCCTGATCCAGCTGGATTCTCTCTCTGTCAAGACCCCTTTCCCCACATAGACCCAGTATACTCTGATTGGTAGTTAGCACTCGTCTGGGATAATTGGTCAACTTTCCCGTGCCATGTTAACAATCCTGTGTTCATCTACAGTCTGTGCTCCACGCTGATCTTACCACCCTGGAGCCAGTGGGCTTGAGCTGTAGGTTAAATAGTGGTAGGACATCACACTGGTAGGTCTATTTGAGGAGGCCAGGGGAACAAGCTGTTTTCAGCAGCTACTGGCGCCTTAAAATTTGGCAGAGGAAGTCAGGATTATCGAGTTCATAGTAGGAAATTTCAACTGGAACGCCCCGGTCAGACACCCCTGGTTGACAGTCGAAGATGGCTGCCCTGGGTGTAAAGAGTTATTACGCTCCTGTAATATTCTGTTTATAAGCACTTATGACTAGTGTTTGTCGCACTAAATCAGCCGTATACATATGTTTGTTGTTGTTTGTATTCTTCATGTAGTATTTGCGAACTTTACAACACAGGGCGTGCTAACAACAGCTGACAGTCTGGTAGATTGGCAAGTTTTTTTACCTGGAACGCTGATAAGTAGGATATGACGTCATTCCCACTTCGTTCTTTCAGGTTTCGACGTACATAGAAGGTTAAAGAAGTCCAGATGTTGCAGACTTTTTATCTTGTATGCAAAGGTGCTCTTTCAGGTGGAGGAGACATGCTAAACATACCAAGGCCAATACAGAACTTCCAAAATCATAATTTGGCTCTTTCTTCAGATATTTACCTCCGCCAAGAAGGTTATGTTTTCGGGAGAGTTTGTTTGTCTGTCCGTCCGTCCGTCCGTCCGTCCGTCTGTCTGTCTGTGAACAAAAAGTCATGGATGGATTTTGATGAAATTTTCAGGAAATGTTCAGCATGGGAAAAGGAAGAACTGATTCGAGTTTGGTGTTGATCCGGATCAGCGCCGTCTGGCCGCCATGGCGAAAGATGTGATTTTTGTGATTAACTACTGAACTAAAATAGATATCATTATGAATCCAGTTGCTAATGGTATGTTTTCATGGTCAAGGAATGTAAATATTTAGATGACATAAAGGTAGGAGTAATATTTATGGTGAAAATCACGATATGGGTAAGGCCTGTGGCGCTGGCGGAGGTCTGTGCTCTCCGAGTGCTTTTCTAGTTTATTATACTGATTTTAATTCTTATTTTCTTCTGCAGGGTAAGGTGTATGATTTTTGGCAGCCTTCTGCTGTGGATACTTTGACCAGCCTGCAAGAGGAGCAGGACATGAACACCGATGAAGAAAGAGAAGGAGACGAAGAGGAGGACAACAGTGGAGCTGAGGAAAATGAGGAGGAACACAGTGGAGCTAAAGACAATGAGGTGGAAATGGTCAGCGATGAAGAGAATGAGGTAGAGGAGGACACAGTGGAAGAGCCAAACAAGACAGAGGACAAGATGGAGAAAGAGGTGGCGCAGTCTGAGGCTCAAGTACTCTCAGAGTCCAGAGTTAGGACTGAGGATGACGAAGCTGCAAACAACAAGACCACCGAAGTCCAGACTGAAGGAGGAGTTGTGTCGAGGGAAAGTCCTCGACATAACGAGGGAGAGGCAGGTTTAGTGTCATAGAGATTTGGATTTGTTTTCAGGGCATCAACCGTCGCCTTAAAGTTATTTTGCACTATTGGCCGTTCTCTTACCTCATGGTTTGTTAACACAAATATTAATTGTACATAAAGGAGAAAAAAAAAAAACATTTTCATGCCTCATCTTTTTGCGCCGTGCTGCTTTAGAAGAAAACTGATCAGTTTGTGTTTTTGGAACGAAACTTGACGCTTTTTTCCTGTTCAAGAGTGTGCAATGTCTGAAGTCTGGGTTTGTATGTAGTTTATTTACATACTGCAGGGGGAAGCCTGTGAAAGTTTGAATTTATTAACATTATTTAATTTTCTCCTAAACTGCCAACTGAAAGTTTGACTCAGTTGAATATTGTTGGATATTTACACAACTTGTTTTTCCTCTAGTGCACTACCTTTCCGTTTTTATACAAAGAGCTGATCTCAATAATAGATGATTTCGATGCTGCTGAAATTAAGTTTATGCAATTTTCAGAATCCACTTGTGTGTTCAGCAACTTTAGCTTCAGTCAACTGTTAGGAAACATCAGCATTTAGTCTGTAGTCTGGCTTTTCAGGTCTGCATTATTAACTGTCATTTTTGCTTTTCACAGTACTCATGCTCAGAAAAGGAAGTTGTTATTGAAAGCATTGTCTCTGGCATCAGCTTTACCTGCTTAATCACATTTGTAGGGATTTCCCTCTTGTAAACTAATATCACATCAGCGAGAGGACCTGTTATTTTAATCCTGTAAATATTTTTTTCTGAATAATATTGCTTTTTTTTGTTGGTTTGTAAATTTCATTGTTGCATTGAATGTGTGTGTTTTGTTAAATTTTTTTCTGTTTTTGAAGTTATTTTTTTAATGAAGAAAAATACTTTTTTATTGTCTTTTGCTAAACACAAAATAAACTGTTTGTAAAGTTTTTATGCTTTCTTGGTCAAACATGTAACAAAATTTAGTCTACTTAGACCATTATTTGTAACATGTTTTCTGAATATTATACATAACTAGAAGTGCTCCGAAAGATCATTTCTGACACTATCTTACAATGTGAACGTTTTATTTTTTTTAGGATTAGTTTTTGGACAACTCTGTGCCCTTATTGACAAGAGAGAGAGAGACAGGGAGTGTGCTTGTGAAAGGGGGTGAGAGAATAGAGGAGGACACTGCAAACTTGCCACAGGCTGGATTTGAACCTGGCAAGCATCTACATTGGTCATGCCTTGTTTTCTACCACTCTGCCAAACCAGCACCCAGATTAATCTTTTTTTTTTAACCCTGGATCTGCAACTGGCTGCTGGTCACCACCAAACTCGTGTCACTTCTCTCTTGTCCTTGTCATCTGTTGATAACTTTTTGAGGGATCCTGCAAACAGACAAAACAAAACATCCCTAAAGAAATATTTAGTGCAGCAAAGATACTACAGATAAGTTAACCCTATAACTCCAATTGTATCATATTTGATACATACTTTTATAATACCTCTATCTACTTAATATGATCAACAAATTACAAAAAAACCCATCTGAATTAGGGCTGTCACTTTAGTGCATTAATTAGATTAATTAATTACACCGCAAATTAATGTGTTATAAAAATTAATCGCAAGATTAATCATAGCACTCAAACATTTTGATATTGGCCAGCTGAAGGACCCGTACATGGCAGTGGCACGTCACTTCACACATGCGTCTCAGGTGACAGCAGGAATGGCATATTTATTAAGACTTAGTCTTGTTTTATTTTTGAATTATTTATCTATATTTGTACTACATTCTTTAATAATGCATCAGGCCTAATTGGTTTGCTGGATGTCCTCGACCTTTTTCTTATTTTGAATTTGATTTATGAAACACACTTAAAGTGTAATTTGAGTTGCCTGATTGAGCTTAGAATTTTCTGGACAAGTTGCCCTGACTTTGGTTTTATTTAGTCACCAGTAAAAATGTGGATTTACAAATCTTCACTTCTTAGTGTATTCATTTGATTAGTCCTGCACTGCAATTTTGTAATATCCTAGAATTCAAATTCTTTATTTGGGTACTTTAAGCAGATATGAGATTAAAATGTGATTAATTAGATTAATTAATTATAAATCCGGTAATTAATTAGATTAATTTTTTTAATCGTCTGACAGCACTAATCTGAATACAATCAGATAAATGATAAAAAAATGTCCTCAAATGGATTATCAGTTGCCAAAAACACCTAATGTGTCAAATAAGATACAAAAAATCTATATGTTGAATTTTCTGGACATTTTGATTTTAGTAGAAAGTGAAATAAAAATCAAATCTCCAAAAATAAGAATTTTCTGGCTATAATCTATGGTCTTGGGCCTTAAAGGGTTAAATAGTTAAAAGTACATAAATAGGAAACAAGATCAAGGCAGAATAAGTTATTTACTTCATAAACACAACAAAACTTTTATGGTTTCACAAACTCAACTCAACTATGAAACAGTAGGATGTCTCTGACTAATTAGCGTCCTATAGGAGCTAGCTGCAGGCTTTTTCTTTTGACCTGCAGTTTTTGATTTCCTGTCTTGCACTTTCAAAAAGATATCCCCTTGATGTGCGACACTAGTTTCTTTGCTCACTTTCTCTTTTCAGCTGAAGCACCAGAGTGTCAAACTGTCAGAAAAATGAATCCAAACATGCTTTTATTCACACTTGAGTTCTGTGAAATCATATTTCACGGTCATGCTGCTGTCAGATTCTGCATTTTTCATTTTCTACAGTCACTTCTTCTTTTCTCCTGCTCAGGGAGTTTTGCTCCAGCAATACGACAACTGAGTTTAGGGTTTATGACAGCTTTGGAACTTGTATTTTAAGTACCAAGGTGACTTATTAACTCACTTTTATTGACAGCCATCAAAACTTGTGTGTATCTGTGTATTAAAGTTCACGAGAGAGCAGCTTGTGAACACAAAGATCCAGTTCCCCTGATGAGCGCTACAGTTTGTCACATCTTTTAAACAACAATATTGAAATAATGAAACAGTGATGGACCTGGGCTTGAGCAGGAATTAAAAAGTGGATATTTCCTATGAAGCACTTTGGGAAACAAGTAGGAAAAGGAAATTGAACAGTTGAAATGATGAGGCAGGAGTGAAAATATCACAAGTATTGTTTAAGACTATTTTGGGATAATATTTGAATGTCAAGACTAAAGTTGAAATATAAAAATGGTCCTATGTATTTATGCTTATTATGAAAGTGGATTTCAACTTTCCTCTCAATGTTTCATCGTTCTCCATCAGCAGTCAAGCTGGATTCATCAAATAAGATTTACCGGCCAAGCAGAGGAAAAGAAATAGTCTACAAATGGAAGGAATGAAGGAAGAGGAACAAGTGAATTAAGAAAGATTAAAATGTTGAAAACATAACAACACATACACTTATGATTCTGAGAATGAAACTAAAATGTTACGGATAATGCCCGGAACAAAGTTGAAATACAAAATGATCATTTTACCTATGGATTTAATTTTTATTCTCAAAAGTGAATTTCAACTTTCCACTTGATTCATCTGTTTTTTTTCGCATCGGTTTACAAAGATTAGACAGAATTTTTTTTTTAATTTTGCTTTTTAGGAAGAAAGGCAAAAATTAAAGAGTTTAAAATGTTGAAAACATAAAAAGACATTGATTATAGTTCTATGAACCAAATTTAAATGTAACAAATGATATCAAGAATACAGTTGAAATAGAGTATTTTTGTTACTTTTCTGTTTCTGTTTTGAAATTATTTGATTTATTCTTCATATTTGACTTTTTGAAACAAGAAGAGACTCCAAGGCACTCTCTTTATACTATTAAAATGCCTTTATTTAAAGGGGACATATCATGCTTGTTTCTCCTTTTCACTATGCCAGACTAGGATGCCTGTAAAGCATTTCTGCCCTCAGTACAAGTCATTTAGTTCCTTCATTGCCCCACATTAGCGTTCTCAAAATCCTCATTTTAAGCCACTATGAAGCTCTCGTTGAAACACGAGGATCTCGGGAAGACCTACAGTTACCTTGCAACGTCTCAGCCCTTTGTGCTCTGATAGGTCAGTTCTATCGGGGTTAGAGCCAGCCTGTCCTTCTTCTTCTACTGCATTTTTCGGCAGGCTCAAAGCAGCGACCGCATATTGAGTCCCCCTACAGGCCAGAGCTGGTAATGAGTGAGTGTGAGCTAGGAGTCTATAAACCCCTGCTGGACAAATGTGTTCCTCGGTGACGGTTTTGTGGCTAACGGACATCACAGAGGAGGAAGTGTTTTATCAGATTACTCCAATAAAAAGAAAGGTACCTCGTGATGTCACGACGTTTGAAATCTCGCGGACATCTCGCAATGACCTATTTTCAGAAGCATCAAATCTCATTCTAGGATATCAGAAAAATACAATATCTAATTTTTTGAAAATTAAGGGGGTGTAAGGTCTTGTTTTCAAATTTATTATATTATATGTAAGTATTAAATCATGCACCAGCATGATATGTCTCCTTTAAACGGCATGGTCAAGTAGACCTAAAAAACTAACTTCGATGCATTTCGGCATCAAGCCTTCATCAGGAAGTCATGCAAACGCTTGAAGGCTTGATGCCGAAACGCATCAAAGTTAGTTTTTAGGTTCTATGACCATGCCGTTCATCAAAACATTTTAATAGTATAAAGAGAGTGCCTTGGAGTCTCTTCTTCTTGTTTCAAGGACTTTTTGAATCCCTTTCCAAAGAGCACCTCAAACAAACTCTGTTGAGTCCAGGTAGCACTCCTTTTCTTTGTCTTCTGAATATTTGACTTTTTGTTTTCTCCAGATGTTAAGGACAGTTCGGATACCATAACTTTAGATTAAATGTAGATTAAATTAGCAAATTTCTGTTATATATAAATAGTAGAGTCTGTTTTGGTGTGAAGATAAGGAAAGACACTATGGCACTGGTAATGTGTCTTTTTTTCAGGGCTTATTTTTTGACAAAGGTGAAACACAAATCTTCATAAACCTTTCCAGACCACTTCAGATCCAGCAGCAGGTAGAACATCAGAATTTTTTTATGGAATAAAGCTGTGACCATATGTGAACTTTTACTCCTCCTTAAAGTGCGTTTTTGAAGTCTTGCTGTGCCCCTTACCTGTGGGAAATGTAGCTTGTGGGGATGCTGCTGCACTAGTGAAAAAAAACCCATATAAGCTACAGAAAAGTGATTTGACTCAGAAAACAACACTACCACAAAGCTACTGAAAATGTAATAAGCTACTAATGACAATAAATGTTGTGTGTGACTGCTCATCATTGTGAATATTTAAACTTTCATAAAGCTGTGTGCCATATAAACTACACACATGCTAAAAAAAACTCCTGTGTATTCATATTAAAGACTCAAAAACAGCTTCTTCACCTCAGCAATTTCTCTTTTGAACAGTCAAACTGATCTGACATGATACAGCGTGATGTACATTAATTCACTTTCACTCATTCATTCATTCTTTAATTTTCAATAATGCTCATCCTTTACACCTTGAACCAGTTACCTGTCGAACACAAGGCCACATAAAAAGAGTCATACCTAAGGGCAATTTGGAGTCACCAGTTAACCTAATGAGCAGGTAGAGAAAACACACATGTACAGGAAGAACATGCAAACTTCACACACAGAAAAGCCCTACGTGACTCAGGAATCAAACCACTGACTTTCTTGCTGTGAGGCACGTGCACTACCTGCTGTACCACTGTACCATCCTAGACATGCAACTTTGCAATAATAATTAGCTCCACCAGGAGGTTATGTTATTGCCGGCGTCTGTTTGTGTTTTTGTTAGTTTGTGTGTTTGTTAGTTTGTTTCTCTGTTAGCAAGATAACTCAAAAAGTTATAGACGGATTTCAATGAAATTTTCAGGAAATGTCCAACAAATGATTAGATTTTGGTAGAGATCCGAATCACAGTCTGGATCCGCCATGATGAAAAATGCAATTTTCATGAATAACTACTGAACTTTAATAGATATCATTATGAATCCAATTGCTAATGGTATGTTTTCACTGTCAAGGAGTCTAAATAGTTTAATGAAATAAAGGCGGACTAATACTTATGGTGAGGACTGTGGTGCTGAGGTCTGCGCTCTCTGAGTGCTTTTCTAGTTTTTTTGCACTGGTGTGCATATATCAACCTTTTTTTTTATCTTATCTTTATTTTTTCATACAGTATGTCTATATATTCATTATGTATAAAAAATACAAAATGAATATACAGAATACATATTTATACATACATATACATAATATACAAAATAGATTACATAGCACATTTTTCCCTTCCATGCCACTCGAGACACACCTGGAAAGAAATTCTATGTTTCTGGCCAAAAAAGTTCGTCCTTATTCTGATATATATTATGTATATAACTGTTATAAAGCATTTTGAAGTTGAAGTAGTGCTTTCATCTATGATTATCCAACATTTTAAGTACCAAAACAAGTTTTAATGTGTTTATATTGCGATATAAAAAGGGAGTTTGATCAAAAATGAGACTAAGTTACTCATGCTCACTATTAATACATTCTGCAGGCCCTATGTGAAGCCCTTGTGTGTGTAATTTGGAGTAATAATCACTTAATGACTTTAATAAATCGTATCTGCAGGGTTTCGCTCGGCTGTTGCTTTGGTTGCACTCCGCCCCACTTTCCCGCGGTTACTAGGCAACAGCAGTCAGGTGACTGTCTGCAGACAGAACATGGCTGACCTGTCAGAAGACCAATGAGGGAAAGGCCGAATTTAGCATAATCGATCCTGTTCTTTAACGCCGCGGTGACCACTGTTGACGGTCTTGGACGTAATTTGACGAGAGGCATCCAAGGTAAGAAGGAGAGCGCCTTAAACTCACAGGAAAATGGTTCTCCGGGGTGTTCGCAGCAGCTGGAGCTAACGCTGGACGAGCTAACCGAGGCTAGCTAGCTGCTAGCCAAACAGTCCCCGCTTTCTCCTGCACAGAGAACTCTTATGAATGTGAGAGCTGAGGAGGAAATAGGATTTGGGAAACTTTATGCGGTTACAACAAGTTCCGCTCTGCCCTCGGTTTTCGTAACCTTGTTGCCAAAGTGTCAGTGTCGCAAGAGTGTAAACAACTAATTGGTAAATGTGAAAATGTCGTTTCAAGTGGAGGAATTTCCCCTGTGGTGCTTCAGTTATTGGAGACCTGTAGAGACCCCCCCGCCAGCTAATGAGAGGATCAACACTCGGCCTTGTATTGTAATCTACATCTTTGTTGTGCTGCTGATATGGAGTCGGGCTGTGTGGACATGGCATGTAAACATCACACCAACATCTGGGTGAATGGTCGTGATTAACAGGAGAGATGTAGACCTTTGATCAGGAGCAGACCTCCTCATGTGTTTTTATTGAGCGGGTGGAATCAGCTGTGATGTCTTTAAACTCAAAGATAGTCTTGATTAAATATGGGGGATATGCCACGGTCCTGTTACAAGCCTCTCTTATTGATACATGCTAGATTAGGGCCAAGACAGGAATCAAAGACTGCTGTTAGGTTGTTGTTTGTTCATGTTGTTTTAAATTCTTTCTAGGTCTTGTTCACAGACAGATCCCACACCATTGTTTGCATAGTTGTATCAGACTTGATTTTTTTCTGTAGCAGCCCATTCACTTGTTTCTACATCAGTGGCTCTCAAATGCTGTGACAGAGAGCACATATGTCTCTTCAGGCAAGTCCATGTGTGCCTTGAAAATGTACCACCACTTCTGATAGAGCTGGGAAATGAATCAAGCTTCAACTTTGATCACTAATATGGCCTCACAAAGTTAAGGAAACGTGTGGGAAATGTTTTATTATTATCACCACCTCCTTAAACCTTTAACTACCAGCTTGACTGCTTGGCCGAGGTCATCAATAAATTCAAGGATATTTAATGTTTTTCTAAAAATAGAACAAATCAATTTTTGATATGACTCTGCCAACATTTCAGGGGACAGATAAAAATACAAACAAGCCAAACACCAGATATTCTCTTGGTGTGTGATTGAAGGTTTAGACAGTTAATATTTGATAATGTGATGACATAAAAATGCACAAATCTTTGTGACAAAAGCCATCAGAAAAGGCAAAAGTGTTTGTAAAAAAGTATCAATCAGAAAAACTTAAAGAGATGATACTGTGTAGGGCTGGGTTAAAAATATCGATTTAATCAATTTAAATCGATTTTCCTTTAACTGGTTCATAATCGATCCATAAAATCCAAAGATCGATCTTTTAACTTGGGTAGTTTTTTCTTCTTTGGATGTGCAGAGAAGCAGCCTGTGGTATCAACCCTGCTAGTGTCATGTGATCAGCGTTTAGTGTTGCTTTCTACTGAACAAGATCTCATGAGATGTTACTGCAAACAAACATGGTGGAAGCACTATATGGACACCACTGGCAAGTTTAAAAGCTGATGTTTGGATGTACAGTATTTTAGATTTAACAAGTACAAAGGAAAATACGAGTTGGACTAAAACAAGTAATATGCAGAATATGCATTAATGCATATCATTAAAATATGATTAATGTAACTGCTTTGGGTTCAGTTCTTCATGTTAGAACAATTTTTAATGATGTACCAGGTCAAAAGGTCACTTTTTAAATTTACAGCACTATTTTAACTAAGATATCCCAGACTGAATAAATATCGGATTGAATCGCGAACTGAATCGATTTGAGACCTTGTAATATCAAATCAAATCGATCCAGAAAATCTGAATCAATACCAAGTCCAACTACTGTGTTTGGTACACAAACATGTTTTTTGATGAATAACAGATTTTATACAAACAAATCATCCTGTCAGTAAGTGGTTCAGTATTTTAATAAATAATGGTAGTTTTAATAAAATATTCAAGCTTTTTGAACCCTTAAATCCCACCGAAAAGAGAATATAAGTTATTGAGATTTGTTTGCAGTTTTTATTGCATCCTTAAAAAAAACAAAGACTTATTTTTTAACATATTAGATATTCCTGAATTATTTGACCTCTGCCAAGCAGTTTGAGCCGAGCGTTAAAGGGTTAAACATATATTTGATTTGTTTTAATGTATTAACTTATATTATGTGTCATTGTTTTAAATATGTTTATTTTTATGGATTTACGTTTGCTTGCTGTTTATGATTTAATTGTGATTTAAAGTGTTTAGGTCTATGTGTTTTTTAAGTATAACCAGTGCATGATGTACCGTAGCTAAGGTCAAATTGATGTGTAACTCAATAGTCATGATTACAGTATCAATCAACATAATCATGATCATGGTTTTTACCACAATCCTGCAACCCTCATTAGTGATTACAAGGGCTGCACAATTAATTGCAAATTAAATTAAATCGCAATATTGCTTGTTGCAATTTTCAAATCGCAGAAGGTTCAATATTTTTAGCCCAAAATGTGTTGAACATTTTGGCATTGTGATGTGTTTTTTTTTTTTGCAAATTCATGCCTATTTTTTACCTCTATTCATACACTTTTTTCACTTTTGTACCATTTTTACCTTTTTTTAACCCAGATTTTACAACTTTATGCCTACTTTGCCCCCCTTCATCTTTTTTGGCCACTGTCAGAACCATTTTTTGAATTTTTACATGGTTTTTGAAATTTGATTTCAAATGTAATTCCCAATTTTGCGGCCATAATCAATTTTCCTAAGCCACTTTTGGATTTTTTTTGCCAATTTTTCCCCATTTTTTTTTTTGCTATTTCATACTTATTTTGCACCTATTTATTAACCTTTTTTTTCTGCTTTCATACCATTTTTACCCAGTTTTTACAATTTCATATCTATTTTGCTTCTGTTCTTCACTTCTCCACTTTTTCTCAAATCTTTTATCATTAGATTATTTTAATGTCATATTGGTTTTACTATAAAAAGATCTACTGGTTATGTTTGTTTAAGAATACAGAAAATGAGGAACATTAAATCAATCCCAGAGTAAATCGCAATATAATGGAGAAAAAAATCGCAATTAGATTATTTTCTCAAATCGTTCATCCCTAGTGATTACTGCAAACCACTCTTTTTGGGTGCACTATTTTCTTATACAGCCGTAAACTCTGTAACTTTTAATGTAGAAGTTCTGAAGTTTTGTATATCTTTTCTCTGCCATTTGCAAGTTTTCCAACATTAGTTAAATATGTTAGTTAAACTAGTTTAGTTAAACTGTTAAGCAGAAAAATCAGGATATATCCATGTTGTTTACCTCACAAATAACTTTTTTTGACCTTACTTGCCACTGGTTGTTCCATGATGATGTGCACATTTCTCGAGGTCTGCAGAAAACAAACAGGATTTATGTGTTAGTGCAGGAAACTGAGGAAATAAAATGTGGCATGTCCTCCAGGGTTCCTGTGATAATGAGATTTTTACACTTTTTCTCTTGTTCTGTCACATGCTCTGTTCTCTTTAATTTTAAGGTCCAAACTGCAACAATTTTCCCACTAAATGAATTTAAGGGTTATACATTTTTAGGGGTGGTGGTTCCGTCTGAGGCCACACTGCTCTGGAGCCCCTGGCAGAAGATCTCATAGCTAGAGTTTAGTTTAATGTTTGGTAATTACATAAATAATATGAGCGTCATGGCTCCAGATGTTTTCTTGTATTTTAGAAAATCTTCAGAGCTTTTCATGTTCTCATACTCTCTAAGCTGTCAGTCTAAGACCTCATTTTATATTTTAAATAGAAAAACGAACCATGTTCTTCTTTTGTTGTTTTGGTTTTCTGTTTTTTTAATGAAATATGTCTTCAAGCTTTTTGAATGATTCATTTCATTAGTAACACGAGTAATCTAATTGCAGATGGCCGATTTTCCGGAGGGAATAGCGAATGGGCCGAGCAGAAGTAAACACTCGCAGAAAGATGCTCAGATCTGGGAGAGGCCGTGGAGTCTCGAGGAGATGCGTCAGAACAGTGCCAACTGGTCCCTGGCAGCCGACTCGGGGGTAAAAAAGAAGCTTCCTTTCCAGCTCTGCAGTAAACAAAAAACATTTAAAACAGTAGTTATGCGTGGTATTGGATTTCTGATATGCCAGTATTCTGAATTTTTCACCACCAAAGCTGATAGTGATCATTTTCATTAAAGGCACAGAGTCTTTACTTTATAAAAACTGACTGTTGCCTCCACTCTGACGAAAATTAAAGCTCTTTATTTTAAAATGTACCAGTGCAGCAATGATGAGGTGAAGCATTGTGGTTATTTTGCAGATATTGTCGCTGATATAAGGGATAAATATGCCTGATGATATGTATAGCCAATATCTGCTGATACAGATAACATTTTAAGGCCAAATTCTGCCAATTCAAAAACTGTACTAATGACATTTAGCACCCCTGAAACAGTTATCAGTTCAGTATTTTTATTTTTGGGCAAAGAAAAGAAAACTTCCACTTACAATGGCAGAAGTTTGCAATTGTAGATTTTACTGATCACTTCATTGCCTTACAAAGTATTTCATTAAGATCTAACATGAACTAAGTAGAAACTGGGGATGGGAATCAGTAACACCCCCCTTGAAAATGAATATCATTTGTCTTTTTGCTGATCTACTCTCGTACTATTTTCTTCCACGAGCTGGGATCAGAAGTGGTCAAAACTGTGGCTTAATTTTCAACAAAAGGCCCTTAATGCACAATTGAGAACTGTGCTAATGACATTTAGCACCCCTGAAACAGTTATCAGTTCAGTATTTTTATTTTTGGGCAAAGAAAAGAAAACTTCCGCTTACAATGGCAGAAGTTTGTCTATGATTTAAATGTCAAATCAAACATCTAGACATTTGAAAGTGGTTAAAAAGCATCAAACACACTTAAAAACAAAAAAAATGAAGAAGAATTAAAAAAAATAGAATACAAACAGACACAACAGACCCACAGAAAAGTCTGGGATCAATAGGAATAATAAGTAATAGAACGGGGAATGGATAGGATTTTGTTGATTCCATTGTTATTAATAATCCTGCTTATCAAGCCAGTTCTTTAACAATTCCGTTTGTCAATTCCTGACAATTTTCTTTGCAGAAAAAGGCTTTCAAACAGGGACTTTTAGTAACAAAAATGTCCTTCTTGATATTCAAAGCCACAAAGAAAAGAGTGCTGGCGATTCTACTTACTAAAGGTGGTGCTTTGTGCCTCCTCTTGTCAAAACTTAAGACACAGTTTTGACTTCTTCTGCCCTCTCTCTGCCATGACTGCCTCTGATGAGAGTGTGACGTCTTTTATCTGCAAAACATGCAGAACAAAGTGAAAGGAGTTGATAAGGGAATTGTAAAGCAGAAAGACTGTTAATATTGATTCTTTTGAAAGAGTTGTTATCAATTATCAACTACACTTGTGCATTAGTTCCCATCCCTATTAAGTGACAAGAAGTGTCACATGCATTAGTTGATGGCAGGCTGATTTTAAGGAAGTGTTTTGCAGACTCGTGAAGTAGTTTAATGAAGTTTGTTTTCTTGAAAGTAACTAACTAAATAACCCTCTCTGTGTCTCTCTGTTCTCCCTCTCACAGCTTTTTCTCTTCCTCCAAGACTTCTCTCAGAGAATGCTCTCAAAGACCCATGAGATCGAAAAGCAGTTGGACAGTCTGATCCGTGACACCAAGGCCACAGACAGCTGCCTACACTCCGTCTTTAATGACTTCCTCATGCTCTCCAACACACAGTTTATAGAAAATGTAATGTTCTTTTTTTGAAAGTTTTGTTCCTCTTCATGCTGCTTGTTGTGTTTATACTGTGACTGTTCAGTCAGCGTGTTTGTTTGCCAGATAAATAAGGAATCCGTCTTTTTGCTTTGTGTTGTCTCAGAGAGTGTACGACGAGGAGGTTGAAGAGACTGTTCCCAAGACAGAGGCTTTTGAGAAGCAGCCTGAGCAAGTATGAAACACATCATCCATCCAACCCTAAGCTTTGATGAGGCCTAATAACTTATAATCGAATGTGATCAAGTGGACATTAATAAAGTCAAACTTTGTTTATAAAGCACATTTCATACACTGAAAAAAATATATATCAAATTCAATCACTCCTGACATCGTCCTCAGGTCATTTGATAAGATAGATTTTGACTGATCTCTTCATTGCCTTACAAAGTATTTCATTAAGATCTAACATGAACTAAATAGAAACTGGGGATGGGAATCAGTAACACCCCCCTTGAAAATGAATATCATTTGTCTTTTTGCTGATCAATTCCCGTATTATATTCTTCCACTAGCTGGGATCAGAAGTGGTCAAAACTGTGGCTTAATTTTCAACAAAAGGCCCTTAATGCACAACTCTCTGTGAGTGGAAACAGCAGCAACATTGCAGAAGAATGTATCCATGCAGCACTGCATTGAATCAGGTGTTATGTGTTTGATTGTTGCCACTGGAAATCTATAGGTCAACTTTTTCCCCACACAGAAAATCATAAGGAATTGATAAAACATTGGATAAATTGGCAGAATCGTTAATGGTGTTGGTATCAATAAAGTCTTATCAATTCCCATCCCTAGTAGTATAGTATAAAATCAGCAGCTTAAAAAGTAAGTCAACAGTATTAGTTATTTTTAAACACACCATGTAGCTTCATCACTGACAGCAGAGAGTATGTTTGTGTACTTTTAAAGGTCCCATGTCCTGCAAAATTTCTTTTTTCTTTCACCATGGAGAAGTTTTTTGCCAGTATGTTTTTGTTTGTTTGGTAGTTTGTTAACATGGTAACTCAAATAGTTATGAATGGAATTTAATTAACTTATCTGGATATGTATGAAATGGGTCAGAATTAACTTCCTGAAGCAGGAAGAAGTGGAGCTACGAATCAGACGACAGCTGCATAGATGCTAACAGCTCCCTTAGAAGTGTTTTTGCTCCACTTCTGACATGTTTTATTGAAAATGTGCTATCTGAAGTGCCCATGTTTTGACTTTTACACCACAGCAGTAGCACAGGCCTAATACATTTTTTGATTGGCTTGTAATTAATATGATTGGCAGAGGGGTGCTGGTTTGGCGGAGTGTTAAGCAACCATGCACGTCCCATCTACATACTGCTGCTGGTCCGGGTTCGATTCCAGCCTGTAACCAGTTTGCGGAGTGTCTTCCCCTACTCTCTCACCCCCTTTCACTAGCCTATCCACTGTCTCTCTCCTATCAATAAAGGCAGAAAATGCCCCAAAAATACATTAAAACTTTGTCTGGGCTGTTTCCCAGATGGACTAGTGAAATATACTGGCTACTGTGAGATAAAATAATTAAGCTATGCAGCAAACACAAAGTAATACTACTAACTTCTAGTTTTTACTTTAATGTTTTAGAGGGGGCCTGGGAAGCAGAGGAATGTGACACCCTTTACTACACTCTTTTTTTCTCAGAGGAGTGCTCTATACCTCTTTAAAGAAAAAGTCCATTTAAACAGTTGGCTTTATTTCCTGGGGTTTATGATGTCATAGCTTTACGGCCTCCACCTACTTGTGTATTTTGTGCTTGTCACAGGCAGACACCATGACTGATTTGATAGTCCACTCTGCTGTCTTCGACCGTTCCTCCCTTCTCCAAGCTCATAATCATAGCCAGCTGTAGCCTCCTGGCCCCCTCAGATCTATGCATTTCCAAAAGGGAGGGGAAAAGAGCTGCATCTGAGCCTTAACACAGTTATTTTTCTGTTCCACTTAAATAAAACTCTTCGATGCCAAAGATAAGATGTTAATGCTCAAACGCCAGGACATCAGATCTTTGATCAAACGTTTTCGTCCCCAGTTTTAAAGTCCTTGTTTTTTGTTTTTTTTTTAGGAGAAGACTCGAGAGCAGAAAGAGGCAGAGCTGATCCCAAAGATGCAGGAGGCTGTGAACTACGGCCTCAGCGTGCTGGAGTCAGCCTTCGAGCATCTGGACATCAAGGCAGGAAACTCTGACTCAGAGGACGAGGACCTCACAGACAGAGTGGAGGCCATACTTGAGCCTAAGGTGAGGTTTTTCTCCAGCTGTAAACATTCATATCATGAGAGACGTTTGTATAGACGTTAACTTCACTCCTTCTGCTGCTTTTGCTCTCATCTTTTAGGATCTCTATGTGGACAGGCCTCTCCCGTATCTGATTGGTTCCCAGGCCTTCATGGAGCAAGAGGATGTTGGATTAGGTGACCTCTCGAGCGATGGTAAGATAGTGATGGTGACTTACACAGACACAGAAACTTTACAATGATTTCCTTTTTTTCATGTTTGTGTGCGATCCTCTCTGCAGAGATGTCAGTGGACAGTGACAGAGACAGTGTGATTGAGAGTGAAGAAGGAAAAGAAGCAGTGGTAAGAAGCTTCTATATCTGTTTTTTCCAAGCTTTTAATCTTGCTTGAATACACATGTGTTTACTGATTTATTCATTTAACAGCAATCAGATGATGACTTCATTCAGGAGGAGGATGAAGATCACAACAATTTCAAGAAGGTAGGCTTAACATCACCTAAAGCAGCTGACAACAAGTGATGGATATGGAAAACCAATTCCAGTTTAAAATTGGTAACATTTGGCTTAAGTGATTTGGATAATTTCTGTAGTTCTCTTATCAATTCCTTCCACTTTGCTCTAACCTTGCTGATTCAGGCCCCATCCACACGAAGACAAACCGAGGTCCAAACGCATACGTTTTTTTGCCGAATCTGCGTGTCATCCCTACAAATAGGGCGTTTTGGGGGTCTGAAAACGATCATTTTTGAAACCAGATTCCAGAGTGGAAAGATTTTGAAATGCCGTATATGCAGCTCCGTGATTACTGGCTCTCCGTAACTTTTCAGATACGCTTACGTCATAGTATCATAGCTTCATTGACACGCATGCGCCACACGTGGCAACCACAACAACAATGGCGGTGTACATGAAGCATATGTGCTGATAAAACTAGTGACCCTACTATCCCTGTTGCAGCAAAATCTCCTTTTTCTCAATCACCACCAAGTTGAACAAACAATTATCGAGGACACATTGCTGCACTTTATGATCACTTTATCACAATCTCTGTTTACAACTTTTGCCGCAAGTGCGCATGCTCACTGTTTTTTCATCTGTTTCCGCTTGTTTCCGTCAAATCGTTACAGCACCCCTAGAGGTCTGCCATGTGTTTTACAGCGTTTTCATGCGTATCGAGTGCATTCATATAGACGCACACATTTTCGGAGACGCCTTCATCTTTATGACGATCATTTTGGAAACTGTTAGGTGTTTTGTCTTCGTGTAGATGGGGCCTCGGTGTCTGTCATCAGGCAGATCCATCTCGCCAAGCTCCAATCTACAACATTTGTGCTCGTCCCAAAGCAGAACGGCCCAATCAGAGTCCTTTAGAGCAAGAAAAGGTGGAGCTATGAATGAGACGAAAGCACGAAGTGGCTGCACTTATGGAGTTTAGCATAGGTGCTAACAGATTCAGGAGCAGTTCTATCAGATTTTGACTACATGTCTTTGTTAAATGAAAAACAAATGACGCTACAAACTTCTCTGTAGTAAGGATGTTTTTGCTCCACATATGACGTGTTTTGTCTCATGACCTTCTTTCATGCTTACCCAGAAGTCATCCATGTTGAGTTATGATGATGATGAAGAAGAGGATGACGAGGATTCAGACATATTTGGGGAATCTGATCGTGATGATGAAGACGACTCAAAGGTGAAGTAAATCTCGATTAGTTGAGTTGTGAAAGCCTCCACATTTTCTTGCTATCTCACAGTGATGTTTCCCTCTCACATTCAGAACACGGGCCCGTCGTCCTTCGCTGATGAACTGGCTGCCCGGATCAAAGGGGAACCGATTAAGAAGCCAGAAGGAGATCGAGCATGTAAGTCACAGCTTTGGTCAGCCAAGAGGTCAAATTTCATCTCACTTTTGCTTTAAGTCTCATATTTTTGCTTTCCTCTCCTCATATTTGATTTACAAGATGGACGTTTTCATGTAGGATTTGTGTAATCTGTGTCATTTTTGCATGTGCATGCTCATTGGTTTTGTGTTTCTTGTAAGCAATTACATCTAAGAAGAAGATAAAAGGCAAGAAGGAAACAAAGCCTGTAAAGCCTCAGGGTAGGACTTTGATCATTCATACATGTTACGTTAACTACAGTATCCACGGTTGGCCTTTTATTGTCTGTCTGAAGGTAAACGCCGTTTATATGCATTGAATTCACAGCTGAAGAGGACAGTGACGACATATTTAAGCCACCAAAGATGGATGAGGATGACCTGTCTCCATTTGGTGGGAAAAGTGGGCTCTTCAGCGGAGGGAAGGGTCTGTTTGATGACGAAGACGAGGTACGATAAACTGAACATCTATAGAGTTTGTTCATGTTGTTTAGTAAAATGATAGGCAACATAATCCTTCATTAATCACCAGATAAGAATGAGTTTATTGCTGGATATTTGTTGACAAAAGGCTTTAAAATGAAAGGGAAGGTGATAATAAATAAATAATCGTAATGAATTACAAAACAGATCCGAAAGCATGAATTCAAGAATGATAAAATGGACAAAAGTAAACTATACAGGAATAACAAGCTTCAGTCAGTAGGCCTGTACTTTAAAAAAAAATGAAATGTTAGTTATTTGCCACATACTCTTTGCAGATATGTGTCAATTCAAATTTTACAGAAATGATATAGCTCCATATGCTGTGAAAGCTTCTGTAAAATATTTGTTTTGTGTTTTTTTTCCTGCCTGCAAAGCAAACTTCCCTCAGGGGACAGTAAAGTAAAGTTAAAGTTGAAGATAAACCACTGATAGTATCAAACTTGGTGCAGTTCCCAAAATAACTAAAAGAGAAGCAGTAGAAGTGAAACTACATGGCAGGGCCCTCATTCTAAATTTTAGACCACTTCATAGGTCTCTGAAGTCATGTCATGTCCGACATTTCAAGCTTCTTAGGATGTAGGAAACTAAAAATCCTGTCCTTGCTGAGTTTTTTTTTTTTTTTTTTTTTTTACAAATAAAAGAACACAAATGTCATTAATTCTGTTAAAGACGTCCTCAATATCCATAATATACGCATATCCCCATGTAGAGGCCGTGACACAGTCTAGTGTTAATTTTGACAGCACTTTTTAATTAATAGTCTTTTGCCTAAAGAACCTTTCAGTGTAAGTCATAATTTAATCATCTAACTTTTTTAAAATTTGTCTAGTTTTAGTTGATGAAATTTCACATTTTCGTCAACAAAATCTAGGTTTCCGTGAATTTCTGAAGTCATGTTTTAAACTTGGTGTAAATGAAACATCTTATAACCATTTACTGAATGCTAGTTAAGTTTGAATGTATAAACTAACAAGAAACAAATTGAACTTTTTGTGTGAAATGCAGTCACCTTTATTTAGGCTATCTGGCAGAGCATCTCAGTTACAACACCAGAATTGACAACAAACAGTGACCCTTCTCTATGTGGAATGCCTTTATGTTTGATCTATTGTACAGAAATAAACCTGCAAATAAGACAATTTCAGCCAGCAGTATCAAAGTTTTGGAGAAACCAAGCAGAGGAAAGCAAACCAGCCCCAGAAATACAATATCTTATTGACCTAACGTGACAGATCAGCTCCTATCGCCCATAGAGCTGCCACATTTTTAAAGGCTATGAAGCATTTATTTTGGAAAATATGAAAATTTGAAAGTAATGGTATTAATGAGACCAAAATATGATTTCACATTTGGAAATTTGTTCTGCCAGTTTAAAGTTTAAAAAGAGGCTCCTGTTTAAATGTAGTTGATCATAAGTGTTAAATGATACTGCGCAGTCCTGGTTAACTGCAGTGTTTTTCCACATCATTCACTTTGACTGTTGACCCACCACTTTAAAAGAGAGTTATGTTGCACTTGTTTTGTGAGCAAAACAGCAGCATCTTTTATGTGTTTTACTTTCTGGATGAGACAATTGAAAAACACATCTAACCAGGACAAGTGCCAACTTCCTACCAGACTGTCCTTGCATGTCCACCAACCCCAAACAATGCTTCTAAACATTTGATTGGAGGTGATATGGAAAAAAAGTTCTATAGTTGGCACACTTATACAGTACAGGCCAAAAGTTTGGACACACCTTTTCATTACCTCGGCCAAGGAGGTTATGTTTTCAGGAGAGTCTGTTTATCTGTCTGTCTGTCTGTGAACAAAATAACTCAAAAAGTTATGGATGGATTTTGATGAAATTTTCAGGAAATGTTCAGCATGGGAAAAGGAAGAAGTGATTTGATTTTGGTGTTGATCCGGATCATCGTCTGGATCAGCCATGACGAAACATGCGATTTTCATGAATAACTACCAAACTAAAATAGATAGCATTATGAAACCAATTGCTAATGGTATGTTTTCATGGTCAAGGAACCTAAATATTTACATTAAATAAAGGTAGGACTAATATTTATGGTAAAAATCACTACATGGGAGAGGACTGTGGTGCTGGTGGAGGTCTGCGCTCTCCGAGTGCTTTTGTAATTCAATGTATTTTCTTTATTTTCATCACTATTTACAATGTAGATTCTCACTGAAGGTATCAAAACTATGAATGAACACGTGGAATTATGTACTTAACAAAAAAGTGTAAAATAACTGAAAATATGTCTTATACTCTAGTTTCTTTAAAGTATCCACCCTTTGCTCTGATTACTGCTTTGCACACTCTTGTCATTCTCTTTATGAGCTTCAACAGGTAGTCACCTGAAATGGTTTTCTCTTCTCAGGTGAGCCTTTCCAGGGTTAATTTATGGAATTTCTTGCCTTATTAATGGGGTTGCGACCATCATTTGTGTTGTTCAGAAGTCAGGCTGATGCACAGCCGACAGCTCTATTAGACACTGTCAGAGTAAATATTATGGCAAGAACCAATCAGCTAAGTTAAGAGAAACGAGTGGCCATCATTACTTCAGCGAGAATCTACAATGCAAATAGTGATGAAAATAAAGAAAACGCATTAAATGAGAAGGTGTGTCCAAACTTTTGGCCTGTACTGTATAAAAGTCAACAATCAAAGACTTGTGATATAATTCAATATTGTGTGATTTAATGTACAGTTTGCAGATTTATATCACTAATATTATAATTAGATTCAAGCCCACATTAGATAAACTCTTGGCTTTTGCCTGTATTTGACCTTTGCTGTGATGTTTTTTTCCCTTCAGGGTGATCTATTCTCTGAGGCACCCAAACCTCCTGTTACTGAAGAGAAAAAATCTCGCACTGACAGCATCAAATCCACAGCACAAGCTCAAGGTAAGACAAATGCACCAAAAAAACACAATAAAGAGAATTCAGTCTGTTTAAACGGATCTACCTGAGAGTGCAAAGTTATAACCGTCTTTGTATATGAGGATTTTTATTGAATTTGGAAAAGTCTGCAGGGAGAAGTGAAAATCTGCTCTCTCGCTCTCTGCTGATATAAATGTTAGGCTCTCAGGCCGTGGTGATAGCGGTGAAGTTCAGACCCACGGCCCTTAATGTGCACTGCTCACCTTCTCTGCTCACTTGTTGTTTTTAATTGAGGAGTCTTTTCAGTCTAATCCAGAGCTCTATAATGTTAACTATCAACAGTGTACCTGTGTATGTATGCAGAATAATGACCAAATGAGAGAATAAAAGGCCAGATGGGTTATTATAGTCTGTGACAGTTTACATCCCAGAAAGTTGTGAACAGTGAAGCTCTCTGCCACCAAAATATATATGAGTGGAATTATCAACAGCATCTTTTTGCCTCAACATTTTGTACTTGTATGCCGTTAACACTGGCATTCGGAGCAAAGCTATCCTATCTTATACACTGAATTTGCAGTAATGATTCACATAGATTGAGGTAGTTCCAATATGTAGGAAATCTTTGCAACTATATATATATTTTTTTCCTTTTGCATCCCAGAATCTGACAAACCAGCCAAGAAGATTCCAGCTGGAGCCATTTCAATATTTCCAGGTCGGAGCGTTTGCTTGCATAACAGCTTTGCACAGTTTTCTTTTCTTTCTTTTTAAATAATCTGAACCAAACCTAATTACTTTCTCTCCTCAGATAACAACCTGTTTAGTCCAGCCAATGACTCGGACTTAGTGGAGAGCAAAGAGAATGGAACTGCACCCAAACAAGCTCCTACAAGCCTAGGAGGAGGACTGTTTGATGACGAAGAGGAGGATGATGACTTCTTCAGTGGTAAAAGCTTGAAGAAACCAGACACTGGTAAATGACAGATGATAATTTGGTTCTGTTACAGTTAGGGATGCACAATGGTGGCTTTTTTCTGATATTTCTAAACATATTTTCCACCAGTAACAATATTTTTGTCGAGAGCTATAAGTCTCATTTTTACTTAAACTGACCTGGTCGATGTCATGATGTCATGATTGCCTGTGCTTGGTTGAATGGCCAGTCTTTGTTCAAAAAGATTGGCTTGACCATTTTTTTTGTAGAGAGGGGAAAAAATTTGTTTCCTGGAAATATGAAATAATTACATCAGTTACATTACATAACTTAGTTAAAGTTCAAAAACCTTTTAACTTTTTAATAAAAGTGTTCGCACTGTTTTGCCAGTCGAGTGAATAAACAGGTTTAGTCATTCTGTCAATAATTTTGTTAACTCAAGAAACAAATTAGTCATTTCATTGTGTAATTGTCCTTACTGCAGGATATTTGATTTATGCCATGAGATCTTTTCCTCTGCTTGGATGAGCAAACACTCGGCTAGTCAAAAAGAAAAACATGAAGCATGTTTGATATGGGCCGATCTCACAATCAAGTGATTTGTATCAGCCAAGAAAAGCCTGATCGGGGTACCTCTGGTACCAATCCATTCAACATACTACTGTATATGCAGAGGTTGAATACAGAAGAACAGGGTTTTGTCTGAATTATTTTGTCATTGACAACAAAACATGGGCCTAAGTTGGATGTTAATGATATTCTTATGTTGCATTGGTATTAAGAAAGGTATCAACACTATATATATGTATATATATATTTCAAACTAGAGTTGTTCCAAACTTTAAAGATGCTGTGAGGAGTTTCTAAGTAATTACAAAAAAGTCTCACTTTTAGATATATGCCTGATCGAAATACACACTTTTAAGATGAGTTTCATAGCATCAAATAGGTTATCTATAAATCCTATTCCTTAGCTAAGTGATCGGGTCGGACAGGGCTGGACTGGCCTGGATACTCAACTTCAGGAACAAGACAATTAAAACTAGAGCAAATTTATATTATTCAGACACATCTTAGAGCACCGGGCTGTAAGTAGCGATATATAGCCGGCTACAAAACTACGATACTAAGTTTTCCATAATTGCTTGTTGTCACAAATCAAAAACTACCGCTACGCACCTTGGGTCACGTCTTTTGGTGCGTTCCAGTTGTGGTCAGAAGTAGGAATTTCTGAGTTCCGAGTAGGAAACTGCAACTGGAACGTTCCCTGAAGTCGGAATTTCCTACTGGGAACTCGGTGAAACCTCGCCACCCCCGAGTTGACAATCAAAGATGGATGCCCCCAGTATGAACAGTTATTTAGCTCCTGTAATAATCAATTTATTTGCACTTCTGACTGGGGTGTGTCACTCTAGATCAGCTGTATACATAGTATTGTTAGACTTATATTTACAAAAATGCTGCCATAGTGATAATCACATTCTTCATGTGATATTTGTGAACAACAACGCAGGGCGTGCTAACAACAGCTAACAATAGCCTGGTAGATCTGCATTTTTTTTTCCGACTTCAACTGGAACGCCGATAAGTCAGAGATGATGTCACTCCCAGTTCCGAGGTTACTGGAATGCAGCATTATGACAGTCGCCGCGCGTGCTCATGGGTAGCAGAGTCTTTAAGGCGCCAGAAACAGATTCTCCTCATAGCACCTTTAAGATTCTTTAGGAGTCACTTGAATTAGGAATTGAGACAGCCCTGTTTGGTTGTTTTGTCTTCCTCCTCAGCTGTACAGGAGAAACCGAAACCCAAGACAGCAATCGACCTCTTTGATGAAGATGATGAAGATGGAGACATATTCAGTGAGAAGAACAGTCTCCCGACTCCCGCTCAAAACAAGAAGGATGCAGTAGAAGAGCCAGCAAAGCAACCTGAGAAAAAGGTAAAGTTTAGCCCACTTGTTTATAAATGTTAGGTGTATATTTTCCATCCATCTATCCTCTAGCACTATATGCATATTTTGTAACACGTCAAAACTGATTTTATGGTTTATTTGTCGCATTTAGCTGCCAGCTGGTGCCATCTCCATGTTCGGTCCAGGGACTAAAAACCTGCTCATCGAGAGCCTGAAAAAACGCCAGCAGTCAACCAGCGAGGAATCTGAAAAATCTGAGGAGGTTTGAGAGGAGCATTGTCTAACAAAATAACTCACACAAAATCACATTTGCTGTGTTTTCACAATCTTTACTCCAGATTTCTCTCCTACAAAGGAGTCTATTGAACTTCAGTAGCCACAGCACACACGGGCTGTATTATCTTTATGGATTGAAGACCTCACTCTGCCTGATAATGCACTATTAACATGCTGCAGGCCACAGAGCTTTATCAGGCTTTTATCTAAGGAGTTAAACCAGTCTACTTCTTCTTTTGTGGTCCTACAGTGACTCAAAGGGTAATATTTCAGGTATGGGTGCCATTTAATGAACAGACCTAGCTGCAGACGGTTTATTGATGTTTGCTCTGAGGGCTGTGTTTGAGTGTAGTCTGTGAAAATGCCAAATTCGATTTTGTTTTTAGTGAACCACTGGCCTTTACTTGTGTTGGCAGGGTTCAAATCCCTCTGCTCCCCGCCAGTGTTTTCTTTCGGATCTAACACTCCATCCCCTTTAAAGAATCTCCTGTTTTTAAAGGCATTTATTTTGATTTATCTAACACTCCATCCCCTTTAAAGAATCTCCTGTTTTTAAAGGCATTTATTTTGATTTTTTATGCTGTGTATTTCAGAACGGTGCACCTCCTGATGTGGAAAAAGCTGCAATCAAACCAGCACAGAAACCTCAAACCAGAAGCCTTTTCTCAGATGATGAAGACACGCTGGTAAGTCTCTGTTTGCACTCCTGAACAAGGTTAATAAAGCACCTGTTATTTTTTATTACAGTGTGTGTTTGCCTTTCTAAAGGGTTTTCCAAGCATCCCCAAAAGCCAGTCCAAGCCTGAACCTTCGAGTCAAAACAAAACCAGCAAGGCACCCTTGTCGCTATTCGATGATGAGGATGAAGAGGTGACATGATTTTCCACATAACATTTCCCGCACTTACAGCTGAATTCTGCCTTTTTACACATGTATAACAATTACCTGTTGCTCCACCCTGCAGGATCTCTTTGCATCTGCAGCTAAATCTAAACCAAAACCCCCTCAAGCTAAAGCTTCCACACCGCAGTCCAATAAGACGATGTCCAGCTCTCTCTTCAGTGATGATGAGGTATGGAACTGCACTTCACTGAATTTATCAAGTATCTGAAAGAGTGATAATGTAATTTGATGTTTTCCTGAACATTTGACTGCAGGACCAATGGTTAAGTTCTAAGAGTAGTCCAGAGAAGACGGAGGTCAAGACAGGAGGGATGAAGCCCAGTGCTAGCGCCCCTACCAGCCTCCCCAGTGCCAAAACGTCCCATAAAAGCAGCCTGTTTGATGACGAGGATGATGACCTGTTTGCTCCAACGAAAGAATCAAGGTATTTGCTCCTAAAGAGTCAGTAAAGCATCTTATGTTTTCTTTTTACAACATAAACATTGTTTACAAGTTGTGTGTGTTCTGAGTACTCAGACATCAAGGTGACTGCACTATGTATTCATTTAGTGATAACCTGCATCAGATCTGCCTCTTACATAAACTAGAAAGCACTCTGAGAGTGCAAACCCCCTCCAAGGTAGCTCACATATTGCTGTTACATCTGTTAGCGATAGTTTTCATAATTAAGCTACCGTCATAGTATGATTCCTTGACCCTGAAAACCCACAGCACCTAGCACTCAGAATGATGTTATGTCATTATTAGTTAGTTATTGAGCAAAAACGATCATTCACTGTGCAATGTTTCTATATCACCGCCAAAATCGAATCATTTTGAAATCGGGCCATTACCAACATCCCCTGAATTTTTCAGCAAAATTTGTCCAGGAGTTTTTGTGTAATTTTGCCACAGAGAAACAAACGTACACCTTGGCATAGGCAATGATAACTAAAGGGGGTTCAAGCAACCGTGTTTTGAGTTTGTGCGTCCAAAGTTCAGTGTTCAAATTCAGCATTTAGCTTCATTCCTGCATGTCATTGTCTGACTTTTATCAAATTTAAAACTCCATCCTCCAACATCTTTGTCAAAAGAGCATGTTAGTCCAAAATAAGTGCTAAAGGCTTTGAGAATCATAAATAACATAATTCATCCTCAGAGGAAAATTAATTATTTTATTTACTCTGAAACACAGTATGTGGACGATCACACTGGATTAAAAGTATTACCAGTAAAACTGTTGTTTTTCTATGTAGCATTGCGTTAAATGCCAAACATTTTTCTCTGCTGCGGCACAAAGCAATTTTCTGCCTTTATTTTTTTAGCGTTCATTACCGTTATACGTGAACTTTTTTATCTTTTCATGTCTTGCCTCACTCTTGAGTCCATGACAAGCAGATAGACACCATTCTTTCATCTGTATGTCCAGTGACAAGGAAGAGCCAGCCAGAGCTCGCCCGCCACTAATTAGCTTAGCTCACTGGGAGTCAAAGGGTGTAGCTCCCAAATTGCCTACAAGTTTAAGCATGGCTCACAAAAAAAGTCTCAGTATCAACTTCTTTAAAGAGGTGTTCCAAAGACTCGACCTGTTTGCGAGTGTCACTTCGGAAGTAGGTCAAAAAACAAAGCCTCCGTTTACGAGTACAAGTTTATACGATGATAGTACAAGATGACGTTACATAACATGTTACAAAACATAACAAGCACACAGGACCGTTTAGAGTTGTTGAAGAGTTTATCTGATGACTGTCAGCAGAGGTATGCTAACACTACCCATTGACTCATATGGCCCTTTTCCACTAGCATGCCTTGGCCCTACTCTACTCAGCCCTACTCGATTTGCAGCATGTTTCCACTAGCCCGCTACCTCCTAAAAAAAAGCTAGCTAGTACCTACTCCGCTCTGGTTCCAAGCAAGCTGAGTCGATACTGAAAGATGACGACACCGACTGCCGGCTACTGATTGGTCAGACAATGTCGTCATCGATGAGTCATGAGCGCGACGACCTAGCATGCTAGCGGTAGCTACCATTAGCTTACCCTAATACGTCTTTTCTTTGCAGCTCGATTGCTCTCGTCCTCGGCTTCATTCTGTTGTATAGCTTCCAAAACTCTCCTGTGCTTCTTAAGGGGTATTTCTTCTTGCCACCTGCAGCCTTCTTCTGCTTTCCTTTTTTACTCGGTTTGTGACAAAAAAAGCCACAGATTGTTGTGTCGCGCTCAAAATGACATCACTGCAGTGCAGCTCACCCCGTTGGGCAGGCGACTGGGGCTAATGGAAAAGCAGCACAAGGCGAGTTGAGTAGAGCCGGGTAGAGTCGAGTGGGGTAGAGTAGAGCTAATGGAAAAGGGCCAATAGTGTTTGAGCTAAGCTAACTAGCAGTGGCTGTGTTACTGGACACATAGGCGAATGTTTTCTTTCTGCTTGTCATGGACTTGTGAGTGAGGCAAGACAGGAAAACAAAGAAAAAGTTGGCATATCCCCTTAAAGTTGAAACATTTTCCACTTTTCTGCTCAAGCTGCAGAGGAACAGTGCTTGTTAGTGTCACGTTTAGGCAAGGCAACAAGTGTAGATGAGTGATGGCGTCATTGGTGAGCCATGTTTAGTTTCATTTTTGCATATTAAGGATAAATCTGACTGAGGATAGAGCACAGAAAAGAGTCCTTTCTAAAAACAACTGAGCCTTTTCAAGCACTGTGCGTGTTTGTTTGAGCAAAGCTGAGAGCACTGTGTTTGTTTAAACTATTCTCTGCTAATTCTACTTGACTGCGTGTGTGTGTGGATGCAGACCCTCTCTACAAGGGTTTTTTTCCCCTTTAAAAGTGTTTGAGTGACATGTTTCTGTGAGGTTGGACCCCTAAGAAGGTAGAAATATTTAGGTAAACAGAATTGAAAGAGAGAGGAGTACTTATAGAATAGAAATTAACAAAACTTGACTGGATATGAGACACTTCACACTTTTATTATGACCTTAACTCCTTTTCATCCTCTGTTTTTCCTCTCTTACAGTCAGAAGAAGCCTCAGAGAGTTGCTCTGTTGTTTGAAGATGAGGGTGATGAAGATAAAGGATCTCTCTTTGGCATCAAACCTACCGCCAGCACAAACAGTGCAGCCCCAGCCTCTAAAGTGAGTGTGAGGTTTTATTTATATTTGCCTTTTATCACAAAAGCAATATTGTTTTGAACCTCAAAGTCTTTCTTTAACCATAAACTGTTCTGATGGTTTGCTGCAAACAGAAAACCACAGTGAATGTGAAGTTAGCTTGAGCAGAATTATTAGACCTTTTAGATTTGGGTTTAATATTTTTGACTGCATCTTTCAGACACCAGCTGTGGCCTCTCAGTCATCCCCACTGATGGAGAAGTCAGAGAAGGTTTCTGTGTCGACAACAGAAGAAAAGCCCTCAGAGGAGGACAAACCGGCAGCAAAGACCCCAGAGTCGCTCCCATCATCTTCGCCTTCACCGCAGACCAGTGAGAGTAAAAAGAAACCTCCGGGAGCTGTCAGCCTTTTTGGCGGAATCGACATTTTCGCAAGCAAGCAGACAAAGAGCCCGTTAGATGAAAACGACCAGGATGAGGACTTCCTCACTAAAGAAAGCCCACCTTCAGCTGTAAAGAAGGAGGAGAAGAAGGAGGAGAAAGTTAAAACCAACACTGTCAGTCTGTTTGACGATGAGGAAGAAGATGATTCAGACTGGAATGATTCCATATTCACGCCTAGTAAACCCACGACAAAAAATACAGTCAAGGTTTGTATGATGTCAGGTTGTTGAAATTCTCTGTGCTTTGATACTTTTGGTTTCACGTTTTGAATGATGCGATCTACATTACTCTTTAAAGAGGACATATCATGCTTGTTTCTCCTTTTCACTATGCCAGACTAGGATGCTCATCATTTCCTCCTCAAGTATCATTTAGTTCATTTGCCCCACAAGAATAGCTTCCTTCAAAATCCTCATTTCAAACAAGATGTAAAAGCGCTATCAGTATAGGTTGAAACGCCTGACCCAACGCTTTGGTCTCAAAGATGACCTAAAGTTACCTGCTGCAAATGTACTGCTGGTATTGCGCTTGGGACCTCCTTCTTAGAGTCCTTCTTGAAATCTTTGTCCTTTCATGACTGCTCAGAGAAAGTCACAGACAAAAAGTCCCCCATGCGCTAGCCAGAGCTTGAGGAGAGGAGAGTACACCCCCTGCTGGATGAGTTAAAGCCTACAAATAAGGCTAAAAATGAAACATCAATCACAAAATACACAGTTTAGGGGACATTAAAGGGCCATAAGACAAGTAACATTGTAGAGAAGCATCATAATTAACTTTAAGTTGACACAGTCCATTGATTATAAAATCACTTAATTCCCTGCAAGATAAAGTCTAGGATGCAGTACAACCCCAATATAACCTTCTCCACAAAAGCAAAATTTACAAAAAAACAAAACAGAACTCCCCATCATCTGCCCACCTACAACAGTCCTGTCAGGAGCACCAATCTGCAGGAAAAGAAAGACAAGAGTAACGTTAGTGAAGAGGAGGAGACAGGATGCTGAAATGAAAAACTGTGTCGCAGTGATTAGCGTTCAGGGTTTCAGATAACAGGCAAAATTATGTTGTTGTTTTTTTGCTCAGAATGCATAGAAAAGGCTTGAGCAAAGATTAATCTTTCACATTTCACATTGGAGCCTAAATGTAAATTGCAGAACTTTATAAAATTGTGAGCTGCAGCCGCAAACCTTAAGTTTTGCAGCTCACTGTATGGAAGCCGTCCGACTTTACGCTCCATTAAAGGAGACATATCATGCTTGTTTCTCCTTTTCACTATGCCAGACTAGGATGCCTGTAAAGCATTTCTGCCCTCAGTACAAGTCATTTAGTTCCTTCATTGCCCCACAATAGCATTCTCAAAATCCTCATTTTAGGCCATTATCAAGCTCTCATTGAAAAGCTCGGATCTCAGGCTGACCTACAGTAACCTCGCAACGTCTCAGCCCTTTGTGCTCTGATTGGTCAGTTCTATCGGGGTTAGAGCCAGCCTGTGTTTCTTCTTCTACTGTATTTTCCGGCAGGCTCAAAGCAGCGACCGCGTAGAGTCCCCCTACAGGCCAGAGCTGGTAATGAGTGAGTGTGAGCTAGGAGTCTATAAACCCCTGCTGGACGGATGTGTTCCTCGGTGAGGGTTTTGTGGCTAACGGACATCACAGAGGAGGAATTGTTTTATCAGATTACTCCAATAAAAAGAAATGTACCTTGTGTCGTCACGACGATTTAAATCTCGCGGACATCTCGCAATGACCTATTTTCAGAGGCATCAAATCTCGTTCTAGGATATCAGAAAAAATACAATATCTCATTTTTTGAAAATTAAGGGGGTGTAAGATCTTGTTTTCAAGTTTATTATATTATATGTAAGTATTAAATCATGCATCAGCATGATATGTCTCCTTTAACTTTCGTTTTTGAAGTTTTTTCTCAAATACGATATTGAGAAATAGATCCAGCCGCTTCAGTTTTCCCTCCCTTCCCTTCCAGCTTCCATCCAACTTCCAGCTAGTTACCAGCCAACTTCTGGCCACTGGAAGCCCCCCACCTCTCAGAGGTTGAACCCAAAATCAAATGAAAACACGCCCATTCATGCAGTTGCAGGATGTCTCCATGAGATGGGGCTTTCCTCGATAACATTGCCTCAAGCTTTCCTTGTTCTTTAAATCAGCTGCCAAATTAATTAAGAGCAAACTTGAGAAGTGGGGAAGATTTAAGCAGTTGTTTCTGTATATATCAAATATGTCTATTCATCTTAATAATTATAAAAGTTTGAGTTATGTTCCTTATCACCCAGCTGTACTGTATGGTTTTTTAAAAGTGTTGTAATTCTGGATGTGGTCCTTGAAAATGCCTAAACTTTCTTAGCTAGTTCTCTGAGAGCACAAACCTCCATTAAGACGTTTTCAACACTGTTTGGCAAGTTATTGTCAAAAATGTGGAAAACTGCCATTTCTCGAACATTAAACAAATCCCTCAAAAAATCATCATCTGGGTTCTGATCTCCACCAAAATTGTGTCTCATCTCCCTTGAGCCATGGTTAACTTTCCCTGAAGGTGTATTGAAACCCATTGAGAACTCATCAGCGAAAACTGCCCAGTCAGACTATATTATCAAATATTTAAAGAATTCTGGATCCATGTCCAGCACCAAAATATTAAATCTTCTTCCTTGTGCCATGACGGGCTTTACCTGGAAATGTTTGCTTAGTTCACTTGTATTAGTCATCCCTCTTAAAGCTGCTATTAGGAAATATGTTTTCTAATCTATAGCATGATAATGAAGGGAAATTTTATTTTGAACCAAAACTAAGGCAGAAGACTAAAATCCACCTTAAAATTCTCCAAAAATGCCTTAATTCAGTATTTCAAAAGCAACATGCACCCTGTTTGTTTTGTTGCCATGGTATTAAAGACTCTCTTAGGTTTTCAGTAAGATTATATCAGTTTGAATATATACAAAGAGCGATCCTTAATTCTGTTATCACAGTTTTTCTTTTTATTTCTGCCTTGAAACTTCCCTATTTTCTCCCCAGCCTACGGAGGAGCGACCGAAAACAAAGAGCACAGGTGTGTTCCAGGACGAGGAGCTGCTGTTCAGTCAGACGCAGCAGAAAGACAACGACCCCGACGTCGACCTGTTTGCCTCCTCAGGAAAAGCAGCGGTCAGTGGATCACAGTTCACCTGCTTCTGTCCACAGTTTACACCGAGTTTTCCACTGCTGAGTCACTGTCCACCCTCTCAGCTGCTCTTATCAGCTGTTAAATGTTCAGCCAATCAGATGGCAGCAACATTATGCATTTTGGCATGAAGATGTGGTCGTCAGAGCATCAGAAAGGGCAAGGCCATCAGACTGTACTACTCCTCAATGGGGGGGTATCAGGAAGACTGGGGATGGGAAGAAGCAGTAGTAGTAGTAGTAGTGGCAGTTGTAATAGTCAGCAAGTAGCCATATTATATTTTGTTTTTATTGTTTATTTTTATTTTTATATTGTGTATATATATATATGTATATATATATATATATATGTATATATATATATATATATATATATATATATATGTGTAGCACAATTGGATAGTGCGCTTGGTCAGTGTTCGGAAGGTTGCAGGTTCAAGCCCAGCCCTGGGCGACACATGGCGATGTGTCCTTGAGCAAGACACTTAACCTGAGTTGTTCCCACTGCTGCGTCAGTGGCGTGTAAATGGGCATGAATGTGTTAGAGATACTGATGGAAAAACTAACAGAGAAACTCAGAACCATCAGTGAATGAATGTGAGTGTGAATGGGTAGGTGTGACCTGCGATGTTAAGCAGCTTTGAGTAGTCAAAGACTAGAAAAGCGCTATATAAGCTCAAGTCCATTTATCATTTTTATTGATGGCCTCTGCCAAACAATTGAGCTGGTATTAGGGCTGAACAATTAATTGCAAATTAGATTAAATCGCAATATGGCTTGTTGCAATTTTCAAATCGCAGAAGGTTCAATATTTTTAGCCCAAAATGTGTTTAACATTTTGGCATTGTGATGTGGTTTTTTCCACTTTTGTACCATTTTTACCTTTCTTTTAACCCAGTTTTTACAATTTTATGCCTATTTTGCCCCCCTTCATCTTTTTGGGCCACTGTCAGAACCATTTTGGGAATTTTTACATGGTTTTTGAAATTTAATTTTAAATGTAATTCCCAATTTTGCTGCCATAATCAATTTTCCTAAGCCACTTTCGGGTTTTTTTGCCAAATTTTCCCCATTCATTTTTTTGCTATTTCATACCTATTTTGCACCTATTTATTAACCTTTTCTGCTTTCATATCATTTTTACCAAGTTTTTACAATTTCATACCTATTTTGCTTCTGTGCTTCACTTCTCCACTTTATATCAAATCTTTTATCGTTAGATTAATTTAATGTCACATTGTTTTTACTATAAAAAGATCTACTGGTTATGTTTTTGTAAGAATACATACAGTGAGGAACATTAAAACAATTGAAGAGTAAATTGCAATATTGGGGAAAAACATTGCAATTAGATTATTTTCTCAAGTCGTTCAGCCCTAGCTGGTAGTCAACGGGGTTAAGGCAGGTCTGACAGTAAGAGGGTCCAACTGTGTTTTAGCAAGGTGCACCTAATCACATCACTGTTATTGTGACCAAATGATCCCAGTTTAATTGAAATTGGAAACAGTCATACTAACCATCTTACCACTGTGTATCATTTTATTGGTGACTGTTACATTCCTAGAGTACATAGTTTAACATGCTTTTTTTTTTATTGCAGAGCTCCAAGCCCAGCTCAGCGAAGCAGGCAGCTCAGAGTCTGTTTGCAGATGACGATGAGGACGACCTCTTCGGTTCTGTCAAACCCAAAGCTCCGCCTCCAGTAAACACTGAATTATTTTTCTAGAGATTTAGAGTTTAGCTGGATTCCTTCATAACTCAGCCCAGTGTGAGGTCAGTGGGGAAACGTTTATCCCTCTTCTGTTTTTCTTTCTTTCTTTGTAATCCTAGAAAGTAGCTGAGAAGCCCAACAAAGCCATCGACAAAGCCCCGCTGGCAAGTCCAGATTCTGTAGCAGAGATTAAGGTGAGCTTTTTTCAGGCATAGTCTGACCAGTTTTAGGATGCACTTTTTGTATCTGCATCTAGGAAGCATGTATAAACACTCCTGTTTTACCATGTTTTGTCAATAGGTTTTGTTTTGCTTGTTTTAGCTTTTTCAGTAGACTTAAAGATAAATGATTGGACCTTGGAAATCACAGTCTCTGAAGATTATGTTTATATTAAAACCAAATAAAGTGACCATTTTTAAAGCTCTGATCCTGCTGTAATCTAATCACACAGAAACCTGCACCAAGTGTTGTAAAACCTAAAGATTCCTCATCAAGGATTGGAAAACTTCAAGTAATATTTTTGTTTCTTTTTTTAGAAATCTCACTTTTCATATTTCACTCCTCATTTCTCTTTAGGAAGCATAACTCTATTCCCCCTGAATTGGTCTACATCTCTCTCTGGGCTTTTTCATGTCTCAACTTAAAAGCTTGGCTTTGGCACTGACGCATGATTTTTCTGAAATGGAGATCATCATCGTTCTGTTTTTTTCCACACTGGGAGAGCTAGCTCACTTCATCTTTTAGTTTCATTAGATGTAACTGCATCTTTCTTTTGCCTCATTTTCATCCACAGTCTTGGCTTTGTTTTCCTCTGAATGATCTGTTGCTTGGAACAATTCTAAAAAGAGAGGAGCTATAAATGTTCCATTTTGCAGCTGCTAAATGTGCAGATGCTGTATTTTCAACCAATAAAATAGTCTTTTGTCTCAGTGTCCATGGCATCTTTTATTTAACAAGTGCTTGTGATCTTACACGCAGGCCAATCTGATGATCAACCCCGCTGCACTGCTGCCCGGTGCTATCCCAACTTTACCGGGGATGGGTCCCAGTTCCTCCTCCGGAGTGTCCAGCTCCAGCCTTAGTCCCAGCCCTGTCACCACTCCCGTTGGAGCTCAGGCAGGGGGCGAAGTAGCAGTGAGCTTCGATACCCCGGTCCAGGCTTCAACGCTGCAGAGTGCACAGAAGGTGGGTTTAGGTCCTGAAGCTTTACTGCTGTTGCCAATTAATCAATCAGTAGATCTTTAGCCCCAATTCATAACAAGACACTTTACAATAGAGCATAAAGCTCTTCATTTTATGGATACACATATATGCATAGATACATACAAATACACATTTACATACATACACAAATATATCCATCCAACACCCAACGTGAATCCATATAGCTAATCTTGAATCCCTCCATCATGGCGGCAGGAAAATCTTGAATGTGGATCCCAGTCTCATGATGAACAGCAGATCCACGCTGTTCTGTGTTGGGTGTGCCGATGTAGTAAAAGGGGTAAGGGGAGACAAGTGGACTAAACCTAAAGGTAGTGACAGATCCCTGGACTAATCATAGACCTGCTGTCGTCAAATTTGTTTCTGCTGAAAGCGAATGTTTTAGAGGTTAGCCTGTTGAGGTGCAACATCTCTGATGTGGGGTAGTACAAGTTGCTCAGGATCTAAGGGGGCCGCCCTGGTTCTCAAACTAAAACCACGTCTGAGGGTATTTTCACGCCAACCATATTTAGTGCACACCAAAGAAGTTTTGGCCCAGGGTTTGGTACGCTAGTATCAATGTGATTGCAACCACCGCACTTTGGTGCGCACCAAATCAGCCGGTCCGAGACCTCCATGAAGGGGTGGTCTCGATCTGCTCCATCTCCTTAAATTTGGTGCGGTTTCTCTAGTGTGAAACAAAGTGGTCCAAACCGATCTACTTTTGATGCATTGTGGGTATTGGAAGCACTGATGCTTTCTCAATTTGTCGATTTGTTTATTTTGGTTGAGGATTACGATGATTTTCGAGGGTCCAGAACGTCGCTGATGCCGTCTCAAACACGATAAAAAAAAACGCTTTTGAAGGAAAATGTAGAAGAGAGCGAAACGTTAACGTTGGTTGTTTGATGTAGGAAATGGTTACCATGGTAGCCGCTTCTTCGTTCTCCTCCGCAGCAGGTTTGGTAACCAGTTACGTGCATATCGCCCCCTGCTGTTTCAAACTGAGTAAATACACAAGTGGGCCCGGGCATGGTTCAATGTTGCAAGTGTGAATGCAAGCGGGAGATGTAGGGGGGTGAACCACACCACAGCACGGTTCAAAACAAGTGGGCCTAATGTGAAAGTGCCCTGAGAGGAGGTCTGGTGCCAGCCCATGTAGGGATTTATATATATTCATAAAAGCAAGAGTATGACATATACCTCCCTTATTATGATTTGATGCTATATGAATAAAGAGTGATTGATTGACAAACTTATAAATTAATTTTGTAATCAATATATTTTTGATTGTGAAGAAAATGCTATTGAAATGTATCCTCATGTGGCACAGCTATCAAGAGGAAACCTTAAAGTCAAACATTGCACATGCTCCCTCCAAATTCATCAGTCATGGGTATGAACTCACATCTCAGGTTGTGTGAGAAAGTTATGTCTAATAAATGATTTCTAGTGGTAATAAACATGGAAATGCTTTCATTCCCCTGAAATGTGCTGTTTTTTTATTTTCAGAAGGCCTAACTATTTTTGGTGTTTATCACTGAAAATGTGGATTCTACTTTGATTTATTATTTAATAATGTTTAAGTAAACTTTAAGAACCATGCAGTTATATTTATGATGCAGCATTAATGTGAATAAACCACAGGATAAAGCTCTGCAGAGACTTTAACTGTATGAGTGTGATTTTGCATTTATTCAAAATGAGATCAATGAACCCCGTTTCAGCATCATTCTATTTGTTAGCAAGATGACACAAAAACCACTGGACAGATTTTGCCGTCATTTTCAGGGGGTGTTTGTTATGACCCATCTTAAAAATGATTAGATTTTGTGATCCAGATAAAAACACATGTTTAACTAATGATGACATCAACATGATTCACGGTGCTAGGTGAGGGTTTTCAGGGTCATGGATCATAATATGATGCTAGCTTTATCAGGGAGCTATGGCTTGTAGATATAACAGCAATATGTGAGCTAACTTGGAGGAGGTATGCGCTCTTCCAGTGCTTACTAGTTTTTAATGTGACACCCAAACTAGTCAGAAACCTTCATTTTATTAAAATATGCAGAAATAACATAAATATTTTGACTAAAAGGAAGTCATATAATAACTTAATTATTTCACCTTTTATTGTTAAACCACCTGTTATAATCTGACTTCTTTGGGTTTTACATCGTTTACAAGCATGAAAACAGCGTCTAATGTCCTCATTGCCTCGTCACCTAAGACATGAAAGTTTGATTTAATGAAAGTTTTGCTGTAATGTAGCCTTTTGTAGGAAGTAAAATCTAGAGGGAAAGGAAAGAAGCAGAGGTCATATCCAGTACCAGCTGAATGCATGTGTGACCAGTGATATGATGCAAGTTGCTGTAACATCACAGCTTTGTTTTTGTTATAAACCAGATGTCATGACTCCAAATATTTTAATACTAGAAAAGCACTCGGAGAGCGCGGACCTCCTCCAGCACCACAGTCCTCTCCCATATTGTGATTTTTACCATAAATATTAGTCCTACCTTTATTTAATGTTAATATTTAGATTCCTTGACCATGAAATAGGGGTGTCCTGATACAACTATTTCACCTCCGATACGATACCGATATTGCAGCCTTGAGTACGGGCCTATACCGATATCAATCCGATACGATATCAGCAGGAATCATACATACTTTTATTACTGATTTTGTAGTATGGACTGTAAGAAAAGGCTTGATCAGGTCAGATTACTCAAACAGAGAACAGTAGGCAGCAAAAGTAGGTATGAGAAAAACTGACCCATTTGTTATTAACCAATAGGTTAAAAATTTTAACCTTAAACCTAAGAATATACTATAATTAAAACGACATGAATAAAAAATATTAGAAGACCCTGAAAAGTGACCTCAATAAATCAAACAAAAACGTATTTCACCAATTGCAAAATAACCACTGTGTTGAACTTAAACACAAGCATATTCTACAACTGAATAAAATAAAAAATAAATATATTAGAATGGACTGCTTGTATCAGAGTGCTGATATCGGAGATTTAGGTTGCAGGCCGATTTAATCCGATATTTGTTTTTTTTGACCGATATCAATATTGGATCGGGACATCCCTACCATGAAAACATACCATTAGCAACTGGTTTCACAATGATATCTATTTTAGTTAAGTAGTTATTCACGAAAATCGCATGTTTCGTCATGGCTGATCCAGACGGTGATCCAGATCAACACCAAAATTGAATCAGTTCTTCCTTTTCCCATGCTGAACATTTCCTGAAAATGTCATCAAAATTCATCCATCACTTTTTGAGTTATTTTGTTCACAGACAGACAAACAGACTCTCCTGAAAACATAACCTCCTTGGCGGAGGTAAATATCTGAGGATATACACTGCCATAATAAAAAACTTGGTACTTTTCAGTTGAATTTAAGTGTTCAACTTCCTCTGATTGCTGGTGTCAGTCTGAGGTGGGCTTTACACGTGCGCGAATTTGTAAGACTCCGGTAAAATAAACATCGATCTGGTGATATTGACACACGGAGACGCGTATTTGTCCATGACTCCGCATCTTTTTTGAAAACGGGTTTGCAAGTGGATATCTGCGTATTCGTCTTCATGCCGTAGTTGGTATAAACAGATAAGTCCGAGAAAGATGGTGACCTCATAGCACCCGTCCTCCTCCCTGCCCCCCAACTCACGCTGTCACACACACACCAACAACAACTATGGTGGCAGCAGCTATAAATATTGCTACGACTTTTACACCAACATTTTCTCACAGAACACCAACAACACCAGCTACAGTAACAACAGCAACAATTGCTCATGCAGAGACGCAGCATGTTACGCGTGCATGAGCACTTGTTGACGTTGAATTCACCTCGGAGCACAACTGTGATGTTACGAGTGTAGTAACCCAAGAACTACAATTACCCAGCATGCAATATGGGTTAGGAGCATGCGTGGAAACCCCCAGGTACGTCCCGGCGTGGATTTTGCGTTCTCAAGTAAATACACAAGCCTGTCTACAATACGATGTGTAAACAGCGATCCATGTTTTGATGCCGACGCAAAGACAATACGGTGCCGTCCTCGTGTGAGGAGGGCCTGAGCTTCTTGCCACTCAGTGTCTGTAAATCTGCTCTCTTGCACTGACTGTGGTGTCACGTTTAAAATCCTTTATATTCACACTGCTTAGCAAATTTATTGGACCACCATCCAAAGTAAGACGTATGCTACAGCTGCCCTAAATTAACATCACTGGCAGTGAAATAATACTATTGCCTAAATCTGTTGTAGGCCCAGACTAAGTCTTTGGCCAGAGGGAGAGAAGGAACAAGACGGCAAACCAGTGCAGGGTTCAGCCAGTTCTCTCAGTTTATTTGAGAGTAACACAAGCTTTTTATACAGTGACAAACAATGATGTGTTACAGACTTTACCCTTTACCCTGACATGTGGAGCACAAGACAAAGGCTCACTGACTTCACCGATCAATGTTATAGATTTTTAATCAGACTCACATGAGGACAGCAAGACAAAGGCTCTGTTGCTTTATCTGAAAGCAGGGTTAACATTGATTTTTTAATTTTCCTTAAACCAATTAATACAAGTGTAGAAGCTCTTCAACCAGATTATATTTTAATTCTATGATGAACTTTCAAATTTACTGTGCAAGAAAAAAAAAAGTAAAGCACATTATTATGTCTTGATTAAGATGCCAACGTATAGTTATTAACTTGCAGTCCTGAACAGGAATTTAGTTTTAGTTGTTAGTTTTTTATGTATGCTTGATTTATTCCTGACTTCTCAGAGAAGCCCAGTGAGCAGCTCAGTTGTGGGTATTAAAAGGTGAATTCAGTTTGAGCACATCATTCCTGTTAAAGATGTTTGTCCAGTAACAGTACAGTTTTCAGCGTTTGAAAGTTTTCTAAAATATTGTACTTTTCTTTTGACTTGTTTTTATGTCTTACTCTTTTTTTAAATGTATTTTTTGGGCATTTTGTCCCTTTATTGAGAGGAGAGAGACAGTGGATATGCTTGTGAAAGGGGGTGAGAGAGTAGGGGAAGACACTCTGCAAACTGGTCACAGGCGGGATTCAAACCTGGACCGTCAGAAGCAAGTACATGGGGTGCCTGGTTGCTAACCACTCCGCCAAACCAGCACCCCTAATGTCTTACTTTTTAAATGTGAAACATTTTTCTATCATTTTGTATTTAAGGGCT
Source organism: Scarus forsteni (assembly GCA_036419115.1). Taxonomy (NCBI): domain Eukaryota; kingdom Metazoa; phylum Chordata; class Actinopteri; order Labriformes; family Labridae; genus Scarus; species Scarus forsteni. The sequence continues at coordinate 26,822,383 of JAZDUH010000327.1, read as the reverse complement.
GCACAGTCTGCTCAGATTCAGTGATTTATTATGATTTGAAATCTTCTGTTCATAGAGTCGTGCCAAAGGTCCTGCACAGCGGAGACCCCAGTCCAGAGCAGCCAGGCAGCAAGAAGCAAGAAGATCTGTGGGGGAAGAACAAACTCCGAGTGGAAGCAGTCCTGCCCCTAACCCAAGTGTGTCTGGTTTAGTCTTACCTCCACCAGACACGTCCAGCCAGTCTCATGGTGCTCCAATACTACCTGACCCAGCTGCACCCACAGCCTTACCCACCTCCTCAAATTCACAACCCTCTCTCCCGGAAACCCCCAGACCCTCTGCGCTGACACTGCCCGTGTCCACAAACGATGGAGACAAAGACTTGAGTAAAAATGGCCGCAGTACCAAAGTGCTGCCCTCTCCTGATGAGGACGACCTGTTTGGCTCGGACGGTCTGTTTAGTGTCACGATCACGTCCTCCACCAAACCATCCACCAAGACCCCTGCACCCACGGCCGGCAGCGACACAGCGCTAAAGAAAGACAAAAGCACACTCCCGTCCATTTTTGATGACAACACTGATGATCTTTTCCAGAAGATTAAACCAAAGTCAACAACTAACAAGTCCAAGGCCTCGTCCTTTTTGGAGGAAGACGACGATGAGGACATCTTTGGAGTGAGCAACAGTTCCACTCCCACGTCCACCAACAGCAAAGACGTGAAGAACAGCAGTTCTCTGTCAAAGCAGGACATTTTCCAGGTACGGTCTTCTTATTGTGTTTGTCATCATTCCTCTGCGTGCCTTCATTTTTCTTTAGTGACAGTTTTTGTCTCCTCAGGATGAAGTCATCACTGTGCCTAAGGTTGACAAGAAGCACAAAGAGAAGACGATCGATGCCAGCTTGTTTGATGACAACATTGACATTTTTGCCGACCTGACCGACTCATTGAAGCCAAAACAGAAGTCCAAGACAAAGGGAGAGACCAAGTCCATATTTGACGACGACATGGGTAAGCTACAGCAAAGCACGCAGTGTTTGTCTTTTTCTGTGTGTACTGCAGATTAACCACTCCCTGTGTCTCTCTGTCTCCTCCATAAGATGACATTTTTTCACCAAGTGCTGTAAAAACAGTCACAAAGGCTCCCAGCAAATCAAAGAAGACGCCGCCATCTCAGGAGAGCACCACAGCGGCCGATTCGAGCGACATCTTTGACGATCCATTGAATGCTCTTGGTGGAAACTGATCGTTTCTAAGTAGCAAGATTTGTAAAATTGTGAATTAAATCTTTTGTCATTTGTGGCTGAAAGATTGGAGATCGGATACACTGTTGATAGAGTATTTATTCATATGAATTCATATAAATACTAAGGCATATTTTTTTGCAGATAAAAGTCTCAAAATGAAAATAATTCCAGTCATCTTCCAACAGCACTTCCAAAATTATTTCTGCATCAGATCATATTATGTAAAAGTCAGTGTGTACTGTTAATCTTTATTTTACATGATAGCACTTTATAAGCATACCGTGCTTAGCCTCAAAGCCTGCAGAAATTAACAGTAAATTGTTGTTTATTTTAAAAATGTTTATTGTTCAGCTTTTCAGTGTTGAGATTCCATGTCTTTGGGTTTGTGCCATATCATGTTTAAGAGAAATCAATGTGTTTACTTAATGTCTTAGGCATTTTGACAATGTTTTTATTAATAGAAAAGTTCATCAATTTCTTAACTTTGGCTGTGATATAAAGGAAATTCATTTTAATAACTAAAAGAAACATATTTTGCGCTATCTGGAATGTGTGTCATTATTTCCAAGTCACTTTTTGTGTTTGTTTGGAAGTTTAATCAAGGAAAGGAAACCTGATATCACTGCGTGTATTCCTGTGGTCACAACTCAGATAGCATACGGATGTGGGCCACTTTTGTCACTTTAGGCGTTGTTCTTGCCCGTATGAAGCAGATATGAACCTAAGCCGGCCCATGTGCTACATGCTACATTTGGCCCAAATATCACAAAACAAATACAGCCCACCTTTGGCTGAAACATGGCAAACTTTACACCAGGTCATCCGGATGTGAGCCTAAAGTGGCCCATGTCCAGTTTGCTGGGTGCTTCTGGTTTATATCTGGCATTGTGATGGCTCGATTGTGGCCCACTTCTTGTAAACAAGAGTGGACCGCCCAAGTGCCATCATTCCAAACCGAATATGGGCCAGATAAGGCGTTGTGGCATGTGAATTGTGGCATGTGAATTATGGGCCAGAAGAATTTTGCTATCTGGGAAGATGTAGCACCACATTGGAGGGGTTAAATCCACCCCTGTGAACCATAAGCTTGCGGGGAAACTGTAGATGTACTGAACAAAAAGAGCACAAATATTAACATTTTACTGATTTCGATTAAACAGTTTAATATACAATGGTTTAAATTGTTATCTCGAATAATAATGAATAGGGATGCCAAATTATCGCGTTAATTGGAATTAATGAATTACAGTCACAATTAACACGTTATATTTTTTTAATCATGTTAATCTCATTTTTATTCTCATTTCTATGTTTTGGTATTTTCCGAGGGCAGAACCTTAAAATACCAGAGCAGCTGGTGTTTAGATGATCAGTCTGCTCCTCACACTCTTCACAGACCAATCATATCAAGCGATAGTAGGGGTGGGCGATATGGCAAAAATATCATATCACGATTTTTTAAAAATAAAATCACGATCACGATTTTATCACGATTCTTTTTTGTGTTGATTTTTCTAGACTAATTTGCATGTTTGACCATTTTTTCCCTGTTTAACATATAAAACATGTAAAACCCTAAAAGAAAAAAAGGACAATTAAAGCCAAAGAAACTTTCTGAACAGGTTTTAATTTAAATAGTGCAGTTTTTATAAAAATGTGCAATAAATGTAAACATAAAAGGTAATGAACAACAATATCAACATTATCTCTTAAAGTGCAACAATTTAGAACAAATGTTATCGAACTGCAATGTCTATAACCTGAGTGAATAATACAGCTGCTTTAGAACAGATTTTTGTTCAGACATCTTCAAGCTTTTATCTCCTTTTTTCTTTCCACCATGGCTTCTCGCTACATAACCAAACAGGAGATCCCACCATGCACTGCACGTAATCTGCTACGATTGGTTAGTCAGGTGCACGTCAAGGTCTCTGCGCCCACACAGACGATCTGATGATCTTTCTGCTTTATGAGATCATCCCCACGTTATAATCCTTCACAATTTAATATCGTCATATTGCACACCCCCAAGCGATAGTATGACGTACCAGCTCAGCCCTGTTAGCCATTAGCTCAAACTACCAGAACTTCAGTCCTCAGACTATCATCCTATGTTACATTAAATTATACCACACAGATGAATCATCTGCCCCATTTGACATGAATCTTATCAAAGACAAAACCAACCAAGTTCTTTCGGTAAACTTCTGAGGAGAGCAAATTCCATACTGTATGGTAACCATGACTACGGCATCAGTACCACAAGTTGAGGCATTTTTTAGCAGTTTTTAAAGTAAGATTAAAACGATTGATTAGATTAATTAATTACAGGTCATAATAAATTAATCTCAGTTATTTTCAGTCTCCTGGCAGCACTAATAATGATCACAGCTGATTCACATAGGAAATGAAAAAAACAAGTCAGAGGTTAAAACAGTAAAATCTAGAAAAGCACTCAGAGAACACAGACCTCCACCAAGCAGCTCAGACCCACAGTGGCCTTTCCACAACCCTATTGTGGATCACATGATCCAGAATAGCGCCAGGATCTGGACCACACTGCACATACACGGAGGTTGTTATTCTGTATGAACATAAGTTTTGGGACTATCTCTTTATATTTTGATTATATACAAATAATTATTAAATATTATTTCCCATTAATTAAGCTCAATGTTTCTTTGTGACATCAGTCTGGATTGGATCCAGCTGAAATTTATCTTGGTAATAGAGACATGGACCCCATATTATCCTGTAAAATTAGAAGCAAATCTGTGAAAAAATGGCAGAGATATATATTTTTTTTTATTCTGCCCATAGTTAACTTAAGGGAACTTTTTAAATTGGGGGAATATTTTGCATCCAGAAAGGGTTTCTAAATTGGGCCTTCACCAGCATCTCCTGAAATTTTCAGCAAAACTTGTGCAGCAGTTTTTGTGTTATCTTGCTAACAACAAATAATCAAGATAACCCTTTCTCTTAGCAACTGTCGCTAAGGTACTTTGGTTAGACAAAGTCCAGTCTCATTCAGATCGTATTTATCTCAAAAGACGTCCAAAAGACTATTAGGACAAAAAAAATACCATGAAACATTACTGTTAAAATGACTTCATGTTGGGCCCTTTTTGATCTCTATCGAGAAAGAACTCACAGAACCAGTTTTGATTATTTTGTGCTAATATTGTGTTAAAATGCACAACAGTACGGGAAATGGCATCTTAATCGAAAATGTTCCACCAAACCCCCCAGTAGATTTATTTATACATTTCTATATGCCATTTCTTTAACATAAAAATATGCTAAAAAGTGACTTGTTGGGACCTTTTCAGTCAGGAGAACATGCTGATACAGAAGGTTTGGTCATATTTAGCCTGAAAAATGAGTCATAATCATTTTCCCTTGGGAAAAATTTCTGAGGAAAATACTACATGCTATCACGAGCCCTTTTTCCAATTCAGACCCTGAAAAAAATGATAAAAAGAGAGTTTTTGGTACCTTTGTGTTCAGGAGAACATGACAGTATAGAAGGTTTGGTCATAATCAGCCTGAAAAAAAAGAGTTACAAGCATTTTTTCTTCAGGTGGGATATTTGAACAAACCACATGCTAACATATGACTTATTTTCCATTATGGACTCTGCAGAAATACGTTCAAGCATGACTTTTGGGGTGTTAACCAGGCCAAAAAACATTTTGGTGCAGGCGGTTTGGTCATATTTGGCTTTAAAATGACTTCTAAACCTTTATTCTCTCAGGTCAGGCTTTGAAATAAACCACATGCTTACATTTGACTATTTCCTTTTTTGCTGTTCCGGACAATGAAAGACAAATTGCTAACAAAAAAAAAAAAAAAAAAAAAAGAAGAAGAATTTTGGGACCATTTCAGGCAGGATAACATTCTTATCAAAGATTTGCTCATATTTTACCTACAAGCATTTTTCATCGGATAACATTTTTTAAGTTAAAAGCTTTTTCCCTTTGGTCAGATATTTGAAAAAAGCCATTAAAACATTAGACTTATTTGCCATGTTTGACCCCCAAAAAAATATATTATAAAAGTGACTTTGTGGGACCTTTTCAGTCAGCAGAACATGCTGATACAGAAGGTTGATCATATTTAGCCTGAAAATGAGTCATAATCATTTTTCCTTGGGAAAGATTTCTGAGGAAAATACAACATGCTAACATGAGCCTTTTGCCAATTCAGACCCTGAAAAAATGATAAAAAGAGAGTTTTTGGTACCTTTGTGTCAGGAGAACATGACAGTATAGAAGGTTTGGTCATAATCAGCCTGAAAAAAAGAGTTACAAGCATTTTTTCTTCAGGTGGGATATTTGAACAAACAACATGCTAACATATGACTTATTTTCCATTTCAGAATCTGAAAAAAAAGTGTGTTTAAGCATGACTTTTGGAGTGTAATACAGGCCTAAAAAAAACATCCTCGTGCAGATGGTATGGTCATATTTTGCTTTAAAAATGGACTTAAGACCCTTTTTCCCTTTGGTCCGGCTTTGAAAAAATCCACCTACTAACATACAACTTTTTTCCATTTCAGGCTCTGAAAAAAAGTGTGTTTAATCATGACTTTTGGAGTGTAATATATACCTGAACAAATTCTAGTGCAGGCGGTTTGGTCATATTTCTTTAAAAAAAGGACTTTTAAACCTTTTTTTTTCTCTCAGGTCAGGCTTTGAAATAAACCACCTGCTTACATACGACTATTTCCTTCATTGCCATTTTGGACGATGAATGAAGAATTGCTTAAAGAGGCTTTTTGGGACCATTTCAGACTGGAGAATATGCTGTGCAACAGGTTTGCTCATATTTGACCTGAAAGCATTTTTTCCTCAGGCAAGATTTTTTCATAAACCCACATGCTAACATATATGACTTTTTGCCATTTCAGACACTGAAAAAAAATATTGAAAAATAGTCTTTAAAATAAAAATACTACATGCTAACATGAGCCTTTTGCCAATTCAGACCCTGAAAAAATGATAAAAAAGAGAGTTTTTGGTACCTTTGTGTTCAAGAGAACATGACAGTATAGAAGGTTTGGTCATAATCTCCCTGAAAAAAAGGCTTACAATCATTTTTTCTTCAAGTGAGGTATTTGAACAAACCACAACATATGACTTATTTTCCATTTCGGACTCTGCACAAAAAGTACTGTATGTTTAGTCATGACTTTTGGGGTGTAATACAGGCCTGAAAAAATTCTAGTGCAGACGGTTTGGTCATATTTGGTTAAAAAAAAGGACTGATGGATCTTTTTTCCTCTCAGTTCAGGCTTTGAAAGAAACCACATGCTTACATATTTGACTATTTCCTTTTTTGCTGACAAATTGCTAAGAAAATAATTTTGGGACCATTCCAGGCAGGACAACATTCTTATCAAAGGTTTGCTCATATTTTACCTAAAAGCATTTTTTCCTCGGGTAAGATCTTTTCAAAAACCCACATGCCAACATATAAGATTTGGCCATTTCAGACACTGAAAAAAAAACATAAAATAGACTTTTTGTGACCTTTTCAGTCAGGAGATCATGCTGATACAGGAGGTTTTTGTCATACTTCACCTGAAATTTAAGTTAAAAGCACTTTCCCTTTGGTAAGATATTTGAGAAAAAGACAGTAAAAAGTAAGACTTATTTGCCATTTTTGACCCCTAATAATATTATAAAAGTGCCTGTTTGGGACCTTTTCATTCAGCAGAACATGCTGATACAGAAGGTTTGGTCATATTTAGCCTGAAAAATGAGTCATAAGCAAATCTGGGAAAGATTTCTGAAAAAAATACAACATGCTAACATGAGCTTTTTTCCAATTCAGACCCTGAAAAAATGATAAAAAGAGAGTTTTTGGTACCTTTGTGTTCAGGAGAACATGACAGTATGGAAGGTTTGGTCATAATCAGCCTGAAAAAAAAAAAGAGTTACAAGCATTTTTTCTTCAGGTGGGATATTTGAACAAACCACATGCTAACATATGACTTATTTTCCATTTCAGGCTCTGAAAAAAAATATGTTTAAGCATGACTTTTGGGGTGTAATACAGGCCTAAAAAACATCCTAGTGCAGATGGTTTGGTCATATTTGGCTTTAAAATGACTTCTAAACCTTTATTCTCTCAGGTCAGGCTTTGAAATAAACCACATGCTTACATTTGACTATTTCCTTTTTTGCTGTTCCGGTTACAAGCATTTTTTCTTCAGGTGGGATATTTGAACAAACCACATGCTAACATATGACTTATTTTCCATTTCAGACTCTGAAAAAAAAGTGTGTTTAAGCATGACTTTTGGGGTGTAATACAGGCCTAAAAAAACATCCTCGTGCAGATGGTATGGTCATATTTTGCTTTAAAAATGGACTTAAGACCCTTTTTACCTTTGGTCCGGCTTTGAAAAAATCCACCTACTAACATACAACTTTTTTCCATTTCAGGCTCTGAAAAAAAGTGTGTTTAAGCATGACTTTTGGAGTGTAATATATGCCTGAACAAATTCTAGTGCAGACGGTTTGGTCATATTTGGTTAAAAAATGACCTATAAACCTTTTTTTTCTCTCAGGTCAGGCTTTGAAATAAACCACATGCTTACATACAACTATTTCCTTCATTGCCATTTTGGACGATGAATGAAAAATTGCTTAAAGAGGCTTTTTGGGACCATTTCAGACTGGAGAATATGCTGTGCAACAGGTTTGCTCATATTTGACCTAAAAATGCGTTCAAAGCATTTTTTCCTCAGGCAAGATTTTTTCATAAACCCACATGCTAACATATATGACTTTTTGCCATTTCAGACACTGAAAAAAAATATTGAAAAATAGTCTTTAAAATAAAAATACTACATGCTAACATGAGCCTTTTGCCAATTCAGACCCTGAAGAAAATGATAAAAAAGAGAGTTTTTGGTACCTTTGTGTTCAGGAGAACATGACAGTATAGAAGGTTTGGTCATAATCAGCCTGAAAAAAAGGCTTACAATCATTTTTTCTTCAAGTGAGGTATTTGAACAAACCACAACATATGACTTATTTTCCATTTCGGACTCTGCAGAAAAATACTGTATGTTTAGTCATGACTTTTGGGGTGTAATACAGGCCTGAAAAAACTCTAGTGCAGACGGTTTGGTCATATTTGGTTAAAAAAAAGGACTGATAGATCTTTTTTCCTCTCAGTTCAGGCATTGAAAGAAACCACATGCTTACATATTTGACTATTTCCTTTTTTGAAAATAATTTTGGGACCATTTCAGGCAGGACAACATTCTTATCAAAGGTTTGCTCATATTTGACCTAACAGCATTTTTTTCTCGGGTAAGATCTTTTCAAAAACCCACATGCCAACATATAAGTTTTGGCCATTTCAGACACTGAAAAAAATATATAAAATAGACTTTTTGTGACCTTTCCAGTCAGGAGATCATGCTGATAAAGGAGGTTTTTGTCATACTTCACCTGAAATTTAAGTTAAAAGCACTTTCCCTTTGGTAAGATATTTGAGAAAAAGACAGTAAAAAGTAAGACTTATTTGCCATTTTTGACAACTAATAATATTATAAAAGTGCCTGTTTGGGACCTTTTCATTCAGCAGAACATGCTGATACAGAAGGTTTGGTCATATTTAGCCTGAAAAATGAGTCATAAGCAAATCTGGGAAAGATTTCTGAAAAAAATACAACATGCTAACATGAGCTTTTTTCCAATTCAGACCCTGAAAAAAATGATAAAAAGAGAGTTTTTGGTACTTTTGTGTTCAAGAGAACATGACAGTATGGAAGGTTTGGTCATAATCAGCCTGAAAAAAAAAGAGTTACAAGCATTTTTTCTTCAGGTGGGATATTTGAACAAATCGCATGCTAACATATGACTTATTTTCCATTTCAGACTCTGAAGAAAAATATGTTTAAGCATGACTTTTTGAGTGTGAAACAGGCCAAAAAACATTCTAGTGCAGACGGTTTGGTCATATTTGGCTTTAAAATTGACTTATGACCCTTTTTCCCTTTGGTCAGGCATTGAAAAAACCCACATGCTAACATATGACTTATTTTCCATTTCAGGCTCTGAAAAAAAAGTGTGTTTAAGCATGACTTTTGGGGTGTAATACAGGCCTAAAAAACATCCTAGTGCAGATGGTATGGTCATATTTTGCTTTAAAATGGACTTAAGACCCTTTTTACCTTTGGTCCGGCTTTGAAAAAATCCACCTACTAACATACAACTTTTTTCCATTTCAGGCTCTGAAAAAAAGTGTTTAATCATGACTTTTGGAGTGTAATATATGCCTGAACAAATCCTAGTGCAGGCGGTTTGGTCATATTTCTTTAAAAAAAAGGACTTTTAAACCTTTTTTTTCTCTCAGGTCAGGCTTTGAAATAAACCACCTGCTTACATACGACTATTTCCTTCATTGCCATTTTGGACGATGAATGAAAAATTGCTTAAAGGGGCTTTTTGGGACCATTTCAGACTGGAGAATATGCTGTGCAACAGGTTTGCTCATATTTGACCTAAAAATGCATTCAAAGCATTTTTTCCTCAGGTAAGATTTTTTCATAAACCCACATATGCTAACATATATGACTTTTTGCCATTTCAGACACTGAAAAAAAATATTGAAAAATAGACTTTAAAATAAAAATACAACATGCTAACATGAGCCTTTTGCCAATTCAGACCCTGGAAAAAATGATAAAAAGAGAGTTTTTGGTACCTTTGTGTTCAGGAGAACATGACAGTATGGAAGGTTTGGTCATAATCAGCCTGAAAAAAAAAGAGTTACAAGCATTTTTTCTTCAGGTGGGATATTTGAACAAACCACATGCTAACATATGACTTATTTTCCATTTCGGACTCTGCAGAAAAAAGTGTGTTTAAGCATGACTTTTGGGGTGAAATACAGGCCTAAAAAAACATCCTCGTGCAGATGGTATGGTCATATTTTGCTTTAAAAATGGACTTAAGACCCTTTTTACCTTTGGTCCGGCTTTGAAAAAACCCACATGCTAACATATGACTTATTTTCCATTTCAGGCTCTGAAAAAAAGTGTGTTTAAGCATGACTTTTGGGGTGTAATACAGGCCTGAAAACATTCTAGTGCAGGCGGTTTGGTCATATTTGTTTAAAAAAAGGACTTATAGACCTTTTTTTTTCTCTCAGGTCAGGCTTTGAAATAAACCACATGCTTACATATTTGACTATTTCCTTTTTTTGCTGTTTTGACCAATGAAAGACAAATTGCTTAAAAATTTTTTTTGGACTATTCCAGGCAGGAGAACATTCTTATCAAAGGTTTGCTCATATTTGACCTAAAAACATTTTTTCCTCGGGTAAGATCTTTTCAAAAACCCACATGCCAACATATAAGATTTGGCCATTTCAGACACTGAAAAAAAATGTAAAATAGACTTTTTGTGACCTTTTCAGTCAGGAGATCATGCTGATACAGGAGGTTTTTGTCATACTTCACCTGAAATTTAAGTTAAAAGCGCTTTCCCTTTGGTAAGATATTTGAGAAAAAGCCAGTAAAAAATGAGACTTATTTGCCATTTTTGACCCCTAAAAATATTATAAAAGTGCCTGTTTGGGACCTTTTCATTCAGCAGAACATGCTGATACAGAAGGTTTGGTCATATTTAGCCTGAAAATGAGTCATAAGCAAATCCGGAAAAGATTTCTGGAAAAAATACAACATGCTAACATGAGCTTTTTTCCAATTCAGACCCTGAAAAAATGATAAAAAGAGAGTTTTTGGTACCTTTGTGTTCAGGAGAACATGACAGTATAGAAGGTTTGGTCATAATCAGCCTGAAAAAAAAGAGTTACAAGCACTTTTTCTTCAGGTGGGATATTTGAACAAACCACATGCTAACATATGACTTATTTTCCATTTCAGACTCTGAAAAAAAATATGTTTAAGCATGACTTTTTGAGTGTTAAATAAGACAAAAAACATTGTAGTGCAGGGGGTTTGGTCACATTTGGCTTTAAAATTGACTTATGACCCTTTTCCTCTTTGGTCAAGCATTGAAAAAACCCACATGCTAACATATGACTTATTTTCCATTTCAGACTCTAAAAAAAGTGTGTTCGAGCCTGACTTTATGGGTGTACGACAGGCCTGAAAACATTCTAGTGCAGATGGTTTGATTTGGTAAATGAAGACTTTTAAACCTTATTCCCCCCCAGGTCAGACTTTGAAATAAACCACATGCTTACATAGAACTATTTCCTTTTTTTGCTGTTTTAGACAAATAATGAAGAATTGCTTAAAGCGGCTTTTTGGGACCATTTCAGACTGGAGAATATGCTGTGCAACAGGTTTGCTCATATTTTACCTTAAAAAATGCGTTCAGAGCATTTTTTCCTCAGGTAAGATCTTTTCAAAAAGCCACTTGCTAACATTTGACTTTTTGCCACTTCAGACACTGAAAAAAAAAAAGTTAGAAAGTACCTTTTTTGGGAACTTTAGGCAGGAGAACATGCTTATGCAAAGGTTTTGTCATACATCACCTGAAATTTAAGTTAAAAGCACTTTCCCTCTGGTCAGCTTTTTGAAAAAAAGCCATTAAAAAATAGCCTCATTTGCCATAAAAGTGCCTGTTTGGGACCTTTTCAGTCAGCAGAACAGACTGATACAGAAGGTTTGGTCATAATCAGCCTGAAAAAAAAGAGTTACAGGAATTTTTTCTTCAGGTGTGATATCTCAACAAACCACATGCTAACATATGACTTATTTTCCATTTCAGGCTCTGAAAAAAGGTGTATTTAAGCATGACTTTTGGGGTGTAATATAGGCCAAAAAACATTTTAGTGCAGGCGCTTTGGTTATATTTGGCTTTAAAATGACTTCTAAACCTTTATTCTCTCAGGTCAGGCTTTGAAATAAACCACATGCTTACATTTGACTATTTCCTTTTTTTGCTGTTCCGGACAGTGAAAGACAAATTGCTAACAAAAAAAAAAAGAAGAAGAAGAAGAATTTTGTGACCATTTCAGGCAGGATAACATTCTTATCAAAGGTTTGCTCATATTTTACCTACAAGCATTTTTCATCAGATAACATTTTTTAAGTTAAAAGCTTTTTCCCCTTGGTCAGATATTTGAAAAAAGCCATTCAAAAGTAAGACTTATTTGCCATGTTTGACCCCAAAAAATATTATTAAAGTGCCTGTTTGGGACCTTTTCAGTCAGGAGAACATGCTGATACAGAAGGTTTGGTCATATTTAGCCTGAAAAATGAGTCATAATCATTTTTCACTTGGGAAAGATTTCTGAAAAAAATACTACATGCTAACATGAGCCTTTTTGCCAATTCAGACCCTGAAAAAAATGATAAAAAGAGAGTTTTTGGTACTTTTGTGTTCAGGAGAACATGACAGTATAGAAGGTTTGGTCATAATCAGCCTGAAAAAAAAAGAGTTACAAGCATTTTTTCTTCAGGTGGGATATTTGAACAAACCACATGCCAACATATGACTTATTTTCCATTTCGGACTCTGAAAAAAATATGTTTAAGCATGACTTTATGAGTGTTAAACAGGCCAAAAAACATCCTAGTGCAGGCGGTTTGGTCATATTTGGCTTTAAAATGGACTTATGACTCTTTTCCCCTTTAGTCAGGCATTGAAAAAACCCACATGCTAACATATGACTTATTTTCCATTTCAGGCTCTGAAAAAAAGTGTGTTTAAGCATGACTTTTGGGGTGAAATACAGGCCTGAAAACATTCTAGTGCAGGCGGTTTGGTCATATTTGTTTAAAAAAAGGACTTATAGACCTTTTTTTTTCTCTCAGGTCAGGCTTTGAAATAAACCACATGCTTACATATAACTATTTCCTTTTTCTGCTGTTTTGGACAATGAAAGACAAATTGCTTAAAAAATAATTTTGGGACCATTCCAGGCAGGACAACATTCTTATCAAAGGTTTGCTCATATTTGACCTAAAAGCATTTTTTTCTCGGGTAAGATCTTTTCAAAAACCCACATGCTAACATATAAGTTTTTGCCATTTCAGACACTGAAAAAAAATATATAAAATAGACTTTTTGTGACCTTTTCAGTCAGGAGATCATGCTGATACAGGAGGTTTTTGTCATACTTCACCTGAAATTTAAGTTAAAAGAGCTTTCCCTTTGGTAAGATATTTGAGAAAAAGCCAGTAAAAAATGAGACTTATTTGGCATTTTTGACCCCTAATAATATTATAAAAGTGCCTGTTTGGGACCTTTTCAGTCAGCAGAACATGCTGATACAGAAGGTTTGGTCATATTTAGCCTGAAAATGAGTCATAAGCAAATCTGGGAAAGATTTCTGAAAAAAATACAACATGCTAACATGAGCTTTTTTCCAATTCAGACCCTGAAAAAATGATAAAAAGAGAGTTTTTGGTACCTTTGTGTTCAGGAGAACATGACAGTATGGAAGGTTTGGTCATAATCAGCCTGGGAAAAAAAAGAGTTACAAGCATTTTTTCTTCAGGTGGGATATCTCAACAAACCACATGCTAACATATGACTTATTTTCCATTTCAGGCTCTGAAAAAAGGTGTATTTAAGCATGACTTTTGGGGTGTAATATAGGCCAAAAAACATTTTAGTGCAGGCGCTTTGGTTATATTTGGCTTTAAAATGACTTCTAAACCTTTATTCTCTCAGGTCAGGCTTTGAAATAAACCACATGCTTACATATGACTATTTCCTTTCTTTGCTGTTCCAGACAATGAAAGACAAATTGCTAACAAAAAAAAAAAAAGAAGAAGAAGAATTTTGGGACAATTTCAGGCAGGATAACATTCTTATCAAAGGTTTGCTCATATTTTACCTGAAAGCATTTTTCATCAGATAACATTTTTTAAGTTAAAAGCTTTTTCCCCTTGGTCAGATATTTGAAAAAAGCCATTCAAAAGTAAGACTTATTTGCCATTTTTGACCCCCAAATAATATCATCAAAGTGACTTTGTGGGACCTTTTCAGTCAGGAGAACATGCTGATACAGGAGGTTTGGTCATATTTAGCCTGAAAATGAGTCACAATCATTTTTCCCTCGAGAAAGATTTCTGAGGAAAATACAACATGCTAACATGAGCTTTTTTCCAATTCAGACCCTGAAAAAATGATAAAAAGAGAGTTTTTGGTACCTTTGTGTTCAGGAGAACATGACAGTATGGAAGGTTTGGTCATAATCAGCCTGGAAAAAAAAAGAGTTACAAGCATTTTTTCTTCAGGTGGGATATTTGAACAAACCACATGCTGACATATGACTTATTTTCCATTTCAGACTCTGCAGAAATCTACATTTAAGCATGACTTTTTGAGTGTTAAACAGGCCAAAAAACATCCTAGTGCAGGCGGTTTGGTCATATTTGGTTTAAAAAAAGGACTTATAAACGTTTTTTTCTCTCAGTTCAGGCTTTGAAATAAACCACATGCTTACATATTTGACTGTTTCCTTTTTTTGCTGAAGAAAAACATGTTAAGGGTGTTTTGGGTGTTGAACAGGCCAAAAAACATTCTAGTGCAGACGGTTTGGTCATATTTGGCTTTAAAATGGACTTATGACCCTTTTTTCCCTTTGGTCAGGCATTAAAAAAACCCACCTACTAACATACAACTTTTTTCCATTTCAGGCTCTGAAGAAAAAGTATGTTCAAGCATGACTTTTGGGGTGTAATACAGGCCTTAAAAAATTCCAGTGCTGATGGTTTGGTCATATTTGGTTAAAGAAGGACTTTAAAATCTTTTTTTCTCTCAGGTCAGGCTTTGAAATAAACCACATGCTTACATACAACTATTTCCTTCATTGCCATTTTGGACGATGAATGAAAAATTGCTTAAAGAGGCTTTTTGGGACCATTTCAGGCAGGAGAATATGCTGTGCAACAGGTTTGCTCATATTTTACCTAAAAATGCGTTCAAAGCATTTTTTCCTCAGGTAAGATTTTTTCATAAACCCACATGCTAACATATATGACTTTTTGCCATTTCAGACACTGAAAAAAATGTTAGAAAATAGACTTTTTGGGACCTTTTCAGGCAGGAAATCGCACTTATGCAAAAGATTATGTCATACTTCACCTGAAATTTTAGTTAAAAGCATTTTCCCTCTGGTCAGATATTTGAAAAAAAAAAACATTAAAACATAAGACTCATTTGCCTTTTTTTTTTTTTTTTTTTACAAAAAAATATAAAATAGACTTTTTGGGATCTTTTCAATCAGGAGAACAGACAGTTTAGTTAAAAGCATTTCCCTCTGGTCAGATTTTTTTTTTAAAGCCATTAAAAAAATAAGACTTATTTGCCATTTTTGACCCCCCCCCCCGCTCTTGAAAAGGTTACATTCCAGTCACGCCATTGGAATAAGAGATCTGCAACTCCAGCCTGAAAATGATTGTGCTGGCAGAGTCTTTTTTAATACATTGTGCTAAAACAGTTATCTTATTTTGCTACGTCAGTGTTGACAATTGCAAAAAAACTTACCTTAATCTTGTAATATTCCTGCGGTATGAACATCTTTTAACAGTAAAGCCTTTTATTTATAAAAACAACATCTTAAAAAAAGACACAAAATCATTAAAAGTAACTTAATTTTATTTGGTTGTTCTTTTTAATTCTACATACTTTGTTCAAATGGGAGTTTAAACTGAAAACACATCAATATTTCTTTTTAAAAACATAAGTACTTATACCAAATCCTTTACAATTACTATTCCAAAGAAAATTCACAGACAAACTCGTGGAATGATATCATAAGACAGGGAAACAGTCATATATGTTCAAGTCCAGTCAGTAGTAAACAAATGTAGCTTTATGCAAGTTACACTCTTCCCAGACATGAGAGACAAAGTGAAAGCAGGACAGAAAAATTAAGACTTAAACCTAAAAATACTGGGATGGGGAGCCTGAGAGATGCCCTCTGTGTTTATTCAATGCAGGAATCATGTTGATAGACACAGCGAGAAAGAATATAAGACAGAAAAAGCTTGAACCCATCAGCTAATGTGGTCTCAGCTGTCATCAGGACGCCACTACATCTGTCTCAGACTTTATGGAAGGAGCCAGCTCCTGTGAGTAGAAAGTATAAAAAATCATCCGTGTCAAGTACTCTGACTGTTCCAGGTTGTTGGAGTATAAAATATGTTATGTTGAAATTAAATGCTGTTTAACACTGAGGTTTAACATCTATAATCTGTATTTAACTACATTCAGAAGGGAAACTGAGAGGGGAAAGAAATCATTTTCACATTAGAACAAAAGACAAGCTCTTAATGACGCTCATATTTGATAAAGTGCAAACAAAAGGTGACAGTTATTTCCTGTTTTAATGCCTGGGAGAAAAAACAAAGTGTAAGTTGCATAAAATTACTGATGAAAGGGTTTTAAGCGAATAAATTGTACTCTGGTTTCTTTTTTAAAAATAAATACAACACAAACAAAAGAAGAATAATCATTGTTTTTCCCAGAGGACATCCTGGACATTAAACACCATTACAGAACTACAGAAGAACAACAAAAGGGTAATTGCACTTTTTTATCTGTCTAATTGCACTGAGCCTCATGGGTGAGGAAGTTTCAAGCCTCTCTTTACCAGGTCTTAATCCAACTCGACACACAAACAACCCCCTCGGCTCAAATTACACATTAAAATCATATTAAGACTCCAGATTTCATGTCACAATGGGGCTTTTACACGAGTACGGTTTGAACTGTTGCAGGAAACCAAAGCACAGATTTCATTTATTGCTGCTGCTGAGCAGTAATATTCAGGTATGCTTGTTGAAACCTTGTAGTTCACAGACATGTTATACTGGTATCAAAGACAGTTTTTAAAAATGTGTGTATATGTGTGTGTGCTGCTGGAATGGCTGTGAGGCTCAACATGAGCCTGGCATCGCTGTGCTCCCATGTACACAAAAGCACTTACAATGACTGTAAGCACAAACACATCAGGGCCCCGAGAAATCCACCACTGCCTGTTTCAGAGTGCACGAGCCGCTCCACACCAGCAGGGGGCGCTGCTGTCAGCTCATTACTGAGTCATGGTTCAGACTGTGTCTAATGCATGGATATCCTGCAGTGCTATTACTGCATGATGAATGATGATAGTGGGGGGAAAAATACATTGAAATCATCTTTAAAATGGGGCATCTGTTGAGCTACAGCTGTGCTTTTTTTTCTTTTAACAAACTGGAGAAGAAATGCTGTAAGAACTGCTCCTACTAAAACCACACAAGGCTAACTGTGGGAAAACAGTCAAATGAGAGAGAACATGATGACCATCTTGTGATCAAAAACTAAAATAGATCTCATTGTCTGGGGAAAAGCAGAAAAGATGAAGAATGTAGACATTCTTCTGAAAATGAGCCTTTATTTATCTGAAATGTTTGTTGATAATCTCAATTTTAACACCAAAGTTTAAGATCTATACCTTAAAAGTCTTGAAGATTTTAGGGCTGGGAAATACCTCCATTGTTCAAAATGTATAAATATGTTTTCTAGAGAGATATGGGATGAGACATTAGCATTAATAGAAAAGAGGTTGATCAGCTTAAGACACAGACGCTTATCGACCACAATACAATCCCTTTGCCAAATAGGAGTGCACAATATCATCTGGTCAATTATGGTACTGGCCTAAAAAGTTGATTATCAGTACCAACAGATATGAAAAATTTGATTACATGTAGTTAATATTTTGGTTGTACGTATATATCCTGTGTATTGACTGTAATATTTGCAGAATTAACATGATTTTTAACTTTTATACGTCAAAAATCTCATTCATTTGTGAATAAAATGCTGCTTCTCTTGTTATCACATCTGTTTCTAACACAGGTAAACTGTGGCTATGAAAGCAAAGGTCAGTTTTGATAACGTGGAAGCTCCTGAAATATTTGCAAAGAGTCTTACAGTGGAGTTCTAATTCATTTATTCCAATTTGGAGCATCAATTTGTACATTTCCACTCTAGCACTGACTCTACTCTCCTCCACTGAAGTGTTTTTTCCATCTGGGATCTTACGTGGTACTTGGTACTTTTGGTATCACCTCTAACACTGTACCTGCTGTCTTAGTGATCTGCGCTGATATAAAATGTGATGTGGAGACAATGTGCAGGGTTAGGTGAAAATCTGCCACATGGTATCTCTGCAAAAGAGTGTATCTAGATGTATGACCTCACAATCGTCATTCAGATGCTTGCAACCTTTTGGATGTCGAGCATAAAATGACTTTTGTCTTGGTTTTACTGTGAGTATTTGGGGTAAAACTATAAAGTGTCTGTAGTAACTACTAAAGATTTATTTGAGACACTTACAAAACGTGGCAAGGTTTTGGCTCCTGCAGCTTTTTTTAAGTGTAACAACATATATTTGCAGGTATGTCACTTTTTATGTTAAGAAAAAGCGACGTCAGAAATTGCCTCAGAAATATTTGCAATACCATGTCATTTATTCATCGCCCTTGGTTTGTTAAGGCCTTTAGGCTTCTAATGTTGTTGCCAATATATCCAATAGGAATTACAAATCCATCCATCCATACTACTCAATTTCCACAACTCACACTCATATCATACAGGCAATTTAGTGTCATCAATTAACCTAACAAGCATGCTTTGATTTGCGGGAGAAAACCAAAGTGGCTGTAGCAAACCTAGGCGTGCATGGGAACAATCCTCTTGCTGTGAGGCATGTGCAATACATGCTTTACCACCCAAAGACAAATCAGTATTGTTTAATCTTTACCAGACACAATGCATTTTTAAATCTGGGGATCTATTTTGTGCATCATCATGCAGGTAAAAACCATCCAGATTTGATTTTTGGTCTATATTTCCCAACCCTAGAGGCAGTAAATGATTGTAAATGGATGTTTTCTGACCCGCAGAGTAAAGAAAATAAGCTCATAGCATCATAATCAAGCACACACTGACTGTATCCGTCTTAAACCAATAAGTGCACACCCTATGCATGATGGGAGCAGGCTGAAATAGGCAGCTGTGGATTTCCTCAGAGCGTATTCTGTGACGAAGCAAACAAATCAGACATATTAAAAACTGCACAGGGAATATCACTCCGTAAATACTGTGTCATTCACATGATAGAAAAACACGAGCGACGCTGTTTATGCCAAAAGGCTCTCGTTATGATCCCAAGACATGGAAATTATCAGGAATTTCCAGTGACCAGTAAAAAAATGTTTGATTATTATTATTTTTTCATCTTTTATTTCTTTCTTGATTTTTTTGAACCATTTTTTAAAAAGTTTACATTCTCAAAGCCTTCAGAGTTCATGTCGTGTGGCTGGATTTTCCTTTTTCTGCATCAGAGCCTGACGTTGTGCTCAAACTCTTTTTCTATTTGCACACACAACACACAACGATCTGTCAACATGATTCCTTTTTTAAACCCCGTTTCCTTTTTTGTCATCCATGGGAGGGTTTTAAATATGTGCGTACGAGGAAATGCAAAGTCAAATAAACAGGAAACAAACATTTCCAGGTTTGTTTGGTCGTGTTCCCTCCATCGCACTCAGACTAAAATCATACGGGAGGAAAAAGGAGGAAAGGTAGGCAGGTTTAGGGAGGTGGGTTTGTCCTGGGAACCAAACAAAAAAAAAAAAAAGAACAAAAGTGCTTCAATGCAAGGCCTGGTCCAGATCCAGACTGGCCTCGGGGCTCACAGACCGCGGGGCAGCAGAGATGGCAGTAGCTGGATTGTTTCAGAGATCCGTTCAAAACGCACAACGCTACATACTGATCCACACGGCACGTTAGCCCGAGACTCACAGGAGGTAAAAACAAACAAATCGAACAAACCCACAAGTAAACAAACCACGCGGCAGAGACGTGGAAACCTCTGGAGTCTCATTTTGAGTCTGTTTGTCTCAGTCAGCTGTCCCAGAGGTCAACATTTAAGAGTGTGTGTTTGTGTTTATAGGGCTGTGTGCTCCTCCTCAGGCCTCCTCACATTTACACAAGTCAGTAAAAACAGTCCCGGGGAAAGGAAAGAGGCGACGGTCTGAAGGGGGGGATCAAATCTGGCAGGAGGGGTGTTGATTGAAGAGGCTAGTCCGATGTGGCGTTTATGAAACAACCAGAGGATGAGGGGGTCAGCGGGATCAGTGGAAAGGGAGTGTCGGCTTCTTCCTTAGTTTTAAAGACCATCTCCACGCACACTGCTTTCTCCAGCTCCGTCTGTGACTCGATGTGAGCGCGGTCAGACGTTGAGCACCTCCATACTGTAGTCCTCTGTCTCTGTGTACTGTGAGGAGTTTGTGTCCGACTGCGCGGGGGCCAGAGCCTCCTTGTTCTCCAGGCTCGGCTCCAGGAGGGGCGGCTTCTCCAGCGCCGGCTTTTTACACGTGTCAGGCCGGTTCTGGACATATATGACGCGGTTGTAGGCCTTGAGTCTCCTCCATAGATGGATGTAGACTTTGCACTGGACGTACATGAACACCAGTCCACCCGTGAAGCCGATGGCCACCACCACAAGTTTGGTCCAGAAAGGCCAGTCTGTGACGCCTGAGAGAGGAGACAGAAAGACAGACATGTGCACCAGTCAACCACAGAAGAGAAACACTGCAGGACAAAAACATCATAATGGAAATCTGTTGACTTTCTCTTTGTGTTGGGGGTTATTGTATAGAACATTATCAGGGTCAGGCAGGAGAAAGACAGAATAAGGGCAGGAAGGTTTTTGTCATGGTGCACTTAAGACAAAAGTAGAAATGACGGGGTGATAGTAGACTGGTGGTTACCTCCATCAAGGAGGTTATGTTTTTGCCAGAATATGTTTGTCTGTTTGTTTGCAAGATTAAACAAAAGTTCCTAGAAAGATTTTGCTGAAATTTTCAGGAGATGTTGTTATTGGTCCAACTTAAAAATGATTAGATTTTGGTGGTGATCCAGATAACTGCCATTAAGAAAGATCATATTTCTCAGTAACTGTCTAACTAACAAAGATACCTACATGATTCTGAGTGCTAGGTCTGGGTTTTCAGGCTCTATGAATCATATTATGATGTCACTTAAAGGGACTGTGAGGATAATCTGTTTCAGGCGACATAAAGACTCTGCTAACCATGAGCACGCACGGCGACTGTCATGATGCTGCGTTCCAGTAACCTCAGAACTGGGAGTGACATCATCTCCGACTGATCTGCATTCCAGTTGAAGTCGGAAAAAACAACAATACAGCTGATCTAGAGCGACACACCCCAGTCAGAAGTGCAAATAAATTGATTATTACAGGAGCTAAATAACTGTTCACACTGGGGGCATCCATCTTCCATTGTCAACTCGGGGGTGGCGAGGTTTCAACGAGTTCCCAGTAGGAAATTCTGACCTCGGGGGACGTTCCAGTTGCTGTTTCCTACTCGGAACTCAGAAATTCCTACTTCTGACTACAACTTGAACGTACCACAAAGCCAAAGCGTGTGTGTGATGTGATGCTACTAAAAATGCAGCTTTGACCTTCCTCAGAACTCTGCATTGCTTTATAACTTCATTTTTCAAGAACTTACAGGATGCAAAGTGACGAGGTAATGTATCTCTTTCTAGTTATGCAGCGGTAGTTTTTGATGTGTGACAACAAGCAATTTTTGGAAAAACTTAGTAATGTAGTTTTGTAGTCGGCTATATATGGCTACTTACAGCCTGGTGCTCTAAGACGTGTCCGAATAATATAAATTTGCTCTAGTTTTAATTGTCTTGTTCCTGAAGTTGAGTATCCAGGCCAGTCCAGCCCTGTCCAACCCGACCACAAAGCTAAGGAATAGCATTTATAGATAACGTATTATGATGCTATAAAACTCATCTTAAAGTGTGTATTTTGATCAGGCATATATCTAAAAATGAGACTTTTTTGTAATTACTTAGAAACTCCTGACGGTCCCTTTAATTGTGACAACATTGCTTATACATTTAACAGCAATATGTGAGCTACCTTGGCAGAAGGTTGCACTTTCCGGTGCTTTCTTATTTGTATACTTGTTTGTTTGTTAGCAAGATTATGCGAAAACTACAGGATGGATTTTGCTGAAATTTTCAAGAGATGTTTGTAATGGCCCAACTTTAAAGTTTTTAGATTTTGGTGGTGATATGTTTGTTTGTCTTGATGCGCTGAATTCCCAAAATATCAAAAATCTCATAGGTTAACATTGGGCTGAA
This sequence comes from Scarus forsteni, assembly GCA_036419115.1. NCBI lineage: Eukaryota > Metazoa > Chordata > Actinopteri > Labriformes > Labridae > Scarus > Scarus forsteni. The sequence goes on along the minus strand of JAZDUH010000327.1, from coordinate 26,799,978 downwards.
CTAAAAAAAAAAATTTGCCATTTGTTACAGATTGAGATCTAGTTTCACAGGTTAAGATGGGGTCCATGTCTCTATTATCAAGGTAAATTTCATCTGGTTCTGATCTAGACCGATGTCACAAAAAAGATTGGACTTTATTATTGGAAATCCCATTGACAACATCCAGTAATTTCCACAAAATCCATATATTAAGTGATGTTCCCAAAACTTGTGTTTATACAGGCTAACAACCTCCACGCATGTGTTGATTTTGGTCTGGATCCTGGCAGTATTCCTGATCTGTTGATCCAGAATTTAATCTTTTACAGGGGGATGTGGAAAAGCCACTGCCTGGACTGAGCTGCTTGGTGGAGATGTGCATTCTACTGAATGCTTTTCTAGCTTTAGCTCTAGCTGCGAACCTCCAAAATGTTGCCCTCAAAATAGAAAGTCTGGCCTTTAGTCTGTTTTCCACCTATCCTCCCCCGATTCCACTATCTCTCCCCCACTGCCATTTTTAAACATGTATTTAAATGCCGAGAGAGTGGGAGAAGAAAGGACAGATTTGAACTCATGTTGACCATGTAGCAAGGCTACAGGAAATCCTACACGCTGTCCTATCCTATCTTAATCAGGGGTTTAAATAAATATATCCATGAAACCAATATAACTTCAAATGATGTCATTAAAGGTGCTTTCAGTGCTATAGTTTGGTTGTTTTGTTCTGATTCAGGTGAAAAAGCTACATTCTCTCCACATCATTTCACCTCTTTAAGCTCCAAAGTGCACATGAACAGTGACTTTCCTCCTCTTATTTTCTAATTTTACATGCCTGAGCAGACTCTCTACTCTATTTTTAAGGATATACCATTTTGTGTAATACCTGAATCATTCATACACTCTGGTGCAGGGATGATGTACTTTTGGAGGTCAACTCTGAAGTTAGCATCACACTAATTCTCTGGACTAAAAGCTTGTGGGATTGTTCGCTGTGTTCTTGGATCATTGATAATAATGACTTCTGTGGCAGAAAAAGGTGAAACTTGAATGTTTGTTCATCATCATAAATCTTTCTTGAACAATTGTTTTGCTATTGAACATGATCAGTAAGTGTTTAAAGATTATATCAATCTACATTTGAACTGCTCAACCTATAGGCAGCCACCACACTAGTTAGTTATAATTAGGGATGCACGATATTGGATTTTTGCTGCCACGCCGATAATTTTTTAATTCATTATCGCGGATACCAATAATGATAATTATACTAATATTTCTGGTCAAGAGCTCAAGCTCTGTACCTAACATAAATGGACTTGCTTCTTTCTTTATTTTATGTATTTATTTCGAACATATTACAACAAAAATATATACAAAACAAAAAAATAAGAGGAAATAATAAGAAAGCAGATAACTAATTCATAATATTCATCGGAACTTACAATTTACATGCTCGAAAAGGAGCAGTAAGACATAAAACTTATCTGGTCCTACCCCTTATTCCCTGTTACACACTTGCTTCTTTCAGTGTAATATTAAAAACAAGAATAACAGCTTTTAACTCTTGCAAAAATGAAACCCTTGATTTTTAAATGCACCTATGCAGTGATAAGATGGTGCATCAATTTTGTATATTTGTATAATTTGCTGATATTTCAGTGGATATGCAGCCAATATATCAACTGTAAATGTCTGCAAAAAATCAATATCAGCCAATACCAATGTCAAACCGATAATATCATGCATCTCTAGTTAAAATGTCTTGTTTGAGAGTTTCTCTTTAATTGAATGATCTGATCATTTTGGTGCCCATGGCTGTGGCCATCGTGAATGCATTATAGTTTATGAGAAACAATTAGAGGTGATTGCATGTGGGTCCATGGCCATTTTAGTAGTCTTTGTTTACAGTTTGTTCTTCTAGAAACACAAAATTTCTCAAAATTTTAAAAACTGAGGCGATGCAGTTTGTGTTTTATGTTGCAAAATGCAACTTAAAAGTCTCTGCATGGTGTTTGATGAAGTCATAAAATGCAGTGTGTGATAATTTGTTAAAAATAAGCTCTTAAAAATTTATAAATAAATAAAATGAACACTGTTACATATCATACTGTGCTTTGGTGTTATCAGAGTTTGATGACTGTTATAAAATACAAACCTTTACTTTTAAGCCTTAAACTATAATTTTAGTTTTTCTGGCATCACAGACACACAATGATGCTTCATAATTATGTATATAATGCGTCACAACGCATCAATAACATTGACCATTGTGTAGATCTTTAGATCCAAAGATCCAGAATCTGCAGGTCACTCTTCATGCTGAGGCAACATTAATAAAAACAAACAACAGAGCGATGCTTGCCTTGAAGAAAAGCTTTTTCATTTAGTCATTTTTTTTTATACAGTCCTCCTTTTAATGTTGCTGTAAAATTCAGGCAACAGTGCCCTGGAAATGATTACATATGAAACAAAGACACATATTGCTGCCTCAGGACAGCCACAGCTCCACAGAAGGCTTAACAAATGTGGTTTAGTGCATTTTCATTACTGTGCACAGAACGCTGTACAGCCTTACACACAGTTGCAGCATATCCAAAATTTCCAAATTACCCTGACACCCTGAACGCTTTCATCTCCGGAGGAGAGGTGAAAATGCTTTTGGAGAAATGCTGCATCATCCAAACAAAAAGAAAGAGAGAGGACGTGAACTTCAAAAACAAAATAAAGCATACAGAGCTCACCTTAAACCTCTCAGTCTTTAAGCTGATTTTTTTTTTCCATTTTCAGCTTTAAGAAACCAACAAAAGAAAGCTTTACAACTTACTGAATCCTGTCTGTGTGGCTACTCATAAGATTTATGATGTGGAGCAGTAATGGCTAAATAAATGATGAGATAATCTCACATTTCAACACTTCTAATCATCTCAATCATTGCTTTGAGTCAGATGATTGAAAAAAGGGCAGTGGTGGACACAGGCAGAGATTCTGACCTTTTTTTCTACAACATGAAAAGCACCTGAAATGCCCAGCTTGTAAATCTGAATCATTTTCCCCCTCTTGACAAAAGCTGGTTGCTAAAGTGCCTGACTAAGGCTTATTTTACATTTGATGCATTTGCAAGTTCACCAGTGTCCGCACTGCTGGCATGATGTCACATGACAGGCAGACCACATCACATGGGTCCAGTGTGGAGGATCTTAACAGACTCAGACATAGATAACAACAAGATGGAAAACTTTGAGGAGCTAATACTGTCAATGACGTGCATTTTATTAAAACACGCTCTCATATGGAGGTGGAAATGCCCATTAATGAGGGAGTGGAAGGTTAAGATGATTGTAAAGGCCTGTGAATGACAAGGGCCCAAAAATATTTTAAAAAAGAGTCATTTCTCACAAACTTGATTCACAAGCTAAAGTTTCTCACATCATGCTTTTGTTTTACATGCAAAATAGTATTATCTAGATCAGGGGTGGGCAACTGGTGGCCCAGGGGCCATATGTGGCCCTTTACCTCACTAAATGCGGCCCACCAATCATTTCCCAAAAATAACAAAACAAACTGGAAATGTAAAAAAACAGTTACTAAATACGATTTGTCACGTAATGCATAAATTAGGATCAATGATAAAATATGTTTACTAACAGTAGATTGCCGGTAAGTGCTTTGTTCTTTAAAAGTAATTAAAGTTCTTATTTTGCTATGATTGTACCTCTAAAAATGTTTTATGAGGCATTAAAATATAATTTATAGTATTGGTAAAAACCATATTTGGAACCAATAGTAATGGTAATATATTTGTGCTTTAAAAACTAGTAAACATTCATTCTTTTATTGCATTAAAGAGAAGCTTAATTTAGCTAGTTATGTGCCATGCTCAATAGATCATGAATTTTTAATTATGTTAGAATATTCAAGTGTTGGTAAAATCCTTTGTTAAATTTTTTTCTTTGCTATTTTTGTTTATTAATATACTTTTCTTTATTGAGAGTTCCCAACAATATGTAACAGTGTGGCCCTCTGGCACTGAAAATTAAATGAATGTGGCCCTTTTGGTATTGATAGTTGCCCACCCCTGATCTAGATCATAATGCTAAAGTATTAAAAAAAGAAAAAATCAAACAAAAAAGTCCTCATATTACAATTCACTAATCCGATAACCTGGATTATAGGGGAATAGGGCCAGAGGAGGCAACGAGGCGACGATGACACAACTGCTGGGCATTTGACGACCTGGTTAAGAGGCATTTTAAGTAGTATTTGTGCTTCAAGAGCACAAATTTTCCACATTGTTACACAGTTATTAGCAAAAATGTTGAAAGGCTCCCTCTCTACTACGGTAAACAACACGTGAAAATATTACTGGATCCACATCTGGATTTGGATCACCATCAAAGTCTAATAAATTGTACCTTGTGCAATGACCAAAATTTCATGACAATGTCATCAACATTTGTTAGGAAAAAAGTCCTGGAACCAGACATGGATTTAGATCACCACCAAAATGCAACCAAATGGTCCGTGGATTATTAATCCTGAAAGTTTTATCAAAATCTGTTCAGAACTTTTTGAGCTACCTTATTAACAAACTAGCAAACACCAGCAAAAAATTAGCCCTGAGATAATAAAAGATAATTAGACTTGTTATGTAATTGCATAATTTGGACTGGGCTGGTGGGGGCCCACTACTCTGCTGGTGCCTCTGGTGACGCCTTAAAGTAAGTCGATTATTATGTAGCTCTTGATGCTTGCTTTATGCCTTTTCTGTTTGCTTTAAACACCCTGAAAAATTGTGCATGAGGTGTGGATGTGTGAAGATTATCTTTACGAACAAAACCAGAATCATAAACTGTGTTTTCATTTACCTTAATTTTAGCAATCATCCAAAAACCCTTCAAATGAAAGATAGACTCAAAACCCACAACTCTGAGCCGGCCTGCAAACAAACGACATCGGTGCTCCAACTTACACCCCATAATGACAGAATAGTTTTAAATCACTGAGTCTGGCTTTTACCTGAATTTAATGAGCTCATCTTAATCTATATTAGTAATTTAGGTTTTATCAGATTCTGTTTAACTGCAGAATGATCTTTTACGAGTTTATCCTCTTGTTTTTTTGTTTTTCCTGATGTTCTTCTGAAGCGTTTTCTTTCCTTTTTTAACGTATTGCTGTCATAGTGTTTGGTGTTTTTATTCTCATTACAGCACCTTTTCATAATCTGTTACTTCATTTTAATGTATTGTATTCTATTTGATTCTATTCTTCATTTTACACTTTAACCTCTGGCGTTTACTTATTTTAAACCTTTAAGTTGGCGTTTCCTTGGTGTGTACTGGGTAAAAAAAATGTTCCGTTTCTTCTAGCTTCTTGTATTATGAAATGGATTGGGGGATGAGCGGGGTTGGGCTTGGCTGGAGTGGGTTTTGGTCACACTTCCTCTTATCTCCTGATAATTTATCTGTCTGTTTGTAAATCAATTTGTGCTACCTTTTTTCTCGTGTATCTATATCATTTGCTCTTGAATATTCTTTATTAGGCAGATATTTAAGTTGTAATAGTTAACTACAGGCACATTTCCACTCATTGTCCAGTTTAGTTTGGGTGGTTTGCACTTCTTTGTGGTTCTACAGTCAATAAAGGATCCAAAATCTGTTCCACCTCCTTTTGTGGCACTCTTCTGTTCAGGTATCAAACCTAGCACCACCCTTTAGAGTCAGTTTGGTATATCTGACTGTAGAAATACAACAAAGATAAGGCTTACCAGGACCAAACTAACTGAGCCACTGAGTGAAAATGCACCATAAAAATGTCCTCTGTATCAAAACCCTTTTGCTGTATCCCTCCCAGCATTCCTTCAGTTTTAAAGTGCAGAAAACAGGCAACTCTGGGCTTAAGAAATATAATTTACATCCTGAAATCAAGGCACAGGAAAGGGAAGGAAAGGGGTGTAGAGAGCAGTTGGAAAAGAACTGGATACAGCTGACAGACGACAAAGGCTGACGGGGAAAACACAATTAAAAAGTCAAAATGTCAAGCAGAAATGTTTACCTGGGATTCTTCCGTCTGCATGAATAAAGACAGCGTTAGTATACAGAATGACCAAAGACACAAACAGATAAGAAAAGGCAGAGCCCAGAAATTTGACACACTTTAGGCTGTTATTCATCATGCAGGCATAGACATTTAATCTGATTTGCAAACTAAGAGTAGCTGATAAAATGCATTCATTTTTCTTTCATTTTGGTGATCAATCCGAGTCAAAATATAACCATGATTCTGTGAGACTTGGCAGAGCGACAGACAGGCCTGGTGAGGAAATATTTGGCGTCACCATAGTGATTGAACCTGACAGCCCTCCGGGACTCAAACAAGTGTGAATCATCAGGTTGGGCTAAACAGGCACAGCTTGCTCTTCCATCTGTACACCGTCTCTAAAGTGCCAAACATGCCAAGGAGGAAAGAGTGTCCGCAGACGTGGAGGCAGCCGATGAGACGGTGGCTCATCATCAAAGCAGCCGTCTCCATTTTTAACCTGGATGGCGAGAGGGAGGCCAGAGCGGAGCAATCTGTCTGTAACTCTGAGCTGCTGTCGCCAAAATGGATGTGAAAGGCAACAAGACACACAAGGCCTCCATGAGACTCTGATGAGTTTTAAATGTTCCTCAAAACTGCCTGACAACCAGCTCAATTATGCAAGTAGCATTCATTGGCTATGATTGGCAACAGGCGGAAAATATGACAGATATAACCGTGAGTAAGACAGGAAAAAGAGGCATTAAAATATCTGTACGACTCTAAAGCAGAGACTCTCAACTGGTCAGGACCCACCATCACCCCTTAAAGTCAAGCTGCGAAATACAGAAAAACTTAAAACTCCTTAAATTTACATAATAAAAAGATGCTGCACTTGAAAGTTAAGATACAACTAAATATCACAGCAACATAAGAGAGTTTAATTAAGAACCAAAATTACCTGCATGTTTAGATGATAGAGAGGGAAATATTCCCTTTTACTCTCAATTAGCTGCATTTTAATTAAGACCAAAAAGTGCATTTTAGGGACACAAGGACTCAAGATGATAAATCTAGCTGTAGTTGTGATAGCCCTGCATCAGTGAACAATTCTGCATCATTGATATGAAATCAGTGGCACTAAATAAGCCATTGATCATAAGGCTGTTACACAACACACTTCAGAAGCCTTTTTCAACAGACTCAACAGAGCATTCAAACACGAAATACAAAAGTGCAGCTACTGAGAAGTTGCTTCAAAAACTCTTAAAAACATGGAGCTTTAGCTGAGTACCTGCTTACTGAACAAGTAACAAACACTTTTCTATTAAAACAGGGTTTAATTAGCATTTGATTAGCACCACCTATTGATAAGGAGTTTGAAGAGATGGCAGTTCAATGCAAAATAAAGCACAAGATTTTTTTCCTAACACTTTTTGCCAATGCAAAAGACCCACCAGTTGAGAATCACTGCTCTTAAGCACACTTAAGTTTTTTTATGTTTCACTAGTAGAATAAAATAACAAGTCTGTAGGCCTACAAAGGATACAAACTAATCATAAGGTTGTAGCAAGCTGCCAGTCAGTTTAGCTAAACAGGAGAGAACAACATCTCTGTCCAAATATATAAAAAACTAGAGCATTTGGTGGCCTAATCAAAAAGGGGAACTTTAATTTTACTCCAAACAGACGTGCATGAGCAGTTCACGTAAGCGTCTTGGACCATTAATGCCATACATTTCCATCAAGGCTGCCTGCAGCGTGTCAAACCGAAGACCCACAGGAAGTTTAATTAATGCTTAAAGCTCCGGCTCCAAAGATCACGAGAGGACCACAGCAGTTGTGAATTTATAAAGGAACAGGAAGAGCAACATGTAACCAAAGGTTGTGTTTCCTGCCTAAGACAGATTTGCTCTCCATGATATTTCCACAATCCTGCTGTATTTTGAAATTCCCAAAAACTCAGCGCTAGGTTTCCTGTGTTGTTTTGATCTGCTTGGCAGAGACTGACACAAAAATAAAGAAGCTCTTACTGAAAAGAGCTACACTGTGAATAACTGGTGAACCAGTGCAAAGCTGCACTGCTGGCACGGTGTGGACGGATGGAAGTGCAGTCTGTGGAAACTGGCTGATGGAAGAGGCTGCACTACAGTCAGTGTTGCCAGATATTCCTCCTGAAATAAGCAACCAGACTGAGAAAAACGAGCCCAAAACAAGCAACCTCCTGCTTTCCCCCCCTAATGTGCTATATTAGTTCTTTAAAAAGGAGAAATCTAAATAAACCATGTTTTGATTTTCATCTATACTACACTTCACTAACTCAGTTATCCCTAAATAGTCTGTCTAACCTTGATTTTTGTAACCAAACAAAGTCAGGCTTTTATCTGAGTTTCATGTCAATCCCCTACATGAAAAAAGTAATAGCTTCATAAGGAATACATTTAATTCTGGCTATAAGGATTTCATTTTGGTGGAAACATCATTTTTGCCCCTCTTTAAACAGTAAAATTTGCATTTGTATTTAGAGTGGGAGAAATAATCTGTGTAACTTCTGAATTGAGTTTATATTGGTAGTGGAGTATTGGTAACCCAAATGAGCAACTGCACTTTTGGAACCAGCCCAAAAGGCAACCATGACCGCCAAGCAAAGTTACAAGCAACTTTTTTAAAAAAGAAGCCAAAGCTCTACAATTAACAGACAAGGCAACTATGACATCAGTGCGGAGAGCTATGCAGGAGGACTATGTGGGAATTGAGGGTAAAGCACATGTAACACCAAAAAAGCATACAGTATGACCACTTTTAGCAGGAGCTAATAATAAATTACATACTTTGTTAAGTGAGACTTTATCCACATAAATCCTAATGTCTTGATCTGCAGGTTTCTTCCTTGTTTGTAAGGGTGCGTTTATTTTACTGTTGCTTTGGGCCTCCTCGCTGTGCTAACTGTGCTCGCAAGCTACAACTTGCCAAATCATCAATTAAGTGCATTTACCATATCTGTATCTGTCTGTCCCCTTGCTTTTTAACATTTTATGCTGTTTGCTAGTCAAGTAGTAGTCAAAATGGTGTCAACACCAACCTATAGCTTGAAAAATGCATTTTTACCTCCATCAAGCAGGTAGAAAATTACGTTTAATTACAAAATTATAAAGAGTGCAAATGATTTTTTTGAATATTAACTGGTGGAAAATTTGTAGATGACTGAGTCAAGTCTTTTTTTTTAAATGTAACATCTGTAATACATTTTAAAACATCCTATTTTTTCCATAAACTCTGACCCTGTATGGTGCCCTTGAGCACCTGGTAGACCACAGAGAACCAATGAGGTGCTCTCAGGGACATTTCAGAATAACAAAAGCTAAAAGTGAAAAAAAAAATCCTTAATGGGCGAACAATTTGTTATTGTACTGTTGTTGTAAGAAATGGTACAGACTACATTTTTTTTGTGGATAAGATGTAACTTGACAAGCTACAGAGATTTATTTTTACTTTTACACATGCATAAGGAAATGTCAAACTGTCAGTTGTCAGTGTAAATATTTCAGTAATGTCTAGGCAAAACTCCCAAAAAAACATATTAACCAAAAAACTAAAATGAAATAAAACAGCAAAACTACCATAAAGGAACTTGAACTACAAAGATATTTTTAACTTAAATTGCATGTTTTGTGAATAAATCATACTTCATAAATCTAAAATAACAAATGTTATACGTGCATCACATTTTAAAACCACCTAATTTTCCTAAACTATGAACCTTAAATAAGTGAACATATATGTAAGTATATGGTTCTCAAATAATGTCATGATATGTAGTAAAAATTGTTGTAAGGAATAAGTAAAAGTAAAAAAGTAATGTAGCCCATCAAATGCATAATATTTACTTTTTTTGTTAAATTATAACATTTTAATATGTTAGAACGTTAAATCAGGTAGGTAGCCCTACATAATACTCTTCATCTTTAGGGAGCTCTCAGGTTAAAAAAGGTTGGCCTGCCTCAGAGTTTTAATCAGTATTGATAATCATTGTGAGTGATCATTGAAAGTGGAAAGTAAACATAGAGTGTCATATGTAGCATATTGAATATTGATAAGGTTAACTATAAAGATTGATATTACTCAAAACATTAAATCAGACAAGCATCTCCTGATCTTTTCAGCAGCTCTTAGGCTCAAAAACGCTGATTCCCCCTAACCGCTGTTTCAGCCTCTATTAGAGGTGTGAAAATATCAATACATCAATATATATCGCAATAATTTGACCACTGATACAATATTGATATTTCAAGTCTTATAATCGATTTTTTGTGTGAAAAAAAACCTCATATTTTATCAGAGTTGGAAATAACTTAATATATAATAACTTTGTTCTTCGTGTTCAATTACAGTTTGAGCTGCTCCGCAGGTTAGGATGCTTTAAATACATTGTTAAAGGGAAAACAAGAATCATTTCTTTGCAACATTAGCTTAAGTACTCCCTGTTTCAGGTTGAGTGTATGTATGTAACACTGCATTTGACGTATTTCAAAAACAATAACATGGAAAACTTGTAGTTTTGAGTAATATTGTGTGATTTACTTATACACCATCTCTAGTTTTTTCCCGTAGAATATTGAAATATATCACAATATTGTGATATCGTGATACATATCGTATCGTAAGCTTCTTGCTAATACTCGTCCTTAGCCTCTATGTGATAAAATGTGCACACACGTCATTAAGAGACATAAACCTACATCCACTGTCTAAGGACCGATTCCATCATGAGACTGCTATCAACAGGACGCCATCATTTTGATTCACAGCAAGCAGAAAAAACCTACTCTGAGCTGAGGCAGACAAAAGGAACCAGAATCGACTACAATCTGAAGTCTGAAACTCTAACCAGAACTAAAGCATGATTCATCTCTACTTTGTAAATGCCTTTCCTCCATTTCTTTTATCTCTTAATTTTCTCTTTTGGACTACAGGTCCTAAATCAAAGTGGATTCGACTGAGAGAACAAAAAACTCACAGTCGGAGAATTTCCTCTGCACAGTCTCATTTGTTCGGTGTCTGCCGAGCTCCTGCCGTGAATCACGCCCACATGTTCTCCAGTCTTAGAGAACATTTCACACTGCTCACCCTCCACACTCACGCTTTTGAAACAACATTATAGTCGTGCGGATTTGTAATTAAACTGTCCATGAATGACTCGGCAGATTGAGGATGAATGGATCACACAGCACTGAATCTGACACAGAACAGTGGCGCTGCATGACGGCTGCGTGTGCATCTGAGTGTGAGCTGACCTCGTCTGATTTCATCCGCCGTTCTGTCGATGAGGACGTAGAGTGACCAAACCACGCAGGTGATGGCGATGACGTGGAAGGTGACTGAACACATGATCTTCCTTCTCTCGCTCGCTGTCATCTGTAGCTTCTCCCACTGTGGAGGGAAGGACAAAGGAAGGACGTGAGGAAGTGAAAAGAGAAATGAAAACACAATAATCCAAGGAAGGAAATTGTGAACAGTTTAATAATGCTGTCACCAAAAAAGAGACATTTGTCCTCCGTTAGCTCACTTTTAAAGGTGCTATGAGGAGAATCTATTTGCGGCGACATAAAGACTCTGCTACCCATGAGCACGCGCGGCGACTGTCGTAATGCTGCGTTCCAGTAACCTCGGAACTGGGAGTGACATCATCTCCGACTTATCGGCGCTCCAGTTGAAGTCGGAAAAAAACATGCCGATCTACCAGGCTATTGTTAGCTGTTGTTAGCACGCCCTGCGTTGTTGTTCACAAATATCACATGAACAATGTGATTATCACTATGGCAGCATTTTTGGAAATATAAGTCTAACAATACTATGTATACAGCTGATCTAGAGCGACACACCCCAGTCAGAAGTGCAAATAAATGGATTATTACAGGAGCTAAATAACTGTTCACACTGGGGGCATCCATCTTTGATTGTCAACTTGGGGGTAGCGAGGTTTCACCGAGTTCCCAGTAGGAAATTTCTACTTCGGGGGACGTTCCAGTTGCAGTTTCCTACTCGGAACCCGGAAATTCCTACTTCTGACTACAACTGGAACACACCAAAAGACGCGACCCAAGCCAAAGTGTGTGTTTGTTGTGGTTGTAATGCAACTCAGACCTTCCTCAGAACTCTGCATTGCTTTACAACAACTTTTTTCGACAACTTACAGGATGCAAAGTGACGAGGTAACGTTTCTCTTTCTAGTTACGTAGCGGTAGTTTTTGATGTGTGACAATAAGCAATTTTTGGAAAACTTAGTATCGCAGTTTTGTAGCCGGCTATATATATCACTATTTACAGCCCGGTGCTCTAAGACGTGTCTGAATAATATAAATTTGCTCTAGTTTTAATTGTCTTAGTACCGAAGTTGAGTATCCAGGCCATTCCAGCTCTGTCCGACCCAACTGCAAAGCTAAGGAGTAGCATTTATAGATAACCTATTTTGATGCTATAAAACTCATCTTAAAGTGTGTATTTCAATCAGGCATATACCTAAAAGTGAGACTTTTTTGCAATTACTTAGAAACTCCTCACAGTCCCTTTAACCTTCATTTATCTTGTGGATATGTCATAAAAACAGAGACAAAATGGGTCAAAGTTAAGAGGTCTGTCAGGTTTACAAGAAACACCATAAATCACCTGTAAGTGTTCATTGTTGAATATGCTGTGTTCATAATCACCTTCCATAATTTCTCTATTATAGCACGACCTCGATAACAACATGCACCCCATGTATTCACGAATTTTTGCCTGGAAAAACACAGCACTCCAAAGTAACCTTCACCTGAATTCTGCCCAAACCTTACTCCAAGACAATTCAAAAATAACCTTCATTCAAAGTTTTAATCAGTGAAATTTCAGTATTTTCACAACAAATACCAAACACGATTGTCTTTCTCAAACAGATGCAGAAACATCTTTTGCTTCACACATGTGTAATTACTCTTTTCTGCCCAAGCATGCTCAGTCTTAGTGTACTGATCAATCAGCAGTGTAGGGAGTAATGCATTACAAAAGTAATGTGATTACTGTGATGCATTCCTTTTTACTGTAGCGTAGTAATTTAAGGCATTACAATGAAAACAAAGGTAATATTTTAATGTCAGTAATACAAGTTTAATGCATTTTTAGTTTAACCTGAAATGAAGAGGTGTTTTTTTTGTTTGTTTGTTTAAATACAAGTTCGCCAAATACTCCGTGAGACCAGCAGAGGAGAAAAGTCCTTCATTAGGCCTAAAGTTACAGTATCTCTAACACAATTTACCAGAATTTTACCTTTTGACTGTTTTTACTATGATCGTTTCTTGTATTGTGCCATGAGCATCAATATGGCTATTATATTTTACTGTTTTTAGCCTTAAGCTGAACTCAGTCAGATAGCCACTACATCACCTTCCACTGGATGTGTAATGAGCTTTTTGAGTGTAATGAGCTACATTTAGAATGACTAATCCATATTTCCTGTTATTTTGACGAGAGTAACTTAAAAGTAATGCAATAATAGTGTAATGTCATACATTTCAATTACTGCAATATTATAATGTAACTAATGACTTTGAGATGACAGTAACAAGTAATAAATAATGCATTACATTTTTGAAGTTTCTTGCCCAACACTGGCTATCAGATAGCAGTCAACAACATGCTGATGTCTTCGACCAATCATAGCACAGCTATTTGTGTCCCCTTACTCACAAGATGGCAGCATTCTGTGTTTGCATGAGTTTTTGCAGAGAGAGAGAACATTTCAGCTTTCCATATAAGATGTGTTGCAATTGCACTGTTGGTGAGACGAAATATAATAGTGATGCACCGAAATGAAACTTTGTAGCCAAAGCCGAATAAAATATAAATGGCTGGCCGAATACCAAATATACAATGCGGAAGCAAAGTAGTTCTCTAGATTTTTTAATAGTGCATTAATAGCTTAGAGTACATTTTTAGACATTTTAGGTGTTTAAAAGAAAGTAATTGTTTATTGAATATTATGACATTTTTTTAATATTCCAGTAGCCTTTGCTTTTCAAAAAAAAGCTCCCAAAAGTTTTTCATTCATATCAAGCCTTCAAACAAAACAAAACATGCATTAAAAAATATGAATGTGCATTTGAAGTGGATATTAACCAATAAACCAATAATACCAACAAATATATAATTGTCCTTTTGACAGAAGTCTGCTTTAAGGCTGTCACTTAATATTTGATGTTCGAATAACCGTTTGAATATGGGGATAAATATCCATAACCAAATTGTAAATAAGTATTTGAATGAGCGTGGCGGCACATCAGGGTGCCTGGAGTAGTGGACCATTCCGTCCAACAGGGGGTGCTGTGAGCACAGCTTGACCATCAGACACATCCAACAACAACAACAAAAAGTTTCCACTCTTTGTGCGGAGCAGACATTAACAGCTCTGAATGTTCTGAGGAGAGCTGTGTGGAAGTAGTTTTGGTTCTACACCGTTGATGGCAAACTTAAAATTGAAGACCAGGCTGTGTTCTCTGGGAAATACAGTTTATTCACTCGTCCTCCACTTATTTGCGGGCTCAGCCATCGGCTTTTCATCCAAGTTATACGGCCGAGTGCAGCGGAGCTTCGTTAAGAGTTTAACTCCATGTGACTGTGTTTTTTTCGGCAGGGTGGATAAGAGAGTCTCTGTCACTTCGGGGAGGGGGGGGGGGATCTTTGATTAATTGGGTGCATGCTTGAGTTGGTTTTTAAGGAAAAGTGACAGCCTTAGTCTGCTTAGCCACAGCCATACGCAATGATGCAGTTGATTTCGTCATTGCGTCACACGGTACTATTCGGCCTTGCTATTACCTCACTCCACCGAAGGCCGAATATGGCTTTTTTTTGCATTATTTGGCCAAATATATTCGGCCACCGAATATTCGGTGCATCCTTAAAATATAGTTATTTTTACTTATACTGTTTAATATGCACCCAAAAGTTAAACCTTGTTTAAGAGCAAAAAAATACATGTTATAGATGAGTAATTACGGTACTCTACTAAATCATTGTACCACAAGGAAACTTAAGCACAAGGCAATTTCAACACTGTCTACTGCATACAACCAAAGAACACAGTCTGCAGTACACTGTATTTGGTAACAGTATGTAGTATGCCCACCAAACAGATCTTGTTTTGCAGTATGCAACACAGACAAACTACTGTTTAACGATGTTTGCTTTCACATCAGCACAGCTCTGATGTGAAAGCTGTTCCCAGTTACCGAACCCAACTTTGAACTGGCTGCTGTATTAAGACCAAAACTGAAAATTTGGTTCACAGCTGGAACGAAGAAAACTTAGTCCGTATATGTATTCAACGAAGTGTTGAAGTGGAGGAAAATGGAGACGAAAAGTGTGCAGTAGTAAAGAGAAGAGACGAAATGTTTGGCAATTTGTGCTTCATTCTTCGTAAAGGAGCAGCACTGCTGGAAGTTCTTTTAGCCACTTCACTGTTGTCAAGGATCTTACAACCCAGCTTTAGACGTGCTGGAAAAACACTTAAGCATCCCTTTATGTCTTTTCATACAATCTAGACCCTTATGTACAGATACAGCATCTTCAAAGATAGCTAGTACAGACAGAGCCTATACGAGGTTTATTTAATACTGCCGTAAGAGTCCTGAAGAGTCTGTTATCTTCTTCAAGCACACAGTTAAATTTGTACAGATATAACTTTACATGTTTATGTACCATTCTTTTCCATCCCTTTATTGTAATATTTATATTTCATTCATGTATATTCATATTTATTCATATTTGTCCAGGATGTTCTTGCTGCTTTTCTGTGTTCTATCTAATTTTATTTTTACACCTCTTATCTGACATTCCTCGTGGACAGCAGATTAGAAATTTTATTGCGCAGGGAAACGTGTTTTAATGCGTAAAGGACAATAATTTGAATCTCGTATTGAATCTTGAATTAAAAGGGCCAACTTAGCTGTGAACCAAGCTTTGGTTAAGCATGATAAATCTGGTGACTATAAACTGTCTACCAGTTAAATGAAGAGTGAGATAAAATACTCAGAGCCAGATAAAACACAAGAAGTGATCGACTGGGATGGCTATGATGTATGGTGGACGGCCTGCGTGCGATATTAAACATCTAAATCTTACACTCTGGTTGGGGTTTGGCTGGATGCAGAGCTAGAGAAATAAAAGAGTAAAATAAAATTAAGACTGAAAGCTCCCACCAAACATGATTCAACAGACAAAACAGTGAGTCAGGGACCATCGTACACAGAAATAGAGAGGGGGCGATCACGCAGAGACATGTTGCGAGAAAGCGTTGTTATGAAACCGTTCTTTTCTTTGTATCAGTGCACCTGCTAGGCATTGTCCTCTGCCACTACATGGCACAACTCATTTATGTTACTATTAGCCAAACAGACACAAATAAATATGGTGTGGGTGATTACTAACGTCCTCGATGACCCATCTGAGGATATTTGGTAGCATTATGAATCATTCTGACTGAGAATGGAGGGAGAGAAAAGACTCCTTGATGTTAACAGCTGGGTGACAATATCATCTTCTAGCACAGTGTGTCTGAGCTTCAGCTTAGAACATTACCTTAGACTGAACCCATTTCTACTCATTTTAATTGGCTGCATGTGTGAGGATGCAGGTCTTCTGCACGCGCTCCTTGCATTTTTTCCCTCCAGGCGTTTTATTCGTGGCTGTGCCTTGAGCAAAGCCTCTGTGTGATCGGCTCTATAGGCATTTCTGGCCTTTAATGATGAAAACACTGAAGAAAGGAGAGACTGCACACAGAAAATGGGCCTCAGGCAGAAACTAAACCCAGGACATGATGCTTCATATATGGTATGTGCATGATTGCTACCGGGTGGCATAGTGGCACAGTGGCACAGTGGATAGAGCACATTCCCATATCAAGAGGGTTGCAGGCTTCATCCTTGGGTTGGTCAAGAGCTGTCTGTGTGGAGCTTGCATGTTCTCCCCGTGAAGCACTCCAGACCAAGAACATGCTCACTAGGTTGATTGGTGACTCCAAAATGCTGTCAGGTATGAGTGGGAGCATGACTAGTTGCTTGTCTCTCTACTTGGCCCTGAAATTGGCTGATGCCCAGTTTAGGTGTATCTAGGGCTAGGAAATATATCAATTAAATTGATCAATTTGAATTATTTTTTACAGAAGATTAAAAAATGTAAGAATCATGATTTTCTCTTGACTTATGCTGCATCCTAGTTGTAGTTGGAAAGCTGGGATTTCTGAGTTCCAAGTGGAAAATTCTAACTGGAACGCCACCCTCAAGTTGATCATCAAAGATGGCTGCCCTGGGTGAAAACAGTTATGAAGCTCCTGTAACTTTCCATTTATTAGCACTTCTGACTGGTGTTTGTTGCACTAAATCAGTCTTAAACAAAGTACAGTTTGATGTTTTAATATAGAATACGTACATGCAGATTCTCATTCATCCATGTCATGGTTATCTTGAAGATTCAAAACCAAGGTAACTGTGTTGAGATTTATGAAGATGTTTCACTTCATATCCAAGAAATAGAGAAGCTTCTTGGATGTGGAGTGAAACATCTTCCCAAAACTCTACAAAGACCAGTTGTCTTTCTTAAATCTTTAAGATGTTCATATATGTAGAAATGCTGCTTTAGTGTTATTTACATTCTTCATGTGAACTACAACACAGGGCATGCTAACACAACGGCTAACAATAGCCTGGTAGATCAGAGTATTTTTCCTGACTTTGTAACTGGAATGCTAATAACTCAGATATGATGTCAGTCCCACTCCCCAGTTCTGAAATGGTTCATTGTTCCGGTTGTGAGTTGTTGCAGTGTTGGAAATATAAGTAATAAATTGTACATTTCATGGACGTATGCCCTGACAGCTTTTACACAAGCACATGTTTAGGCTTGTATTTGTGTTTTAAGTGAGATTAAATACTGATCAGAGAGTTTGATGTTAATATGCAGTGAAACAGCTCAGCTTTTTGTGTTTATACAGACAGACCTGCCAATGTTCAAACCACATAATCAACATTTTATGACAAAATTACAGCATACATGTTAACCACAAAAGGAAAACTCTGTTTAGTTCAGGAATATATTTTGATAACATAAAGGCAACACTTGATGAATGAGATTTTATGTAACTTTGAGGTTTTTTGAGAGGGTAAAAATTGGTTAAAGTTGTAAATCAAGTGTTGTGTGGAAAAACAGGAATCTTATTTTTAGGCCATATTGCCCAGCCTTAGGTGTATCCTACCTTTCTCCCAATATCAGCTGGGATTAGGGATGGGAATTGATAATATTTTATTGATACAAATGCTATTAACAATCCTGCTAAGGGATCAAATTCTTTAACCATTTCCTTTTTGATTCTTGCAGATTTCCCATGTGGGCAAATGTTGGTCTGTAGATTTTCAGTGTCAACAATGTCAAGCACATGTTACAGCATAGATAAGAGGGCTGGGATAATACACTTTCCTCCTGATAAGATTTTTTATGATTTTCGAGGTGCCGTTACAATTTAAATTGCGATTCTACGATATTGCCAATTTTTGCAATCTTTAGTTAGCTTTTTTCACACCAGCGAACAAGATGAACAATGATGATGCCTCCAGACTATATCAGGAAAAATACACATCACATGTGAGTCCGTTTTCAGGATTTATTCAGCAACATATTTTAACCAACTGTTTATACTCTCTCTTCAAAAGCCTGGATTGCATTTAAAAGTGGCTTATTAACACAGACTAAAACAAAACATTTAAATTTGGAAATAATGTTTTTTGAGCAAAAAAATCGATTCAAAAATTGTCAAACAAAAAATCCAACCCTTGCGTAAATCGTTTTTTTCTCCCACCCCTAAAGGATAACTGCTACTGCGAGTTGCTTGTGTTTGCGCTCTCTTAATGTTGTGCAGCAGGCGTCTATTGTAAAAAATTAAGCCACAATTCTGATGTTCAAAACCCTGTTAGTGGAAGAAATTGATAAGGGAACTGACTAGTAAAAAGACTCATAATTACCTCCACCAAGGAGGTTAGGTTTTCGGGAGAGTTTGTTTGTCCGTCTGTCCGTCTGTGAACAAAATAACTCAAAAAGTAATGGGTGGATTTGGATGAAATTTTCAGGAAATGTTCAGCATGGGAAAAGGAAGAACTGATTCAAATTTGGTGTTGATCCGGATCAGCGTCTGGCCGCCATGATGAAAAATGTGATTTTTGTGCATAACTACTGAACTAAAATAGATCTGATGAATCCAATTGCTCATGGTATGTTTTCATGGTCAAGGAATCTAAATATTGCAATTGGATTCATCATATCTATTTTTGTTCAGTTTTGTTCAATGAAATAAAGGTAGGACTAATATTTATGGCGAAAATCACAATATGGGTGAGGACTGTGGTGCTGGCGGAGGTCTGCGCTCTCCAAGTGCTTTTCTAGTATTGATTATTTGATGGAGCTGTTGTCAATTCTCAACTGGTATTGGTTTTTGATTCCCATCCCTAGCTGGGATAGGCTCCAGTGGTACAGCAGTATAGATAGATGGATGGTTGTTGCCCATCAGCCTGGTCCTTAAACTTTTTGATCACTCAGCGGAAGCTCAAAATCTGAATTGAATATCTGATACTGATATCCAACTACTCTGATCCAAACACTGAACAATTCTTGGCAGGGCTGACAGAGACACAAAATCGCAGCAACACCCTGCACACAGAGGCCAGGGATACCTTGGTTGTCATTTATTTTGTGATACATCATCGGGAAGTGAGCCCAAACATAACACAAAACACAATCCCAGCCCCATCAGCAGGCTGTATGGGCTCTCCCTACATTATAATACATTACTCACACACTGGCAGACGAAAAGCTTTGATTGTTGGGTCAGACGTGGGCGTCTCAGTATGAGATGAATCCAAGTATGCTTTGATTAAAAACACATCAAACCAAGACCAACATCTTGAATTTTTCTGCGTGCTCAGGACTTTCAACCATCACCGGTGGGATTCAGAAGCTATTAAGAGCATAGCGTTTGTTTAAGGCCTTTTGTGCAGCTAATGAAGGGTGGAGGAATTTTAATTAGACTGTCCCGATATCTTCAGGCCACAGCGATTGATAAGAGACTTTAATGAAAGTGTACCGCCTATAAACCGTTTGAAATGAATCATCCCAGCCTCCCCTCCATCAACAAGTTCCTCTTATGAAAACGGCTTCAAAGCTCTGTGTCAGGGCTGTGTTATCAGCCTGACAGATAGGAGACAGCTTTTAATGTTTTTGGCTCCATAATGGAGGAGTGATACGAGGGAACGGAGCTGCAACCACAACCAGGGGAAGTTTTTGGGCCCCTCCCTATTGTATTTATTCACTTTATTTTATTTAATATTTTTTGAAAATATTTCATTCATTTTGTACAAACAGAAATGTGGGCAATACACAAACATGAATGTTATTTCTCATAATTCATGTCTTCTAACTAAAAAAAAAAAGACAAAACAGATGAAAATAAAATATAAAATAAAACAGAGAACACAAATCATACAAAATCAGAAAAATGCACGTACAAACAAATGACATATTTTAATATTTAACTGTATTAGTTTTTAGTTCAATATAATTTCGCTTATTTTATATTTATTTAATTTGTATATTTATATTTATCTTTTTATATATCTATTGATCTACTTTTTGAAACTGCTATTGGAATCCTTATTTCTCTGAGGGAGGACCCCAATTAATAAAATTCAATCTAATCTATTTCATTCTGAATAAAACAACACAGAGAATAATCTTGTTATCATAGTCCATTGGTCATAGATTGGTGTAAATTATTTTAAAATTATAAGTCAAAAGTGGACACCAAAACAGGGTTCAACCATGACCCTAAGTTCCATAGCCAGAACTAGAAAGCACTCCGAGAGCACAAATCTCCACCAAGGTAGCTCATATATTGCTGCAACATCTATAAGAAATAGTTTCTTATAGATAAAGTTACCATCATAATATGATTCACTGACCATGAAAAGCCACAACTAGCACACTCAGAATAAGGCATGTGCTCAAAATATTGATGCGGCAAAACATCGTCATGCACACCTTGGGGATACGTGTATCGATACGGATTCTACAAAATCAATACGGCCTCAATGTTTTGGCAGTTCTTGTCTGTACACTTTGGGTAATGTTAACAATGGCACATTTCTAAGTAGAAGCCAAACTACATGATGAAGCACATGTTCAAAATTTGATTTTAGGTCTACCATCTTTAAGGGCCTGAGTTTGAATTTTTACAGAATCATTTAAAACTCATGCTTGTTCTTTTTCTTCTTGTAATAAAAAAACAAACTTGGGTTGAATTTTGTGAAAAGTGTAGTCAATGTTCACAATTTACGTGTATCGGGATACATATATCGCTGGAAATACCCAGCCCTACTCAGAATAATGTTGATTTCATTATTAGAAACAGTTATTGAGCAAAAATTAATGTTTGCTAACGCAGTAATCTGGATAGCCACTAAAATCTAATAATTTCTAAGATGGGTCATTACCAACATCTCCTGAAAATTTCAGTAAAATCTGTCCAGTATTTTTTGCTTACTCTTGCTAACAAACAAACAAACAAACAGATGGACGAACAGACAAATACCGGCTAAAACATAACCTCCTTGGCAGAGGTAAAAATCACCAACTGTAGCATGAGTCCCTCCAGATATTACACATTCAGACCTAAGCCATTTGTTGAAACAGGCTGTAAAGATGTTTATTTAGGCTGTTAGAACCATCTGTGCACAATCTTGAGGATGTGCCTCCGGTTGTGCTTCAGATCAGCACCCTGGTTTGCTGTTTACATCCCAGCCTTCACCACTGTGTGCTGAGGAGATGAGCACTGTGCCACAAAGAAAGAAATGTAACACCTGTGTCACTTACAAAGAGCAAAGAGCCCCGTGGGTTCCCACAATGATTGTTGGCGCCATTTTGCACAGCTTCCAGCAGACATAATCGTAATTTGAGCTTTCACCTGTTCCCTACAAAATCAACCTCACATGTGCAGTAGCTCCTTAAAATCAAACTAAAAGGATTTTCTGTGACCATCACTTTGATTTCACTCAAATCATGATCAATCCTAAGGGGAGACGGGCTCCTTCACCAAGCTCCGTTCCATCTGTTTTCCAGTGGAAGTACATGAACAAAAAACAACCCAGTGTTTGGGAGTGCCAAATTTGGCCATCTGCCTAGAACAACAGCCCAGATAGCCTGACATACCAGATGGACCATTCAATATATTTCATTAGTTCACCTGGGAAAGCCCACAGAAAGTGTTCAAGAAGGGCAGAACCTTTCCAAAGCACATCCTGTAGGTGATTGGAGGATCATTCTGTCAATCATATTCAGTAAAGACCAATCAGATAATTTAGTAGGTGGGAAACGTAAACTACCTGAAACACCAAAACACTGTGGAAGTGAAGTGTAAATACCCTTTCTGTCTAGAAATGCTTTAAGTGTTGTTTGGTTGTGGTCCAGATCTGGCAAAACTGCAGCTGAAACTATCAGCATCACTTCTAATCTCTGTACCTGCAGTCATTTCCTGCTGTCATCACACTCCTAGCTCCACGTCTTCCTTCTTAAAAGGACTTCATTGCTTAACTGTTTTGACTTGGAACTTTGCAGGATGGATCAGACTGATTAGAGACATAAATTCAGGAAGATCCATCCTGCACTGTAAGGTCATAGCCTAAAGCTAAAGGAAGAAAAGGGACCGAGGATCTGAATGAAACATGAGACATATAAACCTGTGGATGCCTAATTTACTAAGAAAGCAAATAATGGTCTTAACCAATGTCTGCTGGTGCATTTCAGGAGGTGACTGTGTGACCACTTGACCACTGTGTGTATCTATGGGTCACAAGTCTAATGCACATGGGTACAGGCCGGTGTGGATTTGGCATCAGGAAAATGTGAATAGCAGCTCAGGTTCTGCTATTCACATGCGTTCCAAAACGCAACGAAAACTTATTGGATCTGACCGTTTTCGGCGCCATGTAAACGCAGCCTGAGACCATCAGAAGATGTCATCTGGAGAGAATAATTGTACAGCAGTAAAAATACTATTGAAAATGTCATTACAAAAAAAATCCAGCAGCATTCAAAAGAAAGATGACTGAAGTGGCTGATCCAGTGGGCAACAGAGACTGGTAGGAAATTTGGTGTGAGTGAAGCTAATGTTCATGGTTGGAGGAAAAAGACAGCAGAGATAATGAAGGACAGACCAATATCAAAAGCTTTTGGCCGTTTGTCTGAGAGAGTAAGGTTAGGACAAAATTTGGGTGCGTGTTATTTTGAACACAGCGTTTTTCCTGGAAAAGCATGAAAAATGGGGTGTGTATTATAATTGAGTGTGTATCATATCAGGAAATTACTCTTAAAATGCGCCAGACAAAGGTCTACCCCAATGACAACAGCCAGTCTGAGATTTTCAGCTGAGACTGACCAAATGGACTCCAGTTTTTCTGTGATCTTACCTTGCGCAGTGGTTTGAGCTTGGTCTCCATGATGAACTCGTACTTGCAGAGCTCACAGCAGCGTGTGTCAGAGCTCTTGATCCACTGCTGCAGACAGGACTGGTGGACGAAGCGCAGGCTCCCCGTGCAGTGGCATGGTGTGATCAGAGGGCTCTCGTCATCCCCTTCACAGTGACAAATCCTAAGGGAGCCAAAAAATACAGTCAACATTTAGCCCGAGGCGAGACAGCTGTAGAAGGAGGATGAGAGGAGAGAGGAGGAGATCAAAAAGAGAGGGGCAGGCAGGAAACGCTGACGGATATTTCCCTGGAGTCAGGAAAACTTGATTTTTGGAGGATAACTGTCAGCAGACTTGTTGCACTCTCCAGTAGTGCGACTAATAAAACAAGGTGTTTACAGCATGCTCATTTATTCCACACACATATCCACAAAGGCTTGGCAGGTGGGGTGCAATTTCACAAAAACAGGGAAATATTAAGGCCCTGAATGCGGAAGATAAGACATTCCCCACGTGTGTAAACACAATCAAGACAAATAATTTGATTTGGAGCACTTCATTTGGAAGTCAAAATGACATTTCATGAAAATAATCATCCATTCTTGCAGCATTTTAGCACAAAATTGAACACAGCTAATCTAATCTCAGATAGCCTTAAGTCAAAGCTGAGGCAATCTTAGCCTCACTGTGGAGAAAACAGACACAGGAGACTTGTATTGATTAGTCTGTTCAAATATAGCATGATAGGCGAATGGAGGTTTCTATGTAAACAGCACAAACCTAAATTCCTGAATATCAGCATTAAAAGGAAATGTTTAACATCATGTCCAGCTTCACGTCACGCTCTACTGTCAGGTATTCTGTACACACACTTTTAACTGGAACATTCGATTAGGTGTCTGCCTACTCCAAGCGCTCCTGGGCAGGTTTTTCTCAGTGAGAAGAACCAGTTAGATTTTTAATATCAGGCCAGAGTGGACCTTCTGCCTGCCCGGTCTCTGACTGACAGGATGGAGGACAGGAGAGATTAGTCACCCACTCTACCAGAAGTGTGTTTGTCTTCTATCAGAGTTAAAAAACAGTGAGCTCCAGCTGAGTGGGGTTTAAGAGGCAATTTGAGCTCTGTTACGCTGCTTAAGGTGCTCTGAATGCTGCTCATCTGAAGAGGAAGTACTATAATGTTTAAAAATTCATCCTTCAGTGTGTTTAACATGTCGGTATGATCAAGTGTTTTCACAGCATCTGGATTTCTCCCTGTCCTTCTGTTAAGAGCTGCCTGAACTTGCTGATTTCCCCACAACAGACCTACCGCTGTGATGTCACTGGTATAAAGCCTGGTGCAGAGCACAGGCTGCAGAAAGAATGCAGGGTGGATGGACACATGGCACTGAACCACACTAAACGGACTAATTCAACAAAGTAAATTTGTGCAATAGCACTTTATAATGTTGGGCAGTAGGGTAATGCACAATGCAGCATACTTTATATTTCTGTGCAATAATGAGCAATGTGCAATACAACGAGGATCCGAGGCACCCAGCACTCTAAACTTTAGCATTTAGCATGTTAATTAGCACTCCAGCACTTTAAAGTTCATTATGTGTAACACTCACAGTCACCAAACTCATAATTCATGTCTCCCAAGTTAAAAAAAAAATGATGCAAATATAATAAAATAAATAAATAACATTAAATAAATTTGAGCAAACACAAATCATACAAAATCAGAAAATTACACCTTCAAATTACATTTTAAATTTTTTTTACTTAATATAATTTCGTTTATTTTATATTATCTTGTTATTTACATTTTTTTTTATTTCTATCTTTCTTATATACTGTATCTTTTCACATATTTTGAAGTGTATGTTGGTTAGGTTATCCACAGTTTTTGCATGTTTTAATATGTTCTATGGGTTTATTCCCGTTATTGATTTTTTTTTTTAAGATTATTTTTTGTGCATTTTTATGCCTTATTGATGGGAGAGACAGTGGATAGGCTTGTGAAGGGGGGCTGGAGGGAGTCTTGGAGGATGCTCTGCAAACAGGCCAAAGGCTGGATTTGAACTCAGGCTGGCAGAAACATGCAGGTTGTGCCTGGTTGCTGACCACTCTGCCAAACCAGCACCCCCTGATTTTTGTTGTTTTATGTGTTGACATCAGTGGTGGAGCCAGACTTTTTAAATGGGGGGGGGGGGGGGGGGGGCACAAGGGGCAACACAGGATAAATTTGGGGGCATTAAAATTTGGATGTGCTGTCGCTCCAGCTACACTAAGCGCATTTGGAGTCCTGAATTTAAGCGTTATGAAATTTTATTTAGAACCACTTCCTGTGCATCCATTTCAAAATAAAACCTGACAGAGTGACATACACAATGTCCTTATTATTATGCTCAGTAATTTCTTGGTTTTGGTCTTGTTTATGTTTGATAATACAATTGTGGGTGGAGACTTTACACAATGATTAAAGTCAGTCAAGGCCAGTAACAGTTGTTATGGAAAGCCAATCAGCTTTCAGGGGGGACGGGTGCCTCCCTGTGCCACCATAGCAGCTCCGTCCCTGGCTGACGGAGGTACCATGGAAATTAGCCACTTGGCTATAACCCCATTATTATCCACAAATAGGGATGTCCTGATCCGATACTGATATCAGTTCAACATCAGCTAAAAACAAATACTGGATTATATCAGCCTGCATCAAAAATGTCCAATAAAAGCATCCTGATACAAGCAGCCCATTCTAATTTATTTTCTATTTATTTAATTCAATTGTAGAACATGTTTATGTTTAAATTAAACACAGTGGTTACTTTGCAAATTAAATATATGTTTTTCTTTTTACTGGATCTCTTGAGATTACTTTTCAGGGTCTTCTAATTTATTTTTCATTATTTTATTTAATTGTACAATATTCTTATGTTTAAGGTAAAAATGTATTGAACCCATTGGTAAATAACAAATCGATCAGTTTTTCTCATACCTGCTATTGCTGACTACTGTTCTCTGTTTGAGTAATCTCACTTGATCAAGCCTTTTCTTACAGTCCATACTACAAAATACGTAATAAAAGTACGCATGATTCCTGCTGATATTGCATCGGATCGATATCGGCCAATACTCAAGGTTACAATATTGGTATCATATCAGAGGTGAAAAAGTTGCACTGGGACACCCCTATCTATAAAGGCATATGGTCCCATTAAAAACAAATATAAATCTCTCAGTTTTGGCCCACATGGGTAAAGCAGCAGTCTGGCAGGGAGGAAAGTACTGTTATTAAGACACAAATGAGGTTAAAGAAACTTGTTGGATATACAAATGACCATAATTAAAGTCAATATTTACACAAATGTCTAACCTGCAGGGGGGCAAGAGATCAGGCATTAAAATCTCAGATGTAATACCAGAGTGATGTAACTTATTTGGCTGAATCCACAGTGAGCAGGTAACAGGACCTGTTGGACTCAAAGCCAGCAGATACTGACGACAGAAAGAATTACAGTAAGTGCACAAGTCCCTGCAGATGCAGAGTTAATGGATAAAAGTGATGCCTCTAAACAAACCTCCTTTCACCACCAATTTTTACTCAAACCAGAAGAGGATTCTTCTGTGTTCTCCCCTGAGTGAAATTTAGAGAGCAGCAGTGCTTCTCCAGGGAAGAACAAATAAATAAAGGAAAGTATTGGAAAAAATGGAGTTGGATGTGTTCAGCGTGTTCAGCTGGGGTTTATCCTGGTTCAAGAGAGGATAAGACGACATTAAGACACACACACACACACAGCACATGCACACCCACACGTGTGCACACAAGTCAGAATCTTAACGGGAAAAGGAGCTAACGATTTCCAGACTTCGCTGATCTGACCAGGGCGTTACGAGATTAGACGACAGAGATGAACAAAGGAGGGTAAAAATAGGTCATTTCTACGGGTTTCTCTCATACAAGATGAGGTGGAGGGGAGGCAGGGGGGATTATGGGATTGAAGGAGCACAATTAACATCTCAGGAAGATTGTTTTTTATCGGTTATGGCTGAGAAGCTTTGTTTGTGTTTGTTTGCATGGATCAGAGGATGAAGTGAATATTCTCGTCCCACACACCAGCCCAGAGACAAGGACTCGCCTGCTTATATCCAATGAAATGAACCGATTCCGTGTTTGATTCTAGTGGTTTTCTGGATTTTACGTAGGAGGGGATAACTGCAGAAAAATCCCTCCACCTCCACATGGAGCCACAGTGGAAATAAAGCGATCAGTAGACATAATGAGTGGTAGAAACTGAGAGGGTCTTCACAAGAGAAATACAAGATTTATCGGCTGGAAACTTCTCCAAGTGACACTTAAAAGAGATGAACTTGGATAGTACAGGTATAAAGACAGTGGTGGGTCAAAGGAGGGTAAAATTCTGGGGGTGGGTGTTTATGATGTTTGTTTATCCGTATCGTTTTTTGTATTAAAATTGTCACACAAAGATGTGTTAAAAAGAGATTATGCCTGTTGATAAGCTCACACATAATTGATTTCAGGTTTGGCAAATGCAGTTTAGACCCAGTGAGATGTTTAAGCACTTTTTATTATTTCAATTTGTTGCATTTTATGTTAAGATGATTTTACTGTTTTCTTATTGTGTGATTTGCGTGTAAGAAAATGTCTGTTGAGTGGTTGTGTTTTATATTGGGATTGCCGAGTTACCTCATCTGTAAAACAAACATATCTTTTAGTACTTATAAAGACACCTTAACCTTATTATCATCACCCCCATTCTGACCAAAGATAAAAAGAAAAGAGGTCCCTCATATTTTAACTGTGGGTGCATATTGCTGCCTCTCCTCTCAGAGGAATAATGGGATTTCCTGACACAACTTAGCGCCAGGTTAAAATAGTTTTGGATTTGTCATTATAGTTTAGTTTTAGTTAGTTCTGACATTGTCTTTCTAATTATATTTTTAGTATTAGTTAGTTTTGACATTTTTCTTCCATTACAGTTTAGTTTTAATTAGTTTTAGAGCGGGCATTCTAGTTTTTATTTAGTTTTGATTTTTGTAACAAGAATTAGTTTTAGTTTAGTTTTAGTTTTTTCATACCTTATTTGCCAGGTGCAGGATTCAAAAAGGTCAGAGTAAGTATTTTATAATACTGTTTATTTTCAAGTCCAACATAGTGCTCACTGCTCTGTCAATGCTGATACTGTACTGCTGGCTGCTGCCTTAAACACAAGAAAAAAATAAAAACTTCATATCAAAAATATAAACATCAATATAAACAATATAAACTCTCGGCTTCCTTGTTTTCATAGGCTGTATAAGCCTCCTTATGGGTTCTCCTCAAATGGGCTATTAAGTTTATGGGATCTTTCCCCTTAAGAAGCACTCCACATATCTCACCAGTTTTAATTTCTGCCAGGCACTTGCATTTGTTTGTCTGACTGTCATACTCAAAAAAATCCCAAATGGGACACCGCCGCCTCCTCCCAATTTTAGCCATTTCTTCCAAGTTGTTCTAACAACACGTTTTGTGGCGGCACAGAGCACAGCCAGTCGGTGCAGTAAACAGGCACGTCCCAGTGCGTCTCTATGAAGGTGCTGTACGGCGCTGACAACTGCCGAAAATTGTTGTAAAATTGGTTGGGAAAATGTGTCGGATTTATTTTAACCGTAAAGGCTAATAAATATTGTCAAAAACGATAACGAAGGACATTTTATCTATAATTTTGGTTAGTTTCAGTTAGTTTTGTGAACACAAGATACAGTTTTCGTTAGCTTATCGTTTTTGTTTTCTTTTCTAGTTTTTATCAGTTTGAGTTAACTGCAATGTATTTTAAATTTTAGTTTTCGTTTTTAGTTTCGTTTTAGTTAAAGGTGCTATGAGGAGAATTCATCGCCGGCGTAATGCTGTGTTCCTGTAACCTCGGAAATGGGAGTGACATCATCTCCGACTTATCAGTGTTCCAGCTGAAGTCAGAAAAAAACATGCCTAACTACCAGGCTATTGTTAGCTGTTGTTAGCACGCCCTGCGTTGTTGTATGAAGAATGTGATTATCACTATGGCAGCAATTTTGTAAATGTAAGTCTAACAATACTATGTATACAGCTGAGAGCGACACACCCCAGTCAGAAGTGCAAATAAATGGATTATTACAGGAGCTAAATAACTGTTCACACTGGGGGCATCCATCTTCGGTTGAACCGAGTTCCCAGTAGGAAATTCTGACTTCGGGGGACGTTCCCGTTTTAGTTTCCCACTCGGAGCTCAAAATTCCTACTTCTGACTACAACTTGAACGCACCGGAGACGTGAAGCCAAATGTGTTTGTTTGTTGTGGTAAATGCAGCATGGATCTTTGTCGGAACTCTGCATTGCTTTACAAGTTCTTTTTCAACAACTTACAGGATGCAAAGCCACGAGGTAATGTATCTCTGTCTAGTTACGTAGCGGTAGTTTTTGATGTGTGACGACAAGCAATGCGGGGAAAAGTTATTATCGTAGTTGTAGACGGCTATATATCGCTACTTACAGCCCGGCACTCTCAGACGTGTAATATAAATAATAAAATAATATAAATTTGCTCTAGTTTTAATTGTCTTGTTCCTGAAGTTGAATATCCAGGCCAGTCCAGCCCTGTACGACCCGACCAGGAGGCTAAAGAATAGCATTTATAGATAACCTATTTAGATGCTATAAAACTCATCGATAAGTGTGTATTTCGATCAGGCATACATCTAAAAGTGAGACTTTTTTGTAATTACTTAAAAACTCCTCACAGTCTCTTTAACTATTATAACCTTGCTTAGTGCATGATTATTACTTGAGTTTCCTTACCTCTGCATGCTTATTAACAGGGTGAAACACAGCAGTGCAAACATGGAGAAAAAGGAAAACGATGAATGACTCAAAACGAAAATGCCACAATCATATGTTGAAGTTGAACTGTTAACATTGAGCTGTGATTGGCTTGATGTTTACAGAAAATTGCTGAATTTCTAGTGTGAGCCCAGCATAAAGAACTTCTCTTGAGATGTTGCAATAACAGATTTTGGATGACACTCTAAACCTATACCTCTGACTTCCAAAATGTGATCAGTTCATCTTTGAGTCAGAGTAGACATGACAGGATTTGTAACCTTCAAAATGAATTGAGTTCAGCCTGAGTGAGCATGTTTTGATTGATTATAATCCCCCACAGTGTTTTTAAAGTATCGGGATGACAGAATGGCCTACAGCAGGAGTTATCAACCTTTTTTAACCTAAGAGCTACGCTTAAAATGAGGAGTATTATGGAGGGTTACTTGCTTGATTTTATGTTTTTACATAAATAATGTTATACTATAACCAAAAACAAGTATAATGCATTCGATAGGCTGGATACAAAACTGCATGTTCATGTTTTTACTTTTAATTATTATCAACAATTCCTTTTAAAGCCCATTTACTTATTTTTACAACCGCTTTTTACATTATATGAGAACATAAACTTACACATATCTTTGATTACTTATATTTTTGTGTCTGCATCAATGTGAACTTTGATCTTTACAGGCCAAACTTTAGGAAAATCAGATATTTTTTAAAATGTAATGAAGTTACATTTCTAATTTTTGTTTGTATGTTTTGTATATATTACCTCCACCAAGGAGGTTATGTTATTGCCGGTGTCTGTTTGACTGTTTTGTTGTTTGTTTCTCTGTTAGCAACATAACTCAAAAAGTTATGGACAGGTTCAATTAAATTTTCAGGAAATGTCTGGATTGGGACAAGGAACAAATGACTGTCTGGATCCAGGAATTTTTTTTAAAGGATTCTTTAACATTGCGAGATCGGACCATTTTTATCATTTGTGCATATTTGTATGTTTTCATGGGCAAGGAATCTAAATATTTTGATGAAATAAAGGTAGAACTAATATTTATGGTGAAAATGACAATATGGATGAGGACTGTGGCGCTGGCGGAGGTCTGCGCTCTCTGAGTGCTTTTCTAGTTATGTGTGATTTATAACCAAGCCTTGAAATTAAAAAAAAAATCAATTTATTTTAAGTTCTGTGATGGTAACATATTATTTATGTCCCTGAGAGCACCTCATATGCTTCCTGCAGGCACCTTTTTGGATATCCCTGGCCTAAATGGACACATACATTGCAGGCACAAAGGCATAAATATAAATGAAAACAGCCACTGAACTCATCCGTGCCATCAGAAGCAACATTTAAACTTGGTATTTTCACAGAAATCCTTCACAGTCCTGCAATTTCACAGCTAAATGTGAAGTTGTGTGTGCCAGCTGCAGCACCTTCCAAGCACCGTAAGGCATGGGGAGGGAGGTTAAAATTTAATTTTCATCGCTTGAGCAGCCAAAACACACCCTGTTCAAGAGTAATTCTGAGATGGCAGAGGCGCTTTTGGAGTGTGTCAACATCAAAATGTGCGAGTCAGGAAATCATACGCTGAGGGGAGGGAACAAAGCTCAGCAGCACTGCAGCCTTGGCGAGGCGTTCACTGTCTTCCTGTTCTTTCTTGTCTGTTTCCTTGTAACGTCTCTCCTGTGGCATTCAGGCGATTTCTGCATTCTTCAACACGTGATGCCAGAACACACCCCCTCTCCCTCTGATTATTCTACAAACCCTAATATGTCAGTGTTTATTTTTATACTCTACTGCTGTTCCTCATGTTTCCACAGAACAGACTTTTATTGGGTGTAAGGGCCAGAAAGCCTCATGTGAAACATTTTGTCCTCCCTTGATTTCAGTCACAACAGCTTAAACTCGACGAACCCTGATCAGAGAAAATCACATTTCAATTAGCGGCACCGCCACTGGATGCCATCTCCCTTTCCCCCTCTGAGTGTACAAGCCTTACAAGGTTGACATGATTGCCTTAAAAGAGAATATTCAATGTGCTGAGAAGAAATTCATCTTTCTGAGGAGGGAGGAGGAACAACACAGACTGTGTCGGCCTCCTATCCTCAAACAGAGGAGCTTTAAGGTTCCCTGCAGAGTTTTTTAATGCTGGAGGCACTAGGGAGCACTGTTCTCTGTTTTATACGTTACTGCTGCTCTGCTTGTATTCGCTGGAGGACCACAGAGGGAGGGAATGCAAATGAGAGGGGTGAGACGAGGAGACAAAGGCTGCAAAAGTGAAACTACGAAACATAATCCATCCTAGAAGAATTTACTTTGAAGGCAGCAGTGTCTGGACTACAAATGTGGGAGACTTTGAAAAATCAATCGGTGAAAATGCTGCTCTGAAACTTTATAGGAGCATATGTTATAAAACAGAAGGTAAATAAGGAACAGTTACTGGAATATCTTTATAACAGCAACTTTCAAGATAATTTAAAAAGAAGAAAAATACAGAAACAGAAAGAATAAGAATTAACTACTAATGCACATTAGGAATGCATGATAACTGATTTTTATCAATACCCAATATGCAGACGGACATTTCTTAACTCATTATCACCAAATACCAACAGTAATATTGGCAGTAATTTTCATATCTGCAGATCCAAATAATTAGCTTTTTAGGAAAACATCTGCCAACACAGACGTTCTTCTGATAATATTGAGCATACCTCACAGTCACAGTCTCAGCTTGAGGTGTAATGTTCTCAGAGCTCAGGGTTGAGTTTGTATCTTGATTTTTGGGTCACAGTTTGGCTCAGTTTTGTTTTGTTATGATGCAAAGTATGATTAAAAACATTGTTAATGCATATTCATGCTTTTGCCTCATGTGATAGTTAAACTGGACAGGAGTTTGCAATGCTATATCCTCGCTGTCAGGCACAAACCTCATATTATAACACCTTCATACTGAATAAATGAATATTGAATCACCCTGATAGCAGTTATTTTAACTTAAGTTTGGTTTAAAAATTCTTAAATCCACTTCTGATCATGAAAGGTGACCAATAGCACTGTTTTTATGAAAACAGTACAGCAAATGTAGCTTTATTTGGCACAAATGCTGCCAACAATTTTGTACAGTTTAAACATTATTTTATCAATTGGGAAGCAAAAGTTGTCCAGTAATGAATGTGAAGGACTTCCACTCTTGTCACCGTGGTAGAGAGCAGTTGATTTTATATATTATTCATTATTTATTTTGTCAAAGTTCATTGTTCATGATCATGAAAACCCCCCATAAATGTAGAGAAACAGAGCATGTTGTCTATTCAATAAAAAAACATCAATTTTATTTGTTGTTATTAAGGAGAGAAATAATCAACCAAAATAACATTTAAAGGGATCTTTTGAGAAGTTTTCCTTAAACTCTTAATACTGGACATTCCAAATTAAAACCATTATAATAAATGCATGTACTTTGCTCCTCTCCCTTAAAATGACTATATTTTTAGGGGGTAAAGAACATGAACAACTGTGTTTTTTTTTAATTTGCACAAAATAAAAGACCCACAGGTATTAAAATCATTCAGAGGGACATTTGCAGGAAATAAAAACAATCCTGTTCCTCTTAACTTTCTGTTCTGAAGAAAAGAATCACCTTTCAAAAAACTTGATGGAGCACGTTTGGACAGTTTGGCAGCAGAGAGCTTGTTAATCATTTACCTTTGAGAGCCCGTCATCCACCCACACACAGACACACATGCTGCGGGACAGGTGAGGTGAGCTCTGAACTCACGCTCCGGGCCACCTGACAAAGAGCTGGCAGGATGTTTGTTTGTGTGTGTGTGTGTGTGAACTCAGACTGCTTGTGCTATTTGGAGCCAATAATCCACCTCCTGATCTCTGGCCTTCACCTTTCCATTTCTGAGCTGGTCTTTCTCAATCAGCACACGATGACGTCGGGGAGAATTAGCAGGAATCTGGAGTACACGCACATATTACAGGAAAAAACAGGATTGTTCATTTATGTTTCACATCCTTTTTATGAGTTAGACGTTATTCTCCTGCCAGTAATCTGAAACTGAGCACTGACAGAGAGACGGACAATGTGACTAAAAGCAGCTCAATGTGGTCTCACATGACTCAAATCTCTTTCCTGAATGTAAAGATGTTTTACTAACGGGTAGGGCTACAAAAACTTGGACTTTTCAAAGCTAGAAACTTAGATGGGAATTAACAGGATTTTATGGGAATAAATGGGATTAAACCTGAAATTTAAGAAATTAATATTTGGCCCTCATTTTAAATACAGTTGGGGAAATATATTTGAGCACAATCTCGACTGAAACAAGTGTACCGACTTGAGTATATCTCTGCTATTCCTCAATCACATGTACATAGCTCACTGCTTACTGCAGGGTGATAAGGCCACGCCCCTACAAGCACTGTACATTCCTCCATCACGTGCACAGCTGATCTAGAAACCTGGACTACTTAGGACACATGAGCCAAGAGTACAAAGCTGTTGAAGCCACACAGTTGAGCCTGTGAAGTTGAAACTGACTGTTCAGTAAAATAATTAAAACTTGATAAAACTCTACTTTCTCTCTAGGGATGGAAGTCAACAACCAATCCCAGTTGAAAATCATTAACAACTCCATCAAAGTATCAATATCATGAGTCTTTTTGCTAATCAATTCCCTTATCATCCCTTCCACTGACAGGGTTCAGAAGCGTCAGAATTGTGTCTTAATTTTTTACAAAAGGTGCCTACTGCACAACCTTAAGTAAGTGGAAAACTTGCAGAGGCAGTTATCTGTGCTGTGACGTGTGTTTGACGTTGTTGACACTGAAAATCTACAGGCCAACATTTGTCCTCAAGGAAAATCTGCAGAAATTAATAAGGGAATCGTTAAAGAATTGGATCAATTAGCAGGATTGTTAATAGCACTGGTATCGATGAAACCTTATCAATTCCCACCCCGAGCTGAAAGTGTCATTCAAAGCTAATTAAAATACAAAAAAGCAAACAAGACTGTATCCAGCTGTTTTTATCTACATTGGTGTGAAAGTACAAGTTGGTATAAGGGTTTGTTGCTTTTATTAGCATATGAAGATGCACTTGTGTACATTTTCTGTCTATTTTGAAGTGCTCTTTCTTAATGAAAAACTATAAATCTAAGTGTTGTTTTTAATGTATTTTGTGCCTTTATTGATAGGAGAGAGACAGTGGATAGGCTTGTGTAAGTGGGTGAGCGAGTAGGGGAAGACACTCTACAAACTGGTAACAGGCTGGATATGAACTCAGACCGGCAGATGTATAAATACAATATATGGGACGTGCATGGTTGCTAACCACTCCAGTCAAACCAGCACCCCAAATTTAAGTTAAAAAAGAAAAAGTTCTACTTCATTAAGGAGAAGCACGGCCCCATCAGCATCCATTAAAACAGAAAGAGTTGAAGCTACAACTGAGGTGACAGCAGGAAGTGACTTCACTTATAAAGGTTGGCATGGATGCTAACAGCTTTGATAGCAGTTTTATCAGATCTGAACCACACGTATTTATTAAATGGAAATAACACTACAAACTTCTCTACAGAAAGGATGGTTCACGTTCTGTTGCGCAGTAGCACCTGCCTAAAATATCATTGGTACCCATCCATCAAGCATCAGTGATGTCAGGGAGGTGAGGTGTCTTCGCAGAACCCAAAGAATACTGAAACACAACAACACACACCCCAGCCACAGCCTGCTCCCCCTGCTGCCATCAGGTAAAAAGTACAGAGGTATCTGCCGTACCACCAGACTGTAGGGCAGCTTCTTCCCTTAGGCTGTGAGATTACTTAATGCACCACTCCTCCATGTTTAATGGTTTTGTTTTTTCTGTAGTCTGTTGACTGGTCGGGATGGAGCCATAGTTTAATTACATGGTGCAACCTGTTGTATAACAACAAATAAACTACCTTGAATCCTTGTACCCTTGCATTATCTGACTGGCTGTAATAAATGTTGATTGACAGAATAATCATCCAATCACATGCTGGATATGCTTGTGAAAGGATCCACTCTCTTCAAACACTTTCTTTGGGCTCTTTCCCAGATGGAGTAGTGAAATATTTTGAATGGTCCGTCTGGTGTTTCATGTTACCTGACCCTTGGTTGAGGTTTACATGGCGAGAGCTGCTGCACTTTAACCCTTGGGGCTGTTAGCTGGCTCAGGGTCTCACCGAACACCTCCTCTTTGCTGGCCCGTTTATAAGAGATGGCACCTGGTTGACTGGATCAGGCTCTCAATCTGATTCAACACCTTTTATTTTCCCCTGTCTGCTCCTGTTACATTTCTCTGACTGAAACAAACTGCATTACTAACATCATTAAATCTTCTGCCTTAACTTCTCTCGCTCGTAAACACTGTCGCCGTTGGACCCTTTCCCCACCTCTTCGGCAAAGCTCACGGGTAAAATCAATCATACATTTTCTCAGGCACTTTACTGCCTCATTGATCCACTAACAGTGACGAAACATCTTAAAACCACAGCCTGACAGTGTGATTAAAACACAGCAGACTGCTGAGATAACAGAGAAGTGAAATGAAGACACTTTTGTGCTTTGAATACAGAGGAAGAGAGTAAGGACAGCAGAGGAGGAGGAGGTTATGAGGTGATTGGTGTGCATGTTTGTGCGAACTAAAGCATTTAAGAGCCTGATTAAACCGGTTAATAACATACAAGCAGAGAGATCCAATATAGAGCAGGCAGTGCTGCCACAGATGGAATCACACAGCATCACCACCTGATCATATCTCAACCTCCTACTTGATATGCAAATAGCCTTGATGACGTTTATTGGCCTGATAAAACATCAGCTCATAGAAAATGATCATGCAGACTTGCAGCAGACAAACAGGGCAAGCGCTAACTCCTGCTGTCAACAAGCCCTGAGACTAAAATGTTTACTTAATGACAAAAATCTCCCTGATCACACAGCCTGTTTTCACTCTAAACAGCCTCCATAACAGATAAGTCTACAAAAACAGAGAAACGGCGTGTTCTGTGGTCAAAGGGTGTTTCTCATTGCACAACCTTGTCCATCCTACTTCTCTCACTCACGTTGCTACCTCGCATCTCAGCTCCTCCCAGCGAGGAATTGAAAGAAAGAAAACAAGGAAGAGGCAAATATAAAGGAGGAACAATATACCAAACCAGAAATCCTTCATTTCAACAGTCTGAGCTGTCAGGTGTTTGTTATGTTAGGGTCAGCTGACTGGCTGTCGAACACAACACTACACAAGCAACGTCTGATATTAAAAAGTGAATAAACATGATGGCACAATAATGTAGCCTTATATAAAACAGCAGTTTGTTTGGGTATAAATCCTCCTGTGTGAAGTTTCAAGATTATGCTGCATTCACACTGGACGCCACTTGTACTACCTCAGCGATCACTCTCCATGCAAAGTCAATGTACAGCCACGATGGGGCGAGGCTAATCCTCCTGAGATGCGACAGCCGCTTTTCCCACTACCACATAGCGTGTCGCCCAATGTCAAAGTAAATAAAAAAATATCTTTTCAGACAATGCCGTGCGTGGCTGTGCGGCAACAGCCAATCAGTGATGTGTGCATGCGTGACGGTACCCTACACGGACAGTTTTTCATACGCACTACAGAGTAACAATCCATGTCCGTGTGGGAAACATTAGTCAGTGAGGACATTAGTTCCGCCTAGACGGACCGCAGAAAACTTACAGATAATGCTGCTGCAGGGCATCAGCTGCAGTGTTTTGTGTTTGATAAGTGAATGAAAAAGACACAGCTGGAATAATGTCCACTTATACGTCCTATTATATGATACATGATATGGTCATGGTAAAACTCGAACGGACGTGACGTCACCGAGTGATGGCCGACAGCAACGGTGACCAAAATGAGGTATTTATGGACGCGTGACGCTACATCAGTGGGCGACGCAATTTCGGTGGCTGGGTCACTTGCGGTATGAACACAGTATTAGATCCACTCAGCCAGAAAAGACTGTCTGAAAAACTGATGATCAGAGTGAAAGTATGGCATTTCGCCCAACGCCACACCTCTAAACGGATCCCCTAATGTTGGAAGACTTCCCCAGAGGAGACACTGGTGTATCCTCCACCTCCTCCAAAAGCCTCCTCTCTTCTCCACCCTCACCTCCATTTCAATCAATCAATCAGTCCACAGAAACAACATCATTTAACACAAACTGACACGTTAGACCAGTTAAACCCATCTTAATGGAAGTTCAGCTAAATGTTGTAAAATTAATCAACAGAATTCCTCTCCAGTTTATAATCATTATGGATGTTAATGTTTATATTAGATTGATCTCTCTATCAATAGGTGTATTGACTATACATTCATAGTAACAATCTTTCCAATCATACAGACATAAGGTCCCTCTTGAATATGAGATGCCACATCTCAAGGGCTGAACCTTGAACAAAATTATAATCAGCAAAGACAAAATGGTGCTAAACAGATAAAGATCGACACTCTGGGTTCATCATTATTATAAAGTATTACATATTCAACAAAAATATAAATGCACAAACTCAAAAGGTTAAGCTAAAATGACCTTTCCCTTAACATGCCCCAAAATTTAAATTGTGCATTTAAATTTTTGTTGAGTGTATATTTCTGTATACATGCATACATGTGTATTTATAAAATGAGGTAAGTTACTTAGCCTGCTCTATTGCAAAGAGCCTTGAGATAAGACTTGTGATGAACTGGTGCTATACAAATAACACTGATTGGCTGATCTGTTCGTCTAGGGAAATGTCTTTTTTGTATAAAAGCATGATTAAAAAAACATCTATGAATTAAAAAATAGCTTTTTCTCCTCTAACCCATTGCTCTTCTTGAAAAAAAGATGCCTAAAACACTTCAAAATGAAAAAGATTTTTAAAAAGACTTAAATGACCAAGTTGTCAAAACCAAACCAAGCCAAGAACATGAGCAAAACTGAGGTGCATACCAAACCAATGGTTAAGTGTGTTGTTGCATCCTATCTCTGCACTGGACTTTTATACTGACCAAACAACAGTATTACATCACACTGGTAGGTCAGTTTTGTTTAGATGCTGAAGAGACCTTTAAATCTTACTGAAGCGGTGTACAAAATAATGACTCTTTCATATGATCTCAAACTTTTCCTTGGTTCTAAAATGAAGATCTGCTGTTCTGCCAGTCACTCATATCTGACTGACAACCTCTGCTGTTTGAGTGTTTCAGCCGCAGGAGCTTCAGGGTTGTTCACCTTTGATTGTCTCACTCAGGATGCAGAGTAACACAGGTGTAAACAGGGTCTTTGTGTCACACTCCTCTAGCTAGAGTCTCTACGCGTGGGTGTGACGACAAATACAGCTGCCGTGAGAAGTGGCTCTACAGGATGAGAGCTCTTCACTACTCCACATGACTCTTGGGTTCACTGCACAGAGGGGAACTGGGCTCTAAGGAGTCACAGCGGGGCTACGAGGAGACATCCAGACCCACCTGCAGCAGTCCCCAGAGAGAGAAAAGGGTGACATTGGCTCGGTTTTCTCTGAGTATGGTGACGGGCAGCAGTCCAAGTCGCTGTCCTCGTCCATAAAGCACACGGGGGCCAGGTGAGCACCTTTCCTGGCTGGGGTTCCCTTTGTAGAAGCACCAGACTCCTCAAAGACCTCGTCATCTCCCAGAAGCTCCTCCTGCGGGAACCCAGCCTCGCTGCCTTCCAGCAGGACGCTGGAGGACTTGGTGATGTGGAGGTGGG
The DNA here is from genome assembly GCA_036419115.1 of Scarus forsteni. NCBI lineage: Eukaryota > Metazoa > Chordata > Actinopteri > Labriformes > Labridae > Scarus > Scarus forsteni. Next base: position 26,759,826 of record JAZDUH010000327.1, on the reverse strand, counting down.
AGGTGTAGCTGCCCAGGCTGACCGAGGTGGAGGAGCGGGAGAAAGGGAGGAGGATGCGGAGGAAGCTCGGAGAGGGATTGGGATGGAGATGGTTGCTTAAGTGAGGAGGAGGAGGAGGAGGAGGAGGAGGAGGAGGAGGGACGAGAGAGGTTGCTTGAGGGACGTCCAGCATGTATTTGTAGTTGTTGGTGAAGGAGGGAACAAGATGGGGGTGTGTGGGGTAGGTGGTGTTTGGGTTCTGGTGTGTGGGTGATGGAGCCAGCTTGCCATTGAGCGTGTGCGCTCTGCGGTCTGCATGGTTGGGCAGCACGGGCTCGGGCTTCAGCTCCAGCTCCCCCTCGGAGCATGTTCGGTCTATAAAATGCAGACCCCGACACAGGCTGTCCACGCGCTGACCCACGTCGTTCAGAGAGACAGAGAACCTGAGCGAGCCGTTTGTGCGGATGTTGACCGTTGAGGGGCGGAGCAGGGAGAGCCAGTCCCGCTGTTTGACATTTTTGGATGCTGGCAGGGCGTCCGTGCAGAGAGTTGTGACTGAAACTCCTCCTGACCCCTGACATGTTTTACCGTTTGAGTTCAGAAGAACGACTGCAGTCTGCTTCTGACAGTCCTGATCCTGACTGCTGCTGTATGTGTGTTTGTGTGTGTTTATGAAAGAGGGACAACACCACAGAGGATAAGACAGCAGGAGAAGGAGCAGGAAAGGACAAAAAGAGAAATGGAAAAGACATCATGCATTTGAAATAACAGGAAGCAGAACAAAAGGAGATAAAAGGTTTGGGAGCTTTGTATTTTCGTGATAACACGACCAGAGATGAGCTTTTATAGACGGCTTATTGGAAGTCCCTGGCAAATTCATACATCTGAGTTTGTTAGCTTGATGCTAACACATGATGGATACTGCCACTGAGGAGCTAACAGATTTAGCATTGCCTTCACACCCTTGTTTGAATCCAGATGTGGCCCCAGGACTTCTTTCTGCTATTTGTTAAAAGTGTGAGATAGTGAAGTTTCCCACAATTTTGACAATTACTCACTCTGCAATGTTTCAAATGCCTTGGCAGAGGTTTGTGCGCTTGGGGCTCTTCTAGTTTGTTTCTGCAGCATTGTAAAATAGATTTAACAGATGTTGTCCAGGGGTAAAATCACATGAAATTTTTTTAAAAAAATTTAGATCATGAATTGCATAAATTCATACTTTTAGACCACTTAAACCCAATTTAAATGTAGTTCAGCTACAGTAGATGCTGCTATATTAATCAGCATCTTTCCTCTCTAGTTTATAATCATTATAGATGTTAATGTATAACGATAAAGCATTGTATTCATACCCTTCTTTTCCTTCATCGTACTAATTCATATGTGTAATTTAACTGATTACTGACCCAAAAAAAGGCTATATGCATAGATGCATAAATCATGATTAGTTATGTGTATCAAAACTAGTTCCAGTTGAGAACTGATAGATACCTAAAGGACACAACATTTATAATAATTTGTCTTTAAGCTCATCAATTTCTTTTATTTTGCTCTGTTTGCGTTAAAAACCTGTGATGTCACATTCCCATCAGAGGCAGCTGTCAGAGACAATACCAAAGAAGCCAAAGATGTGCACATGCTAGACAGGAAACAGAAGTGTCAAGCACTGTGGTGTGATTTTCTCAAGAAAGGGTTGTGCAACTTGCAGTTCCTGTGAAGAACTCAAAAATCTCTACCTTGCCTTTAACTGGGTAAGAAAGCAGCAACTAAGCTTTTAACTGGTTTAGCAGGCGACATCACATCACCCCCATTTTAGCTTCCCTTCATTGGCAGAACTGATTTTGAGATTTCACTGCTCACATTCAAAGCACTTAAACTGAAGACCTCCTTTGATGCTGACCAGAGAAATCTGGATCTAACCAAAATTCACTTCATAACCATGGCTAATAGTTACTTAATACTGATCATTGATATCTGTGACAGTTTTAGGACATGGCTACACTTAAGGCCATTTCATGCTGTAATGTTAACGCCTCTACTGTGAAAACCCCGGACACAGAACGTCGAAAAGAGGTTGATCCCCTCTTTGCTCCATCTCCTCAGGTAGAAACAGAGGCATTAAAACAAATTACAGGACAACTATGAACCAGTTGAGTCAGAAAGAAATATGTGACTGATACCTGAGAAATAAGAGATGAGGTGAGCAAACCACGTTTATTTTGGCAGAGCTGCAGTGAGCACAAACAAGATGTCTAACTAGCTCAAGAGAAAGCACTACAGGCAGCTCATCAGCCGCTGTAGCTTATTAAGTGCATCATTTCTTTGATACTGAAGCTTCCCCAGTGCACGTTCTACAGGTACCCACCCACTATGGTTCAGCACTGCAGTAACCGATGTGAACTAAGAGACTGAAGATGCCAATTTTAAGCAGTAGCGAAGTAATATGAATTTCTCAATGCACAACATCAGCATGCTTCCTTATGAAACATATGAATTATGAAGATTGTTATGGTTATCAAAACTGAAATAGAGGGCATAGACAAACATTAATAGCTCTTTACATCTAATTCAATTGAGCAGAAGACATAGATTAACCTTAATAAAATGTTACATTCAATAAAATGAAAAGGAATACCTCAACAAACATACTGTACAAAACAAAAAAATAAAGTAAAAGTTACTTTGATTTAAATGCAAATCTTTCAGCTTTTAACTGTAAATTAAAAAAAAAATGCTGGCCTTGGATTCTAGATAACTTCAGAAACAATGAAGGCATAGCCCCATCTCTTGCTTAAACCACCTGACAGCAACAGAAACAATGGTGGAATATGGTGTTGCGTTTATTCCGCAGAAGCTTCTGAGTTTGCTATGGCTTAACAGAAAAATCTTCTGTTACTCTACGATCAACGTGAAGAACAAGTGGACATAGGGAACAGCATATGGCAGTGTTTCTTTACATTTCTCATGATGTATTTGCATGCTCCATGTCTTCTTCTCTGTTTTTGGTGTCTGTCTGCAGCGGTGTTACAGCGACATGAACAGGCCTGGCATATTTACTACACTAAGGCTGGGAAATTAAATTGACATTAAGATTCTGTAATTGTTGATTATTTTGATTATTTTCCCTGTGTAAGTCACATGACTGTGCCCCTTCCATACAGTCTTCGTTCACTTTCGCCAAGAGCGATGGACGTCCCACCAACATGGCGGTGACAAGCACTGATCTATTAGAGGACCTTGTAGCCAAGAAAACTACCGTCTCCGTTGTTTTGGATCCTATGCAGAGGACATCGAGCAGAAAGAATTTAAGTGTGAATACTGAAGGGAAACCATTTTGACAGCCATCTTTATCACCACTCATTTGTTCCGGCATTGCATTAAATAATCGTTGATTAACCGTAATTGAGGTAAGGGCTTCAATTAATCAAGATATTGAGATTAGGTAAAACCGCCCAGCCCTATTCTACACTGTTTTCAGTGTTTTCACGTGGGTGGATACAATTCTTAAAACAATGCAGCCTTTACAGAGAACCTTTTATATACAAAATATGTTGTCCTTTGTTTCTTAGCACTGTTTCACCAGACATTAGTCTTACTGTGTTCTCATACTGTTTTTATTTTAGGGGAGTCAAGTGGCAAAAATAATGGTCAGAATAAAGTCAGGCAGTAAAATCACTGCCCGCCCCTCACAGCTACATGAACAAAGTTAGCTGAAAATCCATTCACACAGAGGCAGGGCAGTGTGTTGCTGAAGGCTAAAAGCCAAACCAACATCTCCCACTGATAGCACTCTTCAGCAGTAATGGACTCATTAATAGATTCAATTTAGGGGCCTCAAGTGTTCCCATCATTGTGGACATAAATCACATCACTGGCAGCCAGAGTGAAGTGTGTTTGAAGTGGTCCGTACCTGCAGATGTCCTGGCTGGAGGGTGAAACCGACGTCCTTGAAAAACTGCATGGAGCGTTGACTGAAGTCGGGCTTCCCGCCTGAGGAGCAAATCAAATGCAGACAGATGTAAATAAAAGAAACACACACTGTTATATATTCAGCAAACAAGATTAAATCATATTTCCTGCGTTGCTCGAGCAGACAGGTCCTGTGTGGTGAGAATTATCGAGCTATCAGGGCCTCAATCTGATCGGCACACAAAGAGCGAAAACACGGCTCGTGCTGATACGCAGGACGATGGGAAGGAAAAACACAATACTGGCAGTTAATCTATCTGATTAGAGCAACGTCGGGCGAAATCTGTCTCAGTGCGTCACCGAGCGAGCAGAAACACCAGGCTGCCACGGAGGAGACAGCCTGTGAGACAGAGGGAGGGATATGAAGAATGAGGCGCGCAGACAGACACAGCTGGAGGACGTGAATCTGAGGACTTGTTCAACCTCCACAGAGACTTTACAAACAGATGCGCCTGCAGCTACGAGACTGGGATAACAAAAATAACAACTCTGTGTGATGCTTTCACCAGAGACTATTCAGCAAAACTGTACACTTAAAAGGACCTTTGAAAACTTCAGGAACATTACCACAAATAAGAATTTCAGAATCCCAATTGTTTTAGTTTTTTGTTTTTCAAATCAATTTTTTTTTGCCCCTATCAAAACTATTCCTCTAAAACACCCTCAAGGTGCAAAATTGAAAGACAACTTCACAATGGTGATGATAAAGATTAAAAGAAAGTAGGCAAGATTTCCCTCTCAGTCATTGCTGAAGGCTTGATAGTTTGCAGTAGGAAAAAATTATATTGCAATATTTTCCCCTCAGCAGGTATTATCTGTGATTTTTTAGACCCTGACCAGCACAGGGTTTGAACCAGCAACCTTCTACCTGCATTACCTGCTCTGCCCCAAAGTGCGCACAACTGTAGGAAATTATTAACATCCATGATGCTTTATTTATTTATTTATTTTATTATTGTATTTTTGGGGCATTTTGTGCCTTTATTGATAGGAGAGAGACAGTGGATAGGCTTTTGAAAGGGGGAGAGCGAGTAGGGGTAGACACTCTGCAAACTGGTCACAGGCGGGATTCGAACCTGGACCGGAAGAAGCATGTACATGGAGTGCTAACCACTCCGCCAAACCAGCACCCCAATGATGCTTTATAACAATAAATCTGACACATGGTAAAATATTTAACACATTTTTGCATTTGCATTGCTTATTGATGGCATTTAAAAGAAAATAAATATATTAACTGTATTATATATTTATATTTTTTACAGAAAAATTCATTTCAGTATTCCAATTTATCTATTTATCTAGTTTTTGTTCTTTACAGGCTCAAATTTACCTTCAATGTTTTTAAAGATAAGCCGTCAATTTCTTTGGAGATCCAATCTTAACTATTTAATGTTGACAGAAAATATATATTGTCTTGAATTTGAGCTACTGAGGGTTTGATATGTTGATCAACAAAAAGTTTGAATTAAAAATAAAAAATAAAGTTGACTAAGTTTGCTGCTGTGAACCAGTGGGCTTAAACTGGTCACACTGGTAGGTCTAATCAAGAGGGAGTGGGGACAAGATGTGGAGAGACCGTAATTCCACAGACTTTTTGTCTTGTTCATAGAAGTGCTCGATCACACAGAGGAGACAGTTAAAGATCTTGAACTGAGTCTCCTCTGCCTCGACCTGGTCTACTTTCTGTTGACAATTCACAGATATTAAGATGCCAATTTGAACAAACACAAGATCCAGATTTTGTATATATTATATACCTTACTTTTGGGAAAAAAAAACAAACTTCTGCTTTATTGTCATGGACTTTTTGTTCTGCTCACAAAGGTGCTCTGTGAGGAGACATGTTAAAAAAAAGCACAAATGGGCACAAACAAGTGGAAAAATCAGAAAATAGCCTCTTAAAGCAGAAACCCTTGTGCAGTGTACCCTCTAAAAAGTGAATTAAACAGAAAAATATTAAAAAATACAAACAGATATGTTACAAGCAGAATATAAAAAAACTAACAGGCTGAAAAACAATAAAATATTTTATATACAGTCTTTATTTAAAGAAAATGCTCCTTTTAAACCTTTTGTTTTAACAGACAGGATGGTAGATACAAAGGCCTACCTGAGAGTTAAACCTAACTTAAAAAAACTAAGTAAAGGAGACAAAGGCTACTTTTCTTGCACTCTCTTCTCCTCTCAGTTGCAGTCACTAATAAAATTCTCTTGTGTTCATGGAAATTGATATTGACCTTAATCAGGCTTTCCATGCTGGACTAAATGAGTTTGATTAGATTGTCTCCTTGTCTGATCACTTACTTCCTTTGGACCTGCTTCCCTGTCCCTGCACTCACTGACCCTGTGTGGACTAAAACAAAGCAGAGCATGTTGTCTGTTTCTTAAAAGCAGGTGATTGGATGATTGTTCCATCTATCACATTTATTATGGGCCAATCAGATAATGTTGTAGGCGGGAGCTACTGCAGCATAGAACATGATCCAGTCTGTAAAACAAACTTGTAAATTTGACAGAAATGACGTGAAAATATCCTTTCTGTAGAGAAGTTTTTACTGTTATTTCATTTGTTTTTCATTTAATAAAGAAATGTGGTCTAGGTCTGATAAAACTGCTACTTAAGATGTTAGCATTTATGCTAATCTCTGTAAGAGCAGTCACTTCCTTCTGTTGTCTCGCTCGTAGCTCCCACCGTACGCTGCTTTGGACTGAGCACAATCATTCAATCTGTTTGATTATAAGAACCTGATGTCTGTTGCCACACCCCCCAACCCCAACAACTTTTAATATTAATAAAATACCACACCCTTAATCAAGCTTTTTTGGATATCTTTAAGCTCATTATATCATTTTTCATTGGAAGTTTTCTTGGAGGTGGAGGTCCGAGCAAACCCCAAGGCCCGTTTTAAAGGCAGCTCAAGTATTTTTTTGGGAATAATACTTGTTAACAACTCTAAGTTAGTCATTACACCTTCATGTTTCAAATGTTTTTAGGACATTTGACACTTTTGTCTGCATTTTTGTCTGCATCACTTAAGGAAACAATTGTGTTGGTGGAAGATCCTGTAGTAGGGATGGGCAACTGGAAGCCCCGGAGCCACATGTGGCTCTTCACCTCACTCAAAGTGGCCCACCAATAATTTCCACGAAAAAATAAAAAAATAAAATAAAATTGGAAGTATCAATAAAACATAACAAGTGCTGAATATGCTTAAATATTTCTGCCAACCTCAGATTGCTGACACATGTTTTGTTGTGTGCAAGTCACAAAAAAACTTTGCTAGGTTGAACCTCTAAATATCTTTTATGAAACCTTAAAACAATATATATTCATAGTAAAGACTATATTTGGAAACAATGGTAAAGATTTCTGTGTGCTCTAAAAACTGGTAAACATTTATTCTTTTATTGCAAAGAAGCTTAAATTGGCTTTAGTTATGCGTCATGCTTGTTAAATCTTGAGTAATTTATTTTCTTTGAGTTTATATATATTAATGTTGGTATAATCCTTTTTGAAGCTTTATAATTGCTATTTTTTGCAGGTTCAAGCCCACTCTGAACCATTAGTGAGTGAATTGGTGTGAATGATGGGACCTGTGGTGTAGTCTAGAGATGAGAGAAGCTCTATATAAGCTCAAGTCCCTTTCCTATCTTACCATTTCAAAAAAACGCAGTCTTCTCCATTTATCACAGGAACTGTTTTCTCAGAATGCTATTAAATATTCTTCAAGCAAATATTTTCCTTAAAGGAGGCCTACCTCGCACTATGAAAACTACTTCTTCAGAAAATTCCTTGATCTGCTTCTGCTGATTTCTGACCTACCTCTGAAAATTTCATCCAGTTCTATTCAAAACTAACAAGCTAACAAACTAACTAAAGAGAGAAAGTGTTGCTTTGCTAGTCCAGTGCCAATAAAGGGAGTGGTTTGAGTGTGTGGAAGGAGAATTCAGGACACTTCCTTCCTACAAAAGGAGCCAGTTGTTGGTCAAAGGGAAAAGGAGGCATGCTGGAGTTATCTGTTGTCTTAGTCAGGATACCTTTCCCCCATTGCTTCCAGTCTTAATGCTAATAAGCTAACCTCCTGGTTTAACGCCCTGACATTAGCTGCATCGATCTCCTTGTTCAGCTCTCAGCAGGAGGGCCAATAACTTATTCCCCAAATGAAGAACTATTGTTTAAACAGTGTATCAAGCGTCCCACAGCTCTCCTCTCTGCCAGCTCACAGACAGGCTGTAAAGGATGGGACCAGATGGTGTTTGGGTTTCTAACGTAAAGACAAGGGGGGCCTGCTAATTTCAATAAGAGACTAATTACATATTGATTACATTTCTAACTAAGGGGGAATTTATAGCTCGAGCTCTGACACCAATCAATAAAAAAATTCAATGTCCAGCTCTGCCCTTCGCTCTGCTTTTTTTCTGTCTGTACATAAAGAGCCTCGCTCACACATGCCGCTCCTCCTCTTTCTATTTTTGATCTCAACTCCTCTCCAAGGTTGCAGGCTCTCTGAATCTTTTAATTTATCTTACATTTTAATTCCATTTTCCAATTCATTATCACAATTTCAGCTCTCCAGCAGAAGTCTGGGCTTCAGATCTAAAACAAAGAGTCGGCGCTGAGCGGCAGAGAAAAGACAAAATGGATCAGATCAAAAGCAGCTTCACATTCTGAATATGAAATCTCATTTAACAACATTTTTAAAATGTTAATTTTACTCTTCAACAAAGAATTAAGATAAGTGGGTGGCATATGGTTTCTCCAGTATATTTTTAAGAGCCTGTAATTTGCATGCAATCTCACCAAACAGAAATAAGTCATATAAGTAATTGTACTTATATGACATCTTATGGTAGCTAATCCTGGACTGTATATTGGTTTGGGTCTTAATATCTTTGTCTGTGGTATCTGTATATTAAACATGGATGTAGTCTTGGTGATGCCACTTAGTTCCTGATGGGGGTCTCCATGATGGAAATGCCCACTCACCATAGCTGTTGGTCTGGAGTTACGTCTGGACTCGGGTGGTTAACATCTAAAAAGGGGTTGCTTGTGAATCAAATCAGATGGAAACCTAATTATGCAAAAACATATTTTATAAAATCAAAACAGCAAAAAATGTATCGCTTTAACCTTATACGACGTGAAAAGGGTGGCAAAGACACCAAATCTTGAAATTTGGTATGACACTTGTTACTAGAAATGCTCTGACAGCAAAAACCTCTTAACTTTGCAGTGCAGCTGGATCAATGTCTGTAATCAGACAAGCCAAACACCAATTCACAATGACTGTGCTCGGGCCAAAGCGGTCCGACTCAATCATCAGGAAGCAGGAAGAGGTGATGGCAACAAGAGACAAGAGAGGGAAGATACTGTACATACAGATGAACAGCTCTTTTCCAAAATGCTATAAATCCATTTTACGTAGCAAACATAGCATTATTTACCCAGACTCACCATTGGGTTGGCTGGGGAACTGAACTTTGAAATACAGTTTAAACAGGGATATATAGCTTTCTGGCTTTAAATACTGATAGGACAGGAAGTACAATCAGTATACAAAAGAATAGCACTGAGTAATATATATTTTTAGAAATGGCTTTTATAGCATTTTGGAAAAGAACAATTCAGATATTAGCAAAGATGCTAACAGCTTCAGTGGCAGTTTAATGGGATCTGGATCACATTTCTTTATGAAAGGCATACACCAACTGTTTTTGTTTTCATAGCTTACCTCCTGAGTTCATGACCAGCTGATAGACAACATTCTTTAAACTGTGTGTGGAGTAACAAGAAAGAGACAGCCAGAGCTTGCTCACTGCTTATTAGCTTCACTCAAACACAGTGAATCAATGGGTAGCATTAGCTTGCCTCTGCCTCCAGTCATCAGATAAACTCTTCAGAAACTCTAAATGGTCCTGTGTGCTTGTTGTGACTCTTTTTTATGTAGGTTTCAAATGAAATACATAAAGCTAAACCACTGCAGACTGTAGGCTAAGGCAGGCTGATGCTACCCATTGACTCCCAGTGTCTGTGCAAAGGTAATTAGCAGTGGGCAAGCTCTGCCCTTCTCTTCCTTGTTGTTGCACGCACAGTCAAAAGAATGATGTCTCTCTGCTTGTCATGGACTCAGAAGTGGGGCAAAGACGCAAAAAGAAAAACAATGTTGATGTATCCCTTTAATATTGCAGTTGTCCCCCTCCTGTTGGCTGCTGAAGGAATGTATCTCTCTGTGCTTACTCTGCCAACTCCAATACAATCCACCTTTACAGTACTATAATGATCTACAGTGTCCCTTTACTGCCAAAGTGAGGGTCCCAGAAGTTAAACTAAGAGTTCACGTGCAGCCGTGCATCTGTTAATCATTCATGCTCTCATCTCCTGCGAGTAAACCAAGAGATAACAAACTGTGTGAGTGAGCAGAATCAATCCACACAGTGATGATAAAGCAGTGGATAAACAATGATTAACTTTATAGCTCTATGACTCTTCAGAATTCTATTAAACATCTGCTCACTCAGAAGAACTGCCCTCTTGTGAAACCAGAGCCTCTGATGAGTGAATGAGTGTCTGAGTTTTATGGAGGGGCTGAAACACTGCAGGAGATAAAGTCTCAACAACTGATGGATGATTCTGTCGGCCGGGCTGCCTCTGATGTTTGATTTGTTTTTGAAATTGTTAAGTTAAAAATAAGGTTGTCCAGACTTATATTTATTTCATTCACTTTAGATTTACTCAGCTAATTAGTATTTATGTGCTGATTAAATTAAATGTATTGTCTCATGTTCTGACTGTTTATTGATTCTGGTTACACAATCTCTCCTTCATTTTCATAACTACCTTAACCTCTCCTTAACATTCAAATACTTCCTCTGTGCATGAATCAACCTCTTTATTATCTGTTGTCTTGGTATTTCCTCACATTTTTCTATAACCTTTGCCTCCATTCTTCTCTACAGTCTCACTCTGTACCTGCAGAGAGCTACAGCTTTTATTTTGTAGCCACCAGGGCCTTTCAAAGGATAACCTTTTAAATCTAACAGGGACAATGAATCACTGCCTCCCAGTGAGACGCGGCTAACATGCTGAACAGGACGCTGAATGGACTGGGTGAATGGACATGGATGCTGACAAGATGCTAAAAAGAAAAGCAACAGAGAATATGAATCAAAGTTTCTGACCCTGAAAAAGCTGAAGCCAAATCAAAAAGTTCTCAAGTATGTATGTGTACGGGCCACATCACCTTTTGTAAAGAGAGTTTACCTGGTTTTATCATTTTTCTCTTAAAAAATCAAATCTTACATGGAAAAACAACATTTCAGAGCCCACTAATACCACATTTTCAGCTATTCTAACCTAGTGTTTCCTGCAGACTGATGAAGGTCTTTAAAGTAGAGGTGCTGACTAACAGCAGCTGGATAAAATGTCTGTAATCAGGCAGATCCATTTTGCCAAGCTCCAATCTAGAACATCTGCGCTCTGCCCAGAGCAGCACAGCCCAATCAGAGTCTTCTAGAGCAGAAAGAAGTGAGAGCGATGAGCGAGATGACACCAGGTATAAGTATAGATGCTAACAGCTTCAGAGGTAGTTCTCAGACAGAGAAGGGGAACAAATATAAAACAGTTTTAGCTGTGAGCTAAACAGGGTCAACATTTATTGAACAGTCTAAAGCTGGCTATGTTTTAATTTAGATAAATGAGTTTGAGCAGCATACTTGCTTTGAGGCAAAGTTAGTAGTCCCCGTAAAGGCGATGACCAATGCACTGATCCACTGAGTGTGCTACTGAAGCAATGGTAGGAGGGGTTGGGGCGCAGGTCTGGACCTGCATAGCATCTGGTGTAGTGCACTGGAGGATTTGTAGTTTGAATGGTGAAAGTGCTTTTAAAAGCAGACATATGAAAGCATCTAACAGACTGTATTTAATCATATCATGGGCCGTATTTGGCCTCAAGTTTGATGTGCCTGTCCAATATAGAGTGTGTTTGCGTAATAACATGCTGCTTGCAGTTTTTAGTGGATCAAATTTATTCAATTCTGAAAAATACTGAGCTGTTCACACATTAGTAAAGCAAGATTTAGTATTTCTTTCCATTTTGTCACCAATCTCATGAAAGCAACTGCTTAGCTTCTGTTAGCATACAGGTTTGTATCTATGAACCACAGCAGGAGTTCATGATAAAATAGCTTGACTGACCTATTAAATATGAAACCTGAGAGCACTAAAAATATTGAATGATTAAACTGAGAATGGTATCCAAAAATGTTTATAAAAATAACTCTTCCAGTTGTACCTCTTTCCTGTTATCCTGAATTGACCCTAAGGGTAAGCAGTGACTGATCAGACGGCCTCGTGCCGCTCACTCTCTTCTTTTGTGTCACCTCTCTTTCATAGGTGTAATTTTACAACTCTGAAGTCAAACAAACAATAACTTGTCCGCTTTTCACAAGAGGAGTTTTGTAATGAAACAATTCAAGTCTGTTCTCTCCAAAGACTGAGGCCACTCAAAATGAGAAACGCTGCCAAATTGAGCAATTCGACAAAGAAAACAAAACAACCCATGGTGTGGTCCAGTAAATTAAAAATTAACTCCACTTCATCACAACAGTCATTTGGCTCACTTCCTGTTTTCTACATCTTTGGTCAGCAAAGCAGAGCTGAGCAGCAGACCGGCTCCTGGAGGGTTGTAGAGGACAGGCTCGGGTTGTGAGGAGTCTGAAATGCTGCAAAACGACAGCAGCTTGAATTTTAGAGCAGCACCAGATGTTTGGCTCACTGTCAGCGGCCGTCCACGGAGCTGTGGGTCGCTGCTTTGTGTCGTTACGAGGGCCGTAATAATTTAATCCTTTTCCAAACAGAGTAGGAGGCATCGCACTGCTCCCTGGCACCGTGCTAAAGAGAGAAACAGCTACAGCTAAGCCTTCTGACCTCGCCGAGTGGGAGATCAGCTCCTGCCAAAGAACGGCCAGTTCCGAGTGCACGGACGCTTCAGAGCTGCTTTTATATTCCATACACTGACTAATTTCTATTTGACCAAAAATGATGAATTCTCAGCCTCGGGATCAACTTTTCTTTCAGATTTCTACAAACAACTTCTTTCAGAATCGCTCAATAACAGCAGAATAAACTGATGTCACCCACCTACAGTAGTTATCAGAGATTTAATGACCAGAGAGCTCCTTCAACATTCATGCCTTAAAGGATAAGTCCGGTTCCTGCAGCTTTCACATTGTTTATAGAATGAAGTAGAACAATATACTCACCCAGAAGGCTTTCCTGATCCAAACAGTGCTTCAGGAGATATTTAGATCCAAAATCGAGCGGCGGACATCCGTAAACTGCATTAATCGTCCAAAAACTCATTAGTTTCACCAATATTTCATCATGGTCTGCCCACGCTACTCCTCCACGACAGTCCGGGTCGCTCCAGACATGTTTTGTGACTGTGCTGACCTCTGAACTAAAGACTTTGTTTACGTTTGCCTCCGCGCATGCGCAGTACGGTTCATTGTTTCAGGGGAAGACCGCCGGCTACACGACTTTCTTCTTCCAGTTTTGTGCAAAATGGACGAATATCTATCGGATGAAGATGTTGTGGACGAGAACTTTGAATATGATGGGTGTCCTTACAGTTTCGAGCCAGAGTTTACAGATGAGGAGCTCATCGAAAGGAGAACAGCTGGCCAGAGAGCAGTCTTCAGTTCAGAGGTTAGCACGGCCACAAAAGATGTCTGGAGCGATACAGACTGTAATGGAGGAGTAGCGCGAGCGGACCATGATGAAATATTGGTGAAACTAATGAGTTTTTGAACGATTAATGCAGTTTTAGGAGCGGCGCTATACATGCCCCGTGTGCTACCATTATACGGATGTCCGCCGCTCAATTTTGGATCTAAATATCTCCTGAAGCACTGTTTGGATCAGGAAAGCCTTCTGGGTGAGTATATTGTTCTACTTCATTCTATAGACAATGTGAAAGCTGTAGAAACCAAACTTATCCTTTAAGACCAGCAGCAGAACAGTTACTGCCTGTAACCAGCCAGAAAGTCCATCACACATTTATTTAGTGAAATGACCCCCACTGCTACACTGACTTAGTATTTATTCAAGATGCTTGCTGTTTAAATACCTTCACTGCTTCCAAATCTCTCTAAATGAAGACATTTTAACCCTGAACCTCACCTTTGAGTCTAAAAAGTAAAACATCTGTAAACATTTGCACTCATTTTTATGGTTCTGTCTCTAAATTCATGCATACTGGGCGGGATATTTGCTGCTACTTCTGTTTTAAAAGGAGATCAGAAACACAAAGTTCCTCATTTTCTTGGCTTACCCACAAGATCAGTCAACTGAAAGGCAGTAAAGTGGTGACTCTTTTCTTTCGTTCCGAGAGCCATCACCACTCTGAAGTCTCACATGCAACGACCCCAGTCATCAATATAATGTACAGTGTGCAATATACCCGTCACTGCTGTAGCTGCCTTGTTATAAATCTACCTCAATATTTATCCATTTGTGCAACAAAATCATTCTGTGAAAGTTTGTTCAGTGCAATATATTTATTTTGTGAATATTCAATCATCCTGTGCAATGCAGTACATTTCTACGTTTTTTATCCTGTGTAAAACTCATTTCTATATTTTTTATTTGTTTCGATTTTATATCTTATATTCTTAATATTTAACCCTTTTTACTATTTTATATTGTATACAGAGTTGGATATAATCTTGCATATTTTTGTGTAATTATCTTATTGCTCTCCAATCTCATTGTACATTAAATATAACGTCAATAAAGGGCATTCTGTTCTACTCTACTCTGCAAGAACAACATCTCATCACAGACAGGCACAAAGCACCTTCCACTGATATAAGATAATCATGGATAATTACTCACTTATTCCACAAAGCCTACCAATGGTTGCTTGTTGTGTAGTTCTTGTGTTTACATAGCTAAACGTTTATTAATATTTTTTCATGTAGCATGCACTAATGTCACCTTGCATAACAGCTAGCCTGATTCACTGTCTGTAATCATGCAGATCCATATTGCCAAGCTCCAATCTACAATGTTTATGTTTGGCCCAAAGCAGCATGGCCTAATCACAGCAGGAAAAGGTGGGAGATACAAGCAAGCTGAAAGAGGGAACTGTATAGATTAGCATAGATGCTAACAGCTACAGTAGCAGCTTAATCAGATTTTGACTTTAATGAAATGGAAAAACAAGCGTCAACACTACAAACTCCTCAATAGAAAGGATAATTTTGCTCCATTTCTGACATGTTTTGAGGAGAGTTTGTTTTACAAAGTGGCTCATGTTCTGAAACACAGCAGCACCTGTCTTTAACACTGTCTGACTGGCCCACAGTGAATGTGATTGACAGAATGATTGACCAATCACCTGCCAGATATGCTTTTTAAAGGAGATCATATCATGCTGATGCACGATTTAATACTTACATATAATATAATACATTTGAAAACAAGACCTTCCACCCCCTTAATTTTCAAAAAATGAGATACTGTATTTTTTCTGATATCCTAGAACAAGATTTGATGCCTCTGAAAATAGGTCATTGCGAGATGTCCGCGAGATTTAAATCGTCATGACGACACGAGGTACCTTTCTTTTCATTGGAGTAATCTTATAAAACACTTCCTCCTCTGTGATGTCCGTTAGCCACAAAACCGTCACCGAGGAACACATTCGTCCAGCAGCAGTATATAGATCCCTTGCTCACATTCACTCATTACCAGCTCTGGCCTGTAGGGGGACTCAATATGAGGTCGCTGCTTTGAGCCTGTCGGAAAATACAGTAGAAGAAGAAGGACAAGCTGGCTCTACCCCCGATAGAACTGACCAATCAGAGCACAAAGGGCTGTGACGTTGCGAGGTAACTGTAGGTCATCCTGAGATCCTCGTGCTTCAACGAGAGCTTCATAATGGCCTAAAATGAGGATTTTGATAACGCTATTGCGGGGCAATGAAGGAACTAAATGACTTGTACTGAGGGCAGAAATGTTTTACAGGCATCCTAGTCTGGCATAGTGAAAAGGAGAAACAAGCATGATATGTTCCCTTTAAAGTTTGAACACATTCACAAACACTTTCTATAAGCTCTTTTCCAGATGGACCAATGAAATGATATGAAAGGGTCCATCTGGTGTGTCAGGATAAATAATTGTGCCTTATGTATCGCAGAAGGAAAGAATATGTTTCTTTATAATTGTTTCTAAATGTGTTTCTAATATTCTAAATGATCTGTTATATTTTTTTCATAATAAGGCAGCCCTCTTCAGCAGCTGATTCACAAATGTAATGATGTATTAGTCCAACTTTTGTCTTTTGTTTGAGCAGTTACCTCCTTCAGTGATGAGCACACTGATGGATGCATTATCATCTTTATGAAACAATTCAGCCTTGAGCTAAATGATGCAGCCTGTTTTCCTGTTATTACATAAACCATCTCTCCTGGTGTGTTTGCCTCGTGGTGTCACAGAGGGAGTTTTGCATCCAGCTGGATCCCTGCAGAGTTGCTCTCAGGTGGAAGCTCCTCTTTTTGCGACAACACCAATAGTTCAGCTGCTGTGGCATGAAAAAGAGAACCCTAAACTGGATAAAAAGAGGCATCTCTCTGGGTTTTTGAGTTTGCCCATGCAGAATTATGCAGACTGTAGTGTTATGCCAAGCAGTAGACGTTATGAAATAGCTCTCCGGCCGACTCTGAGGTTATTTATGTAGAGTGGAATCATTTAAGTGGGTCAACAATCAGATACAAGCACATTCAGATTTGATTTGATCCGACACGAGCCAATATGATTCAGCTTGATTCTATGCCACACAAGAGCAGCGCGGGGTTTGTTTGGTGTCCCGATTTTTCAGACTGGATGGCAGATCATGTGGAAACGAATGACAACGATCACGTGTCAGCCAGGATCATATGTTACACAGGCATGAGCAGCGCAAACAGATGAGGCACATGTGTGAGAGCAACGAGTTTAAACCAGCCGTGCATCCATGACGTGGCTTTATCTTTTATTTTACAGCTCTTTGGGGCACATGTGAACTTGACCTACATTTCCTTTTCCTCCAACAAAGCAAAATATTTCAATCTGGAAATACAAATCCTTCAGCCTGCTGGGAGCTGGAAGGCTGCATATACAGTACGCACTGGGTAACCCTCTTCACTCTCACAGACCATGATCAGATTCAAGGAGCTTTAAAGCTGCATTCCCACCGAATGCGACTCTGTGACTAAAATTGCGTTGCCCACTGAAGCCGTGTCGCGTGGCCATAATTACCTCATTTTATTCACTATCACTCGCCGCTGTGGCTCGGTGACGTCATGTCTGCTCAAGTTTCACTCAATCATGTCATAAAATATATAATAGGATGTATGAGCTGACATTATTCCAACTGTATCCTTTTCATTCACTTATCAACTACTAACTGCAGTCCGTGTAGGTGGAACTAATGTTTCCCACACATGCATAGATTGTTACTCTGTAGTCAGGAACCGACACACCACTGATTGACTGTTGCCGCACAGCCACAAACAACATCGCCAGAAGAGATCAACTTTTTCTACTCCGTCAACACACGGCGAGCTAAGTGGTAGCCTTAAACGTGGAAGTCGCATCATGGGAGGGTTAACCCTGCCCCATTGCGGCTGTACATTGACTTTGCATGGAGAGTGATCGAGAAGGAGGCTCAAGTCGTGTTTGGTGTGTAGGTACCCTTAGAGTTTAGCATTTTGAGAATAAAGTCAACTATAAACATTATCTCCTACAACCACCCATGTATGACCTTTTTCTTAAGAAGAAGACAAAAAAACAAAATCAAATAACATAAAAAACAGAGAAAAGACAATGTACACAAACAACAGACACTCAACCTTAACAGAGGATCTAAAACGTAATCACCATGATGAAACACTAATCAGGGAGTGGCAGTAGAATTGCTCGTGGATGAGTCATAGGAAGGACCAAAGCATACAAAATAAGTTCATAATTCAATGTAAGACGATAGTCTAAAGGTAGTTTAAGCTACTGGCTAACAACGCGAGCAATGCTTGATATGTATTGGTCTGTTTTGAGGGGGATGAATGGAATGATCGTCTAATCACAAGCAGCTGTTTTTGAGGTTCTGCCTCTGAAAACATTTTTCAAATGGCTCTTTCCCAGATAGACTAGTGAAATATTTCCGCAGTGGATAAATGAAACTGTCCATCTGGCAGGTTCAGCAGTTGTCACATGGAAATCGATGATTTTTTGTGATCAACAGACTGCAGGGCTTTTAGCTCCGCCCTTCAGAAGGGTGCAAAAATGTGAGACGGCACCATTGGGTACCGTTTTTCCTGATCTGAAAGTGGAAACTCCAGTAAAAATGTGCTGAAAGGAGCAACACAGAGCTGGAATGGTGAAAACAACTTAACAGGTGCTGCCCTGTGATTGGCTATTTGCCATGTCAAAATCAACATGGGTGGTGCAACAACATGCTTCTGTTGTTTTTTGGTTAAACCAAAATTCTTTTTGGTCAGAATTTCAGTCAGATCTTTCCTTTAAGTAGACAAAGAAATTAAAAAAAACTGCCATCCTGTTTTCATCTAATCAGCATCATGAAGAATATCAACTATCAATCAAAAAGAGCAAATAAGTCATATACAAATACTGATATCTGTGTCTTTCAATTGTATCTAATGTAGAAAATAGTATCAATATGTTAAGAAGTATTTAGAAAAGTCTTAGCTTTGCTTCTGTGACTTTATGGGGTCATGGGTGGAAGTGGGGGCAGAGAAATAGGTAAAAAGGGGACAAAGTTAATGAGAAATATATCTATGCTTTTCCTTTTGTTTTATACAACACTTGTAGCTCTAACATGTTTTTTATATCTTACAGAAATTCAAGAAACGTTTTCTACACCAAAATGCACAGATAAATTTAATTTATTGCCCTCTTAAGCTTCATCTGACTGCAAGAAACTGTGTACAAGAAGGGTCACTACAACCCTAAAGAAATGCAGCACACCCCTGAGAGTCTCTGGATATTAAGTTTGTTAACGTGCAGTCATCAAAAGGAGATTTGTGTTAGTCTGACTTAAACTGGAATTGTTTGTCCCACTGAAATCTTCCAGAAATTGAGTTCATCTTTATCAGATAACTGGAGCATTTGAACCTTGTGGTATTATTTCTATTTAACGGGTAAACTCAACTTAATTCAGTTGCTTTGGTTTTCCATAAGGGATCATATTAAAGTCCCAGTATAGTGTTCATATCACCTGCAGCAAGACTCTTGACTGAAACATGACCACTGAATGGTCAGAGTAACACCGAACTTTGGTGTTTATAATCTCCAAAATTGCTTTCAAAGATACAAAATATAATTGGAAGTATTTTTGTATGTTTCTTTCAACTGAATTGACTGATACTATGATAAATATAAATTTTTATTGAACATCAAACATTACCTTATAATGGGTTTTGCTATGGTAGTGGCCCCATGAACAGTGTTTGTTTATTGTTGCCATGACTACACATAGCAATGCACAATGAGCTGTTTAACCAGTAAGCAGGACCTGCTGCTTTTTTCTTTCTGCATTTCAATTGTGTAATGGACTATTATACTGTTGTGCAAACTCCTCCTGTTACTCCATCCACCCAACTCCTACAAATTTGTCGACAAAATGATTAGACATAAGCTTTCTCCTTCATCAGCCTTCAGTGCTACTTTGCTGCAGAATTGAGGACTATGGTGTAGGTAACCAAAATGGCACTCCATGATGTACATGGAAAAACCACTGTCTATATTGATAAATTAAAAAAAAAGAAAAAAGAAAAAAAAAAAGCCTCTGAATGTGAACTTCCTGCTACATGTTAATAGCCACTTGCAAAATACTTCGCCAGCAGCTGCAACCAGGAAGTCTTTTTTCTTTTCTCAGATTATGAAGGTCTCCTCCTGCCTCTTCTTCAAAACTGACCCAGTTCACAGTATGTAGACAAAACACAGGAGCATATGTGAGCAGTAAGGGCGATGTCAGGAAATATTAAATCAATTATTGTCGTTGTTGTTTCCAGCTGTATTCTGCATATACAGCTGTAACATTAAGGCGGTATTAGACTTTGAGTGATGCTTTTGTACCGAGTGCTTTATCTTGGCTATGTTTATCTTCACTCAGGCTGCAGGTTTGTCCTTGAAGTTTTGCTAATATCTCGCACAACTGCATTCCTTTTCTTAAGATACAGCTTAAAAACCATTTAGCTTTCCTTTCATAACATATATGAGTATTTCCCCAATAATTTCTGGTTTGTCTTTCTAAGGTAAGGTACAGCAAAGCGCTTTATGCCGATGACTCCTCCAGTCTCGCTCACTGTTTCTAACTATGGAGATTCCCAGCAGACTTTACCACCCTGAGAACAGTTAATACAGATTTAAGACCCGTCACTCAGCCGCCTCTCCCTTTAGGAAAGAGCAGGAAACACCAGCTGGCAGACAGACTGCTGATTATTAATTAAAGCTGTCAAACATAAGAGCCTTGTTCATACTTTATTCCTGTCACTCCATTACACACACATTTATCGACGGCGTACGTAGGTCGTTCAATGACGGAGCGCCGGGTCCAGAAAGTGCCAACAAATTAAATCCACCCCTTCGTTTACGGATGACATCCCTGGCACTTTGATTTCCAGGCCACCTTGTGTGTTTATACAAAGGAAAACAAACAGACCTGCAACGACTGATTAATCACGGCGCTGCTTTAAATTAATGCTAAATTATTCTGAAAAACTTTCAGACATTTTGGGTTCATGTTTTAGGGATTAAGACATTGAAACTCTGCTCATGAAAATGTGAAGACTCTCTCTGTCAGATGACCTTAAACTAAAATATCTCCAAGAAAACCAAGACTTTAAAGGAACCTTCTTGTGCTGTTGGAAATACTGGTCATATCTTCTAACTACTCAACTTCTGGCACAGAAAAGAAGAGAATGTACCATCAACAACAGAGAAAGTTAAGGCAAGTGCTGCACTGGGTTAAGGTATGCTATGAAACATCAGGTACTCTTCAAGGTCAAAGGGCAACAGGAAAAGCAGGTGTCAAGATCATAAACACACTAAAGCTCAAAGTCCAAGGCACCCCCATGAGATTAAATAATCCTTTATTACCTCCGCCAAGGTTGTTGTTGTTGAAGTTATGTTGTTGTCGGCGTCTGTTTGTTTGTTTGTTTCTCTGTTAGCAACATAATTCAAAAACTTATGGACGGATTTCGATGAAATTTTCAGGAAATGTCCGGATTGGGACAAGGAACAAATGATTTGATTTTGGGAGTGATCCGGATCATCGTCTGGATCCACCATGACGATAAATGCGGTTTTTCCTGAATAATTACTGAACTACGGCCTCCGCTGCAGAGCCACAGCTGGCTACGAGGCGCTGTGGCTCTGCAGCGGAGGCCGTTCTACGCCACAATGAGAACTAGAGCCTTATTTAGCGGTGTTTTTGTGTGAAACTAACGCGCTGAAAATTCTCTAAATAAAGCGTGAATGCAGACCGCTATCAGATTTTTTCAGTGGGAGTCCGTTTATTTGTGTTTTTAGTCAAGTAAAATATGGCCCCGTCTGAGTGCAGAGGAACTCGGCATACGAGCAGGCTGGGAGCAGGGAGGGGGAGTTTGGTGCGGACGCCCTGGGCTTCTGCTGCACAGAAACACTGCTGTAGGGGTAATTTCTGCCCTAAACCTTGTGATAGGACCCAACTTGTTCCATCCTGGAATATCACTTTAAGGCCTAAAGTATTTGAAAATATTAGTGCCGCTGAAGCACTTGGCCAGTTCTGCCCATGTGGGGCGATATAGCAGTCAAGGGCGCCACTGAAAGCCTCAAAATCATCCTCCTTTTAGGTTAAAACTATACAAATACCTTGTTGGCTAAACTGGATGCTCCAGTATGATCATTATTTTGAGGTCACCATATTTACCACTAAGTAGCTGCTCATTAGCATGCTAATTGTCAGTTCACTTGGTGTTCATTACCAAATACTATAGGCTTATTAGTGACTTATTCTGTGGGAACATAACATATAGTTAGTAGGCTAAAAACTAAGACTTTTTCCTTAAAACCTCCTGATTAGTGCCCCAAATTTATGATCTATGTTAAGTGTAAATAACTCACAATTAAGAATGTATAATTTAGAATATGAAGCTAAGCTAAAATGAGGTCTTTTTCATACTTCACTCCAATGTAGTTTCATATTCTACTTGTATTAATAAGAACAGACCACACTTACTAAGAGTAATTATGAGAGAATAACTATTCCTGTGAAACTACTACCTTATGACTAACTAAGCCAAGTTTATTAAGATCATAAATCATAATCAACAGCCAGTGGCTCCATTTCATCATGCCATTCCTCCTCCCTCTCTCTGTCTTCTAAGCTACTGACTATATCCACTGTTCTCTCCATCAAGTCGAAGCATACAAGCCTAACAGCAGATCTTTCAGAGAGAAAAATGGACATGAATCTATATTTGGGCACCACTCAGTGTCCCCAGGTGGCCCATCCAAGCCCATCCCATCTTTGTGTGGGAAACTCTGAAATAAACTGATGTTAAAGTTTCAGACTGGATCAAACCAGCTTAAGTCTTCCAGTACAAGCCAGACTGAATGTGTGAATACATAAATGCTCCCGAGCTCAACAACAACATCAATATAAGACAACAGGGCATGTAAAAATGGATCTGTTTTACTATTTTAAGCTCAATCTGTCAAATCAAACAATGCTCATACAGTAGCTCCTCAACAAAGACTGTTAGAAAAGTGTAGAAATAAAATGTTCAAAACCACCACGTTTTCTGATTCTACGTCAATACAATTAACAGATAGATAATGCAATAAAGAACATTTTTAACAAAACCGGACACAAGACATATACGCAAGGCAGTTTCTAGATTGCCCAAATGCATGCTAAAAATTTCATATCTGTTACATTCTGTATTTGAGAAATCTAGTTTCCACATGTTTGTTAAATGTGTAAAACTTGACTTTTATCAACTGCATAACACCTCGCAGTTCATGAAACCCTTATTTTAACATTTTTCAAATTAAAGTTATAAGAAAAATGCCACTGAGTCACAGGATCACAACCACAACCATTAAATCAAACTCCAAGTATTTGAGTTCAGAGTTTCTGACGCGCAGCTGTGACTCCAGAGCTGAATGTGCATCTTTGAAAGGACTTGGGCAACAATCATTTGTACAAACATCCCAAGAAGCTGCACGTGGATACTTATGTCTGCTGTCTGCATATGGGAACCATCTGTCTGCTGCGATAAGATGAAACTAAAACGTGATTGTAAAAGTCTTGAGCTTGAGCTGAGATTTTTAATCAAACAACTGAAGCTTCAACAAGTGTGTCAGGGTCAAGTTTCCTTCACATAAAGGGAGACACTGTTCTTTAAGCTTTCATACTTTTCTTTACTTAAATTAAACTGATCTTCTTGATCTCTTCTAAAAGGAGCAAATCATAAAACAATAAAAGTATTGACCAGCAATTACTGGAATTTTGGCGTTACGTTGGCCTTTAATGAAGATTTAAAAGTTATTTCTACTTCTTTAACAAACAGAGACAAGAAAGGATCGTGTTGCACAAACACATTTGTAACAACTGCACTTTATAAAGAATAAGGATGCTAACAGTTAAGATTTCGTTGATACCAATGCCATAATCGATTCTGATTTCTGATTTGGTTCTTATGAAGTCAGTTTATATAACTTCAAAACCAGCTCAGAAAAAACACCACCAAGATGTTTTTCTCACCCTTCAAGGCTTAAATCAACAAAATAATTCATTTTTTGTTGTTTTTGTTTTAGTATGGTAATAAAGCAAAGTATAGTCAAGCACAGATGTTATTTACAACATATTACAACAATTAAACAAGTTATATCATTTGTACTGTTCTGTTCCGCAATGTGACACAACATCATGCACATTGGACTTCGTGCAGAATGGGAGTCCCGCCCTGCCCAACATGAAGCCCAAAGTGATCGATGTTGCATCACACTGCACAACTAAACAAGTCCACTGTCCACTGTTTAAAATTAATTGATGTGCCCTGTGCTCCTCCTCGTAATCAGGACAAGTGTTTTATTAAACAGGTGGACCTGGTGGACCTGTTTATGACCTGTTTGATCAAAAGCTTATCAATATACAGCTCCCTGTGAGACAATCAAAATTTGTCCTCAGTGGTAAAAAGAAAATAAAACATTTAGTGAGACAAGTGAAAGAAAATTGAGGAAAACTATTCTTGCACCACATCACTATTCCTCTTTTTACTTCCTGGTCTGTTCAGATGCCAGCAATACAGAGCAAAATGGTGATGGGGTTAAGAGTAAAGCAGGGTGCATATATAAGGGTTTTCTAAATCTGAAGAGATTTTTTTTATCTGTTAGAGACCCAACACGTGAAGATAAGAAACCAGGCGTTGAACAGTTTTTATCGTTATGTGTTTGGTGTGCTCCAATAATCTCAACACACCACACACATCACCATTCTGTCCCATCACCGATCTAGAACCTAGTTCTGCAAGACAGAAATCTGATCAAATGGATCTAACAAAAAACATAGCAACAACTGGAAGACACCGCACACATGAAGGAAGAGGAAATACAAGAAGAGGGGATGGAAAAAGCTGAACTAAAACAAAGAGTGTGGAAAAATCCTGAAGACAGCGTGGACAAGTGAGCTGGTTCTCAATTTTTGAGGTCCACAAAAATGTATGTTTCAGGTTGGCCATGCTTGTTTTTCTTGTTTCTCAGTCAGCTTCTTGATTGACTACATTCATGTCACATTTCACAGAGTCCTGACTCGGGAGTCGTCTGCCTTCCCCACACAATGAGGATTGTTGGTTGGAGGGGGAAGTCTGGACAAACACAGCCTAACAATCATTGTGTGTATCCCCCTTCAAAATGATATGTCACATCAAGCATTGCTCATGGGCAGTTAGGACACTCCAGTAGGATTCGATGTCTAAAACTGATTTTGATGCTAAACGTAGCCCTGGAACTCCCGGTTGCCCACCACTGCCACAAAAAATCCTATTATTTGTTGGTTGATAAATTAGTTGGTTAGTTACTGTGTTTAATGTGTCTGTGTAGGGAAACGGGGGCGTGGCAGGAATCACAGACATTTGGCAAGAAAATTCAATGTCAGCAATGATACAGTGTTAAAAATAGACAAATAAAGACACATCAACATGACTATAAACTCAAACAATGCACTTACACAGAGGAGAAAAGCAAAAGTAAGCTCGTAGTAATGGACAGGCGGGTGATTTTAGACCAGCTCAACCTATTTAACATGTTTCTTACTGTTCCTTTAAAAAGTTTGCTTTTGAAATTTGGATGTGTTTTGGCGAAGAAAGGAGCGTAATAACATAGAGGACAACAGCGTAAATTAAGTGGCAAGGAGTTGTTTTGGATCACCATCACCCACAATGCTGAATACCTTTTTTAATGGTCTCTATTTATAAATGCAGTCCATATTTTTAAATGGGATGCCTGACAGTTTACTGGACACTGTTAAAATTTTCCTTAAGACTTTTTTTTCTGTTTCTGCTTCATTACCAAATCAGAATCTAGCAAATCTTGTTATCATTCATTGGCTGGTAAATGGTTAAGCAGAGGTGAATTAGTCACCTCAAGGTAAACTGAGTTGTTTATTGATGATATAAATGCTTTAAATTGTAATAACTTGTCCCGATGCCTCCGTTTAAACTGCAGACTGACTCCAGTGTGAATTGGTGGATTCTGGGCCATTCATGTTGTGTCTTGGTCATCCCTAGACGAGGCATAACAACCCATCTTATTTTTTTGTCCTGCTCCTTCATGATTAAATCTAAAGTTGACATGCAGGCCACCTTTCGTTAGGAGTGGTCCAAATGTAGCCTTGAAACTCCCAGTTGCCCACCACTGCCACAAAAGCCACCCTATAAATCCTTCTCAGTTTCTCTTGGATGTTAAAACTTCCAAGTTGCGCACGTTTTAAGACTGACCGGTTCATGGATCAAACATTATTTTCAGAGTGGTCCCGTGCCGATAGAGTGACCCTGACATCTATTAGCACCAGTAAAGAGTTTATCCCCGTAAGAGGCTCAGGAGAACGTGGACTCAAGCGCCTGAGTCACGTTCGATCACAGGTCTTAGCTCTGCCTGAGGGAGCGGCGGAGAGAGAGGCGGACAGAGAAAACAGAGAGAGACAGGAGTCAGAGAGCGCTGACGGGCTGTCTGACAGCGAGCCACAGTGAGCTGAGGTGTAAAGACACGTCTGCTCTGTGGAGGATGATCAGAGAGGCGGCTCTGATTGGGACGGTGAGACATGATGGAGGCAGGTTATCTATCAGCTGTTCCCACTCGGCTGCTCGCAGTACATCTCTGCTGTCAGTCTCTGCGTTCCCGAACAGTTCACCTCACAGACCTGCTGTCTCTCCTCTCTCTCTCTTTGTGGTAGAGAGAGTCCATACATCATTCAGGTTTCCACTTGTGTGTGTGTGTGTGAGGTGCTCACCTTTGATATATTGCTGGACCTGCTGGCAGAGTGACCCAGAGGCTTCTCATTCTGTGAGAGAAGAACAGAGAAGGTCCAATGAGTGAGGAGAACACACAAGCTGATATAATAGTCCTCAGTCAGAATCTGGAGCAGGCTGAAATAGTGATAAAAAACCTCTGCTAACTGGCAAACTGTTAGACGCAGACACACAATTCATATTTGACAGTTTGAAACAAAACAGACTTTTACAAGTGACGCTGGAAACAAACTTCCAGTCTGAGAAATGAGGAAAAATGAGTTTTATTTATAATCCCGGTGCAAAACTCAGAGGCAGCAGATGGCCGATCAACATAAATCTGATTCTGTTTGAGATTATTGCCTGAAAAAGAAAGTTTTTCATCATGGCCGTTACTTGCTAAATGATGCAGAGGAAAATGATGCAAAATGATGCTCATAGTGGATTGATGCTGTGCATCTGTAAATAATACAACAGAGCAGGTGCAGACCTGCTTTTCATGTAAGCTTGGATGATGTGCACTATTACACACACAACTCAAGACCATTTAGGAGCTTTTCAAGAGCAAAACTGGAAAAGTTATTGACTTTCACGACAGCAAGCAAACTGTAATCAATACAGAAGAAGAGAAAAGTGTGGATGTAACAAGGACAAAAAGGTATTATTGATTCTGTGTCTGCATGGTCCTGTAAAGAAGATATATTGTCTGTAAATATCAGTGAAAATTTGAATTTTTGCCAATACAGATATTCAAAATTCTAGACCAATATTTGCAGAGGCTGATATCATACTGACAATATTTTGCATCTCCGGTGAAGATGATTCAGAGCTAATGCAGCAAAGCATCAGAAGACACAGTGTTAAACAGGCTTACTAACTTCAGTCAGCATAATTTAACCCTAATTAATAACTTTTAACTACAAACAGAACGTACAAGTCTATGAAGTTCAGATGAGAAGCGCATTTTTTATAATTTTTTTGAATGTAAAACCGTGCTATTCGTCACTTGGACAACATGGTGGTGCTGCAAGTGGTACATGGGACTCAAAGCAAAAAGGTAGCTGGTGCAAACCCTGCAGTGGTGACCGCCTCTCTGTTTGGAGTTTGTATGTTCTCCCTGCGCATGTGTGAGGTCTTTCCAGGCACTGCAACTTCCTCCTACAGACTAAAAACATACTCGCTGAGTTCAGTGGTAAGTCCAGATTGAGTGAGTGTGAATGGTTGTCTGTGGGTCCCCTTGCAACCCCCCGTGGAATAATGGATGGATATGGGTTAACCTTTAATATTACTGAGTTGGTTTTTAAAAGTAATTGAAAACAAATAAGTCAAAAACATGATTTCTAATGTGGACAATGGAGTAGTTATTTATCCAGCCATTGAAGGTTTGCTTCATTTCCTGAGAAGCAGTAATTTTGGAAATAAGAATGGTAAATGGACTTGAGCTTATATAGCGCTTTTCTAGTCTTGGACTACTCAAAGCTGCTTTACACCGCAGGTCACACTTACCCATTCACACCCATTTGCTCGCACATTCACTTAACTGATGTTTCAGAGTTTCTGTTACTTTCTCCATCAGTATCTCTAATACATTCACGCCCTTTCATGGCCATCTACACGCCACTGACGCAGCAGTGGGAGCAACTTGAGGTTAAGTGTCTTGCTCAAGGACACATCGCCATGTGTCGCCTGGAGCTGGGCTTGAACCCGATCACTGACCAAGCGCACTATCCCACTGCCCCACCGACGCCCCACAATATGATAAGAGGTTTCTGCCTGATGGCAATGACACAATGCAGCAGTTGCAGCGACATTATTTTACTGGATTAGATTTGTAAATAAGCAGCAAAAAAAAAAAACTGCTGACATAACAATAACAACACATGGGGGTCTGATTAAGACGTGCCCACTGGATACATTGATCACATGACCACATGTTACAGGCTGACTTAAGTCGACAATGTTTAGTGTCCTCAGATT
Organism: Scarus forsteni; assembly: GCA_036419115.1. NCBI lineage: Eukaryota > Metazoa > Chordata > Actinopteri > Labriformes > Labridae > Scarus > Scarus forsteni. The sequence goes on along the minus strand of JAZDUH010000327.1, from coordinate 26,731,347 downwards.
GAACCAGTGAGTTAGCATGTTAGGTATTGGTCATCAGGTAATTTATTCTTTGTCTCACAGGTTTTTGGACATTTTGGATCTGATGGTGTCTTAAAAGTCGAGCAGTAAAAATGAAGTTAATGATCAACAACCAGGAGGTAAGTGCTGCACCCACACTCAGAAAATCGCCTGAAACCAAGCCTCTAGCAGACAAATGACAACGCCTTCAGATAACAAACATAACTCAAACATTTCCATAGAGTGGATTTGGCAGTGAGAATGAAAGAATCATCTTATTGGAAACAGTAGGATAGGAGAGACTGTTTCATGGTTCTCCTCCTAATGAGGAGCAAAACCACACTTCTCAGCAGCTCTGTGAGCTTTTCAAGTCGCTCCATCAAATCTCTCTGGCACGAGACAAAAGACAACAAGCTGACTGCTGAAACAAGCGGCCAAACTTCAAATTTAACAGTGTCACAATATTTGTATCATCACCCAGAGTGAGAAAACAGGCCAAAACTGTCAGTATTGAGCTCAGAGAAGTTTTGTTTGGAGGCTTAATGATGCCCCATTCTCACTCCCGGTTTACATCAGAGAGCCACATAAACAGCCACGGGGGGATTGTGCTGCATTCTGAATTCATATTAAAGTGTTGCGTGGCTCTTCAACGGATAATCAATCACAGTTGCATAACACTGAGTTCACAGAGGGGCCATTATGCTTTGGACATAAACAAGTCTTTGCAGGAATCTCTATCAGGGGAGTGTTTTCCTGTCACACCAGGTTGGAAAAATTAGACTGTGAGGGCGGAGGAGGTTCCTCAAAGATCAAACATTTCGGCTTTATTATATCATCAGAAAGAGTGTTCAGAGGAGAGGGGGCGAAACCAAAATTTGGGTCAATCCTTTCAATTGCATTTCAGGTCACATGCATGTGAATCAACCATAGAATGTTGATTTCGCTGTGACCAGGGCACACAATGGATAAAAAAACAGTCAGACAAGTCAAGATTTTACATTTATTCTTCTAAAAAATTATTGTAGCCAAATAACACAGTTTGAGTTTGGTGTCAAGGCTCCAACCTCGTCACTCCATGTACATTTTCTTTACATTAAAGGTGTCAAAATATGTCTCAGGAGCCGACTGCAGCCCATAGTCGGTTTCTAATTGGCTCCATACATTTAAATAGATGAGGATAATTAAGGTGCTTTTCCATTGTGGTATCTGCTTAACTACAAAATACTAAGAAAATGTGCAATCATATGTGTGATATATTTAAGTTAAGTTATGTTACGCTTAGGTTTTGTTATATTGCTCTTTAATCATTTCTTTTCTTTTCTTTTCTTTATGTATTTGCGCATATTTAAAAGAGAAGTCGAAGAAAACAGTGAATAAGATTAAGTCATGTGCAGCTGAGGTAGACACCCAAAGTGAGGTTATATACAAACCTCATCCTAAGACTAAATACAGATAAAATGTAACAGAAATAATTAAATTAAAAGAAATACATATGAAATGATACTGCAGGATGCATGTGCAAACCACCGTGGACATGCTTGTTAGTATGTAAACAACACAAAGCCTCTGTTTATGAGAAGAGGAAGATTTGTGCTAGGGATTATGGATGACTTTGTAAGAGAGAACAAGGACGATTTTGTCAGGACAGATCCACAACCTTACCTATTTGAACCAGACAGTACGGAGGAGGAACTACATGATTCAGAAGCTAGAGAAGCTGAGGCAGTGGAACAGTTAGCTTTGTAAGTACTTCTTTAAAAAATTACACAAAGTGCTAATATTTGTCTAAAAATAGGTAAGGTAACATAAAAAGCACTCAAGACTGTTTGGAGTTGCTTAATGCTGCGTTCACACTGCAAGCGACCCAGCTACCAAAATCACGTTGCCAACTGACGTAGCATCACGCGTCATTAAATACCTCATTTTGGTCACCGTTGCCGTCGGCCGTCGCTCGGTGACGTCACATCCGCTCGAGTTTTCACCGCGATCATATCATGTATCATATAATAGGATGTACAAGCGGACATTATTCCAGCTGTATCCTTTTCATTCACTTATCAACCACAAAACACTGCAGCTGATGATGCAGAAGCATTATCTGTCAGTTTCCCGCGGTCTGTCTAGGCGGAACTAATGTCTTCCCACACGGGCATGGATTGTTCCTCTGTAGTCCAGATGAATAACTGTCTGTTTAGGGTACCATCACACGTGCACACACCAGCTGATTGATCAACTTTTTTTTTACTTTCACATCACGTGACAAGCTATGTGGTAGTGTGAAAAGCAGTTGTCGCGTCGCGGGAGGGTTAGCCCTGCCCCATTCGCGGCTGTACACCGACTTTGCATGGAGAGTGATCGCCAAGGTAGTACAAGTAGCGTCCAGTGTGAACGCATCTTAAAGCGATATTCTGGGATGGAACAAGTTGGGTCCTATCACAAGGTTTAGGGCAGAAATTACCCCTACAGCAGTGGGGGTAAGTCGGGTCGTAAAACGGCCTCCGCTGCAAAGCTGTGGCTCCGCTGCAGAGCCTCCGCTGCAGCTGTGGCTGAGCAGCGGAGGCCGTTTTACGACCCGATGAGAACTAGAGCCTTATTTAGCGGTGTTTTTGTCTGAAAGTAACGCACTGAAAATTCTCTAAATAAAGCGTGAATGCAGACCGATATCAGATTTTTTCGGTGGGAGTCCATTTATGTGTGTTTTTGGTCAAGTAAAATATGTCCCCGTCTGAGTGCAGAGGAAACCGGCAGACGAGCAGGGAGGGGGGGTTTGGTGTGAGCGCCCTGGGCTTCTGATGCCCATAAACACTGCTGTAGGGGTAATTTCTGCCCTAAACCTTGTGATAGGACCCAACTTGTTCCATCCCGGAGTATCGCTTTAAGAGTTTATCTGATGACAGTAGGCAGAGGCAGGCTAACACTTCCCATTGACTCCCAGTGTTTGAGTGAAGCTAATTAGCAGTGCATAAGCTCCCCTCGTTGTTTCCTTGTTACTACACGCACAGTCAAAAGAGTGGTGTCTATCTGTTTGTCATGGACTCTGAAGTGAGACATGACATGAAAACAAATAAGCATCTCTTTTAAGATACTGCATTCACAAGGCATGAACATAAACCTCAACGGCCCTGAACTTAGACCTATGAGCTCCAAAATAAATCAACTCACTGTTGAGTCAGAGTGGATGTGTGCAGAAACTCCATTACGGGCTACCATGAGTGCAAAGCTAAATTATTGATGATCAGCACGTCCGAAGTAGGAGAACTCACATGTCAATTTCCACTTAAAAGAAAAATTCTTTCTTCTTTATCATCAAGCATTTACAGTTCACGGAAAGACTCCACTTTCACAGTATATAAATCTCAACCTCAAGACCTCCACTCATGTTGTTCATGAAAATCCACAGTTAATAAGTTAACCTGCTGTTCTTGTTGAGAAAAGACGGTACATTAACTTCACCACCAGACACTCACAAACCACACGTCCACTCAGAAAAACACAACGTGCCTCAGATTGATAATTACTCGGTGCTACTCTTATGTCCTCGCAGTGACTAGTTTCCATGGTGATGTGTGCCAGGTCTCCTTCAGTCTCTTTGCATCCTTATTTTGCTCCCGTCAGACTGAACGCCCGGAGACATAACCACACAAATACACACTGGATTGAGGTCAGACACACACACAAAGACCATCCTGGATGTGCCGATAAGAGAACAAAGTCTGAGGAGGAACTTTCAGGAATGTTTGGGTGAACCAAAAATACCTTCACATGTTTCCAACCAACACATTCCTCTGACCTTTAAATACTGTAATACTGTCTGGTCGCATGTTGTAAGTCCACAAACCGCATAGAAAGTGATGTCTGTTATATTGCAGATTTATTCTAGCACAGTCCACTTACTATAACACACAATCTGATGTGGAAAAGATCTGACATTTTAGAAGACGATGACAAAATCTCATTGGTGTCAAACTGAATAATGTCCAAAGCAAAAACTAACCAAACATTAAAAGCATTTCCTCCATCATGCAAGTAAAATTACTCTGGTATGAAACAGTCCTGAGAGTTATTCATGATCAGCTGCATGGCTAATGTGATGCAGGCAGGGGTCTTTGCATCTCAGAATTCTGACACCATGCCTTGAGAAAGAAAAGCAGCTGTCCCTAAAAGGGTGATCGAAAGTGGAGATCAGCCCTTGAAGGCGTTTACAAGCATGTTGGATCAAATTTCAGAAAGTTAAAGCACTCGTAATATTTGTTGACATACCTGAGGCACATCAGTGCTGCCCAACTGACATTGTGCTGTTATGATGGCAAAAGCTGGACTTAACATCAGTGTGTGAATGCGACTGTAGTTTGTAATCAAGATGTTAAAAAGGACTACAAACTTCAGGGGTTACACAATGTATTTCATGCAGTGTCTTGTTACTTAACCATTTAACTACCAGCTCAACTTTTTGGCAGAGTTCATCAGGGATATTAAATAATAAAAAAACAAACAAAAAAACAGATATTTTCTTGGTGTAGGATTTAAAGATTTTAAAAGTCAACATTTGATTACATGATGACATAAAAATGCACAAATATCTATCTATCTGATCTATCTGATCTATCTGATCTATCTGATCTATCTGATCTATCTGATCTATCTGATCTATCTGATCTATCTATCTATCTATCTATCTATCTATCTATCTATCTATCTATATCAGTGAATGGGTAAGTATTTTATATAATAATAGCTTTTAGCTTATTAAACCTTTAAATCCCACTCAATGAAAATATCAGTTCTCTTGGTTTGTTTGCAGTTTTTTTGTATTCTTAAACTTTCACAGTAAAAAAAACAATTAAATGTTTTGTTTTAACACATTAAGTATTCCTGAATTTCTTGGCTTCTGCAAAACAGTTGAGCTGGTTAAAGAGTTAAACTCATATATAAGGTGCAGACATAAGGCCCTTATCTCTGACCTGAAACAGCTGATGCAGCTTCCTTTAAGACATACTTCCTATCTTATTCCACATCACAAATGTTGATTCTGACCATAAAATCAGAAGTGAGCAGAAAACGTCTTTGAAATATTCAAGTTTCTGTAGACATGAGGTCAGATCTAAAGTTTCTTGCTGCACAAGAGGGTTAACAAGGCTCAGTTCTCGTCTGTCTCATGTCATTAGTTATTCAATGTCTGATATTTGATTACATGATGACATAAAAATGCAAATATTTTGGACAAAATAAATTACAAAAGGCAGAAATTTTTGTTAAATAAATTAAAAAAACAACTTAAAATAAATTATATTGAGTTTGACAAGCATAAAAAGGTTTTGATGCATAACAGTCTATATCTATCTATCTATCTATCTATCTATCTATCTATCTATCTATCTATCTATCTATCTATCTATCTATTTCAGTAAATGGGTAAGTATTTTAAATAATAATTATGGTAATTATAATTGCTTTTAGCTTTTTAAACCTTTAAATCCCATGAAAATATTAGTTCTCTTGGTTTGTTTGCATTTTTTTTGTATTCTTAAACTTGTACAGTAAAAAAAAACAATTAAATGTTTTGTTTTAACACATTAAGTATTCCTGAATTTCTTGGCTTCTGCAAAACAGTTGAGCTGGTTAAAGAGTTAAACTCATATATAAGGTACAGACATAAGGCCCTTATCTCTGACCTGAAACAGCTGATGCAGCTTCCTTTAAGACATACTTCCTATCTTATTCCACATCACAAATGTTGATTCTGACCATAAAATCAGAAGTGAGCAGAAAACGTCTTTGAAATATTCAAGTTTCCGTAGACATGAGGTCATATCTAAAGTCTCTTGCTGCACAAGAGGGTTAACAAGGCTCAGTTCTCGTCTGTCTCATGTCATTAGTTATTCAATGTCTGATACAAAATCTTGCAAAATAGTAAATTCATTGCTAACTGGGGCCATTCTGTGCAAGAAAACCAAATGTAAGCCATTGGAAGGGGACATAAATGTAGTTTTTACAGCAGATGACAGCAGACAGAATGGAAGAGAGGGACAAATTGATGAGCCTTGCCCTTAATCCGTCTTTCTTGGCCAAAAAAAAAATGGAGTAACAAGCAGAAATGCCCAGACTGAGAGATTTCTGGGAAATAACAAGGCCACAAATGGACAGGCAGGTTTTTATGGACAGCAGCGATTAGAGCAGAAGGGCTGTGGGGCGACGGGGAAAAAAAGGAAATAGATGAGACTGTTCCCTTTGCTCGTTCCCTTCTTAACCCAGTTTCCCTCAAAATCTCCCCCCGAACAGCGTTACCTATAACACAAGGTCCAGGAGTCACCTTCACTGCCACCGTGATGGCAGAATATAAAAGGCCTTATTCTCTAAGCTCATGCATTATTCTGATAAAGAAGGCTTCAGGTTTCACAGCCTGCCTTGTCCGTCTTTCTGCACCTCCTCAGTGGGTCTGTTCACAGCTCCAGGCTTTGATAAGACCACTCTGAGACCAGACTCTGAAGCCTGTGAGGAGACAAAGCTTCAGGAGAGTGCAGCGGAGAAGGAGATCACTGAATTTAAGGCAGACTCTTTGAAATCGTCCTATTCCTCACAAAGTTCCTTTGACAACTTTCTTAAATGTGGAGCTGGATGAAGCATCTGTGCTGCTTTAATGAAGATGTGGCAGATCTGACTTTAGAGCAGTCGAGCTGCATGTAAGTGAATATTTCCTTTGCTTTTCCTTTCCTTTTGAATCTGCCAATTATTTTTACGAGTTAATTCTTCATAAGGGTAGACTAGTGGAATATTTAAATAAAATCCTTGAGCATGTTTTGTAATACTGCATTAACAAGTGAGGTCTAAGTATGCGGACCCATGACCTTAACTATTGACTTTTTACCTTAAGATAGGGAAGATCTGTGCAAAGATTGAAATTCAACAGAGAAATTAAATTCTAGGGGTGTCCGATAAGACAAAAAAGCAAAAGACAAATATCAAATTATGATGGATTTTGATGAAATTTTCAGGAAATGTTCAGCATGGGAAAAGGAAGAACTGATACAAGTAGTCCATTCTGATTTATTTTATATTTATTTAACTTAGTTGAACTAAAATAGATATCATTATAAAACCAATTGCTAATGGTATGTTTTCATGGTCAAGGAATCTAAATATTTACATGAAATAAAGGTAGGACTAATATTTATGGTAAAAATCAAAATATGGAAGAGGACTGTGGTGCTGGCAGAGGTCTGCGCTCTCCGAGTGCTTTTCTAGTTTAATACTGCATTTACAACTGAGGTCTGAGTATGAGGACCCATGACCTTAACTATTGATTTTTTACCTCAAGATAGAGAAATTGAAATTCAACAGAGAAATTGAATTCTAGGGGTGTCCGGATAAGACAAAAAAGCAAAAGACAAATATCAAATTATATCAGCCTGCATCTTAAATATCTAAAATAAACACTCTGATACAAGTAGTCCATTCTGATTTATTTTATATTTATTTAACTTAGTTGTAGGATGCACTTATATTTAAGTTAAATACAGTGGCTATTTTGCAATTTAAAAATAGATGTTTTAGTTTTTACTGGATTTCTTGACACTATTTTTCAGGGTTTTCTAATTCTTTTTTCATTTATTATATTCAACTGTACTACATTATTATTAATATTGACATTATTTTATTATTATTTTATTATTATTATATGTTTAAGGTTAAAATGCATTGAACCCATCGGTTGATTACAAATCAATCATTTTTTCTCATACCTACTATTGCTGACTACTGTTCTCTGAGTAATTTCACTTGATCAAGCCTTTTCTTACAGTCCATACTACATAGTAAGTAATAAAAGTCTGTATGATTCCTGCTGATATCGTATTGGATTGATATAGGTATCGGCCAATACTCAAAGCTGCAATATCGGTATCGTATCAGAGGTGAAAAAGTTGTGTCAGGACACCCCTATTGAATTCACAAGACAGCCTTGGACAGACATATGGGTGGAAGCCTGACAGAAAACACAATGCTTAAGGCCCCAGCTGTCAGCAGCACAAGGAAGTAAAAATAATTAAAAAATCTAAATATTATAAGCACTTGGAGAGCACCTCCACCAAGGTAGCTCACATATTGCTGAAACATCTACAAACAATAGTTCCATGATAACCATAACATCATAATATGATTCCTTAACCCTGAAAACCCACACCTAGCACTCTAAATCCTGTTGATATCATTATTAGTTATTTAGACAGTTATTTAGCAAAAGTGACTCAATGGCTGCTATCTGGATCAGCACCAAAATCTAATCATTTCTTAGTTGGGCCATTACCAACATCTCCTGAAAAATTCAGCAAAATCTGTCCAGTAGTTTCTGACTAATTATGCTAACAAACAGGCAAACCTACACTGGCAAAAACATAACCTCCTTGGTGAAAGAAATGAACTACGGTCATTTCAGGACCCCGTCAAAGCAAATTCATCAACGCTTGTTTGTTATGCACTGTATTAGGGAAGTGAATCTTGCGTCCCAGTTGCTTATTTCTGCACCATCACCCATCTGTGTCATCAGGGTTGTGGGACATGATTTGCAAAAATGTACACATTTGATAGTGGCAGCTTCTCAGAAGTCAGAGGCGTTGATACAGAGGCTGGTTTAACACTTCGTCACAGCCGCTGAAATGGGTGGTCAGATCAGAGAGTGAGAGCTGCTGCAGAGCGTGAAGCCCCTCAGCTTTTACATTTCTAATAATAGACTGAGTTTCAGCAAACATCAATGCACAGAAGCTGACCAAAATAGATCCTTCAAAGAATTGTTATATATAAAATATCATTATATGAGCCGACTATCTCCCATCCAGGCTTGAAATCTAAGCTGAGGGCTTCTTCTTTAACTAATCTCTAATTCCCAGAGTTTCTTTAACCCCTAGTAAACTTGATGTACTCAGAAACAAGAGACATGATTGTGACATTCAGAGAGATATGCATCAAATGGGCTTCTACACTTTTAATCTGTTTTAAGGAGGAAAACTTAAACATAAGCACTACTTAACATATCACACAATGATTTCTAAAAGCATCAAATACAAAAGAACACAAAATACAAGATGCCTAAAGCTGGGAACGAAGCAGAACAACCACAGTACACACAGTCCTGACTCTTATCTTTGAATAAGTTTGTCAACAAAGGGACATGAGCTGCATTAGTGCTACAACTTTGAGTACATTTATTAAGTTTGGAAATTTAAAAACACTTTTTATAGTCAGAGCCAAATAAAGCAGCTTAAGATTTACTTAAAATTTGACATGACAACGGTGGATGATGAATATTGTGGTAAATATGAGAGTCAATCACATTTTATTCCACCTGAAACTGATTTATATTAATGGATTATCTGGTAAAAACAGACTCATGTTCAGTCGAGCTGGATATAATTGATTGAACTGACATATTAAATGATCCATACTTTGCCATTTTGTTGCCTACATTTGCTTCATTTAACATAGTTAACATGCTTTTCTTATTCATACCAACCTAAATCTATCCATCCATCCATCCATAACTTATTCCCCAATCTATCCATCTATCTGTCCATCCATCTGTCCATGCATCCAACAATTCATCTACCCATCTATCCATCCTTCCATCCACATACCATCTTTACATCCATCCATCATTCCATCTACCTAGCCATTCAACTAACCATCTTTTCCCCTAGTCATCCATCCATCTTTCCATCTGTCCATCTATCTATCTGCCCATCCATCAATCCATGCATCCAACCCTCCATGAACCAATCTATCCATCTTTCCATCCATCCATCAATCCATCTATCTAGCCATTCAACTAACCATCTTTTCTTCTATTCACCCATCCATTTAGCCACCTATCCATCTTTCCCCTCACCTATCAATATCTCCATCCATCCAATCATCCATCCAGTCATCCATCCATAAGGGCTGTCAAAACTCCAAAAATATGCAAAGTGAGGGGAAGAAAATGTCTGCTGTCATACCTGTTAAAATGTACAGAATAAAATAAAAATAATAACCCTTTAGTGATAGTGAAAACAATCCAGTAATGGTGTTGATTGACCAGACCAATGGATTATATCTCAGTACTATGTTATTTATTTATCAATTTACTTTACATTTTCTCTCTGAAGTAATGATGCCTTTTTATCCTATGACCAATTAAAAAGATTGTGTATTTAAAAGTGCCCTTTCAAGAGCTACAACCCTTTCTTACAACTATCTACCCACCATAAATCTCTCTATCCTTCTGTCTATTAATAAAATTGATGCCACCTCGTTGCCACATTTTTCAAAATGCAGCATCTCGTCACAACAGGAACAAAAGCCAAATAAAGCCTCTCGTTTTTGTGGAAAGAACCAACCACAAACCGCAGCTCTACGGCCAACTGAAGGCAAACAAGCTTTTAGCATGCTAAATGTAATCACAGAACAGAGCTCTCTTCAGTCCCAAAGGCAAAAAGGAGCAGGTCAAGGACATTTTCTAATAATATAAATAGACTCTAGGCAGTAAGGGGTATTTAACAAAGGCCTAGGGAATTGGCCTCCACTCAACATAAACTGTGTATATGTATTAACTCTGCCTCTTCTCCTCATGCAAATGCATCCGACTCAAGAGTTCGAACATATTTAGGTGAGCAGAGGATGGATTAACATGGTGGTCACTAAAGAGCTGCGAGCTGAAACTTATTTTTACTTAATTATTTGTGACAAATTAGGTTTTAGCCAGTCTTTAATTATCTGTTCAGCTGTCATTACCCTTCAGATTCTGTACAGATATTTATCTGATGTAGGGGACAGCGTCTTGGGGGAATTCCTAAAAGTAGGTTTTGTGCAACCAAGGGAAGTCCACATTTTAAAATTGTATAATTTTTCTCTTTAAGTGAAGACCAATATTGTCCCAAAACTGGACATGAGTTTGAGGTATGACTTGCTTTTTTGTCTTCACAATTGCACCAGTAACTTGGTGCAATATTGTCATTATCTGAATCTTCGTAGAACCACATTGAAGTTAGCTAAATATAACTAAGCTTGTTTATTTACAGAAAAATACACTGAAATATACACCGCATGTCACCATTTTGGTTGAAAAATAGGCAGAATTCTTGGTCTATACTGCCATGCCCGAGTGTTTACTATGTTGAATCAGGGCCAAACACTCCACTTTATCATCTCCTACAAACAGCTGACAGTGAAACAAGACAAGCAGGGAGAGGCTGAGAGATTGTAGGAAACAGAGGTTGAGCTGTGGCATCAGCGACAGAAAAGCCGAAGGATGATAGCCATCAGAGAGTGGTAATGAGACTCTGTCAGAGGAATTAAATCAGTGAAATTAATGAGGTGAGGGTTGTGTGTTTGTGCGTGGAGAGAAAATTTAATTCCTCTTTTTTTCCAGAGCTGTTCTACCTCTATAAGTTCATTAAACATCTAATAGAAAGTGACGTCTGATTGCTGCAGAAAACAGAGGGGGTCCTGAAGCATATCCGCACCTTCAAATTCAATGGAGCAAAACATTCAAAACATTTCCTCTAAAATATGGGTGAATGTTTTTAATACTACAACAAAACTGACATGTAGGCATACACTGTAGGGTCAGCTGTCTCACATGATAAAGTGAACTGTTCCCTGCAACCAAATAGTTCCTGATTTCTATTTTAATTGTAGTAAATAACTATTAAAAAGTGAACATGGGCAGCACAGATAGACTAATCCTGCAGCTGTCGTGCATTTAAGGCTCCAAACATTTTGTTCAAGGCTCTGCACACTCCGTGCTACACCCACACATGATATCACTTGTTTGGGAAAATTTGAGCTTCTTTCAGGAATGTGTGAGTGCAGAGAGTTTATTTTATGCCTGCTGGCTTTGTAGCACCTTCAAGGGTAGAAATGACAGCTTTGTCGCATTATTGATTCATTGAGTTTGGTTTCTTTACCTGTAGACCTTCATCGTTCTGTCCACATTCATTCTGGGCGAGGATTGACCACCTTTAATACAAGAGAATGCCTGTTCTGTTGTTAAGAGGTCCTTATATCTGAACCAGCAACACAAATACAGCAAAATGTAAGCGGCACTTTAATATATTTAAAGCAGGCCAATGATTATACACCAATGAGACCAACAAACCAATATAAAATGCTGAGACATGCACCGTCATGACTAAAACTGCAGCCACAACAACCACACAATCAAAAGCTTTGAAAAGTTCACTCCCGTTCATCCTGCACAGTTTGGTAAACAGCTGCTCTGCTGTTAAGAACTTGCAGAGAGACACACCGATACAGATGAAGGTAGTGGGAGTCAGCAGCATTTTAATGACATTTCTTCCACATTAAGTCACAGTCCTGCAATTAAATCTAAAACTGATCTTTTGTGATGGACAGGCACCAAGCATAGCTGATGTCTTTGAAAAGACTCCTCATTTAAAGACAACGAGCGATGAACTCTCACAGGCTACAGGTCTGCACTTCAGATGGCTCCCATATCGTACTGTAGGTAGTAGAAATAAAAGCTAAAACAGAAAAAAGAGGAAGGTATTAAAACATCAACATCAACAGATTTTACAGGAGCAAAAAAATAAAATATATGCTCAAAATAGCAAACAGAACAGCGTCAAACATGTGAACTATTAATATTAAACCTACAAGGATCCACATGTGCCCTTTTATACAAAAGTCAATTCTAAAATTGAATTCGGAGCTTAATCCTCGGTCAAAGGTTCACTCATCACTTTTAGATATTTGTTTGGTATTTAAATGCTTTTTGGAAAATGGATGAATCTATGAATCATCAATTTTTTATCCAAGCTGATGTAATGCATGTCCATTCTTACACAACAAACTACCAATAAGTCAATCAGGTGATCCATATTGTGTATGCTCAATACATCGTTGCAGCTGATATCCCTTTTCCACATCAAATGATTTTATGAAGTGCTGTTTTATATTTCTGTTAGACCTTTTAGAGGACATAAATTGATGGGTGATGTTTATGCTCTAAAATTATACAGCCAACAAAGGCAAGGATAAGATCCTGCTTCAGCAGCAGTAAATCATTAAATGGCTTTAAACAGTATGAATTAGTTTTACCTTTTGGCAGCTGTGGTCTGGGTGTGGTCCATGCTTAATTTAATCCATCAATGTCACACCCAAATAGTAATGTGATAAGGATGCTTATGAAAACAACTTTAAGAGAAACCACAGAAAGCTAAAGCAGACAACCATGACCGTGTTGTTTTCAGCAGAGCACAATAAAGTGAACAGATACATGACTGACAGGAGAGGGAGTGAAGCGTGTGGACGTGCAGCTAGGAAGAACAGAAACAGAGAGCTGTGCCTGTGGCAGACTGCACACAGCTCTGCTTTCATCTAAATAGATCCCCTCAACATAAATAGCATGGACATAAAATGATCTGCTTAGGGCTGATCAGTCTGCCGAATACAGATCTAGAAATGAGGCCACGCTGCTTTTTTTGTTTGCATGCACAAGTTGCTCCAGACGCGCCGACTCCATGGATGTAGCTGAGAATCCTCAGAGAAATCCTGGTTTAATCAAAACAGTCATATTACTTGTGATGTTTCATTTGTGAATAATTGTTCAGAGAGCCAGCTCTTAGATGTTAATCATGAGAGCCACTTTCATTTCTCCATATTTGCTGCTCTAGAGCAGGCAGAATATATGGACAATCTTTTCACCACAGTGTTTCACCATAAGCACCCCACATGCTGAGGAGTCATGACCGTGTAAATTATGTTTTATAAGAAAGTTTTACACTCGAAGCCAAAAGAGGTTTTTAAAGACAATGATTACTCAGATTTCAGGCAATGGAAACCACCATTCATTTTTAAGCTGCACACTCCAGTGATCATTATATCATTTTTCAATCACGGTTCAAATGTCTGTGTGTGCAAGAGTCACATTACTGGTTGTGCGATGTTGGTCACATGATCTTGGGCACGCCATGCTGCTGTCTCTGCGCTGTTTATTCTGGATCATTATCACTTGTCTCCTTCATTTCATTATTATAGATCTATAAAAATCTGGCATTGCTGCCATTAAAGACAATAAGACATGAAGCTCAAGGCAGACACTCATTATGCAAACCGGGTCTTTAGTGAGTATTTAACCACAACTGAGGGGAACCTTGTCTTGGGACTTGTTACTGTTGTAATTGTATATACATAATGTGCATTTTAACACATAGTATACAAAAGTAACAGTTCTTTTAAATGAAAAAATGTATATTGCAGTAAGATTATCAGTATAATTTACCAATAATATTAAATTCTGCAAAATAGTCATACTTCTCATGTAAGCAACACAAATAGGCAAGCAAACTGAACTTAACAACAGGTTATGTTACTACTAAAATGAACAACATTTACTCTTGTACTGTCAAAAATCTGGAAAACTGCCCTATTTCACACTGTTCACATATCCTTGAAAGAATTCCTGCATCCACATCTTAGTTTGTATCACCCAAAATTGAATCACTTCTCTCTTGTGCCGTGACTTGAATCCCCTAAAAATGTTGTCAAAATCTGTTGAGAACATATTAAGTCATTACTAAACACCTAGAAAACTGCCCTCTCTCACACAGTTGACAAATCCTTAAAAAATGCTGATCTTTGGATCACTAACATAATTGAATTGATTGGTCCATGGCCAATTTCAATAAAACATAATTAAATCTACTCATAACTCTGAGATTTTCTTTCAACAATAAATCAAACAAACAAACTAGCTCACACATGACGGCAAAAACACAACCTCCTTGGTGAGGGTTGTTTTTTGAAAACGGAGAGTAAAGTTGTCAGGATATAAATTAATAGCATTGTGACAGTAAAGGTAAAAAGATAAATACAGATAAAAGAGTTTACAACTTAAAGGTGCTATGAGGAGAATCTATTTGCGGCGACATTGAGACTCTGCTACCCATGAGCACGTGCGGCTACTGTCGTTATGCTGCGTTCCAGTAACCTCGGGACTGGGAGTGACGTCATCTCCGACTTATCGGTGTTCCAGTTGAAGTCGGAAAAAAACATGCTGATCTACCAGGCTATTGTTAGCTGCTGTTAGAACGCCCTGTGTTGTTGTTCACAAATATCACATGAAGAATGTGATTATCACTATGGCATCATTTTTGGAAATATAAGTCTAACACTACTATGTATACAGCTGATCTAGAGCGACACACCCCAGTCAGAAGTGAAAATAAATTGATCATTACAGGAGCTAAATAACTGTTCACACTGGGGGCATCCATCTTCGATTGTCAACTCGGGGGTGGCGAGGTTTCACCAAGTTCTCAGTAGAAAATTCAGACTTCGGGGGTCGTTCCAGTTGCAGTTTCCTACTCGGAACCCGGAAATTCCTACTTCTGACTACAACTGGAACGCACCAAAAGACGTTTGTTGATGCTAACAAAAATGCAGCTCGGACCTTCCTCAGAACTCTGCATTGCTTTACAACTTCTTTTTTCAGCAACTTACAGGATGCAAAGCGACGAGGTAATGTATCTCTTTCTAGTTACGTAGCGGTAGTTTTTGATGTGAGACAACAAGCAATTTTTGGAAAATTTAGTATTGTAGTTTTGTAGCCGGCTATATATCGCTACTTACAGCCTGGTGCTCTACTACGTGTCCGAATAATATAAATTTGCTCTAGTTTTAATTGTCTTTTTCCTGAAATTGAGTATCCAGGCCAGTCCAGCCCTGTCCATCCCAACCGAGAAGCTAAGGAATAGCATTTATAGATAACCTATTTAGATGCTATAAAACTCATCTTAAAGTGTGTATTTCCATCAGGCATATATCTAAAAGGGAGACTTTTTTGTAATTACTTAGAAACTCCTCACAGTCTCTTTAATATACAGCATATGAATAAAATAAAAAACAAGCATCTTCTACTGTAGTTCTGTAGTCAATGAAATACACTATCAAACTAAAATTGATCAACCTGTTAGCAGAGAAAGAAGCTTAAATGGAGCTGGACTTGAGGTTGTTTAACAAAACACAGACATGGTTCAGGCTCAAAGTCATGATACCACATCTCCTGTCATTCAAGAGGAGACACAGTAAGATTTGTGTTGAACTCCTCCCTCCTCAGAGGTCACAGGCAGCATTCAGCGTTCTTGTCAGAGTCCAATCAGGATAGGAAGTGGGTTTTATGTGGTTTCCTATCCCTGTCAATGTCCGGCAGCCACTTAAAACAGAAAATGAAAACTGACTCTGAGTGGGCAGCTGGGTAGCAGAGCACCAACAGATGTGAAATCCAAAATATGCACTGAAACAACACTCGGCTGAGAGATCGGCTGACCACAGACTTCTAACCAGACCATGGATTAAAGGGTTTTATGTTTCAAGAGAGGTCATGCACTCTTGGGTAAATGGAAGCCCCCCAAAAGCTATCTATTTCAAACCTTTTTGTCCTATATGTGTGCGTCTGTTAAATGTTACATTCTATTAAACTAAAGGCACAGATCTACTTAAACAATGACCGCCGCAGCATCGCTTTGTGAGCATGTTTTGTGTTTTTGTATAACAAACCCACACAAACCTACAGCAGCATGTAAAGAGAGCCTGCAGGAGGGGCAGGAAACACCCCCAGAAACCCTGTTTGCTGGCCGACCATCAGCTTGTGTGTGTGTTTGGGATAGCGAGCATGACTGTCTGCTCTCATTGACAGGATGTGAGTTTGTGGTTTTCCCTCGTCTGCCACCTCCTCCTCTGCCACCTCCTCCTCCTCCTTCTCCTCTTGCTCTATCCACCCCTCATCTTTCTTCATCTTGGTGTAATTACATCCGCATGTCCAAACAGGATACGGTGGAAGAGAGACAGTGGCCGTCGTATCCAGTACAGGAACATGTATAGACATGTCCTGGATGTGTCTAATGGGACTGTAATGCAGGATTATGGTCTGTATGTTGGTAATAACTTTCAGTGAATCAGCAGCCATCTTCCTCTGATACCACACTCAAGTCAGGGATACTTTAATGCTATTTTAATGTCTAACTAATGTGTTCAAGGTTTATTTATCATTTTATTTATGCCACAATATATTCATAAGGATCTGACAATCATCAGTCAAGCTAATCAGCTGGCAACAGAAAAGAACATGAATATTAAGAGGACATTATGACTTTTTATTCCTAGCCTAATAACATTTGCTTCATCATAATCTGAACAACACTTCTTCCTACTTTACTATTTCACAGTTTTACACAAAAATGATGGTAAATCGGGGTGATTTTGTGGCTGATTATTAGTAAGGAAGATGCTAACTATGTTTATCAATGCTTAGGAGCTGTCAGAGAGTGATAAATTAATGTTTAAACAACTAACAATACATATAGGGCTGTCACATTTCACAAACAATGAACTCAAATGGTTTTTAAACATACATGGCAATGCCCAATAATATTCCAGACACTAACCCCTAGCTCAGCTGTAACACAAACACGAAGCATTTCCATTTAATCATTTTATTATTAACCTCTCCCAAAGACACAGCTGTGGGCTGCATGTCCTTGTACATGAATCTTGTCTGTGATGGTCTTTTTACATGCCTCTACGGAAACACATTGCTACCCCGAAGTTCAAATGGATATTAAGTTGTTAAGTATAAGGCAACATGCCCACATATAGTATTTTAATTTAAACTAACATATTTGCTACAAATGTTACTTAAAGCCACTGGAAAACATTTAATGTCAGCATTCAAATGCCTGACGATAGTTGTAAACAAGTGTCATAATCATATGTGAAAGATGTGAATAATTGGCTAATATAATGGTAGATAGCTTAGAATAGAGATACATACTATGCTATAATGTTAGCCTTGAAATGTTTTGATTCTAACATGTTATTGCTCTTAATATTTAACTGAGAAGTAGTATGTAAAATTGAAGGCTTAACACAACTTACAAAACAATGATAAATCAGTGAACCAGTTAACAACTACAAATCCTAAATTCTTAGGGATAAACTGAATATAGTGCTACAAATCAGTGTAGGAAAGATGTTGCATGTTCTAACTACAATGTTTCCGCTTTTGGTGAGCCAAATGCAAACTTCATAATAGGTGGAGCTGTTTTTCTTAGCAATGTTTCCTCTTCCTACCATACAGGCGTGTGAATCAACAGCTGCAGCAGGTGAAAGGACAGGAGAGAAAAGGTCCCGCTATCAATAGGGTCTCTGCCAGGCTTATTTTCATATTTTTGACAAATAAATCTGTACCAGGCCCAGGCTGTACGCAGAAAGAAAAACACTATGTGGTGCTCAACCCTGCCTTTGCACAACACTGTTATTGCAATGGTTTTTCCATTGTAAATCAAAATTATGCTCAAAATAGGCAGCATTGAGATAAGTTACACGTCACTGTTGTGGCAGCCCAAGGGGAAAGGAATAGGCAGTAGCTGTTGGTTATGATGGGCGATCCGATTTGTTAATCTAGGATGAAATATAGCCCAATTGTTACAAGCCACAATATTTTTTCAGCTGTTGAGCACTGTGAAATTACTACAATCGTTTGAATCTCTTAAGTTCACTGACATAAATTCAGCTGTGGGCCTACAATATAAAAAGAAAAGAGGTTGGTGATGCCTCAGAAATGTACAAAATGAAGAGAAATATGACAACTGCCCTATAAAGCAAGAGACTCAAATATATAGTGAAAAATGTCCTCATTATCTTCCCTTGGTGTCATTTTACTCTTCATGACATGACTCATTATTTATGGCTCCAGTGAAAAAGTCAACACACACATAATTATACAGTGGAGCATCTCCTAATTAGCTGCATTATTGCTGCGTGAACCCTCAGACCCCTTGTGATGTACTGGCAATGACAAGCGTACAGAAACAAAGAAGAGCTAAAAGAAACAAAGAGGTCAGCGCAGAAAAGAAAAGTAAGTAGGGAAATAATGACCCAACAACGCAAAGAAGCTTATATAAACACCAGTCGAGAGAGTCCTTATTAAAGAAGGGGCTCCCTGACTTTATCGCTGACACTAAAACCACGAGTATGATAACAGCCTGAGCCTGCACTGCACAGAATTTTAGCTAGCAGCATTTAGCAACTGCTCAGGCATTAGCTGTAGCACCCACTGGGATAATAAGAACACTCTATATGAGGTGGAGCAAAATTTAAAACAAGTTTTTGGCTTTTTAATAAAAGTAGGAAATATTCAGCTGCGAGCCTGCAGAATACTAATGATATCAGTTTGCTGGTGAATGTTAAAGCACGCTCTGGGGTTTAAAACAGCAGGGGAAGATAAGCAGGAGATGAGGCTGATACTGTGAATAGAAAAGCTCAGTGGGAAGCTGCAGAACACCCAACGCTATCACAAAGTGCTACAGGAAAACCAAAGTCATACCCTTATTTATTTAATGTTTATTTGTTCTGCAACAACTGTGCAGCATATAAATCAGTGCCAAATGCTATCAGCATAGATGATTTGCATTTCTGTTCCTTATAAAATCAGCAAATGCAATCATAAAATACAAAGTAATGTAGTAAAGCAGGATGTGCATGATCACAAATCTTCATGGCCAAGCTCTCTTAAAAAATGCTCTAAGTCCAAGTTAAAGTTGGATGTTCCTGCCTACTTATAACAAACAGAAAATGAAGTATGCACTCCAGTGTGGTGGAGTCAAATCCATCAACAAACTGACTCTCCTCCAGTGCTTGAATTCTTGGTCATAACAATATCCAGTTGATATCCTTCAGATCCACCAGGGCAACATCCCAATAGTAGTGTGTGGGAAGGGCAGAAATTTCAAAACCCTTGTCCTGGTGTGTTAGACCATTTACATCATGTCTTAGGTGTCTCTTAAGCAATAATTTGTTTTGAGTTGAATTAAAACAGAAAACTGTCTTCTTTGCAAAGTATCAGATGCAGCTCTTTTTCCCTCCCCATTGGAAATGCTTGAATCTGAGGGGCTGGAGAGTCTATGAGAGTATACGATAATGAGCCCTGTGCTGATGGCTGCCTTGTGGGAGCGGGGAGGAGGGGTTACAGGTCACTGAGTGGACTTTAAAAACAGTCATGGCGTATGTCTGTGATAAGCAGAAAACACACAGGGTGGAAGCTTTATAGCTTTTACATAATAAATCCCAGTAAGTTAAAAAAAATATGTTTTTTTGAGAGGGAATATTCTTTGGGACGTAGTTCATTTTTCTGTAAATTAAGAGTTAAGTAAAAGGTGTCGTGTTCTTCTGCTCCCCAAGCCCCACCGAACAACATTAAAAGCAAAGATAACTGCTTGTTGCAGGACATTTGACCTTCAAAAATTGTCTGGTGATTGAATATGTGGTCTTCTGGCTAGAATCATAACAGGAAAGGTAGAGGCTTGCAGACACTTCTCACTTTCAGCACAGCTCCACCACACTAGTAGCTGCTTCCCCTTTCTCCTTAAAAGAAACTGATAGCCCTGCTCAGTTGTTGACCAGAACAAATGTACTGGCTTCAAACGTTTCCTTACTCAGTATAAGAATATCTGTTCTAACTTAAAATACAAATTTCAATTGCAAACACAGAGTGCGCCTGATCCAACTGAGGGTGCTCCCTGAACAACTCGACTGCCCATGCACTTTTGATTCTCTCTTTACCTCAGAAAACAAGTGAAGTACACCTTGACAAACAGAGGACAGACAAAACAACTGAATCAGACAACATGAACACTGAATCAACTCAGGAGCATCATGTGGGAGTACTTTGGGATCCACACCACCAATGGCAAAATAATGCTGCGTTCCAGGCGACCCGTAACTCGGATATTTCCCAGTTAAAATCTACGGGTTCCGATCTGAAAGCGTTCCAGGCGAAATACAACTTCGGTTTCAGCGCAAGGAATTCTGGTATGTAAATTAACCAACATGGCAGGCATTATAAGATTTATGTTTTATCAACAAGCTCATTTAAGTGAAACCAAAGCGGGGAAACGGCGCATAATGTAACAGAAGCTTATACTTTACAGTGTTTGTCATTATTAAGAGGCTGCCTTATTGGTAAGCCAGTGATGTGACGTCACAAGTCGTAACTTGGAGTACATTGATCTGGTACGAGTTCACGGGTCGTAAGTTACGAGTTTGACTGCCATTCCAGTGCATTTTCACGAGTTACAGGTGGGAAAAACACGAGTTACGGGTTGCCTGGAACGCAGCATTAGACCAAGACTGGGCTGTGTGTTGGCTATGTGCAGAGCAGCTGGCTCACTCCTCATCCTCAACAAACCTGTGGGCCCATTTGTTGGCCTTCCACCCACTGCTGTTCAGCAGAGCATTGTCAAGTGTTCAGGCCTACGCTACCTCTCTCTCCAAAGCACACCCCTCACCAGAGGCACTGAAAAAGGCCATCTCGATTTGTATACGAGGACATGTAGTCCACAGGTGTAGCCTCGGAAATGGTAAATAGTAAAATGATCTAATGGAACTGCAGTGTTTGGGGGATATATAATGTCTTTGAATATGAATATGAGCTTGAGTGCTTGAAAACTGCTCCAATATGGTGTTTGGAAAAGTGACAGCCCTACTAATGACAAACTTGGAATAGGGTTAATGAGTATGCATGTCTTTTTATAAGAAAGAAACACAAGATACTATTATCCATACTAAAGAATAAGCACTGGTGAGGAGACCCCGAATCTCAAGTAAACTCCTACATGCAAAGTTACATAATCTACCACATGACCCTTGTCTGCCACACCACCACCACTGTCAATAGATCCAGGCTCCGTACATGCTTCACCATGTATCGAATAACGTGTGTTCCTCTTAACATTAAAACTGCAAGCACGGTTCCCTCTACTACAACGTCCTCTTATGCTATCCTTCCTCATATCTCCCTCCATCCTCATCATCATCTCTCAAACAGGTTTTAAGCTCCTCCATGACATGTGACTGCCTTAATCTCCCCCTCCCCCCATCATTCACCACCCCTTCAGCTGCAGATTTGACACAAAGCTCTGTGATTTGGTGCATCAGTCGATGATGTGATATGTTAAGCTGGAGACTGAGACGGAGGAATCTATCAGATCCATGAGGACTTGGAGGTTTGATATGGGGTTACTGTGCGAAGCTAGTGAACAAATCATGCCTTTCTAGGCCATTACTGGTAGAGCTAGGTCTAGGGCTGGGCACTGTAATGAGTTTTTAATACATATTGATATATTCTTTGGAGAGATATAGGGTAGGGAAATACAGTGGATATTGATTTAGGACAGGAGTTAGATGTCAGACACGAAGCTTGGTAAAACAATCATTATAAATGTAGGGTATGCGTAAATGACTGTGCCTACTGAACAGAAAACTCATAAAATTTTCAACAACATGACTGATAGGAGCATTTGAAAAAGTGGTAAAAGTGTTACATTCATATCTATAAGATAAGACAGCAGCAGCAACAACAAAAAAGCAAATGTATTGGTACTTTCCAGTTGATCTCAGAACTCTGATTCCATGAAATGCAACTTAGCTACATCACTTTGGTTAAACTTTCCTACTTAGAGGACAGACAACCTTTAGCTACCCCAAATTTACCAGCTTGAAACTGGAACCAAATTACCTGGATTTGACATAATTCTCACTTACTCTGAGTTCCAAGGTATAATGGATTGGACCACAAAAATACTAGAGCTGTCACTTCCCACAAATCCAATTTTAATGGCTTTCCAGCATCCATGCTAATATTTGAAGATATCAAGACACTTTATGGATTTGTTGTGGATAAGGAGCAGTCTAGCTGCCCATAATCAACAAACAGCCTGTTTTTTTGTTTTAATTTGTCATTTGTGTTGTCAAAGCCAGTCCTTTATTTTAAGGCGTACTTTGTCGTTGGAGGTCAAGAGATCAATAGACTGTTGGGATCGCCCTTTGTATGATAAGGCGGTTCACTGCTCAGTGTGCCCTTATATGTGTTGCCCAATATATTTATAATTACCTCCGCCAACAAGGTTTTGTTTTCTGTTTGTTTGTTTGCTGACAAGATTATGCAAAAACTACTTCACAGACTTTGCTGAAATTTTAAGGAAATGTTGGGAATGGCCAAATTTAAAAATGATTCAATGTTGGTGGTGATACAGAAACCACCATTAGTGAACAATCAACTTTGCTCAGTAACTGTCTAACTAATAATGATATCAAAATGATTCTGAGCGCTATGTGTGGGTTTTCAGGGTCAAAGAATCATACTATGATGGTAACTTGATCATGGATTAATTGTTTTTATATGTAACAGCAATATGTGAGCTTGGTGGAGGTTTGGGCTCTGTGAGTGCTTTCTAGTTAAAATATATATTGACAGTCCAATAACTGATTTTTACCTCTAAGTTAAAGCAGATATTTGAATATCAAGTACAAACTGTATAGTCCTAATAAATACCAGTAATGATTTCTACACTGTCTAATGGTAGTCAGTTAAAAACTATCAACAAAAGATTTTTTGTTCAGCCCTATTTGAGTGCCAAAGAAAAAGAGGGAAAAGTGAAGGTGACAGAGCAGAGGGGTTAGTGAGTTCATGCGTGCCTAGTCTCACAGACTTTGTCTTTACTAATGACCTGTATCCGGATAATCTCACACCAAACACAATGACAGCATGGAAACAGCCTGAAGAGACAATTGCAAAAACAGCAATCCTTTTAAAAAGGGGGAACTTGCAGCTTCGTGCACTGCAGTAAAAGTCCATATCACAATACTCGTGGGATGCACGGGTCATGTACTGTATCTCTGCGCACCCCCACTCATCCTGAACAAAGGGCAGCGGCACAGGAGAAAGTGGGTCAACCTTTCACACTGGAGATGAGGAGGGGGCAGATGCTCCTCAAACAAAACACGCACGGAGCTGTCATGCATGCACGCTCAGGCACATGGGCTGAATTTAAAACTACATACTGGGTCCAGAGTCCCTGAGGGATTGTGCCAAGTACAGAGAAAACCCACATGCAGAGGAGCAAACAAACACGTTTAATGCTGCCAAACAAGTTCACGCAATCATAGCAGCAGACATATTTCATCAGACGAGAGACTAAAGGTACAGTATGTAAAACTCAGCCACCAGGGGCTCCAACCAAAGCAAAACACCTGCCAGTGAATGAAGATGTATAGACCCAGTTACTTCCACCCGCCTCTACTGTTTACAGATCTTTAAATTAAGGCCTCGATTCAATAAAAGCAGCTTTCTAAGGTGTCTATACTAACTGTCCCATGTGAATAAGCAATGCACTTTTAGAGGCATATTTTTTCTCTTGTGAAATTTATTTAACAGATATGGTTGTTTGCTTAGTAGTGTGTACACATCAAGGAGGGAATTTTTTGTTGACTAGAGAGTTCTAAAGAAAAGTGACACTGAAGGAGACTGAGAATATCCATTCAGCTTGTGAACATCTATTAACAGGACGGGGGTGGAGTTACAGGAGGCAGAACAACCAGGGAGGGAGTGTAGATAATCCATCAAACGTGAGCAGCACAAAATATGAACCATATACACAAACACAACAGCAGCGTGAGCAGGTCCAGCTAACCTGCCCAACCCAGGCCTGTGTCACCTGTACAATCAAGAATTTCTCTGTATTTGAAAGCAAGGACATATTTAAGGAAATGTTAGCTTTCCACAAAATATGCAGTGCTCCACAAATTTATAAGACCATCATCAAAAGTACTTATATGCAACAGCTGCCCTAAATTAATAGCACTGGTAATTACCAAAAAAGTTTATGCTTCTGTAATGATTAATTCACCAGTATGTAGAAGCTCTTATATCAAAATGATATTTTAAATGTTAAATTGTAATTATTATTGTTATCCACACATTTTTAATTTATTGCTTTACAAACAAACTCAGAAAAATATATTAAAGCACATTATCATTATTTGATCAAGATATCAAATTCTAATTATTTAATTTCATTTCTGAACTGAAAATTTGTTTTTTGTGGTTGAATGCTATGCTTAATTAATTTCTTATGTCTCAGAGGTGCCACATGAGCAGCTCAGATTTTGGTACAAAAAGGGGAACCGTGCCTTGGAAATCTGCACAACCACAAGCTTCTTACTTAACAAAACTTAACAAAAGCTAATAAATGAGATTAACATTTGCTCTTGATATAAATGTTAATCTTGTTTATTATCAAATATTCAGAACTAATAAATCTTTTCAGTCATATTATGTAAGGCAGTGTCAATAAAAGTAATCACGTGGAGAAGACTGATAAGAAACTATAAAAAGTGTCTCTTTTGTGCAGACATGCATCGGGCTGGTATTCGGTGTGATCTGGGCACTGTTTTATGGGATAGGAACAAAAGCTGTCAAACTAATTGTCAATATTTACTGGACTGAATCACAGCACAGATTAAATACTTCTTTTTAGACCACTCGCTAATTAACAGAGCCAAAGATGATGAGCCTTCTCTGCACAGTGAGCTGTCCAGTATTTACCCCGGCTAAAGAAATGATAGAGACTTAAGCACCATTTGAAAGAATCTTTTGAGCATCTGTAGTGATCTTGGCTTCTTCGCATACATTTTTCATTTGTCAGAATGCAGAACTTCATTTTATGGTTACCGTAACAGCTCACATTGAAGTGAAGATAAGATTGCAGTTTATTGTCCAGAGAGAACATTCTTAAAGGATGCATGATTTTATTGAGGTAATTCTCCAAAAGCTAATAAACTTAAAGGCTTATCGATATCAGCAGTTATTAATCTTTTTTAGCAGATATTTACAGCCGGTAGGATTTGGACGAGTCTATCTCACATATTGGCAGCAAATGTACCATGATTATTTACCTCATCATCAATGAATAACAGTTAAATGTGTCTTTAATTAAAGAACAAAATGTGTTTCTTCACACTTGTTTCTAACACAAATAGGCTGTCACATTGGAAGGAGCAGACTGATTTCAGTAACGTGGTAGCTGTGTTCCCCTGACAAAATAATGGTGTTGATATTGGTACCAGCAATAATGAGTTAAAATATCGGCATATCACATATTTTTTCTTTATACGTTTGTTCAAACCTCTTTTAAACACAAACACACACAAACAGAGGACGCACACACATTTCTGGCAACTCTTTCATCTCCTAGCTACTGCAGCAGCAGCTCTCTGCCATCAACGACAGAAGGCCTCACCATAACAACCACTGAATGGAAACTGCAATGAGCCCCCATTTCCTTCTTATGTCACCATCTTCTCTTCGTAAGCACCTAAAATCCAAACAAGAAGGCTGTGGGCATGATCTAAATCTGCCTTTTTGTGTGCATAGCTGCATTTTTAATAAGGCTATGAAGCATAACAACAAAAACAACCACAAGAATGACAGCAGCAGCACAAACAGAGACAAACAACCACAACACAAAACCAGAAAAAGGAAGATTGCTTTACCTGAATCTTCATTTTCCAACAAGAATTCATGTCTGGATCCTGAATCCCCTCACACTCATACACTCAATCACACACAGGATCACACACACATACACCCACACCCACCCTCACACAGACAATGAATCCTCAGGGAGGTTACATGCCCCCTCAGTAAATCCTCGAGGTGAGCCGAGACGGAGAGAGGGAGAGAGAGAGGGGGAGGTAGACAGCCGAGTTGCCTTTGCTGCTTCTGCTGCTAATACGGAAGTGGAGCTGAAGCAACAATGTCAGCCGTCACTGTGGCGACTGCAGCTAAGGCAGCAGAGCCCAGAAACAAAGACAGACAGAGGAAGAGATAGGGAGAGAGATGGCAGAGAGAGAGGGAGGGAGAACAAGCGGCTGCCCTACATTTCCTCCTCACACACACACACCAACACTGTGCTGCTGCTGCTGCTGCTTGTCCGGGCTCGCTCTGCCTCTCAGCTGCTCACATACACACTCACAAATAAACACACAGAGTCAATCCGGCGCTGTAATCTCATTGGCCGAGCAACCACTTCCTCCAGCTGATCTTGATGCAAGGTGGGGGAGGGGCAAAGCACAGCTGAATTATTCATAAGGGGGAGGTGCTGTCCTTTAAATAGCCTCTCCTCTTCCTGCTCCGCACACTAAGCCTAACCTGAAAGTACCTCCCCCTGACCCTGCATAAGCCCGTCCTGATGCTCACACACACTCTAGCTCCCTCTGGATGTCCGTGTGTTTTAGGGCAAAAACACCAGCAAACAAAGCTCCTGTAAACCAATAACACTGTCCTCCAATCAGAGAGGAGGTTACTGAAGGATCCACCAATCCGCAGCAGGGACAAAGGGAAGAGAGGTGAAGCTGGGATGACAGAGGGTAATTTATTACACACATCCTCGCAGCTGTATTCAAGGGCAAAGCGTCAACACAGCACAATCACACAGACATTGACTAACAACGCAGACCACAGCAGAGTGGGGTTCACTCATAAAACAAGATAAACCTGAAAAGAGAGGCACGAATCTGTGAGTTTGAAGAGAAATAAGTCCAGAAAAGAGTCCTAAAAAAACATTTGTGCCATTTTTAATGTTAAGAAATGTCTACTACGAGAGAAAAATATGTAGATATGTTCTGCATATATCAATATTCACATCATTTATACAAGGGGACACTAAGATCTGGATCTTCTGGTGAATCTTTAAAATATTTCTAACAGATCTTCAAGACTAGATGATCTGGTCTTTATTTATTCAACACAGGATAAATCTTCTCACTAATCCAGGAAATACAGTAATTTTGTATATTCAGCAGTTTTGCAAGATAATTTGCACTTTTCCAATTTCAATAATCCATTTTCCTACTAAGTTTTACAGTTTTATTTTACTTCTATTATTTTGTTGTTTTATTACTTTCCTGCCTGCTTAAGTCTTTGGCAATTTCTGTCTGATTTTCCTGTGTTCATCAGTTTAGGCTCCATTTTTAACTATGAAAAATAATTAAAGTGGAGTTGAGTTTATTGTCACAGCTCAGAAGTAGGGACGCACAATACTGGGGTTTCAACAATATCTGCTTTGTCAATATGTCTGATCAACACTTATAATGAAAGTGATGAAGTGAACCATTAAAGTAAATTTGTACAAACCCCAATTCTGATGAAGTTGGGACATTGAGTAAAACATAAATAAAAACAGAATACAAAGAGAGCAAATCTTTTCTGACCTACATTTAACTGAATACACTACAAAGGTCAGATTTTCTTAATGTACAACTGCAAAGAATTCAGGGATTTCATCTTTTACAGCCCTTAAAATCAACAAACCATAACAGAAGGTTAATATATTTAAAAAGCCATGATATTTTACCAACTGACATTAAATCAGAATCAGAAATACTTAATTATTCCAGAAATTCTGGAAACTCTGTTGTTTCAGTTGCTCTTTTACACAGTATAGCAGTAGAACTACCAAAAGACATCAAAACAGATAAATGACATTAAAATACTTAAGAGTATAATATTAAGTTGAAATAAGAAAGCAGATTGCAACATGCAGAATCTTTAAGCTATGCTTTATCTTCCTAATGAAGGAAATAAATAAAACAAGTAAAATCAGACTATGTACAAGCCCAAGGAACTTGCACTATTAACATTAATAATCTTTACAATCACTGAATGTATAATGCTAAAAAGGAACCTCACTTCTTTCTCTTTCTCTCTTTTTCCTCTAGTTTTTGCTATAAAGAAACAAGGACCTTAAATTTCAGTAAATCAGAGCGAGGGGGTGAAAAACAAAAAAATGTCTCTAAAGTCCACGTCCCTTTTGGCTCCATAAAATTGCCAACATATAGCAAAATGCTAATATAGAGCATTAAGTGAGCCAAAGCTGAGAATGCCAAAACAGATGGCAGAAACCTTGAGCATTATAAAGGCTTTTACAAATTTCACCCAAGTGACAAAAATGATGAACTGTAGCCCAAAACCTCAAACTTTAGTAGCTCCCTGCATGAAAAGAATCCCACTATAAGCCTATTAAAGGTGTAGTCAGCGATCTTCTAATCTTCTAATCTAATGCACTATTTGTCAAAATCACCGTATTTCTCCTCTCCATCCACAAAATGCCACCACTGACAGCATGTTGAAAAAAAAAAGTCTGGTTTCAATACACAGCCTTGGCTCTGAATTTCAGCAGGTAGATATTGTGGCTTGGGCCGAGTCACCAAAACAGGGTACAGCCCCCCACATCCAGGGGGTGATCATACTCATGCCCAGATCAGACAAAAGGGGGAGGGGGAGTCGTAGATTAGCGTAAGAGAGAGATACAATAGGTGCAGTAGCAATGGCTGAAAAACTGCCCAAAAGAAAAAGGTCAGAGGAGTGAAAAGTGAAAAAGAAGGGCTATGACCAGGAAAGAGCGAAGACTCGGGTCAACATTGGTGTTGCTTTCTGACGGTGAAGGGAACTCCGCGAACTGAAAGACCTGAAAACGGATGCGTACGTTGCCGTCTTTCTGCTGGATAGGTAAGCAACATTAGCTTTGTGGTGCTTCACATAACAGTAACAGCCGTCGGGCATTCATCTTATCGTCTAATCTGCCAAAATGTACTGTTGTTGTGATGTTATCAATAATGGAAGTCGAATTGTGGCTACTATTGTCTGATGAGTAAGCTTTCGGGGGTGGAGCCAGGGGTGAGGTATGAAGGGAGTGGCGGGTCTAAATTCATTTATCAACAACCTCTCCAATTGTTTTCTCAAACATCGCTGACTACACCTTAAACATGTAGTTTTTACCATTTATTTGGAAAATATCAAGACATTCAGATATCAGCGTTTAGCTACAAATATTAAGATAAAGATTTTGGTCCTCATCACTCAGCCTGAACTGAAACACTTAACAATGACACTGACAAACACGTCACATATGGCTGAACAAATCTGTGCATACCTTTTTGCACAAACACCTCTCATGTAAAATAATGGAGCACTGTTCAAGTCTCTTATGATGCTTTTTTCCTCTCATGCTCTTCAACACTGAATGAAAAACAAGTGCAGGTATAAACCCCAGCAGAGCGTAGGTGAACAGTGGGAAATAGGACACAGTAGGCTGGTGTGTGATGAGGCAACAACCAGAAATAAGAGGCAAACAAGCTGCTGATTTCACCGGGCGAGGAGGTTGGTGTAACTATCTTCTTATTCATTCAGACTGACGTGGTTTCCAAAGGTGGAAATAATGCCACTAATTCACAACTTGTCAACATGATGTCTCCAATGCTGCATCTTTAGCAACACTAATCTTTGCATGTTTAAAGACAAAGGATGTGATTCAGCCATCAAACCTCAAAGGAGGACACAGATATAAAGAGCCCAAAGGCGAGGTGAGAACTCGCTATAACTGCAACTGGAACAAAAGTAGCCCCCTCACAAATATAATGAGGTGTCAGGCAGAGTGGCTTGACAGAAACACTGCAGGGTATATCAGTGAAAATGTAAGGGAAAAGGTGGGATATGGAAAACAGAAGTCGAACTGATTATAGAGTCTGTCAGAAATATCACTCAAACACAGTTATGTAAGATGTAGAAGAGAAAAAGAACAAGCACAGGCTATTCAAAGTTAGAGAGCTGAGCCGAGAGGGGGGTTGTGAAATGAGGCTGGTTTAGTGAGGCTGGATGGTTAAAAAATAATAATTAGAACAAATGATATCTACAATAAGATGTCCCTCTGGTCGTCAGACTGTACAATTCCTCATTGGGGGGAGAGGTAGTAACAGGAAGACTGAGGATGGGAGGGAGCAGTAGTAGTTTAATTTCTATTTTTATTTTTACTATGTAGATTTATTTATGTATACATACAGAGAGATTTATATCTGGTAATTGTTTTTACAGTTTGGTTTTCTGATATCCTGTGTTCTTTTATACCTTTGTACAATACAATGCTACTGGAACCTTAATTTCCCTGAAGGAGTCTTCCCAAGGGATCAATAAAGTTTAATCTAATCAAATTTAACGTTACAAATAAATAAAGTTATTACCCTAGAGAGCTGTTTTTAAAATAGCCTTTGAAACAATTGTTTACAAAGTGCTTTAACAGAGAAAGAAAAGAGAGAACCCAGGAAAAAATCAAATGAAAAACCAGGTCAAAACAGAGAAAAGAGGGGCAAACATGAGGTTGAAACAAAATGAAAACAAAGGAGGTCACGAATAAAAAAGAACAAAACACTGAAAGCGGTTAACTGTAAATCACACAATATATGAATATACCGAGAAAGCACAGGAAAAAGTGGCAACATACATATACAAAACCCAAAACCAGTGAAGTTGGCACGTTGTGTAAATCGTAAATAAAAACACAATACAATGATTTACAAATCCCTTTCAACCTATATTCAATTGAATACACAGCAAAGACAAGATACTTAACGTTCAAACTGGTAAACTGTGTTATTTTTTGCAAATATTAGCTCATTTGGAATTTGATGCCTGCAACATGTTTCAAAAAAGCTGGCACAAGTGGGAAAAAAGACTGAGAAAGTTGAGGGATGCTCATCAAACTCTTATTTGGAACATCCCACAGGTGAACAGGCTAATTGGGAATAGGTGGGCGCTATGATTGGGTATAAAAGCAGCTTCCCTGAAATGCTCAGTCATTCACAAACAAGAATGGGGCGAGGGTCACCACTTAGTGAACAAATGCGTGAGCAAATTGTTCAACAGTTTAAGAACAACATTTCTCAACGAGCTATTGCAAGGAATTTACGGATTTCATCATCTACGGTCCGTAATATCATCAAAAGGTTCAGAGAATCTGGAGAAATTCCTGCACATAAGCGGCAAGGCCGAAAACCAACATTGAATGCCCGTGATCTTCGATCCCTCAGGCGGTACTGCATCAAAAACCGGCATCACTGTGTAAAGGATATCACCACATGGGCTCAGGAACACTTCAGAAAACCACTGTCAGTAACTACAGTTCGTCTACATCTGTAAGTGCAAGTTAAAACTCTACTATGCAAAGCCAAAGGCATTTATCAACAACACCCAGAAACACCGCCGGCTTCGCTGGGCCCGAGCTCATCAAAGATGGACTGATGCAAAGTGGAAAAGTGTTCTGTGGTCTGACCAGTCCACATTTCAAATTGTTTTTGGAAACTGTGGTCGTCGTGTCCTCCGGACCAAAGAGGAAAAGAACCATCGGGACTGTTATAGGTGCAAAGTTCAAAAGCCAGCATCTGTGATGGTATGGGGGTGTATTAGTGCCCAAGGCATGGGTAACTTACACATCTGTGAAGGCACCATTAATGCTGAAAGGTACATACAGGCTTTGGAGCAACATGTTGCCATCCAAGAAATGTGTCTTTCATGGACGCCCCTGCCTATTTCAGCAAGACAATGCCAAGCCACATTCTGCACGTGTTACAACAGCGTGGCTTCGTAGTAAAAGAGTGCGGGTATTAGACTGGTCTCCTCAGTTCCCAAACGTTTACTGAGTGTTGTTAAAAGAAAAGGCGATGTAACACAGTGGTAAAAATGCCCCTGTACCAACTTTTTTGTGTTGCTGCCATAAAATTCTAAGTTGATAATTATTTGCAAAAGAAAATAAAGTTTCTCAGTTCGAACATTAAATATCTTGTCTTTGCTGTGTTTTCAATTGAATATAAGTTGAAAAGGGATTTGCATATCATTGTATTCTGTTTTTATTTAAGATTTACACAATGTGCCAACTTCACTGGTTTTGGGTTTTGTAAGTAACATTTAGAAAATGTTTTTTAAAAAATGACAAGAAGACAATAAGAAAACGAATAGATGATGACATAGTCGACAACATCACATCAGGAAGATGGAAGTATAACAGTAGACTCGGAATAGATAAAAAGGGGATAAATTAAAACAAAAAAATGGTTAAAAAAAGGATGTAGAGAGATGAGAAAGCAGTTAAGAGAGGGAAGAGTGGCAGAGATTTAAAGTTACTTGATAAATAACTGTCAAATTAGTAAGTAGATAACGTAGAATTTGATAAACAATAAACTAACTAACTAAATAAATGCATATACAAATAAAGTTTACACCATGTAAAAGCAAGTCTATAAAAGCAGAGGCAGTTATGGTCACAAGTCTCAACAGATGTTTGTCATCGAAGCAGCAGAGGAAATGACGTCAAACGATTTCAACAACAGAATGTAAATACAAAATAGAAGTAGTTCTTAAACAGAGCTCTGTGGTACACCACAGGCAATACCAGAGATGGAGGATGAGTGGTTTCCTCTGGTGACTGCAAAGCTTCTTCCCAAGAGACAAAAATAAAACCAACCGAGAGAATGGGCCATAAATCAAATCTTAATATTTTTTAGCTAGAAGACAAAAACACAACTTTAATCTGTTGCTGATAGGCTAAAAACTCTTAAGAATGCAGGTTTTCAGGAACTGAATAAAAACACACTGTAACAAAAAAAAATACATTTCCTGAATAAGACTTAGTTTTTGTTAATTGTACAAGTTTTAATTTAAAAGTTTAAATTCCCAAAAACCAAAAGCACTGTTTGAAATGACAAATCATGAAAAGATTTTTTTGGCCTGACTGTAATGATGTAGTTTTAAAAAGTTGTAAAAGGAAATTAACAAATTTTAATTATGGAGTGTTCATCAGTTTTGATATAATTCTAGTAAAAATCATTACCACAATGAAATGAACAGAAGTTGTAGTGGGGAATTTTTGTTTTTTAATGATCAGAAATGGCATCTGAACTCTTTCACACTTAATTTCCATCACACTCACTGATACCCTCCATAGGCAAACCGAACAAAAACATTGGAAACATTTCCACATATTGAGGATGTCAGTGTTTAATATACTCTTTGGTTAGGTATTTAAAATAATAAAATCACATCTATGATAGATCATCAGTACATTTGCCACACTAAATACATGAGTTGTCCACCCTGATATATCAACAGCCCTCCTAAGAGTATTTTAAACTAATTTCCTATCTTAAAACTTCTGATAAAACCATTAACTGCCAAAGAGAGAAACTCTTGGTTCAAACTCAAATGTTAAAGATGATTCAGGTTATTTGAAGTGAGGTTGCTCAAGGCCAACGGCACTAAATACAATGTCCAATAAAGCAACTGTCCAACTCTGGCTCTTTTGTGGAGGTACAGGCTGTGCATCTTTACAAGTCTCACAATTCAATTAGACTTTTTAAATCACTTTTCATCATGATTTATGACAGCGAGAAGAATCCTTGATTTTTCATATAACTGCACCAGGCTAATTTTAGATAAAAGTATGAGCAGTCAGATAATTATGAATTCTTTTTTATTAACTAGAAATGGCTTTTGAGATCAACTGCAGAGAAAATGTCTTTTCATTGTTAACCAAAATAGTTAATGTCACAGGTCTCATCATTCTTTATTATTTTCTTCGACAAAAACAAAACTGATGGGGTGCTGGTATGGCGTAGTGGTTAGCACTCCATGTACTTGCTTCTGCCGGTCCAGGTTCGAATCCCGCCTGTGACCAGTTTGCAGAGTGTCTTCCCCTACTCTCTCTCCCCCTTTCACAAGCCTATCCACTCTCTCTCTCCTATCAATAAAGGCACAAAATGCCCAAAAATATACATAAAAAAAAAAAAAAAAAAAAAAAAACTGATGCCGCTCTGCAATATTAAATGATTACTGACCATCTCCAAATTGGTGTATCTTCATCTACGTCTGCTTAACAATGCATGGATAAAAATACAATTTTTTGATACCCCTACAGATGCTATTGTCGATACATAGCAGCTGACAGCCTAATTATTACCGTACGTTTAGAATAAAACAACAAAAAAAACAAAGCTGGCTTGACTGGATGCAACAGTAATGGCCCCTTTCCACTAGCCCTACTCTACTCTACTCTCCTTGTGCTGCTTTTCCATTAGCCCCAGTCGCCTGCCCAACGGGGTGAGCTGCACTGCCGTTACGTCATTTTGAGCGCGACACAACAATCTGTGGCTTTTTGTCACAAACCGAGTAAAAAAGGAAAGCAGAAGAAGGCTGCAGGTGGCAAGAAGAAATACCCCTTGAGAAGCACAGGAGAGTTTTGGAAGCTATACAACAGAATGAAGCCGAGGACGAGAGCAATCGAGCTGCAAAGAAAAGGCGTGTGAGGATAAGCTAACGGTAGCTACCGCTAGCATGCTAGGTCGTCATGCTCATGACTCATCGGTGACGACATTGTCTGACCAATCAGTAGCCGGCAGTCGTTGACGTCATCTTTTAGTATCGACTCTGCTCGCTTGGAACCAGAGTGGAGTAGGTACTAAAACTAGCTTGTTTTAGGAGGAACCAGGCCAGTGGAAACACGCTGCAAATCGAGTAGGGCCGAGTAGAGAAGGGCCAAGGCGTGCTAGTGGAAAAGGGCCCTATGATTCTAACAGTGCTTCACTTTTCCTTGTCCCAATCAAACTGTGTCCGGAAGTTGGTCTGGTAGCTAAAAAGGTGACAGCTTACTTTGTGAGAACTGCCTATGAACAAGTCACCGAACCAGCAGCAGCACATCTATTAGAGCTCTCTGCTTTCTTTCATTTCTTAAAGGACCCTTAGGTGTGATTGTGAACTGTTGTCTGTATCCGTCAGCCTCTGTCACCCTGCAGGGGCGAAAAGGATCATTGATATATGAGTGTAACCAGACACACGATGGTCAATTCAATATTTCACTGGTCCATCTAGAAAACAGCCCACAGGAAGGGTTTGGAAATGGTCAGAGGAGTTCAAAAACAAATCCAGTACTGATAATCCACCAATCACACTGACATAGGCAACATTATTTGAAGTTTTTTTTTTTACGCTGTCACCTCACAATCCCATGTCCCTGTTCAGGCAATGCCACATCTCCCACACCAGAACACGGCCAATAGTTTAAAAGTGCAAAAACAAGATCTGAAAAGGAAAACAAAGATTTGAAGGTGAAAAAAAGCAATCTGAAATCAGAAAGATAGGATCTGAATCTGAAAATATTAGTCCTGCAACTGGAAAAATGACACACAAGTTAAAATACATTTCAGGGTAAAAAAGGAAAATTAATATTTGATTTAAACCCCCCCACAGGTATACCTCTATTTGACCTGTTCTGAATTTATAAAGTTCTATAGTCTGCCAAGTCTTTCTTTGGGGTACATCTTACTTAGGTTTTGTATATTACCTCTTATTTCATATGTTAATTTTTCAGATTCCAAAATCTCCTCTATCGTTAAACTGATGTGATTATTTTGAAGGTCAACATCTCATTACTCCAGGTTGTTTTTGCTACAAAAAGTCTTATTAGAGCATTAGGCACGGCATCCATTTCCTTTAATAAACATCAACAACACTGTCTAACTCTCTGCTGCTCTGAAAAGTCCACTGATGCATCAGAGAAAGTCAATACGTTGCCCAGCCTTGAGGTAAAGGCACCAGAGCGAGGCCATTGAAAGTCAGAGAGCTTGGAGCAGAAGAGATGAAATATTGGATGATTCAGTGGAGCAGCATAAAAGATAGAAATTTAAGGTAAACGTTAGGGTCCAGAAAGAAAGACAGCTGAAAGAGAGAAGTGCTTTTACTGATGGAGGAACATGTCAGAAGTCCCACCGGGCATGAAATTGAGCTGTAATAGCCTTTTTTCCCAAGGTTCATATTCAAATACAGTCATGCATACTGATAACTACAACACTTGAGCTTGTCTGCCTGCTGCACTTTTCAATCAAATCTACCTCAAATTAAGAGAAAGAGACAAGAGGAGTGAGACGGTAATGAAGAGATGGAGCGTGAAAGAACTCTCAAACTGCACGGAAATAATTTGAAGTTTTTTTCCTGGTTAAATATTCTGTAAAAAGTTGAGTAGCTGAGCGGGGATCCTTTGCTTCTTATCTGCTGTAACTGTGTGCAATGCTTTGATCTGCAGCTTTGCATTGCATTTACATCTCCGTGCAATATAAGCAGAGGCTGGAATCTGAGGCTGCTGCATATGAGGCACAATCTGCACCCCGAACATGAAGCGGGGCCGTCACCGCCGCAGCCCCACGGCAGCACACAGCCATCAATTCTGCGTCCTAAAAAAATCCAGAGGTCGCCCGCAGTGGCTGTATTGATTTGCTGCTCTCTCCGCTAACCACTATCCGCCTGCCCTCACCTCCTCTATCTTGCCATCTTTTCAATTTTGACACCCGATGGAGCACGTTTATCTTGACCTGTGAAAGCCGATGGAGATTTGTGGAGAGGTGTTCCTGCTGTGAGAGCACGTGGGCATTGGCCGGGCAGTTCAGAGTAACTGGGGGAAAAGTTTTAGAGTGACCTCTTTGCATGAGAGACACACTTCCAAAGGCTATTTCAGACTGGGCAGCGAGGGTCAGGAACAGCGCTCTGGAGTTTATGACCAGAAACTCTACCTTTTAAAGACAAATTATCTTAATGACAACTGTTGCACATGCAAACTGAAGGTTCACATTGATATGCAGAAAGTGTTGCTGATCCAGCAGCACTTTATAACTGAGGAAAATAAGCAACTGATTTATTCATTATAACTGTCATTCTGAGCTAACCTGACAGAACAGATGACCTGTTCAAAAGTACTGCACTAGTCCATCTGGTATAGGGATGGGAATCGAAAACCAATTCCAGTTGAGATTCGTTAACAGCTCCATCAAAGAATCGATATCATTAATCTTTTTGCTTATCAATTCCCCTATCAATTCCTTCCACTGACAGGGTTCAGAAGCACCAGAATTGTGGCTTCATTTTTTACAAAAGGTGCCTACTGCACAACCTTAAGTGAGTGGAAACACCAGCAACTTGCAGAAGCAGATATCTATGCTGTGACTTCTTTGACATTGTTGCCACTGAAAATCAGACCAACACTTGCCCACATGCAAAATCTGCAGGAATCGATAAGGGAATTGATAAAGAATTGGATCCATTAGGCGGATCGTTAACAGCATTGGTATTGTTAAAATCTTATACATTTTTCCCATCCCTAATCTGGGAAAATAAGAGGGGATTAATAAGGTATTTCCATTTCTGATTCCTGCTGTAAAGGACGCTGATTGGGCCGTCCTGCTCTGGGCCGAGCATAAATGTTGCAGACTGGAGCTTGGCGAGAACACACACTTTGCAGTGTCCTTTTCTACAGCTGTACCTGACATTTTGTACATTTACCCAGATTGTTATTGTTTCTTTCAATCCAGAGGTCTGATTTACAAGATGTGCAGTCTATGCTGTAACATCTATAAAATAATTTCTTACATTCTAAAAAATGATGATAAATCAATCACAGAATCACACCCACAGATTCCAGTGTCACAAAACCAACTTCATATCTTAGCTTATCTTCTGTGTATTATACATACATACATAGGCTGTAAGTAAAATTTTAACCTGTTTGCATTCACTGACAAGGTTGACAGAAGCAGAGGGAGGGTAAATAATTTTCCAGGACAATTCAAGCTTTTCCAGGACATTTTACTTTTTTCCCTCATTTTCCATTT
This sequence comes from Scarus forsteni, assembly GCA_036419115.1. Classification (NCBI taxonomy): domain Eukaryota; kingdom Metazoa; phylum Chordata; class Actinopteri; order Labriformes; family Labridae; genus Scarus; species Scarus forsteni. Next base: position 26,692,983 of record JAZDUH010000327.1, on the reverse strand, counting down.
TTTTCATGACTGGAAAATTGGTCAATCACCTTCCAGGTTCTCCAGGACACGTGGGAACCACGTAAGATGGATTAAAGTTATATATTTAGTGGATTACTGGGCCTGTGCTACAGGCTCTCTCTATATTTATGTGATTTTGTGTGCAGTCAAAAGTAGATCAATGAATCCTGCTTTCTTATGAGCAGCTTACCACTGTCATTGCCTCCTGTTTATTACCTCAGCCAAGGAGGTTATGTTGTTGCTGGCATCTGTTTGTTTGTTTTTACCTTCTATCTACCTACCATACCTACTGAACTAAAATAGATATCATTATGAATCCATTTGGTAATGGTATGTTCTCATGCTCAAGGAATCTAAATATTTAGATGAAATAAAGGTATGACTAATATTTATGGTGAAAATCACAATATGGATGACGACTGTGGTCTTGGCGGAGGTCTGCGCTCTGAGTGCTTTTCTAGTTTTCAATGTAGCAATTACACATATTAAAATTAAACACTCTTTCAGTGTTAAAATCTATACAGGAACTGCTCAGACACTTTTAGATCATGAAACACACCTGATGATAAGGTTGGTATTTGGTTGAATTGACTTCAAATGAATTTACTGATTCCATTAATTTATTAGAAAAAATATGGACACAACCATTTTTAAAATAATTTGCTGTCAACCCACCCATGGCATTTGGACTTTGCTGAATTTCATATTGCCCGCGTGCATAAAAACACCTTGTCATTAAGATGTTGGCTTAAAATCTAGGGGACTGAGAAAGAACTAAAGATTAGATAATATTCATCATTAACTAAACTGCACACCCAGTGAGATGCCAAGTTACAGTATGAGCTCCACACTGTAACTCCACAGCTTTGTCCCAATTAGAAACCTTAAATTACAGCTTCACACACTTCTGTGACATCAGCTGGGGATACAAACTGCACATGTATAGTATTTGTTAAAAACAGTAAACAAAACGACATCTTTTCAGCTAAATTCAAGCATATGCCTGCTTTTCACTTTGTTGGTTGCCAATATTCATACCTCCTTAAGCCAATCAGAAAGCAAACTGGTTAAAGTAAAAAGCAGAATAAACAGATAAGGGGCCAAATGTGAAGCATAAAGTTAGATGGGCATCAATAACAGAGGAGCTACTGGATCAATTGTGACAACACAAATATTAATTTGTTTAATTAGGTTCAGGAAGAGAGAAGTTTACTCTAGAAGTTCGCATCTGAGCATTATTGTGAAAATATCAAACCCTGGCATGTGTAGGACTAAGAATGATGCAAGGATTACGTATGTTGCCAAATTTTTGAATGTTTTATTAATAAGGAAAAGTCTAAAGCCTGTGTTGCAGCAGGAAAAAACATTCTCTGTACGTACAGTTCTGGTTGTATACATTCAGCATGTGCTGTAGTAACTTAGTCCAGAGAGAGGAACCTCTCTGCCTTCACTTCTCTTCTTTTTTTTTCCTGTTTTGGATTTGTGGACCCTCGATATCTGGACTGTTAGGACAGATAGTGAGAGGATTGTGGCAGTGAGACAGTAAAGCCTGCTGGCTGAGATTTGAGGCTGTAAAAATAAAATGAACTTGGCTTGTTTTGGAAACAGAGAGGGATGTGAGGTAAATATTCAACAAATCTTACGAACCAAACCACAAACACGGCAACATTTTAATTGATTTTGATTATTTAATAATTGGGGAAATCAGATTAAGAGCCATTTCAGCTAACAAAGTTACTCCTAAGTGTCTGATTATATGGCCAGGTGATATATACACACGTGGACAAAATTGTTGGTGGACAAAATTCACAGTGGTCAGAGAAACAACTTGAATCTGACAAAAGTAATAATATATAAAAATTCTATTAAATTTAACCAATAAAAGTCAGACATTGCTTTTCAACCATGCGTCAACCGAATTATTTTTAAAAAATGAACTCATGAAACAGGCCTGGACAAAAATGATGGTACCCTTAACTTAATATTTGGTTGTACAACCTTTTGAGGCAATCACTGCAATCAAATGATTCCTGTAACTGTCAATGAGACTTCTGCACCTTTCAGCAGGTATTTTGGCCCACTCCTCATGAGCAAACTGCTCCAGCTGTCTCAGGTTTGAAGGCTGTCTTCGCCAGACTGCAGGTTTCAGCTCCTTCCACAAATGTTCAACAGGATTTAGATCAGAGATAGAAGGCCACTTCAGAATAGTCCAGTGTTTTGTTCTGATCCAATCTTGGGTGTTTTTAGCTGTGTGTTTTGGCTCATTATCCTGTTGGAGGACCCATGACCTGTGGCTGAGACCAAGCTTTCTGACACTGGGCAGCACATTTCACTCCAGAATGTCTTGATAGTCTTGAGATTTCATTCTATCTGCACAGATTCAAGACACCCTGTGTCAGATGCAGCAAAGCAGCCCCAGAACATAACTTACCCTCCTCCATGTTTCACAGCAGGTACAGTGCTCTTTTCTTTGTATGCTTCATTTTTGTGTCTGTGAACATAGAGCTGATGTGACTTACCAAAAAGCGCAGATGATAATTACAGGGCACACCTTAGTTTAACATATCCCTATGGTCACACCATTTTCAATCCTTTGTAGGGGTACCATCATTTTTGTCCAAGCCAGTTTCACTATTTTGTTTTTTAAAATATTTCTGCTGAGCCAAAATTTAAAATCAATGTCTGATTTTCATTAGCTGATTTTCAGTAAATTTTTATTTATTATTACTTTTGTTATTTTCAAGTTATTTCAGTGACCATGTGGGTTTTTCTTTCATTAAATGAAGGGTACCAACAATTTTGTCCACGTGTGTATGGAGCATGTAATTCTGTTTTTCAAGGGGTTTATTCTACTTTATTGTTATACTCAGAAAATGGAGAAGAGTTAAAATGTTAGTGTTGAAAAATGTACTCTGAATGGTGTCAAATCCCTGAAATCTTACCCTTTGCTCAAAAGGATTTGGTGGCAAAATCAAGTGTAAAAATGATGTTTTCAAAGAATTAAATCCATAGAGAAATAAAGTTCAAGTTCGGTTTAGAGCATTAGATATTCTGTATGTTGTTGGAGGGCAGTGGCAAAACCGCAGTGACACCTGCACTCATTTACACTTCAGTATTTATGAAGATTCAATGTCATATCTCTCTTACTCCTCACCTCCTGCTTAGCCCTGTAACACAGCTGTAGTGATATGTGCACGTCATTCATGTTTCATTCAATCAACGAAGCAATCTGGCCGCTTTATGAAAATACGAACGCTGTGTTCTTGGGAGAAAAAAGTAATCTACTGTCGTCAGTGGTGATGCAGGGTCCTCTCCTCGTGTCCTCACTGCAGTGACTGTGAGTACGGAGCAGAAAACACTTGGTATCACTCATGGGTGACTCACTGTTATGGCAGAGAGCAGGACACACTGTTCTCTAAAAGAATATGATAATAGACGAGGTCACAGTGTCTAATCAGGGTCGCTGTTATGGCACAATACAACCTGAGAGAGACTGAATGAGCCAAAAGATAATATCCACTCAGGAGTCAATTCAAGAGGTTAACAGGGCTGGACAATTTTCAGACAAGAGAATAAATTACTCCAAATATTTGCAATAATTTCTGGTAAATAAATAGCTTGCCTGTTTCAACAGTAATTGGATATAATCAATTTTAATCACTGTGATTTAAGCTTGGCTTGTTTGCAGTTCATTATTTATCCAAAAACTAAGAAATATTTTAATTTGTCAGCATGTTTATTGAGCCATGAAATAAAAAAATACTTGCTTTTTCACAAAGAGTAGCGATTGGTGGAAATCTTCTGAAGGATTTTTTTTTTTTTTTTTTTTAGCATTTTATAGCTTTTTAAATATATTTTGAAGTTTTATGAGGGCGTTTTCATTATTTAGAGATAGTAGTTCCACCGCAGTGTGTAGAAATTGGCATTTTAATGAAATCTGGCATTCAGATTTTGGAATGAGCCCATCTGCTAATTAAAAATCACATCAAGTAAGCAACAAGAGCTGATGAAGACCAAAAGAATCGTGAAAAAGGGCATCATTCACAACAGTTATGAGGTAAAGGTATGTTCATTTATAATTTTAACTAATTTTTATAAATTACAGGTCAGTTAAGATAATGTTTTGCAAACTTTTAGTAACACAAGAAAACAAAATCAAGCTAAATCGTGTTTCGCTCTCTTTGTCCCCAAAACCCACCAGTAGACAACATTTTTGATCGTTAAAGGGACTGTGAGGAGTTTCTAAGTAATTACAAAAAAGTCTCACTTTTAGATATATGCCTGATGGAAATACACACTTTAAGATGAGTTTTATAGCATCTAAATAGGTTATCTTAGCCTTCCGGTCAGGTCGGACAGGGCTGGACTGGCCTGGACACTCAACTTCGGGAACAAGACAATTAAAACTGGAGCAAATTTATATTATTCGGACACGTCTTAGAGCACCGGGCTGTAAGAAGCGGTATATAGCCGGCTACAAAACTACGATAATAAGTTTTCCTAAAATTACTTGTTGTCACACATCAAAAGCTACCGCTACGTAACTAGAAAGAGAAACATTACCTCGTCGCTTTGCATCCTATAAGTTGTTGAAAAATGTAGTTGTAAAGCAATGCAGAGTTCTGAGGAAGGTCCAAGCTGCTTCACAACAAACACATGCTTTGGATTGCACACGTCTTTTGGTGCGTTCCAGTTCTTCCAATTTCTGAGTTCCCCTGAAGTCTCAATTTCCTACTGGGAACTCGGTGAAACCTCGCCACTGCCGAGTTGACAATCGAAGATGGATGCCCCCAGTGTGAACAGTTATTTAGCTACTGTAATAATCAATTTATTTGCACTTCTGATTGGGGTGTGTCGCTCTAGATCAGCTGTATACATAGTATTGTTAGACTTATAACAATTGTGATAATCACATTCTTCATGTGATATTTGTGAACAACAACACAGGCGTGCTAACTAAAGCTAACAATAGCCTGGTAGATCGGCATGTTTTTTTCCGACTTCAACTGGAGCGCCGATAAGTCGGAGATGATGTAACTCCCAGTTCCGAGGTTACTGAAACGCAGCATTACGACAGTCACTGTGCGTGCTCATGGGTAGCAGAGTCTTTATGTCGCCGGTAATAGATTCTCCTCACAGTCCCTTTAAGTCAGCCTCCACAAAGGGGAGACCTGCAGTACATTAATATAAAAAGCTTTTTCTAACTTAATAAAAAGGAAATGAAAGTTTTATGGGAATGATTGTACACCTATTTTGATGGACTTTACATATAAATTGAAACATTATATTCTTTATTCACCATTTCTGTTTGGTAAAGTGCAGGCAATTTCTACACACTACATCTTTAAAAATAGGCTTACATGCAGGAGAAGGCACGCTGTAAACAGACTTCTTGGAAATAAACCCCAGCCTCATGCACAAGATAAGAGCCTCAACAGATCAAGTCTGAATACCACTGTGCCTTACCAGCACCCCTCTTCCTGCTCATTTGACTGTTTTCATCAACAGTGTTCTCCTAAAGGCATTCAAATAACACAGCATTTGTAATGTTTTACCAGAAATTGTATATCCTTGGAAAGTCTGACTAGTCAACTTTACAATAAAGTGCAGCTAAAGACTGTTCATTTGTGGAACAGCAATACAGCTTAACTTGCAAGTAGCACCCTTCCCCTGGAAGAAAGCCTTGTTCCTTAGTGAAGCAAGGGTGAGGAACCACTCTTTCTGGGACATTGTCATCCCGGGACTCCCACTTAGCTGGCTGTACTCTTAGGCCCTCCTCACACGAGGATGGCCCCGTATTGTCTTGGTGTCGGCATCAAAACATGTATCGCTGTTTACACATCGTATTGTACATAGGCTTGTGCATTAACATGACAACGCAAAATCATCATGTTGCCCATCTGGTTCTGCTCTGAGGTGGATTCCACATCAACATGTGCTCATGCACGCGTATCATGCTGCGGCTCTGCATGAGCACTTGTTGCTGTTGTTGGTGTTCTGTGAGCAAATGTTGGTATAGAAGTCGTAGCAATATTTCTATAGCTGCTGGAACAAGATCAGAATCAGCCCGGCTGCCGCAATTGTTGTTGTTGTTGTTGTGTGTGACAATGTGGGTTGGGGGGCGGGGAGGAGGAGGGGTGCTATGAGGTCACCATCTTTCTCGGACTTATCTGTTTATGCCAACTACAGCATGAAGACAAATACGCAGATATCCACTTGCAGACTCGTTTTCAAAAAAGATGCGGAGTCATGGACAAATACGCATCTCCGTGTGTCAATATCACCAGATCGATAGTTTATTTTACCGGAGTCTTACAAATTCGTACTCGTGTAAAGCCCACCTAATTCTCCAGTCTCATGGAACTTGGACCTTTTGGAAATGGTACCAGGATGACACCAAATAATGCTGTCAATCTTCTGTTGCAGTGGATGAGAGAAAAACTACAACAGTGCTGAGAAACATCGTAAAAGCCTGCAGCACAAATTTATAAAACAATGGAGCTAGGAGGCTGACATGTATGAATAACTCTTTTCTATGAGTCTTGGCTTGAACACTGAAGGTGTTCACAGGCTGACCAAACATTTCCACATCATGATGACAATGGAAAATGCAGGTTATTACTCAATCCTAGTTTGAAAATGACAAAAAAGTATATTTGACACAAGCCGTTGCTCTCTAAAGATGTGTTTTAGGTGACTGTGCATTTGTGGACATCTCTTTTCTATGCTGAAGATAATAATATTTGGATAAATTCAAAAGAAAAATAAAATATGGTGATTTGGGTGGCTGTAAATATACCTCCATAGCTCACCCAAGTATCGTCTGTGTGTGTAATTCTCAAATATAAAACTACATAAACTACATCACAATCATTTGGGTTTTTTAAACCCCATTAAAGTTTAGAGAAGCTGTTAAAATGTGAAATGTTGCCATGTTCATGCAGAATGTTTCAAACTATACTGAAGTAGCAGCTTTTTCTTTTACACCACAGATCGATCTCACTTCTCCAGAGATTAGACGACACATCTGACCTTTAAAGAGGATGAACATGGAGGTTAGAGCCGCACACAGATGTTCTTATAGAAAGGCAGCTGAGGTGAAGCTCATACTTGACTGTAATGTTTAAACCTCTCTGTTCACATGCATAGACTCCAGGCAGCAGCCTCAGAGCAGCCTATGATGTCTGCATGTAACAAAGCTTCTGCAGTAGCCACTGTTTAAATACAGAGTCTGCCACTATCTCCATCAGCACCTGGGGCGGCTGATAACCTCCTATATGAGATAAGGGTTTCAGCAGTGCATTAGGTTCACCTATAAGGAGCAAAGGACAACAGCAGAGGCTGGTGAGAAACACAGCAACTCCATCAGGGTGCCAGCAGGGTGGATCAGAGTGTGAGAAAAATCTCACTCACTTAATTAAGCATCCGCATACAGCATGAGTGTGAGTGTGTGATGAGAGGAGTCATTACGATGCAGACAGCAACACAGCTACAACTCAGAGCCCTCTGTGCTTTTTAACTCTCGACCTGGCCGACCTAATGTCTTCAGTATCAGACAATTAGTCCGCCCATGAGTTAGATTTATAAAACTCACCAACAGAGTTATTAGATTTATGACTGAATGAGCTGCTAGGGCTGGGAAACATTTGGATTTAAGGTATTTCTAAACATTTTCATTAAAGTTAAAGAGTAAGATCATTATATCTAATTAATACATACACTGATCATCCACCTCTGTAGGCACACCTTATTCAAAACAGGTTGGCCCCCCTTCAGCCTCCAAAACTGTCTCAATGCTTCGTGGCATGAATTTAAATAACTTTGAGCAGCAGCTGGATCCGACAGATTAATTTTCTGGAAAATGGCAGCTCTATCTTGCTAAGCTCCTAACTACAACTGTGCTTGGCCCAAATTGGCACAGCCCAATCAGAGTCCTTTGAAGCAGGAAGAGGCAGGAGCTTTAAGTGAGATGACAGCAGGAAGTGACTGCTTGTGCAAAGATAGCATAGATGCTAACAGCTTCCATAGCAATTTTATCAGATCTGTGTGTCGAAAGAATTTCTTCATAGAAAAGATATTCCACTCCATTTCTGACAGGTCTGGTGAGAGTTTGTTCCATGAACTGGCTAATGTTACATTTACATTTACATTTACATTAGCTCACTGGCCTGTAATGAATGTGAATGACAGGATGATCGTCCAATCACCGGTTGCCCAGATGGACTAGTAAGATGTACTGACTGGTTCATCTGGTGTGACAGGTTAGGACTCCAGTATTCAATGTTCTGGAAACATTCATCAGAGATTTTGGTCAATATTGACGTGATAGCATCACACAGTTGTGCCTGCTCCATCACATTTCAAAGGCGCTCTAATGGATAGAGATCTACTTGTCAGGTCAAGAAACTAGTTTGAGATAAAAACAGATTTTCGACATGGTGCATTGCCTTTCTCAAAGTAGCCATGAAAACATGGGAGCACTGTAGGCATGTAGCTTTGGACATGGTCTGCACAACGCTATGGTCCAAGAAAATGTGCCTCACACCATCACACCACCAGCCTGAATCCTCGATACAAGACAGGATAGATCCATGCTATCATGCTCTTTATGCCAAATTCTGACACTACCATCAGAAATCTAGAATCACCAGACCAGGTGACATTTCCCAATCTTCTTTAGTCAAATTTTTGCTCAAAGAATTCACTCTCTTTTACGTCATTACTCCATGTCATAAATTCTTGGCTTGAAGGGATACACCGAGTTTTTTTATCTTTTCATGTCTTGCCTCACTCCTGAGTCCATGACAAACAGGTAGACATTCTTTTGACTGTGCATGCAGTAATAAGGAAGAGACCGGCAGAGCTCGCCCACCACTAATAAGCTTAAGCTAAAACACTGGGAGTCAATGGGTAGCGCTAGCTTGTCTCTGCCGACTCTGAACCAGGGTTGTCCAAACTTCTTACATCAAGGGCCACATAAAGATGAATACATGGACAACAAGCCATTTTCTGCACCTCATTTTTAAGTTTAAGTTTTTGGGGTAGGTTTATCACCTGTCAATCGGCCCTTGTAACCACAGGCTATCTCTGGATTAAACCCTAGTCAGGGTGAGGATGACCTGTGCATCAGAGATGGGAGACACTGATAGTTCATCTATCACTGTGAGACACAAAAAAAGAGTAAGATCATGAACGCTGGTGCTTGACGATGAAATATTTCAATACACTTTGCATATGAAACCTTGTGATGGAGACAATGTGGTAGAAATGTGCATGATTGATGGTATTTGCTACTGTGATTGAAATGTTTTCATGAGCAGTGGGCCGCATTTGGCCCCTGGGCCATTATTTGGACACCCCTGCTCTAAACGGTCATGTGTGCTTGTGACACATTTTTGACTGTGTTATGATACACTATTTATTTTTAGACTAATATGAGCATATTATGATATTTTTATGTACGATTGTCTTAATTCTGTTGAAACTTGCTTTGGTTGAAGTGCATGAGCTACTTGATCTGGATCAGTGTTGTATAGTCATGGATGAATGCCAGGTAACGGGGAAGAGTCCGGACTGTTTTGAAGTGTTCAAAACTGTCGTGGAGAATTACCGCTCTCAGTATAGCTGGGTGGAAGCCTGATGCAGTCCTTAGGCGAATGGTATCAGTGTGGAATGTGCAAGGCTCAATCGTGCTGAAAGTGGCTCAATCCTGAAAGCTTTCTGAGGACGACTGACAAGGACGTACCCATTTGTGCCCTAACTGTCTGCCTTTCAAGGCAATGCAAGCAAAGGGGCTCAAATGGGGCTTACGTGACACAAACTCGGCTCCCCCGGGGTTGACATCATGTCAGCGGGATGGAAATTCATGGAATTCTTGTTGTATCATTGTAATAACCTAATGGAAGTGGGATGAACACCCCCAAAGTGCTGTAGAAGTGTTACTGAAGGTGTCTTAACGGGGTGTGTCCAGGGGAGAGACAGTCATTTCTTCTTGATCATGATGATTGAAACCAGTCTTGCCAATTGTGAAAAGTTGTGCACATTTGCAATGAGAAACGGGAATGTTTGACTGGGGCATTACAAGCTGTGTATGTAAGAATGGTGTCTATCTGCTTGTCATGGTCTCAGGAGAGAAGCAAGACTTGAAAAGATCTAAAAATATTGGTGTATCCCTTTAATTGTGAGTATATAGGGGCTTGTCATTTAAGTGGCAGAGCATTTAGCTGTTACATTCTGATGTTTGTCTGTCATATTTCATAAACCACAACTGTGAGCTAATGTAAGATGATTTCAGCCCCACAATCTGCTCAAGTTATGTCCACCCAATTGATAAAAGAGGGCCATTTTAATCCCCTTTTAAGCAGCAAGTTACCAAGGTAGAATTTCTGTTCCATCTCACCCAGCTCTATGTCCTCAAATGTTTGTTAACCCCTCCATGGTAATTACCATCACTGTTCATTCTTGACTTAAAATCAATGCACGGATAAAGTCCAGTTATTGCACTCAGCAGCTTCTCTGGTGTAATTAAGATTTTAATCATGCTTGTTTCTTTAAAACAGGAGCATGGGCAGATTAAAGGGCTCTGTTTTTACGTCCCCAGACTTTTTAGCCTTAGTAGATGAGGAGTGAAGGATTTTTTGAAAGGGTTGCATGAGCATGATTGATCCAACATCTCCTCAAAAGCCCTCATTAGATCAATCAAGAGTGCATCTCAGCAGGAACGACCTTGATTTGTTAAAAATAAAGGGAACACTGATGCACCCCTTCCTCGCTGCCCACCTCTCTTTCTGTCCAAAGCTATGACATCATCAGCCATCACCTGCTGTCTAACAGATGGCGCCCCTTACAGACTGGAGGCAGGTGGAGAAGCATACGTTCATGATATCATGGATACGGATATTTAAAACACATGCAGCCGATCAGCCGCCTCACACACAGCTGAGCTTCTCTTCTGAGGATGTGTCGAGGATTTCAGGGCAGTAAGCAGCTTCCCTGCAGCAAACAAACCCTCAGCGGGAGACTCCTGGCAGACACACATGCCTGGGGTTACAAAGCTGCTTCTGCTGCGTGTAAACCTTCAGTCCAAGACCAAGCACACAGCCAACAGGTCAGAATAACCTCAGAGAAAAGCTATTGAGCAGTGATTAATGACAGAAAGGTGGTGGAATGTTAGACAATGTTAAAACTGCAACAATTCAGACTGCTTTATCTCCAGGGCATAGAGGGAACAAAACAAGATGGTCTGTGACCCCAATTTCTAACATTTTGAATTAAGCATTTAAGTGAGGTGAAGCAACTTTATTTCTAGAGAAGCATAGAGAAATTCAAAGTATTTTACAGAATTAAAAACAAAGACATTAACAGAATTAAACAAGTACAATTAGCAAAAATGTATATTCTTATTCCTCTCTTATTCATCTATCTACCCATCTATCTACCCATCTATCTACCCATCTATCTACCCATCTATCTACCTGTCTATCTACCCATCTATCTACTCATCTATATGTATCCATCTACCCATCTATTTACTCATCTATATATATATATATCTATCTACAGATCTATCGACCTACCCATCTATCTGACAACTATCTATCGGCCCATCTATCTATCCATCTATCTATCTACCTATCTATCTATCGACACATCTATTTATCTACCGTCTATCAATCCATCTATTTACTCATCTATCTATCTACCCATCCATCTATCTATCCATCTATCTATCTACCTATCTATCTATCGACACATCTATTTCTCTACCGTCTATCAATTAATCTATCTACCCATCTATCTATCTACCCATCTATCTATCTACCCATCTATTTAACCATCTATCGGCCTACCTATCTATCTATCTATCTATCTATCTATCTATCTATCTATCTATCTATCTATCTATCTATCTATCTATCTATCTATCTTTCTATCTATCCATCTATCTATCGACCTACCTATCTATTTCACCATCTATCTATCTATCTATCTATCTATCTATCTATCTATCTATCTATCTATCTATCTATCTATCTATCTATCTATCTATCTATCTATCTATCTATCTATCTATCTATCTATCTATCTATCTATCTATCTGTCTGTAGTCTTGAGTTGAGGCTTCTTGAGCCAGCTCAAAAGCTCCGATCATAACAATGGACAGGGTTGTAGGAGCACCATGAAGTTACTAAAGAGGACTTTCAAGTCTGTCAGTGGAAATATTGAAAATGTTGTTTTACCCAAACTTCTACTCATCCTAAGACCCGTCAATATCTGGAACGACAAAAAGTTGCAATCAAAAGTGACGCTGCACGCAGCAAAGAAGGGCAACACTGTCCTCTCATCTCCACCTTCAGACACAAAGCAAAAGCAAACTAGACAAACACTGCAGAACTCTAAAGCAGTTGTTGATGCTTGAAGATGTAGCACAGCATGCTCTCTAAATCAGAACAGACTTAATTCATGGTGCCAATTCAGTTGCAACAAACTTCTTGTTTCAATGTGGGTAAAGTGTTATTTTAACAAAGTGTAGATTACAGGCCGCATTTGAGCCCCAGGTCATAGTTTGCACACCCTGTATCTATGTAATTAATCTTTTTATCAACCACATGAGAGCACATTTGGATGGTTGAGAAGATGACTGATGGAAAAATACAGACATTTATTCTTATGAAGGTAGTATTATCATTAAAGCTTGTTTAGTCACCTTCTCCTGTGACCATATGTGGGTTAACACCCACCGACAAGCCTAGAAAACATCCTGGTGCTAAGAGAGCGATTCTTCTGTTTACATGCACAAACATTCAGCCTTTTACATCCAGTAACAAAAAACATGTTATTCATCTGTTTCTTTGTGACTGACATGTAAACAATAATTGTACTATGTAAAACCTCTGAGGGACCGCCCCTCAAGGAGCAAGAACAAGTATGCTATTGAAGGAAGTGTCAAGAATACAGTACCACATTGACTGCTAAAACGACTCAGTACTCTACTTGATGTAAACTGAGCACTTTGTCTGGTCTCCGTGGTCAGTCTTTGCACTTGATAATTTTTCTAACGACAACTTTAGCTATGTCGCCATCATGGTCGACTTTCTGCCCTGCTTCATTGTTTATTCTACTCTTGATGGAAAAAAAACATAACATTAGCCTAACTCCCATGAAAGAATGTCACTCTGATAAACATGTTTGTATTTCAGCTCCACAGTTTATTGTCTGTGTTCCATCTGTTTACACGGAGGAAGGTTAATAATCAGCAGAGGAGGCTCTGCATATTTTGTCTTCACTTCAGGGCAGCTGTTGATACGTCCATGTTAAAACAAAGTGAATAACTGAGGTGTTAAGTCTTCAGGAAAATATTTACTTCTTTGATAAATCAATCATAAAGTCATTTTTTTGGCTTTCATGTAGTTTCATTCCTCTTTCTTTAACGACTGCAGGAATAATGCTGTGGATGCACAAACTGGCTCGATTTTTACACCAAACACTAAATCCACTTCTTATTTACAGTCTGTGCATCAGTGTGAAGAGGCCTGAGGGCATCTCTACACACAACACTAAACAAAGAATTATAAATAATTCCTCTAAGCTCCATCATCTGAGGGAGGCAGCTTCAGAAGAGTTTTGCTTTGTTCCTGAGCAAAAGAGAACAGCAAACAGGAACTCCTCAGACAGTTTCACTTCTCAGTAAATCAACCTGTTTTGTTTCATACTTTGATGTTCTCTGCAATTAAACTACTAACACCTCTGCATAAAGCTACCTGAGGCCAGTAACCTTGGTTTTACACACATTTTCATCTCCCTCCTCCGCGCTCGGACGATGGATGGAGCAATGAATCTGTCCCGCCACCCACCCACTCCCATCGTCATTTTTATGTCCAGCCTCATTTGGCTTCCAGATAAATACGGTCCAGAGCAACGGGAGCAATTTGCATTTAAAGGCCGTTCATCTTACAAGCCTCATGCCTGCAATTCACTGAAAGCTACATTTGCATTTTGAATGCCTGAAAATGCCCAAATCCAAAAGCTCAACATTTCATTTAGCAAGGGGGAAACCAGGGAGTTAAAATATTTTGGATTTAAGTGCTGCAATTGCCTGCAATTACAGAAAATAAATGAAAAGCTAACTTCAAGCACACAAAGTTTGAGGTGGAAATAGGGCACAGCCAGGACACATCCTCCCTCGAGGCTGCAGAGCAGACATTAAAAAGCCATCAGAGAGGTGTGGAGGAAGGCTGCAACCTAGTTTTACCTAGAACAAAAGACACAACAAGAGCTTTGGAGGCATCAGGAGAGGTATGTGTTCAAATCAGCTCATTTTACAAGGACAGAGGGAATAAGAAGCACTCAACAAACATCGTAATACACTGTTAGCTTTACTGCCCCCTGCTGACCTTCTTGGGCACAAACTTCCCTCCAGTCATCTTTAAAAAGGACTCAGTGGATCTCTGGTTTTAAGTGGCCTCTCATTGGAACCATGAGGACTTCAGGGATGGTGCAGGATTAGAAAACCAAAACAGAGTTATGCCCAGGATTATCCCACTTACAATGGGAAGCAATTAAAGAAACACAGACAGAAAGGAAACAAAATAATGACCTTACACTTTATCATTGTCATTATTTCTTAAAAACTGTTTTGTTTGTTCTTACGTGGTCCATACAAAAATGAAAAAGGCCAAATTCACACAAACATTTGAAGATACATATTCTTTTTTAAGAAAGTACTTAGATGTGTCGATAGTTGTAGAGAACTTTACGTAGAGAATAAATAACAGTAAAGATTGGACATACTGTAAAAATTAACAGTTTAGTGATGTATTCTTTTTTACAACATTATTTTATTAGCCTGTGTGATGGATGTAGAAGGGGGCACTTTTCAGGGCTGTCCTAATTTTTTTTTTAAATATTCTACTGTAGATAAAAACATGTCAATCCACTAATTTAAATTTTTGTCTTTAATATCATCACTTTCATTATTGTCGCTTCAGGGCATGAAAAAACTTTTCTACTGGATAAATTAAACTTGTACAGTCCTGATTAATAAATAGTTTTTGTACTTAAATTTGGTCAAAAGTTTATAAAACTCTCTCACCCACATAACCTTACAGGACAGATGGACTGTTCGATTTCACTGGTCTATCAGGGATGAAAGAGCCCATAGTGAGTGTTTGGGAATGGGCAGAAGCTTTTAAAGAATAACTGACAGGTGATTGGATGATTGTGCAGTCAATCACAACCATCATGGGCCAATCAGACAATGGAGCAGGCGGTCTTTTAAACTACTGCTGCAGTTTAAAAGACAGAACATGAGCCACTTCATAAAACAAACTCTTGGCAAAATAGGTGAGAAGAGGAGAGAAAGTACTGTATGTTGCTGTATGTTTTTCATTAAATAAAGAAGTATGCTCGAGATCTAATAAAAAGCAGACATGCTAATCTCCGTATGAGCACCCACTTCCTGCTGGGACCCGTTTGATTACAGACACTGTGGCCCTGTTAACACGAGGCCGGATCCAGCCGAATCCGAAGAGTTTCATTGCGTTTAGCCTCCTGTTTCCATGGTAACGGTGCCTGGAGTGCAAGAATCCACAAACTTTTAAAGTCCAGGGTCCAGGGTGGAAAGACTATAAAAAGCATCGCCACCTGGCTTCATGAAAGCAGAATTCAGCATTATAGGGTGACACATGAAGGCTGCATGCGCATACCAGGAACAGCAGCAGCTTTGGACATCTACTGAGTAACGTGTGCTGCTTGCCATGCTCGGTTTGTTATCCTGACAAGCTATCCAGACAGACTTGTTGTCCAAACAGATTTGTTATCCAGAAAAGAAACTCCTGCGTCATCCACTCGCCATTGTTGGTTTAGAAACGTTTTTCTTGTTCCTTCGTGTTTTGCAACAGCACTGTTTCTCTGCAAACCTACATCACCACCTACTGGACTTGCATGCACCCTACAGAGATTTCATTCATTTCTAGCAACTCTGTGTAAACAGGTTCTGAATCAGGTGGATCCAGCTGCACGGCAAGGTTATCACCAACACATAATGTGACCAACAGAACTGTTTTTTCACTATAAATAATGGAGATTAGGGGTTGTGACTGACAGTGACATGTTGTACAAAGAAAAACATCC
Source organism: Scarus forsteni (assembly GCA_036419115.1). NCBI lineage: Eukaryota > Metazoa > Chordata > Actinopteri > Labriformes > Labridae > Scarus > Scarus forsteni. The sequence goes on along the minus strand of JAZDUH010000327.1, from coordinate 26,676,852 downwards.
CTCTTCCTTTTAAGAAGATCAAAAATAGACTCAGTGAAAGACCATGAAAAGCCTGCCACCATTGTTCATGCACTGTGGGTGATGATGTCAGACAGCTCATTGTCCTTCTGTCCTCATTGTTTCTATGGTGCTCACCTCAGTCTGACATACAACAGTGATTTCTCCCACGGGGAAGAATCCAGAAATAATGCACTCAGATACAGTTACATTAATTAAATGTAGCTATATGACAGGTAAAGTGTACTGTCCTCTAACCTGCGCTTAAAGGGCAGTAATAGACCTGCACTTATGTTGCCTCCTGAGCAGAGAGTCTGGCACCCTCTCTGCAGACAGGATGGGGTCAGTTTAGGCCGCTGCCCGTCCCCACAAGTCCTCCACTTTTTCTCAAATCAGTTTCTAAAAGATGCTATGAGGAGTTTCTAAGTAATTACAAAAAAGTCTCACTTTTAGATATATGCCTGATCCAAATACACACTTTCAGATGAGATTTATAGCATCAAAATAGGTTATCTATAAATGCTATTCCTTAGCTTCGCGGTCGGGTTGGACAGGGCTGGACTGGCCCGGATACTCAACTTCAGGAACAAGACAATTAAAACTAGAGCAAATTTATATTATTCGGACACGTCTTAGAGCACCAGACTGTAAGTAGCGATATATAGCCGGCTACAAAACTACAATACTAAGTTTTCCAAAAATTGCTTGTTGTCACACATCAAAAACTACCGCTACGTGACTAGAAAGAGATACATTACCTCGTCGCTTTGCATCCTGTAAGTTGTTAAAAAATAAGTTGTAAAGCAATGCAGAGTTCTGAGGACTTTATCAACGAAGAAATCATTCCCCTTGGAGATCTTTAATCCCCCATAATGTAAGTTAAAACTATATTAACTGACATTATTGTCAATCCAATCAGGCCTACTTTGGTCACATAGAAAGTAGAGACAAGTTAGGAATATATCCAATCACAGCTACTTTGGTTGTGAGGAAAGGTTGGATGAGTTAAGAGGGACATCCAATCACAGCTGCCTTACCTTGGAGGTGGTTGGATAAGTTGGGGAGTGATCCATTCAAAGCTACTCTCTTTATAAATTGATATATTCAGACTGTGAATAGGCTTGTGAAGGGGGGAAATTGGTCACAGGCTGGACTCAAACCTGGCAGAAGCATGTTTACGGGACATGCCTGGTTGCCTATCACTCCGCCAAACCAGCACTCCATTGGACAACAAATGTACTGATTATCGGTTTTGAAGATTTAAATTTCTATTATTGCTATTCTAGGATCCTGGGGGATTCAGCTTTCCTGTAATAAAAGCTGAGGCGGAGGGCTCCAGAGTCTTAGGAAGAGAGCTATTTGTTTCTACAAAATGCTGTGGCAAAAGAAGTGTATTTTTTGTTTTTAATAAATCTCTTTCTGCAGAATTTCTAAGTCAGAAGATCTGGTGTTTTCAGGTGATTGATCATGACTCCCTACAAGATGCATGAGATATGGTCTTCACCTCCTCCCATGGCGTTCTCTGCAAGGTATCAAGACCCTCCCTTTGCCTCTAAACTCGTCATTCCCCTCAGTAACAACCTTAAATTCCCTCGTGAACAGCTCAGCTCCTCATCCCTCCACAGTGTTATGAGGTCTGTTACCTCGCTCGGCTTCTCTGATAAACTCACAACAAGGTGCAGGATTCACGCAGGGCGAGCTAACCCTCTGAAATCATCAACATTCATGCTACATTTCCTCTCCATCTGGGTGAGGTTCTCTGGGTATCGGTGCGGATTGTTCTGGGCTGTGAAGGGCTCACGGTGAGGCCCCCGCAAGCTGTTGTGACTCGTGTCGGATCGGTTTTATGAAACTACAAGACAGCGAGACGACAGTGAAACAGATAAAAGACAGAGAGATTCAGTTTGATTGTCTAAAACACACACACACATACTCGCCCTTTGGGACTGTTTTCACTGTTACACTGGTATGTCACACTGGGGGGTTACTCCAAAGCAATATGAGGCCCATTCCACATCTAATGGAGTTATTTTAGAAAACTATTTGATATGAAAACATTTTAAAGCTTTCTGAGATATTTTAAATGCATAAACTTATTAATACACAAGACTGAGCACTAAGTCTAAATTTTACAAATATGTCGACAATGACTTTCAATCATCGCTCCCTGTGAGTCTCAATTAGGGCTGGGCAATAGGGCTGGGTATTTCCAGCAACTTCACGATACGTATCCTGATACTACGGCCACGATACTATACGTATCCCGATACAAGTAAATTGTGAACATTGACAATGCTTAAGCCAAATTCTTGACAAGTTTAGTTTTTTTTCTTATAAGACAAAAAAGAACAAGGATGAGTTTTAAGTGGTTCTACAACTTGAGAGACATAAATTCAGATCCTCAAAGATGGTAGACCTAAGTTCAAATTTAGAACATATGCTTCATTATGTAGCTCGTCTTCTACCTTAAACTGTGCCACTGTTAACATTACCCAAAGTGTATTTACAACAACTGTCAAAATATTTAGGCCATATCGAGTCTATAGAATCCGTATCGATACACGTATCCCAAAGGAGTGCGATACGATATTTTGCCGTATCGATATTTTGAGCACAGGCCTACTGGGCAATATTACCTAATCTCAATATCATGATTAACTGAAGCTCTTACCTCGATTATGATTAATGAACAATTATTTTATGCTATGCTGGAACACATTAGTGGTGATACCAATGGTTATTGACACGGTCTTCCTGCAGTATTCATACTTAACATCTTTCTGCTCAGTGTTCTCTGCACATAATCAAAAATGTGCCCAAACAATGGAGACAGTATTTTTCTTGGCTACTAGGTCCTCTGATAGATTGGCACTTGTCTCCACCCTGCGAAGGAAGCCCATTTCGGCCGCTTGTACTCGTGATCTTGTTTCACAGCTCGTGTTCGTGTTTCTTTTGTATATGTTTTTTTTCTCTTCTGTGTAAGTGCACAGAAGGAGGACAGACCGAGGAAGGTGTGTCAATAAAAAACACTGGAAACATTTGTGAAACCAATTGAATATAAAACTAAACAGAAGATCATTTAAAAACTGCCTACAATGTTGCTGACACAGTCTTCATGCACTAACAAGCTCCTTCCCAGTTTCATCAGCTTATTCAAACATTATCCACTTACTTACGCAGTGAAGATGATCTGCACTTCACTCTAAACAACCGCCGACATCTCTGAAAGTAGTTTTTAATGTATACTTCTGCTTACAAGTAAAGACTATATTCCTTAGAGAATAAGGCCCTGGGCGATTGCCTCTCAGCGTTATGGTAGAACTGCCTATGCTAACGCTCAAAATGCTAAACTTGATGACCTGCTGCTCAGGTTTAGCAAGAGGAGGCAGTGAGGAGTCGAGGCTTACACGCCGTCCTGAATAAGCCGGCGCCCTGGGATGCACAGGTTGTCTCAGAGAAAGGAAACTGCACAGCACATCAGACCGTAACTATTAAACCTCACATTCCACGAAATGATCCACTCCACCTCAGGTTATGAGGAGAGAGACACAGAGGAGGACGGAGGGAGGTGTGCTGAGGAGCGGGTGCATTTTTACTCCAGCTCTTTTGAAGTGATAAGCGTGAAGGCAGAGTCCCATGGCTGCCAGCCGACCCCGCTCTCAACCTGCTCATTTTATTCCATTGTCATTTCCCTCTGCTGCTCCCCTTCCTCCTCTGCTCATTTTAGCTCCATCCACATTTCCCTCCTTCATTTACTCAAGCCTCCCTCCAATCACTCCTTCAATCTATCTCCCTCTCCGTCAATATTTGTCCATCCAGCCCTCCGTCTGTGTGCAGACAGCTTTAAACAAATGTCTTCAGCAAAGAGACTCATTCCCTGGTAAAATGGGACTGAAACCAGCTCTCAGACTGAAAGCAGGCGGTGATGCTTTCATAATGACATCTTTTGGTTTTGAAACATTTTCTGAAACTCCTTACATCCCTCACTCTTTCATTAAGCTCCAAGAAATACACAAACATTAGATCTTTTCTGGAAAGGTAAGAGCTCTTTCTAATAGGAACAATAACGTCAACAATCACGTCACCACAAAAACATCCCAGCCTCTCTGCTCAGCCTGACATACTTTCACCATTCAGCAACTGTGAGGCATGGCTGTTAAAAGCCAGACTAGGATAGAAAAAAATTGAATAAACCTTTATTTCATCCTGGACAAGGATATCTGTAGTGCTAGAGCAGCAAAGGGGACAGCAATGATAATAAACAGACCAAGCATAAAAAAACATGATGTGCATTATTACAAACATAAAGACTGGAATACAAAACAAAAAACTACACCAAAAGAATCATACACACATCTACAAAGTAACTGCACAAGGGAATATTGCATGTTGTTGGAAGAATTGCAATTTATGGGTAGTAATCTTGTATGGTCTCCTGGAAGCAGTGTTGGTTGTAAAGTCTAAACCGATGCTGTAATACAGTTGTATTGAACATAAACATCAACACACCACTGCATTCAGGTCTTAACAGATCAGAGCAGTGCAGCAGGTCTTCCTCAGACAGTTGTCTCAGAGTCTCTGTGTTTGACACTTAACTGCTGCCACAGACTCAGACATGTTCCTCTGCGCACAGATTTGATTTTAGGAAAAAAGAAAAAAGTCTCATGGTGCTTGATGTGGGTAAAAAGGAAGGTGATCCGGCTCTGTGGTTTGTTTTTTGGCCACAAACTGCTTTACTGAGAGCGCAGTGTGAGCTGGCGCAATGTCTTGATGAAGAATGAAACCACTTTTTCCACAGCTCCATTCTCTATGTTAAGACTTTTATTCAGTTTCTCTGTTTGCTAGCCTTGCAGAGCAGATGGACCTGTCTGATTCTGAAGTCCCGCATAACCTCTAGAATTGCCTACCTTTATTGTCCAACAACTTATTTGGCTAAGTGCTCAATGGCCCAATCAGGGAAGAGAGGCAGGAGCAGCAGACAAGACGACAACAGGAAGTGACTATCGTTGAAAACAATGATGGCTTCTGAAGCTATCACAACTACTATGTTTTTTTATCAGAAATGGACTCAATTTTTTCTTTAGAAGAAGAGAAACAATGTCGCTTGAAGCTTGTCTTATAGGAAATCACATTTTGCTCTTCTCATGACCAGGGATCACTGCTGGGAAATGGTAGGGATCGTGGAAATCCTCCACGAAAACACCAGTTAGTCTGTGATTATCATGGTTACTCAGATAATTGGTGAAATATGCTCTCCTCAGAAGTTTACTGGGAAAACTTGGCAGGCTCATGTCACATAGAAGTGTTAAATGACACATCGGTGTGGTGTAATTTAATGTGAAATGATAGTCCTAAGGCAGCTTAAGCAAACAGCTAACGACCGTAGCAGCCAACTGTTGTTAGCCTTTACGCTACGCTACTCTTCCAAAGTGATTCCCTTGCTGTTAACTGTTAACTGAAAACAATCAACACAGCCTTGAATTTAGACTTGCTTGGTCTTGCTGTCTTTATCCATGGTGACGATGATGTTTTCAAGCACTGACAGCAGTTTTGTTTCAGGTTAATATAAAAAAAATCCAAGTTTAATCATATATAACCACTCGTTCTGAAAATGTGGGTTTCTTCATTTTTTTAAATTATTTGTTAATAGAGCAGCTAGACTTAAAGGGAAACTCCGGTATTTTGACACCTGGACCTTATTTTTAGGTTTGTGCATGCTCATATACTCACTCAGACAAACATCGTGCAGCTCGGAGTCCTTCAGAAGTTATTTAGATCCAACCGATGTAGCCGCACTTAGCGGGGTCCACGGCAACGGAGCTTCAGCGCGGGACATAATCTCTGCAAAATCGCTCGTCTCTACCACAGCCCGGTTTGTCATTGCAGCGAAATCCTCCAGAGTAGTCAGACATATATTCCTGGATAGATTATGTCCCGCGCTGAAGCTCCTTATAGGGCAAAATCGCTAATTTTGGCTATATTTTTTCATCCATCGCCAGTGTTATCATAAAGTCAGCTCATCTACCCTCTTCAGGTGGGTCAGCTGACCTGGTAAACAAACTTTTGATGACGCTATAGTCACGATACAAAGGTACAGCTGACCTACTTTTAGCCGGCAGTGCTGAGCAACATGGCAGAATATTTATCTGATGTCAAGAGTCAGACTACGCATTTACCGGTTTGAGTCTGAGTACACGGACGAGGAGCTCCATGAGAGAAGGATGGAGAGGGAGAGAGACGAACAGCTGGCTCGTGAACAACAAACAGGAGCACGTCCACGACTCAATGCTAACTAGCGGTGCGCTTGTGGACAGTGTTCGCCTATAGCAACAGAAGAGGAGTGTGTTAGCTGCTCAGAGTGGGACTTGAAACCGGCTGACACGCGTATGGATCTATCCAGGAATATATGTCTGACTACTCTGGAGGATTTCGCTGCAATGACAAACCGGGCTGTGGTAGAGACGAGCGATTTTGCAGAGATTATGTCCCGCGCTGAAGCTCCGTTGCCGTGGACCCCGCTAAGTGCGGCTACATCGGTTGGATCTAAATAACTTCTGAAGGACTCCGAGCTGCACGATGTTTGTCTGAGTGAGTATATGAGCATGCACAAACCTAAAAATAAAGTCCAGGTGTCAAAATACCGGAGTTTCCCTTTAAAAAGGTTTCAAAAGGCTTCTTCAGTTCTAATGTGACTGGGGCAAAAGTTGGGATTTATGGCCCCCCTGTAGTTGCTAGTTTCTGTAGTTCCCAAAATTCAAAGGGCTTCTTCTGTTCTAATGTTACTGGGGTCAAAGTTGGAAAATGTGTAGCCCTCTTTAGAAGAGAGGCAAAATGTCTTCAAGAATTTTTAGCAAGTCCAGTTGCCCTTTTAATGAAGAACTGGATGACTATGACCTGGTGGAATAAGAAGCTACACAGACATCTTTCCTTTTATTTATTCCAACATGTCTCCTGTCTGTGTTTTTCCCTTTTGATCAAGATTCAGAGGCTTTGGGACAACTTTGGAGCACACTTCTCTCATCTTCAAATTTTCAGGCAGCATTGATAAAACTGTCTCTTAATAAAAGGAGATAATTTCTGTGATCCTTCTTAAACTTAGACATCAACCATTTGAAGAAGCTTATGATGTGCATGGAGGACATAAATCATCTTGGTCATCCTCTCTGCCTTCACTAACACATTTGTTCAAACCCGTGAACGTGACATGCAGCATCCCCCAAACACCTCAGCTAATGAACAGAAAGATTTGGCTGCTGTTTTGTTCAATTTCACTAAAAGTTAATGATTAAAAACACGTGCACTTCAATCAGTAGCTGAAGTCGTCAGGATGACAGCTTGAAACAAACTTAATGAGTCTCAATGGACTTTACAAGCAGACGGGAACAGTTATGTTAGGATGTGTTCAATGACAGCTCAGAAAAATGATACTCTGATGAATAACCCATGAAGATGTGTCCAAATACAATATTAAGGAAAGAAAAATAAAGCGTTTGTAAAAAAAAAAAAGTTTAAATAAATACAGTTCTTTGGAGGTCAAACTTGCTTGTTCTGCAGCTTTTTAAAAATTTTATAACACATTTTCAATAAATATAAACAACACAAGGTCATTTTAAGATGTGCTTATTTATTTATCTTATTTTGTCTTGCTTTGCATAAAACCATAAAAGTTAAATGAAGAATTTTGTTTAAAAATGAAAAAAATGGCATTTCCTCTTGATTCCCTGCTATTTTGAAGAAAAGAAAATCAGATGCGAGGAACAGAACTCATGTATTTTATGTATTTTTTATATCAGCTTTTCAGTCTGCTGCTTGTGTAATGGTGTAATGAGGCACATTTTCCCGGCACACTTTGCGCCCCTTAGTACCAATCGAGCATCATTTAGCTCCACTGCCAGCCTGAGTATTGTTGCCGAGCATGTCCATCACTACATTACCACAGTGTGCCCATCATCTAATGGCCATTTCCTGCCAGAAAATAGAACTGACAACATATTTGTAAGAGAAAAAAAACATTTCTTACATTCATCCCAGTCATGTTAAGTGCTCTTCTGCAGAAATGTTTCTGAGTTTGTTCAGGTGAATAACGGTTTCCCCAGGAGACACACAGCGACCTGTGTGTTTGTCATATTCATTCAGAAACCTTCAGAGATTATGCTCTACCACCACACTGTCATTGCTTAATTCTGTCATCAGAGGCGATTTGTCTATCATCACAGGAGCAGTCATGTTTGTTGCGGTTCATTTGCAAGTTGGACGTCACTAAAGCACGTGCAAATTCACATGTTCACTTTTAACAGGTCTGCTGCCAAATTAAGAGCGAAATCCTTTTCCGTCTCTAAGGCTGTACACTTCCAGAAGACAGTCTGTGTAGGCAGGAGCACAGTAGACTGTTCTGTTTGTCTACATCAGAGGATGACTGTCACCTTCCTTAAAAAGGAAAAAAACTACAACTTGAAAGGAGGAAAAACTGTCATGTTCACACAGCAGGGGGTAATCTCCCTGCACCATCAGCTGCTGAAGCTTTCTGCACGCTTTGAAGAAATGTTTCTCAATATGCACAAAGTTAACAGATTCATTACCACGGGGGGCATTTGACAATAAAGAAACAGCTATTTTCCCTGTTGCATAAATCCAAATCACTCTCTTATAAGAATTAAAGCTGTGTGTCTGAGCCCTTCAACTGAACAATCAACACCTTCAACAAAGAACGATCCCGGGCAGAAAATAAGACTTGGGTAAAAAATGAACCTCAGTCAATCACAAACCTCTTGGCTATGTGTTAACATAATTTGCCATGTAACGTATCATGTGTCAAGAACAGGGATGTAAATTAAAAACTGTACCAGCTCATATCCAATAAAATCTAGATGAGAAATCTATCCATGTCGTGTTTATTTTAAAGAATCATCTCATCATTGGCTTTTACTTTGCTCTTCGTGCCTAATAAACCAGCAGTCAGCAGAATGAAATACAAATACTTTCAATATGTGTTCATGGCATACAAGAAACAGAAGAGGACGAAATCAGGCACAATTTTACACAAAATGATGCTGTACAACATCTAGTCTGTGCAATTTCAACCAAGGACGGAAACAGCAGCAACTTAATGAAACGCTTGTCTACTCAGCACAGTGATAAAAATCAGGTGTGCCACTGAAAGCTTGTGAAGGCCAACTTCTCAACACAGAAAACGGACAGGCATGGTTCAGAGAATGAGCAGAAAATCAGCATGATGAACACTACAAACCTCTGTGAAGTAAGGATATTTTCACTCCACTTCAGACATGTTTTGACTAGAATTTGCTTAACAAAGTGGATCATGTTGTGTTATGCTGTGTTTACACCGCAAGCGACCCAGCTACCAAAATCGCGTCGCTAACTGACGTATCGTCAAGCATCCATAAATACCTCATTTTGGTCACCATTGCCATTGGCTGTCGCTCGGTGACATCACGTCCGCTCGAGATTCACCGCGATCATATCATGTATCATATAATAGGATGTATAAGTGGACATTATTCCAGCTGTATCCTTTTCATTCACTTATCAACCACAAAACACTGCAGCTGATGCCCTGCAGCAGCATTATCTATGAGTTTCCTGCGGACCGTCTAGGTGGAACTAATATCCTCACTGACTAATGTTTCCCACATGAACATGGATTGTTCCTCTGTAGTCCGAATGAATAACTGTCTGTCTAGGGTACCGTCACACGTGCACACACCGCTGACTGATCAACTTTTTTTTACTTTCACATCGCGCGACAAGTTGTGTGGTAGTGTGAAAAGCGGCTGTCGGATCGCGGGAGGGTTAGCCATGCCCCATCGCGGCTGTACATTGACTTTGCATGGAGAGTGATCGCCGAGGTAGTAAAAGTAGCGTCCGGTGTGAACGCAGCTTTACAGTAACGCCAGCCTACATTATCTGATTGGCCCATAAAAAATGTTGATTGACTGAAAGATTGTCCAATCACCTGTTGGATATGTTTCTTAAAAGGTTCTGCCCTCCTCAAACACTCTCTATGAGCTCTTTCCCAGATAGGCAAGTGAAATATTTTGAAATGTCTGTGTGGCATGTCAGGTTAAAGGCCAGCGCCCACATAACGCCTTGGTAGCATGAAGCATTTGACATGGAAGTGTTACCCATGCTTCCCTAAATGAGTGCAAAGTCATCCTGTGTGTAAGAGTTGGTGTGTTTTACTCATGCAGTTTCACTCATTCTGTGACCAGCTTGCTTTTTGGATTGCAGTGACAGTAGTCCTAAAGTCCTCGCTGGATCATTGGTTGTTCAAGTTAATCAATCAACTCATCAAACTTAATTCATAAAGCGCTTTTCGTACAAAAAAAGTAGCACAAAGTGATGTACATTCAAGAACACAAGCAGGAAAGAGTCAGTTAAGATGCAGCAACAAAACAGGTTGAACACAGATATTTCAGGTGAGAAACAGAATTAAATATGCACCCAAGCAAACCTTGTAACCAATTAAATTTCATAAAGGGTATGTAGGTAGAAAGTAATAATAAAATTCTTCCAGGCTCCTGAGGTGGTGCCAAAGATTAAATTAAAATACTAAGAGGCCTATGAAATCTGTGTTCTTTTTTCCCAAATTCGGTTTAAGTTTTTCTCATATTACATTTTTTTTTCCATTTTAATTTTTTGAGAATTTGTTTTTTTTAGTATTTTACGCAAATTCAACTCAGAGAAAATGTATAAAGTAATAAAATATCTCTCTATTAACCTTTCAGGTGTTCCTCACATGCATCTTTACGGGTCTAGTCAACAGTATGGTAACAAACTTTGCAGAAAATTTGATCTCCTGACACATAATTAATGGATAACTACTTTGCCCTGAACTCTAGAGTTAGATGGGAGCTTCATAGCTTCTTTGCCAACTTAAGTGTCGCTTCAGATTGCTCGTGTCGCTCGCACCGTGCCACTCACGGCCCCTTGTCGCCAGCAATCACTGAAAATAAAAAAGCATCCTTGCTCAAATATGCTCAAATAGCTGTTGGTGTGAACACAGGGCCAGCCCGTTTCAGACGGCTGCTGTGACATGCTGAGGAGGAGGGGGAGAGGAAGTGAACCATGTACTGTCCTCAGCGTCAGTGACCCCCTCGGAGTATTTCCCAAAGGGATACGTACTATTTTAGTCAGAAAAAATGATCCTACATTAAATGTTGGCCATTTCTGTGATATTCTGTGTTCATATAGTATTCCGCGTTTAATGCCTAATTCCATGATTCTGTCTGCGATTCCATGATCGAGAATTTTATATGGCTCTAAAAACTAAAGTAAATGCTGTAGAAATTGTGGCACATATGTTGGGAATCAAACACATAGTTGGAAAGAAAACTTGGAGCCCTTGGTGACACATTTAAAGAGATATGCCAAACACTGGGAGTCATTGGGTAACATTAGCCTGCCTATGCCTACAGTCATCCGATAAACTCATCAGCAACTCCAAACGGTCCTGTGTGCTTGTGACTCTTTTTTATGCTGTTTTGTTGCATTATCTTCTACTATCATTGTATATCTTCATCTTCATGTAAACTCAGGCTTTATTTTGTTGACCTACTTCCGCAGTGTTTTGCAGAGCCATTCTTAAATTAAATCGCCCGCAAAAGACTCCCAGTGTTTGAGCTAAGCTAACTAGCGGCGGGCCAGCTTTTGGCTGTTTCTTTCTTGTTACTTTCAGCACAGATGAAGGAATGGTGTCTATCTGCTTGTCATGGACTCAGGAGTAAGGCAAGACATGAAAAGATAAAAAAGTTGGCAAAACCCTCTCATCAAAATCTCAAGATAGATCCAAGAGTGGCTTTACAGGGAAGAGCAAAAATATCTCCAATAATCACAAACAACTGCTGCTGATCAAATGGGTCATGATCAAACTGTGCATTATATTGTTTGATGTTAAAACTATAATGCAAAACAACTTAAAGAAATAGCACCTCATAGCAAAAAGCTTGCCATGCATTTTTATATAAGTACGTAAGCATTAAAATGGATGAGGGCAGTTTGGAGCTGAAGTTTGTTCCATTAACAGAGAACAAATGAGTCCTTGTGGTGCCAAAGAAAATGGTAAAAACAACAATAGTTCAGGTGTGTGCCCAGAGTCCTTGAGATGCTGCTTCCATTGCTCATTTCCCTCCCCCCTCCCTGTGCTTTTCTTCGTCTCAATGGCCTCCTATTGGCATGTTTCACATGCAGCCCCTTCATAATCCATTAAGTTAGCCGGAGGGAGGACACAGCCCCGACAGATATATTAAGAAAGAGGAGGGGGCATAAAAAGTGTGTTCGTGCATACAAGAACTGAAAAAGACACTGGCTGATTGCTGTCAGCCCTCATAGCGTGACCTGAGGCGACGTCTAGGAGGCGTCTATGGACCCGTGTGAAGGGAGCCGCAGGTTCAAATAAACACATCAATCAAAAAGATCGAGAACTGACAGCGACGATCGGCCGCTCATGCTCTTACAAAACAGGCTTCACCTCAATTTCACACAGGAGACTTTTTTTCTGATACAGGCTGCCCTTGCAAAAAGATTTAAGATGTGCAACACAGGACATTGGTTTGGATGGCAGACGAAATCCATCCTCAGAGGAAACAACACTTGAATGCTCATTGGACCAAAACCCACTGCCATCCTACAGCCTTAGCACTGAACACACAGACTTTTGATATGAGGGCTTGAGATGGCATGAAAATCAGGAATGGGACACGCTTGAGGACATTTTATTACAATATTGTACATGAAAAAGATTGATTTAGGGTTCATTTATTAGTTTTTACATTTCTTAATTGTCTTGGTCCAGGCCATTCATCTGATTAACTTTTATCATATGAGCCTGTGGGAGCCCTCAGGTCTTCAGGTGGTGTTTTTTAGTTGTGCCAAAAGTCCTAACAAAGACTTACGGTGAGGCAGCTTTTATTTATTATGCCCCATTTCTGAGGAACAGCCTACCTTCAGACCTGAGGGCAGCACAAAGTGTTAGCATTTTTAAGAGCAAACTTAAGACCCATCTTTTAATCTTAATGGTGAATAATTACTTCCCAGTTTTTACATTTTAACACATTTTACTGAATTGTGTATTTTACCCTTGTTTGTTTTATCCTTCTTAGCAAAAAATATAATATTGGAGAAACAATATAAAATAACAATACTTTATTTATCTAAATGTATCTATTTATTATAATTCTATTATTGCCTGTATTCTGTTTTATTTTTTTTTACTTCTATCTCCATTATTTTGTCATTTTAAACTCATTTTGGGTCTCCACATTTCCTTGCTCACACACAGAGTTCTCTTAAATCAAGGTCTCTGATTATTCTTTTTAAACTAATGTAATTTATTTATTTTATTATCCATTTATCAATGTTTTTAATATTATTTTTGCTTAATTAGGGTTTGTTCTTATTATTGTAATTTAAGATCTAAACAGCCTTGTTATGTAAGACATACAGAACGAAGTAAAAGGAATTGATAAGGGATTTCTTCAGCATAACCCCTTTTCCTTGAGCTCTTTGGTTTTGATTCCCAAACCTACAGCACACTAAAAGGACCAATGTGTAAAGATGTCCACTCCCAAATTCACAACGGTTAAATAGAAATTTAAATGTAGAGGTTTTTATCAGAAAAAAAGCTTTAATGTGCTTGTAGAACAATATCAGATGTGCTGATCTGTCATGACTATGCATTTTTAAATGCCACAGAGGGTAAACAGAACTGCTCGTTAATTTGCATATGAAGTGTTGGAGTGTGTCACGATGGTTGCTGTAGACATTTGGAGAAACGATAATGACCAGGAGCAAACAGCTGCGGTGGGATATTCAGTAACGATCAGGACATATGGGCTATTTACCCACTAACTCTCTTTATCTTTCGCTCTTTTACTCTATGTAAACATTGACAGGCATAAAAACGTGATCAGAACAAATCATATCATGTCGTGCTTCTCTGATTATATTTACTTTATTCCAGTCCAGGATTACAGTGCCGGAATAAAGTGTGAGCAGAAGACCAAAGATGCCAAATGATACCACTGCTCAAAATGCAAGGCGACCTGTGAATGAATGAAACCTTTAATGCCCCAAAGGAATTTGCTAAGAAAGCATAAAATACACAAACTGAAAAGGAAATCAACAACCACAGAGGAAAGCACATAATAACATTTAACAGTTAGCCAAGAATAAAAAATATTAAAATGAGAGTATTAATAAAATAATACAGGTACAAAACATCATTAAGGGGTGCCAAGTTTATGCTGCGAGATCAAGAAACTTGTAGGTAATCTTCGTTTCTATTCTGATTCAACCTTGAAGAGCGAAGCTAAGCACAAATCAGTGTGTTGGATGGAAGAAAGAACTTTTATTTCCTCATGTAGATCATAAATAACCCTCCATAAACTTTCTGCTGTTATGTCCTTTTGGAAAAGCTTGTTAGTCTTTGTTTACAGTTCTGCGCTACATAGCATTGCTGTACTGTTGCATGATTACATCAGCGATGTGACTATTATCGTTTGGATTGCAATCCTGCCATCAAGAGTTGGGTTGGCTGAGATTATACAATATACTATATCAAACTGCGCTGAATCAGTCTCCACCACTTAATGGAGGCTTTTGTTCAAGAATCAGGTGACATGCCTGCATGACTCAGGTCACTCTCACATGCAGCAGCTTCTGGTGCAGACCAAATTAACCCTATAAAGCCAAACGTATCATATTTGATACATACTTTTATAACACCTCTTTCTACTCATTATGATCAACAAATTACATAAAAAACATCTGAATACAATCAGATAAATGATAAAAATGTCCTCAAATGGATTATCAGTTGCCAAAAACACCTAATGTATCAAATGAGATATGAAAAATCTATATGTTGAATTTTATGGACATTTTGATTTTTATGTATTTTAGCAGAAAGTGAAACAAACATTTCACCTCCAAAAATTTAGAGTTTTCTGGCTATAATCTATGGTCTTGGGCCTTAGAGGGTTAAATCTGGTTCACTTTTTTGGACAGTTCAGTTGATTTGGACTGGTGTTAAAGCTCACAAAAAACAAACTCCTGTCTGCAAAAAAGAAGAAAAAGAGTCTTGGGATACCTGACAAACTTCCACATTCAAAGTTAAGAGTTCAGTCGGTGGTTGGTGCAAAAGCCATCAACACTAAACACAGACCAGACAAGGCAATTGAACCACAAAACAGGGCACTGTGGCTTGAATTCAGACAAATACAAGAACAGCCAACAAGCTAATGTCACATTCACTGACAATTTCAAGCAGGGAATTGGCTGACATTATCTTTGTTAGCATCACAAGCCTCCAGTTCTCTCAACATTTTGAAATAAGTCTAAGCAGAATACTCTTACAAATCACTCTGGTTAACAAGCTCATTCCACCAGAGTGGCCAAAATACAACTTTATCTTTGTTTCTTCACTCAAACTTGAAGCTGATTGTGCATTTCAAAGTCAAAGTGCAACAAACAACCAGATGCTAAAAACAAAGGCCATGGCTACAGCCACAACGAGTGGTGAGTGGCATTATTAAACATTTCACAAGTCTCAGTCCCCTAGACAAAGTGCAGAGTGATAGAAAACCAAACCAAGAAAATTAAACAATGTTGCCTGAGTCAGACAGATCCATCTTGCCAAGCTTGAGTCGATAAAGATTGTAAACTGCCCAAAGCGGCATGACCCAACTAGAAAGCACTCGGAGAGCGCAGACCTCCGCCAGTGCCACAGTCCCCAGTCATATTGTCATTTTGACCATAGATATTACTCCTACCTTTATTTCATGTCAATATTTAGATTCCTTGACCATGAAAACATACCATTAGCAACTGGATTCATAATGATATCTATTTTAGTTCAGCAGTTATTCACCAAAATCACATTTTTCGTCATGGTGGCCAGACGCTGATCCGGATCAACACCAAAATCGAATCAGTTCTTCCTTTTCCCATGCTGAACATTTCCTGAAAATTTCATCCAAATCCGTCCATTACTTTTTGAGTTATTTTGTTCACAGATGGACGGACTGACAGACGGAAGGACAGACGGACAAACTCTCCCAAAAACATAACCTCCTTGGCGGAGGTAATAAGAGTCCTTTAAAGAAGTTGGAGCTACAAGTTAGATGGGAGGAGGAAGGGATTGCTCCTAAAGAGATTAACATAGACGCTATCAGCTTCAGTTGCAGTTTTGTCAGATTCGCACCGCATTTCTTCATCAAATGAAAAAAAATAAAAAGTATTTCTTAAAGGTGCTTTGAGGAGAATCTACTACCGGGGACATTAAGACTCTGCTACCCATGAGCACGTGCAGCGACTGTCGTGTAATTGTTCACAAATCACATGAAGAATGTGATTATCACTATGGCAGCATTTTTGTAAATATAAGTCTAACAACACTATGTATACAGCTGATCTAGAGCGACACACCCCAGTCAGAAGTGCAAATAAATTGATTATTACAGGAGCTAAATAACTGTTCACACTGGGGGCATCCATCTTCCATTGACACCTCGGGGGTGGCGAGGTTTCACCGAGTTCCCAGTGGGAAATTTAGACTTCGGGGAACGTTCCAGTTGCAGTTTCCTACTCGGAACCAGGAAATTCCTACTTCTGATTACAACTGGAACGCACCAAAAGACATGACCCAAGCCAAAGCGTGTGTTTGTTGTGATGCTGATAAATGCAGCCCAGACCTTCCTCAGGACTCTGCATTGCTTTACAACTTCTTTTTTCAACAACTTACAGAATGCAAAGCGATGAGGTAATGTATCTCTTTCTAGTTACGTAGCGGTAGTTTTTGATGTGTGACATCAAGCAATTTTTGGAAAACTTAGTATCGTAGTTTTGTAGCCTGCTATATATCGCTACTTACAGCCCGGTGCTCTAAGACGTGTCTGAATAATATAAATTTGCTCTAGTTTTAATTGTCTTGTTCCCGAAGTTGAGTATCCAGGCCAGTCCAGCTCTGTCCAACCCGACCGTGAAGCTAAGAAAGCATTAATAGATAACCTATTTTGATGCTATAAATCTCATCTGAAAGTGTGTATTTTGATCAGGCATATATCTAAAAGTGAGACTTTTTTGTAGTTACTTAGAAACTCCTCATAGTCCCTTTAATAAAATGATATTTTCACTCCTCTTCAAACATGACTTTGTTCGATGTAGTGGTTCGAATTTTGTTCTTCACACCATGGCAGTAATGCCTGCCTACTTCTTTATCTGATGGCTCATAATGAATCTGATTGATGGGATACTCGTCCAATCACCTGCCAGATATGTCCCTGCTCAACACTTTATAGTGACTCATGAAATATATTCTGTATGGTATACATTACAGTATAAAGAGTTGTCTATCTGGCATGTCAGGTTACTGAACTGAATCAAGTCTGTTGATCTGAAAGAAAGAATGAAATTTTTAATCCTGTAACATAAATGTTAAGCACAAATATAGAACACAATCAATTAACACAAACTTGTCAACAATCAAAAAAGGTATAGGCTAAAGTTTACAGCTTAGTTTTGTCTCTCCTGTACAAGAGAAGATACATTTGACATGTAAGGAGAAATATAAGACGTGTTTTTAAAAAATATAATACCTATTTTAATTATACTTTATCAGTATTAATTCATTTATGCATCAAGGTTTACGTTTAAGAGAGTTTTAAAGTATATTTTAATTCATCATTGAGCTCTTTCGAACATATACTCCCCCAAACCAAGACACATCTGTATTTGATATTTATTCTAACTTTTCTTAATTCAAACTAAGCACACCCCATAAATTATGTAAGGTGGGAAACATCGTAACAGTGCACCATTTGTGCCAACTCTGTCAAAAACTTTTGAGAATCACCACACTCTTGTGGATTTGACTGTGGTTCAGCTTTCAGCGCTGACATATCGACTGGGAACTTGCCATAAAGTCACAAAGTCTGAAAGTTTGAGTCTGAAAGTGTTGAGATTTGGCATCAGTGTGCGCATACAGCCTCTGACAGCTCCGACTGAATCAAAACTGAATCACATTGGGATGAACGACGGACCATCACCCCTCATTCTGCGTCTGCTGCTTCAATCCTGCCAACAACACTTTGATTCAGCCTGCTCCGTTTCTACAGCAACAACAAGCTCCCCTCTCTCACTGCTCTTCCATCATCTTGTTTACAACGGAGCATAATTGTGCTCTCTTTCACCTTATCTTCTTCAACCTGAGCCCTCCGTCTCAGACTCCTCGGCTGCTCTGACTGTACCGTTTTCTCCTCCTGGCAGATGGATGTGAATGTCAATGCTGAGGCCGCAGTCCTCTGCTCTCCACAACACTCCGCGTTAGCCTCATCAAGACACCGGCCACTCGAGCACTCATGCAGCTGTGCCGTCCACTGGCCGAGAAGGGACGTGATAAGCACTGTGAACACAATTTCACGGGCTCAAGAGTGGCTTATGATCCATGTTACAAGTCATCACGGCTCTCAGCGTCTATTATCTTTATCTGTAACTCACTTTCTTTGAACGAGTCGAGCAGAGCACTGCTAGACCGAAAGTATTTTTCTTTCCTGCGATGAAGAAGCAGCATTTGCGTCGAACTTTCCAAGCTGTAAAGGCACATTTTATTTCTCCAAACAAGCTTCAGAGGGATCCTTGTTGAAACGCCTGCTGATTGACGGCCAAAATTTTTAAAATGCACTCCGGGTTCCAAGCTGCAGACATTCATAAACACTAACATTTGGGATCCTGCTCTGCCAATGGGAGCACTTTGTCTTTCTTTTTCAACATCACAGGAGCAGCTCTGACCCCTCCAGGAGCACATGATAAGAAGAAAGAGAAGATATGTCCATTTGTATGCTCTATGCTGTGCAGGGAGATTTGAAACAGAGCTGAAGGATTTTTCTTCATCTGCCTCCCCAATATTTGGTTCAGCGTGTACTTTTCAAAGAAACATGAGGTGGGATAAAAGCTCATTTAGCTCTTGAAAAAGTCTCAGATGTATGAGGGTTGCACAACTGATCTCAAAGGGCTTAATGATCAGAGCAGCACACATGGTGAAAAACATCCCTGACAGAGACCATTATGAGAAAAAACACTTTTTAATCATTGATTTATGTTGAATATTGAGAATTTCAATAATGATTAAATTAGGACTTATTATTCCAAACATGTTAGAAACTTTAATTCAAATTGTGAAACTAATTTAGAACATAATAGTTTAACATCATATGCACAAAACAGCTTTGTAAAGGACTGCTTTGGGAATGTGTCAAACACAGATGAAACTGAAGACTCACTAAAACAAAGGCCCCATCCACACGAAGCCAAACTGAGGTCTAAACGCATATGTTTTTTGCTGAATCTGCGTATCATCCATACGAAGACGGCGTTTTGGGGGTCTGTAAACGATCATTTTTGAAACCAGGTTCCAGAGTGGAAAGATTTTGAAATGCCGTATACGCAGCTCCGTGATTACTGGCTCTTCGTAACTTTTCAGAAAAGCTTACGTCATAGTTTTGTATAGTCATTGACACGCATGCGCCACACGCGACAACAACAATGGCGGCATACGTGAAGCATATGTGCGGATGAAGCTACTATCCCTGTTGCAGCAAAATCTCCTTCTCAATCACCACCGAGTTGAACAAACAATTATCGAGGACACATTACGGCACTTTATGATCACTCTATCACAATCTCTGTTTACAACTTTTGCCGCAAGTGCGCATGCCCACTGTTTTTCGTCTGTTTCCGCTTGTTTCCGTCAAATCGTTACAGCGCCCCTAGATGTCTGGCATGTGTTTTACAGTGTTTTGATGCGTATCGAGTGCATTCATATGGACGCACACATTTTCTGAGATGCCTTCGTCTTTATGACGATCGTTTTGGAAACTGTTTAGCGTTTTGTCTTTGTGTGGATGGGGCCAAAGAGACCATATAAGGACACTGCAGGGGACATAAACCACTGTCTGGATTGCTGTTACCGAAACAAAATAGAAATAGATGAAATATGTCCATGTAAAAAATCAAGTGATATATTTAAATCACCAATATTAATTTTGACAGCATTTGGATTTAGTTTTAGATATAGTCTTTTGCCTAAAATTTATTTCAGTATAATCATAATTACCTCCGCCAAGGAGGTTATGTTTTCGGGAGAGTTTGTTTGTCTGTCTGTCTGTGAACAAAATAACTCAAAAAGTAATGGATGGATTTTGATGAAATTTCCAGGGAATGTTCAGCATGGGAGAAGGAAGAACTGATTTTATGTTTCCTTGAAATTCTGAAGTCCTGTTCAACATGTAGATAAATTGAAAAACATCTAATAACTGCATGCTAGTAAAGTTTAAATGAAAAGATAACAACAACAAATTGAACTTTAGTGTGAAATGCCACCTTTACTTAGGCTTCCTGGCAGAGCGTCTCAGTTACAATACCAGAACTGATAACAAACAGTGAACCTGCTCTACATGAATATATCAATTCATAAAGAGAGCAGCTCTTATTTGGATCGCTCCACAACTTAGTTGTGACTGGATGTCCCTCTTAGCTCATCCAATCTTTCCACACAAGCAGTGTGGCTGTGATTGGATATAATCCTTACTTTTTTCTACTTTCTACATGATGAAATTAGGTCTGTGTGGATAAAGTCTGTGTTATACATTGTGTCTAGTTTTATCTGTTGATGAAAATGGCAGTTAATCTATTTGTTTTATTACCAACTATCTAGTTTTCATCAGGGGAAAAAGGTTGTTGACAAAAATAATTAGTCAACAAAATTAACGCTGTTCATCACCTGAACAGTATTTCCAGAGTTTAACTACTTCGGTCAGCAGGACCTTAAAAAACTGGTCCATGCAACTAATAAGACAATCACCAGGAATTGGTACAGAGAAGATCCTCCTGTTCTAAGGAACTGCCTCCACATTGTAGAGGAGATATATGACATGGAACAACTTTCGAATATTTTAAGTTCAAAATAAAGAATGAATTCTTTAAGAAAAATGAATAAATGGAATGCCTATGAGACTGTTTGTCAAGACACCACGGACACTCAAGCTGCTTAAAATATATATATCTAAAAGTAAACAACACTGCATCCCACAAATTGTGCCTACGCTTATACATAAAGTGTGAATGCACAGGTTGGTATAAGGGTTTGGTACATTTGTAAGTGTATGAAGATGCACTTGTGTACATTTTATGTCTATTTTGAATGTTCTTTTTTAAATGGAAAAAAAGTAGTAAAAAAAAAACAAAACATAAAAAGAAAATACAGGTCTGATGAAAAGGTCCAACAGCTGCAGCCCGAATCCTCAAAAAGGACCAAAAAAAAGGACGTTCTGTCTCTCAGAAGATAGATTTCATAATATTTGAATAAGCCCTGAGGATGCTAAAATCAGCAGTGCCCCCTTTAAGTAGATGAACCATCCAGATCGTTCAAATCCTCTGGTTCAGGTCTGCCCTCTGCCCCATGTCAGGACCAAACATGGAGAAGCAACTTTCAGTTTTCATGTTTGACAGATGTGGAACAAACTTCCAGAAAACTGAAGGTCTGCTGAAACTAAAGGCTAAAAAACTCATTAGTTCACATCTGCTTTTGCTTAGATTTCTTATTCAAGTTTTAATGACTGCTTTAAAACCAGCTCTGCTTTTGATATCACATTATTGATAATACATTGTAGTCATTATTTTATTACTAACACAGCTCTTTGCCTTTAAACATGATTTGGTTCTATTTTAAATGAAAAATGATTTCTTTAACATTTTAGTTTTTGTTTCAGCTCAGATTTTCTGCTCTTCTTGTTGTACTTTTTAATTTCTTTGCTTTTTTATGTATTTTTTTCATTCATCATTTCGTTTTGATGTTTTGTGTAGAGCAATTTGTAATGCCTGGTTGCTGAAAGGTTAAATACCAATAAAATTGTCTTCATAAGTCTCTGACAGTGTGAAGAATCTATGAGTGATTTAGAGGATTATTCATTCCTCAACTTTTTTAGGCTGCTCTTGAAAACAGACAATTCCTTTTTGATGAGTCGGATCATTTCAAAATAAAACTATTCGCCAAGTGAAACTTTAATTGTGATTTTTTAAAAATGATTACAATTCAAATGTGTTAACTTTGAAGTCTTTTTAATGCCACTAATCTTATTGATACATGACTAAAGCTGCGTTCACACCACAAGCGACCATGCTACCAAAATCGCATCGCCCACTGATATATCGTCGCGCGTCCATAAATACCTCATTTTGGTCACCGTTGCCATCGGCCGTCACTCGGTGACATCACGTCTGCTCTAGTTTCACCGGGATCATATCATATATCATATAATAGGATGTATAAGCGGACATTATTCCAGCTGTAACCATGCACACACCGCTGATTGGCTGTTGCTGCACAGTCACACACGACATCACCTGAAAAGATCAGCTTTTTTTTACTTTGACATCGCGCGTCAAGTGAAGTGATCATCTTGTACTCAGCAAATGCATCGCGGGAGGGTTAGCCCTGCCCCATCACGGCTGTACAATGAATTTGCATGGAGAGTGGTCGCCGAGGTAGTACAAGTTACGTGCGGTGTGTAAGCACCTTAAGGCGTGCACTATTTTTTCCATCAGCACTGTTCATACATCAGAAAGTCAGCAAAGGGATGCAGAAGTAATGTCAACGGTTGGCATGCAGAATAAGAGGAAGAAAAGGACTTTAGACACAACAGCATCAGCTGAAAATGACTGAGCATTTACTATCACTGCTGTGTGTGACCCGAGCCACGACCAGAATGTTTATTCTCATAAATCACTAATTGACTGAGCCGAGAGAGCTGCCCTCCCCTCACCCAGATGAGGATTGCAAACATGAAGCAGCATCTTTAAAGGTGCTATGAGAAGAATCGTTTTCTGGCGACATTAAGACTCTGCTACCCATGAGCACGCGCGGTGACTGTTGTAATGCTGCGTTCCAGTAACCTCGGAAATGGAACTGACATCATATCCGACTTATCGGCGTTCCAGTTGAAGTCGGAAAAAAACGTTGTTGTTCACAAATATCACATGAAGAATGTGATTATCACTATGGCAGCATTTTTGAAAATATAAGTCTAACAATACTATGTATACAGCTGATCTAGAGCGACACACCCCAGTCAGAAGTGCAAATAAATTGATTATTACAGGAGCTAAATAACTGTTCACACTGGGGGCATCCATCTTCGATTGTCAACTTGGGGGTGACGAGGTTTCACCGAGTTCCCAGTAGGAAATTCCGACTTTGGGGGACATTCCAGTTGCAGTTTCCTACTCAGAACTCAGAAATTCCTACTTCTGACTACAACTGGAATGCACCAAAAGATGTGACCCAAGCCAAAGCGTGTGTTTGTTGTGATGCTGATAAATGCATTGCTTTACAATTTCTTTTTTCAACAACTTACAGGATGCAAAGCGACAAGATAATGTATCTCTTTCTAGTTACATAGCAGTAGTTTTTGATGTGTGACAGCAAGCAATTTTTGGAAAACAGCATTGTAGTTTTGTAGCCGGCTGTCTGACCCGACCACAAAGCTAAGGAATAGCATTTATAGATAACTTTTTTTGATACTATAAAACTCATCTTAAAGTGTCTATTTCCATATTTTGTAATTACTTAGAAACTCCTCAGAGCATCTTTCAACACCTGTTGCTCCAGCAGCTAATTTGACAGCTTTAATTTAAAATGAACTAAATCATATTTTTCTGGGCTTGACTAATGTGTGTCTAAATTTTAACTATTTTTAGGTTTTTGCTTTCAATATCTCACTTCATATTACTTATTGTATTACATTACTCTGCAGCATCAATTGTACCCTTGTTTTAAAGAGCCCACTTATGCTTTTTTTTATGTATATGTCCTCCCCCGTGTGACCGGGCACTTCTACAAACAAGACAAATTGTCTTCTGTGTTAGGACTTCTCCCTCTCACCCTCTTTGCAGCGTCCTTAACTGCTAGAAATGGCTCGACCTAGGCCTTAGCCTCTGCATTTTCCATTAAGTGCTTTATTTTTCCTTTTCTGAGAAAAGCAGAAAGCAGAAATCAAAGGTAATGGCTGTTTATTTAACTTAACAGTGTAAAGCTCTGAACACAGTGTTGAAGGTCACTGTGAGGCCACTTCTGTCACACACAAAGGCAGTAACGGGAAAAAAAGAGAGAAGCAAGAGTCTTTGTCAGTGTCAAAATGTCATGGGAACTTTGAGGTTTATAGCTAGTTGAGTCTCATTTGGATAGTTCCCCTGTTATTAAAACACCATATGTATTGCTGACAATGAGAAATATTTTTTTCCCACAGCCATCTCTGCTCTTAACACCAACCAGTAATGCTGTTATTCTTGCACTTTAACATGCACTAGCACTTCATCCGCTAACAAGCTTCTCAATGTTTCATTTATTTGTTTAATAATTATTGATTGATATTTTAGTAAGCATATTTTTTTACTGTTATTTATTGTCTTGTTTTTTATGTCTGTTGACAATGTTTGCTTGTCTTAAAATGTCAATGAAAGCTTCAATAATATAAAGGTTTGACTGACTGTGTGGTACTTCAAGTCCACTCTAAAGGGGATTATAATTAAAGTAGGAATATCATTAATCCACAATCAACTGCTCAGTTTTTTTTACCTAGTTAACTTAGTTTAACTTAAAGGTGTTATGAGGAGAATCTATTTCCAGCGACATAAAGACTCTGCTACCCATGAGCATGCACAGCGACTGTTGTAAAGACATGACCCAAGCCAAAGCGTGTGATTGTTGTGATGCTAATGAATGAACCTCGGACCTTCCTCAGAACTCTGAATTGTTTTACAACTTCTTTTTTCAACAACTAACAGGGTGCAAAGTGACGAGGTAATGTATCTCTTTCTAGTTACGTAGCGGTAGTTTTTGATGTGTGACAACAAGCAGTTTTTGGAAAACTTAGAATCGTAGTTTTGTAGCTGGCTATATATGGCTACTTACAGCCTGGTGCTCTAAGACGTGTTGGAATAGTATAAATTTGCTCTAGTTTTAATTGTCTTGTTACCGAAGTTGAGTATACAGGCCAGTCCAGCCCTGTCCGACCCCACCGCGAAGCTAAGGAATAACATTTATAGATAACCTATTTTGATGCTATAAAACTCATCTTAAAGTGTGTATTTCGATCAGGCATATATCTAAAAGTGAGACTTTTTTGTTATTAGAAATTTCTCAAAGCATTTTTAACTTAGGTAAAATAATGTATTTTTTTTTTCTTAGCAGTTTTCAAGTTTTCTACATCAGCAGGCCCATATTTCCTACATGGCCTTCTTCACAAGTTTTAAAGCTTCTTTTATGCAGAAAAAAGTTGGAAATGTTGAAACTCAAGAGGGCTGATAGCACTAGATGATACGTTTAGATCATTTTGACTCATCTGATATTCCCTGTTAATGTCTGGTGGTCTCATTTGTCCTGATAAATGAGCCATTTTCCTGAATACAAAAAGAAAACATCGTGCTCAATCTTAATGTTCAGCATTCACCCAAGTCTCTTGAAACACACACATCTTGATGTCTATAATCACATAACTATCAGGGCTAAAGTGTCTCCATCATTTGCTGAGGAGATTTTGCAAACAAAAGAATAAACTGGCATCTGGCCGACGGAGACGCAGAGCCATTACGGGCGATTGGGCTGCAGAATGACACTGTTGACAATCAGGCGTCTTTCTACACAGTGAAGGTCTATTGATTGAACATCTGCAGCTGTTTGGCATCTGCCTCCCCAGACGGCCAGACTGAGCAACAAGGACGAGTTCAGAGTGTGGTCAGGATGAGGAATCCATAGGCGCGGAGATTATCCAGCCTAATCTTCCTCTGGATAACACCATGAGAGGATGATGGAGGAGGATGAGCAGAGGAGGAGGGAGGAGGCCAAAATCAGCCTCTGGTGTGCATTTGTGCCTATAACAAGATTTTACACATTTTTCTTTACTTGAATTATGATATTTGACCTGAAAATGATCAATAACACTATTAATCAAAAACACTGTGTTAACAGAGCAAAACATGGGAATGATTTACCCACTGAGCTGAAAATACAGTTTTATTTGCTTTTTATCTCTAACAAGGAGGACATCTTTCAGTCAGCGTATGTTTTTGTCTGTTTGTTAACAAGATTGTGCAAAAACTACATGACAAAAATTTTAAGGAGATGTTTGTCAGGCCCAACCAAAATGAACTTTCACAATCAGAAATATCAGGACTTACTTCCCTTTTACCAGACTTCGCATTTCACTTGTTTGGAAATCTCCTTCGCCCCCATTTTTATGTCTGTGGCTAAAAGATATAATGTCCTTTCTCAAGCTAAAAAACATTAGCTTAACTGTAACAGGCTGTTGTATTTTTATTTTAATAATTAGGTCCAAATATAATGTCCAAATAATAGCCTTTTTAAGGTCTTGCCCATCATGGATGTGTTTTGCTCAACTGGTTAGCAAGACTCCGCAAAAACCACATGGCCCAACTTCAAAATGATTAGATTTTGGTTGTGATCCAAATAACCGCCATTAGGAAACAACTGTTTTTGCTCAGTAACTGTCTTACTAATAATGATATCAACATGACTCCATGTTTACAGGGTCATGAATCATATTATGATGGTAACTTTATCATGGCACTATTGCTTACAGATGTAACAGTAATATGTGAGCTACTGTAATGATCGCCTCTTTGATGCTGCACGTTTTCATGGTAACACAAGAGGTGCTCCTGGGATTGACATGCTGCTCTTGTTTATAACTTTGGACTCTTAGCCTTTAATTTGTTTTATCTTCACAAAAGTGAGCTTATATAACCACATGAAGAATCTCTGAGCTCCCCTGCAAACATTAGACGTTCAGTGTGGTGGTAACAAGCTGCTATGAGTCATGTTTTCAACCCTTCTGACCCGTGGAGACAACCCTGATCTCTACGCTACCTTGGTTTGAGCTCTCTGGGAGCTTTCCCACACATACAACAAAAAGGACACAAGGGTGTCTGTAATCTTTTTGGCTCTCTTTTTAACTTGTAGTTTATTCTGTCTATACTGTCTGTCAGTTCATTGTAGTTACATTAGGCCTATGCTCAAAATATCGATACGGCAAAATATCATCATGCACTTCTTGGGGATACACGTATTGATATGGATTCTACAGAATCGATACGGCCTCAATGTTTGAACAGTTGTTGTAAAATACACTTTGGGTAATGTAAAAAATGGCACAGTTCAAAGTAAAAGCCAAGCTACATGATAAAACTCATGTTCCAAATTTAAACTTAAGTCTACTGTCTTTGGGGACCTGAATTAAAGTTCTGAAGTTGAAGAATAATTTAAAACTCAAGCTTGTTCTTTTTCTTCTTGTAATAAAAACAAAAGTTGCTGGGAAGTCTGTTAAAAGTGCAGACAGTGTTCGCAATTTATGTGTATCGGGATACATATCGTATCGTGGCCTCAGTATTGTGATACGTATCGTATCGTGGGGTTGCTGGAAATACCCAGCTCTAACTTACACTGTACTGTATTCATTTTAATTTTCCTTTACTAATTTCTAACTATATTTTCTGAAAGCCTCTGGTGGACAGGTGGCGCAATTAGCATTCAGCTACAAAACTGAAAGCAGTACATCTGGGACATGTAGCACCAGTATAACTGTATTTCTAGGATAAATAAACAAATCAATGGATAAATACATATGGTGGTGCTGCAGGTAGTGCATGTGCCTCACAGCAAGCAGGTTACTGGTTTGACCCCCGTGTCAGTCTGGGCCTTTCTGTGGTCGATCAGATAATGCAGTATGCAGGCGCTACTGCATTAGAGAACATGAGCTGTGCCGTGAAACAAACTCTTCAAAACATGTTGAAGTGCAGCAAAAATAACCTTACTATTGAGATGTTTGCAGTGCTGATATATTTTTTTCAATTAATAAAGAAATGCGATCCAGATCTGATAAAACTGCAGTCACTTTCTGCTGTAGTCTCACTTGTCTCTTTCACATCTTCTTGTTTTGAAAGACTCTTATTGGGTTATTTTATTAACGCTGTAGATTGGAGATTTGAAAGATGGATCTGCATGATTACAGACACTGAACCAGGCTGATCCAGCTGCTGCGTAAGGTTAGGTGTATCCTGTTGGGTTAAGTGTAAAGCGGTTTAGTTACACCTGGGTTGTAGTCTTGAGTATATTAACTTCCCAAAAAGCATTCCAACTTTGACAAATCTGATACTTAAATACACAAATATGACTGCAAAGTCTGATTTCCTGAAGGGATGTCTCCTCACAAAATGTTCCCACAGGATCGCATCTGTCTGAGTGCTACCTTTCACTTTATGCACAAAAGAATCATAATGTACCTGTTTGCTGGCTCTATTTTGTCCCCCACAATGGAGGATGACAGAGCTGTGAGTCCTATCAGACAGCCATTATATTATATCATGTTATTATAAAACCACTGTGCGTCAGACGCTAGGCTGACAAAGTGCCGCAGTGACAGAAACATCTGCAGCAGCTCTGTGAGGGTGAGCTTTGGCACACTCTAACACCGATGGGCTGGCAGTGCTGGAGCGTTCAGGGCCCAGCGAATCACAAGAGTCAAGTCAGCATGTCACGGGCAATTAAACGGCATCCTCAGACACCTTCGAAGGGATACGTACAAATGAACAGGAGCAGGGTATTTACAGAAATCAAATATTAAGCTTCATACTTTGATGACCTTAGACAAGACCCTCTACATGCTTTAGAAAGTCTTTATCTGATAATCTTACTGCTGTACTGTCTAAAAGAGCAGATAAAACAAACAACTTCTCTATTGGAGATTAAAAATGATTTCTGATTCTCTGATTATGATGTCTTACATTTCAAACCAGTAATATTAATGCCAGAATCAAATGCATCAGAAATGAATTCACAAAATGATGACTAAGAACATCAATTGGCTATCTTGTTTTTCTGTAACAAAAATTAGATAACTGGCCAAAATAATCTCTGGTGATTAAAACTTTGCTGACTTTTAATTAATTCAACGCGCAGAGACATAAACATCAGGGGTGGTGGGCTTTTAGACACTCAAAATCCATATTTGTTCACTGTATTTTTATGTTTTATTTCAGCTGGATTATTGATATTGTTTTGATGCAAGTTTTTGAAAACAAGCTCCAAGAACAAAACCCTATGCCATGGCATTTTGGATGCTGTTTGCCCTCTCTCTCAATGTTTAATACTTTGAGAAAATCCCTGAACCCACATCTGGATTTGGATCACCACCAAAATTGGATCACTTTTTACTAATGCCATAACCAACATTACCTTAAAACTTTAAGAAAATCCATCTCTTGCTTTTTCAAGTTATTTTGCTAACAAACAGACAGACGGACAAACACCTGCAAAACAGAGAATCCCTGGGGGACGTAATTAGAGAGGCTCTGAGAGCAAAAACTGTTGGAGACTGCCAAGAGACATTGCTCCATATGTTTTGGTTGAAAAAAAGTCTCAGGTTGATTCCTGCGCACTGTTCAAATTTTAAAACTTAGGTGACTAAATAAATTGGCATTTTCTGTACTAACTAAGCAAACTGAAGGTTGAGCACCTCGCTCTTGTTGATGTTCAGTCCTATGAGGACTTGATGATGATGATGATGATATTGAGGGTGATTTAAAAATGCTTTCTGTCTATTGCTTGGTTGAAATAATGGGTTCCCTAATGTTGTTCCCTCTATGCTGGATTCTTAATCATGTTTACTTACTCTCAGATGTATGTTGCTTTGGATAAAAGCATCTGCTAAATAAAATTTATTATTGCAACTTCCTTTTGTATCACAAAACAGTTCCAAACACGGGAGTTTTGTTGAGATAAAGTGAAATGCACTTAAGAATCTTATTGCAGCGTCTAGTTGTTTAGAGTAGTGCAGGGATGACATTTTTCTGTAGGTCAACCACCTGGAAGTAACTCATTCCTGCGCCACTCTGTTACAAGGTCAGTGCTCCTGACTGACTCAGAATCTGTTGTGTCACCTTTTTCACACATGCTATTTACAAATTTGCAGGAAATTTGCATTTAAGAATGGCTTGGGAAAGAACGGCTTAATCAAATCTAAGAATTGGCTCTCATTGTTCACTTAAAAGAGCTGGTCAAAAGCGCTGACTCATTCACAAATCTCCACTGCATAAGTGCTAGTGAGAAGGTCAAAAATACAGAGCCTCTGTTTAGGAGTAGAAGTTGGAGAACCCCTTAAATAACAATAGCAGATTATTAATCATCAATATCAGATAAAGAATAATGTGTTATGTGCCTTTGATAATCATTTCCTTACTGTTGTCTGTACTGTAAACAGTGAATATTGCACTGAAACCTGACTGAAGAAAATCATTAATCAAATTGAAATGACAATATCTTTCTTTAAATCGTTCATCCCTACCATTGCCTGCCACAGTACGTACCAGCTAGCTTAACTACTCAGCTATCATCTCTCAGTGGAAGATTTGGTTAGCTGCTTTGTTGGTAATAACATTTACTGATGTCACGTGCCTCAAGCAGCCCCAATTCAAAAGGTGTATTGACGTTTCTTAAACTACAAAAGATTATTTTAACTGTAACAGATTGATGTATTTTTTTATTTATCAGGGCTAATTTTAATGCTCAATATTTTATCCTTTATAACTTGCTGTCCTTTACGGGGATGTTAGGATCAAGTGGTTGTCAGTATTGGATGATTTAAAGTTGCTTTTACTCATTCAATTATAATTACCTCTGCCAAGGAGATTGTGTTTTGTCAGGTTATGTTTGTTTCACAGTTTGTAAGCAAGTTTACACAAAAGCTATAGACATTTTCAGGATTAAATTTGTTGGTGATCCAGATTACTGCCATTTGCAAACAATCTTTTTGCTCAAAAAGTGTTTAACTGACAATGACATCAACAGGTTTCTGAGGGCTAGGTGTGGGTTTTCAGGGTCAGGGAATCATATTAAGATGGTAACTTGTGAACTACATTTGTGGAGTATTGCACTGTTTGGGTGCTTTCTAGCTACTACTTGCTTACTGTGCCAGAGAAAGCATTATTATTACTGTTTGTTCTTTAAATGGAAAAAGAAAGAGGGGGAGGACGCTGCTAGCCCTTTTGTGATGATTGTTTCCTCCCTTGTTCTCTTCCCAAGTAAAACGATTTATAAGAAAAAACATTGAACTATCCCTTTAAGGGTTCTGCAGACACCCTGAGGAGTGTACAGAAAGCCAGCATCCAGATGTGTCCAGATATTTGTCCTAAAAGTTGAGAATCATGCAGCCTTTCATTTGGTGACTTCATTTCTACTTTCTGGAAAAAATTTCATCAACTTCCTGTTGATCCTGTTTTGACTCTGGTTATCTTCGCTTTATCACTTTAACTGTGGTCCCTCTGGAGAGAGTGTTTTAAATCTGTGAACTGCACCCCCGGCTAACGCAGCAAAAAAAAATAAACTGCTTCGCTCAAATTTATTCCAGCAAATTGTGGGCTTTCACAGCTAAAAGCTCTTATTTTCAAGTTGGGGAGCACTTTGTGTTCCTGCAGAGTGACAGTCTGACACATCTCTGTAGGTTAGTAGGTTAATAGCTATACATCTGTTGGATTAGATTATACAACAGCCCACATAATATGTAAATCACCAGATTATCGTTGAAAATGTGTTTTCTCCGGGAGAACATCTGAAAGGAGCTTAACAGCATATTTACATGGCGTATCTTCTGGTTTATAGGCAAAGTGAGCTGCGCAAGTGTTTATGTGTGTGTGGGTGGAGGTGATGGAGGGTGCAGGGGTTAATTAGAAGATAATGCAGTTGAAGTGCACACAGAAAACAAGGCGCCCCCTCACAGCGAAGACAAAGCCAACTTCATCTTGTATCACAAAACATTACGCCACGTTTCGGAGAACGTAGAGCAGCTAAATGGGCTGTAATTACTTCCTGCCATTTCCCTTAAAGTCTTTTTTCTTCCTCTGCGGGTCAATTTTAATCGTGTATGTAAAACTCAACGTGACACAGCAAGACAAAGGAGGTAAAATACCCTCAGAGGCGCCCCAGAGGCTAATGAAATAAAACCCCTCATGAAGTAAAGCAGAGTTCTTCCTCGTAATACTCGAGGCTTACAAAGGCCCTGCCATCGTGTCACACGCTTCTCATTTAATTATGTTTTTAGCGCCTCAGACTCAAGTGGTTTGGGGAAGTCCTGCACAGACAGGCTGACTGGAAATACCAGCTGCTAGCGGTAGTTTCAGAGTTTTTTTGCATCTACCTTTGAGTAAATATGGGTAGGGCTTTGGTCCTAAAATAAGTCAACACAGAGAAACACCAGCAGCCTACAGGAAGCAGTGAGCCTAATTGATCAACTGAGTGTGGTGGTTATGTGTCATGAAAAGATGCTAAACGTGGCAGTAATAACTTCTTTGATTTTAATGCTAGTTGGTTTTCTCAGGTGTTTAACAAGAATGAAACAATTCTTGATATAAAAAGAAATCAGACCACATAGGGCAGGGATCATCAACTACATTTATACATGGGCCAGTTTTTTCTTGCAGGGGCCAGATTCAAGAAACCAGTAATAATTAACACAATTATACACAACAACTATAATGAAATATTTGGTCCAGTTAAAATATAATTAATCATCAGTTCCATTACTCAGTCCTGAAGCAGCCACATGGGGTTTTACCCTGCCCATTTTCCCATTTTGCAAACACTGGAGACCACAAGAGGAAAAAAAAGAACAACAGAAAAGAATAAAAAGTCTTTAAAAAAAAGCCAAAAAATTCTGAGACAAAAAATAAGAGCATGAATCGTGGAGAAAAAGCTAGACGTCAGAATTCTAAATCCTTCTTTATTTGGGAATACTTAGTTATCAGGGGGCCAGATGTGGTTGGTGATCACTTACATAGGGGAATAATTGGGGCATGTTTTCTTTTCTGGGACTGGCTGTATCCCTACAGGACTGATGTGAAGCACTTGTGAGAGAGTATCATACTCGTGCTTATGTGGCTGCATATATTAGGAGGTATAATCAATAACAATCCTGGACAGAGACGTCATTGTAATGGTAACATTAACATCTGTAATGGTTATAACTGGAGAGTGATGATGATGATTAATATGGTAGCATCTATTTGAAATGTCATTAAATTGGGTTTAACAGATTGAAAAGTGTGAATTTAAACTGAATTATGTATTTTAAAATATGATGCAGTACAATACAAGCTGATAGAGTACAGCTTCATTTGTATGGCACTTTTAATACAAAATCTTGTAGCACAAAGAGCTTTACATAAAAAAGAAATAAAAAATCATATTGAAAAAAAAGTAGCTACAGCTGCGAAAGCCAGCTGGTTACTAAGACAAATTATAAAATATGATCAACAATTCAAAACATGATTACTCTTTACTTCTTGATTTAATAACTACATATAATTCTGCGCTTCCATTGGTCTTTGCTCTGCCATCTTGGCAGAGTGTTGTGTATTAAGGGAAATTCTCATTCTCCTTTCTTTCCTGGTCCCAATCTGTTTTCATTTCAACATCTGTGTAGCCCTTGGTCTTAGCCCTTCCCCTTAGCCCTGCAGAGAATTGGGACACCACTCCACTAGACGTGAACACACAAAACAAAGGGTAAGACAAGGGCCAAGGGGTAGAAATGGAAAGGACCCTAAGAAGAGATTCTGACAGAAAACAGAATTACAGCGCTGAGAAACAATATCTTGTGCTGAAAAGGAGGAAACACAGGAACTAAGACTAAAATGATACAACAGTACAAATAAATAAATTTTTTTTTACAGAATTATATGGTAAAGTGAGACAGCCAAACACCAAATTCAAGATAAAATCTGCTAAAGTAGGATAATGAAAGCAAATCAATAAACAGAAAAACATTCTGAAAAAATATCTTTGAACGGAAATGGAGAAATAACATAGATTAAGAGGATTAAATACATAAAATAAATAATATGAAAAAAATATATATATAACCAGCAAAAAGCCAGAGTAAAAAGTGAGGTCTTGAGTTTGCTTTTAAAAATAGGGTTGGGTAAAATTACAAATATTGAAGTAAATACGAAATCAGGCCTGCCAAATATGAGGAAAAGATGCCATGTGCTTCATCGCTTTTTAATATTGCAACTGCATTAAACTTGGTGATAAATGAAAATGTTGGAAGTCTAAATTTCACTTGAAATGTTAGTAAAGCTTTCTTTTAAATTGAGCTCAAACTCTGCCCTGTCTTCTTGGTGTATCTATGCCTGCTGAATCATAAATCCTGTATACAGATGTGCAATCACCGCTCAGAAAGTTTTGCAAATTAGTGACATATAACACTCTGAAATAAATATTATGTTGAGTCAGACTCTTTATTTGCATCACAGCCTTTAATAAATGACAGGTAATGTTCTCTGTCAGTCCACTGTTTAATTTTAATTTATCTATTCTTATGAATAAGTAGTCATGAAAAAGTTCAGTTATTTACTTGACCATTTACTCTGGTTTTCCTGTTCAAACAGGTGTCTGTGTGGTAATGAGGATTCAACAAGCAATTTTTTCCACACATGGGCATCACACTCCGACATGTTTTCATCAGTATACATGTTGATTTTTAGAGAAAAGGCAACAAAGAAACGAACACTGTCCCTCTACTGTCAGACACACAACCCATTTATTTTGTAGATCCTTCTCATTAATAAGAAATTGAGTTGTTATTGGAAAGGCTGCAGCATATTTCCAAATATAAAATACAATATGCAATGGTAAAATGTTGGTGGGGGGAAAAATCAGATACAGTTCAGGGGCTACAAAAGCCTGATTAGGACATCCCTAATAATAATGACTCAGTTACACTGTTAATGATTGAATAAACGATGCCAGATCATAGGGGTGGAACGAAATTTCGTGGCGCAAAATAAAAAATAATGAAATAAAATTCAATGACACACTACATAAATGCACGAAATAAAAAACGCGAACCGCGCACCACTGAGACTGGTGATTTTTTACCCTCCTCGGCTATTGTAGCAAAACACTTGCTACAAAA
This sequence comes from Scarus forsteni, assembly GCA_036419115.1. Lineage (NCBI taxonomy): Eukaryota > Metazoa > Chordata > Actinopteri > Labriformes > Labridae > Scarus > Scarus forsteni. Next base: position 26,641,804 of record JAZDUH010000327.1, on the reverse strand, counting down.
TGGAGGAAGACGAGGTTGAGCAACTAGCTGATGCTCTTTCGTCAAATAAATCAGTTGTGTGGATCTATTTGGGCTTCCCATGTAAAAGACGGGAGAACGGTGAGAAGATTGCGGACAAAACAACAACCGTGTGCAAAATATGCCGCTACAGTTCATCGTATACTGCAGCGAGTACAACTACAAACTACTTTGAACTGGAGACAGGCAGCAACTGTATGTTTGTGTAAGTCTGCATAAAAAACAATATTTGCATTTTTGCATTTACTGTTGAGTTGATAGAATTTGATCATACTTGAAGCTCAGAAGTATATGCATTGTTATAGGCTAAATATTATAGTTCACAGTTCAGACATTTATAGGTCTAAACTGCAGCTCTGAGGACTGATATTTGTTTTCCTTTTCATTCAAGAATGTACTTATCCTGATTGTTACAACAACAAAGCATATATTATTGAGATTTTAGGTTTGTATTTGCACTGTAGTCTAAATAAGGGGAATAAAACTACTTTTTTTTTTCAAAGAGCATTTATTTTGTACTGATGCAGCAATATTTTTGTATGTCTGCATCAGGAAGAAAATAAAGAAATTAGATTTTTTTCACAACTTCCTACTGTTGGTGATTTTCTATAGTCTTTATTTTGTATCATGAGCCATATTTCGTATAGTTTCGTGAGTTGACCATTTCATTACACCCCTACCAGATCATCCTTTTTGTTATAACCTGTTTGACTCGGTTTATTCTCGAGCCTGCAGGGAAAAACAGCAGAGTAGAATGTCACTAATGTGCTGCTACCTTGGTTGAAAATTGCAGAGGTAGAAGCCACTATGATATAAAACCAACATTATTATCCATTTAACTCTAAAATGACTCAAAATTTGATCCTGCTGCTTGAAAAGAGACTCAAGGCCACAGTTATTAGAAAATTATTAAATGAGGGGATAACACTGACACTACTGGTCAATCTTCTGTTAAGTTTCAAACAATTTGTGACCAATAAAGTCTTCCCGTCCTTGCCTTTGAGATGAATGAATCATTTTAAGACTTTCGGGATTAAAGGCTTTAAAAAGGTGTATGGTTTTATTATTATATACCGTTTATTTTAATGATTCAGATAGTTGATTTGTGAAAAGCTTTGAAAATCCGTAAATACAGCTCATTACAGCTCTTCTGAAAGCCCTTAATACAAATAGGCACAGCAAAGGGATCTTCAAGCTCTTCTTATTTATCAGTCAGAGATGGTTTTGAATTACATTAACAAAATATTCAGTTTATTTAGCCTGCTGATAGGCAGTGTTTATCAGCAGCTTCAGGGCTGGCGGTTCGCAGACTTTACGGAATCTGTTATGAATTCCATGAGTGTAAAATGTAAAGCAGGTGAGTTTGCTGACACACGGCCCTCATACCTCTTTAAAACTTTCTGTCAGAACAGAGAGAGCGCTCCTCCGTTTGAGTGTTATCATCTCCCTCCAGCTGCAGCTTTACAGGCGGGACAGGGAACCCGCTGGCCTCTGAACACCTACACCAGCAGGAGCTCGGTGCTTACGCATGTTTATGCCACTGAAAATAGGTGCAGGCTTCTCTTTATTTAACCTAAACATAAACTGGATTAGCACGGATAAACAATATGTGCATGTGATGTCATTTTTGCATGTATGTGTGCACCACTTCACTTCCCACAGACACACATAAGTGGCAGATGACGTTTTTTTTCCACTGGCACCTGCATAAAAAGATCACATCCTCTTTTTTTTTTTTTTTTTTTACCAGCCTCACTTAACTTGTCAAACACTCATGTTGCACATGTGTAAACACTTCTTTTCCTGATAATTCAGCATTTCTGGCCTTGTTTACCCAGCCCCGAGGCACTCTGGGTGATTATCATGGTATTTCCATTTGCAAGCCCAAGGGCACGGCAATCTGGAGGAGGACTGATTTGGACAGTTTGGATATACCAAATCCTCGCAGTGTTTCCTTGCCTCAAGGCTGAGAAATAATTTTAAATACATGAGCATAACTTAATCGAACTGTATTTTTGGACAATATTTTACTGTTCGAGTGAAGCTGGGTGCAGTCTGCCCTGCTGTGGGCCCCCCTACCGAAACTACTCCAACTCTTCTTCTACAGCTGCTGCAGATGGTTTCTGTTCCCTAATGGACAGTGAAAGTAATGTGGTGGGTAAAGGAAAAGGGCTGCGGTAGTTTAAGTGGTTGTGCGGGTCATTGCTACATTATTGGTTTTTCTGCAGAGTAGTTGTATGTTTTTTAACAAGAGACCCTAACCAACAGGGGTGGGAGAAAAAACTGATTCAAATTAGTCTGTTTTTTTGTTTGACGATTTCTTAATTTAGTTTTCTGTTAAAAAAACGCTTTTTTCCACATCTAAATGCTTCATTTTAGTTTGTTAATAAGCCACTTTTAAATGCAATCTAGTCTTTTGAAGAGAGAGTATTAACAGCTGGTTAAAACATATTGCTGAATAAATCCTAAAAAACGGACTCACATGTGATGTGTATTTTTTCTGGTATAGTCTGTCGGTATCGTCAGTGTTTATCTTTTTCGCTGATGTTAGAAAAGCTAACTAAAGATTGCAAAAAATAGGCTATATCGTAGAATCGCTATTTAAATCGTATCAGCACCTTAAAAATCATAAAAAATCGAATCGAGAGAAAAGCGTATCTTCCCAGCCCTAGTTATTACTATTTATACAGGAAACCTCACATTGATTCAAATGTAAAGCAATGCCCTGTTGGTATACCACCAAAGATAATGCCTAATAATCTTTTTCACTTAATAACAAGAGTTTTATTTTGTGGTACAGGTACTGATATTGTACTTTGTATTTGTTTTGTATTTTTTGTAAATTGTCGAGCATGATAATTGTGTGGCATGTTATCTTATAAATTAAAGACAAAACAATTCTATTCAAATTCTTCTAAAGCGTACGTAAAAAGCCAATGGAGGCGATGCCACAAAATCTAGAAAAAATTACTGTTTAATATAATTACATTAAAACAATTTTTATTATTAACTCTTTAAAAAAGAAGAAAGACAGGTCACATTTATTCAAATGTAAAGCAATGTCCACTTAATATTACGACAAATGGAAATACTAAATAAGTTATTGTTTTGTGTTCATTACTTACAGGATTTTTATTTTGTGGTAAGGGTATTAATGTTGTATTTCAGATTTTGTATTCGTATTTTGTAATTTGTTGATCATGTTAATTGGGTGACAAGTTATTTTATAAATTGACAACAGTAAAAACGATGCTTTTCAACTTTTTATTTAAGTGTGTGTAAATTACCAATGGAGTAATGGTAAGGCCAGGTCTGTATCACAGAAACGTGTTGAATTTATTCTTGCATAAAAAGGGACAAATTTTATAATTTTTGAGGACCTGCTGTGCAGCTTTGATGGAGATGATGATGCCGCACATACTGGCTAGGTGCAAGCTCTAAGCTGGGGGAGATATCTGTGGTGCCATAAGGAGGTCCTCAGGGCACTGGCTGACAATATGTGAGTCCACATGAGACCAACACCATCCATCAGGTTCAGAGAAACCACCATCCTCAAAGAAGATCAAGAAGGGCCTCCTGCAGACAGCACCATCATGAGAGATAAGGGTGGTCCTGGGAAGAAAACTACATTTTCTCAGGTGAACCAAACCTCCCTGAGGCCAGATGTGGTCATCTGGTCTGAGGAGGCAAAGAACATCTTCCTGATCAAACTGTAAGTGTGCAGTAAAATATCAATATAGAGCAGCGTTTGGAGTCGTCAGGTTTACAAGGATGATGAAGCCAAAGCTGTTAGTACACTATCTGGTATCATATCACTGAGTGTGCATGCCTTCAGGTACTAAATATGAGCCCAACTTTCTTCTCTGTCCTCTTGTTTTTACTCTAAAAACAAAAAAAAAGTATTTTATTGACTCATTCCTGCATAATTTTGTCAATCACTTTTAAATTAAAGCACCAATATTTTAAATGACAAGGCACTGAGGACAACAGATCATGTTTATATGCATGTTAAAAATAAAATCTGAAGAAGTCTGACAACAGCAGCTGGTTTGACGGTTGATAATTTCTAGGGATGGGAATCGAAAACCATGAGTCTTTTTGCTAATCAATTCCCTTATCAATTCCTCCCACTGACAGAGTTCAGAAGCGTCAGAATTGTGGCTTCATTTTTTACAAAAGACGCCTACTGCACAATCTTAAGTGAGTGGAAACACCAGCAACTTGTAGAAGCAGTTATCTATGCTGTGACATGTGTTTGACATTGTTGACACTGAAAATCTACAGGCCAACATTTGCCCACATGGAAAATCTGCAGGAAAGAATTGGATCGATTAGCAGGATTGTTAATAGCACAGGTATTGATAAAATCTTATCAAGTCCCATCCCTAATGATTCGATGTTTGAAGGTTCTGCCAAAAATTGGTTAAATAATTAAGTTAGTATGACTTCCATTCGGTCAATTATTGATGTTATGTTCAATTTTTTTCATGACATGAAGATTTGAAATATTTAAATCTATGCATATATGGTAATTATGAATGAAGAGTATGGCTTTAGCCTGCTCTATTATAAAGTGCCTTGAGATAACTCTTGTTTTGACATGGCATTTTATACATAAAGAATGAATAATTGATTGATATTCACTTACAAGACAGCCCTAACCCTAACCCAAAAAAGTTGCTCAGAGAGAGCTCAGGTACGTCTAAATCATTTTGAATAACAGAACACCTCACAGGTACAGAGTTAGAGTCAATGCAGCACTCCCCTCACGGCTATGGCTAATTTTTGATGTGCATTTACAGTAGGGCTGGACAGTTAATCTGATTTTGATCGTGATTTCAATTTTGCCATCTGACAATCATAAAAACATTATAATTGAAGAAAAACGATTAATATGCCACACAGTGTGGAGTGCCGTGTATGCAAGTTCCTGCGCTTCATAGCGCTTCTGTGTTCCACGTGCAGCCACAGCGAGTGTGTGTGACTAATGTGGATCAATAATACTGTATGTGCCACTTTGTGGTTCTTTAAAGCTGTGTTTAAATCAATACTGAAGTTTTTAAATAAATGAATAGTTGTGTATATTAATTGATTTAAATATCACTTAAAATAATCGGGATTCTTATTTTTACCATAATCGTCCAGCCCTAATTAACAGGATTTTTTAGCTCTAAAGATGCACTTCTTTATTTTTAAACATCAATCAGACTAGAATCTGCTTCATCATGAGCATCATCAAAATATATAAGCCAGTATAAAATTACAAAAAATAAATAAACAGTATTTTTGGGCACTTATGGTTCTCAGGGTGGAAGTGCAGGCTGCCCCACAAATAAAAGGTCAAATATGATTGAATTTAGGGTTTTAAAATGGAGAACTGGGTCTAAAAAAAAAACAGGTTTCAGGCTCCGTCCCTTTTAAGGTATGGATTGTTGGCAAATGGTGTAACAACCTGAAATGTGCCACCTGCCGAGACTGCTGCCAGCACGCAGGTATAGACAGTGCAGAAATATTGGGGGTAAATCTGAGGAACAAAAATGAGCAGCAAAGCCAAACACTTCATTGAATTAGCAAAGACGGGCACATTAAACAGTCCTTTTCAGGCCAAGAGGCAGAATTTAAGCTCCTGTAGCGGAGGTCAGCGTTTGATTTAAGCTCCAGCTCCATCAGTGCCCAGCAGCTCCGCGGCTGTTATCAAACATCAGAGGAGGAAGAGAACCTCTCCTGTCCTTGACTCTGACACGTGTTCATCGGAGGACAAAGCTTCCCGCGTTCACTCCCTGTGCTTTCATGAAATATACATGCAGCATCAAAAGGGCGTGTGCCAAGTATTACAGAGTTTGGGGTGTGTGTGCGCAAAGTTGCTAAATATAAAACTAGTGCGAGCAAGGGCGAGAGCTGGTGTGAATGTGGAAATGAATCTACAGCTGTTTCAGAAGCAGTTTTACAGTTAAAACAAAAGTGAGAAACATCGCAGATACAATCTTCAAAACAAACACAACTATCTCAGTGTTCATCAGAAGGTCCCCCCCTTCCCCACCTGCCAGAGCTCACTTTATTGTAAACTCATGCATAATCCATTCGCTGCACGCCTTATCAAAAACCCCAGGCGCAAATAACTCTGACCGTGTTATTCGCCAAGGCTGCAGCTGTCAGGGAACCTTGCTGCTCTCAAACTCTGATTTTTTTCAGTATTTTCTTAAACCTCAATTTATCTCCCCTAACACAAGTTCTCAAGTGGGAGGACCACAGCGCACGGACAAAGTGCAAAGAGGATTTCAAGGAAGACAAATGAAGTGGAGAGGAGGAGGAGGGAGGCCGGCGAGGGGCGAGCAACAGTTAAAGATGTGATGCTCTCTGAAGGAGCAGCTGACTGTCTCTGAATTTTAAGTGGGGGGAAAAGTTTTTTCCTCGCGGCGTAAAAGACCGGTTGTGTTGTCTAAGAGAGCCAGATGGGCCTGTGCGCTGTGACTAAACTCGGAGCTCTCACACACACACACACACACACACACACACACAACAAGGACCATGGAGCTGATCAGCATTTAAAGTACCTGCTCACTGTTTCCTTCTCCTCTCTTCCCCAACACTACATTTGTCCTTCTTCCCCTGCACTGACACGTCCACAGGGAGGACCGGGGTCGCTGCTGTTTATCCACTTACCCCCCCAAGGGGAGAGGAGGTGGCTCGGGCAGCAGGGGTTGGACAGAGGAGAGGGTGAGGGCTGCTGAGCACTGAGACACAAGGTTGGAGCTTTACACTGATAGCGAAACATGGCGGCAGGGAAGCCAAATGCCCTGCTGACATTGTAAAGCTCACAGTTTCACCTTTATTTCCCCGCAGACTACAGGCACCTTCCAGAAACAGCTCCCTGCATGCTTAACTGGAGCTCCATTTGGCAAAAAGGCCCTTTAACCGCATAGAGATATCCTCTCGTCCAGATCACCGGGTATGAGACACAAATCTTAATATAGCATCTTGACCCTCTAAACTCCACGGGATTGCCGGCATCCTCAAGCAGAAACACTCACATTAATCACTTATAACTCTGGAACCATATAACTGGTCTCCGTTGGGACTTCTGTGCTTGAAACTCAGTCATTTGTGGAGGGCTCCGGATCAAAAACATCCTGTTAAAAAAGTTTTTAATACAGCCATGAGGGGCAGTCTTTTTCTCAGATTTTGTATTTGTGCCTCCATGGTGCAAATATCTCCCTCAGAGATAAGTGAGGAGCTCGGTCATTCTTGAGGGGCTCGAAGTGGAGCTGCTGGTCCTCCGTGTTAGGAGTTACCAGATGAGGTGGACACGGACGCGGTGAGGTGTTTAGGGCATGTCCCACCAGCTGGTCTGGGAAGAGCTGGACAAAGCGGCGAGGGAGAAGGAAGTCTGGGTGTCTCTGCTTAGGCTGCTGCCCCCAACCAAAGCACCATCCAGCCCATCCTCCTGTACTGTTCCACATGTTTCTACACTATGCTTTCCGTCACCAACCAGGCCAGACTCACAGGACATACAGGCAAAAATCATCGGTCTACCCACTCCCAACCTCATAGAATTAAGTATTTAAGAACAGTATTGTTATCATCACTGTCTTTCACTGTTATGTCGACTGTCTGATGTTCATTGTTGTTGCTGTCTGCGAGGTGCAATGTTGTTTCTTTTTAATGTACAGTTAGTGGAAAAGAATTTCCCCCCAGGGACCAATAAATCTAAATCTAATCTAAGATGGTATGGTATGGCATCCACGGTGATAAATCCATTATTACTTATTTGAATCAAAAGTTCTCCATATAAAATGTGTTGTTACAGCATTAAAACTGCCCAAACATCATTGGTAAATAAAACCGAGCATCAGTGATATCAAAGAGGTGAGGTGCCTGCCCAGAACCCAGACAATACCCAACCAGCCACAGCCTGTTCACCCTGCTGCCATCAGGCAAAAGGTACAGAAGTATCTGCTGTACCACCAAACCACAGAGCAGCTTCTCTCCACAGGCTGTGATGTTATGCTGCATTCCATTAACCTCAGAACTGGGAAGAGAAAATTAGGAATGACATAATTTCAGTGTTATTAGCACTCCAGTTACAAAATTGGAAAAAAAACTTGCCGATCTAGCAGGCAATTGTTAGCCTTTGTTGGCACGCCCTGCGCTGTAGTTCACAAATACCACATGAAGAATACATGAATTTCCAGAAATACAAGATGAATAATACTGGGTTTTCAGCTACTAGTCAGAAGTGCAAATAAACAGAATAGTACAGCAGCTTAATGACTGTTTACACTGGGGGCAGCCGTCACTGATTGTCAACTCGAGGGTGGTGAGGATCCCCCGACTTCCCAGTAGGAAATTCCGACTTGGGGTTGAAATTTCCCAATCGTAACTCAAAAATCCTGACTTCCCAGTACAACTGGAACGCAGCATTACTTAAAGGATAACTTCGGTTCCTGCAGCTTTTACATTGTTTATAGAATGAAGAACAACAATATACTCACCCAGAAGGCTTTCCTGATGCAAACGGTGCTTCGGGAGATACTTAGATCCAAAATCGAGCAGCGGACACCGATATAATGGTAGCCTGTAGGGCATAGATCGCCGCTCCTAAAAACTGCATTAATCGTCCAAAAACTCATGTTTTTCACCAATATTCCATCATGATTCGCGCCGAATGGACGGCCATTGCTGTCTGTGTCTCTCCACACAGCGCTGTGTGGCTGAACCAACGAGTTTGTTTACATGCTCTTCGCGCATGCGCAGTGCGGCTCACTGTTTCAGGGGAAGACTGGCAGGTACAAATCGACTTTCTTCTTCCAGTTTTCTGCAAAATGGACGAATATCTATGGGATGAAGATGTTGTGGAGGAGGAATTTGAATATGATGGACGTCCTTACAGTTTGGAGCCAGATTATACAGATAAGGAGCTGATAGAAATGACGAAGCGATCTCAACGCTCCAGAGAGTACTGCGCATGCGCGAAGGGCATGCAAACAGACTCGTCAGTTCAGAGGTTAGTTCAGCCACACAGCGCTGTGTGGAGAGACACAGGCTACAATGGCCGTCCATTCGGCGTGAATCATGATGGAATATTGGTGAAAAACATGAGTTTTTGGACGATTAATGCAGTTTTTAGGAGCGGCGATCTATGCCCTACAGGCTACCATTATATCGGTGTCCGCTGCTCGATTTTGGATCTAAGTATCTCCCGAAGCACCGTTTGCATCAGGAAAGCCTTCTGGGTGAGTATATTGTTGTTCTTCATTCTATAAACAATGTAAAAGCTGCAGGAACCGAAGTTATCCTTTAATGCACCATCTCAACTCCTCCATGTCTTTTTGTTTTGTTTTTTTTTTTTTTAACATCTTGAACTAGTCAAGCGTGAAGCACAATTTACTTTTATTATGCAACCCGTTGACCAAAAACCTTCTCATATCCACATCAGACAAGCCTCCTCACTCCATCTTTAAAACTCATCTTAAGACCCATTTACATTCCTTGGCTTTCAACCCAGCATATAACTCTGCTTCTGCTTTCGTGTTTTGTGGTTTGTTTTTTGTTTCTATTGTTTTTAAATTGTTTTGAAAAAATAATGAAACCATTATTTTAGTGTTTAAACCTGCTCTATTTTATCCATTGTTATAATTGTTTTATGCCTGTGTTGTTTTGTCTATTTATTTACAGCACTGTGTTTCCTTTTAAAATGCTTTACAAATACAGTAGAGTTGAGCTGAGTTGAGTATCCTTGCATTCTTGCATTAAACCTTAATTTTGACCCTTGGAGAATCTAACAGCTGCCTGTTAGGCTACGCTTACATGGACACTCCTGACTTAATGACGCAAAGATTTTTTTACTTTGCATTTTAGAATTCTTCTGCATTCAGACGACGACGCTCGGAGACGAGTTAATCTGCTGTAGTGTGCATGCCGGTTCAGTAGATGGCAGTGTAGGTCTGCAGAGAGGCAGCGCTGCTACAATACATGTACGAAGAAGAAAAACTTTTCACAAACAACAATGGCGAGTGGACGCACAGAGACGCAGGAGTTTCCTTTCTGGACAACACATCAGTTCGGACAACAAATCTGTCAGGATAGTTTTGTCTGGATAACAAACTGAGCACGGTAAGACGCTCACATTTTACTCGGCGGACGGCCGAAGCTGTTGTTCCTAGTATGCGCGCGCAGCCTTCATCTAAAAAAGTACTGCACATGTGGTGACGCCGGTGTTTCACCCTGAAACGCTCCGATGCGGGTTTACACAGGGCTGCATGGAGAGCGTTTTGGAAACTTTCCACCCTGGAGCCTGCTTTCTAAAGTTTCCGTTTTCAACGAGTTTCCATGTAGACGCAAGGCCAAAATGCAATGAAAACGTATCAGATTTGACCGCCATATAAACGGCCCCTTAGTCTGACCAATCGAATGCACCCAACTGCATCATCCCTTGTTTTCTGGAAAGTAACATCCCATCAGGAGCTGTCAGAGGAGCTGCCTGATTCTGATCACCACCAAAACTGCATCACCCTTTCCATGTGCCATGACCAACATTCTTTGAAAATGTCATCAAACTCAAACAAGCTATATTGCCAACAGACATATGGACAAATGCCAAAAACATTATCAATAATTTATGTCACATCAAGGTTTCAAACAGCTTATTGTTGACACATCTACTTAAGTTTATATCATTGCAGCTCTTCTCCAGAAAACAGAAACCAACGCCCTCACATCATACCTTTTAAAATCTGACTCTTGAAATTGTCTGGCCTTATTCAAATCTTCTCCTCATTTTAATTTTACTCAGAACAGCAGGTAATCAAACCACTTCTGAATAAACTGCATTTCACTTTCACTTTTGCAATTACTCTGAGCTTGCTGTGAATACAGATTTGGCTCCTGAGTCATATTTAAGGTGTGCTCGTGTGTTTGTTCAGTAAAAACACATGTCAGAGGCAGTTTGCAGCTTGTCCGTGCTGACACTTGTTGGATGAGGGAGGATGGAGCAGAGCACCATATGCAGCATGAAGAAGCCTCTTAGAAACACCTGTGCTGCTGCACTTAGCACTCAGGAGCTATTGTGCTGTGAGGAGGCTGAGGGGAAAGGGCAGGACGCAGACATATTGTTCTAACACCTTGCTTTGTTTTGCTGCTTTAAAAAAATCAACAGCCGTGTGAGAGCTCTTCACTGAGGTGTTCATGACAAATAGAGGAACTGTGAGGAGGAAAGGAAAGTAAATATGGATGAGCCGCATGTGAAACAATCAAACACCTGCCTTTTTTTATTTCTATGAATAAATCAAATGATATAAAAGCATGCACATGGAGGCATTCAGACGTCCAGACGGAAAGGTTTAAGGATTTCAAAGAGCAATCTTCGGATTCAGAGAAAAGTCAAAATTCAGAGAATAAAGTCAAATCCACAGATCTGGAGTCTGTCACACGCTCAGATGAACGTTTCAGATGTGGTGATAATCCTCCTCGGTCTGACAGATTGTGTGTGGCCCTCATTAGGCAGGTCTGCAGGATTTTTGAAATTTCCAAGCAGCAGAGATGATGAGTGAAAAAGCTCTAGGTTGAGGATTTTACTGATTCCTTTTGTTGGAGCTAAGCAGCCAACAATTTGAACGGCACAAAAGCCAGAGTTTTGTTTTCAGAGTCAAATATTAAACTGCAAAACCAGATGGCCTACAGGCGATTTTGGGCAGAAATGGGAAAAGCAGACCAGACTCTGACCAGCCTCATTAAATGTGAAACCTTGGCTCAGCCCACTGGGGGAATGGGGATGATCTATTTCTGAGTGAGTGGATGTAACGCAGTGTGTCAGATTGGCACCTGCGGCATTTCAAAATTAACTTTCTGATTGTTCTTGCAGTAATGACAAGACACCAGGGGTAACTTTCCCCTATCGCCACCACACATACCTCGGACTAACAAGCAATTTCTCTGCTTCTAGTTACTATTTCAAACACAAGCTCTGCAATCCACCTGAAAGTTACCTGCTCCCTCCTCAGTGGAGCAAAGACAGAGTGTAAAAACACAAATTTCACACTGAAAAACTTCGCTTGAAAACAATAACGCCAAAAATACTCAAAGGATAATACATTATCTGGGGAAATGCCAGACAGTGAACAAAAGTAAAATGGCAAACTCCAGAAAAATAAGAATAAAAATGCAACAAAACAGGAAATCCAATTTGAGACTGTTTTTCGCTGTTTCAAATCGAGGTAATTATCCCCTTAGGGAATGAAAAAAGGGATACAGATGGCTGGCAGAAAAAGGAAGAAGAAACAGGACAATGTGCCACCAAATTAAAGTTGTTTCCACATCAAGATTGTTTGAGAGTTGTTCTGATGTTAGTAGGCAACCTTGTTCAACATGGTTGGTTTGAATAGATGTGGTGCAGGGCAGTCGCTCCCTGTTTCAGTACAAAGAACTGCACAGAGCTGCTTAAAGGAAAAGTTCGGTTCCTGCAGCTTTTACATTGTTTATAGAATGAAGAACAACAATATACTCACCCAGAAGGCTTTCCTGATGCAAACGGTGCTTCGGGAGATATTTAGATCCAAAATTGAGCAGCGGACATCGATATAATGGTAGCCCGTAGGGCATAGATCGCCGCTCCTAAAAACTGCATTAATCGTCCAAAAACTCATGTTTTTCACCGATATTCCATAATGATTTGCTCCGAAAGGACCGCCATTGCAGTCTGTGTCTCTCCACACAGCGCTGTGTGGCTGAACTAACCTCTGAACTGACGAGCTGTTTACATGCTCTTCGCGCATGCGCAGTGTGGCTCATTGTTTCAGGGGAAGATCGGCAGCTATAAATCAACTTTCTTCTTCCAGTTTTGTGCAAAATGGAATGTCTATGGGATGAAGATGTTGTGGAGGAGGACTTTGAATATGATGGGCGTCCTTACAGTTTGGAGCCACAGTATACAGATATACAGATAAGGAAGCGATCATAGCGCTCCAGAGAGTACCTTTGCGCCAAGAGCATGTAAACAGCTCGTCAGTTCAGAGCGCTGCAGGCTGCAATGGCGGAGCAAATCATGATGGAATATCGGTGAAAAACATGAGTTTTTGGACGGATTAATGCAGTTTTAGGAGCGGCGATCTATGCCCTACGGGCTACCATTATATCGGTGTCCGCTGCTCGATTTTGGATCTAAATATCTCCCGAAGCACCGTTTGCATCAGGAAAGCCTTCTGGGTGAGTATATTGTTGTTCTTCATTCTATAAACAATGTAAAAGCTGCAGGAACCGAACTTTTCCTTTAAATAAGTAACAAAGCTGAGGTTATATAGATTATCAGTACAATTTCTGTGGTGTTTTCTTCACAACAATTCTAGAAGATGTAGTTAAAGTAACCAATCTTTACAAACTCCTTCATATGTCACTTAAAGGGATATGCCACCATTTTTTCTCTTCGTGTCTTGCCTCACTCCTGAGTCCATGACAAGCTGACAGATGCCATTCTTTCAACTGTATGTCAGTAACAAGAGATGGGCAGAGCTCATTCACGCTAATTAGCTTAGCTCAAACACTGGGAGTCAATGGGTAGCGTTAGCCTGCCTCTGCCTACAGTCACCAGATAAACTCTTCAGCAACTGTAAATGGACCTGTGTGCTTGTTGTGACTCATTTTTTTTACCACATTATGTTACACTCTCTGTTCTTGGACTAAGGTTAGCACTTTGTGTAATTTTCAAAAGAAATACAGCAGCAAGAACTGAAAACTAAAAATGTAGGTGTATTTTTTTATTTTCTGAAGTCAACACAACTTGATAACCAACTTGAAAGTCCAACCTCAAGTCTGATGATACAAAAGCTTTCCAAGCAGCATTTAGTGTGTAGTCAGGGCTCCAGAGTGCAACCACTTTAGGCGCACATGCACCCAAAATTTGTGACAGTGTTCCTGACATTTTTTCTTGGGCGTACTGGTGCACCAAGAAAAAAATTACAAATTTATGTTGACAAAACTGAGGTTGCGGAAAAATCAGCCGAAAACAGACAAGACACAGCACCTGCTTGCTCTCCAGTAATGTTCGGTATTTCAGTTCAGTAAAACACTTTAAGCAAAAGCACTTTTATTTGGAAATGTTTTATTTTGATTAACGTTGTAGTTTGAAATTGTCAATTTCATTCAGGGAAGCATTTTAAACGCTATGTTTTTCTTTTAATATATAATTTTGGTTCAAATAAAGACAAGTGTTTCTGTACATCTTATTCTTGTTTAAAAATCTTTTACATTATATAAAAGCTATGGAGAATTATAAAATGGTGACCATACGGCGTGAAAGGTGACACTATGAAAAAATTTGGGTGCACCTGATTTTTGTGCTGGTGCACCTTAAAGGGACTGTGAGGAGTTTCTAAGTAATTACAAAAAAGTCTCACTTTTAGATATATGCCTGATCAAAATACACACTTTAAGATGAGTTTTATAGCATCAAAATAGGTTATCTATAAATACTATTTCTTAGCTTCGTGGTCGGGTTGGACAGGGCTGGACTGACCTGGATACTCAACTTCAGGAACAAGACAATTAAACCTAGAGCAAATTTAGCACCGGGCTGTAAGTAGTGATATATAGCCGGCTACAAAACTACGATACTAAGTTTTCCAAAAATTGCTTGTTGTCACACATCAAAAACTACCGCTACGTAACTAGAAAGAGATACATTACCTCGTAGCTTTGCATCCTGTAAGTTGTTGAAAAAAGAAGTTGTAAAGCAATGCAGAGTTCTGAGGAAGGTCCGAGCTGCATGCTATATTAGCCTCACAACAAACACGCTTTGGCTTGGGTCACGTCTAACCACAATCGCCGCACGCGGTCATGGGTAGCAGAGTTTTAATGTCGCCGGTAATAGATTCTCCTCATAGCACCTTTAAAAAATGTTTTAGGTGCACCGTTGCAACCAATGATAAAAAGTTAGTCAGGAGCCCTGGTAGTGGTGCGAGAATGAGTCCTAAATGTGCATGTGAGTAATTCATTCATGATTCCCAGATCCCAAGACTGAACTTATATGGGGTTTTAGAATAGCTGCACCTTTAGGGAAAACCAGCTCAGATGAGCAGTAGAGTACACTGCTGTGAATCGGTACAGTTATCGATAATATTGACTCGTACTGAGGAAAAGTAAAGTGCTCACAAATGTTCCACTTAATCATACATTTGATCCAACAGAATTCCGTGGCTTGTTTTTAAGTACAACTCTCACAATTATCCAAAATAAGTGTACCCATTGACAACAGTATACCTCTCTGGTGGTCTAAACTTCATTATCTTTATCCCCAATTTCCACCTGGAGCCTCGAGGTACAGCAGCACTCCACTCGCAGCTGTAGATGGAATTTGTTTTAGTCAATGATCATATTTTCACCAGTGACACTCCACAGCACCATGGCAGGCGGCGCTTAACATGCAAAGCAAGTCTGTTTTCAATTCCATGTGCTGAAGAACAGCACACCATGCATGCCATCGTAGACAGGACTCGTTTTAGTCAATAATCATATTTTCACCACCCCACAGCAGCACCATGGCCATGGTGGCCCTAAATATAAGCAATGATCATTTTTTCAATGACACTGGCAGCACTGGCACATTAAAATACACAGTTCAGATCACGCCACCCAGTCAGCCATGAAAAAACTACAAAAAGCATCCAGTGTCTCCAAATTTAAACTTTGCTTACAGTATCCTGCAAACAGTTGGCATAAAGTAAATGAAGAGTATCTGGAAACCCTGAAGCCAGCGCTATTGTACAGTTGCACTGTGCTCACCTCTTATCTTGCTAATTTACTTGCTCTAAATTATTTGTCATTTAGTCACGTGTTTCTGCACAACCCACAATCTTTCCAGTTTGTGATCCATGCGGCCCTTTGACTCTCAACCTACCTGCTTGTCCTTGTCTTTGTCCTTAGCTTTCCCGCTCCCGGACACCCGCGACGAGGTGACATCACGGGGGATGACAGAGATTTGGTGCAGTGGCATGTTCATCCCAGCAGATCCAACCAGGGACGCTCACACATACGCTTCCTGTGCTTGTGCCGCAGCAAAGGGCATGATGGTCTGAACTTTGATGCTGTGCCCGCTACACCCTAAAGAGGACACAGAAGAGAGGTGTGGAGGTTTAGTGCATTATAAAGAAAAATTATCATAATTACATCATCGTGTGATCAGTTGTTAAATGTTATTTCCATGTACCACCATCTGTGAAATGCAACTTTTTTAATGCAATTTTAATGCAATATTCAAATCCATTTTGATCCCAAGTCTTAACACACAGGTGTTCAGATTTAACTAATGGCTATGATATTTGGCTAGGCTATGTGGCCAGTGGTAACAGCAGGCGTGTTGCGTAAATGTTTCTTCATTTATATTTTAGTTTGAGACATATCTAATCATCTTGATCAAATCCTGTTACCCCAAAAACAAACATAGGCACTCTTGTCAGTTTCAGTAGCTGCTGTTACCACAACAACAGCAGATGTAAGCAGTCATGGGTCACCAATCAACACCTATGAAATGATAACACTCGGACTTATCCAAAATAGCCTGGTTTGTGTCGTTAATGTTTTTAAAAAAGCATCATAGGGATAATCCAATTGGAAATATTCCGAGTGGATTTGTAGACTTTAAACTGCTAAGAGGACCAGAGGCAGGCAGTGCTAGCAATGATATTCTGTTATGATATTTGGCCAAATCCAAGCCACAGTTCTTTCCCTTTTGGTGTGATTGCCTGTTGGTTCTTGTTTGGTTTGAATCTCTGGTCGGTTTGGAAGGGAATTGAGACCCACATTTTTTGGCAGAACAGACTTGTTTTCTTTGGTCCACACCAAGGTTCATGTGCAAAGGAACCGAAACTTTCACGAAAGTCAACTACTATTTAAATGGTTTGGCAGGTAGGTGGGTGGGAATGTCCTTACAATTTTGTTTCCCTGTCCTTCTTTGGCTTATTTTATGTCTTTAATGCCAATAACTTCTTTTCTCTATGAATGGTGCTCAATAAATAGTTGCCTTGCCTAAAAAGAGTTTTTAAAAATCTTCACTTTGGCAAAAGTTTTCCTAATATGAGTTTTCAGTGACTTTAAACTGGGGGTGGGAGGAAAAATCGATTCACATAAGTATTGGGATTTTTGCTTCACCATTTTTAAATTGATTATTTTGTTCAAAAATATTTTTTTTCAAATTTAAATGCTTCGTTTTAGTCTGCGTTAATAAGCCACTTTTAAATGCAATCCAGGCTTTTGAAGAGACAGTTTAAACAGCTGGTTAAAATATATTGCTGAATAAATCCTATTAACTGACTCACATGTGATGTGTATTTTTCCTGATATGGTCTGTAGGCATCATCATTGCTCATCTTTTTCGCTGGTGTTAAAAAGGCTAACTAAATATTGCAAAAAACGCCAATAACGTAAAATTGCAATGTAGATTGAGTCAGCACTTAAAAAATCTTAAAAAACTGAATCGGGAGAAAAGCGTATCGTCCCTGCCCAACTTTAAATGTTCTTTATGAGGGGCCAGAAGAACAAGACACAGAGGAAAACCTCCATCTTACATGTGGACAAAGCCTTAGCTAGGCTCTGATGAAAGCCTGGAGTGAGAATAAAAAGACACAAAGTTTGGGTTGTCATATTGCAGAGAAGTCCATCAGTGTTGAGCAGCCTCACACAGCAGCCCTGTGCACATTGGTGGAAATGTGGTTTTCCAAGTGTACAGAGACTTTTTTTTAAAACTGACACAAAGGTGCCAGCTTTACAGACAGTACACAGTGCTTCTCACTGGTCACAACCTGGAGTTCGTCTGTAAAGTGCTTTTAGGCTTTGGCATTTTGTGTTTGAGAAAGCAGCACAGGCAGTCAGAGCATGTTGTCTATTCTGATCTGAGAGGAGTGGCCTGGGTCTTTCCCATTATGACACATGCATGTCTAACATCTTGACAGGTACGTACATTGGAATAATGCCAGTCATCTAGTGCAGCTCTTAATTATAAATATTAATGGCCTGTAGAACAAGCTGGGAAAAAACCCAGACAGTTCAGGGAATTCTGTCAAATCCCCCAGACATAATTCTACAACCGAAAAAGAGGACACGTCCAGGCAAAAGAGGACGTGTGGTCACCCTACATAAGGTAGGAGGCTCAGATGTGCTTATGTCCAGGTGCTGATCCACTGACTGAGACTATACTTAATGTGTGATTTTATTATTTAATTGTTTTATTAAAATAATGATGATGCACAGAACAGACTCCACAAACACTTCTTATATTCTTTGCAGGTACATGAAACTTTTCCTTGGGCATACACCATCAGGTCAAAGCCAAGCACCTGTTTCATTGTGTGCATCTGCTTTGAGGATAAATGTGTGTCCTGCTGTAGCTGGATAGTTTTTGGGGACATGGTGTGTGGTGATGAATACTGCAGCCCTCTTCTCTCCTACTTGCAACCATATTTAACCTGGTCCACCAGATGGACCAGTCAGTATATTTCCCTAGTCCATCTGGAAAGAGCCCATAGAAAGTTTTTGGAAGGGGGTGAAACTGTCAGAAGCACATCTGGCAGGTGATTGGACGATGGTTCCATCAATCAACATTTATTACGCACCAATCAGAAAATGTAGAAAGTGAGGGGTACTGCATTCAAAAACCTGAGCCACTTTTTAAAACAAACTTGTCAACATATTTCAAAAGGGAAGTGAAAATACATTTCCTTTAGAGAAGTTCTTGTGTGGTTGTTTTTTTTTCATATAATAAAGGAATATGGTCATGATCTGCTAAAACTGCTACTGAAACTGTTAGCATCCATGCTAATCTCTGTACATGTAGTGACTTTCTGCTGTCAACATTCCCTTGGCTCTTTGATTTTCCTGCTTTTAAGGACTCTGATTGGGTCATGCCCCTTTTGGCCACTCACATTTTTTGTAGATTAGAGCATTAAGGTGGATCTGCCTGATTACAGACTCTCAGGCAGATTTAGCTGTTGTTCAAAGTTAAACAATTTTTACCTTCACATTGCATAGAAGTGGTTTTAAAATGGACATAGAGGTTAGTAACAGTTCAACAGCTCTGTGTTGAGCTGATGTTAGCAATGTTAAGTATTTTCATCAGCAACAAGATACTCTCTGCTCAGATAGTTTTCCTTTTTGACTGCTGTTCTTTGCAACCACAGCAGGCTAGGCTACACATTTAAGGAAACTAGGCATATTTATCTCCACCAAGGAGGTTATGTTATTGCCGGCGTCTACTTGTTTGTTTGTTTCTCTGTTAGCAACATAATTCAAAAAGTTAGGGACTGATTTTGATTAAATTTTCAGGAAATGTCCGGATTTGGGACAAGGAACAAATGATTAGATTTTGGGAGTGATCCAGATCAGCGTAAAACCACCATGACAAAACATGCAATTTTCATGAATAACTACTGAACTAAAACAGATATCATCATGAATCCAATTGCTAATGTTATTTTTTCATGGTCAAGGAGTCTAAATATTAAGCTCAAATAAAGGTAGGAGGTCTGTGCCCGCCGAGTGCTTTTCTAGTTATATCATATAATAGCACAGGCCTACTCGATCATGGCAAAATCATGACTATGATTATTATGAAAGATAGTGAGAGCATGATCATAAACACACTTAGTGTTTCAGTGCAGCTTAATCCACCATATCAAATGTCTGCAATAAGATTCTTCATCACATGAAAAAGCATTTCTTGGTATAAAAGGATATTTTCAATCCACTTATGATATGTTTTGTTGAGAGTTTGTTATACAAAATGGCTCATGTTCTGTATTATAGCAGCAGCACCTGTCTTCTACATTTTGTGACTGGCCTGAAATGAATGTGGTTGACAGAATGATCATCCAATCACCTGCTGAAAGTGCTTATAAAGGGTCTGCCCGTTCCCAAACACCTTCTAGTGTCTTGTGAAACATACTGAACAGTACACTGGTGTGTCAAGTTACTAATCACAACTAATGTAAACATTAAAAAGCAATAACTGAAAATAAAAGTTAAAAAAAAACAAACATTAACAATAATGATAGATGGAAAAAGACGAAACAAGCAGTCATGTGGCACAGAAACTCCATAATGGTGAGGGCATTGATTAGGTTCAAATTCACTGCCCAGCCCTGTAATGATGTGCTAAATTTTTGGTGCGTATTTGTTCTTGGTTGTTCCTAAAGCCCCAGTCACACATTCCCGTTTCTCATGGCGATTGTGCACGATTGTCATAATCCTGATAAAACGTGGCTTGGTCGTGGTGCGTGCGCTACTTGGTCTGGATCAGCCTTGTACAATCGTAGATGAACGGTGGGGAACGTGGAAGGATCCCGACAGTTTCAAACTGTTGTGGAGAATCGCCGCTCTCAGTGTAGCGGGGTGGTAGCCTAATGCAGTCCTAATGCGAAGGGTATTAGCGTGGCATAGCTCAGTTGGGCTGATCGTGGCTCAATCCTGAAAGCTTTATGAGGACGACTGACAAGGATGTATCTGTTTGTGCCCCGACTGTGTCCCGTTCAAGACAGCGCAAGCGATGGGGCTCAGTCGGGGCTTACGTGACGCAAACTGAGCTCGAGTGCTGCTGACGTCGTGTCAGTGGGATGGGAATTCAAGGAATCCTCATCATATCGCTGTATTAACCTAACTGGAGCAGGACGTACGCTCCCGAAGCCCTGTAGAAGCACCACTGATGGTGTATTTACGGGGTGTGTCAAGGGGTGAGACAGTCGTTTCATCCCGTATCATAGCGATCACACCAGCCTCGTCAATCGTGTACAGTCGTCCACAACCGCTATGAGAAACGGGAATGTGTGACTAAGGCATAAAGAAGGAACGTAAGCGACTGCAAGACATGTCATCCCTACCTCTGGCTAAAAGTAACATTCATAACGATAACACAGAAATTGTTAGCTTTGGGTTATGAGGAGCCATCTTCCAGATCATTTAACATCCCTTAAAGTAAAGATTCATATAATCCTCTTTTAGCTGACCTTAAGTGTAAGAACATTTGGTCTTTTCCCAAACCTCCAAAGACACAGTTATCTCTTGTGATTCGTAGGAGAGCAGCAATTTGTCCTAGAATAGCTCCGGCAGAGTGTAATAAATTATCAGGGGTGATCCCAGAAGTGCCATAAATCACTTCAGAGATGTGCAGGAATTTTTCTTATAGAAAAACCAGGAGACCCAGTGCCATGAGCTCTATAAAAACAGACCCCATGCTGTGCTTTCCTGGACAAATTCAGACGGACAGAGCAAAGAGAGGAAGCAGCAGCAGCATGAGGATGTCCTGGGGAGTTACACAAGAGCTTTTACATACGAGTCGTTTTAACTTGACTTAATGCAGCCATCTGCACTGCCACTGACAGCAATTAAGCTTTTCCCTGTCACTGGAGTAAGGATGTTTATGTGTGTATTAGTGTGTGTGTTTGTACACAGGCACACTTCTTGCCAAGTAAAGCCTGGGGCTCGGCAGTGAGAAAATGACAGGATTAAGAGACAAAAAAGAAAAGCAAACAGGCAGATGGGAGGTCAGAGAAATGGCAGTAATCAGAAAATCGAGCTGAAGACGTCAGAAGGGGCTGATGTTTGGGGTCTGAGGGTGCTATAAAGGTTAAACGAGGAGAAAACTTAAAGTCTGATGTGCCTCTTCAGCTGGACTCTGCAGCTCCTCTGATAATGTTTATGGTGATAAAGAAGGGGCCGTGCTCATATCAGGCCTCACACACACACAGAAGGCAGAAAAGTGTGCAACAGTTTGCAGTATTTGCTCCCCTGATTAATGCATTTGTCCTGCAAACAAACAAATCATGAAAGAGTTGACACAGTGAGAGAACGAGTGTCAGTGGAGGGTGAAACAAAGCCAATTTAAAACAAAGAACAATTACTGTTCGTCTAAGATTAGTCTCTGCCTTTAGTCTACACACAAGGATGAACATTTTCTCCTCCTGCTGTGTGATTAAAGAGACTGTCAGACTGAAGTCACATGCAAGACATGCTCTTTATTATATATTTAGATTTAAAGTAATGACCTGAAATAACTCTTCACAGTATGAGGAACCTTTTGGCCACAGTACGTGACAGAGGCTTAAATTCAGTTTCATTTTCAATAAGGGGAAATAAGCATTAGGGATGGAAAATGCTATAAATTTAATAGTAATCAATTTAACTCAATCTACAAAACCCAAAACCAGTGAAGTTGGCACGTTGTGTAAATCGTAAATAAAAACAGAATACAATGATTTGCAAATCCCTTTCAACTTATATTCAATTGAATACACTGCAAAGACAAGATATTTAATGTTTGAACTGAGAATTTTTTTTTTCTTTTGCAGATAATCATCAACTTAGAATTTAATGGCAGCAACACATTGCAAAAAAGCTGGCACAGGGGCATTTTTACCACTGTGTTACATCGCCTTTCCTTTTAACAACACTCAGTAAACGTTTGGGAACAGGGAGACCAATTTTTGAAGCTTTTCAGGTGGAATTCTTTCCCATTCTTGCTTGAATGTACAGCTTAAGTTGTTCAACAGTCCGGGGTCTCCATTGTTGTATTTTATGGTTCATAATGCGCCACACATTTTCAATGGGGGACAGGTCTGGACTACAGGCAGGCCAGTCTAGTACCTGCACTCTTTTACTACGAAGCCACGCTGTTGTAACACGTGCAGAATGTGGCTTGGCATTGTCTTGCTGAAATAAGCAGGGGCGTCTATGAAAAAGACGTTGCTTGGATGGCAACATATTTTGCTCCAAAACCTGTATGTACCTTTCAGCATTAATGGTGCCTTCACAGATATGTAAGTTACCCATGCCTTGGGCACTAATACACCCCCATACCATCACAGATGCTGGCTTTTGAACTTTGCGCCTATAACAGTCCGGATGGTTCTTTTCCTCTTTGGTCTGGAGGACACGATGACCAAAGTTTCCAAAAACAATTTGAAATGTGGACTCGTCAGACCACAGAACACTTTTCCACTTTGCATCAGTCCATCTTAGATGAGCTCGGGCCCAGCGAAGCCGGTGGTGTTTCTGGGCGTTGTTGATAAATGCCTTTGGCTTTGCATAGTAGAGTTTTAACTTGCACTTACAGATGTAGACGAACTGTAGTTACTGACAGTGGTTTTCTGAAGTGTTCCTGAGCCCATGTGGTGATGCCGGTTTTTGATGCAGTACCGCCTGAGGGATCAAAGGTCACGGGCATTCAATGTTGGTTTTCGGCCTTGCTGCTTATGTGCAGTAATTTCTCCAGATTCTCTGAACCTTTTGATGATATTACGGACCGTAGATGATGAAATCCCTAAATTCCTTGCAATAGCTGGTTGAGAAATGTTGTTCTTAAACTGTTGGACAATTTGCTCACGCATTTGTTCATAAAGTGGTGACCCTCGCCCCATCCTTGTTTGTGAATGACTGAGCATTTCAGAGAAGCTGCTTTTATACCCAATCATGGCACCCACCTGTTCCCAATTAGCCTGTTCACCTGTGGGATGTTCCAAATAAGTGTTTGATGAGCATTCCTCAACTTTCTCAGTCTTTTTTGCCACTTGTGCCAGCTTTTTTCAAACATGTTGCAGGCATCAAATTCCAAATGAGCTAATATTTGCAAAAAATAACAAAGTTTACCAGTTCCAACATTAAGTATCTTGTCTTTGCTGTGTATTCAATTGAATGTAGGTTGAAAAGGATTTGCAAATCATTGTGTTCTGTTTTTATTTACGAATTATTCAACGTGCCAACTTCACTGGTTTTCGGTTTTGTAGATTCATTTATTGATCCATGGAAATTTTCTTTGAGGGAAAAGTTGACCTAAATAGGCTTTCACTGCCAGCAATGTAGCGATGGGAATTAAAACGGTTATTCATTATCAGTGCCTTTAACAATTTCGCTGATCAATTTACCGATTCTTTTATTGATTCCTGCTGAATTTCTGTGTGGAAAGGAATGGATCATAACAGTATCTCAGTGGCAGCAATTTTAAACACCAGTGTTAATTCTGACAGCACTTTTTAATGTAGTTTTAGTTTTAGTCTTTTGATTAAATATATTTTAATCTGAGTCATGGTTTCTCCATCTCAAGTTTTTTTAATTACCTCCGCCAAGGAGGTTATGTTTTCGGGAGAGTTTGTCTGTCTGTCCGTCCGTCCGTCTGTCCATCTGTCCATCTGTGAAAAAAATAACTCAAAAAGTAATAGATGGATTTTGATCCAGATCAGCGTCTGGCCGCCATGGCAAAAAAAAAGTGATTTCTGGGAATAACTACTGAATTAAAATAGATATCATTATGAATTCAATTGCTAATGGTATGTTTTCATGGTCAAGGAATCTAAATATTTTGATAAAATAAAGGTAGGTCTAATATTTATGGGCAAAATCACAATATGGCTGAGGACTGTGGCGCTGGCGGAGGTCTGCGCTCTCCGAGTGCTTTTCTAGTTAAAACTTCAACATCTTGTCCACCTGCAGTTCACATAGAGGCTGGGTAATATCATTTAACAAGAAAAAGCAAAATAAAATGTATAAAAGTGTATCTAAACACTATTTAAATACACTGTCTCAAACAGTATGAAGTATGTTAAAAAGGATGTATAAAATTAATTTGTGGAAGTGTTTGAATTAATTCTAAATCTTTTAAAAATATGATTTGATTTGAATGCATTTTATTGCACACTTCTTAAATTCCAAGTCATTTTTTGGTCTCTCTGGACAAATGACTGTTAAATCACAGATTTGACAGCATTATAAATGCTGATAGCCCAGGTTGTCTTGACAAAAAACATGTCTTTAACTTGTACTTTAAAGGTTTGAGATTTTATGTGCATTTTTACAAAAAAAGAAAAAAGGCGGACAGACCAAAAATAACAACTAATGGCATTTAAGGGTCGCAACTGTTAAAAAGACGGGTGGCATTGCTTATATTCCCTTCAATAGGCTGTGTAGTACTCTCTCTGATTTAAAAAAATCCTCCCACTTATGTCGCTTTATATAAACTAGAAAAGCACTCGGAGAGCGCAGACCTCCGCCAGCGCCACAGTCCTCAGCCATATTGTCATTTTGACCATAAATATTAGTCCTACCTTTATTTTATCTAAATATTTAGATTCCTTGACCATGAAAACATACCATTAGCAACTGGATTCATAATGATATCTATTTTAATTCAGTAGCTATTCACAGAAACCACATTTTTTGCCATGGCGGCCAGACGCTGATCTGGATCAACACCAAAATCGAATCAGTTCTTCCTTTTCCCAGGCTGAACATTTCCTGAAAAATTCATCAAAATCCGTCCATCACTTTTTGAGTTATTTTGTTCACAGACGGACAGACGGACAAACAAACTCTCCCGAAGACATAACCTCCTTGGCGGAGGTAAGAAGTTCAATGATCATGTAACAGTTGTCAGAGTCTGAACCAAACTTCTACTTTAGCTCTGAGGAAAAAAAATTGCCAAAGATATCACTACAGTGCTACAGTAATTATGGAAAAGCTTTTGTGGATTCACAATTTATATTCCTTAAAAAAAACAACAACTTCCTCTTCTACTATAAATTAATTTTCTGTCCAATTCTGTTATTTGTATTTAACATGCAGCTCCAATTAAATCCACTTTGTAGCTGCAGCTGTTCTGGGTGCTCACTTTTTGTCTCTGTTAGTCTGTGATGATAGAGCTAAGCTAATTGTGTTTATACTGTAGCTGAGTTAACTAAATACCACAGTTTGGAAACACTTCTGCACAGAAGGAGAGCTTATTCAGGACCAACACTTCCTGCTGATACACATGCCAGAGACGAGCCACAGTGCGTTTGTTTGTGCAGAAAAATAAAAAGAGGTTACACAGCACAAGCTCCCAGAGAAGGAGAACTAAATATACCATTTATATTTGACGATTCAGCGCCGGTCTTAGCTGGAGGCGCTGCGCCCTTTTTCTGTATGTAGAGGTCAGGTATGCAGAAAGTGAATAATGTTGGTTATAACTGAACCTGAGCCCTGATTTTTGCATTTTCTAAAGTCTATTAAAATGCAAGTATAGCTGCATGCATTGGCTGTAAAGTCTCTTTTGTGTGCATGCCTCGTTTCTTCCTTTCCCAAGACATCAGCCTCAGTTATAAAGTCAAGAGGTCTTTTTGACTTGAATACAAGAGCTGTAAGTAATTAAATCCAATTTACTAATTTGTATCATGGGCTGTTATCTGACCTCAGGCAGAGTTAGGAAGGAAAACTGAAGCTCTGGTGCAGACAGAGTTGTTTTTGTGTGCGTTTGTAAGGGAAGCAAACAAGCATTGTAAGGCCTGGCCAACACATGGTTGCATCATTTAGGTTTCAGCATTTCACTGTAGGGCAAAGCAATTTGGGCCAAAACCCACAATGCTGGAAACAGGGCAATCCAATGCCTACCTCAAGAACAACAGCCTGTGAAATTCATGAGTTGGAAAGGTTGACTTTCTTAGTAAGACTGAGAAATAATTTTTGCATTAAAAGATGGACTGAATGGAAGTTATACTTTAAAGAACCAAATGACTCCTCTATTGGTCTACTTTAGGCATATTCACATCATTAGAAATTATGTACTGTCCTATCTGTCACTATAAAAAAAAAATTATGTGATGCTCCTTACTATAGACTCTGATTACTTTAAAGTCTTAATGTAATGTTTTAAAACCCCTTTGTAACTAATACTGTAACTTGTTTTTTATGTCGGGCAATGTCTTCTTATTCTTTGTATTGTTGTTGATAGATTTTGTCTGGAAAACAATAAAAAAAGTAAGTAATAAATAAAAGAACAGCAGCCTGTGCACATGTGCCATGCGAGTAAACCGCCACTATCTCTCAGGGAAACTTTGGTAAGATTCATATAAAAAACTTAAACATGTTTTATGTAGGGATGTTTCTGAACAAACCTTAAAATGCAGATTATAAAAAGGTAACAAAACTATCTACCTCCTTCTTCTACCTACTTTTGAGATGTGTGATCGCCTAAGTGTTGGAAACTTTGTCTCCTCTCAGCTGTTGGAGCAGACAAGGAAAAACTACAGCAGTGCAGAGAAACATCGAACAAACCTGTAACACACTTGCTTCAAACAGCCGAGCATTGAGACTGACAAGCTGTGGTTTACAGCCACTCTTTGGTGTTTCATTGTTTGGTGTTTTTTCGGTGTATTTATTATCTCTTGCATGTCCTTCACAATGATGATAATGCTGTTGAGAGTAAATTAGATTATCTTTTGGTCATAAACAGTGTTGTGTGTAATGCGTCACAGTAACGTAAAAAGTAAAGTAAAGCACTGCGACTGAAAATGTGGTAACGAATGTAGTTCTTTTTTTAATGCGGCGCTACATTACTTTTCCCACAGACAGATCTGACAATGATGCTGCCTGCTCAGCTGTCCACATTAGAGAAGTGTTGCCAACTAAGCTCATCATAAGCGTCTTTGAGCCTGTTTTTCTCTAAAGTCACGTCCATTCATCACGTTTTTTGGGCTTGTTTCTTAACGTTCAGTTGCTTTTTTGGGGCTCTTCTGTCTGTATGAATCCCCCGAATAGCTCCCAGCTCCCCACAGTAAAGCAAAACACGAGTGCGGTAGGCAGCCACTTCCTTGTTTCATGATTATCGCATACTTCCCCAAACACACTCATGCACATAGCACATGCGCCAGAGCCAAAGTTGCCAGGTCTGCTTAGTATAAAAGACGTTTTTTTTTTAAATAGATGCTTGGCAATGTGTAACTGAAATGTAATGTGGACAAAAATTAGCACACTTTATGTACATGTATCTTTTTAAAAGGTAATATATCACGTTAGGAAAGGACATAGCTGGAGGTTGCTTATTTTGGGCTTGATTTTATCGACTGGGTTGCTTATTTCAGAAGAAAAATCTGGAAACACTGGACAGGAGCTGTCATTCCACAGGGTATGTGACATGATTTTAGGAAATAAAGAGCACAAAAGAAATAACTGTTATGTTCTCTGTACTAGAACTTTATGTAGGACTACACATTTAGGAACAGATACGGGGTTCTGTCCAAAGTTGAGCAATGTAAAAGTAACATAAAAGTAATGAGTAACGTAAAAAGTTCCTTTTCATAGAGTGTAACTAAGTAAAGAAACAAGTTATTTTATAAGAAGTAATGAGTAAAGGGCAAACACTACTTTTAATAGTAACTTCCCCATCACTGGTCATGAACCACTTCACTGGTGGTTGCACATTAGGCTTGTTGTGCCAAAAGTTTTCTAATAAAGTCACTGAACACTGTTATCTGACCTCAGGCAGAGTTAGGAAGGGAAATTAAAGTTCTAATGCATGCACACTGATGGTCAGACTTAAGAATATAAGTAAAGACAAAACTTACTTTAACAATAATAGCAAACTCAATATGGACCTGTGGATTCGTTGTGGATGAGGAGTAGGCCAGCTGCTTTGTACACAATCCACTCACAGCTTTGTCATTGTTTTTTATTTTACCATTGGTGGTGTGGAGCCCAAAGTGCGTCCATGGGGTGCTCCTCAGATGTTTGCCTGCTCTGTTTTTTCTGTAAACCACTTTTTCTGTGTTATTTTCCTCATTGTTGAGAAGAGCGATGGATGGTAGGGTTCTAATGGAATCTGTTGGGCTGGAAAGTTCAACGCTCCAGGCACCCTAATGTGTAAATTCAATCCATTTCTGTATTTACAGTTCAATTACAAATTTTACTTTTATTTTTTGGGGCATTTTGTGCCTTTAATGATAGGAGAGAGACAGTGGATAGGCTTGTGAAGGGGGGAGAGAGAGTAGGGGAAGACACTTTGCAAACTGGTCACAGGCGGGATTCGAACCTGGACCGGCAGAAGCAAGTACTAGATCCCTCCAGGGCCATATAAGGAGAACTTTCTTCCTGCACATGCTCTTTGCAGACTTCAAAAACTGCATGATGCCTG
This sequence comes from Scarus forsteni, assembly GCA_036419115.1. Taxonomy (NCBI): domain Eukaryota; kingdom Metazoa; phylum Chordata; class Actinopteri; order Labriformes; family Labridae; genus Scarus; species Scarus forsteni. Next base: position 26,612,877 of record JAZDUH010000327.1, on the reverse strand, counting down.
AACCCTCAGTCTTGTGGATTTATCTTTAATTATATTCCTCAAACTTACTAAGTTTTTGGTTAAAGACCTTTTGATGTTTTTGCTCCATCTTCATGTCAAATGTCTGTTGGTTTGGGAGGTTTTAAAACCAGAATTAAGGATCATTCAATCAGTATATCCTCATTTATCACCACTGATTTGTTGACTGTGAAATCCTCATTTGTCATGCTCATTTTTTGTTCATTGTGTGAAACTTTTTCGCTGCCGTCTTGGCCAGGACTCCCTTCAAAAGAGATTTTTTAAATCTCAGTGGGAATGATCCTGTTTAAATAAAAAGATATCTGATTAGAAAATATGGGGATACATTTTAAAAACTTGTCAAATTGCCCAGAACTAGCCCACTAACAGTTGTTTGTATTATTACAAAGCAGGCACAGTTGTGTCACTTCCAGGGCCATGTTGTGAAGTCACAGGGGGTAGGAACACAGTAAATCACCATCATATTTGTGCATTCTGGCTTCTCTCAAATGTTTTTTATCCTGCAGTCCGATGAAACAACCAACAACATCCATCAGCGCAGCCACAGCAGAGACCACTGCTGCACCAGTGAGCTCGTTACTGTGCACTCAAAGAATAACAACAGCAGTAAAAACCCTCCACTCTGCTCTTAATTGGCATTGTATCTCAAGTATGAAGTCCTTGCTGAGCAGAGGGGATGCACTAATGGGCTGAGAAGATGGACAGTCCGGCTCACACTTCACTATATATAAACTTAGATCAGGGCTGCAGTGTGAATATCTGCAGAGGTAATAAAGCTTAAACTCAGGCTGCCAATCAAGCGGTCGGAGGTGGTGGGAGATCAGGACATTGAGATTGATATATATTTTTGTTTTGTTTGCTTGAGCTTGTCCGCCTGCCAGTCAAAGAGTTCAGCACAATCATATTCATAGCTACAAATCCTCCCGCAGTCCGACCAATCATACCTCCCGTGGTTCAATTTTGACGCTGCCCTGTTGCCATGGAAACAGCTCCAGGGGTCAGTATTAGCTGTCGAGGGACCGATAGCTCCAAAGAAATGATGCACTTCAAACTGGTAACGGGAAACGATCACACCTACAGAGCAGGTGATGATTCAGATCTATTTTGACTGACCTTTAAGTTTTAATTTCAGCGGTGTGATTATTTTGTGTTTGTTTTAGGCAAAGTTCAGTGAGCTGAATTAATGATTCATCAGCAGGAGTGAGAAACTTTAGTCAACAAGGGAGTAAAATTAATTATATTCTCATTGACAGAGAGGCATATTGTTAAGGTTGCAGGACTCACTGAATTAATAACACTAGCAATTAAGGATATAATCTTGACAGTCCTCAAAATTGAATATTCAAACCTAATTTACGCTAAACAGTGGCTCTTTCAAGAGGATTTTGTCTCGACTCTGCTTCATACATCCAGTTCTGATGGCTTCCAGAGCAGACTCACAATCCCTGGTCCAGTCTGCTCTGATAGGTTGATCTTTCTACTCTGTGGTAACTGACCACATCATTTCAGTGTCTTGGTTTTAACGGCTCAATTTTCTTTCTACAGTCCTGCTGGCTATTGGTGCTGTTCAAAAGAGAAGAGAGAGAAGTACAGATGCATCCAAAGTACTCTACCACGCTGAAGAGAAAAGACACACTATGTCAGAGAGGTCTGGACTAGTACTGAGCTCTAGAGTAGGGCTGAACCATATGGACACAATTTCATATCTCGATATTCACGCCAGATGTCTTGATATCGATGTGATATGAGTACGGCTTCAGTGAAAACTGAGCATTTTTCAGAAAAATAAAAACATCATAATACAAAAGAATGTGGAAAGTGCAGTTTTATTTATAAGAAATCTGTATCGTTTATATCTTTACTTTTTCAATATTAATATCTTGAATGTTCATATCTCAGTATAGATACGATAACGATATATTGTTCAGCCCTACCGTAGACTACCAAAATAATGTTAAGTCCAATAACAATTTATGCAATAACTGAGACTAGGGGTGATTTATTTTCAAAGGATGACTAGACCCCCATATATATGCACATGTAGCTTAGGGATGTAAAGGTATTAAAATTTTATATCACGGTTACTGCGACCAAATTATCCCAGTTATTATTGTCGTTGCATTATTGCAATGTGCTCAAAATGTTCAAAAAGTACTTAAACACACACTGAAGAATTTAACAGTCTTACTTAGTTATAAAACAAAGTAAATTTAAGTTAATTTTATTTACACTGTTCTGGCTTTTCCAGGAAATGAATTGTATCACTGTGAGTTACTGACAAACTGAGTTAATCAGACACGGTTTAGTGGTATTTAAAATAGGAAACGGCAATACTAACCATTGAAAGTTTTACCAGAGTTTATCACTTAATCCGTAACAATTAAATTCCTAGTGTAGCTCGACTGCATGGACAACACACTCAGGCCTTCTGACTGTGTCACTGGGATGAATGAAAAAGTGAGATGAACTTGAGGTGAAAACTTTTCCATCTCTGGACATAGTTGTGAATAAATTTGGTTCTTTGTAATTTTAGTACAGTTAATCCACATTAGCCCTCCTGTTGTGGAGGGATTCAATTCAGAGGTAAGAAATGGTAAATGGAAAAGCATGTTCAATAGAAACATCTGATCAGCTCAGACTGATAACTGACGGATAGACCACATACTGTCAGCACTGCATGCTGTTTTCCAGCATTTCCCTCTGTGATTAAAGTAGCTTCAGTAGCTGATTAATAGAGAAGGTGTGCTCTTGAATGACTCTTGAATTGGGTTTAAAGAGTAGGTCCATCCATGTCTCTCTCTGATCCTGGGTTATGGTGATTTATAGTATGAACAACAACTATATACAACTCCACCACCCATTAGGTCAATTCATGACTGCATTCGACAGCTGTGTTTGATTGGTGGTAGTTTCTTTGTATGTCTGTCTGTCTGTCTGTCTGTGAACAAAATAACTCAAAAAGTAATGGATGGATTTTGATGAAATTTTCAGGAAATGTTCAGCATGGGAAAAGGAAGAAGTGATTCAATTTTGGTGTTGATCTGGATAAGCGTCTGGATCCAGGAATTGTTCAAAGGATTCTTTATTATTGGGAGATAGGGAACTGTGCTGCTTGGCGGAGGTCTGCGCTCTCCGAGTGCTTTTCTAGTTTCATATATATTTTCATTGTTACGTGGATGACACCCAGCTCTACCGTTCCACCAAACCAAACTCAACCCTCCCTCCAAGGGCTGAACGATTTAGCATTTTCAGATCAAAATCGTAGTTTCAGACAATGCAATCTTGTGATGGCCAAAGCTGCAACTTTTTTCCAGTGCTCCTGACTGACCCAGGATCTGTTATGTCAACTATTTCATGCAAACTATTTTGCAGATTTGCAAACAATTCAGATTAATGGAAGTGTTGGTAATCAGGTAAACAAAACAAAGCCTCTTTTTAGGAGAAGCTGGAGTATCAATTAAATAACTAGAAAAGCACTTGGAGAGCGCAGACCTCCGCCAAGCAGCACAGTTCCCAGACGGTGATCAAGATCAACACCAAAATTGAATCTCTTCTTCCTTTTCCCATGCTGAACATTTCCTGAAAATTTCATCAAATCCATCTCTAAATTTTGGAGTTATTTTGTTCACAGACAGACAGACAAACAAAATCTCCCAAAAACAGAACCTCCTTGGCGGAGGTAATAAAAACAAATTATTTATCATCAATATTGCACAATGCATAATGTGCTACATGCTTTTGATCATTTACTTTCTTACTGTTGTCCATACTGCAGAAATAGTACTGAACTGAAGTTTGATTAGGAGAAAATCGTGAATCATGTTGAAATCGCAAAATCTGCCAGAAAAATTGCAATTAGATCTTCCCTTAAAATCGTTCAGCCCTGCTTGCTCCCACCTCCCTCACAGATTATTAACTGTGACAATTAAATTCCGTTTTTTTCTGCAACTCCATCAAACTAAAGTGTCAAAACCAAACGTTCTTCTTGTCAGCCAAAAATCCCCTTTCACAAAATCCGACAGCCTCTTATCAACACTGATAAATCAACAGTATCTCCTTCCCCACAGGATAAGAGTCTGGGTGTCATCATAACATTACTCTATCTTTCCAAGCTCAAAGCGATAATGTCACTCGGACTGCGTTCTTCCACCTACACAACATCAGCCGCCTTCGTCCATCCCTCACACTCAACACAGCAGCCATCCTTGTTCACTCTTCAGGTCACATCCCAGATCGATTACAGCGACTCCCTCTTTTTGGTCTCCCTCAAAAATCCCTCCATAAACTCAAACTTATCAAAGTTCTGCAGCACACATCATCACCAGAGCCTGATCCAGGTTCTTCAGTAGTTCTCCACTAAATGCCATATTGACTTCAAGATCTCACTCCTCACCTTCAAAATCATCCACAATATTGCTCCTCCATCTCTCTCTGAACTTCTAAACATCAACACACTCCCTCAGGTCTTCTTCATCTTACCCACTCGCTTGTTTCTCTACGGGCTCTTGAGCCTTGAGCATCTCTGCTCCCTCCCACTGAACATTCAAAAACGCAGACTCTCTCTCCATCTTCAAATCTTGGTTAATACAACATCTTTCAAACTGGAATTTTCAGTCTTATTGTTTTCAATCTGATCCAGTTACTTCATCTCCGATCACTGTTTGTTTATTACCTCTGCCAGGGTGGTTATGTTTTTGCTGGTGTATGTTTGTTTGTTAACAAGATTATTCAAAAACTACAGGTTTGATTTTGCTGAAATTTTCAGAAGATGTTGATTAGGATCTAACTTAGAAATGATACGATTTTAGTGGTGATCCATATATTTGTTTGAATGCAAATTAATCCCAAAATTAAAAAGAAATCCCTTAAAGAGACTTATCGAAATACACACTTTAAGATGAGTTTTATAGCATCAAAATAGGTTATCTATAAATGCTATTCCTTAGCCTTCTGGTCGGGTCGGACAGGACAGGGCTGGACTGGCCTGGATACTCAACTTCGGGAACAAGACAATTAAAACTAGAGCAAATTTATATTATTTTATTATTTACATTACACGTCTTAGAGCACCGAGCTGTGAGTAGCGATATATAGCCAGCTACAACTACGATAATAAGTTTTCCAAAAACTGCTTGTTGTCACACATCAAAAACTACTGCTACGTAACTAGAAAGAGATACATTACCTCGTTGCTTTGCATCCTGGAAGTTGTTGAAAAAAGATGTTGTAAATTATGCAGAGTTCTGAGGAAGGTCCGAGCTGCATTTATCACAACACACACACGCTTTGGCTTGGCTATTTTGGTGCGTTCCAGTTGTAGTCAGAAGTAGGAATTTCTGAGTTCCGAGTAGGAAACTGCAACTGGAACGTCCCCCGAAGTCTGAATTTCCTACTGGGAACTCAGTGAAACCTCGCCACCCCGAGCGTGCTAACAACAGCTAACAATAGCCTGGTAGATCAGCATGGTTTTTTCCGACTTCAACTGGAACGCTGAGAAGTCGGAGATGATGTCACTCCCATTTCCAAGGTCACTGGAATGCAGCATTACGACAGTCGCCGCACATGCTCATGGGTAGCAGAGTCTTTATTTCGCCAGTAATAGATTCTCCTCATAGCACCTTTAAGTTAACATTAAGCGGAATTTAAAAAAAAAAATCATCTCTTCTATTTATTAACAGATTCACTTCCAATTTTACAAAATAATATGGGGTCCATGTCTCTACCTTCAAGGTAAATTTCATCTGGATCCGATCCATATTGACGTCACAAAAAACACTGAACTTTACAATAGGAAATCCCATTGATATGACATTCACTAAATGATATACAAATAAAACAAAGTGAAATTCTCAAAACTCGTTGTGTTCATACAGAATAACAATCTCCATTTTCGTGCTGAGTTTGGTCCGGATCCTGGCAAGACAGTCCAGCTGCAGACCTCCACTCTCAGCCGACTGTCTTGGAGACTCTACACCTCCAACGTCAGAAGGAAGTGACGTCATGATCACCTCTAATGTCAGAAGGAAATGGTGACATGATATCGAAGTAAAATACTACAAAAAAAAAAATAGAGATCATTGTCTCCAAAGCTACGTGTGGCAGACATTTCAGTTTTTCTGTATTTTGATACCTTAGTTAACTTGATTCCTCAGTCATGTTACATTAAAAAACACAAAGTTTAAAGGAAAGCAGTAAAGCTACATAAGTGTCCCGGCACCTCTGTTGAGTGTAATGATCTTGAGTGTTTTCATTTCCTAGAGAGAGACACAATTGCTTTATTTGCTTGACAGTCCTATGACACCCTCTGTGTTTACAGTCACTGCTGTTTTAACCGTAAAACAGAGATAAAAACAGTATCAATTCAAGGTTTTATTAGTTAAGACCCCTTCACGCCACAGAGCAGCAACTGCCCCTAAAACAGCCTCAAAACATTTTTATAGCGTCTGCTGCCGACGCGGTATGAGCATATACATAGTACGAGGTGGCAGTGGTGGAGAGGTGATACGGTGAACGTCACAACAGAGCTGCCCAAAACTCCTTCACAACACCCTCTCGCCAAACACTATTAAGTGAAATGCTGTCTCATGCCAGGTTTTTCTCCTGATTATCTTTATACGAAGGTAGAGCCATTTGGTAGAGCTCATTTAATGTTTGCTTTGACCTGTGAAGTCTGCTATTTCCGGGTTCTCTCCCTCCTTCGATGTGATTGGCTGCTGCCAGGCGGCTTCTGCTAGAAAGTTTCGGTGCGGCAGGGCAAAATCCATCGACATTATATACGTACATTATATGTATAATACGTATTTTATACGTATGCGTAATATATTATACCTATATAATTTCTACGACAAAATCTGTGCGCACTCACATGGGTGGCAACTGCTTCTCTGTCCTACCGCCAGGGTTAAAACTGCTTCCCGTCTGCCGCCAGGGCTGTGGAAAAGCCACTGCTGGAACTGAGCAGCGTGGTGGAAGTCTTTGTTCTCTCAGTGCTTTTCTAGTTGATCCTTGTCTTATCTTGTTATGTATTTTGTTCCAAACTGTGCCCTGTAAGGTGATATTGAGTACTGACAATATAAATAAAACATAATTATTGTTTAATTTAATAAGCTTAACAGAATAAAGTCAGTTTCAGCTAATTGTGCCACAGAAAAAAGGGCTTTTGGATATTTAACAAATTTGATCAAGACTGATTACTTTCATTTGCATTACGTGATAATTTTAGTTTTACAAAAAAGTCACAGCCAATTACATCTCCAAAAATTCCACAAATCCATATTATTATGTAACAAATTGATATATTTCTCTTCCCTATGATGTAACCTCTTGCTTTCCACACTGTCTGTCTGCACAGTACGACCTCCATGCTGTGCACTCCAGATCAGAGCATCCTGTCTAGTCATCGTTAGCAGCTCCACAGTTCGCATCTCTGCAGTGTGCCAGGAGCACCATTTCCCTCCAGACAGAAGCCGCCATGAGGACTGCAAAAACTGAGACACTACCAAGTGTTTTGTCTATTTTATAGTCCAAAATAACTCACTAAAAGCCAACATGAGCGTGTTGTTTCAGGAAATACAGGCACAAAATAAGACCTGGAGTGCTAATGTGGACAAATAAAGCTGTCAGTGCAGCCAGAAAATGTACTTTTTAAAAGTTTTGTTTGAAAACAAAGTGCCTTGAGTTCAACATACTCAAGGCGCTGAGGCATGAGTAATCCACCAGTGAACCCCATGCCCAAGTATCTGCAGCCAGAGTGGGGCACTGCAGACTCACTGCAAGTCTTCCTCGCCTCTCTCTCTCCCTTTCTGATTCTATTCACATTCTAGCAAGTACGTGAAAGTCAAAAAAATATGCAAAAACATTTTCAACAAGTGCATTTTACTTTTGACAAGAAATTGGACAAACCCACTTGATTTGACTTTTTGCAGTGAGGGGTTCATGAAGCAGTGAGTCACGATGATGACTCCGTGTTCAGCTTTCATTCCAGCCTGTAACTGAATATAACTCCAAACATTCAGTGTGAATGGAGACAGCTTTGTGAGCTTTTTGGCACTGTTGCAATTCTGCTTTGTCTAAAAAAAAGGCAAAATTATTAAAAGATGAGAGGATGCAGACATGGGTGAAGTCCACAGGTGCTTCAGTGGAGAAATGAGGAGGCCTATGCCAATTTATGCTGCTTGAGGCCAACCTCTTATCCATCTTTCCTGGTTACTCCTGGAACAGTTAAGGTTTTTGAGGAATTAAAGGAAGCTAATAAGGGCTAACACTAACCACTTAAGCAGGATACACACATAAGGTTTATTTGAATCTGAAGACAGTTTGTGTCTGTTGGAGACCCCACACATGAAGATAAAAAGATCAGGCATTGAACAGTTAAGATCGTACCACTGGTCTAGAATCTAGTCCTCAAAGACATAAATCTCATGTGATCAAATGCAATCTTACAAAAACAAAGAAGAAACATAGCATCAGCCAGGAAACACAACACCCATCATGGAAGGGGACATATGAGAAAAGGGAATGATGGTGGTCTTTGGGCTATTTTTTATGGAAAAATCCCAAACAACACAACAGAAAAGACTGAAAAAAATCCTGGAGACAGCGTGAACACATGAGCTGGTCCTCCATTTCCAAGGTCCACAGAACTGTATGGTCCAATCCCAAACCGCCCCCTACACACTCTCCCTACCCACTACCCTTCCATTTGCGCGTCCTCATGGAGGGTCCGCCATATTAAGGGCCATCCCAAACCACATAGTGCGGAGGGGGAGTGGACCGTTCAGCTCTTAAACAGCGAGTCTGCATCAATGCACACTTTCGACGACTTTTGCAGGAAGTGCAACTTCTAAATGGGAGAAGAAACAACATGAATGTAAGTGCCGCATGTATCCATATGTTCCCCACACCTTTGTCACACAGACAGAAAATCACATAAAGCGTGGTTTTAAAAGACTTAAATGAAACAAGCAAATCATACTCTATGCTGATGTGTAATGTGATTGTGCAGCCCTTGCACCATAAAATACGAGCACTACTGGCAGCATTTATTCATTTCTTTGATTGGAATTGTCAGATGTTAATCGGATTGAAAGACGTGGAATTACTTAAATATGAAGTAGGCTACAACGTAGCTCCTGTCCTAGAGAGTCACAATCTTTGCTACAGCATAACAGCCAACAGCCATAAGCGCGGGGGCCCATGGCGACGAGATCTTCCGTTTTCCAGTAAAGTTAAGAGGGCCCCCCCTTCCTGCCCATCATATTTACATACCCTCCCCCTTCAATGGAAGTGCCTCCCATAGCTACAAGTGTGACTAAATTTTGGAGTGACACTCGGTAGTGAAGGGATAGTGTGTAGGGAGCGGTTTGGGATTCAGCCTATGTTTCAAGTCGGCTCTGCTTGTTTTGTCACACCTTCTTCCTTGTTACTCAGTCAGCTTGCTTCTTGATTGGCCACATTCTGTTCCATGTCAAGGTTCACAGAGTCATGACTCCGGAGTCATACGCTTCCCGCACACACATGAAGATTGTTGGTAGTAAATATTGAACAAGTTAATATTTACGATTGTCCGCCCGACCTGTTTGGTTCTGATTATCTGGACTAATTCACTTCTAACACACCTCAGACCTCGGGATAATCTTATTGGATAATCTTAAACGATATAACATTATCAGGTGTTTGCTGTCCTTGGTAGGGAAGGGAAAAGTCAGGACAAAAACAGCCCGATAATCTTTATGTGTGTGCCCCACTTAAGACTGTATTTCATTGAGCTAAGTGGCTGATGGTTATGTTCTAAAACAGGGATGCATCTAAAGCCTATTTCTACTAGTCATCACTTCAAACTAGGGCTGCAGCTATCGATTCTTTTTGTAATCGATTACTCTATCAAATTTTTGCCGATTAATCGACTAATTAGATAACTGTTACATTGCGCTCACTGCTATTTTGTTTTTACATTGAATCACTTCACATTATTATAATTAGTAACACACAAAACAGAAAAGTCAGGTCACTTAAATTAACAACTTATTTTTCCTATTTTGAACATTCTGAGCATAAATAGGATCTCAAAATCAAAATCTATACTTTTATTTTTACTCTGGGCCATATCTTGCTTCTTTCAGTATTTTTTTAAGTATGGTTATTTTATTTCGTGTTCATGCTTGTCTCTTTTTGCTAAATTATTGTCTTTACTACTGTACCATATTGATGATCTTATTTTGCTAACTTTATTTCTAGGACCAAATAATATCATACTTAGATACTAAGATAATTTAACTAGCTAATGTGCATTTCTATAACATATGGAAGCATTCCCTACACCTGCTTCCTCTACTCACTGTCAGTGTTTCCTGTTCTACTCTCTGCAATCAAATTAAATGTAAAGTTATTGGATGTGAAAAGTATGTGAACAAAATACACGATTCGGGGCAAGTAGCCTCCGCATTGATTTACGTTCTGAACGGAGCCATAATCAAAGTAGGTTATTTACTCGCCCATATCTCAGTTAATGAACTCATTAGCTGCTTCTGCTGATGTATCATGAGTGTCATCCTGTTGTGTCGTTCTGAGGACGCACAGAGCGGATGTTTACTGTCGATGAGCTGCAGCAGTGACGACGTGCTATCATGCTAAGCTACGTGCTAAGCTAACTCCATTTGACATCAGACACACTGCACTGTGTTTTCTTTTCGTCCTTTCTTGTAGTGACCACACACTTGGGACACTCTCTGCCATTTCTTCTTCTGCGGACTCTTTCCTTTCTGTCCCTCTTTTTTGTCTTCCTTTATGATTTTAAAAGCCGCGCAGCAGAGGTAGGAGGCGCGTTGTGCCACAGAAATGTCCGTCCGTGTCAAACACCGCGCACTGTATAGTATACAGATACATATTTTATATGTATAATTATATATTAAATGAGGCTTCGAGGCACACAATTTGCCTCGAGGATTTTTTGCAATCGAATTATCACGATTATTCAAGGAATCATTTCAGCTCTACTTCAAACTATGCAGTCTATGATCACCAGCCACAACCATACAAACCCTTAGTTATTACTCAAGATCAGTCCACAGGACTATTCATAATCACACTCATATGGAAGGACAATATGGATTCATCAGTAATAAGAATGTTTATGGTCTGTGGGAGGAAGCCGAAATGCCAAGAGAGAACCCACGAATGCACCGGACTAATATGCAAACAACACACAGAAAGACCCTCACCGACACGGGGATCGAACTGGTAACCTTCTTGCTGTGAGGCACATGCACTACCTTCTGCACCACCCTATTACTTGTGATGCAAACAACTAAACAACAAGTTTCTTTCTTTTTCTCTCACTTCCAGAACAAACACACATGTGATCCTGACTAAAATTTGGACAATGAGCCACTTTGCTCTCAAATTCTCCTTCCTCAAAACTCCCTTAAAGAAGCAGAGGTGAGCCATTTCCTGCAGCTCGCTCCTCGCTGCTCCTGCTGCAGGTAAATCACAGTCCTGTCTCGTCCATGTTCTGCTCAGCTGAGCTCTGCTGTTATTCAGTTTGCAGAGAGGCCCCTGTGTGTCCCCGCTGTCAGATCAGACCTGAGATATGGCCGAGAGCCCGCTTTACGCTTCTGATGAGCAACCGGGCGGAAAAACTCGGCCGTGTATCAATCAATCCTCACATCACTGTACCACAGCTTCAGTCTATATCTTTAATACGGTGCCTTCCTCCAGGATCGGTGAGTTATGAAAGAGACAGCAGGCTGTGAATACTGAAGTTCTTAATATGAGAGAAATTACAGGTCCTGAGTGAGTTAAATCTTTGGATTTTCAAGTGCCATTATGAGATGAAGAGTTTTTGTTTCTTTATCTGACACTTTATGCTGATATTAAAGCTCTGGAGAGAATAATTTAAATACTGCTAAAATAAAAAAGATAAAGTGTCTCTGCGATGCTCTTTTTTACAAGACTTTTATACATTTTACTTCCACAGAAATATATTCAGTGTTCATTTGGCAGGTACAGTGTGATGCTTGAAAATGTCATTTCTGTCTATGATTGCCGTTCTCTCAGGGGATGTGTCATCCTGTCAATAAATCCTCCCATTGGAGCTACAAATATGCCCAAACTGCTGCTGAAAGGCACAAGTGAGGGAGATAAGGAGGGCATTAATTTCATCATGGCACACCATCCATAGCCCTGCTGGAACCTGGCAGCAGTGATGGGACTTAAAGCCCTGCCAGGCTCACACACACAGAAACAAACACACACAAGCAGATAACAGAGTGACAGCAAAGCTTCTGCAACCCAGCATTTACACTCAAGGAGAGAAACACCTCACACTTGTTCAAAACTGTTCAACAAATTCAACCATCACACAAACTGAATGATAATTTAAAAGTCACAAACAAATTTGCAAGTTTGTAACAGGTAAACAAATGCATATGCATGATCATAAATGCAAGCACAAATTGGTCAAAGGATGTCCCTTGGCAAACCATTTTAAATGCAAATTCAAAAACTGTGTTCAACTCACTTTTAATGTGAAGAAAACAGTCCAGAAAACAGTCAAAGTCGAGCACATCAATACTCCTCACAAAGTTTGGAAACACTATTTTGGTCGATTATTTCTCCCCTTTAAAGAGACTGTGAGGAGCTTCTAAGTAATTACAAAAAAGTCTCACTTTTAGATACATCCCTGATCGAAATACACACTTTAAGATTAGTTTTATAGCATCTAAATAGGTTATCTATAAATGCTACTCCTTAGCCTTCCGGTTGGGTCGGACAGGGCTGGACTGGCCTGGATACTCATCTTCGGGAACAAAACAATTCAAACTAGAGCAAATTTATATTATTTTATTATTTATATTACACGTCTTAGAGCACCGGGCTGTAAGTAGCGATATATAGCCGGCTACAACTATGATAATAAGTTCTCCAAAAATTGCTTGTTGTCACACATCAAAAACTACCGCTACGTAACTAGAAAGAGATACATTACCTCGTCGCTTTGCATCCTGTAAGTTGTTGAAAAAAGAAGTTGTGAAGCAATGCAGAGTTCTGATGAAGGTCCGGGCTGCATAACAACACAACAAACACACGCTTTGGCTTGGTTCACGTCTTTTAGTGCATTCCAGTTGTAGTCAGAAGTAGGAATTTTGAGTTCCAAGTAAGAAACTTAACTGGAACGTCGCCCAAAGTCTGAATTTCCTACTGGGAACTCGGTGAAACCTCGCCACCCCCGAGTTGACAATCGAAGATGGATGCCCCCAGTGTGAACAGTTATTTAGCTCCTGTAATAATCAATTTATTTGCACTTCTGACTGGGGTGTGTCGCTCTAGATCAGCTGTATACATCGTATTGTTAGACTTATGTTTACAAAAATGCTGCCATAGTGATAATCACATTCTTCATGCAACAACGCAGGGCGTGCTAACAACAGCTAACAATAGCCTGGTAGATCAGCATGGTTTTTTTCTGACTTCGACTGGAATGCAAATAAGTCAGAGATGATGTCGCTTCTATTTCCGAGGTTACTGGAATGCAGTATTACGACAGTTGCCGCGCGTGCTCATGGGTAGCAGAGTCTTTATTTCGTCTTTAGAATAGATTCTCCTCATAGCACCTTTAATAATACTCAAGGTTATTTTATTTCATATTGTTGGAAAGTCTGATTAGTCACCTTACAACAAGCTACAAGTTGTAAAGATTGTGCAGTTGTGGAATGATCAACAAAGCTAAACATGTGGAAAGCACTCTTAAAATGTGCCAAATCCCCTGGTGTTCCTCAGAGCTCAGCTTCTTCACTCGTCTCCCGATTCTACCCGATTTGGTATCACAATTCAACACAGTCAGTAGTATACTTTATTTCCCATACTACAACACCAGACTACTTATGAGACAAAAATACAAGCAGTCGGATAAATGCAAGTTTTTTTTAGTGAAATAGAAATGGTTTTTGAGGTCAACTGCAGCAAAAATGTCTGTTCGTTGTCAACCAAAATAAATGTTTTTCATAGCTCTCATCTTTCTACACTTGTTATCCTCTTTCTCAGAAAGAAATGATACTGCAGTCTCGAAGCAGCCTCTGCAAGACTATTGACTGTCTCTGCATTGATGCATAGATGCTATTTTCAAACTTAGGACTAAGTTTGAAAGGGCTGGTAAAGTCAAAGGTGGACCACTAAGTGGGCGTCCTAGGAAGAAAACACCCAAGAAGACTGGTTTCTCATCCCTGCTTCACTGAGGCACTGCGACGTGACTGCTGCATTATTTAAACAATGTACTGTTTAGCCCTAATCCAAGGCCTTGTAGGGTGGGTAATTACCTTTATAGCATGACCATTTTTAATCTGTCAGGGATTTCTGGGTTGGATAGCTTGGAATTTGACTGATAGTGCAACAAGCTCGTGCGGTGTTGCTTTTGGTTAGACAGCCTAAAAATCAGCCTCTCCGTCCATCAGTAGGTTGATCTGAAGTTTGGGTGAGATTGCATATACAGTAAGGCAGTGTCCTCTGATCGGCTTTAACAACTCTCCACAACTTCCTTTGACAACCAAGCAGCTTACATCATACGGCTTCTTCCAGTTCTTCCTGTCAATAGTTCACATCTATATGCTTTGGTTAAATGTGGACACATAAAGTTCAGTCACTGGCTACATGCTATAAGGCGGCACACCCTACAACTGGACTTTATCACCAATTTAATGATCAAATTTCCAGTGACATTGTTCCCTTAAGATGCCATCAATCCATCAGATCTTGAAATGTATTTTAGTCACAGTTGAGGGAAGAATCGTCTTTTGTTATGGAGCAGTACTCCAGCATGACATCAGCCATTAACTGAGCTACTGTGGCAACTGGAGTTAAGCAGCCCTGTTACAGCTAAGGCAAAAGTCGATCAGGGTTTCAGGTCTGTCTCGATTTAAAAATGCAAAGAGCCTAACAAAACAGTAAGAAACTCATATCCAGGCTGTACCAGGGTTTCCAGGGCAGAAAGGAACTAACACATGATATCAAGTCAAAATGGGAAAAAGAATTGAACATAGAAATATCAGAGGAGGATTGGTGCTCAATGTGGAACACACAGCACTCATCCACAAGTTCCAAAAAATGGAGAGAATTTGGCTGAAAAATTTAGTATGTTTTTTTTATAACACCACTCATTAAAAGCCGACATTCTCATTCACATCAGCCATACTGGAGGCTGTGTGGGCAGATGGATGCCAATCACCCCCACATCTTTTGGATGTGCCCAAAAATAAAGATATTTTGGACGAATATATGCCAAACTATAAGTAAGATTCTGGGATATAGGGTCCCCAATGATGTAGAGGTCCTGTATCTTGGTTTAATTGTTGGCGATGGCATTTCAAGAAAAGACTGGTTTCTATGTAAAATCCTGCTTGCTGCATGCAAAAAAGCAATTATGAGGAAAGTGGTATAACCCTGAACCCCCAAGTCTCTCTGAGTGGATGGACATAGTTAAGGAGGTCTTTGCTATGGAAAAGATAACTTTCTCTTTAAGACTTCAAGGGACAATCTTTACCAAGAGGTGGGAGAAATGGATACTCTTCACCACAGCGGAAAAGGACGCTACATCTTCATGATTTTCTTTGGTCAGCAGCGGATCCAGATATGATATAAATACTTGAGTTGTTTAAAGGAGACATATCATGCTTGTTTCTCCTTTTCACTATGCCAGACTAGGATGCCTGTAAAGCATTTCTGCCCTCAGTACAAGTCATTTAGTTCCTTCATTGCCCCACAATAGCATTCTCAAAATCCTCATTTTAGGCCATTATCAAGCCAGAGAGCCGGCCTGTCCTTCTTCTTCTACTGTATTTTCCGGCAGGCTCAAAGCAGCGACCACATATTGAGTCCCCCTACAGGCCAGAGCTGGTAATGAGTGAGTGTGAGCTAGGGATCTATATACTGCTGCTCGACGAACGTGTTCCTCGGTGACGGTTTTGTGGCTAACAGACATCACAGAGGAGAAAGTGTTTTATAAGATTACTCCAATAAAAAGAAATGTACCTCGTGTCGTCACAACGATATAAATCTCGCGGACATCTCGCAATGACCTATTTTCAAAGGCATCAAATCTCGTTCTAGGATATCAGAAAAAATACAATATCTCATTTTTTGAAAATTAAGGGGGTGTAAGGTCTTGTTTTCAAATTTATTATATTATATGTAAGTATTAAATCATGCATCAGCATGATATGTCTCCTTTAAGCCAAGGTTTACCCCGCAACTTAAGTTCTATGTGTCTTATATTTCTCTATTTTTGTTTTTTAATGTTAAAATGAAAAAACGACTAAATAAAAAGTATTAAAAAAATGCAAAGAGCCTACATACCTTTCCACCTGATAACAAGTTAAGACCAAAACAATGTGCTTATTAGCAGGGAAGTAAAGCATATGTGTGTCATGTACAATTACTTAAAGTTCATGGTTCATACAGCAACATGACTTAGCTTCAGTGCCAGATCTCTCTTTAAAGAGATAGCGCTGATCAAAAACTCTGTAGCTTATGATTTGAGCCTTATGCAAACCCAGCTGACAATTTCAACAACTTCGTATATAGTCAATAACGCCCCATCAATCCATCATCTACAACAATCATCATCTCAGGGGGCTGCAGGGGGCTGGGAGAACATGCTACATTCTCCACACAGAAAGGCCCAGACTGACTTGAGGAGTAGAACCAGCAACCTTCTCACTGTAAGACAAGAGAGCTTCCTAATGCAACACCAGAACAGCAGCCAGATCTCAAATCCCTCTGATTTTCACATTTCAGTATGCTAATCACGCACATTATAAATTGATACCTAAGCTCACATTAATTCAAAATATGGGACGAAATCTGCCAATCCAGCGATGCACACGTATGCAGGTGAATCTGCACACTGACCCATCTGCAGTGTCTGCTTAGATGAGCACATGAAACCGAAACAGACAGATGTCAGACTTGCACGGTTCACAAAGAGAAATCATATCCAGAGATGTCACTGGCATTGAAAAATCTCCCTCAGCACAAACACACACTAAGACCGGTCACACTGAGCTGCAAACCGGTAATAACTGTTTAATGACATACCCAGAATAAATTATCATAATGTGTCTTTTTTAAGCTCATTGTTATTTCAAATCTAGCTGCCTATTTTTCTGCACCACTGTTACTGCAGCTTCTTCTTTTCCTTCGCCCATTTGTCTCTGCTGTGCCTCTTTTTATATACATATACAAATAAATAACTTCTACGCTGATACATAAATGTATATAAAGAGGTCCAGGCATGTCAAACTGTGTGAGCAGCTTTACATGTATTTACTCGTGTTTGCAAATGTGTAGACAGGTATAAAGGAATGAATACTTAACCTCTACAGCCCCAGCCCCCTTTTTAAATCCTTCTGCTGGAAAATGACATCCTCATAAAGAAAACAGTGTATCTCTGCAACCACAAGGTCTATTTGAATTATATTGGTTATAATAAAAGTAACACTAGAGAGATTTGTCCAGATGTGTAGTTATCAAAATATGTGGTTAGAATAAGGTTAGGTTCAGTGATATACCATGAATAAATTATAGATAAGGTTAGAGTAAATGAAGTCAGAAGTCAGAATAATTTGCAATTTTAGTCCTCATCTAAAAAAAACTAACTTTTTTTTTATTGTGAATACCTCTTGGATATGATGCTGGAGTGGCTGTAAACTAAGTGAATAATAAAATATTTTACATGATCTCTGCAAAGGATTGTTGTTATAACATGGTGCAGAGCAAAATTAGAGAGGTTTTATAACAATATGGTCAGGTGAGGATTTTTAAGAACAGTTTTTTTTTTGTTTTTGCTGGAGAGCATGCAAGGATTCCTGAAATCAGTACTTTGGGTCTGTCCTGCCACCTTGTACTGAAGATGCACACACTGATTCAAAAATGTATATACACAGTAAATCCTTTTCTATTCAACAAATCAATTCATCCATTATCTGTATTATCTGACAGCTGAAGTCAAAGAGGTTTAACCCTTTCAGCAGAGGCTTTATCCCTCACTGCACAGCAACATCCCCCCTACTGTCCACATACAGGGTCTCGGTGCAGTTAAAGGAGACATATCATGCTGATGCATGATTTAATACTTACATATAATATAATACATTTGAAAACAAGACCTTACACCCCCTTAATTTTCAAAAAATTAGATATTGTATTTTTTCTGATATCCTAGAACGAGATTTGATGCCACTGAAAATAGGTCATTGCGAGATCTCCGCGAGATTTCAAACGTCATGACATCACGAGGTACCTTTCTTTTTATTGGAGTAATCTGATAAAACACTTCCTCCTCTGTGATGTCCGTCAGCCCCAAACCCTCACCGAGGAACACATTCAGCAGCAGGGGTATAAAGCTCCCTCGCTCACACCCCCTCATTACCACCTCTGACCTGTAGGGGGACTCAATACGCGGTCGCTGCTTTGAGCCTGTCGGAAAATACAGTAGAAGGAGAAGGACAGGCTGGCTCTACCCCCGATAGAACTGACCAATCAGAGCACAAAGGGCTGTGGCGGTGCGAGGTAACTTTAGGTCATCTTTGAAACCAAGCGTTTCAACAAGCACTTAATAATGGCCTAAAATGAGGATATTGAGAACGCTATTGTGGGGCAATGAAGGAACTAAATGACTTGTACTGAGGGCAGAAATGCTTTACAGGCATCCTAGTCTGGCATAGTGAAAAGGAGAAACAAGCATGATATGTCCCCTTTAATGGTGTGCTCTCTGGATTCATATCTAAGAAATATATTTGCAATATTTAATTAATTTACCATAAATGTACGCTCGTTTTGGTGGAATTTAGTCAAAATCTCCATTACACTGCTACCTGGAATCTTCCTCTCAAAAATGTATGTGTGCACTGTGTCACACATGATTAGTAGGGGTTTAACAAAATTTGGTGCCACGAAATTTCGGGAAATAAAAAATGACGACATAAAATTCAAAGGCGCACAAAATAAAAGAACCAAATAAAAAACGCGAAGGAGCGCTGGTGATTTTTTACCCTCCTCGCCTACCGTGGCAAGACACTTGCTTCAGAATGGAGGAAGACAAGGTCGAGGAATTAGCTGACACACCGTCAAATAAATCAGTTGTGTGGATCTATGTCTTCCCATATAAAAGACAAGAGAACGGTGAGAAGATTGCGGACAAAACAACAGCTGTGTGCAAAATATGCCGCTACAGTTCGTCGTATACTGCGGTGAGTACAACAACCAACTACTTTGAACTGGAGACAGGCAGCAACTGTATGTTTGTGTAAGTCTGCATAAAAAACAATATTTGATTTTTGCATCTACTGTTGAGTTGACAGAATTTGATCAGACTTGAAGATCAGAAGTATATGCACTGTTATAGGCTAAATATTATAGTTCACAGTTCAGACATTTATAGGTCTAAACTGCAGCTCTGAGGACTGCTATTTGTTTTCCTTTTCATTCAAGAATGTAGTTATCCTGATTGTTACAACAACAAAGCACTTTTATTGAGATTTTATGTGTGTATTTGCACTGCAGTCTAAATAAGGGGAAAAATACAATTTTGTTTTTTTCAAAGAGCATTTATTTTGTACTGATGCAGCAATATTTTTTGTATGTCTGCATTAGGAAGAAAATAAAGAAAATGAGATTTTTGCACAACTTCCTACTGTTGGGGATCTTCTATAATCTTTATTTAGTATCGTGAGTATTTCATATCGTGAGCCCTGTTTCATATTTCATATCGTTTTGTGAGTTGACCATTTCATTACACCCCTAATGATTAGGTTGCAAATTCCAGGAATTTACAATTTGGGAACTTTCTATGGAAATTTACAGCAATAAATAACAAAATAAACAGGAATTAACCTGAAATTTACAGAACTGAAGGTTGGCCCTAAACAGGGATTTTAAATATGGCTGACAAAACATATTTTAGAATTGTCTTGAGACCAGATTTCATGCAGGTATACTTGAGAATATATCTGCTATTCCTTGATCACATTTACAGAGCATACTGCTTATTGCACAGGTATTGAGGCCACACCCCTACACGCACTGTGCACATGCACAGATGATTTTTTAGAAGCTTGGACTATAAAGGTGTTTTTAAGCCCGTGGACATAAAGTGAAGCTGAAATTGACTGTTCAATAAAAAAAAATGTACTAGTAAATGTCGTGTTTTTTTAAATGTATGATTTTGCATGAATCTCTATGACAAAACGAAATGTATGTATTTATATGTTGGTTATGATACGGTACATTTAATTACCCCCGAATATCCAAATATCCAAAATTCTAGCTTAACTTCTAATGGAAGGTTTTGGGAGATTTTCTGGGAATTTTATCAGAAATGTTTTGACCCTTTTCAATACTACACATGGTGTTACTACATCAACACATCGAGTCCTTAAAGATGTGGAACACTAATAAAAACAGCAGTCTCACTGAGGTTCAATCACTAAATAAAAGACAAATTCACCTTTTAGGAACCAAAAAGTGGAATTTTATCTCACATTCCATATCAAGTCTTCACATCTTTCACATTTGAAACCAGCTCCAAACCAGCTGGAATCAGTACTCAGTACCTGAATTCAATGGTTAATCCCCTCCACAGCACAAAAATACAGGACCAGAGGGTGGTCTGTGGTCTGTTTGGTAGCTGGGATGGTGCCAGCTGACATCCTGGGTACTGCCTCTGGGTATGTCAATTGCTCATGCTGCTTAAAGGGTTGGCGCTCATTGTCTCTGGAGCCTGGGGGCACCCTTAAACTTCAACGCACAGAAACAGGTACACATTTTTTTTGACAAAAATTAAGCCACAACTTCTGGCTTCCGACTACTCCTGTCTCAGATGATTACATTTTTAATCATTGCTATCATCTCTACTGAGGATGGACAAAGAAAGCGGAAGAATTGATGGAGGAACTGTTAAGTAAAATGATCCAATTATACCAATTTCTAAAATGGAATAGGTTTTTGGTTCCCATCCCTACATGTGCTCCTACACCTTATCCATCGATTGGTAAACAATTCAGTATATGGATCCATCAATGTAAATACAGAGTAGCAAAAGCATGAAAACAGCCTCCACTGCATGGAAGACGAATGGGTATCCAGACTCCATAAACAGACTTTCAAATGTGTAAACAGATTCATAAATGTTTGAATAAACCCACAAACTATCCTGACACTGATTACATTTCTCAGGCTCAAATGCACCAGTAGGAAGCCGCTACACTGAGTTGTAAATTGGTGATTACTTAAACACTGTTCAGTGATATACCATGAATAAATTATCATAATCTTTCTTTGTGTATGCTCGTCATCATTTCAATGTGTCTGCATTACGTTCAAGCACCACTGTCACAGCAGCTTCTCCCTCTCTGCCTTCTTATTATCTCTAAACCTTTTTTTACACCATATGCAGGATTAATCAAAAGAATCAGTGATATTTAAGTTCCCTTAAACAAAATGCTAATGAGTTCCAGTTTAGTTGTGATTAATAGCGTGCTTGGGGAGAGGAAATTAAAGGTAAATAGACTTGCCTTTTGGGAGAACGTGTGCTTATTAAAGTCTCGATGGGATTTTACCTACATTTGGCAAAGTGACCTTCGTCTTTGAACGCTCTTACTGCACATTTGCAGAAAGGAAAGCACAGATGTATGCAAACTGACAGCCTGTGAAACTTCCTCTTCCTCTCCTGTAAACCTCAGTTTTTTAAACCCTGCGAAAGAGGATCTAATTCACTTACAGTAAATGTTTCAGTTTCAGCACCCTACCAGAATAGAAACTGACTGCCATGGAAACACAGAAGTGGGCCATTCAAAGTTCAGAGAAACACTTTGACACAATTCCCCAGCTTAAATCGCTGACGCGCAGACTCTGATCCAGCCGCTTGAAGGGAATCAGTGAACTGACATCACCTCTCCCCTCTATATCCATCCCCCAGGAGAACACCCACAGGAGCCGTTTTGCCTCTTTAATGCTGTTTCGAATGATGTGAAATCTGCCAAACTGTCACTGAAAACTGAACTTTGACTTCACAGAACTCCATCAGTTTTGAACCAGTCTTTCCAATGTTGGACTTTTTGAAAGTCTTTTCCTGAAAAGATTTCTAGGAAGGCAGTGCTTGTTCAGTAAAGAAAGATTATGCAACTTCCAAGAACAATACGCTACTACTCATTTCTACTTTTTACTAGTTTTTGTACAGGACAACAGGCTTTCAAAAAGAGGTAGTGCTGCACAGCTCAGTTACCTCTCTCTATCTCCTCATCTCCAGTCCTACGCAGTCAGTGACCATCGTCATAGTAACCACAAACAAGCTGGCACTGGCAGAAGAAGGCAAGCAGGAAGAAAGCAGACAGTTTAGACAGCTGAGCTGGAGTCGAAGATTTGTGGAGAACAAGTGAAAATAGTGCAACACTGAGGAAAGATACAAGGGTAAGAGAGATGTTAAATTGGCACCCAAAAAGAGACACGTTGCAGTATGTGTGAAAAATCAGGTTTACGCCTGACAAGATAGGAGTTTGTAAACTATAGTTAGTCACCGTCACAAGACCACGAGGTAGAAGTTTTCAAAACTTACGTTCGGTGGTCTTGGTTCAGTTCAGGGATATAAAAGCAATTTTTTTTCATTTCTAACTCAGTTTGGTTTGCTTCATACTGCTCTACAACAATCACCAAAAACTGCTGATCATAACTATTCTTGCTCCCACACTAATGGAAATAAGACACCTCCCTTCTACTAGAAGTCTAATTTCTAAAAAATCTCTCATATTCTCAGCAAAATCAATATCTATAATCTCTCATATTCTCAGCAAAATGTTTTATCGTTTGGCCTCTTGCCCTTAGTTCGGGCTGTAGCAGTGGTTTTTGCTGGTGCCATTCACCCCATTGTTTCACTATGATCCAGAAATACAAGGCGGCAACCTCCTGGGTTGAAAATGGAGGTCCATGTGGAAGTGCCAAATCCTGTAGCACCCCAAGTGGCCACTTGTGGCTGGCTGCAGAAACCTGACACCCAAATGATTTCTGTGAAGGAAAAATACATTTTTGACAGCCAAAATAAGCATCTTTACAGCCTGCTTAAAAAAAGGCTTCAGCCTTTATACATAATACATCTATTTATAATGCACCTATTTTTCAGTTACACAGAGAATTTATTGAGGATTTCTGGTTTCGGCAATGAAGAATCGCTATTAGTCAGGAGACCTTAAGTGCCTTAAAGACCCTTAGTCAATGCCAACAAACAGACTTCTCCTCCATCATGGATGGTGAACTCACTCAAGAGATCAAACTGACTGATGTGATCTGATATTTATAATTTCTATTCCTTCAGAATAATTGTTTTCAAGATCTACACAGTAAAAGAGACTATTCAAATATCTTCACAGCCTGAAGCGGCTGAGCATCACTGTTCTACAACGTTATAGTCACTCATCTGAAGTGATCTCAAACAAGACAAGTAGGTACAATACACTTTTAAGCTAAAGCCCAGCACTTGGTTGAAGGAGTTGTCTTTTCTAAATGCACAGTATGTAAATTCGGGAATTTTACATACTGGGGGAATTCTCAAGTAATCAAAACTGTGGCTGATGAGTCAAGATGTAGCGACCCAGTCACCCCCTCTGACATTTACCGCTTACTATACTTTAAACACATACATAACTGTAAAAGTATACAGACTGTCTCACATGAATCAGGAAGTCCACTTCCCCTCATCACGTGACATTTATCCATGAAACAGAAATGTTGGTTTGCTGTATGACTAATACATCTCATTGAGTGATGTTCTTGTGGACTAGAGCCCTCAGTTCTTAAAGAGAAGTGACACTGAGGGTGGACGAAGGAAACAATGGATCTCCATTCAACTTGTAACAGCTATTTACAAGGTCAGGGTTCAGAGTTTCAGGAGTGAGTTTGGGTGAAGATTGGACAGCGAGAGAGTACAGGTGATTCATCCACAGGTTAGCTGTACAAGCTCTGAATGAGATAACAGAAACAAAACGGCAGCATTCTTTCATGGATTACTAAGTATTTACATGTCAACAAAAAACAAACAGTCACCATTATGACGCCTGTGTCATCTATAAAATGAAGAATTACTCTGTTTTTGGTAACTTCAGCAAACATTGCAGGAAATTATACATCACAGGGCCTGCCCACCGTGACAGTTATGAACACTAAACTCGAGACTACATTTGTGTAAATTTGTAGAGTCACATTTTTTTGTGAGGGAAGCACCATCTCATGGAAACACCTAAAAACATTGTCAATTCATTTAGGAACAACCCCTGAAAGGTTGGTGAGCTTCCAGTGGCTGAAATTTGGCTGGTAACTGGCAAACAGTTGGCCCGGAGGGGAAAGTGAAGCAGCTGGATCAGTGCGTACCCAAATAAATTAACTGTTAAAACAGTCGGATTTTGGATACATTTAAGCTCTACACAGGTGAATGTGTTGAGAGAATTAAAAAAAATCAAATGAGAGAGTCATGCTCTCAGTTCTAAGGGGGGAAAAAGCTGTTCACTGGTGCTCTAAATTAATTTCCTTATAACTAATGAACAATATTTCCTGTCGGGAGACTGCAGTGGTGCAGGCTAGATGTAGCTAAAACAGCTGTGAGTGAAAGAGGAACTCTTGATTCATTGCTCGCAAAAATCAACATTTCTCTGTCCAGGGGGAATACTATTTTTATCAGAAACACTAACAATCTGAAATGACAAGGCAAAAAAGCACAAGTAAGAGGTAAAAATATCATTAAGTCCATACATGACTGACTTAAGAGAACTTAATCAGAGTTTTGGCAGGATGGTTTTCTTAGTTATGATGGAAAGGTGTTAGAGTAAAAGAAAAAAATATCAGCAGAAACTTCCCTGAACAAAGGCATAAAATATGTGGAAAGGAAAGTGCAAACACATCAAAATACTGAGTCTAAAGATGGGAACTGAAATTGGTAGACAAGGCTGTCACTGAGGCTGAAGACAAGCTTAACAAACACGCAGACGTTGCTCCAGTTAGATTTCTGGTTCAGCTCACACCGTAAAGAGGAAGCAGACAGAGCAAGAAACCTGCAAGTAAACAACCAGATCCCTTTTCCAAAGAATTACAAGTCTGTGCTAGAGTCAGATGATAAATTAAGGATGCACAATATTGGATTTTGCCAGCATGCTATCCGTCATAATCCCTGACATGGATATAAAAGCCAATACTTTTTGTCAATAGCACAAAGCCTCTTCACTGAAATTGACCTGGGCCGTTCTTGGTTTGTCTATTTGTGTTTAAAAGAGATGTGAAGTAAGAAAAACAACATTTAATTATTTTATAAATGAAAAGTATCATTTATTAAAGCATTCTGCTAATATTTACAGACAATATATGGTATTTATGGCTGAAAAGCTGAATGAAAAGTTGTAATATTGGAAAAAAAAGATCATGCCTGCCAACGATGACAATCATCTTTTCAGGAAATCATCTGACAATAACAATATTGCTCAACAGTGTGCTTCCCTACAATACATTGACCTATTAAGAAATTATTTTTTCATCATGCCGTCATAGTTAAAATAAGAAAACATTAATTCCACACTAGTAATGCCATTATTTTTTTATTTAGGTGAAACTACACATGTTGGATAGTTTTGACCCTCAACCCAAAGGGGTTCAGTGGACGCATGTAGAAATGGTCAAAGCAGTGGGTCTTAGGGACGACAAAATCTGCTCATGGCTAGGCCAGCTAACATTTCCATGACACTAAAGTTTTCTGGTTTTAATATAAGTCTAAGTTTTGCTACAGCTGAGGTAAAGGCTGCTGATGGTACTCACCTCTTCTTGCTCCCACACCAATGGAAAGTAAGACAACTCTCTTCCACTAGTAGTCTTAATTCTCCATAAAAAAGTCTCAGAAAAGTCACAAGCACTCCTCACTCGGGAATATTAAAAATGTTATCCCTTTAGCTCCTTTCATTTGACTTTAGATACATTTTCTCCATGTTTGAGCAAATGTCTGTACTTGTGAGAAGTCTCTTATACTGCTTTCACACTCGCGGGTCAACGCAGATTTTAGATATTGCATGATAGAAAGGTGCATGGAATTTGTTGTTGAGACGGCAAAGAGTCACGTAAGTTACAGATGGAGGGGACAGGCGGGATGTTATGTCGTGGGCACGTTACATTGAAACGATAAATTAGGGTGTCGACCCAGGTATGATGTTCTCACTGAAGCCGATTGGAGGCGAGCTGTTAAAACCCCTGTCGCTTGCAGGATCAGTCAACCCAGGTTGAAATGTTGATTAAACCCTTTCAAACTGCCTACATCAGCTGATTGTTACCGGGTTTAAACAGGTTTTTTGTCCAGTCTGAAAGGGGTATTTAGTGTCCCTTTCAAAGCAGGATTGAATTATCCACACAGGAGGTACTGTACAAATTACCTAGTAAAGCATGGTGAAGAACAATTTCTTTAGAAAATGTCAAATAGTTCATCTTAATTGTGTTGCTTACACATGTAAAGGGAGAGGAGTTTCTACATCAAGCTTAAGAGTTAATGATCTACAAGACCTTGGCCTTCAAAAGAAAGGCATTTTGATTGTTTGGAGAGAGTACCCTGGAGTCTTTTGTTTTAATTCTACAAACAATGTAAAATAAAGTCTGCATTCATTTGACTCATGAATCATTATTCCATGAAGGATTTCTTCACTTTGTTAATATGCACCGACATACTGACACTGTCAGTGAATGCTTCATTAGCTTTCCAACTGTTGTGAAATTTGACCAAATTCCTGCACCAATTCACTGCTTTTTGTCTTTTTCGGTCCTTCTTTTTCGCTATTATACCCAAAGCAAACCAAACTCTTGTTCACTAGGAAGTAAACTAAGACCCCCTGTTTTCAAGCAGACCACAGTTCTGCCCAAATCATCCAATATCTTATAAAAAGTGAGCCAGAGCTTATTTGCCAAGTATCAGTGTCAACTTCATTCTACTAGAATCATAAAAAGTTGATATCTGACATTTTAAGGACTGTGTGATTCCTTTAAAACATAAAAGTGGCATATGTCATGTATTTTATAAGCTCAAAATATAAATATACTTTTTGGTTCATATTGACCAGCACTACAGTCAACTATGAAAAAAAGAAGCAAGAAAAAAAGCAGCTCTAAACGTTATTCTGTGTCATCATACAATCACTTCACCTCATTTAAAAAAATATATGTGCAAATATACGCTAATCCAAAATAGCCTGCAGATGGAGTATATTTATGCCATCATGAGGCAGATCAACCCTGAAAACTTGTGCACACACACACACACACACACACACACACACACACAGGTACCGATTTACATTTACAAATGGGGATTAAAGCCAAATCTGACATCCATAATAAGTCATGATAGCCTGAGTGAACATCTGTAGCTGCTGGGTGTTGATGAACGCTGGCTGCTTGTGTCAGAGAAAAATCAAAACTTCAACTTTTAGCAGCCCTGATCTTACGTAATAAAGTAAAATGCCCTGCTGCAGCCAACTTCAACACATCCTAGTAACTATTTCTCTGTTGTATGAGACATATTTGCAGCAGCAGTGATTAGTAATTACTACATCTTCTGCCTGGAATTGATGTACCTGGCATTGGAGCCTGGCAAATCAAAAAACTGTTCAACTGACAGATCACAAGTTACCTGGTAGGGTGGTTACCTTAGATTTAACATTTGAATATCTGTTTGAGAATGTGCGTAAAAATTTGTGCTTGAAATGCAAATAAACATTTAAATACAAATGTAACACCTGAGCAGGGCACCTGGAGCAGTGAACCACCTGATCTGACAGATGATGCTTCCAGCGCAACCTGATCGGCGAGTGCTGTCTTGACCTCAACAGCTTAATTTTGCCATAAAAAGGGGGACACCTCAAGGACAAATTGAGGAAAAGAAGGACTGGCAAAGCCACTCTGAACAGACAATAACAACACCCAAACATCTGATGAGTGCTGCATGGAAGCACTTCAGGCTCCTCTGTGTGTCGATTATGTGCAAAGCAACTGGCTCACAATGACAAAACAGCGTCTGCCTATTTGTCGGCCTTTCACGCACCACAATCTATCAGTGCTTTGTCAAGTTAACAACTGAACATCTTCAGTTATTGCACCAACTGTGAGTCCATGCCCACAAAACTGGAGACCAATGGCAGACGTAAAAGGGACTGAGTTGCAGCATTTCTCCCGGACCTCTCTGGTCTTGGTTGGTTAAACCCGCACCACAAAAAGGATGTTCAGTCATTGCAGAGTGGTAAAACCTGATGTCCACATTAAAAACAAAAGCCAAAGTTGGTGATGGCCCACGTCAAGTGACTGAAACTGGTGCTGTGACCATTTGTTTTGCCTGATTTTTAGGAGTGGGAGGAAAAAACGATTCACATAAGTATTGCGATTTTTTGTCTGCCAATTTTTAAATAGATTTTTTTGTTCAAAAATCGATTCCCCCCCCCAACTCTTTACCCGCTAAAGTCACAAAATTGCGGCAAGCGACATTTCTGAATAAAACAGGCCATAGCTGTCAAAATAGTGCTGAACAGTGTTACTACTTTTCACCAGCAGATAGTGGACAGGCGACAGGTTTCTATTCAAAGTTTTGGCGTATATTTCTTTTGAAACACACACCGGAGCGAGGGACGTGAGTGTGGCTGTAGTGGCTGTAGAGCGGAGCAGAGAGAGAGAGACACACACAGAGTGATAGAGAGAGAGTAAGCGTACTCACGATGCTGAGAGTACTTTGTCAAGTACTGGCTGACTCTGAATCTGAGGAATATTTACTCTCTCAGGATGACAATCAGTTGTCCAGTGAGGACGAAACTGGCGGCACATGTGCGCACAGCGGATTACAGCCATTACAGTCCCCAAGCAGCACATACCGAGGCCGATGCTTTGCCTCTCCCTGGCCGGGGTGGAAGTTATCAGCGAGTGCCGAGGAGGGGATGTGGTCTGGGATGCAGGGAAGCACAAAACACCGTGAAAAGTGACGGTGTTAGCGGGAATGAGAAAGACCGCGGTGCTCTGGTCAGACGAGGGAGAAGCCGGGGGTAAAAAGCACAGTGAAGGCAGCAGAGGCGTTCATGCTCGGCCCGTAAATTACAGTGATGATGATGGGAGGGAAAACTAACCACTTTGAAACTATAGCCTTTTTAAATCTTGATAGCAAAATTGAATATTTTCTTTAAAAAACTCTGGTGCCTAAAGGGTTGATAAGCCACTTTTATATGCAATCCAGGCTTTTGACAAGAGAGAGTGTAAACAGCTGGTTAAAATATATTGCTGAATAAATCCTAAAAACAGACTCACATGTGATGTGTATTTTTCCTGATATAGTCTTGAGGCATCATCATTGTTCATCTTTTTCACTGGTGTTAAAAAAACTAAAGATTGCAAAAATCGCCAATATCGTAGAATCGCAATTTAAATCGAATCGGCACCCAAAATTGCAATAAATCGAA
This sequence comes from Scarus forsteni, assembly GCA_036419115.1. Lineage (NCBI taxonomy): Eukaryota > Metazoa > Chordata > Actinopteri > Labriformes > Labridae > Scarus > Scarus forsteni. The sequence continues at coordinate 26,583,364 of JAZDUH010000327.1, read as the reverse complement.
TCGGGAGAAAAGTGAATCGTCCCAGCCCTACTAATTTTACATACAGCATAAATACAGGAGTGACAGCTTCATAAAATTTAGGAGTTAGATTTATCAGTTTGTGCTCTAGTGAGAGCTAACTTCTGACCTGAACAGCTAATTAGATGAAAGCTGTGGGAGGGATCTGTTGTCCACATGTTGCACCACAGAACAGCTCTAAACACAGGGTCTTTGAAAAGAGAAAGTGAAATGTTGAAAAGAATCTTACTGTAGCATCTAATCAAGCCAGTGTAGTTTTTTGCCTTCAAAAAACAGGAGTCATCCCTTTAAGAACATTAAGCCTCCAACTTTAGCCATAATGTGCACAGAGGCACAAAACAAAGCTCTGCTTTTGCTGTAGCAATTTTTTCTTAAATGAAGTTTGCTTGTCTTGATGAGCCTGATGGCAAAGGAGCGTCAACGCCTGACCTTCATTTTAATGGAGCACCTCCAAAGATACAGTGACACTGCAGGTCTTAAACTGTTGATTTCAGTGCATGAAAATAACAACACTAATGTAAAAAAAAAAAAAAAAAAAAACATCTGTTCCAGTGCAGTGGATTAGCTTAGAGACAGACATTTTGAACAGAAAAGGTAACAGACAACAAACTGCTTCTTCTTGCTGTGACACAAGAAAACTTGGAAATAAACTGGAAATTTACCTTCAGACTAGGGCTGGACGATTAGTTTACAATAAGTTTTTGGTCCATTTCATTTCAAGCAGAACTTAATTGTAAATAGAAACAATCTGCCTCCTAAGGTCGAGGAATCTGTACCCACATCTCTTTGTGTCTACGCCCTCTTTTAGCTACAAAGCCTGTTTGAGTGGAGGATGTCTGTGGTTGGAAAGTTTCCATAAAGAGCCAGTTGTTCTCTGACATCTGTTTGACCTCTTCATATTAAACTTGACAATTAAATACGCCAGTTTTCCATTAAGAGCACAATAAATTCTTAATGAGCATTTAAATGCAGGGCTTTGGAGTTACTTCATGATCTTTCAAACACAAACACTCCATGTGCTTTTATTTTAGAAAAAGAAAACAGCTAAATCATAAAACTGCAGATCAGCACATTTAGCTACTTAGCTGAAGCCTTGAAGCCTATGTGAGACGTTGTTGTTTGTTGGTTTTGAAACAGACTGAAATGAATACTAATGCATCCTTATGATCTACTACAGCAGCTGTGACCATTACGGAGAACATTGATTATATCTGCATAGTAATCTTTGATGCCTGTAATATCTGCAGACAGGTCGGCGTCAGACAAGTGCTTTAACATAAGAGTGAAGAAACAGCCTTTTGATACATTTTCCACAGCATATATCCACCATTAGTGATGCATTAGAGTGATGAAAGACAGTGACTGGAGATTCACACAGATCATGTTTATGTACAAGTAGACAAAGAGGGAGGGACTGTTTGTCCACAATGAGGTTAAAACTAACACAATCAGAAAGTTCCTGACAGGAGTTGCAGGTGTTAAAGTTTTGGTTTGTGTACCTTGTGCAAATTAAAGACCCTCAGCTGCAGAAAGTGTCTTGTTTCATTTATTTTAGGGTTTCACATACATGTGTTGGCCTAAAACAGGGACATCCCCATGAGAACTAAGGATGACCAGGCCACTTGATCTCATCCATCTTTGGTTGACAAAATCAGGGCTTTCCTGTGAGTCCAGATCCTGGTTGGACCAAGCTAACACATGATACAACCCGAGCCACGATGAAAACATACCTCAGTGCAGCAGAGGAGGACCAACAATGGTTTATCTTAACATTTAGATACAAAACAAGAGAAAACTGACATTGCTGCTGTTCTTCAAAGGGGGGTGATGCCTGAAGAGAATTACTGCAATCCATCCATCCATCATCAAAACCTCTTATCACTTTCAGTATTGCAGAGGGCTTGAGCTGACACTGGGCAAAAGGCGGGGTACACCCTGATCCTGTCACCAGCCAATCACAGGGCCACATGAAGCATTCACTGACATTTATACTGAAGGGCAATGTTGAGTCACCATTTAACCTAATGGAAAGGGAAAGAACAGGATTGCAAAGAAAACCCAAGAGCGCTTGACATGGTCAGATCATATTGATGCTGTTGTTGTAAAAATGAGGCAGGGCACTGCTGTCACAAGTAGATGATCTCCCTATATCACACCATCAATTAGAAAGGAGGTAATGCAGGCATTGGTTCTCTCTCATTTGGAGTACTGTATGGTTGTGTGGTCCTCTGCTGCTAAAATGGATATAAAAAACTACAATTAGCTCAAAATAGAGCTGCAAGATTGGTACTTAATTGCTCTTTTAAAACCAATGCAGCAAGGATGCATCACAGTTTGGTATGGTTGACTGTCAAGGCTAAGCTAACATCTAGCATCATAAAATTTTCTAGAAATGCAATTATGGAGGGGAAGCCAGATTTCTTTAGTGAACAATTACAAAAAATGCAGGTCTAAATCATAATCATAAAACTAGACAAGTAAGCTTGTCTAGACTTCCAAAACCAAATTCAGAATTACCTTTAAAAAATGTTTTTTATAGAGTCATCTAACAATGGAATTTATTACCTGAAAATATTAAAAGCATCAAAAGCAAATACTTATTCAAACGATCTATCAAACAAATATAAATGACAGAAACCAGACAATTAGAATAATTAGAATAATCAATGTTTGTTGTGTTTGTTTTTAGTTTAGTTTAGTCTGTTATTGATGTTACTTTGATTTACACTGACGCGTGTCAGTTTTTGTTTGTATGATTATTGCATGTTGTTTATGTTGTGATGTTTTATGTGGACCCCTGGAAGATTAGCAACCACAACAGTGGAAGCTAATGGGGATCCAAATAAGAATAAAGAATAAAGAATAAAGGCCCTGGGAGACCATGCAACCTCCACGTAGAAAGACCCTGGTGGAAACAGGACACTGAACCAGTAATATTGCCTGAAATTAGTACAAAATTCATCCTAAATCTGACCATGATTCACTGAAGATGGTAAGGAAAATGAATAGAACTTGTGCTTTTTGCCGACATAATTCATTTTTTTTCTGTGGGGTGATTACAAAAGGTCTGCAGGCCCATATTGGCCCCAAGGCCATGTTTTGGACTTCCCTGGTCCAATGATTTTGTCTAACCTGATAACAGTTACCAAGGAGGGTAGAGCTTGTGAAGGATTTAATACGTATGACCTCTGATGTAAGGCACTGAATTAATACAAACATTTTACATTTTAACCTTGTTATGGTTTAATATTTGTTTAATGATTAAATGGATGATATACCACAAATGATTTCCTGTTCTCTATTCAGACTTGTACTGAATAAGTGATCTTTTGGTCTTTGCTTGTGCGGGGGAGTTAGAAGTCTGATTAGTTTCAAGATTAGACGGCAGCTGGAAATGAAATACAGCACATTTTTAAAGTTCTGTCCTTGTTTTGAATATCCACCACTTGCCCCTTTCCCCTGCTTTGTGTGAAAATGAATATGCTATGGGCAAGCTAACACAAAGTCCTTGAACACTATATACACAGTTTATGATGAAAACCGGGGGTGTTTAAACTTTCTTTATCGAGAGCTACATGCACAAAAATGGAAGAAGGACAAGGCCCCTGTTATCATCTATTGTTTGTGTACTTGAGTTTGTAACACCAAGTTATGATTTAGATCAGGGATGGGCAACTTCTGCCACATAGAGGGTCTCACTACGTCCACCCATTATCTGAAGTGCTTAACCCTTTAGAGGTCATGGGTGCTGGAGTCTATCCCGGCTGACACTGGCCAAGAGGTGGGATACACCCTGAACCAGTCACCAGCCAATCACAGGGCCACGTAGAGAGACAGATGAGCACTCACTCTCACACTCATACATTAGGGCAACCTGCCTGTTTGGTTTGTGGGAAGCCAGAGTGCACGGAGGGAACCCATGCATGCACGGGAAGAACATCCAAACCCCACACAATAAGGCCCTGACGGATGCATTGGATTGGATGAACAAGCAACCTTCTAGCTGTGAGACATGTGCACTACCTGCTGCACCACCATGCAGTCCACACAACCCACAACATGCTTATCATTTAACATGAATGCTTACTTTTTTTTTCAAACATTTGTTTATTATGCATTTTTCATATAGCAAACATAACATGAATGCTTACTTGATTAAACAATGGAACAAATATATCCTTTCTAATCATTAGCTAGTATAATACTTATATTTTAAGTTAAAATGCAAATAGCAAGACTTCATTACATTAGCTAAACAAAATTCAAAACAACAAAACTACTTTTTCAGAGTATTAAACATAATATTTACTGTTTTTAAATAGATTTACTTACAGATCAACCTATGCAAATACATTCAATGATGTATGTACACAATTTTAAAAGAAACAAGATGCCACTTACATTGATAATTTCTTCAAAAGAATCTAATATAACCCAATAAACCATAATTATTAGTGAAATATCTAACATTTCAATATTTTCATAGCAGATTTAGTCTTTTTTTCTATCTTTACACATATTTTTGATTAACTTGGGGGTTGCAGTGGGTAAGACGGAGGGCCCCATGTGCCCGCAGGATGCATTCGTCCAATCCCTGGTTCAGATATATTTACTGGCTGAATAAGTTTAAAGATAAAACAGGCTATATCAGAGCATTTGTTTAGTGGCAAGCAGTCAGTCAATGTGAGGGACTTTGGGCTGACATCAGGGGGGCCTTGGTTGACCCCTGGTCAGGAAAAAAATGATGCTGCATGCAGTAAAGAAGGGTGACACTGCCATCTACGCACCTTCGACCAAAACAAAACCAAACTCCAAAGAACTTCCAAACTGGGGGAGCTGGTTTGGTGGCGTGTTGAGAAACCAGGTATGACACACTTACATGGTTCGAATCCAGCCTGTGGCCAGTTTGCAGAGTGTCCTCCCCCTCCTCTCCGTCACCCCCTTCACAAGCATTTCCACTGTCTCTCTCTCAGTTAATAAAAGCAAAAAAAGCCCAAACTTAAAAAACAAAACAAAACAAAAAAAATGCCAATCTGAATAGAAATGTTGGTGCTTGAAGACAATTAGCACACTGAGCTTCGTAAATCAGATTGGGGAAAGTGAACATGGTGACACAAAGGAGCCAAATTTGTGCTGCTGAAATTAATTTGACTTTACTGATCACTGGAGCTCAAATCTCGTGTTCTAATGTGGGTAAAGTTTTATTTTGTTAAGTCAAATTTGCTGATGGATAGAGTGCTGCATTTGACCCTAGTTTTGACACCCTGATCTAGACCTTTTATTTTCCTCATGGCGACATATCCAACATAACACAGATGTCAGGGTGGTTTAACAAAGGCAGCAGCCTCCTCATAAACACAACCTTCATCTCTGTATAATGAGCAGCATCTCGACCTCAGCTCCAAGGTAACGCGTCCTCTAGTCTGTGTGCCTTGACCAGACTTCCTTTTTCCATCAACATGCACCTCATACAAGCCTCACTGACTCATGCAAATACAATGTTGAGCTGAAAATATCCTCAAGCAAAGGATAAAGACGTAATCATGCAACATTAATCACCAAATTTTCCTCTTTAAACTCCTTAAACTGTCACATATCGCAGCACAGAGTCATGTAGCCTCATAAAGTGACACCTGACGTGGCTGCTCTCCTAATCTCTCCCTGGATGGCACACATTAACACTGTCAAGACATTTCCGCCATCACTGCCGCTGTTCACCTCGACCTGTCACTGTTATCACAGCTGTCCAAGTTACAGCAGCTGCACAAACCTCTGCCTCTTCAGTTCATCTAATCAGACAAATATTTCCCTTCCAAACTCATTTACTGCTCCTAAAACTCATTTGCAATCACTACATGGCATTATGTCCACAAAACCAATTTGTCCACGCAATAACAGGATGAATTAATTATTTAAAAGCCTATTAATAAACCGCCACACACTCAGGATGGATTTAAATGATCAAAAGCCCACAGTAGAGGCACAGTGGAGATTTATTTAGGGCTGGGACTATTTTGGCTGCTGTAACTGGGGACAGTCTGATAAAGGTTTATTAAGTGATGAGATTTAAATCATGAATACACTGGGGTTCAAACTGCAAGCAGTAAGCCTCATCTGACAAATAAACACCCCAAGCAAGAGAATGAAACGATCAATAAGAAGCAAAAGTGTTATCAGAAAAAATATTCAGCAGCTGCCAGGCCCGAGGACTTGACTATTGGTTTTAGATTGAAGTCAAATCCACCAGTTTTAGCTGCAATCAAGAGGTGACTGTGGAGCAAGGCAAAAGTTTTAAGTGCTGTAGTGGTGAAGTTCCAAACTTTATCAGCTACTGGTTTCGAATCAACATGACTGATTTGATGTTTACGCAGAAAAAAGGGGAAAACATGTTTGAAATATATCACATGACACACCACACACTGACAAAGGTTTTCATTACTCATAATCAAGTTTGTTGAGGTGTTTATTCCCTTCAGTTGTTCTCAAATACTCTGTTGATTGTAAATGTATATGGACTGGACTTAAATATATGTCACCAGTCCATCTGGGCTACAGCAGAAGTGTTTGGGAATGGGTAGAAACTTTCAAAAGCAAATCCAGCAGGTGATTGGACAATTGTTCCATCAATCACATTCACTACAGGCCAGTCAAATGATGTAGCAGGTGGCTGCTAGTGCTGCTGTGTAAAGTACAAAATGTGAGCCACTTTGCAGAACAAACTCACCAAAACATGTTGGAAATTGGGCAAAAAATATCTTTTCTATGGAGGAGTACTTTCAGTGTTGTCATTTGAATCACTGTTACAGTCTGATTTACAAGGCTATTCTTGGCCTGCTTCCATCATACTTGAGGAACTATATTCATGTGAAAAGCTCTGGAAGCTACAGTCCTCGTTCTGTGACTCAGTCACAAAATCTACTCTTGCTGTCGATCCCCAAAGTTTGTCTTGAAATGAGTAAAAGAAGCTTCAGATATGCTGCTCCTGCAGTCTGGAATCTGCTACAAGACCGACTGCGTCTTGGAGAGCTGGTCTCTTTAAATCTTTTTAAATGCAGATTAAAGGCTTTAGAGGAAGATGAAGTGGGCTGTAAATGCTTGGACTGAAATTTTTTCTCCCCAGTGACTCTGACTTAACTGGTTGACTTGTCTGAATCTGTGTCTGAAATTGTTTTATGTCTGTAACTTTGTAAATGTGCTGCTGCCGGTCTTGGCCAGGACACTCTTGCAAATGAGATTTTTAATCTCAATGAGGTTCTTCTGGTTAAATAAAAAGTAAATAAAATAAAATTTGTTTTTCATCAAGTAAATAAATGTGGTCCAGGACTGATAAACTGCCAATGAAGCTGTTAGCATCTATGCTAATCTCTGTACAAGCAGTCACTTCCTGCTGTCGTCTCGCTCGTTGCTCCCACCTCAACTGCTCTAATGGACTCTGATTGGGGCGCCATTCACACTTGAAAATTAGAGCTTGGCAAGATTGATTTGACTGATTATAGACAGTGAATCAAGTGGATCCAGCTGCACTGTAAGTTTACCCACTTCATGCTTGAACTTTGCCATCTGTGATTAATTCATTAGTTCACAGCAACATCAAGCTGGAGTCTTACTAGAGTCTGATGGGACACATTTTCTGTTAAATGAGGGCTAAAGTCATGCTTTTGTAAAGCTACCTTCACACTGAACACTACTTTGCGACCACAACCGCGTCGCCCACTGGAGTCCCATCACGTGTCCATAAATACCTAATTTTGGTCACTGCCGCCCGTCGCCATGGCTCGGCGACATCGGCTCAAGTTTCACCATGATCATATCATATATCATATAATAGGATGCATAAGCTGACATTATTCCAACTGTATCCTTTTCGGTCACCTACCAACCACAAAACACTGCAGCTGATGCCCTGCAGCAGCATCGTCTGTGAGTTCTTTGCGGTTCATCTAGCCAGAACTAATGTCCTCATTGACTAATGTTTCCCACACAGACACTGATTGTTACTCTGTAGTCCAGAATAAAAACAGTCTATCACTGGTACCATCACACATGCACACACCGCTGATTGGCTGTTGCCACACAGACACTTATGGCATCGTATGAAAAGATCAACTTTTTCTATTTTGACAACGCGTGACGAGCGTAGTGATCCCTTTGAACAAAGTAGTCGCATCACGGGAGGGTTGACCCCACCCCATCACGGCTGTACATTGACTTTGCATGGAGAGTGATTGCCAAGGACGCTCGAGTTGCATTCGGTGTGTTGGCACCTTAACACATACACTGCTCAGAGTTCATATTTATGTGAAAGCTTTCAGGCCTTTTCACACTGGATGCCTTTACTCGCAAAATGGGACCAGTGCATGCAAGTTTTTTCATTTTGGGGAGCAGATCATCAAGGCAGAGCTTTCAGACTGCCACCACAAACCAGGCCCATTTCCCTGCCAAAACAGACATTAAAATGACAAATATAGAGCCATATTTATCTTAATCCAGCGGCCATGTATTTCCACAGCAGCAGAATATGTCAGAGGAAAGATAGAAACCGTCCAATTACTCTTCCTGTCTGTGCTTCTCAAAGTTAAATCTTAGTTTGCCTCCTCTGTGGTTATTCAATGAATCCGGTTCCTTGTGGGGAGATTTTTGGGGTTCTTGCTAAACTTTTAATAGCAGCTTTTTATTGGGGTGAAGATGCAGCCGCCTGCTATGAAAGCCGGAGTAGCCACATCCATCAGCCGTTATCATGTATGTTTGTTTGACAAAACTTCTTGACAACTACAAATCCTCATTAAACTCAGCTCAGGACATTTTTCCTTCACACACTCACATAAATTAAAATTTTGCCTTCATGTTTGGAGCAAAAGTCACAAAAGATCCAGGAGTTGCACAGCACTTTTCAAAGATTGCATGGAAGTCTTTAAAACACAATCCCATGTTGATTCTTTCTTCGTCTGCAGAGTCACTGCGGCTGCTGCTGCTCATGCTAATTACCCAGTTTTCATCCTTGGGTTTGCACAAACAAAACGCTGCTGCTGAGAAGAAAACACAGAAACTTCTCTGAAAGACCAGTTGCTGCTGCATAATATCAGCTAAACTGAGACAAACAAAGAATATATTTACAGGGAAAGGTCACACATAATCAGTTTGCAAAATAGTTTTATGGTTTTTAAAGGTCATTAGATTGGGAGGCTTAAATTGCACAGTTATAAATGCATTTCAGATTGATGATGATACATTTTATTTGCCAGGATGATTCAATATTTCTTTCTACTGTGGACTTCACATTGTTGCTGATGCTATCATAATAAGTATTTTACATTTTTAATATAGAAAATACACTCACGGTATCTGTAAGGCTCTGTATTCCACATGAAAGCACCAGTAAACAAACACTTCAGAAATGATTTTCCTTGTCAGGAAAGTTGAAGCTCTGACAGAATCGGGAACCCGTTCTTGATGGATTACCTTTCAGAGAAAATACACATTTTTTTCACTCCCTAAAAGGCGATGAAAGCAGAAGACTGACTGCATTTCAAAAATCTAATTAGATATGACGCTCTGAGAAAAAGTGCTGCTGATATAACGGCCCGTGCAGATGCATTGTTCATTAGTTAGAACAACTCGAGTGTGAGCAGAGGATTGAACCGTTTTCTCTCTCAAACTTTGTCTAAACCTCGTAATTACACAAGTACAGCCTGAGGTATTTTAACTGATTTTCCTCCTTCATAATAAGAGGCTTCATCTTTTCTGAGTCTCTTGATTGATTTATAACAGTCACACAGCTTGAAAAAACACATTAAATGACGGTTTGATGTTTTGCCATGTAAGAACTGTGAATAAATGAGTCTTTTATAAGAAATGGCAAATGCTGCAGTCACGTTGCCGATGGAGAGACTGTCACAATACCTTGACTATAAATATATTACCAACTTTATATTCTTAATGTGGAGTTGAAAGTATCTTAATGCTTAACTGCATCTTAATTCTTGCATGTTCTTATTCATTGATCCTGTCTAATGGGCAATAAAACAATTCTGATGATGCTCTGAGGCTAATATATGCAGTCTACTGAACTCAGCCTGAGCTCTGCTTGTTTGTTTGTTCTGGTTTGTTAAATTATATTGTCTTGGAAGATTTGACAAAAAGGCTCAATTCAAAGGTGACAAAGTGCCTCTGATAGAACAACACAAAAATGAGAAAAAGACAGCTACAATCAAAAGAGGACAGGAGGATTATTATGTTTAATAATCAGTCAGTCACTATATTTGTCTAAAGTATATGGTATCCTCACCAAAGGCCTAAAAATCACATTATACAAGGAGCAGTTATGACAAATCACCTGCCAGAAACTAGAGCTTGCACCTCTCTTGATGCTGTGTTTTTCTTTTGACAGAGCTTTTTAATTTGGTTTTGTTATAGTCTTTTGTTAAAATGTCTTTCGTCATCTGAATTGTTTTCATTTTAGTCTCGGTTTAGTGGATGAAATTTCACAACATGTTAGTCAACAAAATCTACTGTAACTTTAGTCGACTAAAATATGAAGTGTGAAGTTTAAGGCATTTTTATGCTTCCTCGAATTTCTGAAGCTGCATTTTATTCTTGGATAAAATGAAACCTCTAATAACCCTTTACTGAATCCTAGTAAAGTTAGAATTTGTTATAGAACAGAAACAAATTAAACTTTTGTGTGAAATGCAGTCACCTTCATATGGGCTGCCTGGCAGTTACAATACCAGAACTGACAACAAACCATGAACCTGCTCTACATGAAAATATCAGTTCTTAAAGAGAGCAGCTCTGATTGGATCAATTTGTGTAAATGTGGGGTCACGTGCCATGTTACAGTGTGAACTGACACAAACATTACGGCCTCATGGTAATAATGTGAATACCTCAGAGTGTAAATAGCCTTTGTTGCATGAAGTGAATCAGACTGAGCACTTAATGCGTAACATTAACCTGTAAACCATGTTAGACAGCTGTCTCTTAATAAAGATGCAACTCCCAATGTTTTGTTTTCCCACATCTGAGGTTAAGGGGGAGGGGGCGTAATGTGATTGCATATCTAACCTTGAAAAAAATCTATATCCAGCAGAGACAAATGTGATGAGGACAGATTTACAATATGGTCCTCCATGGATTTTTCCCAGTCATGAATTCTTAAAGCTGGGGTTGGCGATCTGATTTAGATACACTTTTTGTAATATTGGTTAAAATGGTCTTTATGACCCGATGGTAATCAACTCATAATGTGTTCTTAAAATAGAGCGAAAAATATCCACTATCTACAGCAGGAGTAAAACAGGAAAAACCCCAACCAATAATCATGCCGGGACACCTGTTTTTAAACCAATCAAATCCCATCGCCATTCTGCTCGCCTGCTGTGCATACATTTTCCCGGCGTGCACGGACTCGGTGCGTGTAGCCGACCTGAAAGGAATCAGACTCCAAGGGAGAATGCTTACCTTTCAAGTTTTGTCTTTGAAAATAAGGGAAGCCCGCTACGAGCCGTCCCACAACCCCAACCAAGCTCCAGTATCCCTCACATTTAAAGACAGATGTACAAAAAATCTAAAATAAACTCTTTGTTTTTCTAAGTTTGTTCTGCTGTTGTCTCATCTTTCGACAACTGCCACCCAGGCTACTGCAGGTGGACGTTCTCGCGAGGCTTTTTCTTCTTTGGTTTTACGGCGGTTGGCATCCATCATTTTGGAGCATTACCGCCCCATTCAGGCTAGAGACAGAGTTCAGTTTGAAGAGGCAGAGGAATGTTTTAATTATCATATCGTCCCACAGGTGATTTACAGGAGAATACTAATACGGGAGGACGGCGGGAAAGAGGATAAAATACGGAAAATACGGTAGTTTCATGGCCAAAACGGGAGATTTGACAGCTATGTGGAGAATGGCACAGGGAATACCATCGGCTGTGAGTACTAACTTTCCGTGTTTGCCTTTTTTTTTTTTTACCTTACTATGATAATGTTTTGGTGTTTTGCTACCGCTGACTGAGACATGACTTGGTGTAGTGTAAAACAAACACGCTGCGCTGAGGGTTTGGAGTCGAATCAGTCTTCTGGATATATCAGCCGCGCACGTGCATGTGAGCAGGGGGGAGGGGGGGCTAGGCGGAGCCCTGAGGAGATGCTACATTCAAATTCATGCTAGTTTTCCAACATTGCTAACCCCAGCTTAAATTTTAGTCCCTTTGCATCTGCCTGGATGGTCACATCTCTGAATGTTGGGTATTTATACATGTGTACATGTGCATTTTACATATATATGTTTATACATGAATATATGTGTTTCTATAAAATGAAGACTACGCCTTCAGCCTGCTGTTATCAACTGGCTCTATACAAATAAAGAATGACTTATTCAATGTTTGGTTTTCTTTTGCTTTTCTCCTCTGTGTGAGACAACTGGGCCCCCTGCTACAAGTTTTAAATAGCTTCTTTGGGGTTACCCTTTCACACATCCAGCTTTTGAAAAGTATGAACTATGCATATATATGTCTATATATTCATATACAGGTATATCTGTAAGGCACTTGTATTGTGATAATATGTGTGTGAATAAACTAAACTAAACTAAACTGTTGAGTTTCTTGTGATGTTGATGTGTTTTATTTATGTATTTTCAACACTGTGTCAGTGTTGACTTTCTTTTTTGTTGCCAAATGTCTGTGATTCCTGCCACACCCTATATTCCCTACAGGGACAAACAAACAAACTTTGATTGATTGACTGAACTGTAAAGCACTGCAGCTATGCTTACATCTTGATAAAAACTCAATTTCTCAAAAATTTGATTGAAAAAAAAGGGAAAAAACTTTTATCAGCCTTTCTTAAATATGCTGGGGCAGGACCAGAGGAGTGGATTTCCATTATTCAAACACTGGGTTTGAGTATGCTAATATGAAACCTCTAAAAGGCTGAATCTTTTTATCTGATTATGCAAAGATGTGTGCAGCGTCGGGCTCCAGCAGCACACAGGACTGAGCTCCACTCCTCTTGATGTGTTGCTATATGAGCAGACAGAAACCTTGGGAGTCAGTGAAAGCCCTAATGACATCATCAACCACAGCCAGCTTTACCTGCTGCAGTGCCATCCTCAGCGCATTCAGCTGAGCCAGCACCTCTGCTCGCCTGATGTATAGAAGCTGTCCAGCCCCCCCCCCCCCCCCCACTCACACAAACACTCACACCCTCTATCATGCCATACATTATGATTTTACTGCATCCATGCGACTCACACGCAAACAAGAGGCAGCGTGAGTCTAAGTGATCTGCAACAAATATCAGCGTAAACAGCACTCTACTGAGCTATAACTTATGTATTAGTGCCATCAGCAGGACTCCTCAGAGGGTTAATCCACATGGGTGTATGACATCATCTACAGGAGGAAGTCATTAGATTGGATCAATACTCTTTTCCCCACAGAAGAAGACCTGGGATACTGTAGCAGGGCAGGTCAGGATTGAGTTAGTGCGCGGGGAAGCAGAGGGAGGCGACACCATATGATACCTTTACGGTGTTATTACATTACAGCAGAGCCACGCTGATACAACAGGGCGAGCAGGGGACATACTACTGCCATTATAGACGAGGATCAGATAGCAGAGGCAGAGGAGAACAGCTGCACAGAGCGGGACAAAAGTGCCATAAGACTGCAGCAGCCATATGGTGGTAATATTCTTAATACACTTTTAATTAGTTCAGCACAAGTCCAATTAGAGAAGTACAACATGCTAAGATAGGTCTATACAGAGAGGTAATAAGTGCCTTCATCATGACTTTCAGCACAACATGACCCTGGAAAAGAGGAAAAACACACAGAGGGGATTTTTTTGTCAGAATCCATTTACGGTCTATATTCAGGATTAAGTAAATTTAATTTTGCTGATCAAACACCACGGAGAAGAGACAGAGAGACAGGCGAGGTAGATAGTACTAGGCAGAGTACTATTTTGAAATACAAAACAGTAGTTACCTCCACCTGAAGGTGATGTTATTGCCAGCGTCTGTTTGTTATTTTGTTAGTTAGACGGATTTTGATGAAATTTTCAGGAAATGTCATGATCAGGACAAGGAACAACTGATCAGATTTCAGGACTGATCTGAATCACCGTCTGGATCCGTCATGACGAAAACTGCAATTTTCGTGAATAACTCAGAAAAAAACTTATTTGGCTATCATCATGAATCCAATTGCTAATGGTATGATTTCATGGTCAAGGAATCTAAATATTAAGATGAAATAAAGGTAGGACTAATATTTAAAGTGAAAATCACAATATGGGAGAGGACTGTGGGGCTGGCAGAGGTCTGCGCTCTCCGAGTGCTTTTCTAGTTATAGATAGAAATATATTTGTAAAATAATTCCAGTTGAAACTCAATAGCAACTAGAAAGCACTGAGAAGGCTCAAACCTCCTCCAAGGTAGCTCACATTTTGCTGTTACATCTTAGGGGTGGGCGATATGGCAAAAATATCTTGTCACGATTTTTTTTTAAATAAAATCACGATCACGATTTTATCACCATTCTTTTTTAATGTAGATTTTTCTAGACTAATTTGCATGTTTGACCATTTTTTCCCAATGTTTAACATATAAAACATGTAAAACCCTGAAAGAAAAAAAAATACAATTTAAGCCAAAGAAACTTTTTGAACAGGTTTTAATTTAAATAGTACAGTTTTTAATAAAAATGTGCAATAAATGTAAACATAAAAGGTAATGAACAACAATATCAACATCATCTCTTAAAGTGCAACAGTTTAAAACAAATGTTATCTAACTGCAATGTCTATGATCTGTGTGAATAATACAGCTGCTTTAGAACAGATTTGTGTTCAGACATCTTCAAGCTTTTATCTCCTTTTCTCTTTCCACCATGGCTTCACGCTAAATAACCAAACAGGAGATCCCACCATGCACTGTGCGTAATCTGCTACGATTGGCTAGTCAGGTGCACGTCAAAGTCTCTGCGCCCACACAGACGATCTGATGATCTTTCTGCTTTATGAGATCATCCCCATGTTATAATCCTTAACGATTTAATATCATCATATCGCATACCACTATTACATCTATAAACAATAGTTCTAAGATAAAGTTGCAATCACAATATGACTCCTTAACTCTGAAAACCCACACCTAGCACTCAGAATCATGTTGATATCATCATTAGTTAGACAGTTATTGAGCAAAAATAATCGTTCACTGATAGAAATTATCTGAATCACAGCCAAAATTAAACAATTTTTAAGTTGGGCCATTACCAACATCTCCCGCAAATTTCAGCTAAATACGTCCAGTAGTTTTTGCATAATCTTGCAAACAAGCAAACGTACACTGGCAAAAAACATATCCTCTTTGATGGAGGTAACTGGCTAAAAGAATCAATATCATCAGTCTTCTTACTTAACCATTCCCCTTATCAATTTTTTACTAGGGTATGGCTTTTAATGAAAATCAAGGATGGTAAATCTGAGGTTCTATGTTAGTTTTCTATCAGTATCTCTAACACATTCATGCCCTTTCATGCCTATTTACACGCCACTGATGCAGCAGTTGGAGCAACTTGGGGTTCAATGATGCTCAAGGACACATCGCCATGTGTCGCCCGGAGCTGGGCTTGAACCTGCAACCTCCCGATTCCTGACAAAGCGCACTATCCAACTGCACCACCTAAGCCCCAAGGATCAGCAGAGGCTGTCGAATGGCACTAAGCTGAAGCCCCAAATCTCCAGGATGAATGGAAATAGTAACCAGAAATCTACAAGATGTAAAAGATGCACCTTAAAGTAGCATCCTTTGTGAAAAAGAAGGGAAAACTGACACCCTTAGTTGCAGAGGAGGACAGTATCTCTATGAAACTATGTGATCATGCATGGACTTAAAATAACATCTTAGTTCTTTTTCTTTTCATCAGTGCAAGGTGCCCCCTACCAAATGTCTGTTTTTTTTTATTGGCAATGGTTTAAATAAAGCTAAAAAGTGACAAAAGACCAAAAAGAGCCTTGTTATCATGATGACATTCTCACTTACACTTCTGCTGAATTAATTTCTGGTTCTGGCCCATCTGGTCCCCTTTTATGGATTTAGTCATTATGGCTGAAGCAGTCTTGGTGGAGAAATGACTGTGCCTGAAAGTTTTCTGCTGTTCTGTTTTACTTTCGGTAATAAGCCTAATATGCTGGGCTGTCACTTGGACTAACAAGACAGTTTATTAGGTCGGTTTGAGGACTTTGATGAATATTTCTGTTGGTGCTGTTTGACCTTTTATAGACCAAACACTAACGGACAGATTCATCAATGCTGGAAATAATCACAAGCAGCAGACCAATAATGAAAGCTGCCCTCAGAAAGTATCACCTCTAAAACTGCCAGGCTGAGTGATCCAACTGGACAAATGCAGTGTGCCCTTGATTCACCTGTCCCTTTGAGACATGCAGGATGTGATCCCTCCAATAAACTCAGCAGTCAAAACAATCAGGCACAACTTCTAAAGCCGAGCCACAATGAAAAACCACTTTATTCTAAAACTGCTCTACAAGTCAAAATGCTCCTGGCACTTCTTAGATTGAATTTGATTGAAGCCACCATAGAAAAGCACAATAGGGGCTGTCAAAATGTTCCTCAGCTCCATAATGCAAAATACGTGGGAGGCACATTTCACCATCACAGCCAATTGTGTCAAACAATGGCAGCGGTTAATTGTCAGAAAAGCTACTATGGGAGCTTTCAGATACTTTGATGGTATTCTTCCCCCACCCTCCCGTTCCTTCCTCTGAACCTATCTCTCAGGACAGAAAGTATGAGTTAATTTGCAGGCACACAATGGCTCGGTCCATTAAGACCGCAGGCTTCTCTGCTTTCAGCGCTCGCTGCTTAACAGACAAGTCTCAGTCGCCCTCTTCCTCCCGTTCAGAATCATAATCACGGCTTTACTTTCCCATTTCTCCACGCAGTCGCTCCTGTCAGGACGACAGACGACTTCAGAGCCCGCCGACAGCTCGGACAGCTCGGTGTCTGGAATAGATGAGATTTCTCATAACGGCAGGATGCTCGTTGATACTGGCGAAATCCCTCTTTGTCAGAGGGCACGCAGTCAGACGGTGGGAGAGGACGTCGGAGGGAGAGGAGCTGACTGGCTTCAGAAGTGTAAGGGTGGGGAAATCAATGCAGCAGAGTGTTGCTTCATGTTGCATGGCCATGTGCTTCAATAAATAGACCCAGGTATTGATCTTTCCGATATGAATTATTGCTGTAATATAACTAACGCAGTTAAGCTTTCTTTTAAAATATATCAAGAGCAATTCAATTTTAAACCCTGCAGTTACTGTTGGGGCTGCACAGCTTTGGTATCATTTTAAATCCAAGCACACACGTCCATTTGGAGACTTGGACAGTGGTCCTCGCAGAGGAGGACTGTCGACTGCTTTGCTGTCTTCTTGACTTTTAAATGGGTAACATGCAAGGAATGCGCATCTCTACTTTTCCCACCATTTAAGTCTAAATATCCAGTTGAAGATTTGAATTGTTTCAATTTGCTGTAACATTTCAATGGCAGCATCTTGAGTTCTTAAAGAGGACCAGCAGTCAGGTAAATAGGTAAATAGCAGTCAGCATTTGATCACAAATTTCACTTTTTCACATGCTCACATGCCAAATCTGCTACTTCTTAAACATAAAAATGAATTGTGTAATGCCCTCTGAGCTACATATGCATTCATGGAAGACACTCTGAGCATCATGGAGCTTAATGGGAGCTTGGCACGACCCAGTCAATAAGATCAACCATCCATCAGCTGACCAAAAAATAATGTATGGCTTCATATATATACATATATACATATATATATTTCTTAATTGGCCAATACTGATCAATATGGATATCACTGAGGCATCTTTATAATTTACATTCCAGTATTAGCTTACACATTCACACCCTTTCATACACATTTACTGGTGTAGCAGAGGGAGCAGCTTGGGGTTAAGTGTCTTGCCCAAGAGCATATCGACATGTGAGGGCCAGATATGGGCTTAAACCCTTGACCTTCTGATTTATGGTAAAGCCTGCCACAAGACAAAGTCCAGATGCCACCGATGCCACAAGTGAAATGTTTTCTATGTAGGTAAACAAAAACAAAAATAAAGCAGGGTTGTAGATTCAATATGGGTCATATTACATACAGGTCACAAATATTGTTAAATTTAATAATGTATTCCATTTATTTACTTATTTTCTATTTTTAAAATGAATTGTTGATTCTGAAATTATAAATGGTTGTATGTATGTATGTATGTATGTATGTATGTATGTATGTATGTATATATATATATATATATATATATATATATATATATACATATTTTTTTTTTTTTTTTCTTTATCCCACTGGCTGTAAACACAGAGGAGAACATGGGATACAGGCTTTGTGAAATCTCGCGTTCTTTTAAGTTCACGTTTGTTCAGACGAGACTGTCATCACCAATCAGCAGCCTGGAGTAGCGTCTTAGGCCGGAAGAGCACGGTTTTTGACGGAGATGCATGAGAGACATGGGAAAAATACAGATGTTGAGATTTCTACTCATACTAGTTTTCATTTAGGACTACCATTTAACGGATGACAAGATCCGGTTGTCTGGTTAACACTGGTGAACGTCAGGCAGACCAACAGAAGTTTCCCTGAAGTTAAGCGTAAGTTGAATCGGCCAGGTTTTTTTGTGAATCTGAATCCAATCTGTACCTGAAGACGGCGAACTACCCCAAGGACAGACGTCATCATTAACCCATCATCATTCATCATTCCCACGTTTCGCATTCGTCGACCAACCCATTACCAGCAGCCTACCAGTGTGGTAGGATTCAAGGACATTTTTTTTCTTTTCCTTTAGTGATTAAGGACTGAAATTTGTGAAAAGTTTTGTTTCTGATGAACTAAGAGACATTGAAATGATTGGTATATAAACCAAAGATTTTTTTGTTATGTTTTGATTTAAAATTTTATTTTTAATTTCTCAAAACAATTATTTTTGAAACCTTATCCAGTCTTTTGAGTTTATTGAGTGTTGTTATCTTCCCATTTCCTCCTTTTTGAATTTAGTGTCTTCTGAGTTAAAACAATTTTTATTTTATATTGGTTACAGATTTATGTTTTAAAAGTAAACTTGTGCTACAAATATTTATTTTTTAGATTATTTTTTGTGCCTTTATTGATAGGAGAGAGAGATAGACAGTTGATAGTCCCGTGAGAGGGGACCAGAGAGCAGGGGAAGGGACACACAGGCTGGATTTGAACCCGGGCCAGCAGAAGTATGTATGCGTCGTGCCGTGCTTACCACTCCCCCAAACCAGCATCCCGAGTTCTTTTGTTTTTATCAATATTTCTACTGATGAAAGAGCTTAACTGCAGAACTGAAGCAGGGAGTGCATTGTGAAAAGGGGTTTATAATTATGTAAAATTTCCCCTCTGACTTTGCTCATCACTAATTATGTAGTAGCATATGAAGATTTTATGTTGCCAATTAAAAGTTTGCGTGAGTACAAGTGCTCCTTTTGTCAGTTCAAAAGAAAGACACCTGAGTATAGCAGCGTTTGTTCATTCCACCTTCAAAAAGAGAATAAATAGACAGTGAAGAGTAAAAGTCATCTGATTCTTGTTTCTGATCATGACAGTCTGCTGTGATCCAGCCGTGAACACCTGATACCATCGCTGTAATTCAGCTAATAATAAAAAATATCTCTCCACTCAACAGGAAAACTGACAGGTTGAAGGCAGCTCATGAATAAAATCTCGCTCTCTTTTAGCCTTTTATATTTTTTTCCTTCTTCTGTAGATAAAAAATGTACCAAATCTTTTTTTTTTTCACCATCGAGTTTCCCTTTTGTTCTGCTCAAACCCAGATTAGAGCTCCGGCTGCTCGCCCACTAAAAGGCCACCGTCCGCCGTTATTGTTCAAACACTCCACAGTGCCAGAAACTTAAACAAGCGTTTGTGTGCAGAAGGAGCCAATCTATATGCGGTAGTCCCATGTGACGAGGCGGGATTAGTTACACAGCAGCAGCAGCAGCAGCCGCACAACACAGAGAGCATGAGCATTGTGTTATCGGCAAGTTTATGCATGCATGCTCCACAGATACCAAACGGGACAATGAGGCTTCTTATCTCAACAAGAACTCACTGGTTCAAAACACTGTGGCAAAGACATAACCAAAGGCTGCAGTGATGTAAGGCTCACACACACAGAGCTGAGTCTTTGCCTGACAATAGCTGAACACCAAGCTGAAGTCTGCATCACAGCCGAGAGGTATTACAAGAAGCTGTTTCTGACACAACGCCAAGACTTGTTACCTTGGAATGAAGACGAGTAAAGAGTTCACCCTTACACTAAAAAAAACCCTTAAATCCCAAAGAAAGCTCGCTCATAGTGAAAGAAAGCAACAGGCTCAAGCAATAAAAAGTCTCCGCAATCTTTTCTTTTAAATAAAGTAAAATGAAAAATTTGAGGAATGCAACAGATTGAGCTTTGGGCTTCAAGACAAAACTGACATCATGAAGTTAAAGCTGCCAAAAACTGAAGCTCACAGATCTGAAAATAAACACAGATGTCAAAGACATAATGTGGGCACATGATGTTTTTTGATTTCCCTGCTAATATAAACTGAAATGTTGATTTTAAACATGTGCTAAATCACTGAAATTCTCTTAAAACTGCAACTAAAATGTTATGAAACAATGTTAAATAATAACTAGAAGAGCTCTGAAAGCACAAACCTTCCCTGAGGCATTTCACAGTTTTAAGTGGCTTCCTGTCAAAAATGAGAACTGCCATAATGTAATATGCTACAGGGACCAGACAATAAACACCTCTTTTCTAAAAGACAGACAGCATCATAAATTTGATCCCACCCTGTCCTCACAATGCCTTAAGTGCAAATTAGAAACCGTTAACCTCACACACTGCCTCTAGTCCTGCAGAAGGATACAACAATTTTGGCATTTCAAAGGGTCAGAAAACGGCAAAATTATGTCCATTAAAATAGGCCATGACCCATTTTATCTGTCATTTAGTGTCACCAGAAACTTATTTACTGTTAAATACAGAAGGAGACTTTACAATATGTTAACTTTTTTGCTGGAAAGTAGGGAAAGGGAAATAGTCATGGAGGAGTCCATCCATCTATCCATCCATCCATCCATCAATTGATCGATCAATCCATTCATCCATCCATCCATCCACCTATCATCAATCCATCAATCAATCAATCTATCTACCCCTTTACCTACCTACCAGCTATCTACCCATCTACCTATCTACCTACCTATCTACCTACCTACCTACCTATCTATCTACCTACCTACCTACCTACCTACCTACCTACCTATCTATCTATCTATCTATCTATCTATCAATCTTTATTTGTATAGCACCAATTCAAAACAAATGTCAAGACACTTTACAATAGAGCATAGAGCTCTTCATTTTGTGGATAAACATATATGCATAGATACATATATACATATAAAGATACACATGTACATATATATATAAAAATATATACATCCAACATTAATCCATATAGCCAATCATGAATCCCTCCATCATGGCGGCAAGAAAAAACCTTCTGTTAAGCAGCAGGAAATCTTGAATGTGGATCCCAGTCTCATGATGAACAGCATATCCACACGATACTGTGTTGGGTGTGAGGGCAAAGAAAGGGAGGTAAGAGGAGACAAGTGGACTAAAATAGCTATATATCTATCCATCCATCTACCCCTTTACCTATCTATCTACCCCTTTACCTACCTACCTTCCTATCTACCTACCTAGCTACGTACCTAGCTACCTACTTACCTACCTCTTTACCTATCTATCTATCCCTTTACCTATCTATCTATCCCTTTACCTATCTATCTATCCCTTTACCTATCTATCTATCTATCTATCCCTTTACCTATCTATCTATCTATCTATCTATCTATCTATCTATCTATCTATCTATCTTTCTATCTATCTATCTATCTATCTATCTATCTACCTACCTAGCTAACTACTTACCTACCTACCTATCTATCCCTTTACCTATATATCTATCCCTTTACCTACTTAGCTTCCTATCCATCTACCTACCTACCTACCTACCTACCTACCTACCTACCTAATAATAAATGAATTTTGTTGATGTAGACAGCTAATGTCAGGTGACATCACTAAGATCATATATCAGTAACATTTTATCTTGTTTACCTCGTTATTAAAGATTATGCATGTCCTAATACACCCTACTGTATCTCTGCCGTAATGTCACTGAGGCCAAATTTAAAAAAGAATCAAATAAAGTATAAGTTCCAATACCGTAAGTCAAGTTATTTTTAATTGTTTAAATGGGAAAGCTAAAATGACACATCAGATGGACAGTTCCACACATCGTCATGAAAATATTTCACTAGTCTTTCTGGGAGAGAGCTGTTCGAAAATGTTTTTTAGGGCAGAACCTTCAAAAACAACTGCAGCTGGTGATTAGATGATCGTTTTGCCAGTGAAACTCATCACAGAGCAAACCAAATCAAGCCACGGTATGACGTAGCAGCTAGACCCTGTTATTAGCCATTAGCTTAAAGTACGGTTTATTACTTGGACTATCATCTTACATTAAATTATACAACACAAATGTATCATTTAACACTTATATGTGACATGAACATCCTCAAAGACAATTCCCAACAAGTTCTCCAGGTAAACTTCTGAGGAGAGCAGATTTCACCAGGTATCGCTGAGTAACCATGACTACCATTGACGCTCTGGCATCATCTTAAGAGAATTTTTATATTCTCTCCCACTGTACCAGCAGTGATCCCCAGCCTCTCTGATTTGATCATCTATGAGGGCAACCAGCGGAGAGACATGATTATCACAATGGAGTTTGGAGTGCTTGCCTTCCTTTTCATGATCAGGACAGTTGGTAGATCAAACTCTTACCGAAACTGGTCAGGTGAAGAGCAAAAACGTAGTTACTCGTAAAAAAGATGTAGGCATCGTTCCTTGTTCCTTTTTTAAAGAAGAAATTGAGTCCATTTCTGATTAAAGATTAAAGCAGATATTGCAGCATCCATGGAGACCACTTCACACATGCCCTTGTTTTCAAACCTGTGGTCACTTCCTGCTGTCGTCACCTCGGCAGCTCCCGTCTCTCTCCCCTGATTGGGTCGTTCAGTTCTTAGCTGTTGTAGAGGATTGAAGCTTGGCAGGATTGATCTGCGTGATGTCAGACAATGAATCAGGCAGGTCCATCTGCTCTGCGAGGTTATGGGAAAGGGGCCAGCGACAAAAGACTTATTTAATCAAGTAACAGTTAATAAGGAGCAAGGAAAGGAAAGTCGAGGTGAGATGAGTGAACACAGCAGGGGATGTTCAGTGAGAGCCTCCATATGAAAATAGCTCATTCAGATATTGGGGGAGAGGATTGTCTTGCAAAACCGTTCTCCTGGAGCTTTTTTAGCTTTGACTTTCTCTTCTGTATTCCTCCTGTTTCGGTTTGCCACTGAATTTCAGTACAGAGGTGATGTTGAACGGGTTGAAGGAGCTGCAACTGCACATGCATGTACCACACAGCAAGAGCAGAGCTTATTGTAGCACACACTGTGGAAAGCTGATCCTGCGGTCCATGAGATGACAGGGTGTAACATGAGAGCCACTCTTACTATTGACCGGTTATTGTGTCTGAGGCAAAACATACTACACCTTGCAGTATTTGTAAAAGCAAAGCAGCATTTTACAGCAAAATATAAGAGCTGTGCTGATATCCTGCTGAGGCTTTACAGCTCGAGTCTCTGTTCATGTTTCTTTGTGATGTGGGAGCAGCCGTGCTACAGTGGGGCGCTCCACTTGGGTTTATTACAGCTCATATTATCCAGCCGGGCAGTGCAGGTCAGACCTACAGTAAAAGAGGCAATACAGTAGCACGAGCCATAAGGGAGGGGGGAGCTGCCGAGGTTGCACGAGGTGCTCATGCAAATTTGACCGTTAACATCCAAATCAATATTGATCCAGCTACCTGAGGGAGCTCGGAGGGGACAAAACCTCTGACAAATCAAGCTGTGTCTACCCATTTATTAAGCTTATTTAAGGTAAAGGGAATCTACATTGTAATGATGGTGAAACAACTACAAGCAAAATGCCTTTCTGTACAGGACTGCTGTGAAGCAGAGGTTCTTAAAGGATAAGTTCGGTTTCTACAGCTTTCACATTGTTTATAGAATGAAATAGAACAATATATTCACCCAGAAGGCTTTCCTGATCCAAACAGTGCTTCGGGAGAAATTTAGATCCAAAAACGAGCGGCGGACATCCGTATATTGGTAGCACATGGGGTATGTATAGCGCCGCTCCTAAAACTGCATTAATCATCCAAAAACTCATTAGTTTCACCAATATTTCATCATGATCCGCTCACGCTACTCCTCCACGACAGTCCGGTGTCGCTCCACCCATGTTTTTGTGACTGTGCTGACCTCTGAACTGAAAACTTTGTTTACGGCTGCCGCACATGTGCAGTTCGACTCATTGTTTCAGGGGCGACCGCCGGCTACTCAACAACTTTCTTCTTCCAGTTTTGTGCAACATGGATGAGTATCTATCGGATGAAGATGTTGTGGAGGAGAACTTTGAATATGATGGGTGTCCTTACAGTTTCGAGCCAGAGTTTACAGATGAGAACACAGAGGCAAAGAGAAGAACAGCTGGCCAGAGAGCAGTCTTGAGTTCAGAGGTCAGCACAGTCACGAAAACATGTCTGGACACCGAACTGTCTTGGAGGAGTAGCGCGAGCAGACCATGATGAAATATTGGTGAAACTATAAACAATGTGAAAGCTGTAGAAACTGAACTTATCCTTTAACATGTTGTTGCAGCGCTAATTTCAAGGGGTAACAAATGAGCTTCTGTGAAAAAAAATGTGGTAAAAAGTCTAAAGTGCACAGATTTTATTTTAAGTCAACATAACAGGGAACCTGTCATGGACTTCTTATGACCTTGCCCTGATTAAAAAGCTCAGAAACTCTATTTGTTAAGGAACTTAAGAAAGCCAAACTCCCACACCAAGTTCTAATCAACTTACACAAAGAAGCGATTGAAAGCATCTTGACTGGAAACATCCCAGCATGGGACGTGCACGGCCCAGGACAGGAGGACTCTGCAAAGAGTGATTTAGGCCCAGTTTGCATGACATCAAAAACGTCCATAACAAGAGAGTTTCATCGTGTTTGCGCCCTCCGCTTACATGAGAACAGTACCCGGAGTACCTCAATCTGCAAGCTTTAGAAATCAGGGTCCACAGTGAAAAGTTTGAAAATCCATGTCCATTTAAACAGGAATCAGTGTTTTCAGCACTTTTACTCTTTCAGATAGATAAAGCATCCTGGAACAACAACAACCACTGCATTCCAAGAAAAGAGATGTGCTGCTTACTGTGCTCTTTTTGTTATCCAGACAGACCAGTGTTCATTTTGTTAAGTAATTATTTTCACCATTGTTTTTGTCAACAACCTTTTCTCCCCTGACAAAAACTAGACTATAACTAAAAAAACAAGTGTACATGGACAGAAACTAAAAGAAAATTAACCGACATTTTCATCAACAAATAAAAACTAGAATAAAATGCTTGACAGAGACCCAATCCAAACAGACCTAATTTGGTCATGTAGGAAGTAGGGACAAGTTAGGAATATATCCAATCACAGTTACTTCGGTTGTGTGGAAAGGTTGGATGAGTCAAGAGCCACATCCAATCACTGCCTTCGCTTCATGGTGGCGGGATCCAAGTGTAAACATGACTTCAGAAATTCAAGGAAACCTGATAAAATATCTTACAATTTACACTTAAACATTTTCGCTGACAAATTTTATTTGTCATTTCCTTGACTAAAATGTTGTGTAATTTTTATCAACTAAAACTAGACTAAAATTAAAACTATTTAAATGACTAAAGTATGACTACAACTAAAATATATATTTAGGCAAAAGACTATAACTAAATTAAAAAGTGCTGTCAAAAATAACACTGGTCCAGACAAGAGACTCCTCCTGCGCCTCTGTCAATTATTGTCTGACAAACTGTAAGGGGCTTGTTTGGGTACATTCTGATACCTTTTAGAGCAGTGATTCTCAACTCATGGGCCGTGACCCAAAAGTGGGTCGAGGACTCTTTTTCGGTGGGTCATGAGCCTTTGCCCAAGCAAAGAAAATGTTAGGAAAAAGTCCTGTGCTTTAAAATGAAAGGAGATTTTTGACGCACTGGAGTGCCATCTATTCACACTCTTTAACAGTAGATGGCGATATAGCTTCAAATGCTAATTGACACAATTCAATCCAAATGTGTTTCTTATCTGGATGGGAATTGATAAGATATTACCAATGCCAATGCTATTAACAATTCTGCTTATCGATCCAATTCTTTAACAATTCCCTTATTGATTCCTGCAGATTTTCTGTGTGGGCAAATGTTGGCTTGTAGATTTTCAGTGTCAACAATGTCAAACACACGTCACAGCATAGATAACGGCTTCTGCAAGATGCTGGAACCCTGCCAGTGGAAGGAATTGATAAGGGAATTGATTAGCAAAAAGACTCATGATATTGATTATTTGAGGAGCTGTTGACGGTTCTCAATTGGAATTGGTCTTGGTGTCCATCCCTAGCTTCTTCTATATTGAAGATATATGTACTCAGCTGAAGCTGCTTGTTTTTAATACCTTTTTAAAAGTCGTTGGACAATTTTACTTCATAATTGTCTATTATAGCTCTGTGGAGACTTGAGTATCTTAAGTGTTTTGTATCAACCTCATGATAACAGCTATTTAGAGCTGCTGATTGATTTTATTACTTCAGACCGACCCTGTCCCTTATATGTATTTGTTTTGTTTTGATTGAAATGCAGCTAATTGAGTGTAAAGGATATATTTCTCTAGCATCGCCGCAGGCATTTCATTTTGGTTCCTCACTCATATTTTTGAGTGTGCATACTGTGATATTCTAGAAGTTGAATATTCCCCTTGATTTAAGATGCAGCTCTAAATTTGAGGGAAGCGATGGAGGGTCCTGAAGCCAGACCATTTGAGAGCTACTGTTTTAGAGGTCCCTGAAATTTCTGGCAGCGCCCCTGAGCATATTGGCAAACTGACAAACACCCATCATTTGCATAAATGTGTGCATGTCTCCCCTGAGCTTCTCAAACATGATTGTGTCTTCCTGTCTCTAAGTGAAGCCCTGTGTTTTGTCCATCCATGAATCCAAGTGATTGAAATGATTCTAAATGAGGATAATAAGGGGGTGGTGGGGGGTCCTGGGGCTAAAACCAGTTAAGACCCACTGAATCATATCCAATAACCTGCTGTCCAATGTTATTCCACTATTGAGAAGCTTCAGGAGAACTAACAACATCCAGCATCACGTCCCTGTCCGGTCAGACACATGCTGAATGGACAAACAGGAGCAACATTAACAAACAACCCCAAAAGATGGGCTGCTGCACGAGCACGAGCGCTTAACCCTTTTATTAAAAATTAATGTCCATACCTTCAAACACAACAGGCGACCTCTCCGTGATTAAAAAAAGAAACTGCCACACATTCACATCCCAGCACAGTCCACACGTCCGTCCGTCCGTCTATCCGAGCCACCGAGCGACCGTCAGCCGCCTCGCGCCTGCTTTCTAATGAAGCTGCACGGGCGCAGAGCTGCAGTGGACCAAAATGTGGCTCCAGAATCCGAGCGGACTCCTCAAAGAAAGAAGGGACTCACCGCTGCGTGTGGCACCCAATCACGACGGCTTTGTTTATGTCATTCCTCCGCGGAGCAGCTGAGTGGAGTGGTGCGTCACCGACTTCCGCGTTAAGATGGACTGAGAAAGAAAAAAAAACGCCGAAGAGAAATAACGCATTTAAAGGACAGGCGGCGCACGCGGGCGCACTCAGGGCTGAGCACGAGGGGGCTAATGAGGAGGGCGATGATGAGGATTGGCCAGGATGTTGGGATTACAAAATGTGTTTGGAGGGGCACTTTCACAGATTTTTTAAAAATATATATTTTAGTGAATGTTTCACATTTTGGGAAAAAAAACAGATGTTTGAGTAAATGTATTCTATTGGATAAAATTGATGCCTGTGATTTTTTTTTTTTTTACAAAAACATCTTGCTAATAAATGATAAGTAAAATTGTTAAATATATAGTTCATAAACTAAAATACCGCACATTTACTACACTCCAAAATGCATTAAAAATTTTAATTGAAATAGTACAATGATCTATAAGGATGCTGTTTGTGTTAATACATAACTTAGGCTGTAAGCTGAAATACAGTAATGATAACTTAAATAAATATACAGTAGTAAGACTATTTTAAAAAAAATACAGTAATAATGCTGTAAATTTTAATTGGGTAATGCTGCTGTAAAGACAGTTTCAGTAACTTACTGACAATTAATTGATTAATAATTGTTTTGTAACAGTTTTTTCTTTGTCTACCATCTAATTTTTATGCTGTTGTGTTTATTGCTCATACAAATCCCAATTCAAATAATGCTTGGGCGTTTTGGTAAATACAAATAACAACTAGATAGCTTTATTATTGTTGCATGCCATGCATACAACAACATTTGTTTGAGCAGTCTCCATCAGTGTTGAACAAATGAAAGAAACATGAACACACATTTAGAAAAGAATACATCAAATAATAGTCAAATTATTTAATATTATATTTATAAATATATGAGGCAAATTTACCAGCAGGTATAAATAAAGGAAACTGAACATATTGCATTATTGCCCACAGTAGCGACTGAACAATTAAACAGAATACAGTGATTTTTAAGTCTTTGTTTACCTTTAGTCAACACAACATAGACAAAATATTTAATGTTCAAACTGATAAATGTCATTGCTTTTTTTTGTAAATATTCTGATTTTTAATTGGATGCCTGTAGCACATTACAAAAGAATGCACAGACAAGGAAAACAATAGACTGCTCTAAAACACCTGTGAACACACCACAGCGGAGCAGGTTAAACAGAAACAGGTGAGAGTCATGATTGGGTACAAAAGGAGCATCCCTGAAAGGCTCATTTGATCACACGAAGAAGGTTCAAAGTCCACTACTCTGCCAATAACTGCATCAGCAAAAAGTCCAGAACATTTCTAAACATACAATTGTAAATAACATAGAGATTTCATAATCTACAGTCCATAATATCATCAAAAGATTCAGAGAATCTGGAGAAATCTCTGCACGTAAGCAGCAAGGATGAAAATCAACATTAAATGCCTGTGACCTTCGATCCCACAGGCAGCACTGCATGAAACACAGACATCATTCTGTAAAGGATTTCACCACGTGGGCTCAGGAGCACTTCAGAAAAACATTTTCAGTTCAAAAAGTTCCTCACCAAATCCTCAAATAGGTTAAAACTCCACCATGAAAAGTAGAAGCCAAATATTAAAGCACACAAAAACACCACTGGCTTCTCTTGGGCCTGAGCTCATCTGAGATGGAAAAGTGGAAAAGTCTGCAGTGGTCTGATCCACACTGAGTCCATGTTTCAATTGTTTTAGAAAACGTGGATGTGGTGTCCTCCAGTGTGAAGAGGAAAAAAAACAGCCAGACTGTTTTCAGAAGAAAGTTCAGAGGCCTCTGTATAAGGGTGTGTTAGTGCCCATGCCATGGGTAACTTACACACATGTGAGAGCTCCATTAACCCTTTAACTCCCAGCTCAACTGTTTGGTAAAGGTAAGTTAATTCAGGAATACTTAATGTGTTAAAACATTTCATTGTTTTTTTTTTCTGTAAAAGTTTAAGAATACAAAACAACTACAAACAAACCAAAAGAACTGATATTTTCATTGTGTGGGATTTAAAGGTTTAAAAAGCTAAAAGCAATTATTATTACATCATTGTTATTTCAAATACTTAACCATTTACTGCTATGATATATATAAAGTATAGATAGATAGATAGATAGATAGATAGATAGATAGATAGATAGATAGATAGATAGATAGATAGATAGATAGATAGATAGATAGATAGATAGATAGATAGATGGACTGTTAATCATCAAAACCTTTTTTATGTTTGTCAAACTCAATATAATTTATTTTAAGTTGTTTTAATTTCTTTATTAACAAACATTTCTGCCTGTTCTAATTGATTTTGCCCCAAATATTTGCATATTTTTATGTCATCATGTAATCAACTGTTGACTTTTTAAACATTTACATCATACACCAAGAAAATATCTGTTTTTTGTTTGTTTGTAGTTTTCTCTCTTCCCTGAAATGTTAACAAACAAGTTAAAGGTTTTGTTTTTTTAACATTAATTATCCCTGAATTTATTGATGACCTCTGCCAAACAGTTGAGTTGGTAGTTAAATGGTTAATGCTGATACAGACTTTGGAGCAACATATGCTGCCATCCAGGCATAGTATTTTTTTCAAGAACGTCCCTGTTTATGTCAGCAAGACACTGACAGACACATTCTGCAGGTTTTACAACGGTGTGGCCTCGTAGGAGAAAAATGCAGGTACGAGACTGACCTGCCTGCACTCCAGACCTGTCTCCCACTAAAAATGTTTGGCAAATAATGAAGTGCAAATACAACAATGGAGACCCCAGACTGTTGAACAACTGAAGTCAGACATCAAGCAAGAATGGGAAAGAATATTCCACCTTCAAGAGCTGGAATCCTCAGTTCCCAAACACTTCTTAAGTTTTGTTAAAGCAAAGGTGATGTAACAGGTAAATGTGCCCTGTCTCAGATGTTTTGAACATTTTACAGAAGCCAAAGGGAAACAAAAGCATTTAAGTCAGTGTTAAATGGCTTGTCTTTGCAATGATTTCAATTAAGATTTGTAAATCACTATATTTTGTTTTTATTTAGACTACACAATGTCCTAACTTCACTGTAATTGTGGTTTGTAGAAATGTCTTAAAGAGGACATATCATGCTTGTTTCTCCTTTTCACTATGCCAGACTAGGATGCCTGTAAAGCATTTCTGCCCTCAGTACGAGTCACTTAGGTCCTTCATTGCCCCACAATAGCGTTCTCAAAATCCTCATTTTAGGCCATTATGAAGCGCTTGCTGAAACGCTTGGTCTCAAGGCTGACCTAAAGTTACCTCGCAATGTCACAGCCCTTTGTGCTCAGATTGGTCAGTTATATCGGAGGTAGAGCCAGCCTGTCCTCCTTCTTCTACTGTATTTTCCGACAGGCTCAAAGCAGTGGCCGCGTATTGAGTCCCTCTGCAGGCCAGAGCTGGTAATGAGGGAGTGTGAGCGAGGGAGCTTTATACCCCAGCTGCTGGATGTGTTCCTCAGTGACGGTTTGGGGCTGACGGACATCACAGAGGAGGAAGTGTTTTATCAGATTACTCCAATAAAAAAAAGGTACCTCGTGTCGTCATGACGTTTGAAATCTCGCGGACATCTCGCAATGACCTATTTTCAGAGGCATCAAATCTCGTTCTAGGATATCAGAAAAAATACAATATCTCATTTTTTGAAAATTAAGGGGGTGTAAGGTCTTGTTTTCAAATTTATTGTATTATATGTAAGTATTAAATCATGCATCAGCATGATATGTCTCTTTCAAGCATAGACGATTTTATACCCTTTAAAGGAGGGCTGAAGCACCCAAAACTTCAAAATAAAAAGGTATAGCCAGTGACCCACTAGATTTAATTTCATGTGGCAAAAAAATGCTAAGGTCTTAGTTTGATTTTTTTTTGCAGGCAAAACACAAAATTCTGACCTATAATTCCACATCAGAACACAAAGTTAAATCACTCCTGGCAGAAAAAAACAGTGGTTTTTAATGCATAAGCTGAGATAGTTTTGTGAGTAATAATGGGTTTCCAGGCCCTGAAATAATAACAGTTAAAAACAACTATACCAACTAGTTAATTTGGGGAATTTTAATTTTCATGTCATTATCCAGGTCTCTCATTGTGATTTTTATGTTCATTAAGTGGCCAGTTTGAGAGAATTGAACATGTTTGAGGAAGGTTTTATTGTCAGATTAGCCCCCTTAAGAGTCAGATCCTAAAATCTCCCTTGGTCTTAAGTCATTTGATTTGATGGACATGACCTCTTGGAGATTACATAATATTCTCCAGAGAAAAAAAATCAGCAGCGCCTCCGTCTGTCTGACCGTAGTAAGATATTCTGGTATATTCGTCATCATTCACACCATGAATGGTCTGCAGTGTATGAAGGAGGACTCTGACTGGAGTGAAGCACATAATCGACTGTAACTCCACACCATAACTCACAGAGCAGTACGTAAAGGGAGAGGCTCTCTTATTAAAAGAGGGAATGTATCCTCTGTTGACTCAAAGCCTCGGCTCTGTCTCCGTGAAACCTGTCATTGTGTTTAGGCTTATTACTGATTCACAGCCCGCCACCCCGTCCTTGGGGTGGGACAACGGAGCCTCTGTGCTCCGTCTGGACAAAGTGGGCACCTCAGAAGTGAGTCTGCCAAATTGTCATGCATGTGTCTCTGCGTCAGAGAGATACAGGCAGACTTTTGGCGTGGTGTGGAGGGATTAGGATGCAGCTATTTTGTGTTTTAAATAGGAGAGGGGGAGAGAAACAAAGCTGTCGTGTTGATGATAAAACAGCTAATACACCACATTTACAGGCTCTGTAAACCCAAATACTGGATGTTTATGATGCTATTAACACAAGGAGGGCCATGATGGTCATTTTTACCTTATTTTTACCTTAAAATTACTATTCTGCATTGGAAATGACAAACTGCTGATTCATGATTTTTCCACAAATTTTTGTATATTTTAATGTTGTAGTACTTTTCCTGTGTTCTTGTATTTACACCTGCTGCATGTAAGTGCAGAGGACAGTGTTTTATGAGGGGCCGACAGGGACATTATTCAAGATTACTATTCACACGCACATATGAAACTAAACATGTTCACACATTATAGTAAAAACCTCACACGCTTACAACTGAAATGCTCTCACACACACTACTGAAATGTTGTGCTCTCATACACACTAGTGAAACACTCTCACTCACAATAGTGAAATGCTCTCACACACACGACTGAAATGCTCTCATATACACTACTAAAATGTTATGCTCTCATACACAGTACTGAAATGCTCTCATACACACTAGTGAAATGCTCTCATACACACTAGTGAAACGCTCTCACACACACGACTGAAATGCTCTCATATATACTACTAAAATGTTATGCTCTCATACACAGTACTGAAATGCTCTCACACACACTACTGAAATGCTCTCATACACACTAGTGAAAGCTCGCATACACACTACTGAAATGCTCTCGTACTAACTAGTGAAACGCTCTCATACACACTAGTGAAACGCTCTCATATACACTACTGAAACGCTCTCATACACACTAGTGAAACGCTCTCATATACACTACTGAAACGCTCTCATACACACTAGTGAAACGCTCTCATATACACTACTGAAACGCTCTCATACACACTAGTGAAACGCTCTCATATACACTACTGAAACGCTCTCATACACACTAGTGAAACGCTCTCATATACACTACTGAAACGCTCTCATATACACTACTGAAATGCTCTTATATATACTACTGAAACGCTCTCATATACACTACTGAAATGCTCTTATATATACTACTGAAACGCTCTCATATACACTACTGAAACGCTCTCATATACACTACTGAAACGCTCTCATATATACTACTGAAACGCTCTCATATACACTACTGAAATGCTCTTATATATACTACTGAAACGCTCTCATATACACTAGTGAAGGAAGTTGTTGGGAAAGGGGAAAGGAAGTGAATTGTTAAATTCACCTTTTGCTTTCGTACATTTTCAACAAACAAAAAAAAAATTGACTTTCACTCCAGCCTGAAATGGTTAGATCTCAAAGTTGTGGGTCAGGGATCAGGGCTTATGAACATTCTTTATTTGTGAGCGTGATCTCAGGAACAAATGGTCTCAAGAAGAACTTGCACAAAGTTCCATGGTGATGCAGTAAGAAATTGATAGATCAGAGGTCAATGGCAAAGCTAAAGGAACCTGGCTGTCATATTATGCTCGTGAATCAGATTTTTTTTCAGGAAACTTTTTAGGAACTTTTGTCACACTTCCCCGAACTTTTTTCTCTGACTAAAAGATAAAGAGTGATGAATTGTGGAGGCCATCCATCAAAGGCCATCAGGTGTCAAACATTGTGCTGGGACAAGGTCAAACATACTGAATGTATTGTTTGGACAAAATATCTCCAGAAGTCTGCCTGTAAAATTTCCAGAAAAAACACCACATTCCTTAAGCCCATCCTGACAAACCACTGAATTGTATGCTTTGCAGAGGCATTAAACCTTCAGTAGTTCTGGCCTATTAACATTTATTCTTCTGATTTTTTATTTTTTTTAAAGAGACTGTGAGGAGTTTCTAAGTAATTACAAAAAAGTCACACTTGTAGATATATGCCTGATCAAAATACACACTTTAAGATGAGTTTTATAGCATCAAATTAGGTTATCTATAAATGCTATTCCTTAGCCTTCTGGTCGGGTCGGACAGGGCTGGACTGGCCTGGATACTCAACTTCGGGAACAAGACAATTAAAACTAAAGCATATTTATATTATTCGGGGCTGCACGGGGCTGTAAGAAGCGATATATAGTCGGCTACAAAACTACAATACTAAGTTTTCCAAAAATTGCTTGTTGTCACACATCAAAAACTACCGAAACGTAGCTAGAAAGAGATACATTACCTCGTCGCTTTGCATCCTGTAAGTTGTTGAAAAAAGAAGCTGTAAATCAATACAGAGTTCTGAGGAAGGTCTGAGCTGCATTTATTATAGCATCACAACAAACACACGCTTTAGCTTGGGTCTTTTGGTGCGTTTCAGTTGTAGTCAGAAGTAGGAATTTCCGGGTTCTGAGTAGGAAACTACAACTGGAACGTCCCCCGAAGTCGGAATTTCCGACTGAGAACTCGGTGAAACTTCGCCACCCCCGAGTTGACAATCGAAGATGGATGCCCCCAGTGTGAACAGTTATTTAGCTCCTGTAATAATCCATTTATTTGCACTTCTGACTGGGGTGTGTCGCTCTAGATCAGCTGTATACATAGTATTGTTAGACTTATATTTACAAAAATGCTGCCATAGTGATAATCACATTCTTCATGTGATATTTGTGAACAACAACGCAGGGCGTGCTAACAGCAGCTAACAATAGCCTGGTAGATCGGCATGTTTTTTTCCGACTTCAACTGGAACGCCGATAAGTCGGAGATGATGTCACTCCCAGTTCCGAGGTTACTGGAACGCAGCATTATGACAGTCGCCGCGTGTGCTCATGGGTAGCAGAGTCTTAATGTCGCCGGTAATAGATTCTCCTCATAGCACCTTTAATGTAGTAAATATAGTGAAGGTACAGCAGTAAGGGAGCACAAACCCGACCAAGGCCTTTTTGACATGTTAAACAATGACAATGTTAAAAGAAAAAAAAGGGGAAAAAGTCCTGGGGTGCTGGTTTGGCGGTGTAGTTAGCAACCATGCACGTCCCATGTACATACTTCTGACGGTTCGGGTTCGAATCCAGCCTGTTACCAATTTGCAGAGTGTCTTCCCCTGTCCTCTCACCCCTTTCACAAGCCTATCAACTGTCTCTCTCCTATTAATAAAGGCACAAAATGCCCAAAAAACACGTGAAAAAAAAATCCCTTTCTCATCCTGATGTGGATCACCACCAAAATTGGAAAACTTCTTTCTCATGCCATGACCAGCATTCCCTAGAAAATCTATATCTAGCTTTTCCAGTTAATCTATCAACAAAGTAACAAAAGCCGGCCAAAGCAGACCCTCATTTGGGACGGTAATAATGTCCTTTTATGGAGTATTTATGATCGGAAATAACAGATTCTTAAATAAAGCTTTCAGAATGAATACACTGCCTTTCCCTTTATTTGTTAAAGCAGCCTCACAGATAAACACACTAGATTTAAAGTGAGTTTGACTGATGTAAACAACCGTCCGTAAAAGCAAACAAACATTCAAATTTCCACTGTGTGTCTATCTGTGAGGCTTTCTCTTACACAAGAGAAGGAGGTTAACACGGCCAAGTCCCCGGAGGTTAACAAGACTGGATTCTTAAGTGAGAGGCGGTGAAAAAGGTGCAGAGGGTAAAAAGAAAAGGCGTGTAGGGTGATAGACAAACAGAGAGCAGGCAGACAGGTAAATAAGAGGTGTTCGTCCCTTGAGGTCAATGGGCCTGTCAGCAGATAGAAATGAAAGTAAAGCTGGGTGGAAAGGTACTTTTTTCCCCCTTGGT
Organism: Scarus forsteni; assembly: GCA_036419115.1. NCBI lineage: Eukaryota > Metazoa > Chordata > Actinopteri > Labriformes > Labridae > Scarus > Scarus forsteni. The sequence goes on along the minus strand of JAZDUH010000327.1, from coordinate 26,546,959 downwards.
GTATGGCCTTTCTGCTGTCTTAGCTGGTCCATGAACCTGCCAGACTGGTATAATTTCATTGTCTCAAATGTTGATGCCTGCAGCTCTGTGGACATGTGAGCCAGAACAGTAAACATTCATTATACACAGCACTTCAAGCTCTGATATGATTCATAACAGGCTGTATTTTTGATTAATGCTGACAATGCAGGTGCTGCTGACATTAATATACACAACAAAAGACGCTTCATAAGAAATAATCCTGGGGTATAACCTGCCACATCACCCCTGTAACTTTTGTAATAGTTACTTCCTCCCAAGGAGTTTATGTTTTGTTTTTTTTTGGTGTTTATGTTGTTTGTTTGTTAGCAAGACCACACTTTGTATTCTGTTGTTTCAATCTTATTTATGATTTTATTTAAAATTTTTCTTTTTTCCTTATTAAAGCCAATAACCACATCTTGAAATATGGGAACATTCTGTTGTGGGGTACAATTTGTGTCCATCTGTGCACGTACATGATTGTCACTCCTTATTATTCTTTTCTTTTCCATATAAGCCACGATGACAAACAGTCAACTTCCAAACCAGCAAATATGGGTCTCCCCGATCCTGTAGCCCCATGCATGTGACTGTCTTTGTATGTTCTAGGACAGGTTGTACTGTGAAGAAAAATTTTGTTGCTCTGTACTTGTGACATGTACAATGACAATGAAGTAACTGATTGATTGATTGATTGATTGCTATACCACTGGTACCTGATTATTTAAAATGTCTTCAAACACCTTTTGTACTTATAAACATGTGTTGTTCTGTTTTGTATTGTGATCAAAAAGACAATAAAAAAGTTATTAAAAAATGCAAATAAAACTGCACAGATTTTGCAGAAAGTTTCAGTAGATGTTGTTAATGGTCCAACATAATGGTTGGAGGTGGTATTGAAATTTGTCCGGATGCAAAAAAAATTCTATATGTTAACACTGAGCAGAATTTTGGGGTCCATGTCTCTACCTTCAAGACATACATCATATGGATCGGATCCAGACTGACGTCACAAAAAACATTGAACTTTATAATGAAATCCCACTGACAACATTCAATAATCTATATAAAATTAAAATATCAGGAGATGTTCTCAAAACTTGTGTTCGTATAGGATAATAACCTCCATGTACGTACTGAGTCTGGTCTGGATTCTGGCCCTATAGTAACTTTAACAGGTTTGTGGAAAAGCCACTCCTGAACTGAGCTGCATGATAAAGGTCTCTGAGTGCTTTTCTAGTTATTCATTGCAACTGTTTAACATGTTGTTTCAATATGATTCAATAAGGCTGATGGTTTAACTTTTTAAGAAATGAATCCCAATGTTACTATTCTTTTACAAATGTTGATTCAACTCAACTCGACTCATCTTTATTTATAAAGCACTTCAAAAACAACCACAGCTGAAACAAAATGCTGTACACAAATAGAAAAAAACAAAACAGACAGAAATTAATTTAAAACAATGGATAAAATAAAGCAGATATAAATACTAAGACAATTGTTTCCATGTTTTTAAAAACTAATTTAAAAACAGCAGAAACAATAAGTAAAAACAAACCATAAAACACTAAAACAGGAGCCGAGTCTCATGCAGGGTCGAAAGCCAAGGAATAAAAATGGGTTTTAAGACAAGTTTTAAAAATGGATAGTGAGGAGCTTTGTCTGATGTGGACGGGAAGCTCGTTCCACAATTTGGGGGCTGCCACAGAAAAAGCTCCATCCCCTCTGAGCTTCTGTTTGGACCTCAGTACCTCCAGGAGCAGCTGATCAGCTGACCTGATGCACCGAGCAGGAGTGTAGGGGTGAAGAAGCTCAGAGAGGTAAGACGGGGCCAGACCATGTAAAGATTTAAAAACAAATAAAAGAATCTTAAAATAAACTCTAAAATGCACGGCAGTCAGTGCAGGGAGGCCAGGATGGGAGTAATGTGCTCCTTCTTACGTGCTCCAGTTAAGAGGCGGGCGGCAGTATTTTGCACCAACTGGAGGCGTGCGAGGGAGGACTGGCTGACGCCAAAATAAATTGCGTTACAGTAATCCAGCCGAGATGTAATAAAGGCATGGATTACTGTTTCAAAGTGCTGTTGTGCAAAGAAGGGCTTCACTTTAGCTAGCTGCCTAATATGGTAAAAGCTGGACTTTACAACAGAGCTAATTTACTTTTACAATTTAAAATCACTGTCCATCATAAAACCCAAGTTTGAGACTGTTGTCTTAAAATAAATAGCCAAAGGACCCAAGTCTAAAGGAGGGGATTCACAAGGGCCACTGGGACCAAATACCATCACTTCTGTTTTTTTCTCATTAAAGTTTAAAAAGTTCAAAGTCATCCAGGCTTTGATGTCTTCGAGACATGCAAGAAGTGGTGTGAGGGTGAAAGCACCAATCTTCTTCAGTGGCACATACATCTGGCTATCGTCAGCATAGCAATGAAAGGAGATGCCATGCTTTCTCAGGATGGAGCCCAGAGGCAGTAAATACAATGAAAACAGCAGGGGCCCCAAAATCGACCCTTGTGGAACCCCATACAGCAGTGGAGCAGAGCTGGACTCTGAATCTCCAAGGCTCACACTCATCGTTCTGTCTGCAAGATATGACCTCAACCACTCCAATGCAGTACCACAAATACCTATGAGGCTATGTAGCCGAGCCACTAAGGTATCGTGGTCCACAGTGTCAAAGGCTGAGGACAGATCCAACAGAACCAGAACTACGTGATCTCCAGCATCATTTGCCAGGAGGATATCGTTAAAAACTCTTAATAAGGCTGACTCTGTGCTGTGGAGTGTCAGATCATCTTTCCTAAGGCTGTGTGCTTTGTATAATAGCGTCATGCTCTGATAATTTTCCCTTATTTATAAGTCTTTTATGCAGATTGTGCAGAATGTGTGTGTGCAGTAGATGTTGCACAACAAAGTTATGTTTCCTAAGTTTAGAGGAGCCATTATGTCACAAAACCTCCATGTCAGCTTCCACTGTGGAGAGCATTTAAACTCACTGATTAAAAATGTGACCTGCCACCTGCTTCAAGCATTTGAGGCTGCTGTAGCACCGAGTCATCTGTGCAGCTCCTTCACCTTACCTTTTACGTATATTGTTGGGTTGTGGGTTCCTTTGCACCTATTGTATATGCTGTATATTTTGGATATCTTTGATACATACTAAAATCAATTTTGCATGATTTTCTACCTGTTTTTATATTTCATTTTATTCCTTCTGACCCTTTATTTTTATTCTAAATTTACTAAGTCAAATTCCTTGTATGTGCAAATGTACATGACAGTAAATCAAAATTCTGATTCTGATAGAGTACATACAGCACTTCATTGCATCTCATTACCTTGAAGATTCAAAATCAAGGCAACTGGACTGTGTTGGTAATGGCCCAACATTTGATGCATCAAGTCAACATAGCCACAATCTATCCCGCTTTCCCTTTCATGGTTGTGGGGGGCTGAAGCCTATCCCAGCTGACTCTGGGTGAGAGGAGGGGGACAAACTGAACCCATCGCTAGCTGATCACGGGGCCACATAAAGGGACAGACAACCATTCACTCTCACTCCTAAGGCCAATTAAAGGATAAGTTCAGTTTCTACAGCTTTCACATTGTTTATAGAATGAAGTAGAACAATATCCTCACCCAGAAGGCTTTCCTGATCCAAACAGTGTTTCGGGAGATATTTAGATCCAAAATCGAGCGGCGGACATCCGTATAATGGTAGCACACGGGGCATGTATAGCGCCGCTCCTAAAACTGCATTAATCATCCAAAAACTCATTAGTTTCACCAATATTTCATCATGATCCGCTGGCGCTACTCTTCCACGACAGCCCGGGGTCACTCCACCCATGTTTTCGTGACTGTGCTGACCTCTGAACTGGAAACTTTCTTCACGGCTGTCGCGCATGCGCAGTACGGCTTCCTCCTTACGATGAGCTCCTCATCTGTAAACTCTGGCTCGAAACTGTAAGGACACCCATCATATTCAAAGTTCTCCTCCACAACATCTTCATCTGATAGATATTCGTCCATTTTGGACAAAACTGGAAGAAGAAAGTTGTTGAGTAGTCGGCGGTAGCCCCTGAAACAATGAGCCGTACTGTGCATGCGCGGCAGTCGTGAAGAAAGTTTCCAGTTCAGAGGTCAGCACAGTCACGAAAACATGGGTGGAGTGACCCCGGACTGTCTTGGAGGAGTAGCGTGAGCGGACCATGATGAAATATTGGTGAAACTAATGAGTTTTTGGACGATTAATGCAGTTTTAGGAGTGGCGCTATGCATGCCCTATGTGCTACCATTATACGGATGTCCGCCGCTCGTTTTTGGATCTAAATATCTCCCGAAGCACTGTTTGGATCAGGAAAGCCTCCTGGGTGAGTATATTGTTCTACTTCCTTCTATAAACAATGTGAAAGCTGTAGAAACCGCACTTATCCTTTAAGTGTCCCTAATGAGCATGTTTTTGGTCTGCGGGAGGAAGCTGGAGTGCCCTGAGAAAACCCACACATGTACGGGGCCAAGTAATCAAACCAGGGACCTTCTTCTTGTGAGGCATGTGCACTATCTGTTTCTATCGCCACTTTATCAAGTCACAACCTATTTCAGCTGAAGCTTGAACAGATCCTGTTCTTCAAACCTGTTGAAAGAGTATCTTTGATTATGAGGATCTGCATGCAGAAACATTCAAACTGGGAGACATGTTGAATCGGTTTGTCACTTTTAATGGTTAGTTTAACCTTGTGATCAGTGTAATTCATTGCTTATTTAATGAAGAGTAATGTTGATTACAGCTCTACAATCTGTGCCTAATGACTGGATATGTTTCCTCTTAATTCAGTGTTTGGTTTTTTAAGAGTAAAATAAAAAGAGGAGCCATGATGTTTCCAAATTCGCTGCACATCCCAGCAGGCCGTGATAAATTACTATTAAATGGGCAATCAGTATCCTGCAGTGCATTTAAAAATCCATGCCAGGCTGCTACACATTTTGCATTCAAACACCACTGCCGGCATTGTTGAGCTGAATTTCTTCTTCCTCTAAAAGCCAGTTTTGAAAACAGGGAAAAGAAGAATTGTTATTTGGTCCGTGCAAAATATAGTCTTGCAGCAGTTGGCAGAGCTGCAAAAAGCAAAGAGAACAGTCCTGACACAGAAAATAGACATTTGGTTTGTTCTGCTTGTGTGAGAGACGGCAGAGAAACAACAGAAAGCTTTTCCACTGTAGAAATGCCTCTAAGAAACCATATTAGATGCCAAAAAAGTACACTGTGTTACAAAAATAAAAACAACCAACTTCAAGGGGGGGCAGAGAAAGACATTTAGATTTGCACTTACCATGTAAAAGTTGAGTGAAGTGACTCGCAGGATGGTTTTTGGATGGTTGAATTTGATGCAACTGAGGCAAAGACACTCAGGCTCAGATGAGAACAGGACACCCAATTTATAAAGACTTTTTCTAAACTCAGGTTTTCTAACATCAGTTAACAAAGCCAAGATTTTGAGAGATGTCACTCCACAAAAATCCTCCAGAAGCACGCAGAGTTCCATCTGTTATCACACAGAGTCCTGATGTTGTTATTAGTGGTCTGGCCGGGATTAGCACGACCGGCACAAACAGACACCATGCCAGGTCCTGAGTATCCCCAGAGTTCTGGTTTCTGGTTCAGATTGTTATGATGATGTTGTTTTTAAGGCTGTGGATGCCAAAGTTGTGCGCATATAAATAATATCTCCACCCTGTCCCACTTTAATAGCAAGTTTGAATAAAAGAAGTCAAGTTTGGTACATAAACCTGATCTTGTTTGCATCCATTAGGACAACCAACATGTGGGGGCTTGTTTGGGAAGACCCCCTTTAAACTGAAGTCAGAATGGAAACTGCAGATATATTGTCAGAGGAAAAAGACTGAAATAGAATAGAAAATAACAGACTGAATAAGTTTACCCCACAAGATACAAACCCAGTTCCAATAGTTAGGATGTTGTGTAATACATAACGAAAAACAGAAGACAGTGATTTGCAAATCCCCTATGATCGAAATTCAAATGATTATCCAACAAAGACAAGATATTTTGTGTTCAAGCTGAAAAACGTAATTGTTTTCTTGGAAATATTCTCTCATTTTTAATTGATGCCTGCAACACATTGCGAAAAAGATGGTAAGCATTAACAACTGACTGAGAAAGTTGAAAGCTCAAACATAAGTGGAGCATTTCACACGTATCATGGCCTGCTGGGATGTGGAGTGAATTTGGAAACATCGTTGCTCCTCTTTCATTTTACTCTTAAAAACACACATAAACAGGTTGGAATCAGGTGAGTGTCCTTGTTTGGTATAAAAGGAGCATCACAAAAGTCTCAGATACTCCCAAGCAATGATGGAGCAAATTTAACCACCTCATGAACAACAGTGTGAGCAAATAGTCCAACACTTAAAGAACACGTTCGATGAGAAATGGCAAGGAATTCTGAGATTTCATCACCATCATCTGTACAAGATATCATCAAAAGGTTCAGAGAATCTGCAGGAATCTCTGCACATAAACCAACACTGAATGCCTGTGACCTTTGATCCCTTAGGTGCATTTAAAAATCTACATCATATTGTAAAGGATATCAGCGCATGGGCTCTGGAACACTTTGGAAAACCATTGCCAGGTAAGACAGTTTGTTGCTGTAAGTACAAATTAATGGAAAACTCTACCATGAAAGCCCAAACCAAATATCAGAACACAGAAACGCCACCGGCCTCTTTGGGTCCGAGCTCATCTGAGATGGACTGACACAAGTTGGAGGAGTCTGCTGTGGTCTGATGAATCCATATATCAAATAGTTTTAGGAAGTCATGGATGTGGTATTCTCCAGGCTAAAGAGGAAAAAGACCAGCGAGACCGTCATCAGAGTAAAGTTTAAATGCATCTGTAATGGTATTGGGGTGTGTTAGTGTTAGTATCGCTAAAATCAGGCCTGTCCTGTCCCAGAGCGATGCTGAAAAGTTAGTCCATGCTTTTGTTACCTCTAGACTGGACTATTGTAATTCTCTGCTTTCAGGCTGTCCCAGCAAGTCACTTAAGACGCTTCAGCTGGTCCAAAATGCTGCAGCACGTGTACTGACTAGAACTAGGAGCAGAGACCACATTACTCCTGTATTAGCTTCTCTGCATTGGCTTTCCATTAAATATAGAATAGAATTCAAGATTCTGCACCTATAAAGCTCTCAGTGGACAGGCACCCGTCTATCTTAAAGAGCTTGTCGTGCCGTACAACCCCTCTAGAACATTACGCTCCCAAAATGCTGGCCTACTTGTGGTACCATCAATCGCCAAAAGTAGTATGGGAGGTAGAGCCTTCAGTTATCAGGCTCCACTTCTCTGGAACAATTTACCGACCACAGTTCGGGAGTCTGACACTCTCTCTACCTTTAAGGTTAGACTTAAAACATTCCTCTTTGATAAAGCTTTTAGTTAGGGACCAGCTTATAGTTTATAGTTTATAAATTAGTTCATAAATTAGACTCATAGTTTAGATGCAATAGGCCTAGACTGCCGGGGGGGGGGGGGTCTGGCACAATGGGACAATGGGCTCTATCACTCTCTCACTCTCTCAGCATCTGCTTTTCCCCCTTTTGTTTGCTCCTGTACTCGTCTCTGGCCCTTGTCTTGTAGGTGGCCTGGGATCCTTGGTGGAGACTGCCTGCTGCTGTGGAGTCATGAAGCCTCAAAACTACAATTATAAACATGACACATAGTTGGCCATTTTATTAGGAACACTCCATTCCCATTATCATTATAGCTGTTCCTGTAGATATCAGCATGATCTCCATATAAATGATCGATACATCTACAGTATCTATTTTTAATTACCACATAGGCATTAGGTCCCTCTTGAAAATGGGATGTCACATCTCAAGAGGCCTTTAACACATTTATACTTAACGGAGACAAATATGGTTGGGATGCACTTGTGGTCTGGGCACCCATGAGTTCGTCACTACCATAAATTCTTATTTTCAGTAAGAATATCATTGCTTATACTTCTATAAAATGATCACCACAACCATTCAGACATGAGGACCCTCCTGAAAATGAGATGTAGCATCTCAAGAGGCTAACCTCTAAAAAATCAGACGACAGGTCTATGGTTCATGGACCTGTCCCTAACTTTAGTTCTTACTTTAGTCCACTTGTCTCCTCTTACCTCCCTTCCTTTGCCCTCACACCCAACACAGCATCGTGTGGATTTGCTGTTCATCATGAGACTGGGATCCACATTCAAGATTTCCTGCTGCTTAAAGGTGCTATGAGGAGAATTTATCACCGACTTATCGGCGTTCCAGTTGAAGTCAGAAAAAAGCGTGACAATCTACCAGGCTATTGTTAGCTGTTGTTAGCACGCCCTGCGTTGTTGTATGAAGAATATGAAGAATGTGATTATCACTATGGCAGCATTTTTGTAAATATAAATCTAACAATACTATGTATACAGCTGATCTAGAGCGACACACCCCAGTCAGAAGTGCAAATAAATGGATTATTACAGGAGCTAAATAACTGTTCACACTGGGGGCATCCATCTTTGATTGACACCTCGGGGTGGCGAGGTTTCACCGAGTTCCCAGTAGGAAATTCCGACTTCGGGGGACGTTCCAGTTGTAGTTTCCCACTCGGAGCTCAAAATTCCTACTTCTGACTACAACTTGAACGCACCGGAGAAGCCAAATGTGTTTGTTTGTTGTGGTAAATGCAGCATGGATCTTTGTCGGAACTCTGCATTGCTTTACAAGTTCTTTATCAACAACTTACAGGATGCAAAGCCACGAGGTAATGTATCTGTTTCTAGTTACGTAGCGGTAGTTTTTGATGTGTGACGACAAGCAATGCGGGGAAAAGTTATTATCGTAGTTGTAGACGGCAATATATCGCTACTTACAGCCCGGCGCTCTCAGACGTGTAATATAAATAATAAAATAATACAAATTTGCTCTAGTTTTAATTGTCTTGTTTCTGAAGTTGAGTATCCAGGCCAGTCCAGCCCTGTACAACCTGACCAGGAGGCTAAAGAATAGCATTTATAGATAACCTATTTAGATGCTATAAAACTCATCTTAAAGTGTGTATTTCGATCAGGCATACATCTAAAAGTGAGACTTTTTTGTAATTACTTAAAAACTCCTCACAGTCTCTTTAACAGAAGGTTTTTTCTTGCCGCCATGATGGAGGGATACATGATTGGCTATTTGGATTCATGTTGGGTGTTGGATGTATATATTTGTATATATATGTATATGTGTATCTTTATATGTATATATGTATCTATGCATATATGTGTTTCCATAAAATGAAGAGCTTTATGCTCTATTGTAAAGTGTCTTGAGATAACACTTGTTATGAATTGGCGCTGTACAAATAAAGATTGATTGATTGATTGATTGATTAGTGCCCCTGCCATGGGTAACTTGCCTATCTGTGGTGGCACTGTTATGCTGAAAGGTGCATCCAGGCTTTGGAGCAACATATGCTGCCATCCAAGCGCCATCTTTTTCAGGGAAATCCCTCCTTGTTTCATAAAGATGATGTAAAAAGTAGGGCTGGGTTAAAAAAATAAGCTTTAATCGATTTAAATTGATATTCCTTTAACTGGTTCATAATCGATCCATAAAATCCAAAGATCGATCTTTTAACTTGGATAGTTTTTTCTTCTTTGGATGTGCAGAGAAGCAGCCTGTGGTATCAACCCTGCGAGTCTCGTGTGATCAGCGTTTAGCGCTGCTTTCCACTGAACAAGATCTCATGAGATGTTACTGCAAACAAACATGGTGGGAGCACTATATGGGCATCACTGGCAAGTTTAAAAGCTGATATTTGGACATACAGTATTTTAGATTTAACAAGTATAAAGGAAAATACGAGTTGAACAAAAAACAAGTAATATGCAGAATATGCATTAATGTATATCATTAAAATATGATTAATGTAACAGCTTTGGGTTTAGTTCTTCATGTTAAAACAATTTTTAATGATGTACCAGATCAAAAGGTAACTTTTTAAATTTACAGCACTATTTTAACTAAGATATCTCAGACTGAATAAATATCGAATTGAATCGTGAATCGAATCGATTTGAGACCTTGTAATATTTAATCAAATTGATCCAGAAAATCTGAATCAATACCCAGCCCTAGTAAAAAGAGTGCAGGTATGAGACCAACCAGTCTGCAGTCCAGCCCTGTCTGCTATTGAAAATGTGCGGAGCATTATGAACCGCAAATATGAGAACAGAGACCCCAGACTGTTGTGCAACTTAAGTTTTACAACAAGCAAGAATGGGAAAGAATGCAACATACAAAGCATCAACAAATGCTTGTTAATGTTGTTAAAAGGAAAGGTGATATAAAGGTGTGGTAACATGCCCCTGTCCCAGCTTTTTTGGAACATGTTGAAGGCATCAAATTCAAATTGAGTGAATATCTGCAGATTAAATTTATCAGTTTGAATATTAATTATGTTTTCTTTGTTGTGTGTTTAATTAAAACTGGCTGACAAGGGTTTTTCAAATCATTTCATTCTGTCTTAATTTTGATTTTACACAATGTCCAAACTTGATTGGAATTCCATAATCATCACTTTAGGAAGGTTAAGATGAAATTTAGGGGGGATCTCAGCCTGCTTAAAAAGAACCTAACAATGCCAATGCTCACTGGAGTTATCCAATAAAAGTGCCACATACCAGGTACAAAACTGGAGGTGTAAAAAAGTGACACTTTTTCAGCTGAAAGTGTGAGACCTCACGGGGTCTCAGTCAGCGAGTGAGTCCCCGTTTGTCATTCTTTGGTTAACCAGCTGCTGGTTACTCATTCATCACATTACAAACATTACACTGTGACGGTCGTTAATCATGATAAACTTCATTTTAAATCACACAGTTGAAATGCTGATACTTAGCCAGTGCTTCATGTCTACCACCTCATCTTATGTTCTCATTAATTTTGATGAACACTTAGTACAAATTATGGCTGATGGCAGACATTAATTTTGTAAGTGTTTTCTTTCAATCCACATGCAGATGATGGAGTGTGTAATGGCTAATGGAGTCATCAGGTAAACATGACATTAAAAGCCTTTTATTACATATTTTTCAACATACTGAGAGCTATATGACAAAGTCTTAGCAGGGGGCGACATTTATATCTTTCTACAGCTCTACACTCCTGATATTGCTCTAACTACTTTATATTATTATATATTTATACAGTTTTTTAGATGTGTACCCAGGCCTTCATGGTAAAGAATGATGCTGTTTTTTAATGCAGTGCCGCATGAGGGACCAAAGGTCACAGGCATTAAATACTGCTTTTCAGCTTTGCTGCTTTCAGATTTCTCCATATTCTCTGAATCTTTTGATGATACTGTGGGCCGTAGATGATTAAATCCCTAAAGTCATTGTAAATGCATGATAAGAAATGTTCTTAAACGGATACACCAACTATTTTTCCCTCCATGTCTTACTTCAACAAGCCGATAAACAGCATCATTTCAACTGTGTTCACTAACAAGGAAGAGATGGACAGAGCTCCACCACTGCTAATTAGCTTAGCTCAAACACTTGGAGTCAATGGGTAGTGTTAGCCTGCCTCTGCCTAGAGTCATCAGATAAACTCTTCAGCAACTCTAAACAGAGTTCAGAGACAGTAAGATTAGAACTTCACGTAATTTTCTAAATAAACACATACAAAACTTAACCTTGAAGAAATCATACTTGTCCTCTCTTACATTATCTTTCATACCAATCTTTTTCTACTTGTAAACAGAGACTTTGTTTTGTTGATCTACTCACAAGCAAGTCCAGCGTGGTTTGCCCATGTATGTAGTTTTGCTTGTATTTCTTTCAAAACTAAACAATTGCCAATTCTAGTCTAAAAGTAGATAATGTACCATAATATGGTTAAAAATGAGTGACAACAAGCATACAGGACTGTTAGAGTTGCTTAAGAGTCTATCTGATGACTGTAGGCAGAGTCAGGCTAACACTTCCCATTGACTTCCACTGTTTGTGCTAAGCTAATTAGTGGTGGGTGAGCTCTGCCTGTCTCTTCTTTGTTGCTGCACACACAGTCAAAAAAATGGTGTTTATCTGCTTGTCATAGACCTGGGACTGAGACAAAACATGGAAGGAAAAAAAACATCAATCTACTCTCTTAGTTGTTCACAGAAAGATAAACCTCGGTCCATCTTTGCAGGTGAACAGCTGAGCCTTTCTGGGATGCTCCTTTTATACCAAATCAGGACACTCACCTGTTTCCACCTGCTCACCTGTATTAGGTTCCAAAAACCCCTGTGTGAGGACCTGAGGATAACCAGTGGTGCCTGAACACACAAACCACAGCAGACAGGTTAATACTTATGAACGTGCACACACAAGCAGTGTACAACAGAACCTCAATGAACACACATTAGTTTCTATACATTTTTATATAATCTGGTTTGTGTCATATTTTTTAATCATAGTCATTTTATCTTCATTTCTCAACATTTACCATCTTTTCACCAATATTTTTCATCATTCTAATGAACCCTTTGCCCTTTTTTTTCTTAAAATGCTTGGGAAACGATGCCTCACATTCATGTCACTCTTTAAAATCGATATTGAGATATAAGCAGCATTATGCATTTCTCTCAAATCTACCTTGAGATGCCTATTTATACTGCTGTTCTGAATAAATACCTCTTTAAATGTAGAGTTATGTTGTCCTGCAAAGCACTGAAGAGCTGCCTCTTCATCTGTTTATGCTGCACAGCCTAATTATCTTGGATTAAAGCCAGACAACATGAGGGAAGAAAGTGAGGATGCAAACACTACAACATGACTCTGGTCAGGGTCTCTGTTGGAGACAAAACAAACCTAAAGTGGGAGAAGAGAATAATGAGCTGTGCTTTTACAGATGTCAATGCAGTGACTCACAAGAAAAGAGAGAAAAACATATTAATGCAGCAAATGACACACGCTGTTCAAGTATCATTCAATGAAAACATCAATTAAAAAGCACAAAAGTAATAAAATTAGTGTTTGGTAGATTATTCTTTATAACAATGCCTCTTGGTTAAAAACTTAAACCGTTGTGAAGACTGTTTATTTGTGTGACGAGTACTAAGGCCGCACCTGTGAATACTTTGAGCTATCCTCTCTCCACAACAACAAACACTGTATTGTGCTAAATCACAGTACCTTGAAACCAAAAGTGCTGCAAAGAGGTTCCTTTATATTTGTAAAAAGGCTTGGATTCACACATCACAGTGAACGCCCCCACATACACACAAAGGCTGACTCGCAGCACTCCTGTCTCCCGCTGAGTTTGACATCTTTTTCTCTCTAATACCATACCTCTATCACAGTGTTCATTTTGTTTACTAATTATTTTTGTCATAGTTCTTACAAAAACCAGACAGTATCTAATAAAAACAAGTGCACATGGACAAAAAAATAAAACAAAATCAACTGACATTTTCATCTAGAGAGCACTTGAAGCCCTTGCAGTCTCATGCACTCAGTCACTTTCCAGGTGGAGTCACATGAGTCAATGAGGGCTCAGGTTTTGAGGAGGAGATTGAGATTCAGTCAACATTTTTCAGACTACCTTCAACATCCCTACTTCAATGGCTCCTGTGGTGGAGTGTCTGGCAGAGAGCAACACACCCCTGACTCGTAGTTGGCCTTGCTTGCTATTATCAGTCTTACAGACTTTGTGTCACATTCATATCACATTCATCTATAACTGCTTCATGATACTTTCATTTGACTCATAATGTTTCTCAGATTATTTTCAAGCCTGACCACTGTATTCATGAATAGGAGGAATGAGGAAGTGCAGACCTGAGGGTGGGTGTGGCTTGGCCATGATTGGATAGCCAACATTCGACTGTTGACCCAAGATGACAGATAACCTAATATTTCACCAACATGTTGAGAACCAGACTTGTGCACAAAGTTTCATATTTTTCACACAAGAACTTGGGAGGATCAGTATTTCCAAAAAACAAAGGGTTGCGCTGTTAAGCAAAAGTCCTCAACATGGTACTGGTGGGTTGCTCCTAAGTGCGGCAAACACAGGAACACAATGGCAACAAACCTGAGTAAAACGGTTGACTACATCCTATTGAGTAGTCTACACAGGTGTGTGGGCTTCATATCCATGTACTTGATTTTTTTTCTTAATCCCCAGACTTTGGCAGAAGACTCTGTGAGATTAAAAAACTTTAGATGGGCTTTACTTCAGCATGTGGTCATCTATATTTTCTTCATTATAATTCCATTTGACTCATAGTGTTTCTCAGATTATTTTCAACATCCCTATTTGAACGACTCCCTGACTCATGGTTGGCTTTGTTTGGTATTTCAAGTCTAACAGACTTTGTGTCCCATTCAGAATTTTGGACGTAGACATACTACTCTGCTACATCAATTGAACAACTCCCGAAAATGTCTCCAGCTTGTTTCTGCATAGATGGACGACTTCTTCGACATACTGAGCAATATGTTTATGACTTGAAGAAATGAGGAAGTGCAGACCTGAGGGTGGGTGTGGCTTGGCCATGATTGAATAGCAAAAATTTGACTGTTGACCCAAAATGGCAGATAACCAAATATTTCACCAACGTGTTGAGAATCAGACTTGTGCACAAAGTTGAAGGTTTTCCATACAAACACTGGGGAGGGTCAATATTTCCAAAAAAACAAAGGGTTGTGCTGTTATGCAGTAGTCCTCAACATGTTACTGATGGGTTGCTCCTGAGTGCGGCAAACACAGGAACACAATGGAAACAAACCTGAGTAAAATGGTTGACTACATCCTATGGAGTAGTCCACACAAGTGTGTGGGATTCATACTTGATATTTTCCCTTAATGCCTAGACTTTGGCAGAAGACTCTGTGAGATTAAGAAAATTTAGACAGGCTTTATTTCAGCATGTGGTCGTCTATATTTTCTTCATTATGCTTCCATTTGAATCATAGTGTTTCTCAGATTATTTTCAACATCCCTATTTGAACAGCTCCCTGACTCATGGTTGGCTTTGTTTGGTGTTTTCAGTCTAACGGACTTTGTGTCCCATTTTGAATTGTAGACTAAGACATACTACTCAATTGAACCAATCCTGAAAATGTCTCCAGCTTGTTTCTGCATAGATGGAGGACTTCTTCGACACACTGATCAATCTGTTCATGACTGGGAGAGATGAGGAAGTTCAGACCTGAAGCTGGACTTCTAAAGTGTTGGGGGTGTGGCTTGACCATGATGCACCAGTTTGAGAAGACATCTGCACCCTGAGCCAGGGAAACACTGGAGCAAACTTGGACGGGCAGAGGGCCGGGGCTGGGCCCCCCTTAGAAGTCCACCTTCAGGTCTGATCTTCCTCATATCTCCAAGTCCTGAACAGATTGATCAGGCTGTCATAGAACTCCTGTGTCTATGCAGAAACAAGCTGAAGACAGAAGGTTGGTTCAATTGAATAAAGCAGAGTAGTATGTCTTATCCTTATAATTCACAATGTTACACAAAATCTGTTAGACTGAAAATACCAAACAAAGCCAACCATGAGTCAGGGAGCCGTTCAAATGGGGATGTTGAAAATACTCTGGGAAACATTAGGAATGACATGGAAGTATCATGAAACAGATACTACATTCTTCTGTGGACCATATCTCAACTTTCTTAATCTCACAGAGGCTTCTGCCAAAGTCTGGGCATTAAGGAAAAAAATCAAGTACATGGATATGAAGCCCACACACTTGTGTGGACTACTCCATAGGATGTAGTCAACAGTTTTACCCAGTTATTTTTCCATTGTGTTCCTGTGTTTGTCGCATTTTGGAGCAACCCACCAGTAACATGTTGAGGCCTTTTGCATAACAGCACAACCCTTAGTTTTTTGGAAATATTGACCCTCCCCAGTTCTTGTCTGAAAAATCTGATACTTTGTGCACAAGTCTGGTTCTCAACATGTTGGTGAAATATTAGGTTATCTGCCATTTTGGGTCAACAGTCAAATGTTGGCTATTCAATCATGGCCAAGCCACACCCACCCTCGGGTCTGCACTTCCTCATTCCCCCTATTCATGAACATATTGCTCAGTATGTCGAAGAAATCCTCAGTCTATGCAGAAACAAGCTGGAGACATTTTCAGGATTGCTTCAATTGATGTAGCAGAGCAGTATGTTCCAGCCTAAAATTCAAAATGAGACACAACGTCTGTTAGACTGAAAACACCAAACAAAGCCAACCATGAGTCAGGGAGCCGTTCAAATAGGGATGTTGAAAATAATCTGAGAAACACTATGAGTCAAGTGGAATTATAATGAAGAAAATATAGATGACCATGTGCTGTAGTAAAGCCCGTCTAAACTTTCTTAATCTCACAGAGTCTTCTGCCAAAGTCTAGGCATGAAGGGAAAAAATCAAGTATATGGGTATGTAGCCCACACACTTGTGTAGACTACTTTATAGGATATAGTGAACCGTTTCACTCAGTTTTGTTTCCATTGTGTTCCTGTGTTTGCCACACTTAGAAGCAACCCTCCTGTAACATGTTGAGGACTTTTGCATAACAGCACCACCCTTAGTTTTTTGGAAATACTGACCCTCCCAAGTTCTTGTATTAAAATTCTGAAACTTTGTGCACAAGTCTGGTTCTCAACATGTTGGTGAAATATTAGGTAATCTGCCATTTTGGGTCAACAGTCAAATTTTGGCTATTCAATTGGTTCAATTGAATAAAGCAGAGCAGTATGTCTCAGCCTAAAATTCCCAATGTGACACAAAGTCTGTTAGACTGAAAATACCAAATCTTCAGATATCCCTACTTCGAGAACATTCACTGGTTAATGGAACAAGATAGTCCGCATCTTTGAATAACTTCTTGATAACACTTCATGCTCAAAAGCTTAAACATAGAAATCCAAACATTTATGACCTTGCAGAGTTGAAAAGTATATATTTGGTATCACTGAATAGTCTGATCAAGTCTAAAACAAAGCCCTATTAAGCCTGCTTAAAATACATGTCTTCAAGATAAAAAAAAAATACCTGTTTTAGCTTAATGCTAACACATAATCAAAAAAAATCCCATGTACATGCTAACCGAAATTAGAATTGCTGTATGTACTCATCTGCCTCCAAAAGCTGATTGATGAGTGTTGTAGGTGATTAGATGTTTTAAATGTGTGCACTTGAAATGTTTTGTGCTCTCATCTTCTTCAGATAGCCCTACTTTGAGTACATTCACTGTTTAATGGAACATGGGAGTCAGCATCTTTGTAAACTTCTTTATGACACTTCATGCTCAAAAGCTCAAACATAGAAATCCAAACATTTATGACCTTGCAGAGTTGAAATATATATCTAGTATCACTAAGTTGTGTGCTCAAGTCTAAAACAAAGCCCTATTAAGCCTGCTTACAAGCTGCAGCTATGTCTGATTGATATGAGGGTTAAAGGTGGTTAAGTGTTTTAAATTTGTGCACTTCAAGTGTTTTGAGCTCTCATCTTCTTCAGATAGCCCTATTTTGAGTAATTTCACTGGTTAATGGATCATGAGAGTCTGTATCTTTGAATAACTTCTTGATGACACTTTATGCTCAAACGCTTAAACATACAAATCCAAACATTTATGACCTTGCAGAGTTGAAAAGTATATATTTAGTATCACTAAATGGTGTGATCAAGTCTAAAATAAAGCCCTATTAAGCCTGCTTACACATCCATGTCTTCAAGATTAAAAAAAATACCTACACTGTAAAAATGTTCACTCTAAACTTACAGTAAGTTACTGGTTAATAATTGCATTACTTTCACAGCAAGTTGCTGTAAATATTTTCACAGCAATTTACTGTAATTAATTCACAGTAGTTTACTGTAATTGTTTCACAGTAGTTTACATTAAAACAACAACACTTTATTGTGAATTCACGGTTGCCAGGCCCAAGGATTTACCGTAATACAGCAGTATTTAGCTGTGGACTTAATGTAAATTACTGTGAAATAAACACAGTAAATTGCTGTGAAAATATTTACAATTAATTACTGTAAAAGTAATGCAATTATTAACCAGTAATTTACTGTAAATTTACAATTGAACTCACACTGTAAGATACTGTAAAATTCACTTGTTAATTGTGATTTTACTGCACCTACACAACCATGCTTTCATATGCTTATAAAAAGAAGAAAAGAGAAAAACATGATAATTTATTTTTAAACTTTTTAATATAACTGCATACAGTAAGTGCAAAGTGCTAGGACCAGAGTAGCACCAACCAAGGTACGGTACTGTCTTCTCCCGCTTATCTGTGGTCGGGTCGCGGGGGCAGCAGCCTAAGCAGGGAAGCCCAGACTTCCCTCTCCCCGGCCACCTCGTCCAGCTCTTCCCGGGGGATCCCGAGGCGGCCCCAGGCCATCTCTAAATGAGAAGCCAGCCACCCTGCGGAGGAAGCCCATTTCAGCCGAGTGATATACTCCTGAGCCAAGTTCCTCACAGGGGCCGTCTTGAATAGGGGAGTTGATGAGATGATGGGAGGCAGGTGTGCAGGTTGCAGAACAGAGAAACTCCGCCCCTGCAGCAGGAGCAGAGAGAGAGAGTCTGAGAGGGAGGGGGAGAGCAGACTCCTGAAGATTCACTGAATTCCACAAACATGGCAGACGTGCCTTTTTTTGGTCAAGCCAGTATGAATAAAAATGTGAACAACAGAATACATGTTACTTTTCACTGCATTATATTGAATTAAATAAACTCCTACAGAGTTACAAACATTTTAACAGGGTTCTTAAAGTTTGAATGACTGAGGGCCAGTTTAGGGACCCAACATTAGAGCGAGGGCCATCAAAGAAAAAACTCATTTGTCACTTTGTTATAGTAAGTCCATGAAAAAGTTAGTTCTTATATGACACAAAGTTTTGTTTAAAAAGAGGCAAAATTGTGCCTAACTTTGTATGAAATATGAAGACCAAGTTTTCAGTGAAGAAGTCTGTGGGGAAGTTAGTCCTTAAAAAAGGCTAAAATGTGCTATAGTAGCATCTAATTTGTTTTAAAATAATAATATAAAGACTCCATTTTCTCATATTTTTTTAAACATTATTGTGATTGTTCTCAATTTTTTAAAACACTTTTCATTCAGGCATGAAGGGATTGTGTATTACTGCACATCATTTTTTGAGAAATAAATTTAAATTTTCTGGGATGCAACTTTGAATTTGGGTACTAACACTGGACTTTTTGAGAATCACTGCCTTGGTTTATCATGGGCTGCCAGAAAACGCCTCCAGTGGCCCTCATCAGGCCACAGCCCACACAGCGTGGTTGTATCAGGTTGGAGACATACTTTAAACAATAAAGTGATAAACTTGTTGTCTGGATCAGGAATAGGGAAAATTGGTGTTTTTCTGCTATTCAAAAGTAGATGAAATCAAAATGGCTGCAAAACGGAATCCAGGGGCCATGACTAACGAAAAGGGGCACCCTTTAGTTGTTAAAAGAAAAGAAATAATTCGGTCTACATTGCCTGCCACTTAAAGTCCACAAGTTACCTCATCAAAGTGCTCACATGTGGGTTGATGCCTCCATGCTTCCTCTTTGCCTTGGAGCCCATTTCTGGTTTGAAACTCAAGAAGCATCTGTAAATCAAATCACTCGGTGTGGTTGGCGTTACTCGCAGCATTTGGTGAGATGGTTGCACAAGGCTATCCACAGGAAGAGCACTGACTGTGTTGAAATAATAGTGTCAGAGAAAAGAGGAATTAATATGGTGAACATCACACTTGTTCAAAATGACAATATGTAGTGAAAGCAAAGGTGGAAAACAAGGGTAAATTACCTTGACAGAATATGTAGAACTAACTTCTTTTTCTTGGTGGCATCAACCGTGAAAATGTTGAAAATCTGTGGCAGGTCCCTCAATTCAGTGCGGTTCATGGAATTTGCTGTGTTTTGGCGGTGGAAAGTCTTAATACAGTATTTTGTGGTGAAATAATGGAATAAAATGCTGTAAAATCCAGGTAATAATTGAAACGGCAAATATCACAGCAGTTGACTGTAGTAACACTGTTTTTATGGTAAATTTTGAAATTACAGTCTTATATTGTAAACATTACAGTTAAGTCCTGTAAAGTTGTAATATAGCAACACTGTAAAAAATTACCAGGATTTCACAATATTCAACTGTACCAAAATCAAAATCTTTACACTGGTCCGATCGGGTCCCCGCTGGCGGTGCGCTTGACCGGACCTCGCCTTTTGCAATTTCTTAGACACTTTTTGGATGATTTCCTCACTTAGGGTGTCTGCCTGCAGGTCTCAACTTCCTCATTCATGCACATCATCAACACATTGGTCAGACTGTCATAGAAAAAGCCTTTGAAAGGATTGTCAGTGACCAATTAAAGCATTTCTTTCAGTCAAATATAATTGAATCATTCTTTCAATCTTCTCTTACAAAACAGCACAGCACTGTCACAGCTGCTCTTAATGACTTTTATCATTTTATTGAGGCTCTGGACACTAAGAAATACTGTGTTGCTCTCTTTATTCCTTTGTCAAAGGCCTTGGCTGGATCCTGTTCTGGATGTTACCCCAAGGCTCAGTTCTGGGACCCATTTTATTTTCAATACATATCAACAGTCTGTGTGCTAATGTGTCAACTGCATTTTATCGTTTATATACAGATGATAGCATTATTTATTGCCGTTTAACCTCGCTCACTCAGGCTTTTGAGTTTTTACAAGCTGCTTTTAAAGTTGTCCAGCATCATCTGAGAACTTTGAAACTGGTTTAAACACAGACAAGACTAAGCTCATAGTCTTCTCAAATTCAAGTGAGTTACCAGGCAATATCCCAACTGGTGTAACTCAACAAGGAAACCCAATTGAGTTGGTTACCAAACTCCGGGATAAGCTCAAGTTCTATTACAGAAATCAATCCTGTTCCTCACTAAGGGTTCAGAAACTGCTTGTGTCAGCAACATTTCTTCTGTTAACTGATTATGGAGACGTGCTGTCTATGGGTGCTTCTCTTAAATGTCTGCAATCCTTAAACACTGTTTACCACAGTGCCTTGAGGCTTGTCACTGGCGATGGCCGCCTCACGCATCCTTGTGACTTGTACATTAAATTTGGTTTGCCGTCCTTAAGTGCACAAAGGTAAAAGCACTGTCTGACCTTGGTCCATCAGGCCCTTCTATGCTTCGTTCCAACTTATTTATGTCATGATTATTTATGATGATACGATGATGACATGCTGTTTCAAAGCCCGTCCATAGTTTCTTAATCTCACAAAGGCTTCTGCCAAAGTCTGGGTATCAAGGAGAAAAATCAAGCATATGAATATGAAGCCCACACAGGTGTGGACTACTCCATAGGATATAGATGACTGTTTTACTCAGTTTTGTTGCCATTGTGCTCCTGTGTTTACCACAATTGACAGCAACCCACCAGTAACAAGGATAAAATATCAGGCATGAAAATGGGTCGGGGTTGAAAAAGGGGTGAAGGCTATGGCCCCTAAGAAAGTTTGGAACGTTTCATATTTAAAAGAATCAATCTGATGCATTTTGAGAGAAACATGAAGCAGAGTTACAGGACAGCATGATTGTATAATAGAGTATCTATCTATGCATGGCTTTGACTTTGATGAGGTAACTTGTGGACTTTAAGTGGCAGGCAATGTAGACCGAATTTTTTTTTTTCTTTTAACAACTAAAGGGTGCCCCTTTTCATTAGTCATGGGCCCTGGATTCCGTTTTGCAGCCATTTTGATTTCATCTACTTTTGAATAGCAGAGAAACACCAATTTTCCCTATTCCTGATCCAGACAACAAGTTTATTACTTTATTGTTTAAAGTATGTCTCCAACCTGATACAACCACGCTATGTGGGCTGTGGCCTGATGAGGGCCACTGGAGGCGTTTTCTGGCAGCCCATGATAAGCCAAGGCAGTGGTTCTCAAATAGTCCAGTGTTAGTACCCAAATTCAAAGTTGCATCCCAGAAAATTTAAATTTATTTCTCAAAAAATGATGTGCAGTAATACACAATCCCTTCATGCCTGAATGAAAAGTGCTTTAAAAAATTGAGAACAATCACAATAATGTTTAAAAAAATATGAGAAAATGGAGTCCTTATATTATTATTTTAATACAAATTAGATGCTACTATAGCACATTTTAGCCTTTTTTAAGGACTAACTTCCCCACAGACTTCTTCACTGAAAACTTGGTCTTCATATTTCTTACAAAGTTAGGCACAATTTTGCCTCTTTTTTAAACAAAACTTTGTGTCATATAAGAACTAACTTTTTCATGGACTTACTATAACAAAGTGACAAATGAGTTTTTTCTTTGATGGCCCTCGCTCTAATGTTGGGTCCCTAAACTGGCCCTCAGTCATTCAAACTTTAAGAACCCTGTTAAAATGTTTGTAACTCTGTAGGAGTTTATTTAATTCAATATAATGCAGTAAAAAGTAACATGTATTCTGTTGTTCACATTTTTATTCATACTGGCTTGACCAAAAAAAGGCACGTCTGCCATGTTTGTGGAATTCAGTGAATCTTCAGGAGTCTGCTCTCCCCCTCCCTCTCAGACTCTCTCTCTCTGCTCCTGCTGCAGGGGCGGAGTTTCTCTGTTCTGCAACCTGCACACCTGCCTCCCATCATCTCATCAACTCCCCTATTTAAGACGGCCCCTGTGAGGAACTTGGCTCAGGAGTATTGCACTCAGCCGAAATGGGCTTCCTCCGCAGGGTGGCTGGCTTCTCATTTAGAGATGGCCTGGGGCCGCCTCGGGATCCCCCGGGAAGAGCTGGACGAGGTGGCCGGGGAGAGGGAAGTCTGGGCTTCCCTGCTTAGGCTGCTGCCCTCGCGACCCAACCACAGATAAGCAGGAGAAGACAGTACTGTACCTTGGTTGGTGCTACTCTGGTCCTAGCACTTTGCACTTACTGTATGCAGTTATATTAAAAAGTTTAAAAATAAATTATCATGTTTTTCTCTTTTCTTCTTTTAATAAGCATGTGAAAGCATGGTTGTGTAGGTGCAGTAAAATCACAATTAACAAGTGAATTTTACAGTATCTTACAGTGTGAGTTCAATTGTAAATTTACAGTAAATTACTGGTTAATAATTGCATTACTTTTACAGTAATTAATTGTAAATATTTTCACAGCAAATTACTGTGTTTATTTCACAGTAATTTACATTAAGTCCATAGCTAAATACTGCTGTATTACAGTAATTCCTTGGGCCTGGCAACCGTGAATTTACAATAAAGTGTTGTTGTTTTAATGTAAACTACTGTGAAACAATTACAGTAAACTACTGTGAATTAATTACAGTAAATTGCTGTGAAAATATTTACAGCGACTTGCTGTGAAAGTAATGCAATTATTAACCAGTAACTTACTGTAATTTTACGGTGAAATTTTTTACAGTGAAAACTAGCCGGTAACTTAAAGTGATATTCCGGGATTGAACAAGTTGGGTCCTATCACAAGGGTTAGGGCAGAAATTACCTCTACAGCAGTGTTTATGTGGAGAAGAAACCCAGGGCGCTAGGACCTAACTCCCTCTTCCTCCTTCGGCTCTGCTCCTCTGCTGATTTGGCTGGACTCACACGGGGCCATATTTTCCTTGATCAAAAACACAAATAAGCGGACTCCACGAAAAAGTCTGATGTCGGTCTGCATTCACGCTTTATTTAGAGAATTTTCAGCGTGTTACTTACACACAAAAACACCGCTAAATAAGGGTCTAGTTCTCGTAGCGCCGTGAAATGGCCTCCGCGGAAGAGCCAGAGCTGCAGCTCTGGCTCTCCAGCCACAGCTGAGTCTCTTCCGCGGAGGCCGTTTCACGGCTTCTGTGACACAGAAACACTGCTGTAGGGGTAATTTCTGCTCTTAACCTTGTGATAGGACCCAATTTGTTCCATCCCGGAATATCACTTTAATCCAATCAGACCTAATTTTATCATGTAGAAAGTAGAGACAAGTTAGGAATATATCCAATCACAGCTGCTTTGGTTGTATAGAAAGGTTGGATGAGTTCAGAGGGACACCCAGTCACATCGGTCTTAGCTTCATGATGGTGGGATAAGTTGTAGAGTGATCCAGTCAGAGCTACTCTCTTTATGAATTGATATATTCATGTAGAGCAAGTTCCCTGTTTGTTGTCAGTTTTGGTATTGTAAGTGATAAAAGTGATTGCATTTCACACAGAAGTTGTTTCTGTTAATTTATACATTCAAACTTAATGAGCATTCAGTAAAGGGTCATTAGATGTTTCATTTTATCCAAGTGTAAAACATGACATTAGAAATTTTGGGAACATAAAAAAATCTTTACACTTCATATTTAAAGGTTCTATGAGGAGAATCTAGTTGCAGCAACATAAAGACTCTGCTACCCATGAGCACGCGTGGCGACTGTCGTAATGCTGCATTCCAGTAACCTCGAAACTGGGAGTGACATCATCTTTGACTTATTGGCGTTCCAGTTGAAGTTGGAAAAAAACATGCCGATCTACCAGGCTGTTGTTAGCTGTTGTTAGCACGCCCTGTGTTGTTGTTCACAAATATCACATGAAGAATGTGATTATCACTATGGCAGCATTTTTGTAAATATAAGTCTAACAATACTATGTATACAGCTGATCTAGAGCGACACACCCCAGTCAGAAGTGCAAATAAATTGATTATTACCCCCCCCCCCCCCCCCCCCCCCATGTCGTCCTCCTCCCTCCATCTCTCTGTGCCCTCCGCCCGGCTCAGCACCATGGGTAGCAGAGCTTTCAGCTGCTCTGCTCCCAAACTCTGGAACTCTCTCCCCCTGGACCTCGGAAACATTGACTCCCTTCCCCACTTCAAATCAAAACTCATTCATTCATTCAGCCTTTATTTAAAGGAGTACTTCACCTACTGTTTAGGCTCGAAAAATGTACTAAATAACCTCGTTTCGAATTAATTATGGACGTTACCCGCTCAGGACACTTGGATTACAGCGGACGAGCAGTATGAAGGAAAATAGGCACGTTTTTGTGGACTTTTATGGACCTTTTTCTTTCGGGCGCCATTGTCCCCTGTTAGATGGAAGTTTGTTGACAGCGAAAATCTTCCCGGATCTCCGGCTGCATTTGAGACATCAAAAAAGTGCTCCAGAGTGTTGCTCAGCATGAGGGTGAGTAGGAAATGACGGCATATCATTCTTTGGGTGAAGTACTCCTTTAATCTCAAAAAAATCACTGAGGGTGTTCCCTCATTTTCAATGATGTCGAGAGTACAGAGAACAACAATAAAACAACACAGTTAAAAACAGTTACATTCAAAAGCAGCGTAATTCATTATCAGTGTTCTAAACTGACCAAAAGAAACAAGTGCTTGCAGTTTTAATGTTTGTTGTAAGATGTTCCAGGTGAAAGCAGCAGAAAAGCTGAAAGCAGTTCTTCCAAATAAAGTGTTTACCCGTGGAACTTCAAGCATCAGGAGGTCACTGGATCTTGTTGGATATTGATTATGAGATTGATTTAACAGAGATGTTATGTATGATGGCATTTTACCAAGTAAGGTTTTATAAACGAATAAGAACCAGTGCCTGTCACGTCTTACATTCAGGGGTGCCCAGCCCACTTTTTCATATAAAGTGCAATGGTGGGTGGAGTAACCTTCACCGGTGATCTGAGGGCTGAGTGATAAATGGAGTCCAGGGGTTTAAGAGTAGAAGCAGAGGCATTTCTATAAACATCACCATAATCCAAAACAGATGAAAAGACAGTTTCAAGAACACGTTTTCTACTTTGCAGTGGGAAGTTAGTTTTGTTCCTGTGGAAGAACCCAATTTTTTGTCTTAGTTTGCTGGCTAGGGTATCAATATGAAATTTGAAGGTGAGTTTTTGATCTAACCAAATACCAAGGTATTTATACTCAGATACTCTGTCAATACTGTGTCCTGTTAGGGTGGTGATGTGAAAACTACTGTCTCAAAACCCATCTGTTCCAAACTGCATATTCTCTTTAATTTTCCACCCTCATTTAACTTTGTCACTCTTGTATGTTGTTATTTATTTTAATTGTGATTTTAATGCAGTGTGTTTTTATTCTGTATTTTGTAAAGTGTCCTTGGGTGCAAAAAAAGGCACTTTTAAATAAAATGTATTATATGTATATACTGTATGTGGATAGGCATATATGTGTAACCATAAAATGAAGTTTGTCTTCCTGTGATATCACTTGTTATGAATTGGAGCTGTACAATAAAGATTAATTGGTTCCATTTTATAATCAGTAATTGGCAATAAAAATATCAAGAATGTACAGTTGCATGGCCCTGTGTTTGTCTGACACCAAAAATGAACACAAAGCTCCTTTACGGCTCTAACAGACATCCATTTTTTAAATTTTTTTTACAAAAAATGTATGTAAAAACCTCCTGTCAACAGAAGTGAACCAATAACAGCCCCAAAGACGACAGTAAGTTTGTTCTGACTCACTGCTAATGAAGTCTACCTAACAAGATGTTCTCAATTACATGGGCCCTAACTTCAGCGGGCACACGGAGCGCAAGGGTCTAAAGTGAAACACACAAGAAATCGCCTGGTTGCTAAGGAACTAGCCACAGGCCTGAGTAAGAACTGAGGACATGGCGCTGTGTCGAGAATGAGTCAGTGAGAGCAAACAGAAACTGTTTCTCATCTACTTCGCAGAGATATGAGAACTATTAGAGGAGCGAAGCAGGAGGGGTCAAATATCCAGAGAGCAAATAATGAGGAACAGCGAGACCGGAGGACATCGTGGAGAAGAGGAAATGAGTGCAGTAAAAATATCTGTGGAGTGGAAATGTGATCAAACAGCTTTGGTTTTCAAAGAGAAACTTTATTAGATCAAACCATTGGAGATAGTATAACAGCATTTAAGTTTTTTTTGCAACAGCTGAGTAATAAAAAAGACTTACAAAAGATTTTTATGGCAACCACCTTATTTAGAGACACATCATAAATACCATAAACCCCCCCCACTTCCCCAAAATCCTAATACACTTTACTTGATAGGATACACATTAAAACTGACATTCATACCTACACACGTTGCATACCTGCTATTTCAAAACCACCCATAAACTTAAATAAGTAGTATTTATTAATAAATATTAAGTATTTCATCAATACGTGGGTTCTTTTAAGAGTGGATTCATTAGTGATGTCGGTTTGTATGTGCCCATGTAATAGAGTCTTTAGATTAAAAAAATCATGATAACAGCGTGAACACTTCATAAGACGAACACAGAAATTGAAGAATCCCCCCTCACACGATAAAGAAAGCTGACGTATAAATATGATAATTCTAAAGTGCATCTGTCAAAGACTTGTCCCATGAAAAGTCAGAAATGGTCCTTTTAAAACAAACGAAAAAAGCTGACGAAACTAAAAATAGATATGTCTGAACGTGCAGCAGATATATTTAGCAAAACCTACCTACATACATGCACATTGTTTTGTATTTAGTGGAAGAAAAAAAGAATAAAGTAACAGATAAAACAGGATCTTCACATTGTCAAGAGGTGATACGTAACTCTGTGTCCTTTCAGTCTCCTATCATTTGTTCACACTTGGCTTTAAAGGAAATTTTATTCGAATATTAAGCAAACTTGGCAGATTTAAAAAAGAGCACACAGTGGTGATAAAGTTCCTTCTTTCTGCTAGAAAAAGTCACGTTGCAGAATCTCGCCCGCTCAGTCTCCACTCGTCTGTTTGTTCA
Organism: Scarus forsteni; assembly: GCA_036419115.1. Lineage (NCBI taxonomy): Eukaryota > Metazoa > Chordata > Actinopteri > Labriformes > Labridae > Scarus > Scarus forsteni. The sequence continues at coordinate 26,519,158 of JAZDUH010000327.1, read as the reverse complement.
GGCCGTCCCGTCACAGACACGAGGGTTGTTGGGTTCAGATCTTAGGCAGCTTGGGGGCACTGATCAGAGGGTTGGTTTCCTGCAGGAATCGGCGCCCGGCACTCTTGTAGTCAAACGTGCAGTCATGAGTCTCTGCGTAGCGATGCGTGGCGCAGAAGTTGTGGCCACACCTGAAAGATTAAAACAGAAACATTTAGTTTGGATTTATCGTTTCTGTGTCAGGGTGGATACTCCACAGATGATTCTAAACCAGGGACTAGCAACTTGAGCTAACAGGAGGGCCCCATGTCTTTACCGCCTGAGGGTCACATTGCAATGAAGCTGGATCGGCCCAATTCCATGTCTGTAATCAGGTAGAGATTAGCATGGATGCTAACAGCTTCAGCAGCAGTTTTTATCAGAGCTGGACTAAACAACGCTGACAGCATGTCTTGAAAAAAAGGATGTTTTTGCTCCACTTCAGACATGTTTTGATGAGAGTTTAGCTCTACAAAGTGGCTCACGTTTGGTACCTTAAACCGTGGCAGTAGCATCCCCCACTACAATATTGGACTGGTACTGATAGCACGGTCCTGTCAAAGCTGGTTTGACTGTATGCCAGACATTACTTAAAGTCAATCACTTCAAAAAATTACAGCATTTCGCTTTTAGCTTTAATCAACTGACTACACTGCCTGACCAAAAAAAAGTTGCCACCTAAAAAAAAAAAGTTGCACTAATATTTTGTTGGACTGCCTTAAGGTTTGATTATAGCATGCATTCGCTGTGGCACTGTTTCGTGAAGCTCCTGCAATGTCACGAGATTTGCCCCTGATCACAGCACTGCCCCCACAGGCTTGTACAGTAGGAACTAGGCATGATGGGTGCATCACTTCACCTGCCTCTCTTCATACCCTAATGCTCCCATCACTCTGGAACAGGGTCAATCTGGACTCATCAGACCACATGACCTTCTTCCAATCCTCCACAGTCCAATCTTTATGCTCCCGAGCAAACTGAAGCCTTTTTTCTGGTTAGCCTTACTGATTAGTGGTTTTCTTAAAGTTATTAACCACACCCCTGAGTTCTACTGTTGTTTCTCTTCGATTGATTCGGCCAAACATTTAAGTGATTGCCGATCATGATCATTCAGCATTTCGCCCTTGAAGATGATGGTTCCCCTCTATCCTCCCAGTTTTCAATGCTTTGGAAAGTTCTTAACCCAGGTTTAAGTAGTCCCTTCAATCTCCTCAGATGTTTTCTCTGCTTGATGCATGCCAATTATCTGACCCTTCTTAAACAGACTAACATCTTTTCCACGACCACAGGATGCGTCTTTGGCATGATTGTGTAAGAAATGAGAAGCTACTCTTTGCATCAGCTGGAGTTAAAGGAAACATATCATGCTTGTTTCTCCTTTTCACTATGCCAGTCTAGGAATGCATGTAAAGCATTTCTGCCCTCAGTACAAGTCACTTAGTTCCTTCATTGTCCCACAATTGCGTTCTCAAAATCCTCATTTTAGGCCATTATCAAGCTCTCGTTGAAACGCTCGGATCTCAGGCTGACCTACAGTAACCTCGCAACGTCACAGCCCTTTGTGCTCTGATTGGTCAGTTCTATCGGGGTTAGAGCCAGCCTGTCCTTCTTCCTCTACTGTATTTTCCGGCAGGCTCAAAGCAGCGACCGCGTATTGAGTCCCCCTACAGGCCAGAACTGGTAATGAGTGAGTGTGAGCTAGGGAGCTATATACTGCTGGTTGGCGGATGTGTTCCTCAGTGACGGTTTTGTGGCTAACGGACATCACAGAGGAGGAAGTGTTTTATCAGATTAATCCAATAAAAAGAAAGGTACCTTGTGTTGTCACGACGAATCAAATCTCGCGGTCATCTCGCAATGACCTATTTTCAGAGGCATCAAATCTCGTTCTAGGATATCAGAAAAAATACAATATTTCATTTTCTGAAAATTAAGGGGGGGTAAGGTCTTGTTTTCAAATTTATTATATTATATGTAAGTATTAAATCATGCATCAGCATGATATGTCTCCTTTAAATAACTTGTTTCCAGCTGGAAGATAATCGTCCATGCAGTAATTCTTAAATAGGTCAATACCTATTTGCTAAGTTAAATCCAGGTGGCGACAATGTTTTTTGGCCAGGCAGTGTATATGCTGTGGCATTTTTCCTTCTTATCTGAATGATCTTGTGAACCCTCTTGTGCTATTCACTCCCATGGAGCTGGTCTTTTGAGTGTTCCCACTGCACTAGTAAATACAGTATAATTAACAATAAAGCAACCAGCCAGACCAGCTCATCTCGTTTATGAAAACATCTAGGTATGGATATTAGGCAACACTTTGTAGTCAAAGATGCCACAGAGAGCCTCACAATTACACAAACTATTGGTGAAAACTACACAAATATCTATGTTGACTTCACTACATGCTTCAGTAAGATTCCTCACTGTGTTTCACTTTTCCTCAACAAAGCGTCTGTGTTTGGAACAAGTTTATGATGTAACATATGGGCTAAGTATCCTTCCACCAGCCCACGCTGCTTCTTCCCAGCAGCTGTTCAGGCCTGAATGTTGCAGTGGGGTCAGTTAGTGACCACAAGAGCACAAACTGATCCCTATCAGAACCAGAAAGGTCCTGGAGGAGCGTTGTTACAAAACCTGTGTTTCTGCTGAGCAGTCCTGTTCTGTTGAGCTCTGTAATATATGAAATTACAGGCGTTTCCACAGTTGATAAGGAGAAAAGGTGTCCGAATAAACAACCCGTGCTGTCCCCATCTAAAGGGGAATCAGATGGACCCCAAAAAGTGCAGCTCAAAGTGCTGCAAGTCTGTTTATCAGCCACAAAAATCCAAAATTCTCACGTAACAGCAGCTAAAATAAAAATACAAACCATATCATGTTCAAACAAGACATGGATTTAGAGTGATTTGTTTACTGCTGTTGCTGTAAAGAATCTCTAAACGAAACAACAATGCTTCAAAGAGTACTGGAGAGCTGGAAGTCCTCTTTGCTCTTTGTTTAGAGTCCTGCTCTTCAGACCACTTCACTGTCTTGCACTGCTGATGCTTAGCACATATGCTCCTGGCGCTCCTGGCTCACATCTCTGCCCTCAGGTGACGGTACAGCTGGCAGTGGAAACACAAGATAAAGGTTTTCTGCTCTAAACTGAACTTAACAAGGCTGAAGTCCCACTCATGGCTGCAGTGGGCCACCAGGTTTGTGGACATGGGCTCACAGTTCAAGCATCTGCACCACCAGATAACTTCTGTCCTGCTCCTCAGTTTACACAATAGTTTCTCTAATCGCTCTTTTGCTCCGTGACTCCTCCTACAGAAGTTCTTCCTCAGTGTACTCTGGTTCAACAGAGTATTTCTATTGGATATGTTCTTTGTAGTTCAGTTTTAATGAAGTAAATGTTGGTTCTTCCTGCTGGAGACCAACGGCATGAACAGCAAACGAGAGGAAAGAACATGCTGGTGGAAGGATACATAACTCCTCTGTAACATCGCACAGAAGTTCTCAACACAGGTGGTTGGATGAGGGACAGAAAAACACTGGAACAAATTCTTACTGTAGTATCTGGTTGAGTCAACATGTTTTTTTGTTTGGTTTTACTCTACAGGTGGGGCCTGGCTACATTCCCTCAGAGGCAGAGTTGGCCAGTTGCTCCATAGGCAATTACATTTACTTGCACAACCCCACTTAAAAAAAAATCGGAACCATTACTTTCAAGAGCACTCTGTATGTAAGCAAATAAATATTTTGTGTCGCTACACAAATGAAGATTGACTGATTGAATCTATATTCAGCAGAGACAAATGTGATGAGGACAGACTTATGATCTGGGCATCCATGGGTTCGTCCACTAGGGCTGAACGATTTGAAAAAAATAATCTAATTGCGATTTTTTTCCCCAATATTGTGATTTACTCTGCAATTGCTTTAATGTTCATCTTATGTATTCTTAAACAAACATAAGCAGTAGATCTTTTTATAGTAAAACCAATATGGCATTAAATTAATCGAAGGATAAAAGATTTGAGAAAAAGTGGAGAAGTGAAGAACAGAAGCAAAATAGGTATGAAATTGTAAAAACTGGGTAAAAATGGTATGAAAGCGGAAAAAGGTTAATAAATAGGTATGAAATTGCAAAAAAAAGGGAAAAATTGGCAAAAAAAAATCCAAAAGTGGCTTAGGAAAATTAATTATGGCAGCAAAATTGGGAATTATATTTGAAATTAATTTTCAAAAACCATGTCAAAATTCCAAAAATGGTTCTGACAGTGGCCAAAAAAAGATGAATGGGGGCAAAATAGGTATAAAGTTGTTAAAAAAACGAGGTTAAAAAAAAAGGTAAAAATGGTCCAAAAGTGGGAAAAAAGTGTATGTAATTGCATAAAACTACATCACAATGCCAAAATGCTCAACACATTTTGGGCTATAAATATTGAACCTTCTACGATTTGAAAATTGCAACAAGCCATATTGTGATTTAATCTAATTTACAATTAATTGTTCAGCTCTACTGTCCACATCATAAAGTCTTATTGTTAGTCCCTTTGTCTCTGTCTGAATGGATACATCTCTGGATGTATGCATATGTATACACAAAAATATATACTTGTATGTTTTAGTATACATGCATATATGCGTATCTATAAATGAAGAGTATGTCTTCAGCCTGCTTTATTGTAGAATGCTCGAGATAACAATTGCTATGAACTGGTGCTGCACAAATAAAGACTGATAAAGAATAAAAATTGGTAAATAAATCTCCAAAATTACGATGGCTTGTTCATTACGAGACCCCACAGTAAGAAGATAAATTGTTCACTTCCAGTTTTAGCAAACAAACTCAGCTCAATCCCCAGGCTATTGAGCTGATTAAGTCTGCTGCAATTCTTTCTACATTTTAACTCCCCTGCTGGGAAGTTTACTTAAACTAAAAGCCTTTTCTTGGGCTTCAATCATTGTATTCATGCCTTGAAGATTTGAGGCATTACTGTGGTCAGACGTGGATCTCTGCAAACAGACAAAGATTCAAATGAAGATATGCTGGAATAAAAAAACAAGAAAATATAAAATGTTCCCATGCATAGTCTGTTCCTCAGGAGACATGACAGTAAGCCGATAAAAATGTTCACTTTCAGTATGAGCAAACAAACTGCCTCATCCTCGGGCTATTCTGAGAGGGAATGTCCCAGCACTGCCTTCTTACTGAAACTCCACCACAGGGAAGTTTACTCAGAATGAAGGAGTCTATTTTTCTGCTTTAATCTCCCCGCTTGTATCACACCATTAGTAAAAAAAGAGAAGATGTCTAATTTATTTCATTGAAGGCGCAGATATTGAGTAAATGATACGAGTCATTTAATCACAGATCTTTGCCATTTGACTAAACTGGCATCACTGCGCTCCTTTGAACACAGTCGGGGCTCCGCTCTAATGGTTCCTCCACTTCAACGGGCCGGTGTGTCGGAGATTAGAGTTACACACTGTTGCATCAGATTCAGTGTGCGCACTGGACAAGGACTCGAGGGAAAGAGACGTGATCCAGACTGATGTTGTTAAGAGAAACTTTGATAATGTTAATAGTATGTGGCAGGACGAGCAGCGAACAGACGCGGTTTCACTTGAGAGGTGCCAAGAGACAAAATGATGAACCAGGGAAAAAAGACCTCCTTCTAGTACAGAGGGCCTCGCAGCAAAGAATGACAAATAGAAAGAGATTTGCTCTGGAGTCGGGCAGTGGGAGAGAAAGAGAGCACAGCTGGAAACGCTGGAGGCGTTGTACCTGCACTCGTAGCTGGTGGCTAGGCCAGTCTTCCTGCCACAGAGGAAACAGTGCTTTGAACTCTTCTTCTTGCTGCCTGTGGGAGCTTTGACTGGAGGTAGGTGGTATGTCGGAGTGCCTGAGAGGAAGAGGAGGAAACATTTTTATTGATTTCACACAGGCTGATGTACAGTTACAGACTCAAGAAGAAGGTTTTACTGTTTGTATGTTTTCAATAAAGAAGTAAAGAAGCTCACACAATGACAAAACAGGCTGTTATAACATTGTTCAGTGTTGCTGCAGTGTTCATTCTGTTGACTAATTATTTCTGTCAGCATTTTCATCAACAACCTTTTATTCCCTGATGAGAACCAGACAGTAACTAATAAAAACAAGTGCACATGGACAAAAAATAAAACTAAATCAACTGACATTTTCATCAACAGATAAAAACTAGACAGTAAATTAATTTAATCAGACCTAATTTCATCATGTAGAAAGTAGGAACGAGGGCTGAACAATTCGAGAAAATAATCTAATTGTGATATTTTTCCCCAATATTGCGACTGCGATTTACTCTGATTGTTTTAATGTTCCTCATCTTACGTATTCTTAAGCAAACATAAGCAGAAGATCGTTTTATAGTATAACCAATATGATATTAAATTAATCGAAGGATAAAAGATTTGAGAAAAGTGGAGAAGTGAAGAACAGAAGCAAAATAGGTATGAAAATGGAAAAACTGGGTAAAAAAAATGGTAAAGCGGAAAAAAAGTTAATAGGTGCAAAATAGGTATGAAATTGCAAAATAAAATGGCAAAAAAATTCAAAAGTGACTAAGGAAAATTGATCATAGCAGCAAAATTGGGATTAATTTTCAAAAAACATGTAAAAATTCCAAACATGGTCTGACAGTGGCCAAAAAAAAAAAGATGAATGGGAGCAAGATAGGCATCAAGTTGTAAAAACTGGGTTAAAAAAACAAGTTTAAAATAGGCATGAAATTGCAATGCCAAAATGTCAAACACATTTTGGGTTAAAAATATTGGACTGTCTGTGATTTGAAAATTGCAACAAGCCATATTGCGATTTAATCTAATTTGCAATTAATTGTTCAGCCCTAGGAACACATCAGGAATATATCCAATCACAGCTGCTTTGGTTGTGTAGAAAGGTTGGATGAGTTCAGAGGGACATCCAATCACAGCTGCCTTAGCTTGGTGGTGGTGGGATAAGTTGTGGAGCGATCCAATCAGAGCTGCTCTCTTTATGAATTGATATATTCATGTAGAGCAGGTTCACTGTTTGTTGTCAATTCTGGTGTTGTAACTGAGATGCTCTGCCAGGAAGCCTAAATAAAGGTGACTGCATTTCACACAAAAGGAACATTTGTTTCTGTTAGTTTGTACATTCAAAATTTACTAGCATTCAGTAAAGGGGTATTAGATGTTTTATTTAATCCAAATGTAAAACATGACTTCAGAAATAGGGGACATAAAAAAAATGCCATATATTAGTCGATTCAAATGTTGTGAAATTTCAACTAAAACTAGCCTAAAATATAACAATTAGATGTCTAAATTATGACTAGAGCTTAAATATATTTTAGGCATCAAACTAAATTAAAAAGTGCTGTCAAAATTAACACTGTGTTGCAGCACTGATATGTAATGTTGTGAAGAAACAGAAATATTAAAATGCATGTGAATCATAAGTCATGCATCCCAAAACAGACAGCAGTCACCTCCGTTAAAAGTAAAAAGAACTTCAGCTGTGCTTAACTTGTCAGTCATTAACGCTTTCTTTTCAGGGCATTACAAGCTTTGCCATCCAAACCCTGTCATCATTTGAGAACAGAAATCAGGGAACACAGGATTTTGTCAGCTTGTTGGGCTGATAATCGTGTATGTGGGAGCATGCAGCTGCTGGCTGTGGGGAACATGAAGGGAGAGATAAAACTGACAGCTCTGTGATGAAGGTACAGGAAACTCGCTGTCAGGCAGCTCAGACTGGATACCGTTTTTTTCAGTTCCCTTTAATCTGGCTCCACACAGAGGGTTCATACATACACTCACCAGCCACTTGTTAGACGCACCTATTCTGCTCACACACACTGCTTAGCAGCCAATCACATGGCAGCAAATAAATGTTTTCGGGCTTGCGGACGACAAGCTGAAGTTCAAGTTGAGCATCAAAATGGGGAGGAAGGTGAATTTTTATGCCTTTAGAAATGCTGATTTACACGTGCTTACAAGAAAACCTTCTCCTCAGTGTACACAGAATGGCCCAAAAAGGAGAAAATATCAAGTGAGTGGCTCTGTTTATGCCAGTGGGTCACAGAAGAATGGCCAGAGTGGCTCAAGATGATAGAAAGGCTAATGAAAGACTGAAAGAACTCTTTTTACAACCAAGGTATAGATAGATACAGTAAAATACCAAATAAAAGCCGGGGTGTTTTTTTGTTTCAATCACTGAGCAGACCAGGCGTTTTTGGGACCAGGTGACTATTTGGGACAGCCGTTTACTTCCTTTCCCCACACAAATCTTGCTTAGCAAAAATGAAAAAATATGGTAAATGTAATAAAATTATTTATTTACACCAGTATGAATATCAACTTTACATTTTCAAGGCAAGATTACAGTACTGTTGTTATGCTTTTGTCTTCTTTCGGCTCAGCTCTCTCTAAACACTCTTAATACTGGCAAGGAACTACGAGTACTTAAGTTAAGGTCAAACTTATTTTTTTTGCTGCACCGGGACCATGGAGATAAGCAGCAATGTACCGCTAACTGACGTGACTGGCTTCCTGACGTTAGTTAAAGGGGCAGTTCAGTATTTTTGAAGTGGGGTTGTATGAGCTCCCTATGTTCACTAAGGACATTAGATACAGTAGAAAGTTCCCTCTTCTCCACCAGAAAGCCACAGTCTGTGACCGTCGGTGACGAAGAAAAGATGCTACTGGGAAAGTACCGTACCTAATTTACAGGCTATTTTCTACGCCTACAAGAACTCAAATCAAAAAGTTATACCACATTTTAAGAGTACGCTACATATAAATTTTTTAAAGTGCATTAACCTTTCAGAAATATAAAGTTAATCCAGACCTAAGCCAACTCACGTCGTGTGTCCCTCCGCTACATCACTCCAATAATGATAACAGATAAGTGACTGTTGGCAATAAATAAGCTAAAAAATATACATATACAAACATTGCATATTAATTGCAGGAAAGAATTACTTTGACTGTTAAGAAGAGATATGGATGTTCAAAGAAAAGAGAGCTTATGAAGACTTTTTCTGAACAAAACACTAGGGCTATCACTTTATATTCGATATTCGAATAACGGATCAAATATGGGGTTAAATATCTGAATTGTAAATAAGTATTCGAATGTAAAATATTGAGTGTGGCGGCACGTAGTGGATCATTCCGTCCAACAGTGACTGAGTGCAGCTTGACCGTCAGACACATCCACTGCTCTCTTGACCTCAGTAGCCAAAGAGTTTCCAATCCGAGAGGGCATTAACAACTCCGAATCATCAGAGGAGAGCTGTGTGGAAGTAGTTTTGGTTCTACACCGTTGATGGCAAACTTAAAAATCAAAGACCAAGCTGTATGTTCTATGAAATACAGTTTAGTCACTCGTCCTCCACATCAAATATGCTGCAGCGGTTCATCAAGAGTTTAACAGACAGGGTCCTTACCGAAAGGGCGGATAAGAGAGTCTCTGTCCCTTACACGGGTGGGGGAGTGCCATCCCTGTTGGCTAAGAACAGGAAACTGAGGCTACAGATCATGGGAGAATGCCTTGGGTTTCATCAGACACGTGCAATGATAAGCCTCATTAAATCGACTCTGGAAAAGCTTCTGGCATGAAGACATTTAGTCCTCAATTCTTGTGTCTAACACCCAGTATTTGTTACTTGAGCTCTGCTTAAGCATTCAGAGGGTAGGCATTGAATTTGGTGAAAACACCACGACAGAATGGATCCATCCTGTTTTGAATCAATGATTAGCTGGTGCTGGTGTTGTAAGAGGGGGTGGATCATTTTCTTGGCACACTTTGGGTATGTTAGTACCAACTGAGCATAGTTAAACTGCTATAGTTTACCAAACTGTTGTTGCTGACTCTACCTGTTTTTTTTTGACTGATGGCTACTTCCAACATCCCCTTCTGTCACAAAGCTCAAATAATCTCTCTGATTTGGACCATGTCAACAAATTGGCAGCAGCTGTGATGATGAAAAGATGGACCAGAATCTCTCAGGAATATTTCTAACACCTTGTTGAGTCTGTGCTGAGGGTAAGAGGGGGTCTTATCTTGTATATCAAGGTGTATCTGATATAGTAGCAGGTGTGTGTACATTCAGACTAAAATAGGCTCTCTGAATTCTCCTTTATAATGTTTAATTTCATACTGTTGCAGCCTTTCCCACTCAGGTTAGATTTGATAATGGTGCACTGAGAGTGACACGGATGAAGTATGTTGTTTTCCAAAACTAAGATGATCTTTAATGACTCCTTTGGGTTTTCTGTATTAGCATAATGTTCAGACTGTTGCTGTGCCCTTTGCTGAGTATTTTTAAAATGGGAACAGTCTCGAACAAGGGATTCACTAAAACACAAAGTTTGAGTTTTACTTTAGTGTTGGACTAAACAAGTTGTCTAATTAAAATTCAGCTTTTTTAGCATTTTCAATGAGGTTCTGATGCATTCAGAAAATCTTGTTTGTTTCAAGGTATAAATGTAACAACTTTGCTAAAACAGCACTAGAAATGAAATCCTAAGGTTACTGAATTCCCTTCGGTCCATTTGATTGATTCAAGACTGTGCCTTCTTTCTTACATGTAGGTCAATGAAACATTTATTTATAAGTAAATCTTACTTTGTTTTCTTCAGCTCATTTTGGAAGACAGGTCCTGGTTTCTACTTCTGAATGAAGACGATCTTAAGAATCTAAAGCTGAGAATGGTTGGTGACTGTTTGGTAAGACAGTTTGGACTAATTGGTAAGAGGCGAGCATCTGAACTCAGCAGAGGGCTGAAATGCTGTATGTGTCCGCTTTTGTGTGGACCTAAAGCACATGATAAGCCACCCTCTTGGAATGCACCTCGAATCACAATGTGAATTTAAACAAATATCACGTCCTCACTGCATTAAAGTCAATGTCTTGTTGATGGCTGTGCTTTGTTCTGGCGCTTTTTGGGAAAGAAGACAACAATGAATCTTTATTCACAGTCGATTTTAGAATGTTGTTTCCTTTAGAGTTTCTTCCTCCCTTCAGCCAGCCAAGGAGAATTTTAAGAGGAATTCCACTGAAACTGAGAAACTGGTATACACTGAAAAGCTCAATTTAGTTCAGAGTCAATAATGATTTATCATTTATCTGTAATTGAATGCTCATTCAGCGAAAAACTCTCCATTTCCTCTATAATAGGCGCAAACAATTTAGTTCCTTCACAGAAACCTTTGGGAAATCAGAGAAGATTACCTGCTTCTAAATTGAGTTTGACAAGTGGCTCAGCTTTACTTTAAGGTGCTATGAGGAGAATCTATTTCCCAAGACATAAAGACTCTGCTACCCATGAGCACGCGCGGCGACTGTCGTAATGCTGCGTTCCAGTAACCTCGGAACTGGGAGTGACATCATCTCCGACTTATCGGCGTTCCACTTGAAGTCGGAAAAAAACATCCTGATCTACCAGGCCATTGTTAGCTGTTGTTAGCACGCCCTGCGTTGTTGTTCACAAATATCAAATGAAGAATGCGATTATCTCTATGGCAGCATTTTTGTAAATATAAAACTAACAATACTATGTATACAGCTGATCTAGAGCGACACACCCCAGTCAGAAGTGTAAACAAATGGATTATTACAGGAGCTAAATAACTGTTCACACTGGGAGCATCCATCTTCCATTGTCAACTCAGGGGTGGCGAGGTTTCACCGAGTTCCCAGTAGAAAATTCCGACATCGGGGGACGTTCCAGTTGCAGTTTCCTACTCGGAACTGGGAAATTCCTACTTCTAATTACAACTAGAACGCACCAAAAGATGTGACCCAAACCAAAGCGTGTGTTTGTTGTGATGCTAATAAATGCAGCTTGGACCTTCCTCAGAACTCTGCATTGCTTTACAACTTCTTTTTTCAACAACTTACAGGATGCAAAGTGACGAGGTAATGTATCTCTTTCTAGTTACGTAGCGGTAGTTTTTGATGTGACAACAAGCAATTTTTGGAAAATTTATTATCGTAGTTTTGTAGCCGGCTGTCCGACCTGACTACTTGGCTAAGGAATAGTGTTTATAGATAACCTATTTTGATGCTATAAAACTCATCTTAAAGGGCAACTTCGGTATTTTTCAACCTGGGTCCTATTGCCCCAAGTGTATGTGTGTATACGATTGACGGGTACAACTCGTTTTAAAATTGGCTCAGTATCAAGGGACCAGATGCAGCCGGCAGCCGCGAAGCTAGATAGGGGGGCAACTGCATCCCGTATAAGTTTGAGCATTAAAAGTGTTTATTTCACCACAGACCGGTTGCGATCGCCGGTGCTAGCTCTCTAATTAGCATTGTAAGCATTGCGTTTTCCTTCACGTCCTCTGACCTGTGTGATGTCATCTCCTGTGAGCTTGTTGCCGGAAGAAAACAGAGGAGCTATGCAGCGCGCCGCTCATAGTGGAGCTGCTTATCCCGGAGGACAGTTGAAAGTTTTACTGCATCGGTATCATGGCTGAATATTTACCAGATTTCGAGAGTGAAGACAAGCCTTTTCATTACGACGGCCACCCGTATTTATTTGAGCCAGAGTATACGGACGAGGAGCTGCTACAAACTCAAGAACTAACGAGGATAGCAACAGAGGGCCAACGAGCAGACGAGGGTGAAGCAGCGGCGGCACGAACGCTCTAGATTTGTCTCTGACACACACATTTACTGTAGCCCTAAATCCTCTTTACTTTTTCCTCTCGTCCAGCCAGTACAGACTTGTGGCCTACCGTGTTACAATGCTAATTAGAGAGCTAGCACCGGCGATCGCAACCGGTCTATAAACACTTACACAATACATACAATACTTATACGTATTGTATGCATAAAGACATATTAGTTATACTTACTTTATGGATAGTTGACCATTTGGTCCCTCTGGTTTTGGTCGGCTCCTCCAATTTATTTTGGGTACATGAAAAAAGGTATCCAGCACTGCCCTGTTGATCAGAGGGGGGAGGTCCTCTAATGTAGTTACACAGCGTCGGGTACTTCCTGTATCATCCCACGACACATCGAGACCACGAATATTGGACAACAGGTCCCACTCGTTACAACACAGACATTCTTCCTCCGTGGGCATAGAGTCACAGCAACCACAGGAGCACCACCAGTCCTCAGAAATTCGCGTTCGTGCCGCCGCTGCTTCACCCTCGTCTGCTCGTTGGCCCTCTGTTGCTATCCTCGTTAGCTCTTGAATTTGTAGGAGCTCCTCGTCCGTATACTCTTGCTCAAATAAATACGGGTGGCCGTCGTAATGAAAAGGCTCGTCTTCACTCTCGAAATCTGGTAAATATTCAGCTATGATACCAATGCAGTAAAACTTTCAACTGTCCTCCGGGATAAGTAGCACCACTGTGAGCGGCGCGCTGCATAGCTCCTCTGTTTTCTTCCGGCAACAAGCTCACAGGAGATGACGTCACACAGGTCAGAGGACGTGAAGGAAAACGCAATGCTTACAATGCTAATTAGAGAGCTAGCACCGGCGATCGCAACCGGTCTGTGGCGAAATAAACACTTTTAATGCTCAAACTTATACGGGATGCAGTTGCCCCCCTATCTAGCTTCGCGGCTGCCGGCTGCATCCGCTCCCTTGATACTGAGCCAATTTTAAAACGAGTTGTACCTGTCAATCGTATACACACATACACTTGGGGCAATAGGACCCAGGTTGAAAAATACCGAAGTTGCCCTTTAAAGTGTGTATTTAGTTCAGGCATATATCTAAAAGTGAGACTTTTTTGTAATTACTTAGAAACTCCTCATAGCATCTTTAAGAGGCTGACCCTCCGAATTGTTTAAAAACATCACTTTACCCACACATAATGTAACAACAGCAAAGTGATTATCCATGTTAGGGCGTGTGTTCATTTTTAAGATCAGATGTTCTCAACTTCACAAACTTTCAAGATGCTTGGGAAGAAATTATTTTGAAGAAAAGTGTTTCTGGAGCTCTTGATTTTTCAAGCATTCATGTCTTATTCATTACCGTATATTCTGGCATTTTTGATGCTCAACATCATAAGCAGAAAATGCCTACAGTGTTGGCTGCCATTTGCGGCCCTGCTCACAGTTGATAACAGTTCAACTTTTGTAATGGTGCCACTCTGGTCACTGTCAATTCTTCCTCATAATCAGGGTGGAGTAGGACTTCAGGAGTAGGAACCAAGGAAGAGACAATTATCTGACTTTACCCTACGAGGGAACATTTTACATGTCACTGCTGTTATTTTTTTATCGTGTCTTCTGGTAACACATCAAGTACAAAGCACGTGGAGCCGTTTTTTAATAGGTTTTGCAGAGAGTGCTGGCTGCAGTTGGCCACAGGGTTGTACTTTGGACAACCCCTGGTATAAACATTGCTTACACAGGGTATTTACAGAAATCAGCCCATTAATTTGAATTATTTTCTAAATGTCCTTTTAACACTTTACATTAAAAAATTTGAGGCTATGGCTGTGAGCTCAAGAAAAATAACAGGTTTGTATTTTGTAAAAGATGATTTTCACAAGACAACTGTCCCTACATATACTGTAGCTCTTCTTAAACATGTCAGAACTTATGGAGCTCAGAGAGAATTTAAATTACACTGGAGGGCAACCACTAGTTCCTAGCCAGCTGGCCATCTTCCAAATACCCTTTTTTGCAGCAAAAGTACCCAACCGGCCAGAAACAATTATCACAATGGTTCTGCACACTTACACAGATCTACATATCTGGTGAATCACAGTACATATTATTATCAAATACATAAAATGTGTTTTTAAACTGCAAAAGTATTTTGATGCCGCTAAGAATCAAATTTAATGTTTTTTAAGCCATTAAATATCCACATTTTTTGCAGTTTTTGTTATGATTGGTCAATGCAATATCTACAGCAGCCTAACATTACAGCCATGTTCTCAGTGAAAACCATGACCGATGTCAAATATAGCCAGACCCCCCCTGAAGAAAAGCTAGTTCTCAGTGCAGCGATGACTCACTGCTCAACACAACAACACACTCGGGACAATAACAGAGTGGACTAAAGTGACTGTGTTGGAGTGGGTCCTTCAGAATAGAAACCTGACTCCCACTAAAAAAAAAAAAACATCTTCCAAGTCACAAACTCACAAGATCTTAGGATGTCTACGGGAGGACTGAGAAAAACTGCCCAAGTGTGAGTGTTTAAATCTTAAGACAACTCCAAAAAAAGAACAAAAGTTGTAATTACTGCCGTGGGAGACAGAAATCTGCATTAAGTTGTATGTAAATGAGAACACTTCATAGTTCATTTTTAATAAACAGAGTGTGAGTTCAAACAGGATTAAAAACAAGCTCCAGGAGTTAATTAATCCTTTTGAATAACTCGTGTAGGCATGAACACTAGAGTCAGCCGACATGCCTCGAACAGATTATCTGGTAAAGCTCATTGAAATAAGTTATGCCCTGACTAAAACACTTTTATACTCACCTTCTATTATTTTCTACTTTAGAAATCCACTTTAAAGTAGAGATAACATGCAAAGTAAATCTTGCATGCATGGTTATTTAAGCTGCTCACAGTAAACACATTTACCTTAAACAAATTAGCCTGCGAAGAATGCTGACACCAATACTCATACAGACACTACGGGAAAATTGAGAATGGCACAAACTGTTCTATTGTCTATACGGTCTGAGCATATCAGTGACTGACATAAATAAATGAGTATTGTGTGTAAGGCCCAGCGCCTTCTGTTGTGTGTGCTGCTCCTGCAGTTGAAGCATTAATGAATATTTAAAGCCCTTGTGGAGCTTTGTTGTAGCTCTGTTATAATATGCACCGAAGGCTTTCACATGACAGCATCTTTCCTGTGTTGGACTTCTTTTTTCAAGCACAGTGCAGACAAAGCCGTATGGCACACTGCAGCCTTACACACTTAGTTCATCAGTCTTACCTATTCTCCCGAATGAAGTCATGACTCCCCCAGCTGATGCTAGAGCGTTGGTGGCCTGGAGAAATAACAACAATATGTAATATTTGTACAGCAAATCAATAAGAAATATTGCAGCATTTTGTCTTGAGAAAATCTCAAAGTGTCAGAAGCACTGTGTTAAGAACAGGGTAAGGGTGAGGTCACAGATTATTCAACACCAAGTAATGATCCAAGAATTTTCTTACAAAAAGTTCCACTGGTAAATCACTGCTAGGGTAGATTACTTTATTTGACATTCTGTACTTCAAGGTATGAGATACACTTCACTATGTCTCTTCAAAAACTTGATATCATAACAGCCTGACTAACAATCTTCATCTGTAACTCATCAAGCAGAACAGATCAGAGCATGACGTTTACCAATGCAGAAAGTCTCAACTATTTTAGAATACCAGTGAGTTTCAACATTTGTGGAATTCCATTTTTTTTTACTTTTTCAGAGGAACAAACAAATTAACTTTAAATAATTAGATCGTAATTCAACTTTTTAAACTAATTCAGTGAATGTCAAGGAAAGTTTATTCTGTTACCACAGCAGAAGAATCTCATATCGACCACCTCTTTCATTTTGAGCAGCTGTGGGTTGGGATTACTGAGATAAATTTCTGGCTGTCACTTCACGACTCACATTTATTGTGAGGAGTTTGCAGAGTTTATTGGTGAAGACAAACAAATACTTCCAAGACAAACTGAGCTCTGAAAAGGATTCCAGAAATCCAATCTCTGCAGCAAATATTGACACGTATCTGTACTCACCATGTAAGAGGCTGCTGCCCGGTGCAAAGGTGACATTTGTCTGAGGAGATCGTCCTGATGGAGCCTGTTGGTTTGGGTGGGGGGCAGCCTGGAGCTGAAACTGCTGTGTCCTGAGGCCGTGGCAGGAGGAACCATCAGCGAGAGTCCCAGACTCTCACCGAGGCTGTCCTTACCAAGGCTGCTTCCTGGAGCCCTTGTAGTGAGAGAGGCCATGAGCTCAGAGTTGTTCAGGGAGCCCAGGGGCTCCTTAAAGGCTTGGTTGGCCATCTGAGTGATGCCTCTTGCTTCTCTTTTGGAGATCAGCTCTGGCCTTTTGCCAGGCGACTCCACTTTGACACCACGAAGGTGCGAAGGATAAACCGATGAGGAGAGGGCAGGGTGGGGGGACGTGTTCCCAGCTCTCACTTGTGCTTCAAGGTTGGGCTGTAAACAGGAGGGATCAAAAGGCTGAGGCAGCGGTCTGCTGGCCGGGGCTGGTGAGGCGGGGGCAGGCAGTGGGGAGGGGGGGCAGATGTGAAATGATGTGCCAAGCTGAGTCCGATCAGCTCTGCTGGTGAGAGTTTCACTTGCTCCCAGTGTCCAAGTACTCAGGGGGGAGGGGGAGAGCTGGGCCCCCACTGTGAGGGAGTGGCAGCCTCCCTCTGGCTGCGTGGACACATCCAGACTCAGTGGGTCTGAGAGCTCCCCAAACTGAGGTCCAGTCTGTGACGGGACCACCAGCCCAGCAGCTTCCTCCAACAAACCCAGCCCCACTGCCTCCCCTGCTGGCTCAGCGGGGTCAAAGGAGGACTCAGGGGGCCCCCTGATACACAGGGGAGGGAGCTGAGGGTACACACAGTCCCTCATTAACCTGGTGCTGCCAATGTCACACTGGGACACTTTGGGAGGGGGTCGGATTTTTGCAAACGGGGGGCACGTCTCCCATGGCTCCTCCTCCTGGAGCATGTAACAAGAAGGCGAGGAGAAGGAGGGAGGGGGTCTCCTGGGAATGGTGAGGTGCGCAGAGGTGGAAGTAGCAGCAGCAGAGGGGGGGAAAGGGTCTATGGATTTATGGTCTGGGATTGGAGGTAGTTGTGCATTTGACAGCCAAGGCTGGTTGATCTGAGCGAGCGAACGAAAGAGGCGATGGTGGTGTCGTGTGCTGGGTGGTCCTATAGAGCCACCGCAGGGGTGAAGGCTGACGGGGGGCCGTGGTTTCATCTTTGTTGGCTTCTTGGGCTGGAGGATGCAGAAACAGAGAGTCACAATTTCAGAGAGTAGTTCCTCAGATATGACAAACTTGATCTGTTGCAGCATACTGGGACAGGCAACAACTGTGCTTATTAAAAAATATAAGAATCACGTTGAGGCTCAAACAGTATTGGAACCTTGTGACTATTTGGCTCATAATTAGAGAAGTACTCAACCACCCAGCCACAGAAAGAGGCAGATTACAGCATAACGGAGGGATTTCTCTGACACAAACAGACAAAGCACAGCATATGTAAACAACTGGGGAGCTGCCCAAAATCTGAGGAGTAATACGGAGAGCTTCTTATTTGATTTAATGTTTCTGAGTAAGACAGATTCATATAGTTTACTTTAAGATAAGTATTATGTATCATATAGGCTAAATATGGCAATGCATGCTAGTTTTTTTTTCACTTTTAATGATTCCTCACAATAATTATCACAAATGACTGATAACTAAATTGAGAATATTATACTAGCATGCACCTTTAGTAATGTAGTTATCTGTTCAACTGCAGTGAAATGTACAACAGTCCCACTTTTGTGAGTTTTTGTACAAGAGACACTGAGAGGGCACCAGTGGTGTTCATCAACACATCTTCATAAACTTTGACCCCGCCCCGGTCAAACTTAAAGCAAGCATAGTTTTAAAATGTGCTGCACATTAGATTTTTTGTTTTAAGTATGATTAATTTGAAAAAAACATAGAAGTTTTTTCAAGCTCTTTAGTGGCAACAAGCTATTTAAAGAATGTTACAGAACTACACCTGGTTTACAAGGTGTAGCCTCCTCTTCAACTTTGTCTTAGGACAAAAGCAACATGACTATGTCCACTCTTGTCAACCTGTACATCTACTAATCATGTCTTAAAACTCTTTTTTTTTGGACTTTTACATGAAGCTAATTATTGCTTACATACTCGTTTATCAACCCTTTTTATTATATTTAATCTACATACTTATTTTGCAACTACCTATTTAACTATTTTTAATCTTTCCATCTTCTTGATGTGAGGTCATCAACTACCAACTGTCATCTATGTACCTATAATTAATCACCTTTTATTCTCCCCTTATCATAATGAATAAAACATAATCTTCTTTTCTAAAGTTACTCATTTGTACATGTTGACAATTTAATCTGTGCCAATGTAGTATATTCCTGTAGTACTTCAGTCGTCTCCAGTTAACATTTTCTTTCCTTTTGCTGCTTTATTTCACATGAACCTCTGTGCCTTTTCGTTTAACTCTTATGGTCTATGTTTGATTTAATTTTTGACTTACTGTCTTCAGAGTTCTGCCTTTGTTTTCTCTGTTAAAGCACTCTGTAAACACTCTGCATTTAAAGGTGCTGCATAAATAGAATTAATATAATTACCTGCCACTCTAACACAGAATATGTGCTGTGATATATTGTGAGGATTGGCTTGATCCAGGGCTGCTGTCATTACATCTTTGCTTCAACTACTAAAAAACAGCTTAAATGCAATTTCAGACCGATGTCTTTCTTGTTTATATTGAAAATGCTTCCAAAATGCTAATAAAAAATACCACAGTTCTGCAAGCTTGCAGCTGACACAAACATGTTCAGCTCTGTTAATAATATACAGGACTTCAGGGGAAAATTCATATTAGAAGTCTTTATCTTTAGTTATGCGTGAATGCTTATATTTTAAAAGTATTTAGCATCACTTGTTCTCTCCATTCAGTCTCCATGATGATCACAGTGAAGGCAAAATGTCACAGGAGTGAAACGGTAGTCTGAATGGGGCTTTTGACACATTGTAGCAGGTTTTTGTGTTTTCAATAGAAGCCTCAGAAAAAAAAAATATGCATGAAATCATGGGCTTGTTTTTAGGCGTTAAAATGTGCTGCTGCTCTTGAAAATAAACACCTAATTTAGCAAAAAATGTCATATAACACCATTGCTGCAGAGAGTAAAGGTAAAAAAAAAATCAATTACAGAATAAATGACTTTAAAAAGCACTTTGATATGAAATGTAGGTCAGATCACCTCCATTATCAGTTGATTTTTGTCATTTTTCTGAGTTCTTATTGTGTTATTAATTGGGCACAACTATTGGTAGGTGAAAGTAACTTGTGCTGCACGTTCCACTGCATGTCTTCATTTTAAAAAGTACTGCAAAAACAACACGTGAAGCCTTCGAGGCAGCTACACTTTCTTCATGCAGTTTATATAATCAAGTGCTTTCCAACCTTCTTGCTGAGGTTCATGTCCTCCATCTTGGCCTTGAGTTGCTTCATTTTGTTCATGGTGATGGAGTTCTCAAGGCTGTGCTGAGCTGTTGCTGAAGATGCTCCTTCCTCCTCCTCCTCTGCGCACACATTGTACACCGAGCCGCTGCTAGAAGACACAAGTGGCGGAAACACTCTGCTTCAGTGATCTAACAAAGCCGTCTTCTCAATGGCAGCCTTTTTACAGTAGCCCTGCTCACTTTGAAACATTTGTTGCGGCAACAGGCATGAAATAGCTGCACAGCTCTTTGTATCTGCTGAACAAACGATGTAACGTAGTCAACTCCCCACTGGCTGAATGATTATATAATTACACTACACGAATGTGATTATACTACAGGCTCAATTCCTCTCAGATGCTTAGATTCAGGAATACGGCTTTAAAGGGATATGGTAACATTTTTTCCTTTGTGTCTTGTCTCAGACCCAAGCCCATGACAAGGAAAAAGACACCATTCTTCTTTGCAGTAACAAGGAAGAGAGACGAGCAGAGCTAAAGCAAATTTAAGAATGGCTCGTAAATGGATGGCTCACTCACGACTGCAAAAACGGTTCTCATCATTTACTTAAAAGACCTGTTCAAAAGACTCAACTCCTTCGAGAACATCACATCTCTAGGTCAAACCACCACGGAAGTAGATCAATAAAGTAGAAGAAGATAAACTACAGCATAACATAACACAGAAAAAGAACGACTCACAACAAGCACACAGGACCATTTCGAGTTGATGAAGAGGTTATTGGATGACTGTAGGCAGAGGCAGGCTAATGCTACCCATCGACTCCCAGTGTTTGAGCTAACCTAACTAGTGGTGGGTAAGTCTTGGCCGTCTCTTCCTTGTTGCTGGACACACAGATGAAATAATGGCGTCTATCTGCTTGTCACGGACTCGGGACTGAGGCAAGACACGAAAAGAAAAAAATTTGGCCTATTGCTTTAAAATTAGATTTCTGTAATTGTACTAAACAAAACAACACAAATATATTGACTTTCCACACCTCAAAGAATCAGACAGAGGGGTCAGGGTGCCATCTCCTCGGTCAATGACGCGGAAGAAGTTCAGCTGGTCCCCCTCACGGTAGACGACGAATGTAACCTGCTTGTTGGACGCAGTTTTCTCCGAGCTCTCCTTCTTTGTGCTCTCCATCAGGTCAGCCACTTCTTTGATGGGATCCTCCAATGTGACTGACAAACAAGTACAATTCAATTTAAGTCTTTATTTTTATTGTCACATTAAATATAACAACATTTATTCAGAACAGTCAAACACTGCAGTGCAAAAAGTGAGAAAACTATTCAAGTAGTAAGAACTCAGAGCCCCTGCCTCCATGCCCACCAGTTATTTGATGTTATCTAGAGTTACTGAGAAAAGAGCTTAGCAGTAACCTGCTTGTTGGACGCAGTTCTCTCTATACAACACTGACCGTTTGTATGTGATCGAAGACAGATCCCATCCCCCAGAAATAGATGACTGTCTTCCTCTCACTTGAGTTTGCTGTTGTTGGACATTACTTCAGCTGCTCAGCCAAAAAGTTCTGTTAAATTATTTCAAGTTTGTAGCAATTTTACAGCCTGTTGTCACTATTTTGATATTACTGTCTGCTAACGGCTGTTAGCTTTAGTGAAGTCCTAATCATGATGTTTTGAAATAATTTAAATACATTTTAAACATGGCATTGTTTCAAGAAATATGTCCACATAAAAACACTGAAAATGCTTTATAAATAAAGTTAGTTTGATTGATCTACTGATATTTTTTTATTGTATGGGTATTTTATCTGAACGCCCATATTACAACCCCCTTTAGCCCTGGTGTTTTGGGAGCCCAAATATACTCATTTTTTTTTAAATCAGGCCCTGAGTGACTAGAGCTCAAAACGCCACCCTTGTGTTTCTGTGTTAACAACAAATCAGCATATTTTCAGAAAAGATGATTTCAAATTCCCACCTCTCCCTCAAACTACATGAACCAACCTCAGCAATGTTGGAGACAAAGGTGGATTGCACAGCTGTGCTTGTGCTGCAGAAGCTTCTGGGCTTGTTTTGGCTTTTACAGCAAAAGTACCATCGTGAGCAACAACATCATATTTCGAACAGCATACGCCAGCTGTTCTTACATCTTCCTTTTGGTTTGTTTACAACGCACCTGCACTACGCTAGCACTACACGACTTCTCTGGTGTTTGTCTGTAGCAGCATAACGGTGTCACTTACAGGCCTTGCATATGTACTACAGCAATTTCAGTGTTTTTGTGTGGACATATTTCTTGAAACAACGCCGTGTTTAAAATGTGTTTAAATTATTTCAAAACATCATGATTAGGATTTCACTAAAGCTAACAGCCGTTATCTACAGACAGTTATATCAAAATAGTGACAACAGGCTGTAAAATTGCTACAAACTTGAGATAATTCAACAGAACTTTTTTGTTGAGCAGCTGAAGTAATCTCCACTAACAGAAAACTCAAGTGAGAGGAAGAAAGCCATCGTCTATTTCTGGGGGATGTGATCTGTCTTCAAAAACTACTGACGCCAGACAGGTTCTTAAAGGTGTGTATCCACAACAGTCAGGAATCTTGCTCGTCCTCATCAGTGAAGTGATCCCAGGTTTTTAAACGGTTCACTTTAGCAATGTAAATTACAGAGGACCTTACGCCTACTGGGAGGTTAAGCCCCGGTCACACATTCTCGCTTCTCATTATGATTGTACACGATTGTCATAGTTCTGATTAAATGTGCTTTGGTCGTGGTGCATGCACTGCTTGATCCGGATCAGTGTTGTATAGTTGTGGACAAACGTCGGAGAATGGGGAAGGGTCCCGATTGTTTTGAACTGTTCAAAATCACAGAGAATCACCGATCTCAGTATAGTGGGGAGACTGCCTAATGCAGTCCAAAGGCGAACGGTATTAGCGTTGCATTTAGGGGCTCAATCGGGCTTATTGAGGCTCAATCCTGAAGCTTTTGAGGACAATTGACAAGGACGTATCCGACTGTGTACCGTTCAAGGCGGCACAAGCAACGGGGCTTAATCGGGACTTGAGGGACAGAAAGTGGGCCCAATGGGGGCTGATGTCGTGTCAGTGGGATGGAAATTTCAGGAATGCTAGTTGTATCATTGTATTGACCTCATTTACGGTGTGGGTCTGGGGGAGAGACAGTCATTTCTTCCCGTATCATGCCGATCAAACCAGCCTTACCAATCGTGTACAGTTGTGCAGAATCGTAATGTGTGACTGGGGGATGACATAATATTTAAGTTACAACTTGCATCTGAATTATCTCAGCTGGTAAAACACCTCAAATGTTATTTGAGTGTAAACTCTGTTGTAAGTAAGCACTTAGTTCAAGCTAGGCTACTGATCTTTCACACAGCAGATGCATCCGATAGCTGGAGAGCAGAATATTATAAAGCAGGGAATCCAGGAGGATACGACGCATGATTAAAGGTGCCCAGTTATGAAAATGTAATCCTTCGTCTTCTCTTACCTCTTCTGGTGTTAATTGGGCCTGCCCTCATTGCCAGGATCAGTTTCAGAGTGCAGCCCTCTGCAATGCTGCAATCAAACAGAGAGATGATCACCACAGAGGAAATAAGTCGACAGAATTACGGCCCTTCTCTCGGTGAAGGGAGGTCTAAAGGGAGAGGCAGCATTAACGGCAGTCAACATATTTACATTCAGGGCAAAAGCCGGTCTAAAGTAAACAGCACTGTGCTGGTCGGGATCGTTTTCCGTTGAACCAAAGTGCACTGCTGGGATTTCCATCTGATCATTTGTTTCATATGAGCAGATGTTTCATTGCCTGCTCTTCCTCGCTGCTCCTACAACTTCAAAAGCACACTGCAGTACGACGGGCGGGCGAGAGCTCACCAGAGGCTGTTCATGTGGAAAATTAAGTGACAAGCATTCTCAACAAAACCACCATCTGCAGCCAGCACAGCACAGGGGGGGCTGAGGCCTGCATATCATAAACTGACGTGAGTGCTGGAGTGAGCGCTCTCTAAATGACCGGTGTGGCTCCGTTCAGAAATAGAGTTTGATACAGGCTACAAGATGGGACATTGAACGGCCTGTTTTGTTGTAACCTACCATTTAAGAGTGATGAGCTTCCTGCCCTTTTTTTCTTTTGTTGCTTTGGCAACCATAAAATGACCTGTATTCAGTCTGTTCATGCTTTTCTGTGATATCAAATCAAAGGTCTTTTACATTTTGACCAAAATGCACAATATTATAGGTATGATCTTTGCATATCCATAAAAGTTGAATATTGGTTTCAGTTACTGTTGATTTTTCTTCACCAACATTTATAGCCGATATCGGTCATACGTTTCGGTCTTTTTTTTTTTATTAACCTTTATTTAACCAGGAAGGTCCCACTGAGATTAAAAATCTCTTTTTCAAGGGAAATTTAGCAAAGAGGCAGCAAAGTTACACAGTAAAATGACAGCAATTTATAATTAAAATGAAAAAAAAGAGTTACAATTTGAGGAGGCTGTCTCAAGTGCTCTCAGTCTGGATTTAAATGCATTGAAAGAAATAAGCTCAGATAATTTCAAGTCTTTTGTAACATGTTCCTTGCAGAAGGAGCAGAGTACACAAATGCCCTTTTCCCCAGTTCTGTGCGGGCAAATGGAAGTGAAAGCAACAAGTGATCGTTTGAACACAAACCGTAAGAATCAACACTTCTCCGAGTGATCAACTTACAAATGTAGGATTGAAGCAAGTTTTTACTACTCTGTATGAAAAGCATGTACTTAGAATTGACAAATAGAAACTGAATCCTTGATACCCGTATATCTAACATTAGCAAAAATCCAACATCACGCACCACGAAAAGAAATTCAAATTTTCAGCTCTACTTGGGGCATTTATAAGCAAAAAATTGGCATGGGAAGACCTACCCCACAATGATTAAACATTACCCACTTTTAAATCTTGTCTTAAACTTGCTTTAACTCTTCGGCTTTAATCCAGCATTAGAGCTGCGTGGCCCCTGTTTTTCATGTTTTTATTTTCTTAAGTTGGCTTTTATTTTAACAAATTGTCTGTTGTTGGTGTTTATTGTGAATTTTATTCGTTTTTATTATTTACAGTGCTTTCATGATGTGGTTTTAATTATTAGTTTTGTTAGGGCTGTGCATCTTCACTGGTCTCATGATTTGATTATGATTATTCTGTCTACAGTTCGTTCCAATTCAAATCAACATCGCTGTGCATCACGATTCATTGCAGCACTTTTCATCCTGAATTCTTATGTAATTGGAAATCTACTTTTGCATTCATGTGGACAATAGGGCTGCATGATGTTGGAAAAAACTGACATTGCAATTTTTGGGGGGTCTGCGATATATTGCAATATATATTGCGATATTAAGAATAGAAGAATTTTCACCAGATGACTTGAATAGCTCTGTTTGGAAAGAATTTGGTTGACTCACAATGACACCATTGTATTCATATAATACCATTTAATCCAGGCTAAGGGGGTTCATCTGTGAATGATGAAGATTGCTGTATATAAAAGGGATCCAGGAGGCCATGTCTCTGTACAAAATAGAATAGGTTTCAATTTCAGTTGCTTTTTTTCATTTTCCCAATAAATGGGGGATAGTCACATTGCATGCGCGATGTGACTATTGCGCATGCGCACATAGCGATGCCGATGTTCAAACGATATATTGTGCAGGCCTAGTGGACAACCTCGCTGTCAGACAGATTTCAACTGCCTTTTTATATTATTCAGGAATGTTTTGGAAATAGAAATTAATTTCAACATAAAGTTCTGAAAACATGAGCTTTTGTTTTCAGTACCTCATCATTTAGGATATTGATGCCTGATCTTATGAAAAACTTAGCAGGAAACTTCAACAGAAGGCAGAGAACAGTGGGGTTCATTAGGGTGACCATCTTCTGAAAACCCCAAAAGAGGACCCTCAGCAGCATGGATTGCGGCATGCACACTCAACACCTTGACAGGCAGGTACATTGGAATAACGCCGGTGGTCCAATGCAGCACTTTATTATAAATATGAACCCTTTTACTACTATGAATGTTAGCGACCACCTGGTCTTTTCCTTTTTCTGACAATGTGTCAGAAAATGCCTTGAGTAAATTATTTTGCGACTGTTTTTCAAATAAAAATAAAACATTCTATTAAGTATTAGTCATTTATACGTTGTGAATGCTTAAAATAGTGTATAATTACAAGAAACGAAAAAATAGATTTGAATTTATTAGGTTCCTCTATATAAACAATTAAAAACGAACATGAACACTTAATGTTAATTCAGAGTTTTATTATGGGACATTTTTTTCCACCAGGAGAGAGTAGCAGAGAGGGGTGAGCATATGCATAAACATGCATGGATGAAGAACTTTTCATTGAATTTTGTTCAAGAAAAACTTTGCCAACATTGTTTCATTTTGTGTTCTTTGAAGCAGCTCTTAAAATCCAGAGACAAATTTGATCAAGATGGTCCAAATAACCATGCCATCATATGCCAGACCTCCCACAAGTTACAGCAAGACTTTAAGACTCTTAAGGCCTTGAGTTTGAAACTCTTACTCAAGGTTTTTTAACACTCTTTCAAAATCAGAAAGAGAAGCCAATAATGCAAAGTGTTAGATTTGAAGACATATTTTATCATTTTGTATCTTTTAAACTATGAAAATGTGTCAAAATACAGCACAATCAAGACAACTGCTGAAGTGTAAAGACATCATACAACTATCACACACAGCTTGGTTTTTAGGGCATACAAACAAACTGCTCCAAAAAGGCTATTTTTGTCTCATTTGCCAATTTCAAATTACTCTGAAAGAGAACAAGGTCTATTAAAAATATATTTACGGGCAGGAAATCAGGACGGCGTGGGATCCTTTTCTGGAATTCATTCATAGCCAAATTTTTCTAGTAGAAGCTATTTCCTTCTTTCTAACTCTCTATTGTGAAATTGTTCTTTGTGATAAAACTCTTTATATTTCATTTTTCAGCACATGGTACACACCCTGATTTCCAGTACTTGTTTGCTTCCTTTATTCCTTCTTTTATTCACTACTTACTATTCCAGGCTTCTTATCACAGTAATAGTGGCATGAATTGGCTGACAAAAGGCACTTAGAGGGGCTTGAGAAAGGTTCTGTGGGTTCTGAGTATTCTTTTGTACATCTGGACCACAATATACGTTTCACTACATAGTCTGGGTAATCAATAATATTTTAAGAGACAAAACGTCCATATGTACCCATAGTCGTGTAGAGAATGTTCATCGTCCAGCTCCACATTGTTCCAGATAAGGTGTTGTTGGGCAACAGGGATACCTGTAAAGACAGTGGGGAGGGGGCAGGGGATGGTAAGAGAGAAAAAAAAACAGGCTTAAAGAAGAAACCTTCTTATTTAGACTAAGTTCATTAACATGACAGACTGGAAAAGGAGGGTCACTGGGGGCAGAAATATCAACAAGGCCTTAAGATGATTCTTGCCTGCCCCCTAAAGACACAGCAGTGTAACTACTGAAAAGCAGAAACATCACAGAGAAAAGGCAGGGACCCTGAATGTGGTGCACGTAAAAAAGTACATTCATAAAAACATGCTGCTGTGGTGGGAATGAACTAGGGCTGTATGGCAATGATAAAAGTTATACTGCAATATTGTTTTTAACTCCTGCCTCATTGTGATAGCACATATGGGCCATAATCCAAATTAAAAGAGATCAACAGAAATGCTTTTTTATTTCTGGACTCATAAATATAATGAATAACAAATCATCCAAAATGCTTTTTCCATTTTCTTCTTCAAGACTGCTCATTCTGTGACTTCATTAAAATGAAAAGAAAAGGACTTTTAAGTTTCAATTTCCAAAATACACCCCAGCAAAGTTACCAAAATTCAATTTGAAATGTCAAATTTGAAAATTAATTTGCATTAACAGAAAGGCTTTTCATTTTACAGTTTCTGCTGCATTATTTGACTCATAAATTAAAACTAAATCATCCAAACTGCATTTTCATTTTCTTCCTGAAGACTGCTCACTCTGCGACTTCATTAAATGAAACAGAAATCTCATAATGGTAAAGTCATTAAAGTTGTTTTCACAGCGTTTCATTGCAATGGTAACTTGCCGACAGTCCCTGAACCGCAGAGCCAACACCGGCAGCGCATTGAGACAAATTGAAGTTGTCTGGCTCGGAGGAAGGCTTGTTCCGAGGAAATTGAGGTTGTAGCTCAGTCTCCATGACAGTGATTAAAAAGAGGAGTCGGGTTTGCGACTGCGCTGTTTGATTGATGAGTTATTGACCTGGAAAGTCTGAATCTGTGGATATCTCTCTCGTTGTTGACGTGGTGGGGGGCAGCTGTGGCCTCCCTCATCAGCTCTGGCACAGATTTGGACATAGTGGTGAACGTTCTGAACATTTATACCATAGTCTGTGGTGCCAACACAACGTTCACACTCCTCTTCTCTCTTCACAGTCAGAAGAGGGAAACTGACGTCACTGTCCTGTCCCACCTGGGATCACCAATTCCACTGAATAATGGACTATTTTTAAGTAGGGCAGGTATGAAAAAGAAAAGGCAATATCCAATTTGTATTCTTTTAAATAGTCATAAAAGGTGCAGCCTAAAGCAGAAAATGCTGTTTGAATGATTTAGTTTTGATTTCATTTATGAGTCAAATAATGCAGCCATAACCGTGAAATGAAAAAGCATTTCTGCTATTACATTTTAATTTTTAAATTGGAAATTGAATTTTGGTAACTGTTTGCTCGGGCATATTTTAAAATTTAAATCTTTAGATTTGAAAGTCCCTTTCTTTTTCCATTTCAGCCAAGTCACAGAATGAGCAGTGTTGCAGAAGAAAATGAAAATGCATTTTTTGATTGTTTATTCATTTTATCCATGAGTCAAAATTGCAGCTTTATTCTGAAAATGAAAAAGCATTTCTGCTAATCCATTTTAATCTGGATTGTGGCCCATATTTGCCTCAATATCATATAAATCCAGTATTATACTTAAAATTCCCAGATAAAAGCTTTCTACTTCTGCACACTTCAACCTCCTGACAGCAACATTAACAGGCACAAGTTTCTGCACGTTTTGTTGGTTAAAGACAAATATCAAAACTTTAATAATCATGATTGATAGAAGGCTAAAGACAGAATAAAATGCTTTAAGTCTCCATTCAACATAGTCACAGAAACAGCAGCTCTGTGAATTTTTGTCGGAGTAAACTTGATGCTGACATCAGATGGACTTTTATTGAAGTAAGCCAAGGAAACAAGACAACTGATGGTCTTGGATTCCACCAAACAAAAAGAGAAAATGGTAGCATGACATGCTTTGAGTCATGCAGCTGACATTGTACATCCTGTGATCGACTATTGAGATTTAAAAACACTAAACTGTTCAACCACAGAATAAACGATCAAGCTGTGATGCTTAACCTACCACCAAAAGTACAAACTACAAGACGGTATGTGATCATGAGCCTTTCCTGTAGTGTACATGAAAGCAAAGATCAATATACCAGGATAAAGGTTGTGAGACAGCACCACAGTAAACCAAAAAGGCTCTCTGTAGGAGATGGTGTGTGCATACTCAGGCAGCCCTCTGAACCCACATAAAGCAGTTCTCTGAGCCGCTGTGTGCAGTAGTATTTTTATTTCATGGTGGTTGTAGCCTTACAGGGCAGATGTACCTGCCTCATTCACTGTCTGAAATCCTGAAATATTTCTGTGACGGATATATGAAACTGTGGTCGTGCTCCTCCTTACAAAACAAAGACTTACTGACACACCTCCTAACACTCTGGGAAAGAAATCCTTTCTGACTCAAACTGAAGTCAGCAGATGAAGCAGGCACTGGAGAGGATGAGCTACCTTATCTGTCAGAGTGAAGAACCACACATGACAGACAGATTTTAACACCAAACTCAACTGAAGGATCGACTTCACAGCCCAACAGAACGAGCAACTTCACAGGGAACAAGCCAACAAATGATGTCATACTAGATGTCATCAGATTGTTGCCTTAAAATCTGATCAGCAGAACATTTTGTGTCAATATTTTGGCCGTACATATTAGCCAAATATTGTATATTGACTGTAATTTTGACAGACTGTACTAATGTACCAAACTGGTTTACCTCATCACTGATGTCCATTTGAACAAATCAAAAGTATAATTAATAAGAGATTGAAATATTTCTATCTTGCATTACACCTGTTTCTAACACAAAAGGACAGTCACCATGAGGAAAAGGTCAGTTTTAGTACCTGGGGGGCGTTGTGCTCTTGACATAAAAATATTGGTATCAGTATCTGCAGAGTTGTCGCAAATAATGGGCTCAGACATCTTGGTTTATTGGATACTGGTAAAAAAACAAAAAAACAATATCATGCATCCCTAATGGATTGTCTTTTTAAAGGGACCGTGAGGAGAATCTATTACTGGCGACTTTAGGACTCTGCTACCCATGAGCACGTGCGGCGACTGTCGCAATGCTGCGTTCCAGTAACCTCGGAACTGGGAGTGATATCATCTCCGACTTATCAGCGTTTCAGTTGAAGTCAGAAAAAAACATGCCGATCTACCAGGCTATTGTTAGCTGTTGTTAGCACGCCCTGCGTTGTCGTATGAAGAATGTGATTATCACTATGGCAGCATTTTTGTGAATGTAAGTCTAACAATACTATGTATACAGCTGATCTAGAGCGACACACCCCAGTCAGAAGTGCAAATAAATGGATTATTACAGGAGCTAAATAACTGTTCACACTGGGGGCATCCATCTTCGATTGTCAACTCGGGGGTGGTGAGGTTTCATTGAGTTCCGAGTAGGAAATTCCGACCTCGGGGGACATTCCAGTTGCAGTTTCCTACTCGGAACTCAGAAATTCCTACTTCTGACTACAACTGGAACGCACCAAAAGACGTGACCCAAGCCAAAGCGTGTGCTTGTTGTTTTGTTACTAATGAACGCAGCTTGGACCTTCCTCAGAACTCTGCGTTGCTTTTCAACTTCTTTTTTCAACAACTTACAGGATGCAAAGCGACGAGGTAATGCATCTCTTTCTAGTGACGTAGTGGTAGTTTTTGATGTGTGACAGCAAGCAATTTTTTTGGAAAACTTAGTATCGTAGATTTGTAGCCGGCTATATATCGCTACTTACAGTCCGGTGCTCTAAGACGTGTCTGAATAATATAAATTTGCTCTAGTTTTAATTGTCTTGTTCCCGAAGTTGAGTATCCAGGCCAGTCCAGCCCTGTCCTGTACGACCCGACTGCAAAGCTAAGGCGTAGCATTTATAGATAACCTATTTTGATGCTATAAAACTCATCTTAAAGTGTGTATTTCCATCAGGCATATATCTAAAAGTGAGACATTTTTGTAATTACTTGGAAACTCCTCACAGTCCCTTTAATCTTGAAGTTTGGGCTACCCTTTCTGACAAAAGACCAATTCCAAACTATCAGGTCATTTGACTTCCTCCAACAGAATGAGCTGGCTCAGCAGAAAAACTACATTTGAAAGAATGAATGAACTTCACCAACAGGGTTAGGTACCATTTAGATCTGATCGTTTCTGTTTGTATTCATCAGTTCTGGGTCTTAATGGTTTCTTATTAGCGTCCCATATTTTCTGGAAAGTAAATTAAAATGAACATTTTTTGGATGAATTTGTACCTGCTTTGTACCTGCTTTTGGCCTAATTTACATCCCAAGACAAACCTGTCACAGGCTTTCTTTCTCTATGCAGATAGATGCTACTATTTCAAATAGGCCAGACTGCTGCAACAAATACATTTTAACCCAAATTATTAAATCAAACAATAAACAATTGTTTATTATTCCATTAGCAGAGTTACATATGCTGCCTGTGGGCAGGGATACATGCCTAAGGGACAAATTCAGGATAATGACATGAAATCATATATGGTTGTTTATTTTATTGATGCAACTTTAGATATACAAACAATAATGAGTTTTGCACTCTTTACTGCTGCTGTCTGCGTCAGAGATGTCTGAACTCCCTCTGAAGACTGATCAATGCAGAGACATCCCTCTTCTCTCCTCGTTCATTTATCACTACACTGAGCTCTGCAGGGTTAATGGCACATTATCAGAACTCATATTTAGAAAATGCATTTGAAACTTTTGTTCACATGATTCATTAATTTTAACAGAGATGTGACCGAGAGCTCAGCTGAGTTTTTACCCGTGCATGCTGCTACCGCTATCTGCTGCTGGAGATATAATGAATGGCTGAAGTGGACTGTAGATCGTGTCACACTGAAGAACGTGCACTTCCTTACACTTACGCTGAGAAGAAGAAAAGGCTTTGTCCTGTGTTTGCTTTAGTGCCTGCCCCAAGTCTTGACCGCACAAGCTGTCATCTTTTTAGCACAGTTTAGTCCAACTTCCCACAGCTGCCTGCTACCGTGATACTCCTCTAAAACTTTTGTCACACATGACATTGTGCTAGAGCGACACAGTATGTCCTTGAAGATGCATACACCAAATGTTGCCAAAAGTACTGGGTTGCCTGCCTTCACACACAATTGAACTTGAGTGACGTCCCATTTTAATCCAGAGGGTTTACTATGCTGTTGACCCTTGTTGCAGCTACTACAGATTCAACTCTTCAGCTACGGCTATCCACAACGTTTAGGTGTGTTTATTGGAATTTTTTATCATTCTTCCAGAAGAGCATTTGTGAGGTCAGACAGTGATGTTGGGAGAGAAGGCCTATTCATCCCAAAGGTGTTCTATCAGGTTGAGGTCAGGATTCTGTGCAGGCCAGTCAAGTGATTCCACACCAAACTCCCTTATTCATGTTTTTATGGACCTTGATTTGTGCATGGGTTTCCATGGTCAAGTAGCTACATCCTGTGCACTGTTCTTGAGCCAATCTGAAGGGCACAGGAAGTTTGGAGGTCTGTAGCTATGACCGTGCAGAACGTTGGCGACCTCTGTGAACGATGACCCTCAGCATCCACTAACCAAGCTCTGTGAATTTACATGGCGTACGACTTGATGGCCGAGTTGCTGTTGTTCCCAATTCCTTTCCACTTGGTTACAGTTCCACCAAAAATTGTTGAGGTGCTTGATTTTATACACCTATGGCCATAGAAGTTACTGGAACACCTGAATTCAAAGATCTGGATGGTTCAGTGAATACTTTTGGCAATATCCTGTATATCTTATATTGACGGCAGTAATCTCTCTGAAGTTTTATCCACACGGAAGATTGATGTACCGATTGGATTCTGTAAAGCAGAACTGAAACTCACGTCCCTTATTGATTCCACAAATCTAGAAAATTAGGAGTCGAGCTACTAGGGGTGTAACGAAATTTCATGCCATGAAATTTTGCAAAAGAAAAAATGACAAAACAAAATTCAAAGACGCACAAAATAAAAAACGAGAAGGGTCGCGCGCACCACTGAGACTGGTGGTTTTTTACCCCCCTCACCTACCATAGCAAAATACTCGCTTCAGAATGGAGGAGGACGAGGTCGGGGAATTAGCTCACAATCTTTTGTCAAATAAATCGGTTGAGTGGACTTATTTTGGCTTCCCATGTAAAAGACGAGAGAACAGTAAGAAGATTGCGGACAAAACAAGAACCGTGAGCAAAATATGCCGCTACAGTTTGCCGTATACTGCAGCGAGTTCAACTACCAACTACTTTGAAGTTTAGACAGGCAGCAACTGTATGTTTGTGTAATTCTGCATAAAAAACAATATTTGATTTTTGCATCTACTGTTGAATTGACAGAATTTGATCATACTTGAAGATCAGAAGTATATGCACTGTTATAGGCTAAATATTATAGTTCACAGTTCAGACATTTATAGGTCTAAACTGCAGCTCTGAGGACTGCTATTTGTTTTCCTTTTCATTCAAGAATGTAGTTATCCTGATTGTTACAACAACAAAGCATATATTATTGAGATTTTATGTTTGTATTTGCACTGTAGTCTAAATAAGGGGAAAAACTACAATTTTGTTTTTTGCACTGTAGTCTAAATAAGGGGAAAAAACTACAATTTTGTTTTTTTCAAAGAGCATTTATTTTGTACTGATGCAGCAATATTTTTTGTATTTCTGCATTAGGAAGAAAATAAAGAAAACGAGATTTTTGCACAACTTCCTACTGTTGGGGATTTTCTATAATCTTTAATTTTGTATCGTGAGTACTTTGTATAGTGAGCCCTGTTTTGTATTTCGTACCGTTTCGTGAGTTGACCATCTCGTTACATCCCTACGAGCTACCCATTACAGAAAAAACCTTGTAAGGTGTCTCCCTTAATAAAATAAGCTCTCTCCCCTATAAGAACAGGGAACTATCCCTGTCTCATGTCAGGGTTGCTCATAGATTTGTCCTGTATTTTTAGTTTCTCAGATTAAAAAAAGAGAGCAGAGAGACTCTTTTCCCACAATCTTGCATCATGTGCATGAAAGTGTGACTTCTAAGATGGTATGTGTGGATGATGATTCACTGGCATCTATGAACACCCACGACTGAAGGAAAATCACAGCCTCCGCTGCTTTAACAGAGAATTTCTAATCAGGACAAACTGTAATAAATTGAAATCTAAAAGGTGTAACTACAGACAACGATAAACCGTCAAAATAAAATAGATGAACCTGCTTAACATGGGTCACGGCGTACAGGTAAAATTATTCTTAGTATTGCAAACATCTGAGAGTATTATTTTTTTGATTATCTTATTCCTCTAGACAACATCAAAAACAATACCACAAACTGAATCTGAACAGCAGCTGCATACAGAGGAGCATGACTTGGCAGAGTGAATAAACAAAATAAGAAATCAAACCAATCCCAGGAAAAAAAATGTGCAGCTGGCAAGAACTCTCTGCCTCTTCATCTGCAACAACACTGACTTATAATGCTGGCACGATCACAGCAGTATTTTGAGCACAGTTATAAAACAGGGATATTATTCCTTAAAGGTAAACAATGCTAGTGAGGTTATTACCTTCCAGCCTTTGGATTTTTGCCTTGACTGAAATGACGGCCTCAAAGGGCAGCACACGCAGCTCAAAACAGGTCCCTGTCAGGGTCTCTATGAAGAGCTCCATAGTGTCATAGAATGGGAGCTTGTACTGAAAAGCTCCCACACTGTCATCATTGAAATAAGGTGGCTCCTTCCTGTCTGTCATGCTGGCAGCTCAGAAGCGAGACTTTGTGGGAAGATGGTTAGACCGGTGGGCCAGCCCAGGATGAAGGAGAGAGGGTCTGCTTGATGGCTTCACGACCGTCACACATTGTGGATCAGCACACAAGCTGCAACACACACAGAAGCACAGAATATAATTCACAATGTTGCCCTGGTTGGTTTTATTGAACGACACATTAACACTGCACCCCAGATTATTGAATGCATTTTACATGCCTTGCTGTGGTGTTTGTTTTGCTCATGCGATTGCTCATGCATTTGTTTTTTTATTTTTTTGTAGACTAACACCATGTCCTAACTGAACGGAGCATCAGATGTCACACAGCATCATGCGCCTGCTGTCCACGCTGCATCTGTTAAATGTGTAATTCTATTCCCACCGTCTCCCCTTGTTAACAGCACATCAAGTGATTTCATTGTTCAGATGGAGAAATGGAGATGTGGGGCTTCATATTCAGGAGGAGTCGACTCAAAGGCTCATAATTACTAAACTAAAAAGTGAAAGTAAATTATTCTACTCACTGAAACAGATAAATCCTCCTGTATTTCCACTATGTTAAACAGATAAAGAAACTCTACTGAGTGAGAATAGTCAAAGAAAATCCAGAAAATTTCTCTACTGTGAGTGTTGAGACAAAGTGTCGCACCATGTCACACAGTGTCGCTCATGGGGAGTAAGGTCACTAGCATATGATTCCATGCAATAAGAAGGAATCCCAGATGGAATCATGGAATTGGACATTAAAAGCAGAATCCAATATAAACACGGAGAAAATGGCTGACATGCTGTGTATGAAATAAAAAGAAATGTATCTCAAGGAAAATGTTCCAATGGGGTCACTAAGGCTGGGGACAATGCATGCATCTTTATCCTCCCTCCATTAAAAATGCAAACATGTTGAAGCAGCCGCCCGAGACACCAGCTGAGTTTGCAAAGAAGCTTTAAAACTCCCAACTAACTCCATAGTACAGGGCAGAGCAGTTACCCAATAACTATCATGTGTTAGGTGATCCAATAATAAATTTTGTCAACACAGTGGACTGGACCTGTAAAGATTTGTGTGAGGACCACCAAAAGCTGAAGTCTAAAAACATAAAACAGAAAAAAACAGAATATGGGAAAAACTATAAAAATAACAGATTTTACAGGACCCAAACTTTGTCGCTGATGCTTACTGTCCCTGTGCTCCGTTTGTGTCTGACATGAATGACTTTTCACATAACACACCTGTATAGCATCTGGTCTGTGCTGTGGCTTTGCTCCAACCAACAATGCATATCCTTACCCACTGGAAGCACATTAACTTGTAAAACCAGATCACAGGACCATGACAGAACCAAAGCTTCACAAAGTAATAGTGAGATCACAAGAAAGCAGGAAGACTAACATGTAAACAACAGCTTACATTGCCTGCCAGATTTGACTTTGCTGCCTGCATTGAAATTATTTCAACATCTTCTTCTGTCTCTTGAACTTCAGGAAACCTTGAGAGCTTGTTTACCTGTTTTTGGTCTTGTGCTTGGCATAATTTGAGGGGGTGAAACAGCTCTTGCTGAAAATAGACTTGCCACGTGTTTCCAGCGAACCAGCTTGGAGGTGCACTGCTGGCAAACACTGGAAATGGATCAAGGCGCAGGCCCTGAAAACTGTCTGATCAAGGAGCGAGAACAGAGAGACTGACTAGGGGCTGGAGGGGATATCTTGATTTTCTTTGACTTTTCTTGCACAACAGAGCTTGTTAATTTGTATAACATAGCAAAGACAGAGGATCATTCATTTATGTCCTTCAGAGAAATGATTTACTTTCACTTTAAACAGCAAAGAACAATTTTACTTTGCTCACAGAAAGTCATGTATTAAGCCATCCCTTTCTCCACCTGTACAGTAAAAGTACAGATGCAGTGTGAAGTGGAAGTGACATCTGACGCTCACGCTCAGTTAGATTATGGCGTTAGCAGTCACAGAGCATTTCCATGCTGACCTCAGGACCTGTTTACAAGTCAACATTGTCACCAGAAGCAGTATTAGGCGTTTCCTTTGCATTTTCAAAAGCGCTCTGCATTCACACAGAGATGGTGTGATAATTATAAGTGTTCACATGAGACCTGAGAAATGGACTGAAATCACGGTAGCCTTCATGCCAGGCCACTAGTTGGTGATCTAAGTTTGTAGTGTCCTTGAGGAATATAACAAATGTGTCTCTGCTGGTCAGAGTACTGTCGCAGCAAATCCACATTTTGTTGGAGTAGCGATAACAAACCAAGCATAGTTAGCAGCACACATGTTGCTCCATAGTAGGTGTTGCTTCGTTGTGACTAGGTGTGCACAACCTTTATCTAAAAGAGTGCTGCGCATGCACTGTGTGTCCCTGTTTTCGCTGGAATGGTGATTCCTGTTTACATGGACTAAAATACAAATAAAAACGTTGTCAAAACTTTTCACTCCGGATCTCAATATCACTCCGGGCACTGTTCTTGTGCCAACTGGAGGCACAAACGCAACAAAAACGCTCTGTGTTTGGGCATTTTAATTGTCATGTAAACGGGCCCCCAGACAACAGTTTGAAGACTCTCGTCGGACAGACAAATATCTTTGTGGGTATCAATTGTTTAACTGCGGGGCATAGACAAACTCTTACTATAAAACAGCCAAGGCAGTATGTCACATAAATGGCTTTACATTACAATTTCCCACATTTTTAAACGTTTGCAGCCATCTCAAACCAACGGGATCAAAAGTGCCAGAAGAAATGCCACAAAATAGTACGATTCAAGGAAAATTAGACATTTCTCCACTAAAATCTTTATGAAGCATGGTTATTTTGAAAAGCATCTGTAAGTGACAGCAGGCATGCATAACCTGTCATTAAACATTCAGAGCAGTATTTAAGGCCT
Organism: Scarus forsteni; assembly: GCA_036419115.1. Taxonomy (NCBI): domain Eukaryota; kingdom Metazoa; phylum Chordata; class Actinopteri; order Labriformes; family Labridae; genus Scarus; species Scarus forsteni. The sequence continues at coordinate 26,480,811 of JAZDUH010000327.1, read as the reverse complement.
TGGCCAAAACTGAAGATCAGGTTTGTTATGCAAGCCCATCAGTGCTATGAGGTGTCCTCTGCCAGACCACAGCTTTGACCGATCACCTCTTACGTGACTCGTCTCATGAACGTTTGAGTGAGGCTTATCGACGTGAATGTAATAGAGTCTGTAGTATGGAACTGTCTGGTGATTATCAGAATTAAATGAAAAAAACTCCCACAAAAAACACATAACAAGCAAGCGCTCCAGGTTTGTGAATATATAAGACTGTTAAATGCTTTAAATGTAAAAGTGCATCGATGTTTGTGCGTCATTTGTGTATGTTAGGATCAGAGTTTAATCGTCTTATCAAGGGTCAAATTCAAGCACTGTTTTTGTGGTGGTATTCATGCAGAGGGATGACAAGATTGAGGAAAATACAAACAAAATGAGCATTAAATTATCTATTAATTCATTTTGAAGAAGGGATCTAAAATGTCAGGTATTGTCCTTAGAGACAGACGGGCTCATTCGTACATTTGTTTTCTTTTATTTAGTCATTTATTGTGTTAAATTTCCAAGTATCTATGGTGGATAAATTATATTCTTGGGACAACTTCCGCATTGGCAGAAATGCTTCTACAGTTGATTATTGGGTTTGTCAGGTATTACAACTGTTGCTGATATTTGGACTGCACATAAGGAGTATGTATATATTCCTCCCTTTAGCTGTAATGTTGACGTCCACTTCAAAAAATCAATTGTATAATTTATGAAAAGTGAAATATATTGTTTTTCTTGCTTCAAATCTGTTTCTAACGCTGACTGTCAGCATGCAAGACAGAGGACATTATGGTCAAGCAGAGGCTCTGTTCTCTTGACAAAAACTATCATTTATGATAGCAGTATCAGTGATGATGAACTTGAAACTATTGAATATCAGATTTCAGTTAAAATAAAGCTTTCTACATTCCTTTACATGTCCCCAACAATGATGAAATTTAATTTAAAGCATTTATAACACAGCTCATTTCTTCCAGAAAAGGCAGAAATGTTCTTATGAACATCTACCATAACAACAAATTGGTTTCTTGTAAAAATGTATACACACAGAGACTTGACTATGTGTTTAGACACAAAAATACAAAGACAATATAAAATGGTGAGAGTCTACAGTTTAGGAAAATAATACAAAGATGGTTGAAGACTCCAACACTGTCATGATCTCTGAAGTCTACTTATCTTCAACCAAACCTAGACAAAGATAATAATTGATTGCTTTAAATGAGAATGAACTAACAGGTTACGGTTACAGATAGTTTTATAAGTCAATTTCTTCCTTTTCTTACCTGTCAAGGTGGCTGTTTTTTCTACCGCTGCAAAAATACCAAAATACATAGTAATATGATAATTGCCAAGTGGCTGGTGCTTATTTCAAAAGCTGCAATGTGTGTTTATGGTTAAGCTGCAATGCAAATATCGAGAAGTACACGGATTGTTAAGGAAAAACACCAGTGGTGACTGAAAAAATGCAGAATAATGCTATATGAGATTAGATTAGATTGTACCTTACCAACCCCTTGGGAAGACTCTTTAAGGGAAATTAGAAATTATGGCTGGACTTAATTCACTGAACGACAAAAAACACAAGATACTTTCTTTATTCTAAACAATAAGCCCTACTGAATTTCTGATTTGATGCTTTTCTTGAGGCTTTTGATCAGTTTGTTTTTTAACCAAGCAGCTTGTCTGGGCACTTTTACCAGCCAGATCCCTTATATTCAGAGCTTCTATTGTACTTGAGGGGATAAACTTACCTTTCATAATCCTGATCAGGTGTACAAAACGTTAGGATGAATGCTCATTGTTGGCTCTGTAATAATAGGCCTGAGATACACACAGCCAGGTCCTAATAGACTGTCATAACCATCTGAGGAAATACGTCCTTGTGTTTAAGTTACAGTTAAAAGCAGGCTCGTTCCTCTGTTGTTTTCTTTGTTATTAAATATATGAATGAGTGACCACATCACTCCAGCAGATGCTATGGACTGGTTCAGCATAAAGACACGAAGAAGCTAGGTTAGCTAGCTGCCTGACAACGGTGATGAATGGATGTGAAAAGATGCTAATGTCAGCAAATAACAACAAAATAAGCGCGAATTTAGCCTCATAATATTCACTAAACACATCAAAATCTAAGTTGACGTTACTACCTAATAGTTTAAGATCACTTACCAGCATCTTCTGCAATAAAACGGCCGTGAAGCTCGTCTAGCCGACGCTGCTAACATTAGCTCTGGTTGCCATGTTAGCACACAACTCAAACAATGACTTCTCGGCTGACTGGCTAACGGGCTGCTCGGCTACATTTAAAGGGTTCAGTCTGTACCCGTCCGGTAACTGTGCCGTACAATTTATAAAATAAGCAGCACTTCATGGCAAAGAAACTAAAAAACTACATGAAAAAGACGAGACGGTCCATCGAGGACGATAGCCGTGGTGCCCTTGTCGGCGACATCCTCCCTGTACCTGTCAGAGGCTGCCGAACAACACCTATATGTCTTCCTGTGATTGACAGGTAGGCGAGCCAACCAGCGGTGGAGATGGTAAAGTGGGCGGGACAACAGCCCATCAGTATTTGCCCGGACACATCCAGTTGAGCTGTCACCCTTATATGTAGTGATTAGGGCCGTTTGAGATGGAAAAATTAATGTTCAGCAGGTCGAGATTAAGGTCCACATGACGAGAATAAAGTTGAAATTTTGAGATAAAAGGTGAAATGACGAGATAAAGGTTGGAATATCCACAATAAAGTCGCAATGCAATTTCGTGATAAAAGTCAGAAAGATGAGATTAAAGTAAAATATCATGAAAAAAGTCTAAAGTCGAGAAAAAAAAGTCAACATACAATGTATTCTGACTTCTCAACATTTTCCATTTATTCTTGACACCTCAGCTTTTAGCACAATATTGTATCTTGACTTTATTCTCGTCATTTCAACTTTAATCTCAACTTCACCAAAATTAATTTCCCCATCTTACATGGCCCTTTTACTCTTCCATACAATTATGTCCTATAGAACAGACATAATAATCATAAAAATATAGTTTTTCATTGACCTAAAGCACATGCAGGGCAGTTGTCATAAAAAATAAAAAATAAAATTATATATATATATATTAAACTTAAAATAAATTGATTAAAATTAAAAAATATATATTGTTATTGGACTTAAATTTTGAACAGGAATGAGAAATTTCAAACTGAACTCACATTTTTTACCCAGATTTGACCAAACTCACTGAGCTTTGAGTGTTATCAAGGATTAGCCACTAAAACCTAGAAATGTAAGTGAATAATTACATTTGGATACCTTAATTAATAAATAATAATGTTCCTTAAAAGTTTCACAGGAATAACATTAGATTATACCACAAAGATTTTGTTAAACATCACAACAACATTCAGGTATAAACCACAGCACATACTGATTAGTTGAACCTTAATTCTGTTTTTCAAGCCTCTAAAGGACCTCTTTCACAATACATGTAATTTTGCCCACAGCCCAATTTTTTGTTTATTGTGTGGTATTTGTAGTACACCCAGAGACTCCCAAGAATATACCTTTAGAAAATCCAAAAGTCATCCAGGGCCTGTACTATGACCTATTTTATGATCATTGCCATAGGTGTGAGCCAGGGTGCACACTTTACCCCAAAACTTACTCAAACACAAATAATAAATCATCAAATTGGGTCAAATCACCTTCACTGAAGTCTGGTGCATCTTTTGAAATCAAATGTAAAGCTAAGTATTACAATTGAAAGAAGTTACTGAATTTTAACTGGAAAAAAAATAGTTTTTTTTTTATTTTTTCAACAAATTCAATTCTTTAGAGATGTGTCTGACCAACTTACAGTTGCTGTACAACTAAAATACTTACAAATTATTTGGCCACATATATATTCTCAAAGTGGGGAAAAAATCATCAAATTCTGAGACCGGTAAAGTTGTTCAATTAACAGGTTGGGTTACAGTGGAAGAATTTGAACCCAACCTGTTAATACAACTTTGCATAAAACAGGAATTGATTTTTTAAATAATTTGGCAAGTCAGACCAAGATGACAGATCAATGCTGCGCCAACTGTTGTCTCTGTGAGGTGCTTCCTGAACTCGTCTTTATGAGTTATTTATCAATGCATGCCCAGTTACAGCTGCAAGGGAGAGAGAGGAGAGGTGATTCAGCCTTGAGGCAGGGGGACAGCACAAATCGAACTGGGGGTAAGCCTACTTTATAATCAGAAATAAACATGCTTGTGCAGAGCTATGTCTCTAATGAGCTTTGTGAGTGTACAAAACAAACACAGGTGTGTGAACATGGAGTCTCTTTCCTGAACCTCATTCTCGAGACATATTAAAATCAACATCTATAATAAATACAATCTGGATAGGGATGATGTTGATTGATATAGCAGCTTCTAGCTGACCTGCCATTAAATTGGGTTAAACTGTCTAAAAGTATGGATCATGTTAAATGATGTCATTTCTGTTGATGGTTGATGGAAGATAAAGCACACTGAGTCAAGCAGGTCCCCAGCAGCAGGTCATCCATGGTTCTTTGTCATGGCCATTCTAATACACAGTTTGTGGGCTGTTTGCAGGAACTACCATGTATTTAATTTGTTGATCCCTCTAAAGTTAATATCAGGATCTGTAATGATAATGGAAAGGGGCTAAAAGAATGGCTGTGTAATTGAAATTGTAATTGTAATCTTTATAAGTCCACAGCAGGTGGTCTAGACTACAAGGCAGTCTACACCAAGGATCCCGGGCCGCCTCCAAGACAAGAACCAGAGACGAGTAGAGGGGCAAACAAAAACAGGCAAGGCCTATTGTAGGTGGCAGGGAGAGTTAGATAGACAGGGAGAGATGAAGAGAGAGGAGCTCAGTATCATAAAGGCAATACCTTCAAAATAACAACAAAAATTATATAATTATTATAACACTTGGGAGATTCCATCACATCTTTTTAAGAAGAAGACTGTTTAATTTCACTGTCAGTAATGACTCTGCAGCTCATTCTTACCTCGGCTGCCTGTGTCAGACACACAATACCCATCAGTGAGGACCTGACTGCAGCGCTCCCTGCTGGTGTGAAGCTGTGCGTACAGTCTAATACAGGCAGCAGTAGATTTCTCAGGTCCTGAAGTGTTTGTGCTTGCAATTACTGAAAGTGATTTTGCGCACATGGGAGCACAGAGGTGCCATTCCAGTAGCACACACCAGAGCACTACATCAAAACAGCCGTCTGTGAACAACAACAAAGGTCCAACAAGCATACCTGAACGTTCCTGCTCAGCAGAAGCAATAAATCAAATCTGTGTTCTGGTTCTCTGGAACAACCCAAACTGTGCTTGTGTATAAGCCCATTGTGGCTTGAAATCCAGAGGCCAATATAATTTTAATATGTTATTTGAGTTGAGGAGAGTTGTTTGTGTGACGCAAAGAGAGGCTTCTCTAAAACTGCATCGTGCATGAACCTCAGTGCAGTTAATTACCATTTCATCATTATATTACTTTTTTTCTGTAGCAGTTTTTAATTTCTAGGATGTCATCTCAGAAAACAATGATTATTTCTTCATTTTGTTTGTTTTATTTATCTATAAAAAAGAGTACAATTTGTTTATTTAACCAAGCAACAAAGCAGCATCTCATGCAAACCTACGGATAAGCAAAGTCTCACAGAAACACAAGTGCAAATTTAACCCAGATGTAAAAAGACAGTAAAAGTTTGCAAGCTGATGAGATATAAAACATTTTGACATAACAGATACAAAAAAAAAACAAAAAATGGGGTGCTGGTTTGGAGGAGTGGTTAGCAACCAGGTACCCCATGTACTTGCTTCTGACGGTCCAGGTTCAAATCCCGCCTGTGGCCAGCTTGCAGAGTGTCTTCCCCTACTCTCTCATCCTCCTTCACAAGCCTATCCACTGTCTCTCTCCTATCAATAAAGGCACAAAATGCCCCAAAACATACATTTAAAAAAAAAAAAAACATCTTTAAGCATATTCAGACAGCTTCTGCGATCTTTACATCTCAAACTGCGACGCTGTTCGGGATTTTGTCAGGTGACATGTTGTAGTACGGCAGCTTCTTTCCCTCATTCCTCCTTCTGATGGAGCAGGTTATGTCTGCCAGCTGCTTCCTGAACTTCTCCATGGCCATTTTCACAGGCTTTTCTATGAAGTGTTCGTCAGGATACATGCCCAGGTACAGCTGCAGTGCAGAGAGAGTGTAGATGATTCAGCCACAGAGCTGATATACATGCTATAAACTCAGAATAAGCTGTTTCCCCTGATTTTAGTCCCCAATAATAATAATAATAATTGCAGAAAATGATCTGACACTAGGTTTCCTCTTCGTACCTCATTTTCCTGATATTGGCTGAGGGCCCAGACGGCCCCCAGGTGCCAGCTGGACCGCCCACGATCAGGGAGGCTCTCAATGATCAAGTTCACATCTGCCAAACCCTTTTGGTTGGGTGGGGGTCTTCGCATGGTGGATGGAGCGTTGGGGATCCAGGAGCACCAGTCATACTACCCCAATAGAAAGATGCAGAAAAGAGGTCTATAACAAGAACATTTCTGAACCCTCACTTCAACACGACTTTAACTGAGAGACTTCACTAATACTGTCCTCCTCTAATCAAGTCTTCAAATTTGTTTTTGAGAATAACTCTACATAACATATGTATCCACAAGTATTCAACCACATGCATCTTTTTTTCACAAAATTATTGTGTTTTGTTTTTATTTAGATTTCACACAACATCTCAACTCCATCAGAAGAGGGGTTTAAGTTTGAAGGTTTACGACTTCTACCAGGTGAAAGAACCACTTTAAAGTGTTAATTCAAAATTCGCCCTAACATAAAAAGTCAAATACAAGTCTTTGAGGACCTTCTTCTTAAACTCACCTGTCCAAAGTTAACGGCTGCATGTTGTGCTGAGGCGGTGAATATAATCACCGTCAGATACTCAGACAGCTCCTCACGTGACTTCACAGACTTGGGAAACTCTGTGCAGGTTTGCAACACACAGATTGTTGGAAATGAGCTGTAATCATTAAAAAATCTTATTTTTTCAAAAGCTGTGTTTGTAACATCCTTTCACAATTCACTTTCTGAGGTAGAAATGTGGGAAGAGGATTACAACAGAGGAGCTGAGGCAGTGACACCATCACTGTGACTCCTGTGGCTTCCTGTCATCTGCTTCAAACTGCTCATCTGTGACTGAACAGATATGAATTGGAAATGCTGTGTTCACTGTCACACCTGTCTCCTCTTCGAATTCCTACAATGCTAAAATACTGAAGAGGAAGGAGATGAATTTCCTTGTGAGAAAATAAACGCTCGTGGTGGTTTGTGGCTGCCTTTTGATTGTTGCTGAAAAGAATAAAAAAAAGAGATTGGGTGTCTGAAACATTTTCTCACCGCAGTGGTCGAAGTCCTGCATACCGAAGCTGCAAACGTCTTTCACAAAGGCCTGAATTTCTTCATCCTCCTTCACCGTCTCGTTGCTGCTGTAGTAGATGTTCACCACATCGGAGACAAAACTGAAAGACAGAAAACAGGACGACTGTTATATACAGAGAGGGATAAGGAATACTGAGAGTTCTCTACCATGGAAACACAGTCAATTTCACACTCAAATAGCAAAAGGCGTGAACATCTCCCATTTCACACTTTTTGAGGCAGATCTTCCAGCCATTAAATGTAAAACCTTTTAACAATCAGAGCCACCACAAACACTCTTGAAACTTTCACTGCACATTTTGTAAAAAAAAACAACTCAACTCAACTTTATTTAAAGAGCACTTTAAATACAAGTTTGAGACAAAGTGCTGCAGCAGGAAAATTTAGAATCAATCAATCAATCAATCTGTATTTGTATAGCGCCAATTCATAACAAGTGTTATCTCAAGACACTTTACAATAGAGCATAAAACTCTTCATTTTATGGATACACATATATGCATAGATACATACATATAAATTACACATATACATATATATACAAATATATACATCCAACACCCAACATGAATCCATTTCGCCAATCATGAATCTCTCCATCATGGCTCAAGAAAAAACCTTCTATTAAGCAGCAGGAAATCTTGAATGTGGATCCCAGTCTCATGATGAACAGCAAATCCACATGATGCTGTGTTGGGTGTGTGGGCGAAGGAAGGGAGGTAAGAGGAGACAAGTGGACTAAATTAAGAACTAAAGTTAGGGACAGATCCATGAACCACAGACCTGTCGTCTGATTTATTAGAGGTTAGCCTTTAGAGATGCTACATCTCGTTTTCAGGAGGGTCCTTATGTCTGAATGGTTGTGGTGATCATTTTATAGAAGTATAACCAATGATATTCTTACTGAAAATAAGAATTTATGGTAGTGACAAACTCATGGATGCCCAGATCACAAGTGCATCCCAACCATATTTGTCTCTGTTAAATATAAATGTGTTAAAGGCCTCTTGAGATGTGACATCCCATTTTCAAGAAGGACCCCAAGACTATGTTGTGCTAAATATAGATACTATAGATGTATCAACCATGGATATGGAGATCATGCTAATATCTACATTAACAGCTATAATGATAATGGGAATGGAATAGCCCACTGGCTGCAGATTTGACCTTCTCAAAAGGCAGACACACACAAAAGCACATGCAGCTGCTCCTCACCTCTTGGTAGCCTCCCACACCTTGTAGCCATCATCTCTGTAGAAGTACGTAGGCAGCTCCTCCTTCTTGTCCACACCTCGGGACTTGATCATGTCCGGGAAGCACATAGACCTGAAGGTCAAAGTCTTCATGGCCTTTTGTACCAGCTGGACGTGACCACCTCCACCAGTTGCGTTTGCCTTGAACAGAAAACAGAGGACAACGATGGCTGAAACTTAGGCTACGTTTACACGGACACTCTCTGACCAAAAATGCAAAGGTTTTTTCCTTTGCGTATTCAAATTCGATCCGCGTTCAGACAGAGACGCTGGAGACGAATGAAACCACTGTAGTATGCATGCCAGTTCAGTAGATGGCGGTGTAGGTTTGCAGAGAGGCAGCGCTGCTACAACACATGTATGAAAGAAGAAAAACTTTTCACAAACAACAATGGCGAGTGGACACACAAAGACGAAGGAGTTTCTTTTCTGAACAACAAATCAGTTCAGACAACAAATCAGTCTAGATAGTTTTGTCTGGATAACAAACCGAGCATGGTAAGCAGCACACACATTACTCGGTAGACGGCTGAAGCTGTTGTTCCTGGTATGCGCGCAGTTTTCATGTGAAAGAGTACTGCGTATGTGGTGACGTCAGCATTTCACCCTGAAACGCTCTGATATGGATTTACATGGCGCTGCATGGAGAGTGTATTGAAAGTTCTTCACTCTGGAGCCTGGTTTCAAAAGTTAGTGGATTTAAGCACTCCAGGTACCGTTTCCATGTAAACTGGAGGCCAAAATGCAATGAGAACTTACCGGATTTGAGCGTTGTAGGCCTTGTGTAAACTGCCCCTTAGTGTGAGTACTTTAGCTTATTGTTTTGTTCTTACCTGCATGTGACTTTGCGTCTATTACTGTCTGCATATGGCCTTTGAGTCAGTTCTTTTGGAGACTAATAGCTATCCATTCATTTTTTTATCTGCTTTAAACATTGTCCATTCATTTACTAAAATATCAAACTAATTCAATTTTAGTAATCATTAATCACAACTAATCACATACATAATTAATACAAGAAGAATTGTATTGCAAGTACATTTACTGCATTGACTTGCTCAAGTTGGTATGATAAAGCTTTTACACATTTTGGTTCACATCATTCTTACATAATGAAGACAATTTATTTTATCTGATGGAGTTGCTCCTCAGCTCCCACCCTGCAGGCACACAGGCAGGAGGGGAGGAGACACTGAGGCACTCTGCCTTGTTAATCCATCCCAGATGGTGTTTATCCCTCAGATGGATGAAATAATAAAAATCAAGAGGCCATGAAATTTTCGCAAGCTTCTAATCAAGTTCACAAGAGAACAGTGGGATTGATGTAAGAGAACAAATAATTAGTAGAGATGTTATTTTGTGGTTAATTAATTTACCAAAATGATTGCATCACTTTGACAGCCCTTGTTTAAACTCACTGCGCCCTGACGGAGATGAAGGAGATGCAGCCTCCCAAATATGTTAGCTATTAAGGATGTATGAATTGCCAATATCTAATATGTCTATATTTCTGAGCTCATTATTGTCAATAGCTATATTTTTGTGGGAAATATGAAGTGTTCATCTAAATAAAATTGATCTGTTCATTATTCTAAGACATTTTGCTTGCATTAGAAACAGATTTGAAGCAAGAAAAACAACATTTCATTTATTAAAAATCATGACGTTTGTGTCTTAATGTGGACAGTCAATAAACATGAGGTGAACTAATCCATTATGACAATATTTCAGCCAGTATAGGGGATACATAAGGGCAGTATTTATAGTGAATATATCATTTGTAAATATCAGGTAATCTTTTGTCCCTGGAGATTCAGTTATTTAACTTTTAAAGCAATCATCTGAAAAAAAAAATATTGAAATATATAAAGCTATTATCTGTCAATACCTCTCCTTGCAGGTCCTGTGATGCTGAGCTTTTCAAAGATAACTAGAAGAGGTCCAGCAGCAAAGATTGCTCCAAAGTGCTCTGAAATCTATTAAAACTAATTTAGTTTAAGAAAACTTACAAAAACCTGCTCCCCAATCCCGTTAGAGTGTTTTCTCTTTCCTGTAACAGGGTGTTTTTCAGTTCCAATATATGTTTTGAATTATTCTATAATATGACCTCTTGGAAATGTTCTGTTGACACAATACTGGCTTAAATTTACTGTAGACTGTTTGTCCATTTTTTTCTTTGTTAAATATTGCGGTAGGCAGTAAAACTCAATTTCCCCTCCAGGATATATAAAGTTCTCCAATTGGAAATCATTTTTCATAAAATTATCTGTTTCCCTCCGAGTCAGAAAGAAGGCTGAGTCTAGTTTTGTCTTATTTTAATCAGCGGGACTCTTACTCATGTGCAGTTCTAATACAAATGAGCAGCTTCATGTTGCATCTGTGGGCTTTTATTCATCCCTAATTGGTTTTAATTTCCTGTCTTATTTCTTTCTAATCTTCAGCTGGCCTAGCCTTCTACTTACTCCTTAGCTCTCTGTCTTTGTCGTCAATATTTTCACCAACTCACCTTGTCAAAGATTCCACACTCACAGATGAGCTGCTCTCTGGCCTTGGTGTTGATAGCGATAGTGAAGCGTATATGAGGAATAAGAAGCTGCGAATAGGAAAATCTGTTATTTACACACAATATTATAGACTAAATACTGATTGATAATTGCTTGGTTACTTGTATATACCTTGTACACAGGGTGAACAGCAGGGAGCTGCCTGAACATGGCGATAGCAAACACCTCAGTCATCAGGTGAGTCCTGAGCAGGTGTGTGATGGTCTGATGGTGCTGAAAATCAGCTGAGCGGACCCAGATTTTAGCCAACATCCAATCATATTGACTGTCAGTGGGCAAGAAGATCGGCGTGTCTTCACCTGGAGTCTGACCGAGCTTTAAAACAAACATGAGTGACAAGAGGAAAAGTCAAAACTGGGGGAATTCAAGAATTGCATTTGCTCTGAAGTTTAACACAAAAGTCAGAGTAAACCTGGAATGGGGAGTTCCACAAGGCTCCAACTAGGGACCGCTTTTTATCAGATTAATTATTTACCACTATGTTACAACTATCAATTCATCTTAGTGCTAATAATACTTCAGATTTTACCAAAAATAAGTTTATGCAAGAGGTAGGAATCCTGTTAATTGTGAAACAGTCAGCATTTGTTAACCCCCACTTAGGAGGTATATGCTTCGCCCATTTATTGTTTTGTTTGATGGTCTGTTTGTCTCAGAGCAACATAACTCAAAAAAGTTCAGATTAGATTTGAATGAAATTTTTAAAGAAATATTGATCACAGCACAAGGATGACATAAGCTGTTTTTGGTGGTGATCTGAAACCGCATTCAGGAATCTTTTTAAGGTTCTGTTAACATGGCAAAATAGGAAAGTTTTCACATTTTCATAAATCATTGAAAAACTTTTTAAGTGATTTTGATGAAATTTTCAAAGAATGTTGGCTAGAGCACAAGGAAAAAGTGATACAGTTTTGGTTGTCACCCAAACACGGGCGTGGATTAAGTTTTTTTTTTTTTTTTTTAGATTTGTTAACATACGACAACAGGGCCACATTTTCTAGAATTACCTAGTAAAGATTGTCAGAAAGGCATTGGTTTGTGCTTTTGGAGCACCTCTTGTTAATTTCAATCATGGGTCTCTCCATTGTCCCAAAGGATATTGCACTGTCAGAACAACATTCAAGTATTGCACAGTATCCTTAGTAGTATCTTTAACCCCATTCATGCTTTCATTTAATGCCATAATATTTACACCCCATTTCAACTCCACTGTCAACACTGTAGATATGAAATTGAAGGAACAAGTTGAACTCCATTTGCTCCATGTCTAAAGGCAGTATCAGGGGCATATTGTAAGTGAGTGGGGGCATGCAGACAAAGCATGGCATGATGCTCAGTATTAAGGTGGTCTTCAAAGTGGAAACACACGAAGCAGAAATCGACTGTGCTGTAAATCTCCTTAAACCTGATCTGAAGTCTAAAGTCTGGGTACAGAGTATTTCTGCTATTATGAGGATGCATTCAAGAGATTGGCACACATCTTTAGGATCCAAACAAACACTTTACTGACCTTGTTTCAGTCACACAACAAGTCAATCTCACCAATAATTATGCTCATAGATAATAATATAGGCTGTGAAGTGTGTTTTATACATGCAGTAGAAACAAGGATATGTCGGGGAGGCCCAACAAGGCTTATTAAAATCATGCACAATTTCTGGAACGTGGCATATTTTATTAAGAGATATCTGGATAGAATTTGGTAAACAATAACTCTGATTTTCCAATTTCTGTAGATAAATTCTGATATTTTAGGAATCTGTCAGCAAAAAACATCAGGTCATAGCTGTGTTTTATTGGTATATACGTATTTACATGTTGATGGGTATCCTTGAGAGTGAGTAGCAATATTTTCATCTTTCAAAGGGAGCCTTGGAGGCAAAGTTTGGAAACCACTGAACTAACAAATGAGTTTAAATTCACTCTGAACAAAATGTTGGAATTCTATGTTGATTAATATTTTATTGCCAATATTGTTTTTCATATTTTTCACATCTCAGGTGTTTGTAGCTCAACATTAATGTGTGGAACAGACTAAAGAGAAACTATTACACATTAATATATTGTATGGGTATGAATAAGGTCTGCCTTAACATTTTGGTGTGGTAGTAGGACAGTCTGAAAAACCACTGCTCTGAAGTCATATCCCTCTGAGAATTGACACAAACTTCATGTCCTTGTTGAATTAATGTGAATGTTTCCAGGTGTAATGATAACAGAGCTCATCGCTACACTTTTGCTTAAATGCACTGTGAAAAGAGTCACTGAATTATGGAACATCCTGTTAACCAGCTAGCGTTTAGATATTCAACAGTAGTATAAACAAAATATAACAACTGATCATTCACACCGAAGGAACATGTTTTTCTCCTTGTGTAACTCGTCACATTACCTGTATGGCGATAGGCAGGACCTTGTTCTGAGCGTTCTTGTAGAGCAAACAGATTGGAGCAGCCAGGTACTGCAGTGTGCACGGGTCTGTTGCGTTTGCATTGATTCCCTCTAGCAGCTCGTAGTCCACTATGTAGATGTTACCTGCCTGAGGTCAGAGCATTTGTGTACTGTGAATGTCAGTGGTGGATGTTTTTATTTAGTCAAAATTACGGTAGTTTCTTATAGTGAAATAATATGAAGGGAGCAGACATGTTCACCTCTATTTCTTGCTCCAGAGTCATCTCCCTTTCCAGACTGACAGAAACCATCTCATCAGTGACTGGAAACTTGTCGGGTAGTTTGGTGCACTTTTGGATCATGACAGGGTTACAGCCATTCAGGAACTGGTACCCAAACATGAAGTCCTCTTTCCAGTGTTGCATCTCATCAGTGACTGGAAACTTGTCGGGTAGTTTGGTGCACTTTTGGATCATGACAGGGTTACAGCCATTCAGGAACTGGTACCCAAACATGAAGTCCTCTTTCCAGTGTTGCATTACATACTCTGAGTGGTGTGACATAAATGTCATGGGTATGATGGTGCACTCAGTTCACAAGCAGAAACAAGATAAGACATTGGATTTACTAGAGCAAGACACACGAACATTTTAAATTATTTTTTGGGAAATTTTGATAATGATGTATGTCACTGGATAAATTGTCCTCAATATAGCGGTCAGGAAAGAGTCCTAAAATTCAGAAGTGAGTCAGCATTTAGCACTTAGTCCCAATGTCCCCATCTCAATGGGGTTTTAGAATATCCCTTTCAAGCAGAATCATGTTAAAAAAAATCTCCTTTTTTCAGGACAATTTGGCCTGTCATAGTAATTGTAATGATGTTAGATAAATAATTTTAAAAGTTATATGACCATAGAGGCAAAACACAAATCAGAGAGCTTTACTCAAATCTCATACAGATCAGTAATTCACATAATTTTAAGCATAGTTCTGTCAGACCTTGGCTATTAGGAAAACAGAAATAATTTATGCAAAGAAACATACCACAAAAAACTATTCAAACTTAATCCTATGGATACTTTTCACTCTATAGAGCCTTATGTAACACTTTAGAAGTTTTTCTTTGTGTTAAACATGTTACAAAGAGCATCATAACACTATTCAGAATTAATCTGTTATTATTTTCTTTTTTTTTTTTTTTGGGCATTTTGTGCCTTTATTGACAGGAGAGAGACAGTGGATAGGCTTGTGAAAGGAGGAGAGAGAGTAGGGGAAGACACTCTGCAAACTGGTCACAGGTGGGATTTGAACCTGGACCGGCAGAAGCAAATACATGGGGTGCCTGGTTGCTAACCACTCCGCCAAACCAGCACCCCTGTTATTATTTTCTTAACTGACAAATTGCTATCTTATCTCTTACTGACCTTGGGCTTCTCCTGATTAGACACGTCCATTAAGACAGCAAGCAAAGACGTGGATGAATTGGATTAATTAATTTGGTCAATAGACAACCAGGAAGTTGTAATTTCTTAAGGGTCATGTTCTTACAATTTGTCATTTTAAATAATTAGATTTTAAAAAATAACCAGTTTCAAATATATGAATGTGGAATGCACAATTTACAGAATAGCACCTACTTCACTGGTTCATTGGATTAACAGATTATTCTTCAACAAGAGACTAAAATGTGGTTTATGTTGGAGATGTGAAGCTGCTTCTGAATTGAACAGTCATTTTGTAGTCTCATGACAGCTTAATAACAGCTTTTTACTCTCGTTGACAACATTTAAACTTTATAAGTCATTAAAGTTAGGTGTGTTAATCTTTTTATCAGCAATAATCCAAGAACACAAAGAAAAATTCCAACAGACGGAACCAGCGTGATGCTAGCATCTGCGTTGGCCTACAAAAACAGTCATCCTTAAACCACTTGGTTTGACCGAGAGAGTAACAAAAGTGCAGATCCATCTATAATGTTTTTTAAGTACATCTCCCCTTGTATTGAATATCATTGCTTACTTGTTGGTGATCTTGGCTTGGACATAAAACAGCAAATCAAATCATTATGTGTCTCTGTTAAGTTTAGCAGTGGATCATATTCTTAAGTTAAGTGGAATTTTATAAATTACAAAAAAAAACAACTTACATTTATAACATCTCTGTCAACCAATCTAATTTAACAGACACAAAATCTTTGTGTAAAAAAGTTCACTGTTCTGACAGAAATCATCTTGTTGTCCTTTTAGTTATTTTTGATTTATTTTGTTCTTTGCTTTGACTGTTATGAACAATAAACCATTCATTAAGTTGATGTGTCTGTCTGCAAAGAACTATAATCTCAAATATTGATAAATGAGCTCACCTGAGATTGTGTTTTTGATTCTCGCAAAGATTTTCTCAAAGTCCCCTAAGTCACTCCAGGATGACTGGAACATGTGCATGAACTGGTTCACAAACAGGTTTTCGATTCTGAAATAAGACAAATATGACACTATTGCTGTCAGTCTCACTCATTGTCATATCCTTTTTCTCAGGCTACTAACACAATTAATTTATTAATTTTTTGAAACACTTTGTGTGGTCTGCTGTTGAAATGTGTAACATAGAAAAACTCAGCTCTTAGGATGCTATCATTTTTCAAGACAATGCCATTTGGTTAAATAGAAGTGGACAAAATCTCGGCACAAAAGTGGCAAGTCTGCAACACATTTGAATACTTGTGACCTGCAAACCCGTTGAAGGTACTGCATCATTCCGTAAAGGATATCACCACATGGGCTTAGGAACACTTCAGAAAACTATCAGTTAACTCAGTTTGTCTCTACATTTAAAAGTGCACGTTAAAATTGCACCATGCAAAACCAAAGCCAAATACTAACAGCACCCAGACATGCTGCTTCTCTGGGCTTCAGCTCAGTGGAAAAGCCTGCTGTGGACTGAGAAGAAAGAACCAGCAAGATTGCTGAGAAAAATTGAAAGCAGCTGTACTGGTATGAATGTGTGTTTGTGCCCATGGTATGGGTAACTTGAACATCTGTGAATGCACCATCAGTACAGTTTCTGGGGCAACATTTGCTACCATTCAAGAAAGACTCTCTTCAGGAATGTCCCTGCTTATTTCAGCAAGACAATGAGAAGCCACACCCTGCACATGGTACAGCAGTGTGGCTTTATAGTAAAGACTGCAGGTACTACACTAATAAAGTTTGCCAGTTTGAACATGAAGTATCTGGTCTTTGTCATGCATTGAATTGAATCTACGTAAAAAAAAAAAAAGTTGAATCTGTTTTAATTTATTTTAAACAACATTCCAACTTCATTAAACTATTTTTTTATCTGGGGTGTTAGGTTAATTTTTTGTCTGTCCACTTTTTGTCCATTTGATGTGTTCAAATAAACTTTTAAACAATGAAAAAAACACAGAAGATCGACTCCACCCATCCATCTTCTTCTGCTTATCCAGGTCAGGTAACTCCAATCATTTTATCTCAACAGCTGACACCTCAGACTTTCACAGATATTTCTTATTTTCATTAGCAGCATCGAGTTTCATTCAGAGCCCTTCATACTGCAAACAATTCTGTTTTGATCTATCTTTGTTGTCCTACGAGCAACCTGACCACCCTGAATGCAAATGCTCTGGTGACAAACACACAATGAGGCCTCTGTATTTCCAGGTGATCCCTGGTGCAGAAAATAGAAATGTGTTACTAGGCTGCAGACATCTGATCATAGCATCATGGAAGTTTTGCATTCGGAAGCACTACTGACTCCCATATTATATAAACCTGTAAGACTGTTGAGAGGAGCACGTACGCTTTACTGTAGTTCAGAACAAAGTCCACTCCCTTCTCGCTGTCAAATTGGATGTCCTGGGGCAAGTCTTTGTGTCTGTTGGCATCTATGCTCATTGGAAAGCCTGGCTGCCACTCCTTCCACCTGAGAAAGACGGCAGGGATGTTTGAGAGAGAAGCCTCTGGCATGGACAACTATGTATAAGAATGAACTCACCTGTAGGTTTTCCTCCTCATGTCCAGCTCTTTTAGTCTGTGCTGCTTCACCAAGCTGGTCTTATCATCCTGAGGCAGATGGGCTGGAGACAGAAGAGGAGACAGATGATTGATCAAATAGATCAGGTGCAGACTATGACATGAAAAAGAGTGAAGAGAGTTTAAGAGACTTCTTTCTACCTCTTCCATCTCGCAGCACCACCTCCTTGTCGTTCACCAGCCAGCGGAAACAGGGGAACTCAACATAATCTCCAGCTGGAGTTTTGACTGTGATGTACCTGCAGTACCAGTCATCCTGCACCCAGTACTTCTTCTTCTCAATCTTCACCAACACAATGTCACCAAGGTTCTCCCCGACCCTCACGTCATAGGAGTCCACCTGAAAATGTAAGAGGTCAAATCAGCAGTGTGCTCGACTAATGAAGTGTATTCCATCCTTTATTTAAGGGGATATGTAATTTTTTTCTTTTCTTTCTTGCCTCACTCCTGAGTTCATGAATAGCAATGATTCTTTCAACTGCGTGTGCAGTAACAAGACAAGTAGAGCTTTCCCACCGCTGATTAGCTTAGCTCAAACACTTGGAGTCAATGTAGTGTTAGCCTGCTTCTGCCTACAGTCATCAGATAAACTCTTCGGCAACTCTACATGGTCCTGTGTGCTTGTGCAAACCAAGGCAAACATCCTTGTAAGTAGGTCAACAAAACAAAGCTCATCTGCAGTGGTATGCGCATGCCCTTGTGTTTTAGTTTCCTATTTACTTCTGTTGAAAATTACACAAAGTGCTAATCTTAGACTAAAATTAGATAATATAACACAATGCAGTAAAAAAAAAAGAGTCACAAAAAGCATGCAGACCTGTTTAGCATTGCTGAAGACATTAACCAATGACTGTTGGCAGAGGCAGGCTAACGCCACTCACTGACTCCCAGTATTTGAGCTAAGCTAATAAGTGGCGGGCAAGCTCCCCCTCTCCATCTCTTCCCTGTTACTGTATGCACAGTCAGAAATATGGTGTATATCTGCTTGTCATGGACTTGAGACTGAGGCAAAACCAAAAAAATGCTAGCGTATCCCTTTAAGTCATTGCATCTAGAAAACTGGTGTGTAGAAAAAGCTTATGATCCCAATTCTATGTGCCCTCTACTGTGTAACTTACTCATATTTTTTAAGAAATGTTGCATAATAGTACCAATTATATCTCATTATTATAACTTAAGAGAGATCATAAAGGCTGTAATTCACCAGTGTAAGTAAGCTCTCACAGTCTAAAAATGTAGTAAGAGGGCTTCCATAAGTTCCTAAACCCTAGATAAATTTACCATAATAGTACATAAAACAGCAATGCTACCATCGTTACTAACATTTGAAAAGTTTTAAATTAAGTTATAATGAAATAATTAGTGGCTAGTAACTCAGATAATTCAATAGCCATTGTGGCAAGAGGGCAAAAAAGTCAATGTCAGGCCCTAGCTGCCCAATTTTAACTAATTAAAATGGGCACAAATAGTTATTTTAAGGATGCACAATATTATCTGTATGATACTGAAACTTAATCTGAATATAAGAATCTAAATCTGCCAGATTTACTCTGGGGACAAACTTATAGCAGCTGTAAACAAAGACTGAGTTTAATATTTCCATCTTCAACTTAAAAAAAATTTCAACAAGGCTGCAAAAACAGTTTCCCTCATTTCTTCATACACACAGAAGCAAAGAGGTAGTAAGTTAAAGGCTGAAGTCAAAAGGGGAACAGGTTTTGTTTGAACTCTTCAATTATAGTGTTCTTTTTAAGGCAGAGTCCAGTAAAAAGCGTTAGTGCTTCCTCTTTTGTGTCTTCATACAAGCAAAAGTCTGTGCACTGATAATGAGTCTGCTCACTGAACATTGAGTCAAAATGTTAACATCTCTATATGGTTGTCAGAAAACTTACCGCCCCCCTCTCAAAGTCGTTGTACAGGGGTTTGTCGAGCAGTGTCCTCTCGCTGCACCTCTCCGTGCCCACCAGAGTGATGTAGATGTAATCATCTGTACCTGCAAACCACTGGCTCCCTGTGGACACCGTCACTGTGTAACAAGGCATGGTGGTCACACAGGACGAGGACTGGAGGTCTGAAATCTGCAGGAATCAAAACCTGTCGAAAAGTGGTGCCTCTACATGTCAATATTCTAGTTCATGCTCCTGCAGGTTCCTCTTATTACTCAACACTATTATTACCCCTGTTCCCCTTGCGCACCCTCTGAGTGAATGTGTAACCTGACGGAGGAGGGAGGTGTGAGACACCAGAACAGCCCCCACCCCTCTGCTGCACTGTGATTAATCTGCTCTCTCCCTGTGCTGTGAATGAGCTCAGGACACATTACTACTGTCCTCCCTTCATGCATCATCAGAGGAGGTGTGCAGGCTTGACAAACCCCATTTCCAATGAAGTTGGGACATTTTGTAAAACGGAAATACAAACAGAATTCAATTATTTGCAATTCCTTTGAACCCATATCAAACTGGTTACACTACAAAGACAAGATATTTAATGTTCAAACTCATAAACTTTATATTTTTTTGTAAGTATTTACTCATATTGAATTTGATGCCAATAACATGTTCCAAAAAAGCTGGGACAGGGCCAACAAAAGATTAAAAGAATATAGGAATGCTCAAAAAAGGCCTGTGTAGAACATTTAACAGGAGAACAGACTGGCTGGAAGCAGGTGAGCGTCATGATTGGGTATAAAATGAGCATCACTGAAGCTCTCAGTTGTTCACAGGTAGGGATGGAGCGAGTTCACTACTTTGGAAAAGTTGTTCAAATAGTCCAAAAGTTTAAAAACAATGTTTCATGACATGTAATTGCAAGTCAGACTGGAATGTGCCGCAAGAAAACTGTGTCTTGGAGAGCTTGTCTCTTTGCGGGTTGAAGGCATTGGAGGAAGAAGCGGGCTGTAGATGCTTTGATGGTTAAACTTGTCTGATAAACTTGCTGCTCTGTGACTTTGACTTGATTGGTTCATATGTATGTACTTGTGTCTGTAATTGTTTTTTTCTGTCTGTAACTTTGTAAATGTACTGCTGTCTGTCTTGGCCAGGACACTCTTGCAAATGAGATTTTCAATCTCAATGAGGCTATTCTGGTTAAATAAAGTTCATATACGTATGTATATGCAAAAGTAATTCAGGGAATTCATCTTCTTCGGTCCATATCATCATCAGAACATTCAGAGAATATGAAGAAATCTCTGCACGTGAGCGACAAGGTGGAAAACAACATTAAATGCCCATGACCTTCAATCCTTCAGGCAGCAACATCATTCTGTAAAGGATAAAACCATGTGAGCTCAGGAACACCTCAGAAAATCACTGTCAGTTAACAGTTCATTACTACCACTACAAGGGCTCTATCATGCAAAACCAAAGTCATATAACAACAACAACCTTCTCTGGACCTGAATCTATCTGAGATGGACTGACACAAAGTGGAAAAGTCTGAGTAGATGTGGTGCATTATGAAGTCCAAATATAAGAATAGGGACCCCGGACTGTCGAGCTACTGACATCAAACATCAAGCAAGAACGGGAAAAAAACCCACCTACAAAGCTTCAACAATGTGGCCTCAGTTCCCAAAGTGTTGTTGAAAGGAAAAGAGGATGCAACACAGAGGTAAGCATGACCCTGTCCCAACATGTTGCAGGCATCAAGTCAAAATGATAAATCATTTACAAAAAAGCCATGAAGTTTGTCAGTCTGAACATTAAATAGCATGCTTCTGTATTGTATTTAATAGAACAGAGGTAAGAAAGGATTTGCATTTCATTGTGATCCATTTTCATTTACATTTCACACAACGTCCCAAATTCATTAGAAGAAAAAGGTGTTTGCTCTGAGGAGTTGATATCAGATTCATTGTAATTGTACAACCAGCAACAGAATGTTGCTACAAAAGCTTTTCTGTCCTTAGAGACTGAAAACACAGAAAAACAGCCTCTCATTCTGGAAAGTTTTTTTAAATAGATGCAGTGACGTGGTCATTATTCCCCAGGGAACATGAGTGCCGACATCTTCTACACATCATCACATTTACCAGTCAAATCAGGGTGTAACATCAAACAACAGTCAGTGTGTTTCAGTTACATAAAATGCAAATTGACCATACAGCCTCAGTGTGGTTTCCCAGGTGGACATTATACAAAACCTAAAACCAGTGATGTTGTCACGTTGTGTTAATCATAGATAAAAACAGAATACAATGATTTGCAAATCCTTTTCAACTTATATTCAATTGAATACACAACAAAGACAAGATATTTAATGGTCAAACTGAGAAACTTTATTTTCTTTTGCAAATAATCGTCAACTTAAAATATAATGGCAGCAACACGTTGCAAAAACGTTGGCACAGGGGCATTTTTACCACTGTGTTACATCGCCTTTCCTTTTAACAACACTCAGTAAACGTTTGGGAACAGAGGAGACCAATTTTTGAAGCTCTTCAGGTGGAATTATTTCCCATTCTTGCTTGATGTACAGCTTAAGTTGTTCAACAGTTCGGGGTCTCCGTTGTTGTATTTTATGATTCATAATGCACCACACATTTTCAATGGGGGACAGGTCTGGACTACAGGCAGGCCAGTCTAGTACCTGCACTCTTTTACTACGAAGCCACGCTGTTGTAACACGTGCAGAATGTGGCTTGGCATTGTCTTGCTGAAATAAGCAGGGGCGTCCATGAAAAAGACTAAGTTGGATGGCAACACATGTTGCTCCAAAACCTGTATGTACCTTTCAGCATTAATGGTGCCTTCACAGATGTGCAAGTTACCCATGCCTTGGGAACTAATGCACCCCCATACCATCACAGATGCTGGCTTTTGAACTTTGCGCCTATAACAGTCCGGCTGGCTCTTGTCCTCTTTGGTCTGGAGGACACGACGACCACAGTTTCCAAAAACAATTTGAAATGTGGACTGGTCAGACCACAGAACACTTTTCCACTTTGCATCAGTCCATCTTAGATGAGCTCACGCCCAGCGAAGCCGGTGGTGTTTCTGGGTGTTGTTGATAAATGGCTTTGGCTTTGCATAGTAGAGTTTTAACTTGCACTTACAGATGTAGACGAACTGTAGTTACTGACAGTGGTTTTCTGAAGTGTTCCTGAGCCCATGTGGTGATATCCTTTACACAGTGATGCCGGTTTTTGATGCAGTACCGCCTGAGGGATCGAAGGTCACCGGCAGTCAGTGCTGGTTTTCGGCCTTACTGCTTACATGCAGTAGTTTCTCCAAATTCTCGGAACCTTTTGATGATATTACAGGAGGAAATAAAAATGATGATGAAATCCTTAAAGTGATATTCCGGGATGGAACAAATTGGGTCCTATCACAAGGTTAAGAGCAGAAATTACCCCTACAGCAGTGTTTCTGTGTCACAGAAGCCCATGTCGCTGCGAGCACACACCTCCTTCGTCCTCCCGTTCTGCTCCTCTGCTGATTTGGCTGGACTCACATTTTCCTTGATCAAAAACACAAATAAACGGACTCCCACCGAAAAAGTCTGATATCGGTCTGCACTCACGCTTTATTTAGAGAATTTTCAGCACGTTACTTTCACACAAAAACACCGCTAAATAAGGGTCTAGTTCTCGTAGCGCTGTGAAACGGCCAACGCGGAAGAGACTCAGCTGTGGCTGGAGAGCCAGAGCTGCAGCTCTGGCTCTTCCGCGGAGGCCGTTTCCGCAGCCTGAGCAGTTAGGTCCTAGCGCCCTGGGTTTCTTCTCCACATAAACACTGCTGTAGAGGTAATTTCTGCCCTAACCCTTGTGATAGGACCCAATTTGTTTAATCCCGGAATATCACTTTTAAATAAGTTCCAAATAAGTGTTTGATGAGCATTCCTCAACTTTCTCAGTCTTTTTTGCCACTTGTGCCAGCTTTTTTGAAACATGTTGCAGGCATCAAATTCCAAATGAGCTAATATTTGCAAAACATAACAAAGTTTACTAGTTCGAATGTTAAGTATCTTGTCTTTGCTGTGTATTCAATTGAATATAAGTTGAAAGGGATTTGGAAATCATTGTATTCTGTTTTTATTTACAATTTACACAACATGCCAACTTCACTGGTTTTGGGTATTGTGTTAAATTAAGGGTGTAAATACCTGTTAGTCTGGGGGGGGGGGGGGGGGGGGTGTCACTGACCTGTACAACCTGATTATTAGGAAATATCTGGTAGATCTTTAACACTGGGTGTTAATTCAGTCTCGCCCGGCACACAGGAAGGACTATTTTTATGGGATTACATGTCTGAAAATCCTGTAGTTAGCAAGGTTCATGGGATCAAACTGATTCCCCTTTGTCCTAATAGTTTCCAGTAAGCAAATGAATCAGACAGTTGAAAATGTTGCACATTCTTACATTTTTTTGAACTCATAGCGTCATGAAGTTTTCAGTCAGCAGCTGTGCAAGCTTTGTGACGCACATGTGACTTTTATAATTTCTTAAAGGTATTTGGTAGATTGAAGAGTGTGTCTTCTGGCTTACATGTGGGTTAAAAAAACTTTAAATATTAAAAGTTACGATTACATTTTTTTAAAAATACATTTCAGAAAAGATATTATAAGTGGTCCTTCACTAGACATGATTGATTACCTCTGAATAAAGTCTGGTCTTACTTTCCTGATAACTATTCAACAGATATTTAATATGGAGGCTGCCTTCAAACAGTCTGTTATTCTTCCATTCTTAAAAAGATAAACTTATGTCTATATTTGTTCAACATTGTCTGACCTACTTTAAAGCAGAAAACAGAGAATTTATTTTAACTCTTTAACTCCCAGCTTGGTAGAGGTCAATAAATTCAAGAATATTTAATATATTAAAAAGTAACAAATTGCTTCTGTCAGTTGTTTAGGATACAGAAAAAACTTCCAACAAACCAAACTAACTGATATTCTCTTTGTGTGGGATTTAAAGGTTCAAAAAGCTAAAAGCTGTTATTATCACCATGATTATAATTTTTATACTTCACCTCTTACTTCTATGAATTATGTATATATGTTATTCATTAAAAGCGTTTTTTGTGTTTGTCAAACACAGTATCATCTATTTTACATTATTTTGACTGCTACTTTATTAACAAACATTTCTGCTTTTTCTGATGGATTTGTCCCAAATATTTGGGCATTACATTATCAACTTTTTAAACCTTAACTCCCACACCAAGAAAACAGCTGGTGTTTGCTTGTAGTTTTCTGTTTCCTAAAATTTTGAGGGATAATGATCTGAATTATCTGATTTGTTGTATTTTTTCAAACGTTAAATATCCTTGAATTTATTGATGAGCTCTGCCAAACAGTTAGCCAGTAGTTAAAGGGTTAGACTGAAACCCTGAGATCAGCCTGTGCTGTGTCAGATATGCTGAAGCCTCTCTTATTCATGTGTACTGGTCCTGCTCTAGCCTTCAGCTATAAAGAGCGATGGTAAATCTATTTAACTTGATCTCAGCTTTTACACATCAAATCAGGACCAGACCCCCTTACTGCTCTATTTGGAGCCACTGCGGAGAAACACGATTAACTGCAGAAAAACAACAGACCTGATCCTTCTTCTCTTCTGGCTTTAAGTAACTTTACTCAAGGCGAGACACCTCACACCCGTCCATCCACAAAGGCTGGAGAAAATCACTTCCTGTTTAAACTGAAGAAAATCAAATATTTAGTTAAATATTCTGGTTTGGCGTAGTGGTTAGCACCCCAAGTACATGCATCTGCCGGTTCAGGTTCGAATCCCACCTGTGACCAGTTTGCAGAGTGTCGTCCCCTACTCTCCCTCCCCCTTTCACAAGCCTATCCACTGTCTCTCTCCTATCAATAAAGGCACAAAATGCCCAAAAAATATATACATCAAAAAAAAAATATATATATATTCTGACCAACATGGGAAGTTGAAAGCAGCAACTTTCTTGCACTAACTTCCTGTGCAACAATACCACTTAAATCTAATAATGGGGATAGCTTTATTTCCATGTGACTGCAAAGCGTTTCGTAGCTTCCATATTTGTCGAGTATGTAAATGAGCAAGAAGGGTACACATAAGCTGACATTAAAGGGGAATGCCAACATCATTTTTCTTTTCGTGTCTTACCTCACTCCTAAGTCCATGACAAGTAGATAGACTCCATTCTTTCAACTGTAAGTGCAGTAACAAGGAAGACAAGCAGAACTTGCAACGCTACTTAACTTAGCTCAAACACAAGGAGTCAATGGGTAGAGTTAGCCTGCCTCTGCCTACAGTCATCAGATAAACTCTTCAGCAACTCTAAGCAGTCCTGTGTGCTTGCTGTGACTCGTGGTTTTACCACGCTATGCTATGTTGTCAATTTTTAGACTATGATTAGCACTTAATGTAATTTTTTTAAAGAAATACAAATGAAACTAAACTGCACGGCTCATACACAAACCACCACAGACTTGCTTGTAAGTAGTTCACCAAAACAAAGCACGTCCACAGTGGTACCACCTGCCCTTCTGTTCCTTGTTACCGCACACACAGTTGAAAGAATGGTGTCTACCTGTTTGTGATGGACGAGACAAAGAACAAAAAATGTTGGCATATCTCTTTAAAACACAAAATACAGACACAAAGGTTGTTCCATTCAAAGAAACGAATGTGAAAATGTAATTTAGACACAATTTATAAAAGTAATGCAACAACCTCTACAGAAAAAAGGCCAAAAAAATAAAAAATTGAAAACTCACATAGTCCCACGGTGCTCTGTTAAAGAAATTTACTTCAATAAAATGAACATTTTCAATCTTTCAGCTCTTTTGTTGCATCTGCAGCAGAAACTGAGCTGATGTATTACTGGAAGACTGATGTGACACTGCAAAATTAAGAAAATAACAACAATTGTAAAAAATCATGCACTTTAAAGCAAACACATCAATCACAGAATAGCGAGTAAACTATCATGGATGAGATTCATCAGAGGAGGCAGAAATATTCATAACAACTGTAATTTGTTTCCCGACATGAGAGCACAGTGATTATGCTTTCAGACTGCGGTGAGCAGCCACAGCTGATACTACAGTTCATTTATTGTTAGTCTGCCAAATAAAACTCCTGCTTCCTCACACTTTGAAGGATATGCAAGACTTTTAGCCTTTTGTGTATTTAGAACTTAACTCGACATAGGTGTAAAGATGTTCAGTGAACAAACAAAAAAAGAAAACAGCTGTCAGAGTGTTCAGAGGACGAGCTTGGTGTTTCTGTGACTTTAATCAGAGGTGTAAAAAAAAGTTAAATACTGGTGTTGGCAGATATCTGAGTTTTGTGGATATTTACACTCATGTCAACCATACATCAGCTGTTAATATCAGCAAAAACCCAAATGATGCTTCACCTTATCACTGCATAGGTCAGGGGTGGGCAAGTGGCGGCCCGGGGGCCAAGTGCGGCCCTCCACATCACTAAATATGGCCCGCCATTCATTCCCAACCAGTAGCTGCAAATATAAAGAAAACTCATATATCCAATAGAACTAATTCTATATAAGCTAGACTGATATTTTATTAGCTTATGTAGGTTGTTTATGATCTTTCTTTTCTATAATAGTGTCTGTAAATCTCTTTTATGAAACCTTTGAACATTATATCAAGTATTACTCAATACTATATTTAAAGTTGCAGTAGCAAAACATTTGAACTTTAAAAATTTGAATAACACTCATTATTTTATTGATTTGAAAACAGCTTCATTGGCTTTAATTCCATGTATGTTAGCTAAATTTGCTTCAATTCTGTGTCAATCTCATTTGATTATGCATAATGACTTGTATTTATGTTGTAATGTATGAATATTGGTATTCTAATGTTATGACAAATTTATATTTACCTCCGCCAAGGAGGTTATGTTTTCGGGAGAGTTTGTCTGTCCGTCCGTCCGTCCGCCCGTGAACAAAATAACTCAAAAAGTAATGGATGGATTTGGATAAAATTTTCAGAAAATGTTCAGCATGGGAAAAGGAAGAACTGATTCGATTTTGGTGTTGATCTGGATCAGCGTCTGGCCGCCATGGCGAAACATGTGATTTCTGTGAATAACTACTGAACTAAAATAGATATCATTATGAATCCAGTTGCTAATGGTATGTTTTCATGGCCAAGGAATCTAAATATTTAGATGAAATAAAGGTAGGAGTAATATTTATGGTCAAAATGACAATATGGCGGAGGTCTGCGCTCTCCGAGTGCTTTCTAGTCTCATATGTTGTTTATCCAACATTCTTTTTCCTCATTGAGAGTTTCTGAAAAATTGTAACAGTGTGGCCCTCAGGCTGGGAAAAATAGTTTTATGATGCCCTCTTGTTAATTAAAGTTGCCCACCCCTGGCATAGTACATTTAAAACAGAATTAGTGTGTTTTTCTTGTCTTTACACAAACAGATTGTCACTTTGAAAACAAGTCAGTTTTTGTAAAGACTTTGTGCTCTGGAGAAAAATATCCACATCAGTGATAATGAGTCCAAAAACATCAGGAAAATACAATATCCTGCATGCGTTGTACAGTCTTTTCATTACAATATTGGTTTGGCAAGTGCTGCCTTCAAAAGTGAATTATCAGTCCATGTAAAACTGAATTTACAGCCAGTGTATTTTACAACACTTTCTTCATATGATATAAATGTAATCCAGAGATATTACTGTCATTTTACATTTCTGAATGGAATACATAGGGAAAAAAATACAAGTATATATTGCTGTATTAAATTTTTGTCTTGTTTATGATGTATCAAATACATTCAGGCCTGATCAAAAGAAAAACAGTTACATACTACAGTACAGGACACACTTTGTGTTTTTAACAATTAAAAAACATGGTGTGTATAATTCAGTAACAGCTGCAAGAGTTTAAAATAACATCATTTTAGATATCGGCAAAAATACACACTTGGGCATCTCTAATTATGATGCAGAAGTTCACAACCTAAAGTTCCAAACTACTCAAAATGGAAATATAAATAATAGAAGCAAGTGCAAAACATTCTGATGAACAATTTAATGTACTTGATGTATTGAGTTTTTTTTTACAACTTTGAGCCGAGTCACTTCACTGCTAAATATCAAAACTCCCTCTAGTGCTTCTGTCTTTGCACAAATACAACACATCTTAAATAATAACAACATTCATTTGATAAGGCTAAGCAAACATCGGCTCTTAAGAAGTAAAACAAACAAAAAAAATTCAGGGCCCAAACCCACTGTTCCAAGTAAAAATAAAAATGCTATAAAGAGGCCACTAAAACAGTTTTATATTATCAAATATCTTCATACATATAATTTCAATCAATTAAACAGTGAATAAGGACTATTTGTATCAGAGTTAATTTCAATTTATTAGAAGAATAAAGGTAAATTAAAGACAAAGTTAAAAATGTTTTTCTTTCCTCGACTCTGAATAGTTCTTACAGACAATTCAGGCAGCTACTTCTCTTTTCATTAGCTGATGAAACGTGTTTATGAGGACATATTAGGGGAAGTAGCTTTAATCAAGTGTCGTTATGTCTTTGACTTGAATTAGAAAACACATTTTGAAAAATATGACTTTTTGCTGCATAAGTGGAGTTTAATGGTTTTAAGTCTTACAATTCTACATTAAACTTCCCATGTCCTGGTGTGTTTGACTGTTTATATCATGTCTAGGGTGTCTAAAAGGCAAGGATTTGATTTAAGTAGAATAAAACAATGACAATTTAATCTCTGCAGAGGACCAGAGGGAGCTGTCTCCCTCCCCTTTGGAAACGCTTGTATCCTAGAGGATGGGGATGCCAATACCGCTTTCACACTAAAATTGGCAGTTCTATGCAGGTTTTTTCAAAGCGGTATAATCCGCTAACAATCGACAAGTGACTTTTTCCCCACTGCCAGCAGACCCGGGTCTAACTGGCAGCAGACGAGCTGTGCGGCTGTTTCTTTTCCTCTGGAGCATCAAGCTGATGTCATCACATTGATCAGCTTGACAAAGCCCTCTATGTAAACAATGGAAAGGAGCATAAGGGCATGGACACGTTTTTCTGTACTTTGTACTTTTGTCCCTCTTTAAAAATGTACAAACATGGTGCTGATGATACAAATGCAGAAGGAATTAGTTGCTGAGACTGCAAAGAGTCAGTGAGTTAAGGACGGAGGGGGCGGGCATGATATTACACCATGGGGACAAAACACTGATGTCACCCGTAATTTAGTGGGTCAGCCCAGGTGTGATGTTCACACTGAAGCCGATCGGAGGCAAGCTGATAAAAACCCCCATCACTTGCAGGGTCAATCAACCTGGGTCAAAATGCCAATTTTACCCTTTCAAACTGCCGACAGGAGCCAGCTGTTATCGGGTTTGAGTGGGTTTTTCGGCCGGTCTGAAAGGCTATGCTAATGAGGTCTGAGCTGATTGCTTGTGTAAGGGTTGTCTGATGGGAGAAGTGATGAGGGGCTACAGGCCACAGGACAGACCTTTAAACAGTCATGAAGCCTGCCTGGGACAAGCAGAAGACACACATGTAGGTGGAGACTGTACAGGTATGACATCATAAACCACAGGAAGTAAAAACTGGGGCATTTTAAGGGGCATCATACAAGTCTCCATGAACTGAGAGCTCAGTAAAAGACATTAGATTTCTCTAATCTTGCAGTGCAGGTGATTCCAGGGCTGGGCAATTAATCAAAATATAATCCAAATCGACATTCAGACCCTCTAATCGAAGTAATTTTACTCATGTCGACTATTTTGATTATTTTCCCTGTGTAAGTTACATGACCGCACCCTCTCCATACAATCTGTATTCACTTTTGCCAAGAGTGAAGAATGCTCTAGCAACATAGAGGAGACAAGTGCTAATCCATCAGAGGACCTTGTACTCAAGAGAAGTACTGTCTCCATTGTTTGGGCACATTTTGGATTCTGTGCAGATGACACTGAGCAGAAAAAAAGTGTAAATACTGCTGGAAGACTGTCAACAACCGTCGGTATCACCACTAGTTTGTTCTAGCATAGTATAAAATAATCGTTCATTAATCGTAATCGAGGTAAGAGCTTCAATCAATCGTGATACTAAGATAAGGTAATACCGCCCAGCCCTAGGTGATTCACTTTGATTTAATGTCTGTAATCAGGCAGATCCATCTTGCCAAGCTCAAACCTGTGACGACTGTGCTCGGCCCAAAGCAGCATGGTCCAATCAGAGTCCTTGAGAGCAGAAAGAGGTGGAGCTATGAGCGAAATGACAGCAGGAGACTGCACAGACAGGGATTAGCACAGATGCTAACAGCTGTTTTAACAGATCTGGACTGTTATTTCTTTACTGAATTAAAAACAAACAATGCCACAGTCTTTTCAACTGAAAGCATGAGAACTGAGAGTTTGTTTTACAAGGTGGCTCACATTCTGTCCTTTGCTTAAAAAGACTGTTAGGAGTTTCTAAGTAATCACAAAAAAGTCTCTCTTTTAGATATATGCCTGATCGATATACACACTTTAAGATGAGTTTTATAGCATTTATAGCATAGGGCTGGACTGGCCTGGATACTCAACTTCGAGAACAAGACAATTAAAACTAGAGCAAATTTATACTATTCCGACACGTCTTAGAGCACCGGGCTGTAAGTAGAGATATATGACGGCTACAACTACAATACTAAGTTTTCCAAAAATTGCTTGTTGTCACGCATCAAAAACTACCGCTACATAACTAGAAAGAGATACATTACCTCGTCGCTTTGCACCCTGTAAGTTGTTGAAAAAAGAAGTTGTAAAGCAATGCAGAGTTCTGAGGAAGGTCCGAGCTGCATTTACCACAACAAACACACGCATTGGCTTCAGTCACGTCTTTTGGTGCGTTCCAGTTGTAGTCAGAAGTAGGAATTTCTGGGTTCCAAGTAGGAAACTGCAACTAGAACGTCCCCCAAAGTCAGAATTTCCTACTGAAAACTCGGTGAAAACTCGCCACCCCCGAGTTTGCAATCGAAGATGGATGCCCCCAGTGTGAACAGTTATTTAGCTCCTGTAATAATCAATTTATTTGCACTTCTGACTGGGGTGTGTCGCTCTAGATCAGCTGTATTCATAGTATTGTTAGACTTGTATTTACAAAAATGCTGCCATAGTGATAATCACATTCTTCATGTGATATTTGTGAACAACAGGGCGTGCTAACAACAGCTAACAATAGCCTGGTAGATCGGGATGTTTTTTTCTGACTTCAACTGGAACGCCGATAAGTCGGAGATGATGTCACTCCCAGTTCTGCTCATAGTTAGCAGAGTCTTTATTTCCCCGGTAATAGATTCTCCTCATAGCACCTTAAATGATAGTAAAGCCTGTCTACCACATTATCTGTTTGGCCTGTTGGAAATGTGACAAACAGAATTATCATCCAATAACCTGCCAGGTATGCTTTTGAAATGTTCTGCCCTATCCAAACACTTTCCATGAACTCTCTCCCAGATGGATTAGGGAAATATAATAAACAGTTCATTTGGTGTGTATAATTAATGCCCCTTAAGCACAAAAAAGGTTTAAAGGCAAAGAAAATTGATTTTGAAGGACATATTATCTTTAAAGTTTCAAGTGACAAAGAAAAGCAGCATTATTTAACACAAAAGAAGTTGGAAGCATGACTATCATGTTTTATGATGTCAAAGACCAGTGTTAACATCATCCAAGAAAGTGTCGAAAATGCTTCCTTAGTTGGTTGTCTAGTTAAACCAATGTATCATTTCATCTACAGTGTGATATCTCATGTTGTTTTACCTATGTGTAGTTTTAATCTCTGCACCTGCCACTTAAAAACATTCATTCTTCGTCGGGTGAACTTTAATTTGAAGGTTGTATTTCAGGGGAAAAAGTGAATACCTTTACTGAACTTACTGCAAGGTGAGGCAGCAGGAACCTCAGTCAGCCACAGACACATGAAGCAAGACTGAAAGAAAGGCAAAACAATCTATTACAATAAACTGATAATGCAACAAGTGACATTGGCAGCAAAATAAAGGCCTTTGGGATTTAAGTATTGTTTGTTCAGTCTTCAATAAAACTCCAACAGACTACTTGTTTGGTTTAAAAGAAATGAAAAAATGAAAACCAAACATATATTTGATATGATATTATTGTATTTATATGAATGTTGTTGCAGCTCTGATGGTAAACAATACAATTTATGTTCAATGCTGCCACCCAGTGGCAACAAGGCGCTAAATCAATAAATAAAAAAAAAAGCTACAGAGGTGATGTGCAAACTTCTCTGTCTCTACCAGTTTAAAACAAACCCACATTCACATTCATTTAAAACACATACACACTTCAACAACTTTCTGATCACTGCCGATTATTATTTGATATTATTAAAGCAACAAACTAAACCTCTCAGTGCATATCAACTAACATAAAAAACACACCCAAGAAAATAAAAAAATCAGCAGTGAACACACAGACAATAAAACAGATCAGATCGAGGTTTGGCAATAAAAAAAATCAGAGTCTCCTCAATCCGGTCACTGCTTTTTTCTGCAGGTTAACCTTTTTTTTTACTGCATTGAAAATCCATGCTGAAAATGTAAGGACACACACAGTCCTGAATAAACCAAAAACAACAAATCAGGAGCGTATTTTCATATCTGAAACAACATTTCATCATTCATTGAAAGGAAAATATGATAAATTATGGTCAGCAGAAAAAGCCATATGATAGATTTAAGTCTCCGGCGGTGACTGATAACTGAGTTCCCTTTTATTTGCAAAGATGAAAATGATCCAAATGAAATTAATGATTGTTTAGGGTTGTGACGATTAGAAAATGGGTCGTGAAATCAACAGAAATTACGCAAAAAAAGAGTCAATCTGTGCTTGATGTGAGAGCAAGGAGGTTTCCACACATTTAGAGTTGTTCTGGTGTCACAATCAACTCTGTTACCGTGCTTATCACTGCCCAAATCCATCTGACCAACAAGTCAGCACCGAAGAGGTTGCTTCCTGCTGTATCCAGAGACACGGATGTGACAGCTGCTCATATCCAAGCCACGAGATGTTGGCAAAAGCAGGCAAGAGGGAAAGAAAACGGATTAGACAGACAGTGAGCTTCACAGTCTGTGATCCTTTTTCAGTTTTGACGCCCCTGATGTCTTCACTGAACTCAAATGAAAGGCAGCTCCAACATGAAGAACTAAAACCATTACAGCAAATCCTCCATCGTGTTGTCATTCAGCATTGATCCGCTCAATGACTCAGGCACACACAGGCCCATCTGCAGACTCAAAGGTTTGACCAGCGTCTAGTTCAGGTGGAGGGCCTGCTTCATGAACTCGTAGGTGGTGAAGGCGATGGCCTGGGAGGGGACACAGCGGATGTAGTTCAGAGAAAGGCCTCGGTACAGTCCTTTCTTGATTCCATATGTCCTGTAAACGTACATCAGGGTGTTCTTTATCGTTCTGTTTGGGGAAAGAAAAAACAAACAGTATTAAGAATGAGTCAAAACTGTAAACAAGCCCTGAAGATGTTTTAAACTTTGGTTCAGCTGAGGAGTGGTTCTGTGATATACAAACTTATATTTTAAGGGCTGTTTTCGCAATTTGCTTTTATTTAGGCAAAAATCTCACCTTATAACCCAGTCAAATTCAGCTCATTTATTCATGTTTTCTCGATTATTAGTAAAAATCATCAGTAGTTTACATTTTTCAGTGATGGACAAAATGCTCAACTCTATTATAGATACTCAACACGTTATTGTATTTATTCCACAATGATTTACTGAACCTAATGACTCAAACAATCTACTGAATGCATTGACCGGCTTAAAGAACCTGTAGAATAGAATAGATCCTTATTGTCCACCGAAGTGGAAAATTTTCTTCTGGCAGCGTAAAAAGCTTATAAAATATGTCATGAAGCCTATAGAAATGACTATTGAAACTAGGGATGGGACGATACACTTAAACTCACAATACGCTGCACCTCGATATGCCCGGGTCATGATACGATACGTCACAGTACAATATCAAAAAAGTAAAAAAGAAAAAATATTACTGTGTAATTACAACTTACCTGTTTTTGTTTGAGTTGCACACAGGAATACAAAAGGCCTAACAGGCCAAACACAAACAATAACACTCTCTCTAACCCTAGAGAGGTTAGAGAGAGTGTATGCTAACAAGCGGTAGGCTCGTTTTCGCCGTCTTCGTCTTTTTTAAAGGAGACATATCATGCTGATGCATGATTTAATACTTACATATAATATAATACATTTGAAAACAAGACCTTACACCCCCTTGATTTTCAAAAAATTAGATATTGTATTTTTTCTGATATCCTAGAACAAGATTTGATGCCTCTGAAAATAGATCATTGCGAGATGTCCGCGAGATTTCAAACGTCATGACGTCACGAGGTACCTTTCTTTTCATTGGAGTAATCTGATAAAACACTTCCTCCTCTGTGATGTCCGTTAGCCCCAAACCCTCACCAAGGAACACATCCAGCAGCAGGGGTATATAGCTCCCTCGCTCACTCTCCCTCATTACCAGCTCTGGCCTGTAGGGGGACTCAATACGCGGCTGCTTTGAGCCTGCCAGAAAATACAGTAGAAGAAGAAGGACAAGCTGGCTCTACCCCCGATAGAACTGACCAATCAGAGCACAAAGGGCTGTGACGTTGCGAGGTAACTGTAGGTCAGCCTGAGATCCGAGCGTTTCAACGAGAGCTTGATAATGGCCTAAAATGAGGATATTGAGAACGCTGTTGTGGGGCAATGAAGGAACTAAATGACTTGTACTGAGGGCAGAAATGCTTTACAGGCATCCTAGTCTGGCATAGTGAAAAGGAGAAACAAGCATGATATGTCCTCTTTAAAGAGAAAGCCAAAATACTGCCAGACAGATGACTTGTGTCCAGGCGGAGCGTCCTCATTTTTGACTTCATTCGACTCCATCATTCGGCTTTTTGGAGGTAAGGTAGTTGGTGCTAATGTTTGTTGTCACTTCTGGTCACATACGCTGTTACTGGACGTGACGCGATCCATTTTTTTCAAACTCGATGCATTTCGTCACGTACTGTATCACGATATATTGCCAAATGATATTTCATCCCATCCCTAATTGAAACACAATTGAATCGACAGAAGGACAACCATTGCCATTTTCATTTTTTTTATCTAACCCCCCCACCCTCCAATTTAGAAATGGCCATGGGTGCTCTGGTGTGAAATTGTCTTCTGTATTTACTGTAGCCACCATAATTGCAGAGACGAACCATTATCTGAGTAACGTTAGCTCAATGTTAAACCTGCCTGATCTGAGAAGTGCATGCTCGAGGTACAGGTACAGTAGTTCCATGATAAAGCATCATCATAATCTGATTCCTTGACCCTGACAGCCCACACCTAGCACTTGGAATCATGTTAATATTATTATTAGTTAAACAGTCACTGAGCAAAAATTTTGTTTGCTAATCTGGATCACCACCAAAATTTAATCATTTTTAAATTAGGCCATTACCAACTTCCCCTGAAATTTCAGCAAAGTCCGTCCCGTACTGTTTGTCTAATCTTGCTAACAAACAACATATACCAGTATGAACACAACCCCCTTGGCAGAGGTAACATGGAGGACAGACAAAGTCACACTGAGTGGACAATAATGGCCTCAAAACATCTGAGGAACGCTACGTGAAAGCATTTTGAATTCTACACCACTGATGGCAAAACAATTAACAAAGACCAGGCTGCATGTCAGTTATTTGTAAAGCAGCTGGTTTACTCCTTATCCATGACAAACCTGTGGGCTCATTTGTCAGCTTTTCATCCAAGTGCAGGGATTGAGGAGGAGGCGGCCCTGCAGTCCGGAAACCCTTTGTCAGCCCTGTAGGACTGCGTTTATTCCAGCACTCACAGTTGGTGCAGAGAAAGGCCATAAATATAAGATATGAAGGATATGTGCATTCCTGGTGTAGTTTCAGAGGACAGAAATAATAAAATGATCTAATGGAAGTACCTCATGTCTGTGTTGAAGCTGGACTGGTGGAGGGTTTGAATATCTTTGAATATTTGTGTATATATTCAAAAGCTGTAGGAATTTTATTTTTTGGGAAAAGTGACAGCCCTACCTTGGACCTCAAAACTTTTAGAAACACTGGTCTACTTTATAGCACATTATGTCTGCACAGAACAAGAACACACTTTAACCTGCACATCCTTTACCTTAATGATTTGACAACAGCATTTATCAATAATGACAAAACTTTGAAACCTTTATGTATAAAGATATACTGTGATCTACAAACAGGACAATGCTTCACAATTTCCTTCTCTAAATAGTGTTTTTGTAGCATGAAGAACCCAAAATGTTGTAGGTATGAAAAAATAATGTTACACATCAGTGTTACTTATTAGTTACATAGTTCTGCTGTGCTTTATTAAATGCCTGCTTCAAAACAATAACAGTAAATGTAACTAAGAGACTGGGAGTGAATGTCTTTGGCTGACCAGCAGCTGGAGGCGGCACTCAAACAAAAATACTGATATTCACAAGATATAGTTGAAGATAAAATATCACTTATTACACAATACATTTCAATACAGTATTGTGCTATATATTGTCATATACAGTCTTAGGTTACCTGTAATTTCTTACACCCTTACTTTATACATCAACTTTTAATTCATGCTGCATTCTGCTGATGCTCCAACACGCAGTCCAGAGGGCTCACTAGTTCTCCAATTAAATTTCTTCTTCTCTTGTGTTCAAATGAACAAAGATCCTGATGAATTCTTAGAAATGATTTCGATATTAAAGCAGCACCAAACTCCTCTCATTTCACTGGAACAGCTTATTAAATCCCTCTGACTTGTTTTTCAGGGATTAGCATGATTTAAATGGGTCACATTTTCTGTGCAGAAAATCCAGAATTATGGATTAACCAAAAATAACACAGCAGAGAACTTAACTTCTGAGTCTGTGACTCTTTAATGTGCTCTGGTGAAGAACGTAACTTCATGATTATGTAAAAAAACAACAAAGTTCATTACAACAGAGAAAGCTGAAGCCATACTCTTCACTTAATAGATACCAGATATATATAAATACAAATACATATAAGTATATATTTGTATACACACACGTTTCAAAAGATATATTCACCCAGGCAGAGACAAAGGGACTAAAACCACATTTGTCTCTGCAGAATATAGACTCAATTATTCAATCTTCCTTATTTGTCTTTGAATAAGAATTTATTAAAGGTTATGCACTTGAATTGTGGCATCTCATTTTCAAGAGGAGCCTCACGGCTTTATAGTTGTAACGATAGATATAGATGTATATACAAATACAACCATGGACAGAGAGATCAATGTACTATTAAAATGTGTACATATGATGAATAAAACCTGGAGAGGATTAGGTCTGGGTATTTCCAGCAACCCCACGATATGATATGTATCCCGATACACATAAATTGCGAACACTGACTGCGCTTTTAACAGAATTCTCAGCAACTTTTGTTTTTATTACAAGAATAAAAAGAACAAGAATGAGTTTTAAATGACTCTACAACTTAAGAACTTTAATTCAGGTCCCCAAAGATGTTAGACACTCGAGTTTAAATTTGGCGCATGTGCTCCATCATGTAGTTTGGCTTCTACTTTGAACTGTGCCATTGTTAACATTACCCAAGAGTATTTACAACAACTGTCCAAACATTGAGGCCGTATCGATTCTGTAGAATCATTATATAGAAACACGCATCTCCAAGGAGTGCATGACGATATTTTGTCGTATCGATATTTTAAGCACAGGCCTAGAGAGGATGATGTTAATATAGCAGCATCTAGTTGAACTGCCATTAAACTGGGTTTAACTGGTCTAAAAGTGTGAATTTATGTTATATGGTATCATTTCTGTTGATGGTTGATGGAGGATAGAGCACATGCAGTGGAGCAGGTCATCCATGATTGTTTGTCACAGCCATACTAATATGAGTGTGTTGAATAAAGGAACTACCATGTATTTAATCAAATAGTATCATAACGTCAAAACCATGACGTGTTACTCACGTGCATTTCTCAGAGTCTGCGAGCACAGTTCCTAACTGCATTCTTCTCCTCGCTACATCCAACGGGTACCTTAAAAAAGACACATGTGCCACATCAATCATCTCCACATCAGTGTGATCAACACAAATTTAATATCAACACCATCCTGTTTCTATATCCCTCTCTGGGGTTGTGCAAGGGCTGGAGCCTGTGATTAGGCGATAGAAGGGGTTACACCCTAACCAGTCACCAACCAATCACAGGGCCACATAGAGAGACAACCATTCACACTCACACTCATATATAAAGGACAATTTGGAGTCACCAATCAACCTCATGAGCATTTTTGCATTTTTGGAGAGAACCCACGCAAGCTCGAGAAGAACATGCAAGTTTCACATAGAAAGGCCTAGTCCTGGGGTGCTGGTTTGGTGTAGTGGTTAGCACCCCATGTACTTGCTTCTGCCGGTCCAGGTTCGAATCCCGCCTGTGACCAGTTTGCAGAGTGTCTTCCCCTACTCTCTCACCCCCTTTCACAAGCCTATCCACTGTCTCTCTCCTATCAATAAAGGCACAAAAATGCCCAAAAATATACATTTAAAAAACAAAAGAAAGGCCTAGTCCGAGATTGAACCAGCAGCCTTCTTGCCGTGAGGCACGTGCACTACCTGCTGCACCACCGTGC
Organism: Scarus forsteni; assembly: GCA_036419115.1. Classification (NCBI taxonomy): domain Eukaryota; kingdom Metazoa; phylum Chordata; class Actinopteri; order Labriformes; family Labridae; genus Scarus; species Scarus forsteni. The sequence goes on along the minus strand of JAZDUH010000327.1, from coordinate 26,441,353 downwards.
CGCCCTAATACTGACACCTGTCAATTAATTATCTCCACCAAGGAGGTTATTTTGCCGGCGTCTGTTTGTTTTTTTGTTTGTATGTTAGTTCGTCTGTTTGTTTCTCTGTTAGCAACATAACTCAAAAAGTTATGGACGGATTTCGATAAAATCATCAGGAATTTGTCCAGATTGGGACAAGGAACAAATGATTAGATTTTGGTAGTGATCCAGATCAGTGTAAAACCACCATGACGAAAAATGCAATTTGGAGAATAACTACTGAACTAAGGTATCATTAAGAATCCAGTGGCTAATGGTATGTTTTCATGGTCAAGGAATCTAAATATTTTGATGAAATAAAGGTAGGACTAATATTTATGGTGAAAATCACAATATGGGTGTGGACTGTGGCGCTGGTGGAGGTCTGTACTCTTCTAGTGCTTTTCTAGTTGGGCTTGAGTCCCTCAAAATCACTTACGATATCGTCTGCGCGATGGCACCAGCGACCCCGCCGCAGAGCAGGTTAACCTGGGTTTTCAGGACCAGAACATCAGGGTTATCAGAGGAGGGCTGTCCCAGGAGATCTGGGAAGTGTTTCAAGCCGAGGCTCTTCAGTGTGCCGAAAGTAAAGAATGAGAAACCTTCGAGATAAAATGAGAGTCTAGTTTAAACGCAGAGGTAACGTTTCACACTAATGTCCAGAGTGATCATGGAGCTCTGTGATCACCTGCATACGGGGCCATTCCAATGAGCGTAGGAGTAAGTCCTCTATAGAAGCCGAGGACGCCCCCCTCCTGAAGAAAAAAAAAAAAGAGGAAACTAGTTTAGCAGGTTTAATGGTGTATTTGTGGAGAAGTTTTTGTTTAAGAAGTAAGAAGAAAAGTAAATGACCTTAAGGTAGATGGTTTGGAAGGCATTAATAATTCCAGTGTAGCGGTGATACCCCGTCACCTGGAAGGCCAGTCTGCATCGGATCATGTCCAGAGGATAAGTACATATGACAGCAGTCATCCCTGAAACAGAAGAAGCAGAAGAAAACTTCAAAAAACGCAGAAGTAAAATATGATTTAACTTTATGGTGCATTCACAGCTTATAGTCGTTAAGAAATGTAAGATATTTGGCACTTAAAGGTGCAGTGTGTAGAAGTTGACATTTTAGCAACATCTAGCGTTCAGATTTTGAAATGAGCCCGTCTGTTTCTAAAACGTCACATCACTAAAGAGCCAGGAAAGACCAAAAGGGATCATGAACAGGGCATCATTTACAACAGTTACAAGGTGAGGGGGGTTTTCATTCATATTTGTAACTATTATTAGTATAGATTATTGGTCAGTTAAGATGATCATTATAGGATTTGTAAACTTTTGCAGACTCATTTTCAAAAATTGCATTTTGCTCTTTTTGTCCCCAAAACCCACCAGTAGACAACATGGCGGATCGTTATGTCAGGCTCCACTGAGGGGAGACCCATGACACAGACATATAAAAAGCTTTTTCTACCTTAATAAAATGAAAACCAAAGATGTATGAGGATGATTGTACACCTATTTTGATGGACTTTACATACAAATAGAAACATTACATCTTATATTCACCATTTATGTTCGGCGAAATGCGGCCAACTTCTATTACACCTTTAATTATTTCAAAAATGAAACACTCAAAAACACTGCCTCAACCCATTAAGATCAAGTGATTGATTGAATTTTCCAAAAATAAAATTACGTTTTCAATCACTCAGTCTTTCAAGGACTGATGGATTGTTTTATGCATTTATTTTTTTAATAATTGAGATTGATAGAACTTTATTACTCCCTTTTAAGAGCAGAATGTTTTTTTTTAAAAAGTAAAAAGAATGTCAAATAGTAAAAACAATTTGCAGATAAAAATAGAAATATGGCTACTGACTACTGTATAATGTTCAAATATCTGACATTTCTTGAATATCTTACATTAACCCAGCACAATCCTAACATTTGCTGGATTATGAAATGTGCAAAATAAAGATAACATTTTTCTTAAAGAGCAAATGTTTACTTTGTCCATGATACAGAAAGAATTCAAAGAATTTGCGCTCTGGCACTGAGGGCCTGCGAGCGATAACGGACCTGCCATGGATCCTGCCATGAGGCGGTGGATGTGCCCTGAGATCCCAATCTGTGTGCTTAGCAGCTGTAAAGGTGAAATATTAAAGACAGCTGGATCAAACATCTACACTTTGACTCGTCAGTTGATTTGTTTACTGCAATATAAAACAGACAGTAAAATCATAAAAGCATATCACAACGTCTGAAGGAACTTAAAGTACCCTTTTGTAATTGTCGAAGGCCATGAACTGGATGGCTCCGTAGGGAAATATCCTGACCATCATCGCCCCGTTACCCTTGTACAAGCCAAGGAAGCCTTCTTTTTGTGGCACAGCTTTTAGGATGGACAACACTCCTGCAGAGAACAAACACAAGTGTCAGTCACAGACATGTGAAAAACAAACACCAGTTAGTTTACCGTGTGTGTTGTTATTTTACCTAAATGTTTGTAATGGGGGTTTTGTGCTTGAAGAAGAATCTTGATTCTGTCCAGAGGAGCGATGGTGGTTTTGGCACAGCATGCTGCTACACCTAAAAAGAACCAAACATTACATGAAATCATAATTGTTACATTTGTCTCTAGATCTGTGATGAAATGTTCACAAAGATAAATGACCAACACTGAATCCTACATGTCAAATATAACAGAGGACCCAAAAGGAGCATCAGACTTCTGAATTACTGACTCTTTCTTCTATGCACGTACAAAGTGACACCAAAACGAAATTTTCAAACAAAAATAACATTATCATCAAGCTCTTGTTTGAATATGAGAACCAATGTTAATAAGGTATCATCATATTTTAGCTTTGCTTTTTTAAGACTGTCAAAATGTAAATAAAGTAAGACTTTTCAGCTTCCCAGAATTCCATTTTGTCTTAAAATGTGTAATCTTTAAGTTTTAAGATGATTAATTAAAAATGTGAAAAAGTACAATAGCTAACAATAACCTACAAATCTTAATCACGTGTTTACCTTTAAGATGAAGCAGGATAGAGAGAGCATTGGTGCTCCATTCAAACTCACAGGTTGGTTCAGCTGGACTGTAACTGATAATAAAGCAGTTCTATTTTGAAGAAGGTTCATATATTTTATTTAGGGCCATTAGGGATATCTTAGATGTCCAAATAAACTGACAACTTTATGGTACTGATGTGTTGACAAATTTTATTTTTTTAATTTTATCTCTTTTAAACTATATACCAAACAGAACAGAGATGATTGAAATAGCATTACCTGGCTCAAGATGGCACAAACAGGAAAAATAATATTTACATAATGTAAAAATAAAGAGTTTATGTACATAAATATAAGACTTTGTACTTTTTAAGTCAAAGACATTGAAGTACTGTGCATAGAAAAGCAGTATTTACATATGACAGTACGATCAGCATGACTATGAGCCTGTCCCCAGTTCATCACTGTTCCTGCCTTGGTCCAGTTTGGATAAATACTGACCACAACAGACCAGGAACATCCCACAAGAGCTCCGGTTTGGAGATGCTCTGACCCAGTCATCTAGCCATTGTACTTTGGCCCTTGTTAAACTAGGCCTGTGCTCAAAATATTGATACGGCAAAATATCATATCACACTCCTTTGGGATACGTGTATCAATACAGATTCTACAGAATCGATACGGCCTACATATTTTGACAGTTGTTGTAAATACACTTAGGGTAATGTTAACTGTGGCACAGTTCAAGGTAGAAGACGAGTTACATAATGAAGCATATGTTTTAAATTTGAACTTAGGTCTACCATCTTTGAGGATCTGAATTTATGTCTCTCAAGTTGTAGAACCACTTAAAACTCATCCTTGTTCTTTTTCTCCTTATAAGAAAAAACTAAACTTGCCAAGAATTTTGCTTAAAGCATAGTCAATGTTCACAATTTACCTGTATCGGGATACGTATCGTACCGTGAAGTAGGGCTGCACTATATTGGAAAAAACTGACATTGCGATTTTTGGGGGGTTTGCGATATATGTTGCGATATTAAAAATAGAAGAATTTTCACCAGATGACTTTAATGGCTCTGTTTGGGAAGAATTCGGTTGGCTTACAATGACACCATTGTTTTCATATAATACCGTTTAATCCAGGCTAAGGGGGTTCATCTGTGAATGATGAAGATTGCTGTATATATAAAAGGGATCCAGGAGGCCATGTCTCTGTACAAAATAGAATAGGTTTCAATTTCAGTTGCTTTTTTTCATTTCCCCAATAAATAGGGGAAATGCGATAGTCACATTGTATGCACGATGTGACTATTGCGCATGCGCACATTGCGATGGCGATGTTCAAACAATATATATTGTGCAGGCCTACCGTGAAGTTGCTGGAAATACCCAGCCCTGTGTTAAACTCTCTACAATCCTAAAAATGCTCAATTTTTCCTGCTTCTAACATCAACTTTGAGGGGAAAATGACATGCTGCCTGAAATATCCCACCAACAGGAGCCAAGATGACGAGGTACCAAGACTTAGTTACTATAGCTGTCACTGGTTTTACTGTTATGCCTGATTGATATAAACGGGATGTAACGATATGAAGATTTCATATCAGCATTGTTACAATTTGCTCAAAGTATTCAAAAAGTACTTATACACACAGTGAAATCACTTAACATGTTTAATGTAGCTAAAAAATAATACAAATTTAAGAACAATCTTCAGTGCTGGGGGGAAAAAATCTCTGTTACAGTGTCTGTGCGGGCACCAACTGCCATACTTTCACTTTCAGAGGGCAAGCACTGCAAACTGCGCATGCATGCCTGCATCTGAGGGACTGCTGCCGCTTTTCCAAGTAGCAGACACATGTCTCTGACTTTTCCCGGCAATAAGCAGCATCACCACGAGTAACTGACAAAGTGAGGTAATCAAACGTGGATTTAACGTCATTAAAATAGGAAACAGAAATGTAAATAAAAGGACTGGTATTAGAAAGTATGTGACAGAATTTGAAAATAATGTGGTATGATTTGAAGAGGATTTTAAAAGGTGTCTTAAATAGTTATATTCAACGTAAATAATGGCACGTAAAAAATGTATGTTCAATATACATTTAAACAGTAGTTAAAGGGGAGACTGGGGAATATAGAAATGGAAATATTTATAACGTAATGCACATAATTCAAGAATAACCAATGCTTTTGACTTTTAGGGTTCCCACTCTTTTCCAGAAATCATTTTCCAGGACTTTTCCAGGACATTTTCCAGGACTTTTTCCAGTGTCACGTAACCAACTGAAGTTACATTGTTGCTGTGGGCAGTTTTCAATTCTAGTTAGCCTTCTATAAAAAAAGATCAGAGGTTGATGAACAATATCTCTAACTATTGATCACATTGATCTTAGAATTTCTTTGTTTCTAACTCTCCAGCACGAACATTGTCTGTTAGCTATCTGTTTAGTCTGGCTTTTAAGTGTTTTACTATTATGAATTTATGGTTATACGTATTTTTTAGTCTATATTACTCTGCTTTTTTATGAATAGATTTTGTTAATTTGGCCTAAAATTTATTTTGGGTTTTTTTTGGTCAGTTTTTTATGATTTCTTTTTGTCCCCACTGTTTTGAGTTTTATATTTTATGCCTTAACTTGTATCATTTTACCTACTCACATTTTCTGGCTACGTGTACATTAGTTACCAAGTACATTTTTACTCAATTTCCTATGTTTCAAGCTAGAAGAAAGACAGATAATTTTCCAGGACATTTCACTTTTTTCCTCATTTTCCATATGTTTTCCATGACTGGAATATTGGGCAATCATTTTCCAGGTTTTCCAGGACACGTGGGAACCCTGACTTTTTATCTGAATGCTGTGATGCATAAAGTGGCACTGATATGGTAGAATAATGTAACAATTCTACTTTCAGTATTGCAACAATCCTCTTGCTTAATTTTTAATGAAAGATTCAAGCGGGGTGATGAAATTGTCTGTTAAATTTCTTTAATTTAAGGGCCTGGTGATAAACTTGTAGTTAAACTGGAGCACATGTTGCTAAAGTTTGCCTTTATTATTAGAATAACTGTGCTTACATTAATAAAGGAGATGAGTGGAGTCATGCTATGGGTGTGAAATTTCAAACCTGTCTCATAATGCAAAGTTCTTCTCACAGGTGTATCTGCTGGTATTCACTGCCATGTCAGAGCTTACCTCCTGCTAATATAGAGCGGACAAAGTAATAGTCCCTCTTGGCACGGCTGCTGATAGCAGAGACCGAAGCCTCAGATGTCATCCTTCCTGCTCAGGAATCTGCCACATCCATGGCTGTAAAATATGAGGAACATGCTGTAATAATTATAATAAGAATAAAAATAATGAATTGTCCTGATTCACTGGGACGTGACATGCAATGACACAAATCAAGCTTGAGGTCCAAATGTACCAAAAACAGAAATACTCACAAGTTCCTGCTCTGAGCAGAGAGGTCGACAGATTTAGATCTTTGGAGAGAAGTGTCTCCTTCACTGAGCTGCAGGCTTCCTTCGGTCCTTTACTTCCGCTGGAGTTTCCGTTTAACAGGTAAATTCAGCCCCTACACCGTGACACATCGTCCCACAGATCCAAGTTTATGTTTCCTTCTGAAAGCCCGACATTTACCGGACTGACGAAGGAACCCGAGGCACTTTGGAGGCTCTTGGAACAACATCCGTGTCCTTCGCTCTCAGACGTCTGACGCTCTGGCAGAAAACAGTCGCACGCTTATGACGTACGATGACGTAAGATGACGTACGGGCGGCCGTCTCGGAATCTTGATTTTCACAGATACACGTAGTAAATTTTTTTATTTAATTGGGAAAATCTTTTATTCATAAGCAAAACTTTTCAACCTCAAAACCAACCTTTCCTCATTTAATGATTTGATTTAATTCACCTTAAATCAAATTTTCTTTTCCTATTTATTTTATTTTTTTTCTGATATTTATTGTTCTTATTGTGGTTGTTGCTTTTAATGCTTTTTAACATATTTTTTTGCCATTTGTTTTCTTTACTTGTCTGTGTTTAAAGCTGTACAGCACTTTGGTCAACTGTGGTTGTTTAAAATGTGCTATATAAATACAATTTGACTTGACTTGACTTGACTTTATAAATTCTTTGTCCAAATAATAATAAAAAAAAGAATACAAGATTTTTAGACGGTTATGAAATAAAACTTGATGTACACCCTGACATTTAATGAAATTTCATATTCCAGAAATTGTTAAACAGTTATGTGTTGACTTACCAATTCTTTCTTAATATATTATATCATTTCTTTACTTTATTTATGTCAAGTTGAAAAAAATAACTGACACAAATTTAATTGAATTTAATTTCTACATGTGACCCCTGGCATGTTTTTGTGATGTCTTTCCCTTTTGTTGTACAGTTTCTGGCTTGATTTTGGTTTGTTAAGTTAGACATACTGTGAAATAAAGATTGGTTAAAAATTTTTTAGTTTCAGTACGGCTGTTGAATTTAGGAAAAGCTGAACAAAGTTTAAACACAAAGTGACCAATTTCTGTGGAAATCATTATATTCTCTAAACTTTTTTTCAACATTGAAACTAATTATTTGGTTCAAGGTATTTGTCGTATTTCTGTAGATTTTGTAATTCTATCCTGAACATTTTGTATAGATTTCATCAATATAAAGTATGATTTACACTGATTTCAAAGCCATATTGATGTTACATTTAGAAAATATAAAAAAAGTTTAAAACACAAAGCGACTAAAACAAGAAGTTTGTGAGAAAAATATGTTGCCTGCACTTTTTCATCCTCGAGACATATGATTTTGCATTAAAGTATTATTTTTGTTGTATGTCTGTAAGTTTTGTAACTTCATTTTATCCTGAACTTAAGTACTGTTTTTGTATATTAAAATTGTGAATAATGCTCTTCTCCCCATCAAGTTTTTTTTTTTACTAAATTCAACATCCATTAATAATAAAATAAATAATATAAAAGAGTAATATTGATATCAATAATGATGATAATAAAAGCAAGAACTATATTTTTATATCAGTATATTATCTATAAAGATTAGCCCTATCAGGGTCAAAGACAAAATCCTCCTTTGTAGCATTTCAGATATATCTGACTTATACAGAGGAACTGTTTTTAGACCATGAAATACAAAAATCTTTAAGTTTGTTTTATTTAAAAATGTTTCATTTAAAAATAATTTTTAGGGTCTCCATGGGCTTTTCTTTTCTTTATGCCCTTTGGTTTTGATGACATTGTTTATTTATATAATCCATTCAACATCTTCTTGTTTTTGCTGACCATTTTTATATTGTATTTCACATTTTAAATAAACAATACTGCCAAAAGTATTAACTCACCCATCCAAATAATCAGAATCAGGTGTTTAGTCACTTTCATGGCCACAGGTGCATAAAATCAAGCACCTGGGCATGCAGACTGCTGTTGTCTCTTTGTCATTATGAAATGTTTGTATTAACAGATAATATTTTTGTATTTTTGTATCCCTGTTGTCTCTTTGTTATAATCTGCAGACTGATTTTAAAATCTTGGTGTCTCTGAATGTCTTTAAATCTGCAGTGAAAGCCCTGGAACACAGACGTTCTGAATGTCACTGTTTTAACTGATGGCTTTTTATTGTTTTCCTCACTTCTCTGTGCCGTATTGAGACTGTGTGACTGTGTTTTGCTGCCATTCTTGGTTAGGTGTCCCTGGGAAAAGAGATCTGCTGATCTCAATGGGTATAACCTGGTTAAATAAAGGCTGAATAAATTGAAAAATGAAATATAATAACATGTTTGCAAACAGATATTCTTTGAATGTTTTGTTCCTGTTGCCCTTAACAGATAATATTCTTTTTATATTTGTTCTGACTGTTGCTCTTGTCGTTATAAAATGTTTGCATTGACAGATGATTTTCTTTGTGTGTTTTGTTTGTCTTTTGTCATTATAATGTTTGCAGTAACATAATATTTTCCCATGTTTTGTCTCTGTTGTCTGCTGTTGTTATAAAGTGTTTGCAGCAACAGATAATATTTTTCTGTGTTTTGTCCCTGTTGTCTCTTGTTGTTATAAAATATTAAACATAATACTTCTGTGTGTTTTGTCCCTGATGTCTCTATGACATTATAAAATGTTTGTAATCACAGACATTTTTGGATGTTTTGTCCCTGTTGTCTCTTGTGGTTCTAAAGTGTTTGCAGTAACAGATAATATTTTGTATGTTTTGTTCATGATTATGGTCTCTTGTTGTTATATAATATTTACATAATATATTTGTATGTTATGTCCCTGTTGACTCTTATTGTTATAAAGTGTTTGCAGTAACAGATATATTTCTATGTTTTGCCCCTGCTGTCTCTTGTTGTTTTAAAATATATAAAATAATATTTTCTTGATGTTTTGTCCCTGTTGTCTGTTGTGGTTCTAAATTGTTTACAGCAACAGATAATATTTTGTATATTTTGTCCCTGTTGTCTCGTGTTGTTATAAATTGTTTACAGCAACAGATAATATTTTGTATATTTTGTCTCTGTTGTCTCGTGTTGTTATAAAGTGTTTGCAGTAACAGACGGGTCATTCCACCAAAAGAGTGCAACTTGCTTGTTGTAACTCTTCAAAATTAAACTTCATTTTTCATTCCATTTCAATATAGAATTTAGTAATATACACATTTATTCATTCAAAATGAGAACTGGTCAATCCAAGGCAACTTTATTTAATTTACTGCAACTTTTGACAGTTTATTGTCATTGCAATTTCCTCTCTGCTGTTACCAAAACCCAAATACCATTTTAAAACCATGAATAAGTATAATAATAATAAGACTATCAACCACATACAATGTTTTCCCTCAGAAAAATAGTTAATTTAGAAGAAATGGTTGGTTACATGATGAAAATACTAATATTTATGACAAAAAATGTCTTTTTTTTTTGCTGTTACTCTTTATTTGAGAAACAGCAATGAGTTTTTAGCATAAAATTAGCAACTGTGTGAAATCTAGCCACTTAGCATTTATGCTAGTAGCTTGAGCACATGGAGCAAATTCTTAAGATTTAACTGAATATTTTACTTTTAATATCAACAAATGTCTTAGAGATAAGTTAGTTAACAGGACTAATTTTTTAGATTGACCATCTCTAAAACAGCTAATTTATCATTAAATTTAAGGAAAAATAAAAGAGATATCTTACTTTTGGTCTTGGGGGAGAATGTTTTTGGGTAACAGCAATGAGTGGAAACCTGGGGACAGCACTAAAATGTGGATTTTAACCAATATATAATGAATTTTTTGTAAAACTTTTGTTTTAAAAGTGTAGATAGAATGTGGAGTCACAATGAAATGCAAAAGAAATTTTGCTTTGGAAGGATTTTGTTCATGATGCATTGTAGTAAAGTGTAGCGTTTGGCTGTGGGGACTAGGGATGGGTACCGAATTAGGTACTTTAAGAGGTACCGACCGAATTCTGTAGGTACTACCGAGTGCCGATTCACGTAAAATCAAAAGGTGCCATGTTTAGGTACCTAAATGCATCCTTGTGACTGTGAGGGAGCAGCATGTTGTTCATGTTGAAGAAGTTTTTGGGACAACTACAGCGTTACAATACAAACAGTCGAATGTTGTTTTGGTATATATCTGTCAAATTTTATATATTGAGAAATAAATTTACACTGAAAAAATTTGAGATCTTAATATTAAACAAATTAATATTTATCACCCCATAAACACACGCAAAAGTACAGAAAATTGGCACCGTTGAGTACCGATACTGATTCCCAGGTACCGGGCATCAGTATGGTATCGGTTCAAATGTGAAAGGTACCCATCCCTAGTGGGGACAGGCAAGAAATGATGTGTATAAGTGTTTTGGATTTCATTTAAAAAAAATTACAAATATATATATATATATATATATATATATATATATATATATATATATATATATATATATACATACATATATATATATATATATCTATATCTATATATATTTATCTGTATACATATATATATATATATATATATATATATATATATATACATACATATATATATATATATATATATATATATATATATATGTGTGTGTGTGTGTGTGTGTGTGTGTGTAATTTCTACAAATATGAATGTGTATGCTGTTTAGTATAATAATGAAATATAATTTGTAATATATCATTACTTGTATAAATACATTTAATATACAGTAATATATGGGGACAGAAATGTCACTCTTTTGGCGGAATCGCCCAGGTAATATTTTTGTATTATTTTGTTGTCTCTTTGTCGTTTCCTCGTTTGCAGCGCCCTCCAGCGGTCGCCATCGGAGGCACAGGTGCAGCCTGGACACCCCAGCCGAGACTCCAGTCCAGGTCTTCGCCTCCTCTCTCCCCTTCAGAGCCGACGACGAGCTTTTGGCCAGCAGAGACCGTAGGTTGCTGCGTCTGGTGGAGGGAGCGGGGCTGCCCTGAATGGATTGACATTAGAGGGATTTACATTTTTAACGGGGTGTCGTGCTCCGTCAAAGACGACACGGTGCACATTGTGAAGCGACCATTGAGCTCGGTGTTTGCTCATGTCGGTGCGTGGACCATGGACATGTGTCACCGCCGTGAGAGGATTGAACTTGCCAGCAGTCTATATTTGTCGAGGAGGGAAACCAATACAAGGTCTCGCTGTCTTTCTGGAGCGGAGTATTATTAGCAGTTCAGACAGTGCAACTGTCTCTCTGGTATGTAAAGCATTTCTGCCGTAAACGTGGAGATAAAACCTCGCAGACAGATAAATATGCTTATTTTTCAAGTTGTTTAAAGGGAAAGCGGTCAAGTGCATTAATAATAACAAACGGTGACGTTTTTTTACACCGTAATAACACTTCTTCCGCCAGGCACACAGAGGAAAACAGGATCCCACCTCCGGCCAGAGCCCAGCGTGCCTGCCCTTTAAACTGTTAAAGTCGAGTTAGCCACGCAGAAGGCTTCACTATTTATGTTTGTGTGCTTCATATATGCCCTCATACTAAACTATCACATTATATATAGCTTATTTGAAATGCAGTCGTTGTCTTGTTGACCTTTCTGTCCTTGTAGATATGTCAGGCAGGGCAGAAATGAACAGAGTACACAGATTGTACATGAAGTTTTTCCCATATAAATGATGTTTTTGGTGTGTTTCTAATGCTACTAATGTACTCAGATTACAGTTTACAGGTGCTTGCATGACTGTGATCTTCATTTCTTCCATTTCTTTGTATTTCCTAGGCCACACACTGGAATAAAAGGACAATGTGTGCATTATAAGTTTCAACTCAAGAATAACTAGCAGACTATTGGTAAAAGAAGTAAGTTGCATCCTGAGGGAAAAGTAAACATTGATCTAGCTCCCATGCCGGCTGCCAGAAGTCCTTCCCCTCCACACCCTCAGCCATGCCTGCTTCCACTAAACCCACAAGGAGACAGACACCTGCTCGGAGAGGAAGAGCCCAGAAAGTCGTCAGCACCAAGAGGCAAACCTGCAACTCAAACAAACCCAGAGGCAGAGCGGCAGAGAAGCTCCAGAAACCCCCTGCAGAGCCTAAAAGGTTGACAACCAGGGCTCAGGTGCAGTCTGGACCAAGTCCCCGCGGCAGAGGTGTCAGTGGGCCTGGGAGGTCGCCGGGCAGAGTTAACCGTGCCTTAAGTGTAACAGGATCTGCGAGGCTTAGACGGGTGAGCAATCCGCCCGAGCCCACCGGTGAGCTCCAAGACCCCCAAGGGCGTAGGAAGTCCCAGCGGGGCGCGCAGGTGTCTGCTCCTACCTGCCAGCCTGCAAAAGCAACTAGAGGAGGCAGAAATGGGCAAGGAGGCCGAGGGAGCGCGCGTGGAAGCACAAGGAAGCTGTACTCAAGCAGCGGCATTAAAGATTCAACATATGATGCAGAAAATGGAAAGTTGGATGTGTGCGCTGCAGGAGAAACGGTCCCGGTGGCTCTGAAAACTGATTTTGAAGCTCCTGTGGGTGTCAGAGAGAAGAGTGAAGGAATCAGCAATGCTACAGAGGGCAGCCCTTTGAAAGCAGACTCACCACCGCGAGATGTCGCGCTTGAGGATTGTGTGCAGGGCAGCTGTGACAGCACCGCAACCCTACGAGACCAAAACGCAGCCCGCCGCAGCAGTGAGAGCAGCCTGAGCGGCGTGACTGTGTGCGATGGTGCTGACAGACAGCTGAAGCTCAAAGATAGCCCCTCTGAGCCTGCAGCGCTAACTTCAGTGCCAAACGACAGCTCCTCCATCCTTAGAAATGAGCTTAATCATCTTTCAAGGGATGATCAAGCTCCCTGTCAAGATGATGTGTGTACTCTCCCACAAGAGGAAGCGAGCACAGAGACTGCAGATGAGGGAGTGATAGTCGTCTCTGGAGGAAGCGAGGAGATAAATGATGAGAGAGGAGAGAGTTCAGAGGAGGAGAGCCGAGGAGAGATGGACGAGAGGCTGACTGATGCTGACGAAGAGGAGGGAGGGAGAAGTGAGAGGGATGGTTTTTCTATCAATCCTGCTGACTTACATTCAAGCACTCGAGCCACTCAACCCCCAAAGAACGGCCCAAAAGAATCACCTGTGAGAGAAGCACAGGTGTGTAACACTGCTACCTCAAACTCCACCAAAGCTGCCACCACCTCTGAATGGATCCACTTACAGGTGTCGAGACAAAGCACAGCAGACGTGCAGGCTTCCTTTAATGGTGCTACGCCTTTGTTAGGGTGTCTTGAAACTGCCCTGAAGCTGCAGGCTGTGCAGTTGCAACGTAAAACACCTGTCATCATCCGCAACGACTCCCATAGATCGACAAACTTTACGGATTCAAACTACCTGAGAAGCGCGGAGAGTTCTTTTCTGCAAAGAGAGAGACACGCTTGCACACCAGCAGAGACGCACACCAAAGAGAGAGAGACACCTCTGACAGGCAAACCGGACATCAGCGAGGAAAGCGTCGTCTCGCTGCCAAAGATCTCCCCTCCCTCGGTGGACAGCAGCTCCACCTTCTCCTTCAGCTCGGAAAGCACCCGCTCCTCTCTGTCTTTGGACACAGAATCAGAGGCTGGGTATGGGGAGCCGATCCTGCTATCCGGACCATGGGGGCAGGACGGTGCCCAGATGCCCACGTGGACCGCCAGGAAACATCAGAGGAAGGAGAAGAAGAAGCGGAGCAGGTGCGGGGCGTGCGAGCCGTGCTTGAGGAAGATCAGTTGTGGACAGTGCAGCTGCTGCTTGAACCGCAGGACGGGACACCAGATCTGTAAGCTGAGGAAGTGTGTGGAGCTGAGGAGGAGAGGATCTTCATCGACGTCGACTCTCTCTGCTGCTCAGGTGAGGCATCAGAAGCACCACAGAGGGGGGGAATCGCTGTAGTCAGGCGTTTCTCCCATTCCCTAGAGGAGGGAGTTATGCAATAGGCAGAGAGGGAGAAGCTAGTTGCCTTTTAAACAGCTGATCAAAAGCAACAGAAAATCGAGTACTCGCTGCTGTCTGGCTTCGCTGCTTTTGATCTCTGAGGTTTCCCAGACGCCCACAGTGAGCGAAACAGAAGCTTTCACTTCCACTTTGAGTTTTTCAGTTGGTGCTGGCTTAACTTGACGGTATCCCCTGTTTAAGTGACTGAAAGTTCACTGATTTCAAGAGTAGCTGCCTGTGTGTGTGTGTACGGGGTGAATCCCTGTGTGAGTCAGACGAAGAGCGCAGTTTAGGTGTCATTTCAAGAGCAACTGAAATGTCGGTGATGCCCCGTGCCAGAAGGCGCTGTCGCATGACCGGCAGCAGCACGTGGGTGGAGTGTGTCTGTGTTTTTTTTTTTTAAGTTTGTGTGTGTATTAGAGTGTGTGTGCTCATAAGGATTGCTTTCTAACAGAGAAGTTAGGGATGAAACTGAAAAGCGGTTCCAGCTGAGAATTGAATACAGATCCCTGAGGAATAGATTTCATTAATCCTGCTGTTTATCGATTCCTTTAAAAGGCATCTGATCAATCAGTCAGCCATTCAAACTTAATTTGTAAAGCCCTTCTCATAAACAGTTTTAGATAAAAAGAAAAGAAATATAACTCAAGAAATAAAGTTGAAAATTAAATTCAGTGGCAAGTCAAGACCATGCCTACCCTAACTATCCACGTACTGTACAGCACACATTAAATTAGGATTATAAAAGTGTACTTTAGGGGAAAATTAATAAATTAAATAAGATGTTAAAGAGGCTATGAGGAGTTTCTAAGTAATTACAAAAAAGTCTCACTTTTAGATATATGCCTGATGGAAATACACACTTTAAGATGAGTTTTATAGCATCAAAATAGGTTATCTAAATGCTATTCCTTAGCTTTGCGGTCAGGTTGGACAGAGCTGGACTGGCCTGGATACTCAACTTCGGGAACAAGACAATTAAAACTAGAGCAAATTTAGAGCACGGGGCTGTAAGTAGCGATATATAGCCGTCTACAAAACTACGATACTAAGTTTTCCAAAAATTGCTTGTTGTCACTCATCAAAAACTACCGCCATGTACCTTGGGTCACATCTTTTGGTGCGTTCCAGTTGTAGTCAGAAGTTGGAATTTCCGAGTTCTGAGTAGGAAACTGCAACTGGAACGTCCCCCGAAGTCGGAATTTTCTACTGGGAACTCGGAGAAACCTCACCACCCCCGAGTTGACAATGGAAGATGGATGCCCCCAGTGTGAACAGTTATTTAGCTCCTGTAATAATCAATTTATTTGCACTTCTGACTGGGGTGTGTCGCTCTAGATCAGCTGTATGCATAGTATTGATAGACTTATATTTACAAAAATGCTGCCATAGTGATAATCAAATTCTTCATACAACAACGCAGGGTGTGCTAACAACAGCTAACAATAGCCTGGTAGATCGACATGTTTTTTCTGACTTCAACTGGAACGCCTACAAGTCGGAGATGATGTCACTCCCAGTTCCGAGGTTACTGAAACACAGCATTACGACAGTCGCCGCACATGCTCATGTTTAGCAGAGTCTTAATGTCGCTGGAAATAGATTCTCCTAATAGCGCCTTTGCATTATAATGTGGTAAAACGAGATAGACAAACACTAAACGCGTAATGAAATCTGGATAATGGCTAATGAAAAAAAATGGAATAACAGAATAAATTCCGAACAATGAATCTGAACTGAAATGGAGAAATAACACAGATTGAGAGGGTTAAAATAAACAAATAAATAAGATTAAATAATAACAATCAGCTAACAGCCAGACGTAAGTGGTAGATCTTGAATTTGCTTTTTGAAAAATCAAATCAGCCGAACAAAGAGGTGGAAAATCTCAACAGACGGAGCAGAGGTGGTCAGAATAACGGCTTCATTTTTGACAAGTTTTAAATTAACCTTCATTTAACCAGATAACTCTTATTGAGATCAGGATCTAATTCACAAGGAAGACGTGGCCAAGAAGTCAGCAGCACACGTCATAAATACAATCAATAAAAGATTAGGGCAATAAATTACACAACAATAACTAGAAAGCACTCGGAGAGCACAAGCCTCTGCTAAGGTAGCTCACATATTGCTGTTACATCAATAAGCAATAGTTCCATTATAAAGTTACCACCATAATATGATTCATGACCCTGAAAACCCACAACTAGCACTCAGAGTTATGTTGATGTCATTATTAGTTAGACAGCTATAGAGCCAAAACAATGGCTCGGTAATGGTGGTTATCTGGATCACAAAACCCATTCAGTTGTTTTTATGTAATCTTGCTAACAAACAAACAGACTTCATCACAGTACACGGTTTGTCAAACTAATTTAAGCTACCTGACAAACTATCATAAGGGTAACAGTTTATAGAGTAAACAAACGAGTTGGTGACAGAAAAGCATCAGTTTGTTGTTTGCCTCTGACACTATTTACTGAGTTACTCCAACCTCTCTTTGTCATTGGCTGTTTGCAGCACATGTTTGCAGTTTGGTCAATTATTATTTCAGTAGTTTGATTATCAAGTTATATTACACTATCTTCTATGTAGGGATGGGAATTTATAAGATTTTTATTGATACCAACGTTATTAACAATCCTGCAGGAATCAATCCAATTCTTTCACCATAATATTGATTCCTGCAGATTTTCTGTGTGGGCAAATGTTGGTTTGTAGATTTTCAGTGTCAACAATGTCAAACACACATCACAGCATAGATAACTGCTTCTGCAAGTTGCTGGTGTTTCCACTCACTTAAAGGTGCTATGAAGAGAATCTATATGCAGCGACATAAAGACTGTGCTACCCATGAGCACACGCGGCGACTGTCGTAATGCTGCGTTTCAGTAACCTCGGAAATGGGAGTGACATCATCTCCGACTTATCGGCGTTCCAATTGAAGTCGGAAAAAAACATGCCGATCTACCAGGCTATTGTTAGCTGTTGTTAGCACGCCCTGCATTGTTGTTCACAAATATCACATTAGAATTTGATTATCACTATGGCAGCATTTTTGTAAATATAAGTCTAACAATACTATGGATACAGCTGATCTAGAGGTCTAGAGGGTCTTGGTCTTGTCTCGCACTCCAGAGCATCTTTACTTGTTCTCGGATTGGCAGGACTCAGGATTTTCCGTCAAGACCAATCAAGACCAGCACTGATCTGCTGTTCTTCAACTTCAATAATGTGGATAAAGAGGAACACTTGGTAGAACGACAAAAATTCATGAGTTATTTGCCCCTGTGATGACTGCAGCCTTCCCGGGGTTGTGATTGAGGGACACCCCTCTTAACTGTTCAACCTTGTCATGGTTTTTAAAATTGATTTTGATGGTCTTGGTCTTGGCTCGGCCTTGGTCTTGGTCTTGACTCCCAAAAGTCTTGGTTTTGTCTTGGTCTGAGTGCCTTCTGGTCTCGGGCAAGTCTTGGTCTTGGATAGTGTGATCTTGAGCACCACACTCGTAAACATCTAAACAAAAAGACATCCCCTCTTTTAAACAGTTACTGCAACAACTCTGGATCCTTAGCACAGCATGGTAAACATTCAGAAGTTAAAAACATGGCTGTTCATGAAGAATTTACTCTAAAAATGATCAGAAAATCTTTAAACTGTTGTCTTTAACAGTGGTTCCCCTTTAAACTCGACAAAGTTGATGCCTCACCCAGTAAAGTTACTGTTCAAATTCTGCTATCGTGCCAAAAATATTGTTCATCCCTACTGGGGATAGAAGGCCAGTGGATCTGTCCTCCATCATTTTGGTGGGTGGGAACTGGAGATCCTGGCAGCAGCTGGAGCTTCATAAGCGTGTCCATAGTTCAGCGTGACCATGCGGCTGGGGGAGGGCTCAGTTCAGCAACTGTGAGTGGGGGTCCATGTGGCGGTATGGGCGAGCGTGTGCAAACGTGCGTTCAGTAAATGTGCTGGCAGAGGAGCCCTCAGAGCTGCAGCAGTGACAGGGGCAGATTAGGGCTGATTATATAACACGTGCAGTAATAGTACTGATGGCCTTTAAGCACTATTCCTGCAGCCGAGAGGGGGCGAGGAGGAAGAGATCAGGCCGAGCAGACAGATTTACACACATTATTTGGAATGGCCTGAAATGTAGGTCAGTGTGTGTTTGTGCGTGCATGAGAGTGTGACACAGACTCACTGGCAGATGATTGTAGATGTAGTTGTGACCCAACTTTGGATCCACTCTTGTTGAAGCCGCAGAGCCGGTTGTTTCCACTTTCATCCTCGCTGTCATCACACAACCCGGCGTCCCATATGCGTTGTGTTTGTTTGTGGTCTGAAACAGGTTTTGTTTGATTCTAGTAACTGTAGGGGTGGAGCCTCCACCTGCTGCTACGAGGTTACTCTGTCAGCACTGTTATCATCATGCAGGGGTTGGAGCTGGGAAACGTATTGAACATTTTCTTATCCAAAAAGTTTTTTTATTATGTTTGAGACAGTGCGCACTGAAGAATGAAAATTACATTTTTATAGAAAAAAATCAAATGTTGGGTTAAAAACAAATGGCTGGGTTAAAAAAAATGATTGAATGGATTTTAATCGATTTCCCTTTAAATGGTTCATAATTGATCCGTAAAATCCAAAGACTGATCTTTGAACATGGGTAGTTTTTTCTTCATTGAACTGTCCGAGAAGCAGCCTGTGGTATCAACTCTGCTAGTCTTGCGTTTAGCGCTGCTTTCCACTGAACAAGATCTGGTGAGACATTACCGCAAGCAGTCAAGAAAACATGGCGGAAGCAAGTAGCACTATAGGGGCACCACCGGAGAATTTAAAGCTGATGGTTGGACATATTTCAGATTTAACAAACATGAAAAAAAGACCAATTGGACAAAAAATAAGTAACTTGCAGAATACGCATTAATGCATATCATTAATATGTGATTAATGTAACTGCTTTGGGTTCAGTTCTTAATGTAAAACAGTTTTAATAATGTACCAGGTTAAAAAGTCATTTACAGCATTATTTTTACCGAGATAACCCAGACTGAACAAATTTTGAATCATGAATCGAATTGATTTGAGACCTCTTAATATCGAATCGAATCATTCCAGAAAATCTGAATCAATACCCAGCCCTACAGAATTCTGACTTTAAATTCAGAAATCTGAGATTAAAGTCAGAAATCTGACTATTTTTCTTTAGAGAAATATTAATAGTAATATAAAATTGGACTCAATTTTTTTTTGTCAGTGGCCCTAATCCTCTTCCGTCATTTTGAGACTGATATGATGGTTGGTTTTTAGTATAATCATAAGAGCAAATACATGCCGACTGGCTTTTTGGATGTTTGTTCTTTTTTCTGATGTGAGGGTTGATAATATCGTATTAATGTCTTTCCAGTTCTGTGAAATACATTTTTGTAGACAACAGACTATGGTCATTAAATTTTCTGAAGTAATGGAGATTTGAGTTGCCTGATTGAAGAATTTTCTGAAGTAATGGAGATTTTGTCATTTTGAAGATTTATCCATTCATTATTTATTCGCAGATTTAACATTTGATTAGTCCTGCACTGCAGTTTTATAAGTTTTCATCAACATCCTTTTTTCCCCTGATAAAAACTAGACAGCAACAAATAAAAACAAATGCACATGGATAAAATTTAAAACTAAAATTGACTGATATTTTCATCAACAAACAAAAAACACAAAAATAAAATATGATGGTTGGTTTTTAATTTAATCAGTAAAAGCAAATACATGTTGTTTGGCTTTTTGAGTGTTTGTTCTTTTTTCTGATATTGACAACATCTAATTAATATCCTTCAGTTCTGTGAAACACATTTTTGTAGACAACAGACTATGGTCATTAAATTTAATGAAGTAATGGAGATTTTGTCATTTTGAAGTACATTGCATTTATCCATTCATTATTTATTCGGCAGATTCAGCAGTGTTGATTTTACTGACTGATTATTTTCAGTTTTCATCAACATCCTTTTTTCCCCTGATAAAAACTAGACAGCAACAAATAAAAACAAATGCACATGGATAAAATTTAAAACTAAAATTGACTGATATTTTCATCAACAAACAAAAACTACACAAAAATATTTGACAGGGACTTAATCCAATCAGATCTAATGTGGTTTTGTAGAAAGTAGGGACAAGTTAGGAATATATCCGATCACAGCTACTTTGGTTGGTGGTTGGATAAGTTGTTGCTCTCTTTATGAACTGATATATTCATGTAGAGCAGGTTCACTGTTTGTTGTCAGTTCTGGTATTGTAACTGAGATGCTCTGCCAGGTAGACTGAATAAAGATGACTAAGCCAACCATTATTACATTATTACTCTCCTTTGTTATTCCATTAAGAACTGGAGTTTTGTGTATGGTGAGCATCCATAAACAACAAAGTGATGTAAAACACTTGTTTTTAACCCTTTAAAGCCCAAGTCAACTAAATTTACAGCAGATTTCATTGGTTAAAATGTTGTAAACTTAAACTTAAACTTGACTAAAATTAAAACAATTTTGATGACCAAATCATGACTAAAACTAAAAGATATTTTAGGAAAAAGACTATCGCTAAATTTAAATCTAAATGTACTGTTAGCATTAACAATTTGATAAATTAGGTGTTTTAAATTAGGTGCTTTTGGCAACTGCCAATCCATTCAAGGCCACCTTTCTCATTTATATGATTGTATTCATTAAGAAGTGGAGTTTTGTGTATGGTGAGCAGCCATAAACAACGAAGTGATGTAAAACACTTGTTTTTACAATTGGCTTTGTAGGGAGCCAAAGGACCATAGATACTTTTGCTAAAATACTAAAAATATTAAAATGTCCATAAATTCAACATATAGATTTTCCGTATCTCATTTGATACATTAGGTGTTTTTGGCAACTGATAATCCATTCAAGGACATTTTTACCATTTATCTGATTGTATTCAGATGTTATTTTGTAATTTGTTGATCATATTGAGTCGATAGAGGTATTATAAAAGTGTGTATCAAATATGATACACCCTTGCAGTTAATATTTCCAACACCAACGAGATAATGGAGAAGTGGCAGAGGAATCATGTACTAACATGTGGATTCTGTTCCTGGTTTTGCCAAAGTGTGCCTCGTTGGAATCTTCAAATCTGTATCCTCTTTATGCTGAACAGGTGGAGCAAGCTTCACTCTCTCCTAAATTTACAATCCACTTCTGAAAACACTGCACTGTGAGGTTGTAAGAGTTCACCTTATGAGTAATACTTTGACATACTGGCTGGCCCATCTTGCTAATCAAGCTCTCACACCCTTGCAGTTAATATTTCCAACGCAACGAGATAATGGAGAAGTGGCAGAGGAATCATGTACTAACATGTGGATTCTGTTCCTGGTTTTACCAAAGTGTGCCTCGTTGGCTTGTGTGGCTGTTTTGGTTTCGTGTGATTTCATCAAACTAAACTTGACACAAAGCAGAGCAGAGGCAGCGTGAGGATGATCCTTTAAAAAAACAAAATGCAGCTTCAGTGAGCTTCCTCGGGTCTTGTGTGAGCACAGTGAATGGAGCTTTCTTTTTTAAATGTCTGGTTTCACTCAGGCTCGATGGCCCCCTTGTGGCCTCGTCTTCCAGTGGGCAGGGAGTGTATGGCCTAAGACCTTGCCCCAAGCACACACACACGTACTGTAAAGGCATGCTAACACAAAAAACACCAAGGACAAAATAGTGAAGTTCAGAGAGTGCACAAGCTCCAGTATTTGAGGAGTGATAGGACTGAAACCGTCCTGACATGTTTAGAGCTGTAGGCTGCATAACTGCCTCACTCTTTATGGACCAACAATGAAGATGTCAACGCTCTGATAATGTTTTTAAATTTACATCTCAGCTCAATCATAAACGTAACACTACATTATCATTGACATGAGCTTTGAACCAAAAGGAAGTCATCCAGCTGCCCCTCAGGCACTCTGTACCAGCAGTTCGCTTGATTCACAGGAGCTTTTGAATATGTCATGAAATACATAATTTAAAGAGCCAAGCTGTCTCTGTGCAGGTCAGATGATTTCCACTGTCATCGGCTTACAAAGTGTTTTTTTACTCTCTGTTTTTACCGTGTGCAGGTACACGGTCTTCCTCATGGGACATAACAGGGATGTTTCACCGCTTCTACCAATGAATGAAATGCTGTGGTATCACCTTTAGTATGTCTTTTATAGGGATTTTGTGATGCCAGAAATGTAGAGTTAGATTTTATACAGGTAAAAATCAAACCAATGGGGAACATACTTTAATACGGTGGCGATTTAGATACAAAATATATCATCCTGTATTTGTTTTTCTGAATGATAATACAAAAGACATGGTAAAATTTTCTCTTGATGACAGAACCAAAGGTCATACATACTGATTTGGCCATAATGTGATATGTACTACCAGAGCTGGGCAATTAACCGAGTTTTAATATCAATCGCACAATCACTAAAAGTAAATAATAAAGATTAAAAGGTAACTGTGCTTCTAGTCATGCAACATGTTTTTTCTTCTTTTTTTTTCAAACATATTTATTTGTATTTTTGCCACATATATTTTCATTTATAAATTACCATTCCTACACATTCTATAACGTACAGCTGTTCAATTATGGCAAAAATCATAAGAGTGCTTGAACAGATATTGGAGATCAGGATTACAACACATAATACTTACTGATTCTACAATAGGCAACCTGTCAAGTCTTTTTACACTATCAACATGAACATCAAAGAAGAGCAAACAAATGAAAATATATAATAAAATATATAGCCCTTACCCTAACCCTAGAGTTTATTGATACCAATGCCATTAACAAGTGTATTCATCAATCTGGTTGGAGTAATTGTGCGGTTATGTTTTTAGTTATAATACAATATCAGCCAAATAAATCATCTAAAGTGAAATTTGTAAATGAAAATGTACAGGAAGGACGGTGGGGTGAGAAGGAGCCATGCTAACCTTAAACATCTCAACTCACTGAAATATGTATTTTCACTTAGTTAAATAGGTTAGAACAAGATTCCACTTCTGCAGGTAGACATCCAGACACATTTTTAGCTTTGCTGTTAAATTTTCCGCACAGTTTTCTTCCTTGAGTCTTTGTTTCCATTGGTCTATCGATCTGATTCTTGAACAATTTCCTTATCAATTCCTGCAGATTTTCTGTGTGTGCAAAAGTTGGTCTGTTGTAAAGTTGTAAAGCACAAGCATCGAGTTCTGATAAGGGCCAAATCCTGTAACTTTCTGAGATTTGCTGTGGGGGCAGCAAAAAGTGGACCGCAAGCCACATTTGGCACTCGATGCTTGTGCTCTGTAGTTAGCTCAAACACTGGGAGTCACTGGTAACGTGCCTCTGCCTACACACATCAGATAAACTCTTCGGCAACTCTTGACGGTCCTTGATATTTTAACACGTTATGTTACGTTATCAATTTTTAGACTTAGATGAATACTTTATGTAGTTTTCCAAAAAAATACACATAAAACTAAACTGCAGGGCACATGTGCAAACTCCCGCAGATGTGCTTTGTTTTGTTGACCTACTCACAAGCATGTCTGTAAGGCATGATGGCTGTAGGCTGAGACAGGCTAACACTACCCATTGACTCCCTGTGCTTGAGCTAAGCTAATTAGCAGTGGGTGAGCTCTACCCTTCTCTTCCTTGTTACTTCAGAAAGAATGGTATATATCTGCTTGTCATGGACTCAGGAGTGAGGCAAAACCTGAAAAGAGAAAAATATATATTGGTGTATCACTTTAAATGAGCCCAAGAGTACATACAATTAAGTACCGTACAATAAGTACCGTTGCAACCTCTTTCACTTTATATAGGTCAGATCTTTCTCTGTGTTAGTAATAATGGATTATTCATAACACTAGTAAAGTAAAGGGAGTTCCTTACTCACTCAACTCAAGTATCAGTATGAGCCTTTTAGGGGAAATAGGTTTTTGTAATATCTCTTCATGATGCCACACTCCTGCAGCACTGCTGAATATTACCTTTGAGTGTTGGTCTCTGCCTCTGTTACTGTATTTATCAAAACCATGCACCTGGTAAGGTACACTGCAGGCCTGAGGTTCACCATAATTACACAGCAGAGGAAGCATCCCGTTCAGCACAACACAGCTGCAGGTGAACTCTATACTTTTTACAAATAGCTGTGTGCATGCTCCCAGTCAGCCTGCCAGCTCAGCACAGCTCCTCCTGCAGTCAAATTTATCTCCTGCACTTCTTCTGTCTTTTTTTTTCTACTGCAATGCATTTGCCAGAGGAGTCACCCAGCTGAGATAACACGTGTATCAGGAAAACACTTGCTGATGCCTCAAATAGCTTTCTGCTAGGGAGGACAGGAAGCCTGCAGCACCCAGCAGTGTCTGTTTTTTTTTAACAGATAGTAAAAGCTGTATTTGCCTGCACGACTGTGGGTGATTTTAAATGGGTTTGTGATAAAAGGGTTGGCTGTTAAACGCATGTGGCTGTCTAAGTGCTCAGGCCATTATTTGATGAAACACCCTCATTATTCTTAAATGGTTTTGGTAAAAGGAGAGTGATTTGTCCCGGCAGACGCTCCTGTCAGGCCCGGCCTCCTCCTTCTCCTCTTTCTCATGCACACTCCCGGCAGAGGAGGTCTTCACCGCTGATGGTTGCCATGGTGTTCTCTTTGTCTAGGGTTGGCCTTTGACCCGCCACGGTTGTCTGTAGGAGTGCTCGCAGGGTCAAAATGAGGCTTAGGGAAGATAACTTGAAGACACACACTGTGATTGGTTTAAGGTTTTGAACTCCGTAACCCACATCCAGGTAATTGGGTTACTACGCAGATTGTCCCTCAAGCGGCAGGTCAGAGGGAAGCTAGAGCTGTCTGCAAGAGATGGAGGGCTGCAACGTGGCACATTTATCTGCATTATCTGTGCTCATTAGCCTGATTAGTTAGGTAATTGTGCGTGTCTTTTGTTATAAGACACATTTTGTGCAAAGCTTTGTTGCTGATAGAAGGATAAGCCATGATGCCTGCCTGTTTATTGTCTACAACTCAGCTACACTATCAATAACAATTTGATGCACTGTGCTATAAAAAGTTCATTTTCTGTTTTCTTTTAGTTTTCTTTTAGTTTTCTCTGCCCTTTTTCTCGGTACTTCTGTTTTTAATTGTATTTTATTTGTGACATAGTAACATTAAAAATGCTATGAGGAGTTGCTAAGTAATTACAAAAAAGTCTCACTTTTAGATATATGCCTGATTGAAATACACACTTTAAGATGAGTTTTATAGCATCAAAATAGGTTATCTATAAATGCTATTCCTTAGCTAAGTGGTCAGGTCGGACAGGGCTGGACTGGCCTGGATACTCAACTTCGGGAACAAGACAATTAAAACTAGAGCAAATTTATATTATTCAGACACGTCTTAGAGCACTGGGCTGTAAGTAGCGATATATAGCCGGCTACAAAACCATGATACTAAGTTTTCCAAAAATTGCTTGTTGTCACACATCAAAAACTACCACTACGTAACTAAAAAGAGATACATTACCCTGTCGCTTTGCATCCTGTAAGTTGTTGAAAAATGAAGTTGTAAAGCAATGCAGAGTTCTGAGGAAGGTCCGAGCTGCATTCATTAGCATCACAACAAACGCACGCTTTGGCTTGGGTCACGTCTTTACGACAGTCGCCGCGCGTGCTCATGGGTAGCAGAGTCTTTTTGTTGCCAGAAAGAGATTCTCCTCATAGCACCTTTAACAGTGGCACAAGAGAGACAACAGAGAGAGACAAATATAATAAAAGAGTAATTAATAATTACAGACAGACAAAATATAGACAAATACAAACACGAAAGGTTTCAGTAGTTTGTGGTGGATGTAAAGCAAAACTGGAGCGATAGATTTTCTTATCGGATATCAAGTATGCAAGAGCAGCAGAAAAATAGAAAAAAAACAAAACAAAACAAAAGACCCCTGAAACAAATAGATAAATAGAATTGAATAAGTTTAATTTTTTTGTCTTAGTGTATTCTTTTTCCGAGATAGTTAGCAATGGTGGCGAGGATATATCTATTGCACATAGACATACAGAACTACACACATATAGGTATATAAACATACATATATACACATCTGTATGCATGTACATATATACACACTCACACATGTTTTCAATCATAGTGCTATAAAGACAGCGTGGGTATAAAGTGGTTGAGTCCTTTTTAAAAGGCAAACAGTCCAGGGCATCGGAGCCTCTCTCTACCCCCTGTTTTCAGTGCCAGTAGCTGCCTGAAACGGCTCATTCAGCCAAACTGCAGGAGTAGGCCTGGCTGCTCAATGGACTACAGTTTTTTTCTTCAAATTTGGACCAGAGGAAAACAAACAGCCATGCAGCTGGTCTACTGCTGGTTAGGCCGGTCTCTGCTGGCAGTGGGAAAGGCATCACTTGCGGATTGTTAGCAGGTTAGCCTGCTTTGAAAAAATCCATGTTGACCCGCTAGTTTTAGTGTGATAACGGTATTAAAAATACATTCATGTAACTTGTGCTTGATTCTTTTGCAGGGAAAAATCTTTAAATAAAAATATCAAGGTGAAGAACTCTTCAGACAAATTCAATTCTGCATTTAGATTAGATTAAATTAGATTAGATTACGGATGAGTGATATTGACCGGAATATTTGAAAATTACACAAATGTACAATATTGTTGCACCTTTTCACCACTGCATGGTAATATTTAAAAATCGAGGGTTCAATTTTTGTAAGAGTTAAAGGTGTTTCTTGTTTTAAATCTGTTCCTTTCAAGTCCGTTTTTGCTGAGTACAGAGCTTGCGCTTTTGACCAGAAATATCCATATCGCTATCAGAAATAATGAATTTAAAAACATGTCAGATATCAGCAAAAATCCAATATTGTGCATCTCTGATTAGATAGAACTTTCTTAATCCCTTTGGAAAACTCCCTCGTGGAAATTATGATTCCAGTAGCAGGTTAGTATAACAGATAACAAGATAATAAAAGATAGATATAAATAAAACTTAAAAAAATAAAAATATATGGCAACTGTCTGGCTACAGCTCCTTCCCGTCCTCTGTCTTCCTGTTACTCTTCACCTCGAGTGAGGAGTTGTACAGTCTGATGGTCTGAGGGACGAAAGAGGTTCTCAGTCTGTCTTCATAACATTATGTAACTTGTCTAGGGTTGGGTTTAAAAAATCAATTTAATCAATTTTAATCGATTTCCCTTTAAATGGTTAATAATCGATCCATAAAATCCAAAGATCGATCTTTTAACGTGGGTATTTTTTTCTTCATTGGACGTGCAGAGAAGCAGCCTGTGGTATCAACCCAGCAGGTATTGCGTGATCAGTGTTTAGCGCTGCTTTCCAACGAACAAAATCTCATGAGATGTTTCTGCAAGTAATCAAACAAACACGGCAGAAGCAAATAGCACTATATGGGCACCACCGGTGAGTTTAAAGGCTGACGTATGGACGCATTTCAGATTTTACAAGCACGAAGGAAACGAGGAATTGGACAGAAAACAAGTAATATGCAGAATAAGTATTAATATGTATAATTGATATAAGATTCATGTAACTGCTTTGAGTTCATTTCTTAATGTAGAAACAACTTTAATAATGCACCAGGTCAAAAGTCACTTTTTAATCGATTTGAGACCTGGTAATATCAAAATCGAATTGATCCTGAAAATCTGAATCGATACCCAGCCCTAAACTTGTCTTCTTTACAGTTATCATATGCAGCGACATCTACAGTAAGTTATAAATGATAATCACACTCATGCAAAGCCATGATAGTTTGGTTTGTTTCTCATGAAGAAGTGTGTCATCTTCTTTCATAAAAACAAGCTCAGGTTCCTCCTCGGCATGAGCATGTGGGCACCCTGGCAGCGGGCTGAAGGATGGACATCCACTCTTTTTTTCTGTTGTGTTGCGTCTGTGTTTGGGACTGAGAGGGTGAGGCAGGTTTACGAGATGTCAGAAACACTGCCAACTTTTATCAGTGCCAAGTCATAATGACCAAGCAGAGTGTGTTGTCATTTGTCTTTCTACCAATACTTCTCCTTTTTCTCCAGTTTAGACTCATATGTCTTTAGATGAGCTCTCCTCTTTTTAACACTGCTGTGTATTTTCTGTCAAACGTCTCCAAGACAGTTAAATTAAAGCAAACCTCTGAGACAGTTATCTGTAATAGCTGCAGGGCTTGGGTAGTGGCCCAGATGAAAAAGCCTCTGAGGACAAGGGGAAATGTCTGTTTTTATTTGATTTGGGGCTCTGTTTTTTGGCCTGAGCCCACCATACATCAGAACAGATGTGAGGCTCAGTCTGTGCCAGGCTGAAGGCTCACATCCAAAAGAAACAGTGAGTTAATGTTGGAAGAGTTGGGGCAGATGATGTCTGTTTACCACAGTTCATATTTACTCATTTATTCAGGAATAAATCAAAGATTCATTTCAACATGTGGTGGATTTTTCAGTGAGTTAGTGTTTGTTTATAATTTGAGAGATTGCTATTTGCAGAGCTAAACTCTCATACCACTAATTCTGCCCTCCTGAGCTCTCTCAGGCTTTTTTCAGCTGTGAGTTTGCTCCATGTCCTGACCGTTGTAAGGCTCTTAGCACCCTGGATAAGCTTTGAAGTCGTGCCACTTGGTTTCTCTGGGTGAAAAGAAACCCTGACTTTGCCCCCCAAAAGAAATGCCACTCAAATCTCACCAAGGGCACACAATGACCTCCTTCTGAGTTTAGTCATGCATCAACCTGGCCTGCCTGGTTTAGAATATAGACTAAGCACCTATGGAGAACCTATGACTAATTAGGCGGCATGCTTTTGTTTAGCTTTGACTGTTTAGCCCCTTCCTCATCATTCATATAAGGACATGTCGGCTCTGAAGTGTAGGGAAGTCATGCCAAACTAAGGGCCTAGGTAGTGGGAAAGTAAGTGGTTGAAATGTTTTGAGTATAGTTGCAATCACCTTCACTGCTTTTGGGCATTTTCACCTAAATTTCTGCAGCAATATATCGTCCTAGCTTCTGTAGCAACTGTTTCTGTGCAGATGCAGTACTGATCTGTGTCACTGTGGCTAATGTTCAGGATAATTCTGTAAAAATGATCGACCAGACATGTTCTGAACATGCTACCTTGATAAAGTTAATCAGAGTGTTTCATGCTGTTTGTTTAGTTTTCTGTTCGTCTTTCTACATCAGTCAGGCACAAGATACATGTTTTAATGTGGCCCCTGTTATTGTTATTTTATAGTTTGGCATATTCTGTAGGGCCAATCAAAACGGACATTTGGCCTCCAGGTCATTGTGTGGACACCCTGACCTTAACTACAGACTTGTACTCAGCCAAAGAAAAACATGGTTGAAATCAAACCATCAGACAGATTGGTTGCCCTCCTTCCTCAGTGTTAGACCTAAATTATTCAATTTACGGCAATCCTTCATAATTCCACAACAAGACATTGCAAGTTAAAGGTAACAGCAATGAGCAAAACAAAACACACATTAAAATAAATGCTTTCAGCATAAACAAAAACTTTTTGTTTTGTTTTAGGTTGTCCAAGACGTATGTTTCTTATTATTTAATTCTGTGATACAAACATGAACTCATGAGCTTTATGTCTTGAGCACATTTTATTTTACTTTTTTAGTAAAATTGTATTAAACAACATCTTAGTGCACTGAAATAAACATTTTTTATAAACTTAGGGGATATATTGTGAATCAATTTAACACAGAAAAACCATTTTGTGTTCAACAGTGAGCCCAGAATAGGAATCACATCATAACATACAATCAATACAACCATTCCAAACCACTCATAGGTTTTTTGTTTTCTGTTTGTTTTGTTGTTTTTGTTTTAAAGCATCTTTGAGTCTTTTGAAAAGCACTATAAAAATTTGATGTATTATCATTATTATTATTTTTTAAACCCCCCAATGCATGGATCTCACCCCAGAGTTGCTGAATCTGCCTGATTCAGTGTCTGTAATCATGCAGATCCTTCTTGACAAGCTCCAGTCTACACTGTTTTTGCTCGGCCCAAAGCAGGACTGCCCAATCAGAATCAATTTAAGCAGGAAAAAGTGTTCGAGGAGAGATTACGACAGGAAGGGACAGAGATTAGCATTGATGCTAACAACTTAAGTTTGATCCGATTCTGACTGCATTTATTTATTAAATAAAAAAACTAATCAACACTACAAACTCCTCAGTAGTAAGGGTACTTTCCACCCAGTTCTGACATGTTTTATGTTATGAAGTGTCCCAAGTTCTGTAACACAGTAGCATCTGCCTAAGACATTATCTGATTGGCTTGTTAAAAAATGTTGTTTGACCGAACAATCATCCAATCACCTGTCAGATATGCGTCTGAAAGGTTCAGCCCTCCCCAAACACTTCTATATGCTCTCTCCCAGACGGGCTAGAAAAATGAACACAGCAACCTGAATGTTTTTGGCCAGTTATGTGTAACCTGGAGTGTTTGAGTATTTTGAGTTGTCTGCCAACAACGAACGCTTTTCACAAGTCATAAACCATTTACCATTTGTAACATAGATCAGTATACAAAAAGCTTTGCCCTCAGGCACAGCTCCCTCTCTGCTGTGGCAGATGGGTAAAACGCCTGCATTGCGGTTGATGCTGCACCAGCCCATCCATCAATCCCATGATCCACTTCATCCTTGCTCATGACAGGACCCTGCAATGCTTGAACTCTTTCCCTTGAGGCAGAAACCAACTCCCCTCCAACTTTAAAAACCTAGATTAAATTTATTTTATGAGTATTCCCTTCATTGCTTCATTCGCCTTTGGGAGTATCTCAGTTTGGAAAGAAGTGCCTCACGGAGCTGAATGCTGTCACTCTTCACTGCATGACTGCAGTTAACATGCATCTGTCTACACACACAGCTAAGTGCCTATGTGAGCAGTGTTTGTGGGAGCATGTGAACACATGTGCAGTCATAGTGCTAACCTGCTGACTCACCACGTTTAACTGTGACACAGAGAAGTTAACCTCATCCTGTGTCACCGTGAAATGGTGTTGGAGCTTAGTGGTTCCTGCTGAGTGTGTGTTCAAGTGTGTTTACATTAACTTATGGACTCACTCACCTTTGTCCTCCTACATTCCAAGGTGAATGCTTCCTTCCAGCAACTTCTGCAGTCACTTCCACATAATCTAGACAACAGTTGACACTTTTGCGTGTTCAGATTTTCAGGTGTGATGACCACCACACAATGGAACCGTAACTACTGCATTTAAAAGACAACAATATGTTTTATATAATATGTTTTGCTGTTAAGCCACAAATATTTAGATCAGATTTCAGGTCTGTCTTTTGCTGCTTTAACAGGCTGACCACTGCTGGTATTCAAATGAAGTCCATGTGGGTTCAGGGTGTGGGGTTGAAGGGTGCACTTCTTTCTAAGAATTGGCTTTTGGTGTGTTGCGTAACACCCTTACTCTGAGAGTTTGTGTATTTTAAAATTGGAATCCATTGTATCCTTAAAATAGCCTCACCCAAGTGTTACTAACTAAGGAAGCATAAAAAGCATGCAGTCTGTATCTGTGTGACTGTGTGTACATTGGATAGATAGATCCAAAGGAAGTGCAGAAAGCCATTAAGTAGAATTAAACTTAAAGGGATACACCAACTATTATTTTGTTTTTATATCATGACTCACTCAAAAGTCCATGACAAGCAGATATACACAATTATTTTGACTTTGTGTGCAATAACAAGGAAGAGACAGACAAAGTCCGCTCGCCGCTAACTAGCTTAGCTCCAACACTGTCAGTCAATGGGTAGTGTTAGCCTGTCTCTGCCTTCTGTCATCAGATTATCTCTTCAGCAACTCTAAACGGTCCTGTGTGCTTGATGTGACTCATTTTTTTGTTAATGTTGTGTAATTTTCTGCTATCATTGTTTTATCTTCTACTCGAAGCAGCAGCTTTGTTTTGTTGACTTAGTTTTGCAGTGGTTTTCCCAAGAGATGAGATGTTTGTGAATGAGTTGAATCTTTTGAACAGCTGCTTAAAGTAAATGATGAGAACTGATTTGAGATCATGAGTTAGCCGTTAGTTCTTAAATCAATTCTCATTGTTAACTCATAAGAGCAGTTCAAATACTTGTCATGTACATCTCTAGGGCAAATTAAAACAAAGTGTCTGTTTATGAGTAGAAGATAATACAGACTAGGGCTGTAAAGTCCAAGTCGACTGGTCGACTAATTGGTCGATGCGTGCTCAGTTGACCAAAATTCTGATTGGTCGACCAAATATGTCAATTTATTTTTTTCCCCTGCGGTTCATTTCATCAGGAGAAACGTATCAAGTGAAATTGACTTATTTTCTGAGCACCCCCATCATGTCTCAGAACACCATTTTAATGTATTTATCGTTCATTTCGATATTTTTATTTAAGAGCATTTCAATATTCTAGTCTAATAATTGCATATTCGTTTTATAACTGCATGCTGCTGCAGAAAAATGGATTTTATGCCTCATATAAACACCCAAATGCAAAAACTACGTCACAGAAGGAATTGACTATTTTATTTCTGAGGGTATGAGGCCCATTGGTGTCGTGGAAGGCCAAGAAAAACATTGGAACCTGGATATTCGGTGCCAGCGCGCCAGACAATTACACACGCCCTGTCGGCAAAATACGAGGGAGTAAAAAGAGAAAGTTTCCGAGTTAATAGATAAAGATAACAGATGTGTACGTCTCTTCAAATGGAGTCCTATATGAAAGTAACTGCCCATTTCATTGATGAAGACTGGAAAGGAAAGAGTCTTGTGTTGAGAGAAAAAAAGGAGGTGCGCACACAGGAAGAACCATCGCTGCGTGACTATGAAGTTGGCGATGCCTTCAAAGTTCAAGCAGGAAAAGTGTCTGTTGTAGTGAACAACGTGGTTAATATCAAACTCTGTGTGGGAACACTAAAAGAGTCCCATGAATTTGCAGGTTCCAATGTTTTTCTGGATATTCAGTGCCAGCGCGCCTCACAATTATGCATGCACTAACGGCAAAATACGAGGGAGAAAAAAAGAAAAAGCTTCCAAGTTAATAGATAAAGATAACAGATGTGTGCGTCTCTTCGAATGTACTCCTATATGACAGTGACTGCCCATATTATTGATAAAGACGAAAGCAAAGAGTCTTGGGTTGAGAGAAAGAAAGGACGGAAAGAGGCGTGCACAGGGGAGAAACACGGTCGATTTTGGTCGACAAATTGCTGTGTTTTAGTCGACCAACAATTTCTTTGGTCGATTACAGCCCTAATACAGACAGACCTCTACCAGCGCCACATTCCTCACCCAAAATGTTTTTTCACCATCAATATTAGTCCTACCCTTATTTGATCTAACTATTTTGATTCGTTGACCATGAAAACTTACCATTAGCAATTTGATTCATAGTGAAATCTGTTTTAGTTCAGTTGTTTTTCATGACAATCACATTTTTCATCATGGTGGATCCATACGGTGATCCCGACTCCCAAAATCTTTTTGTTCCTTGTCTCAGTCCGAACATTTCCTGAAAATCTTACCAAAATCCATCTAAAACTTTATGTTGCTAACAGAGAAACAAGCATACAAACATACAAACTAACAAACCAGCTAACAAATAAAACAAACAGATGCTGGCAATAACATAACCTCCTGGCGGTGGTAATTATAACATGACACAGCAAAAAAGGAGTCACAACAAGCACATGGTATCATTTAGAGTTGCTGAAGAGTTTATCTGCTGACTGTAGGCAGAGACAGGCTACAACTACCCACTGACACCCAGTGTTTTAGCTAAGCTAATTGGCAGTGAGCAAGCTTTGCCCGTCTCTTCCTTGTTGCTGCACGCACAGTCGAAAGAATTGTGTCTATCTGCTTTTCATGGACTTGGGTGTGAAGCAAGACATTAAAAGAAAAAAGTATTGGTATATCCCTTTAAAACGTTGAGTCCACATTTGTTCTTTGGGAAACGTCTCTTGATTATTGTTCAGTGTTAGCTGCCTCTGGAGTCTGCTGAATGTGAGCCGTGCTGCTGTTTCCTCTCAGGTAACACACACTTAATAGATTCAAGGCTATCCTCGAGGAAATCCAGATTTATACTGGCCCAGCCTGGATACACATGCCTTTCGTCCTTACATTGGTGTTTGCAGATGCCTTTTCTCAGTCTTAAAATGTTTGTTGGTCTTTTTTCTTTATCCTTAGCAAACAGATAAGTTCACTCTTATCTGTTTACCCTTAAGGTAAAATCTGTACATTTACAGTAATCTTAAAACTCAGTATGGTTGAGGTTCTTTAGAAAAACACCTGCTTTTTGTTATGATACACCTTTCTTCTGCTATCTTTCCCCAAACCTGGTGGGTAGAAATTCCTGCCTCTGAGAAATAAATAAAGAAACGCCCTCAAATTCCTGACTGTGTTAAAGATCTGCCGCTTTCCCATGCTAATGAGAGACAAGTTTACATTAGCATCAGCAGTAATGGCTACAATGACAACCATTGGCAATGATCACGTTTGGCACGGCTCCATCCCCGGGCTGGTCTCCAGTGGGTCAGCCTCCAGATGTGTCAGACTTAGTTTACGAGTGTGGTTCAGAACAGCTTTCTTTACCTCACACTCGTGCTCATATACTGCAGCTTAGGGTGATTAATGTCTGGGCTACTTGTTCCTAATGAGAGCAGGGCTGCCGTTAAAAGGGAAAAAAACATATGGGACACTTAAAGAGCTGAAAATGAAGGGTGAAGAGGATTATTGGTGCTTGTGGAGTATTTTCAGAATGAGGGGATGGAGTGTCTGAAGGAGGGGGACTGTGTAAAAGCCTCGAGAGCAGAAAACCCACGTAGACAAACTCATACTCTCCCTCTTGTTTGGTTTAGAGAGTCTTAAATGTGCATTTTCCTACATTTTACAGTGTATTTGACTGTATAGATGTTAAATTTGTTTTCAGAAGTTGAGATGTTGCTTAAATTAATGCAACAACCAGGATAAAACTGCATAATTTTCTTTAAGCATCACTTAATAGCAGCAAAGGAAGAATCACTTCCTTTTCCCTTCATGTCTTTACTTGCTGAATTAACAGCCTGTTATCCTGGATGCATTGGCATTTAACAGTGTAATCTCATGACAGGCATGGCTGCATGGCAGTTTGAATTGAAGTGATAGCAGTCAGTAGGTGTGTTTTCTTGTTTGGATTGGTGTAACCTGTTTTACAGTCTTTGTAGATTTTTCCATAAATGTCAAACCTGTCAGACCACCTGTGATATTCCAAAGAAGAGCTCAGCCACAACTGCCACCATAAATGTTAAGATAAATAGAATTAACAACACTAAAGGCAAAGCTGACCCCTCTGCGTCGATCATCATAAATGTTTTCGGATCCAATAAAAGCTTAGCTCATTGTCACATGCAGCATCTTAATCAAGTGAATGAAATGCAGGCAGGATTAAGAGGTATTGAAAATTATTCGAAACACTAATCTTGCAAATGTCCATCCAGAAACCTTTTTACTATTTGTTGTTTAAAGCTAGGGGTAGTCAAGATGATGTGAAATAGGGATGCACAGGATTGAATTTCTTCTGATATCTGATCTTTTGAAAGTCATTATTTCTGATTTGAATAGTAATACAGGTATTTTGTAAAGTGCGCAAAGCCTCCAGTTTACTAAAACTGAAACTTTCCTTTCTCATAAACAGGTGTGAAGTGAGTAAAAACTTCATTTTATTCTTTAATAATTTGTATTTGCATTATAGGAGTAGACATTCTGTGATGATGAGACAAGCCATTATGGTTTAATATGCATTTTGCAAACATTTCAGCCAATAAATGGGATATTTATGGCCAATTTATACTGTCTGATACAGTTTTCACAACACGATGCAAACAGGAGTTGCTCTTTTGTACCATATTGTCTTGTACCCTCTTTGCTTTACATTTGAATCAGTGTGAGCTTTTCCATTTTGAGAGTCAATAACAATAACTAGAAAAGCACCCAACAGTGGCTAGTGACTAGGCATCGGACGGCCTAGTCCCCGCTCATATCTGTCCATGTGGAGAACTCCACCACTGGCATTGCAAGGAAAGCTGGGAAATGTAGTGACTTATGCTGTTTACTATTAACTTCGGAACTGGGAAGAGGGAAATTGGAGTGACGCCATCTCCGAGTAATCAGCGTTCCAGTTACAAAGTTGGAAAAAGACATGATGATCTGCCAGGATATTGTTAGCCGTTGTTAGCACGCCCTGCGTTGTTGTTCACAAATATCACATGAAGAATGTGATTATCACTATGGCAGCATTTCTATAAATATAGGTTGAACAATACTATGTATACAGCTTATTTAATGCGACACACAGTAGTCAAAAGTGCTAGTAAATTGATTATTACAGGACCGTAATAACTGTTAACACTGGGGGCAGCCATCTTTGATTGTCAACTCGGGGGTGGCGAGTTCCCCCCGAGTTCCAAGAAGGAAATTCCAACCTCAGGGGGCATTACAGTCGCAGTTTCCTACTCAGAACTCGGAAATTATGACTTCCGACTACAACTGGAGCGCACCAATAGGCCTTAAAAACGTTGACATCAGTCTGCAAATAAACTACAATTCCCACAATGACATACAGGGCACAAAACCCTCACTGCAGCTGAGGAGAAATTATTGGGATTTGCCTTTCATTGCTTTTTTGTGACATTAATCTGTAACAGTTCCAGATGAAATTTACCTCGATGATAGAATATTTTGGGATTTTTTTGCATCCAGACAAATATGCGGATCAGCACCAACATGTTTTTGCTTCTTCCTTGGACCAAACCACACCTCTGGTAAAATGTTCATGTAAGTCCATCCAGTAGTTTTTGTGTGATCTTGCTAACAGACAAACAAACAAACAGACCCTGGTGAAAACATTGGCGGAGGTAGCTACTATTTGAAGGTGATTTTTTCTCCTGTTTTTGTGACGCCTCCTGGAGGCCACAGCGCCCTTAGCATTTGCCTACATGGCCTAATGGGCCAGCCGGCTCTGATCAAGAACCACATCACAAACATCTCCTAATAGGGGAGCTATTGAACTCGTGTTTCTAATGAGTCTCTGGATGAACCTGATGAAGACCACGAGCAGAAACATCAGTCTAATAAAGCCATTTCCTGATCAAGTGTCGTCGTAGCTGTTTTGATATCCTCAGAACTGAAGCATCCCCACATAAGAACGCAGAATTGACTTGTTCCTGTGCAGATGTTGTTTTCAGAAATGTCCACCGGAGCACCAGCTGTCAGCTTTAATAGAGTGATGTGCGAAAAACCTGTTTGAAGTCATACAGCCGACATACTGGATGAGAAAAACATTTACACTCAGCTGTCACTTCCACGGAAAAAAATGTCGGGACGTGAACTGTCTGGCATTGTTTGAAGGCAATGTTGTTAATAATATTTGCTTTTGGACCACATATGTTAGCCATGAAACCACAGCACACAGCAGTTCTGCTATGATAAGTTATAAGCATCTAACTGACTAACTGAACAACGGACAGTCAGACACTCCTATGTGACAAGAACAGCCCAACAACCAACCACTGTTCGACTTTAATATTACTTAAAACTTGCTCTGGAGGCTCAGAAACGTGGATTATATTTATATCCAAGGAGATGATGAAGTATCAGCCAATCATAGTTATAAATTCAAGTTACCAATCTCTCATATGGGCCCATAATTGAGTCCTTTAGGTTGAATGATCACCTGGTTTGACACTCTGCTAATGTAGTTTTCATGGTTGTGTGTGGATTAAGCCACATGCTCTCTGCTTTCACAATCAAACACACTGTTGCTTACTGGAGTGTTACGGACAGGCACTGACTCTGGCTGCCTTCATGCTTCCTTGTCCTCGTGTGACCTCAGCGTCTTAGCCACATGCTCGTCTTTAGGAAGGAGAGGGGGGTGCTTTACTCTCCCAAAACAAATTTTCTCTTCTTTCTGGACCCTTTTTTCTCCTTAACCAAATCTTTTTTTTTTCCTGGGAACTCTTGAAGAAGTGTAATAAAAGATCTTGGGTTGGATGGGAGAGAATAAGCGGAGCAGATGTAGAGAAGTAGGTGCTGTGAACATCCTCTTTTCTGCTCCCGCCACATAACTCCACCATATGTCTGAATCATGTGGGAATTAAAGCAAAATATGCAGCCACAAAGCTTTCGCTGGTTTATTTGTTTGAAACGCTATGATGCTTTATGCTGTTTGTATTGAGAAAAAAGCTGAATTCAAAAACACGTCACCTGCTTTACGACGAGAAAAAAGAAGAAAAGTAAAAGAAGGAAGGAAACTAAGACTGCAGGGCATGAGAAACCTATGCAGTTACATTGCTTTTGGATTTATAATCAAAAATTAAATGTCATAACTCAGTTTTTATGGCTACATTATGAGTTTTTACAACATGTTTGATCCAAATAATTCAGAAAGAATATATTCCTCAACTTGATGGCACATAAAACTCTGAGGGCAGCTGATGACTATAACTACAACTGCACCCATTACAGCAGTTCCTTCATACTAAACCACTAGGGCTGGGAAATATATCGATTAAATCAAGACAGTGCTCTCTAGCGCCTCGCTTTTTCAAATGTTTGTTGCAACCGCTGAACTCTTCGGTAGCCAATATTTGCCCAAAAGCCGTGTCAACATGTCATCCAACACTTCATCAAGTTTACTTTCTAGTGAAGGGGTGTATCATTTTCAGTGCTGGGAAAGTTACTTCAAAAATGTAAAGTAACGGTGTGCGATATGACGATATTAAATCGTTAAGGATTATAACGTGGGGATGATCTCATAGAGCAGAAAGTCGTCAGATCATCTGTGTCGGCTAAGAGAGTTTGACCAATTGTAGCACATTACATGCAGTGCATGGTGGGATCTCCTGTTTGGTTATGTAGCGAGAAGCCATGGCAGAAAGAGAAAAGGAGATAAAAGCTTGAAGATGTCTGAACAAAAATCTGTTCTAAAGCAGCTGTATTATTCACTCAGATTATAGACATTGCAGTTAGATAACATTTGTTCTAAATTGTTGCACTTTAAGAGATAACCAGTTACTTAAGTTTGCATTTATATTTGACCCTTTTCAATAAGCTATTTGGTGTGTTTAGTTTTTATTTCGAAAAGTGCACTTGATTGTTGTTCATTACCTTTTATGTTTACATTTATTGCACATTTTTATAAAAACTTCACTATTTAAACTAAAACCTGTTCAGAAAGTTTCTTTGGCTTAAATTGTCATTTTTTTTCTTTTAGGGTTTTACATGTTTTATGTTTTAAACTCAGGGAAAAATGGTCAAACATGCAAATTAGTCTGGAAAAATCTATGTAAAAAATAATTGTGGTAAAATTGTGATCGTGATTTTATTTTTAAAAAATTGTGATATATTTTTGCCATATCGCCCACCCCTAATGTAAAGCATTATTTATTACTTATTACTGTCCTTTCAAAGTAATTAGTTACAAAATAATATTGCTGTATTTGATAAGAAAGGCATTACACTATTATCACATTACTTTTAAGTTACTCTCGTCAAAATAACAGGAAATATGGATTTGTCATTCTAAATGTAGCTCATTACGCTCAAAAAGATCATTACACATCCAGTGCTAGGTGATGCGGTGGTTCTCTGAGTTTGGCTTAAGACTAAAGAGCAGTAGAGTATAAAAGACACATTCATGTTCATGGCACAATACAAGAAATGATCATAGTAAAAACAGACAAAAGGTAAAATTCTGGTAAATTATGTTAGAGATACTGTAACTTTAGACCTAGCAGAGGACTTTCCTCCTCCGCTGATCCCAAGGAGTATTTGGCAAATTTGTATTTAAACAAACAAACAACAAAAAACACCTCTTCATTTCGGATTAAATTAAAGATGCATTGTAACTTGCATTACTTACATTTGTACCAAGTAAAATACTACAGGTCATTTTTTTGTAATACTTTACTTTACTACATTACAGTAAAAAAAGGAATGCATTACAATAATCACATTACTTTTGTAATGCATTACTCCCTACATTGATTGTTTTAAACAAACTGAAAACTGCATTGAATCATTTGTGTGAGGCTTTCACATTTGCCGGGGCAATAATTGGCGCATCTTGCTGTTCTCCTTCTCTGTTTCAGTCGTGCTGGCTGTAAGCAGAAACTGGTTTCAGTCAGATTGTTGGCAGAGGAAATATGACTCAAATGAATGTAGACATTGTTTATAGCTCATAAATTACATAAACTTTACACATTGTCCCGTTTAGAGCAATTATATTTTAATGCCGAAATGTAATTGTTTTGGATTATTGGATTATTTTTATCGACGAGTTTTTGAATTTACTGTTTAAAAACCCCCAGAACATTTTTACAGCATTTTATTATTTCTTGATTAAGATGTCACATTGAAGTTGTCTATTAGTGGTTCATTACATTAGTTAGAGATCTGATTTTAGTTGTTGCTCACAAAAGTACTAACCTTGCAGTGCAGCAGGATCCGCCTGATTCAATGCGTGACAACAGGAGGAAGTGACTGCTCGTATAGAGCTAGCATACACGCTAACAGCTTCAGAAACAGTTGAATCAGATCTGGAATGCATTTTTTAATGAAAGACAAAAAAACTTTACAACCTTCCCTTTTGGAAATATATTTTTGCTGCACTTCTGTTTCTGTTAGTGCTCTATGCTGCAGCATTAGCACCCGCCTACTACATAATCTGAGTGGCCTGTAGTGATTGTGATTGACAGAACGATCGTCCAATCAACAGCCAGATATGCTTTGAAAGGTTGTGCCCATTCACAAACACTTTCTATGAGCTCTTTCCCAGATGGACTAGTGAAATAATATTGAATGGTTCATCAGTTGTGTCAAGTTACTTGGGAGCTTGGATTAGTATTCAAGAGCAAAATGTGAATAAAATAAAATAAAGTAAAATTAGATCAGATTAGATCAGATAGAATTTCATTTATCCCTTTGGAAGACTCCCTCTGGAAAATGAAGATTCAAATAGTACCATTTATAGCTGATAAAACGATATATCAAAAATGATTGATACAAACAGAAGGAAAAATAAATATGATTAAATGAATATTTTAAAAAGTTAGAAATATGACTACTGGCTGGCTACTGCTCCTTTTTATCTTCAGCCGTTCTGTTACTCCTCCCACATAAGTGAAGAGTTGCACAGTCAGTAGCCATTTTCCTATTTTTGTTTGTATTTATATGTATTTATATTTCTCTTCTTATATAACTTTGTTGCATATATATCTTTATTTGCTATTAATGGTACTACTCGAATCTTAATTTCGCTAAGGGGGTCTTCCAAAAGGATAAATAAAGTTCAATCTAATCTTAAATCTATCTGGTGTTTCA
This sequence comes from Scarus forsteni, assembly GCA_036419115.1. Lineage (NCBI taxonomy): Eukaryota > Metazoa > Chordata > Actinopteri > Labriformes > Labridae > Scarus > Scarus forsteni. The sequence continues at coordinate 26,399,455 of JAZDUH010000327.1, read as the reverse complement.
GGTTAATATTGCAGTATTTACCGCAGAAGGAAAGAATATTATGATAGTTTATTCCACTATATTTAACATTGTTTCTAAATGTTTTTTATTATATTCGAAAAATTATATTTTTTCTATAATATACTAATCCTTATAAGCAGATAGTTCAGAGATATTAGGATTTATTTTTATAATTTTTTGTCATTTGTTAGAACAGTTTTCTTAAAATCTGAGTAAAAACCTCCAGAAGCTCAAGGCAGCGTCGGTGAGCAGTCAGGGGTTAACCTCTCCTCACAGATGGAGCTGTTTTTCCTCTGATCCTGATCCAGCATGTGTGCGGTGTCCGCTCCACAGCTTTCCTCCAGTCCGTGTGTGTAGGGCTGGAGTAAAGAGCCCACATAGGGGATCCTTTGTTTAGGAGAGTCTAGGCATGGAAGATAATTTACAAGCCGCTAAGGTCCTCACGCCATTGGCTGATGAGTCTCTGTCTGCGTCTGCGAAAGGCATCCCTTACGTCTGCGTGTCTATATGTCTGTGTGTGCGTGCGGCTGGTGCGCGTCAGCCGTAGCAGCACTTTGCCACAGCGGCTCGCAGTCGCCCTAGTCATGACACCCAGGAGCTTTGCCCTGCACACGGCTACTGTAGCCAGCAATTTCTTTTGAGGCTGGAGGAAGGCGAAGCAAGATGGCCACCAGAACCTTTTAGGGGATATGCTGCCTAAAGTGGAGGGGCTTCTTCTGAGGACAGACAAGGTAAAGAGTGCTCACCCTGGGGTCTTTTGTCTCGCTGCAGATGGGGGCGGCTACAGTGCAGCTCATCAAGAGGTTATCCTCTGATGTATCTCCTGCTGCCGTCCCGGATTTATCTGATTGGAGAGCTATATTTGGACTCTGGTGTTGTTATTGTTCCTACGGGGGGCTTCTGTTTGTGAGTGTTTGGCTTGTCTCTTCCAGGTGAGCTTGAAAGGATGTGGCAACAAAGTCAACAATAAAGAGGTCAGTTTCCACAGTAACACACTCCTCTAGGCTTCACCTCTGTTTCAGGTCTGTTTCAGAGTCCCTTTGCTTCCCCTTTTTTTCTCTCTTGCAGCCATATTTCTGCACCTGCTGTTTTCCGAAAGCTTCGCAAAGAAGTGGAGTGCTCGTAAGCTTTGGGTCGTAACTTGTAATTTGGCAGGCTTTGCTTGTTTTGGCTGCGGCAGTGATGTTGTTATTATTGTGTGGTTGCATAAGAGGTCTTAATGCATACTAGATTATGGTTAATTAAACGCTAATTCCTGCTCATGTGCTATCATTTGAAGGGTTTTACACCACTTGAAAGCCTTTTTATCGCTTCTTTTTTATCATGTAGGTAATTCTTATATCTTGACTACGTGACATTGAGTTGAGCGCAGACAGGAAGCGCTCACTCTATGAATGAAGGAAATTCTCACGTTTTAAGAGAACACATGCACAAGCCACTACTCACTCTCTCAGCCAGGAAGGAAGCACGCCTTTTTAGTGTTTCTGATGTTATTCTCTGAAGTTCAAGCTGATAATTCACGCACAGCAACCAAAGAAAGTTTCGTACACGAATTTGCTCCCGTATGAACTCCAGGTGTCTTTATGTTACAAGTTCATTTGTAGGGTTTGTATGTCATCTTGTTTGGTGAACAGTAGACGCATACTTCATCAATTCTTCCTTGGAGACCCATTAGAGAGCGAGGTATGTTGTTGGTATCCGTGTGACGCCGGCGGTCACACTCCTGTTGCTAAGCGAGGGTCTCAGAGCGTGCATGTGTTTTGTTGATTTTTGTGAGCACTCACAGACACAGCGGTTGCGAACATGTTTGCCCGAGATAAAAAGAAGACGACTGTTTGCATTTTGAGCCAACACAGCACAGCATGAGAGACACCCCGAGGCAGACACAACAACACAAAGACACAGCCGCACCACATCACAGATCCATCTTTCCCCAGAGACACGGTGACTAAACGGGAGCACATGACTCTGTGTTTGCATCCTGCATCAGGGCTCCTCTGTTATCACAAGCCTCAGTGCAAGATAATTAAAAGCTGTTGCAGCGCTGTTGCAGTCTGCGCAAACACAGGGATTCACTGATAGACACACATGCACACACGTGTACGGAGACACGCGTTTGTCTGCTGCAGTGCTGGAAGCCGGCCAGTCCTGCTTTGTCATTTAAAGCAGGTTATTGTGGCAGACGCACCGCCTCTCCCCTCTCTTTCTGCCAGCTCCCCGTCGTTTTCACGCATCTTCTCGCGCTTCCATTTAAACGTCTTGGTGGGTCAATTTCCACATGCTGTGCAGAGCGAGTAGCCCACACTGTTGCACTGGCAGCGTGAGGGTTGCCTCAGCCTGGGCTGCAGATATCTGTTACATCAGCGGTGTGTTTTGAGGAGTAGTAGTACGGCACAGCTCTGACAGCCACGAGGAGCACAGGGATCAGGAGAACCACATCAGGGAAAGGAACAAGTCATTATTTAGCTCACCCATTTTAATCAGGCGTAATCTCCAGATTTGATTCATCATAAACATCGATAAAGATAGTAGGGCTGTCACTTTTGGCCAAAACCAATACTCAAAGTATCTCCTCCTGCCAGTAGGGCTGAAAGATTTATCCTTTTCATATCAAAATCAATCAACACAATTGTGATCGGTAAAACTGCATTTTTGCAGCACTGCAGACTGACTCAAAATCTGCTGTGTCAACTACTTTATGCCTATTGTTTTACAAATTTGCAGGCAATTTGTAATTACAGAAGTGCTTATAAGCAGGTCAACAAAACAAAGCCTCTGTTTAGGAGCAGAAGTTGGAGAATCTCTTAAATAATGAAAACAGATTATTTATTATCAATATTAGATGATTAATAATGTGTGTGCTTTTGATCATTGATTTCCTCGCTGTTGTCAATACTGTAAATATAGTGAATATTGCACTGAATTAAAATCGCAATATCTGCCAGAAAAAAAAACACAATTAGAACTGTTCCTTTAATTGTTGCTGTTCATACTTCTGAGGCCACATTGGTGGGTTGCATGATGGCCTTTTCCATGACTCTGGTGGACGTACTGCCAAGAAGGATGCTGTCCTATGGGGCTGAGCACTTTGCAAGGCACAGCTGGACTGTAGTGCATGGAATGCCATCAAATGGGCTACTGATTTGTTGTGGATGGGGAGTGGGCCAGCTGTTTTGCACATAATCAGTGCACAGCCTGGTCTTTGTTATTTTGCCAACGGCAGTGTGGAGCTCAAAGTGCTTCCACACAGCTTCCTCAGATGTTTCTGTGTTGTTATTGTCCGCTGGGTGTGGCTTTGCCTGTCCTCCATTTTCTTAAGGTTTGACTGCTTGTTGCTGAAGTCAAGAGAGCAGTGAACAGCCAGGTTTTGCTGGGAGCACCCTCTGTTAGTTGGTGCTGTTCACTGTTTCAGGCTCCCTCAAGTGCTGCTGAGATTCAGATGTATTTTTACAGTTCAAATACAGATAAAAAAAAAATAGACAGTCTACAGTAGTACCAGGTAGCTTTTATTATTGAAGAGTCCACCCATCCATTTTCCATTTCACTAACCCCTTTCAGTGTTGCAGGGGGCTGGAGTATATCCCAACAGATACTGGGTGAGAAGTAGAGTACATCCTGGACCAGTCACCAGCCAAGCACAGGGCCACATAAAGAGACTATTCACATTCACACTTAAGGGCAATTTGAATGCACCAGATTACATGGCAAGCATATTTTGGTCTGTGGGAGAAAAGCAAAGTGCTTTGAGAAAACCCACACAGGCACTGGGAGAACATACAAACCCAAAAATGAGGAGTATTATGGATGGATATTTGCTTGATTTAATTTTCCTAATTTATAAAAAAAGTTATAAGAAATTGTTAGAATTCAAAATATGTATTTGCGTATAAGTGTTTCATGGGCTACTTCCAACACTATATCTTTACTTTTTTTACTTTAGATTATTTCTAGCAATATTTTTACCACATATTAATACATTGTATGCATTCAATGCATCTTCAGTTACTTATTTCTATGTCAGCATCAATGTAAACTTCGTCCCACGCAGGTCAAAGTTTTGGAAAATTAGGCCGTTTTAAAATATAACGCACATGTTACATTTGTTATATTTGTATTTATTATGTGTAATTTATTTGCAAAATCTGCAATTTAAATTTGAAAAGGTCTATGTATTTCAGGTTCTGTGATGGTAGCATGAGTTGTTTTTATAATATTGTACATCCCAGCTTTTTGTAATAGTCCTTTAATTCGTCTTACGTAATTGGTAGAAGCATATACAAAGCGCTGTGTTGTAAAAATGTCCTGGTGTGCATCAAACAAATGTCATAATTAGAAACATTTTCAGCTTTCTAGGCTCACAATAGTGAACAACAGATTCACCTCTGCCAGCTCTGTGGATCTAATTACATGGTTTTCTGTCTAGAACAGCATGTTTTATGGATTTTAAGCAAACTGACAGGAGATAAATCATTCCAGATGAGGTAGACATTATCCCAGTGTCATTGGTTTCTATTGTTTCAACAGCTGAAGCAAATATTGACCTTTTTTAATATTCCATGACAACTATAATACATTTGTCTCACTTCATAGTCAAACAGAAAATAGAGACACTTCTTGGCTGTCAAATTTACTCATCAAAACATCGACTACTTTCAGAGCAGGTCATCAAACCAAACAATTGCTCTCTCTCTGACTTCACAAAGCCTAGAAACAGATCTCCTCTAGCTATCTAACAAGTGTCTTTAAACCAACGCAGCAGATTGCTCGGTATTAATCCTCTTAAACCGCAGTGCTGTCTTCAACACCTTTTGTTTTAGATTGAGAGCTTTAAGCCCTGGAAGAAAGCATCATCTCTCTTTTTCAGTGCCTTCTTCCTCATAAGTGAGGGATCATGACTTCTCTCAGCTGCCATCACATGTGGGATGTCACAAGGCTCAATTCTTCTTTCACTACACATGCCTGATGAACACACTGTTTCTATTTTATACTGGACAACTTAGAATATGATGAATTAACAGACCTCAGCTCAGCTTTCAAGGTGAATTTCTGCAAACATATTTGCAGTTTTCAAACTTTGTTCAATACAATCAGAGAATTTGAGCAGATCTTTAACAATCAGTGGGTTAATAGTTTAAGTCTTTTTTGCTGTCTATGGCTGAATGATTTAAAGAATTTGGGATTTGAATTGCTTTAAGATTTGCTTCAAATCAAGCTTCAGTGCAATATTCACTGTGTTTACAGTATAGAAAACAGTAAGGAATCAATGATCAAAAGTACTAAACACACTATTAATCATTTAATATTGATGGTAAATAATATGTTATCATTATTAAAGGGATACTCCAACTTCTTCTCCTAAACAGAAGCTTTGTATCGTTGGCCTGCTTACCAGCACATCTGCAGTGGAGATGTGACGTTGATGAACAAGCCAACTCTTCTGAACTGCTCTTTTAGGTGAACAGTGTGGACCGTTTGGCATTTGTGAGTAGGCTGTTTATTTCAAGACATTCTTCTATGCAAATTGCCCGCAAATTTGTAAAATAATTAGCAGAGCAGATCCTTGGTCAGTCAGGAGCATTTCAAAAAATTGTGGCTTTGACGATCACATGTTGTCTGACAGTATTTTCACACTGAAATTAGCGGGTCAGTGCAGGTTTTTTCAATGGGGTAAACCTGCTAACAATCAACAAGTGACTCCTTTCCCATGGGCAGCAGACCCGGGTCTAATCGGCGGCAGACGAGCTGCTTGGCTGTTTTTTTCCTCTGGTGCATCAAGATGATGTCATCGACGTGATGACATCATCAACACGATGAAACACGTCCACGTGAACGTAAAAATGGAAAAGAGCAGGGAAGCCATGGACACACTGTGTTACTGTTTTCTGTAGTTTGTGCTTTTGTCCCTCTTTAAAAAAGTACAAACTTAGCGCAGACTGAACGACATTCAAGCGCTAATGATACACAGGTGGATGGAATTTGTTGCTGAGATGGCAAAGAGTCAGAGAAGTTACAGACGGAGGAGATGGAGGCGGTATTATGTTGTGGGCACGTTACCCCGATGTCATGACATAAATTAGCAGATCCACCCAGGTCAAAATGCAGATTAGACCCTTTTAAACTGCCAACAGGAGCCAATTGTTACTGGGTTTAAACAGTTTTTTTGGCCAGTATCAAAGGGGTATGAGATGAGATTTCATCCAAAACCAACAAATCATTCAGCCCTAGTTCTGTCTTTGCAAAACCTTCTGTTACTCATTTTGACAAAAGAGCTACATAGTGCCAAAAACAGATAACAAGACTGAAAGCATTTCGAGTTAGATTGATCGAAACCCGCTTTATTGAATCTGATTGACAGAAAGATAGTCAAATCACCTGCCAGAATTGCTATAAAAGGTTTTGCCCATACAATTTTAGTGGGCAGTTGTCTAGATGGTAGAGTGAAATATGTTGAATTATTTTGTGTTAAGTTAATTGAGAGTATCCAAGGGTCAGTGCCCACAATATTCAAGAGGGAAATGTGACTAATATTATGTTGTCCTTCGTAACCGAGATGGAAACAGCATCCAAATAGCATTATAGGGCAAAAGTTCTGAAGTAATTAGTGAAAATTAATTTTATGTAATGTTTTGATCATCAGTGATCTTCGTGGTTGTAGTAGTTGTTCAGTTGTTGTAGTCTTCATGGTCATACAACTTTTAATACACCACTCTAACATCATTAAAGCAGAAATATTCTGACAGTCCAGGTTGTCCAGTAAAAAGTAGGTCTCTAACTTGTGCTTGAAAGGATGGAGCCTCTCTATAAATTATTGAAAAAATCCCGGCAGACTAGAAATAGCAGAAAATGGTTTGGCGTTGCAATGGTTATTTAGTAACATGCAACATTTAGTATTATAACAAGTATCTTGTTCTTCTTATTGTATGTTGAGTTAACCTGGAAATTCCACATTCCTTCTTTTAGTTTATCAGAACTTTTCGTCCGGTCAGAGCCAAAGTCAAACAAAGCAGTATATTCTGTTTCTTGTGTTTGTGAGCTGGAGTCTGGTTTATGCTGAACTGTTTCTGCTGCTTCTTGCCTCTCATCTGTCAGCTTTGAGATCAGATCTCCTGCCGTAAACTACATTAAACAGCATCAGTGCTTGAGTTTCATGGGGGCTTATGCCAGGTAAATACTCAAAAAGACAATCTGGAGCTGCCCTGCAGTCCTGTAAGTTCATTAGAGGTAAAGTAGGATGTTTCTGACAAACTCACATTCACACTGATAAACAGTTTGCACACACACTTCCTCCTAATGCACACATATCCTCCAGCTCCTTCATTGTGTTTAAGATCCTTTTGTCAGCTGAGTCTTGGCACATGATGCTGTGTTTTTTATCTTTGTCACGCTGCTGCATTCCCAATCATTCTTCCTCTGCTTAGGGCTTTACTTTGTGAATATGATGAAGGTTTAAATCCAAAAATAAGACACAGCTTAACTTGGCTGCTGCAAGCTTTGGGCTGAGGAAATGAAGATGGCTTTATAAGAGCATTTTTAGAAATACTCCAAACAAGCAAGAAAATGTCATTTAATCATATGAAAACATCCAAAATATGGGACAAATATGGATGTTTAATTATATTGTCATCTTAAAGGGATATGCCATCATTTCTTTTTTTTGTCTTACCTTACTCCAGAGTCCATGGCAAACAGATAGACATATTCTGATTAGCAGATTCTTTTGACTGTCCGTCCAGTAACAAGAAAGAGATGGGCAGAGCTTACCCACCGCTAGTTAGCTTAGCTGGGAGTCAATGGGTAGCATTAGTCTGCCTATGCCAACAGTCATCAGATGAACTCTTCAGTAATCTAAGCAGTCTTGTCTGATTATTGGGACTCTTTTTTATTGTGTTATGTTAGATTGCCTATTTCTAGACTAAGATAAGTACTTTATGTAATGTATGGAAGAAAATATGTGACACTGAACTTTTGTGGTGCTAATGTAATTAATCTTATTCTAAAAATAATGTTACTGTTAAAAAACGAGACAGAACAAGCATACAAGTTTGTTTAGAGTTACTGAAAAGCTTATTTGATGACTGTAGGCAGAGGCAGGCTAACACTTACCATTGACTCCTAGTGTCTGAGCTAAGCTAATTCGCGATGACCAAGCTCTCCCGACTCAGGAGTGAGGCAAGAAATGAAAACAAAAACAAATTTGCCCTATCCCTTTAATAATGGAATACATTTAAGGATTTGCAATATTGGATTTTTGCTAATGTCATATCACAGAGCTTGATCACCCTCTCTGTTCACCTGATGTAGCACCAAGTGACCATTTTGAGGTTGGAGTCTGTGTCAGAAGTTAAAAAAAAGACTGAAAGAGGTTCTGAGACAACTGTCCAAAGAAGACCTGCTGCACAGCTTTGATTAGTGGAAGACCTGATGCAGAAGAGGAGGGGATTGAAAGAGGAAGACACCGATGTTCAATAAAATAGTACATCATTAGCCCAATTTTTAACAGCTTGTATTGTGGCAGAATAAAAAAAGAAAACAAAACCTTCAAAGCCTAAGGAATATTGCATGAACCTTAATGCTGTTGTGGCTGTTCTTGCGTACACTTATGGCAGTTGTGTCTTGTATTGAACATGCTTTCAGGTTTGTAAGTGGGTCAATACTGTGGACCTTTGAATAGTGGTCTAGTCCAGCCTGAAGACTCAGATAGTGCTGTGGCTGCACTGAGCTGCTGAGTGGGTTAATAACTTACTTTATGACACACACACAGGCCTGCAGTGTTAGTAATCAAATGTGCTTGCATTCACAGGAACACACCTACTAACGCAGCACAAACACAACAAGTACGTGCACATTGCTCTCATGCCCTCACTAACCTCTGAGCGGTGACGCAATTATTAACTGTGTGTGACTCCTGTTGCTCACTGGCTGGCTCTGAGTTCACTGTGAAGCTCTGGCTTTAATGCTACACTGCTCAGGAAGGGCTGGAGTCCCTGTTAAAGTCTTTACTCCAACCCGAAGAAGCACAACTTATTTACACTATTACCATGGATGTTGATCCAAGGGCTGAAGACCAGAGCAGTGTACATACTTGTGAGCACATAGATCGTCTCAAGGTCCAAACATTGGGATGAATAATCAGAAGATACTCAACTGAATTGAAAGGAAGTAAAAAAGCAGAACCAAGACTGCCCCAAGTAACAGATGAGCTTGATTTCAGATTTCAGTTACAGTCAGGACAGACATGAGCAACAACTGAAGTCACAACTTTTATTTTTAACAAGGGAATTTTATGGGAGAAGGTCATGACAGCTTTAATGTTACAAATCTATTTAATGACTAAAACTCTTTCCTCTGATTCACTCCATGGGGATGTCGACACCCTCTTATGTCTACTGTGTTTTTATCTTGTTATAGGTTTAGAATTAAAGACGGTTTTTTATCAGTTGCATATTTTAACCTATGAAGGGAAAACCCAAATTAAAACTTTACAGAGTCCCATCTCAGTGAAAAGTAAAAACTGGATGAGTGTTAATATCACTGTTCTTCATTAAACTATCGCCCTAAACCAGTGAATTAAAGTGACAGCTTAATTTTAATCATGACATCATCATTAATCAGCTTACTAGTACACATCCAGGCTGTAATGAGGAAGAACTTCTTGTTTTACTTTCAAACTAGCAGCTTTATTGATTTAAACAATTCTATAGTACACAAAGCAGCTCACACTTTTGTAGTCTTTGTCAATATGGGCATAATTCTCTGCAATCACCAGATGTAACATCTCTCATGTGATGTCCAAGTTAGAGTCAGGAAATTATCTTTTTTTCACAGGGGAGATCTGTTTGTTTCAGTTTCTCTTATACACAGTATGGCTGTGTGGATATCAGACAGAAACATTTAAATAAGACAAGGGTATGACATAATTTACATAGGTGAAAAATATATAAAAAATCTATGACATAAGTTTCCTGTTTAATAGAAGAATAAGGTTTGAGTATCGGGACTGTGAACAGGCCTGAAGAGTTTACACTATTAAAATTAACAATATACACAATATAAAAATAGATATGAAAACACTGTTTGTCGGGAAGAATATTGCTCTGGATAAAAACTGAGCCAAAGACCAATCAGGTCAATTTCAGCAGTAATCTGAGTATGTATGGATGGATAGATATTAAGGATTTGTTATCATTGCAAGATAGGGAAGTTTTCCACATTTTCACAAATAACTCTGTTTTGAACTGCTGCCTATTCCATTTTATCTTCGTTCCAACCCTCACTGATGGTCATGAGCTCTGGGTAATGAGCAAAAGAATGAGATTGCAGGAGGGTGGCTGGGCTCAGCCTCAGAGAGAGGGTGAGGAGCTCAGACACTCAGAGGGAATTTAAAGTAGAGCCGCTGCTCCTTCACTTTGAAAGGAGTCAGTTAAGTTGGTACTGGCATCTGATTAGGATGCCTACTTCTAGCCTTCCTGCTGAGGTTTTCAAGGCAAAACCAACTGAGAGGAGACCCTGGGGTAGACAAAAAACACACTGAGGGGAATATATATATATCCCATCTGGCCTGGAACACCATGGAGGAACTGTGATTTGTGGTTGTGGATCAGCAGTGGAAGATGGGTGAATGGTTATCAACTGGTTAAAATAAAATTTTGCTAATGGTGCAAGAGACAAGTGATTCACCTTTGACGGTCCAGATGTGGACCCAGGGATTTTTTCAAGGATATTTTAACTAGGGGTGCCAAATAACCGCGTTAATTGAGATTAATTAATTACAGTCATAATTAGCGTGCAGTGTTTTTTAATCTTGTAATCTAATTTTTAGTCTGATGTCAGCGTTTTGGTATTTTCAGAGGGTAACACCTTAAAATACCAGGGCAGTTGGTGATTGGATGATCGGTCCACTCGTCACATTCTTAACAGACCAATCCTATCAAGCCGCAGAATGACGTAGCAGCTCAACCCTGTTGTTCGCCGTTAGCTTAAACTACGAGTACTTCAGTTCTTAGACCATCATCTTTTCTTACATTAAATGATACCACACAGATATGTCATGTGCCACATGTGATATGAATCTCATCAAAGAAAAAACCCACCAAGTTCTCCCACTAAACTTTTGAGGATGGCATATTTGATATCGTAGGGTAACCGTGACGGCTTGGCGTTATTTGTGTAGCATTTCTGCGTCTCTCTTGGTTTCCCAGCAGAGATCTCCAGTCGGGAGAAGAACAAAATCATGATTTCCCATCAGAAAGCTTGAAATGGCATCTTTTCTCCTCTTTTAAAGGAAAAATTGAGTCGATTTCTGATAAACCTGCAGATCTTGCTGCATCCATAGAGGTCACTTTTACACGCTGCTGTTGTTTTCAAACATGCAGTCCCTTCCTGTTGTCGTCACGTCTGCAGCTCCACCTCTGTCCCCTCATTGGGCTGTTAAATTTGGAGCGTTTTTATGCTTTGGGGTCTTTGTGCCTGAGCTTTTGGGGGGTTGAGAGCAATGTTTTGATCTGCCACAATAATCTAGTGAATTTCAAGATGAGGGCTTTTTTCAGCATTTTTTTAAGTGAGATTAAGAAATAGATTAATTAGATTAATTAATACCAGGTCAAAATGAATTAATGGCTATTTCTTTAATCTACGTACATCACTAATTTTAACAGATAGTGTTGGAACAACAGTGTTGTAAATATCTTCCAGATCTCTTCTATTTATCTGTTGGTATTCTGCTTAAATTGGTATTGTATGCCCATCCCTAATCATAGTAAAGGATTTTGTCTTCTCTCTGACTTGAACTGTCCAAAGCTCTGCTGCATAGCAGAAGAATTAATAGTCAAGAAAACTCACTACAGCTTTTAAGAGAAGTGTTTATGTTGTCAGATTTAACTCTAATATCTTACTTCATCGGTGAACTGCGCAGGATTAGAGTCAGGGTGTTTAAAACAGTTGACAGAATGGGATTTGTTACATCTGAAAGAAATACAAGGTTGTTTGCATAATAAAAACACAGTGTACCTTTGACATTGTTCTTTTTAGAGATTGATTTCTTCAAGATCCAAAGAAGCAGCTTTTTGTAATGTTTACCACAGGCTCAGCAGTAGCTGCAACAGATGCCCGTGGCATGCTGGGAGGCAATCTGTTGTGCCTTGTGCCGTGACTGTTTAGAACAAGCTAAATAACCATGTTCTGCCAGAGCTCATTGAGTCACCCCTCTCTTCTGTTTCTCATCATCTCAGGTGGTTCCAGAAAGTGGGTCGGTCAATGGCAAAGGCAAGGCACAGATGGATGAAACCCACACGGCAGCGGCAGAGGAGGATGAAGGGGAGGAAGGCCACATACCTCACACACCATCTCCCCACATCACCCACTTGCTCACCCACAGCCTGGCCACGGACCAATGCGGGCGGCCAGCACTTGTTAAAAGAGAGCCGGGGCTGGAGCTGACCAGCAGTGCACTTCACCGACATATATGCTCTTCTGTGACTTTCCAGAACGGTTCTGCTGAAAACCTGACAAAACCTAATGGTGCTAACATGACCACTGGGTCACAATCTCACCTGAAAGCTGCGTTAAAAAGGACTACGCTTTCATCAGAGCCTCAAAAGAAGACGATAGCTGCAACCCCTCAAGAAAGCTCTGAAAGTGAGCTCAAGACGCCTCAAGATGACACCTCCAGCCCTCTGAAGAAGATCAAACTAGAGGAACCGTGGCCGTGGGTCAACGAACAGGCCAACTCGAAGCTGAGCAGCAATGAGGATGAGGTCTGCGAGGACCCGCTGTCCACGCTGGCAACTGTGGTGTGTCTGTCCGTCACAGAGAGGAAGGGTCTGGAAGAGAAACTCATCAGCTCCCGTTCCTCCATTCTCCGCTCCATCAAAACAGAGCCGCATGATTTGCACTTCATCAAAAAAGAGCCCCAGGACTTCAGAAACGACATCAGTCAGAAAAGCACTCCTGTTAGCTTGCAAAGGACTCCCCAGCCTATCAAAAGTGAGCCTCCTCCAAGCGCCCTGCTGCCGAGCGTGCAGTCTTTGGCAGAGAGGAGGAATCTAAGTTTTGAGCAAGCTATTGCTATTGAGGCCTTGACTCAACTGGCAGCTATACCTCAAAGCACCCAAGGGCCCATTAAAGCTGAAAGTAAGTGTGAACATCCTGTTTCTGCTTCTCCCACCTCCAGTACAAATACATCCTCACAAGAAGCCAAACCCGCAGCAGCAGCTATCCCATACAATAAAGTCTCTGTCATCAGCTCACCACTTCATCAGACGTCTGTCATACGCCCTCCTGTGGTCAGACAAGGGAATGTCATCCAGTGCTCCAAGGGGTCCAACACAAGACTGTCTCTGCAGGATCTTCTTGATGCTGATGATGATATGACCCAGAGTAGGAAAGAAAATGGCTTTGGTCCTTATTCCATCAAGTCTGAAAACTGCGACTTGAAGATCAGAAGAGATCAGAACCGGGTGTTTGGAGATGATTGCAAAAGGGTTGTGAGAAACAGAGACGAGGAGGAGGTGGCTGCCCAGCTGGCAAACCTGGCTTTTATCATCCAGGCCCGACAGACAGAGATCAACCCTCCAAAAGGAACCCCGGTGTCAGCCATTAAATACAACTACAACTCACAGCTATCCCCCAGTCAGAAGAAGACCTTCATGAAGAAAACAAAAACCACACCTTCCAAGCCCAGGAAGAAGAAGATTAGCAACGAGGGGATCAATGGCAGGACCCCCTTCTCGAAGCGCATGCACAATGGAGAGATGTCCCACAGGAGCAGAGGCCAGAAAATTCTCCCACTGGGGAAATCAGGCCTTCACCATAAGAGGAACCTGTTCCTGCCTCAGGCTCAGATTGACCTGAAGAGATACTTGGCTGAAGCTGAGGAGGAGAGAAGGAAGCTCATATATCACAGCAATGCACACACTTTTGTAGGGCCGCAGAGTCAGAACTACAGCACTAACACCAGAATCCACCACACTCCTGGACAAGAGAGTCATCAGTGGTCCCTCTCCAACGGTCAACACGATCCATGCAATGGTCACGCTGCAGGACAGGCGCCAGGGTGCGAAAGGCATTTATTTTCTCAGGTAGCCGATCCCAACACCAGCCCTTACCACAGCCACCCAAACGGGCACCACAGCCTGGCGAACGGCTTCTCAGGATCCCCGAGGTCCCCACCTCTGAGCCAGCAGGGCTACTACAAGCTGGAGAGGTCAGGACCCGTCACTGTCCTGTCCACGGCCACAGACGGAGAGTCTGCAGAGTCGACCCCCATCAAGAACAACGTCAACAGCTTTCTAGAGTCTCCCATGAGTTTTCTGGATACCCCGACCAAAAACCTGCTCAACACACCTTCCAAAAAACTGGCTGATCTTCCATCCTGTCAGTGCATGAGTGAGTATTTTACAGAAACTTCATGATTAATTCCAACTTCAGCTATTTGCGCACATTTCTTGTATCACTCTTTACAAGCACATACACAGGAGTGCATACACACAAGCTATGTCCTAATTCAGGGGCAGTTCATGCAAAAGGAGGCCACATTTCTCTGCCATATTTGGAGGAGGCTTTGGGGTACTTTTGATATATTTGCTCTCTCAATGAGGACTTCCAAGGCCTCAAGATCTAACATTCAGCTCCCTACGTATTGCTGTCCATAATAAGAATGCACAATATAATCAGAAAAATATCTGTATTAGCATATATTTGCCTAAAAAGTTGATTATCGGTATCAGCAGATTTGAATATTTTGTAGATATTTACAGATGATATTTTAACCGAGTAATTAGCCATAAATATCTCATATATAGGCTCTAAAATTAACAAAACGGACAGTAAACCATGATGTTTGACCCCATCAGGTTCAGATTACTTTATTTGTAGCTGTGGTTAACTTGTTTTTCAGCCAGAGAGAAACAAGTGTCCATCACAACACTCAAATAACAACCAGATGTAGCCCAGAGCAGCATAATGGAGGACAATTCTAAATGCATCAACCCCAATTAAAGCACATTAACTCAGGTAAAAAAATAAACAGACAATAGTAAAATGATAAAGTGCTTAGAGTTTCATGAGCACATCAGAGTCAAAGAGAAGATGTGTCAACTCACAAAACCATAAAAAAAGCAAGTTCAAGTTGACAACTCCATGAATAAAGCCAGGGTAAAAAAAAAAAGTAATTCATTCATTAAATAAATATGCATGTGCAAATATCACCACAGCTAGTTCAGCTTCAGCAGAAGGAATAAAACTTCCACCAGTATCTCCCCAACACCTTGAGACTAAATCACACCCATCACCCATTAAGATCTGCTGCCATTTGTGAATCAAGTGTCATTTATCAAAAGATAAAATAATTTATTTGCTCCACATCTGTTTCTAACACAAATGGACTGTTACCATGAAGGGAACAGGTCAATTTAGTTAAGAAGAGACTTCATGCTCTTGACATAAAATATCAGCATTAATTAATTTTTCAATGAAAACAAATGTTTTTATTTTTATCTGTGACATGGGCCAGATAATGGAGACCATTTATTCATCATTGCAATGAAATAATCTAGCCACAAAACCGCCACCAAGGAACACATCCACCAGCAGCAGTGTATAGCTCCCTAGCTCAATTCTCACTCATTACTGTAGCTCTGCCTGTAGGGGGACTCCAACTACGAGTCGCTGCTTTGAGCCTTGCCGAAAATACAGTAGAAGAAGAAGGACAAGCTGGCTCTACCCCCAATAGAACTGACCAATCAGAGCACAGCGCTGTGGACGCTAGTAAAGTAACTGTAGGTTATCCTGAGAACCTCGTGTTTCAACGAGAGCTTCATAATGGCTTAAAATGAGGATTTTGAGAACGCAATTGTGGGGCAATGAAAGAACTAAATGACTTGTACTGAGGGCAGAAATGCTTCACAGGCATCCTAGTCTGGCATAGTGAAAAGGAGAAACAAGCATGATATGTCCCCTTTAAAGCAAACCAGCATTTCAGTTTCACAGATACATTTCACATAATGAAGGAAAGAAAAAAACTCTGAAAATAGACTTCCTGCTAAGTGTGCCACAGAATGCGTTGTGTGTTCATAGTGCATTATATGAGCGCAAGGCAGAGTTTTTCCCTTGTAATGCAAAGATGCTGATTTTTCTGTTTCATGGAGAGACATTTTGACTGAATGGAGTCCTCAATTTAAAGAACAGTGAACAGTGGAGGTAGGCGAGGGTGACTGGGTCACTACATCTTGACTCACTGGCGGTTGTTCTGTTTACTCGAGTGCCCCCTGGTGGACAGATTTTAGACACTGTGCCTTTAAGATGTGTTTTGAACCAGTTAAACACAGTGCCAGAGGAGGAGTCTGTTAAAGATTATGTGGTCTACGGTGTCAGAAGCTGTATTCAGGTTCAATAAAACTTAAACAGTGAGGGGTTTTATGATATATCGTTATTGTATCTATATGAACATTCAAGATATTGATATCAAAAAAACAATATAAACGATATGAATTTCATATAAATACAATTGCACTTTCCACATTCTATTGTATTATGTTTTTATTTTTCTGAAAAGTGCTTGGTTTTCGCTGAACCAGTAGTCATTTCGTATTGTATCTATATTGAGATATCT
Source organism: Scarus forsteni (assembly GCA_036419115.1). Classification (NCBI taxonomy): domain Eukaryota; kingdom Metazoa; phylum Chordata; class Actinopteri; order Labriformes; family Labridae; genus Scarus; species Scarus forsteni. The sequence continues at coordinate 26,382,849 of JAZDUH010000327.1, read as the reverse complement.
GGCATAAATATCGAGATATGACATTTTGTCCTTATCGCTCAGCTCTAAAACAGAGGGTATTTTTTTTATCCATATTGGAATTTTAAAATTTTCATACTGCTGTCTGTACTGTGATTTTTCCTAAACCCTGATTTAAACGTTTCACAGATGTTATTAGGGATCATAAAATCATTACGCTGATTAATGACAATCTTTACTATAATTCTACTAAAATTACATGTTGACTATTATCTTGTTAATTTTATTTCACCTTATTTATCCAGATACTTACCACTGAAATCAGGATCTCATTTACAAGGGCGACCCGGCTTCAAGGCTAGCAGCACACGTCATAATAAATACAATTTAAAGAAAAAGGTTGAGGCATTAAATAACAAACATTAAATTCTGAAACTGATTAAGATATAATTGACATAACTGTACAGTCCATCATGTCTTTTTATGGACTTACAGAAGTCTGCTTCACTTCTGTATGTTTTCATGAAGTAGAAATGTTCATTTTCAGACTGTAAAACTTGTTTTTTCAGACACTCAGTTCCAGTAATCAACTCTGCCGCTTCATTAAGTAAATTACCTCTGGATGAGGATGTGACAGGTTGAAGAACAAGGTTGATGTTCAAACAGATCCTGCTTTTTTCCCACAGATCAAATCATCGAAAAGGAGGAGGGCCCTTACTACACACACCTTGGGGCAGGACCGAGCGTGGCTGCTGTGAGGGAGTTGATGGAGAACAGGTAGAGTGACTACTCCATCTGTGTTTACACTGCCTACATGTGCCTGTCTTACTACAAAACTCTCAGAGAGAAGCCACTAGTCAGCCACGGGCTCAGCGGAGGAATGGGGCGGGTCCACCGTCAAAGAGTCTGTCATTAAAAGGAAGCATTGCTGAGCTAGCTCAACACGTTCACCCCCGGTCTGAGCTCGGCACACATACACACCAAACACAACACACACAGCATGTTGAAACAGGAAACCCCTTGAGCTGAAGCGAGGGGCCCTTAAACCAAGATGACAGCCTGTTTAAAACAACCTGAGGTCCGTCAGGGTCCATCTAAGCCCTCTGCTCCGTATGATTCAGTTAAAAAGTAGGCATTTGCTCAAAGCTATTTATATATTTATTATCTAACAAACAGCTCCGACCTCTCTTCAGTACACTCATGCATGTAAACCGATTTCCACAGTCAGCATGTTATTGATCGCAGGGTTTGCATGCTTGTTAGTGCTTGTGTAGAGTCTAAATGTGTCGTCAGCTGTATTTGTCAATAACAAACATGGTTTATTTGTGTGTGTTTTGTGTCACAGGTATGGTACCAAAGGGAACGCAGTACGGGTGGAAGTTGTTGTTTACACTGGGAAGGAAGGAAAGAGCTCCCAGGGGTGTCCAATAGCCAAATGGGTATGTAGTGTTTGTGCTTATGTTTGTGCCCTGACATCCTTAAAGGGTTAGTGCAGCTTTTTAAGTGGGGTTACTCATTATTTTCGCCAACAAGCTTTTTTCCCCTGATGAAAACTAGACAGTAACAAAATAAAATCAAGTTCACATTTACAGAAACTAAATAAATTGACATTTTCCTCAACAAATAAAAACTAGACTAAAATGTTAGACAGAGACTTAATCTAATCAGACCTAATTTGGTCTTGTGGAAACTAGGAACAGCTACTTTGGTTGTGTGGAAATGTTGGTTGAGTTAGGAGGGACATCCAATCACAGCTGCCTTAGCTTCATGGTGGTGGGATGAGTTGAGGAGCGATCCAATCAGAGCTGCTCTCTTTATGAATTGATATATTCATGTAGATCAGGTTCACTGTTTGTTGTCAGTTCTAGCATTGTGACTTCACAGGAAAGTTAAATTTGTTTCTGTTAATACGGTTAATAAAGGATTATTAGATGTTTCCTTTTATCAAAGTGTAAAACATGACTTCAGAAACTCAAGGAGCAAAAAAAATGCCTTACACGTTACTGGCCATATTTTAGTCGACTAAATTTACAGTCATTTTCATTGACTAAAATGTTTCATCAGTTTCATCAACTAAAACTTGGCTAAAATTAAAACAATTTAGATGACTAACGTATGACTAAAAATAAAATATATTTTAGGCAAAAGACTATAGCTAAAACTAAATTAAAAAGGGCTGTCAGAATTAACAGTGGTTGCTGGATTCCATGATTGGCTATATGGATTCATGTTGGGTGTTGGATGTTTATATTTGTGTATATATGTATATGTGTATTTTATATGTATATATGTATCTATGCATATATGTGTATCCATAAAATGAAGAGCTTTATGCTCTATTGTAAAGTGTCTTGAGATAACACTTGTTATGAATTGGCGCTATACAAATAAAGATTGATTGATTGATTGATTGGAGGATCATAGCATCAGTAAATATGAGTGTCCAAAAGGAACTTGTGAGCTTTGTTCCCTGGCAGAAGGTAACAGGGGTGCATGGTAGCCAGTACATAGTAGTACATGGTGCCACTGAAAGCCTTGTAATTACCCCACGTGTAGAAACTACTAAATGATTAATACTGGCTCAACAGTTCACTAAAGTAAGTTTCTTACAGTGTGTAACCCTTCCATAACAAAGTGTCATGGCCTCCAGCAACCTTTTTAATGTGACTCTTATGTTACAGCTTTCTTTTGGATCCCATTTTTTAGTGTACAGGGAAAGCAACATGTAAAATACAAATACCAATAAGAGCAGTAAGAATATCCTCACAAATACCAATAATATTTTATAATATATAAAAAAAATACCAAAGTTTGTGATTATATTCCTCACCAAAGCTGCTGCCAGCCACTTAAACTGTCTTCAAACTTTTAAATGTAAAGCATTCATTGCAGATCATCTGTTTCTTGCCAAGTATCAATTCATTATTATAAAAATGTAAACTTTTTAGTAATACTGTATATATTTTGTAGCGGCTGTATTTTCATAGATGAACTGAAGCATAACTCATAATTAAAAGGTAAATGAATGTGGATGAGATATTGGACTGGCAGTTTTTGCTTACGGACGAGCTTTAGCTGAGAAAAATCGCTACAATAGCTTTTTCTTTATTGTATTTTTTGCATCTCTGCTTTCTCTCATCTTTTATTGGTTATTTCAATCTGACAGGTGATCCGGCGCGGCAGTGAGGAGGAGAAGCTGCTCTGTTTGGTCCGTCAGAGGCCGGGGCACTACTGTGACAGCGCCGTGTTGGTGATCCTCATCCTGGCCTGGGAGGGAATCCCCCGGCCTGTAGCAGACCACCTCTATAAGGACCTTACAGAGACCCTTTATAAATATGGCTCCCCTACAAGCCGCCGCTGTGCCCTCAATGAAGAGTAAGGACCTCCCTCTTTATTCAACAACGTCGTTTCTTCATCCCAGCTCTGTCTGAATGCTAACTCCCTCCTGTTCCTCTCCCTCCACAGTCGTACTTGTGCCTGTCAGGGTCTGGACCCAGACACCTGTGGAGCTTCTTTTTCCTTTGGCTGCTCTTGGAGTATGTACTTCAACGGCTGCAAGTTTGCTCGAAGCAAAGTGCCACGCAAGTTCCGCCTGCTTGGAGACTACCCGCAAGAGGTGAGGGAGTCCTCTTCAAAAACAAAAGAATAACAGGAGTGTTCCTGTGCTGTCTCTGCTCAAAGTTTCCTCCTGATTCTTCAAGCAGAGATGGAGACTTGAGATAGAGACTTAGTGGCTATGTCCAAAATGGCATACTAACATACTACTCATACTAAGTGTGACGTCAAAATGAGTATGTAGTGGGGGTGCTGGTTTGGCGGAGTGGTTAGCAACCAGGCAACCCATGTACATGCTTCTGCCGGTCCAGGTTCAAATCCCGCCTGTGACCAGTTTGCAGAGTGTCTTCCCCTACTCTCTCTCCCCCTTTCACAAGCCTATCCACTGTCTCTCTCCTATCAATAAAGGCACAAAATGCCCAAAAAATACATTTAAAAAAAAAAAAAAAAGAGTATGTAGTATGTTCACATTAGATAGTATGAAAAGATTGAGTGTGCGAGAAATACCTGGATGTATACTATATCATTAAAATATTAAGTATGCGAGGTGGGCATACTAGTCACGCTCAAACGCCCCATAATGCATTGTGAGCCCCATAACGCATTGCAATACGTAGGTACGTATAAATCAAGTGCTGGAGACGACGGACGGATCGTCTTCGGTTTCTGCGGGCAGTCAACATTTTATTGTATTTGGGAAGTTACTGATTAAAATATTATCATAAATGTTAAATCGTCTTGAGACTAAAAATCAGCCACTAGCATACTTCCTGTTTTCAAAATAAAAGCATCTTTTATTATCTCCTTTTAGTTCTTTAACGTTTTTGTAAATTGGGCTCTTGTTTTGGAGCTGACCGGAAGTTTCTTCGATAGCATAATGGCACGCATAACTGAATGTCCGAAATGCCGAAATTAAATTTGTATCTGTCTGGCTCAAATTACCACATTTTGGTATTCTACATGGTGACTTTCTCGCCTAAAATGCTCTCTGAACTTTCAAATGTGGCGAATCAACGGAGATATTTGATAGCCTGGTGTGCTTCCAATTTTTGTCGTCGCAGGTTTGAAATGCATCATGGGAAACTTAGTAGTTTACAACAGTGTGTACGGTTGGCATTCTAATCATTCTTATAGTATGTAGTAGACAGTATACACACATGTAGTATTTAGTATGTAGTACGTTAGTATGCCATTTCAGACACAGCCAGAGTCTAAAGACCTGTTTGGGACTCAAGGTCTGAGACTCAAAATCTAACCATAATGTTGTCAATCCTACTCACTGTAAATGAGAGCCAACTGTTTCCCATTCATCGCTGGTAACATCATTAAAGGGATACACCATTGAGAGCCGATTCACTGTGAGCCATTCTTAAAGTTGCAGGCAATTGTCAGTCAAGAATTGCTCGCAAATGAAGAGCTCACTCACAAAGGCGAATCAGGTTCTCATTGTTTACTTAAAAGGGCTGTTCAAAAGTCTGCTCATTTGCTAACATCACATCTCTAGCACAAACCACCGTAGGTCAACAAATCAAATCCTCTGTTTACGAGTAGAAGAAGATAATATGATGATAGTCGAAGATTTACATAACATAACGCCAAAATATGAGTCACAACAAGCACACAGGACTGTTTAGAGTTGCTTAAGTATTCATCTGATGACTGTAGGCAGAGGCAGGCCTGCTATACCCATTGACTCCCAGTGTTTGAGTTAAGCTAATTAGCGGTGGGCGAGCTCTGCCCATTTCTTTCTTGTTACGTCACACACAGCCAAAACAATGATTACTATCAGTTTGCCATGGACTCAGGAGTGAAACGAGATGAAACAAGGAAATAACGGTGTATCCCTTTAAAAAGAGAAATAATATCTAATATAGGTAAAGCGTCTAACGTCAGGTTTAGGTGACAGGTATATTTTCACCATGTGATGTGATTATTCAGGCCAAATTTGTTACTATTGTTCATTTTTGGTGCATTTCTATGACTCAGAGTATTTATACAGAACCAAAACTTGTGTTGTCAGTCTGACAATGATAACAGTGTTTTACTGTTAGTCTTGGTAGCATCATTTTATATACATTCAGCCATTTTACTTTATTAATTAAACCATAAGGACCTGCCAGCTGCCACCCAGAGACTTAAGGCTTGACATGGACTTACAGCGAGTGACCCATCTCTGGTTTTGAGCTGTTTTCACACATGCACATTTCAGGAGCATGTCCAATGAAAAGTACCTGAATTGCTGGTTTGTTCCTCAAAGCAGATAGTTTCTTGTCAGGCTGGAGACTGATTAGGAGGGGAGAAATGTGGTTTGACATGTACAGTAGAGGATGGGATCTGTGTAAAATTGTTGGTTGTTTGCACTTACAGATGCAGGTGTTTCAGAAAAAAAGGTTGTTCTTTTTTAGATTAGTGCATGTGTAATAGAGCAGTGGATACATGAGGGTTTTCTTTTCAACACTGTTGTGTTTTATCAATAAAGGTTGAGAGAGTTTATGTGAGATTGGCAAATGTTTGCCTCCTAGTGGATAATGCTGGTCATGACAGTGCTCTGTTGGAAAAGCTCAGTGGTTTTATTTTATTGATCCGATGTTATTCACTCTAAACCCATATATCTGTCTTCTTTTGTAGGAGATGAAATTAGAGAACAACCTTCAGAATCTCGCCACTGACCTCGCACCACTTTACAGAAGACTGGCTCCTGAGGCCTTCAAAAACCAGGTATGTAAACTTCCTAAGCTGCTACAATCACTTCTTTACAGAACTAACCTTTAAACTGTAACTTTAATGTGTATCAAAGTATGAGATCATTGCTGTAAATTTCAGAAGTCCTTAATATAAGTGAGTGAAGCTCTCAATCAGCATGTGTACTGTATAACTGAAGTATAAAGTGGAGTCCTGGGCACGTTGCTCCTTCTTTCTCACAATTTCAATGCAGTGAGGTTAAAAGGCAGCCTCTGTTAGACTTGTTTGTGCCACTTAAGCAGAAAAACAAACATTTTGAGGGAGCCCCTATTGCTTAATGGTTGATTCCCCCCTGTATGCTGAGGCTATAGAGCTCTGAGCAAACCTCCTAAGTGGGAAATTTCAACTGGAACTCCCCCTGAGGTCGGAATCTATTACTGGGAAATCAACGGATCTTCACCACCCCCGAGTGGACTATCAAAGGTGGCTGCCCTGAGTGTAAACATTATGTAGCTTCTGTAATATTCTGTTTATTAGCACTTCTGACCGGTGTTTGTCGCACTAAATCAGCCATATGCAGAGAATTGTTTGACGTATTTATATGGAAATGCTGCTTATTATTTACATTCATCATGTGGTAAGTGTTAACTTTACAATGCAGGGCATGCTAGCAACAGCTAACAATAGCCTGGTAGATCTGCAAGCTTTTTCTAACTTCATCATTGGAATGCTGATAACTCGAATACATACTTATTCCTACTCCCCTCCTACCAGTTTTTAAATTATTTTGGATTCAAGTGAAACTGTTGCTGATGGGGATGGGAATGAAAAAACAATTTTAGTTGGGAATTGATAGCAACCCCCTCAAGGAATCAATAACCTTAATCCCCTTGCTTATCAGCATCCTTATTGATCTCTTCCACTCCTCTCTGCATGCTTTGCAAATTAAGAACATCTGCAAAAAGATCCCAGAGAAGTGAAAAATCATGGCAGTAAGTGGAAACAGCAGCAGCTTACAGAATCATTTATTGATGCTACATGGTTTATCAGGAATGTTTGACATTAGATGAAGTATCAAGTATTAAATATTAAAGTTCTGTTAAGTTTTGAAATTTTGTATTTGGGTATAATTGATGTATTACATTTAAGAAGAAGGGATGACTATAAAATAATGAGAACCATGATATTGGCTAGTAAAAAGGCAATCACCAGGAGATGGCGAACTGATTCGGTGCCTAAGGTGGATGAATGCCTGAACAATATGTCGCTAGAACAATATGTCGATCTTCTTAAGCAGTTGTTCGAAGCTGGTAAGACCCACAGACATTTCGGAGACGTTGCAGGAGATGGGTGTCCTAAGTGCGACACACTTCCCCTCTTTAAAAAGCACGTACACGTCCGCCATCCTTGACGAAAACATTAACTAATAATAACTGTAAAATGTTAGCTATCGTGCTGCTCGATCCACCCATCAATGGAATCACCCGGTAGAGACTGACTGGCCTTCCTGAGAAAAAAAAAGTCAACAACTCCAGGGTCACAACACATTGAAAATGATACAAACCAAAAAAGGAATAGAACAAAAATCCCATGATAATTCCATTCTCTCATATTCTATTTTTAATTTCAAAACAAAATCAAAACAGCGAAAAATAGGCCGTTATTTGTTTTCCAATTTTTGATTTGAAAACGAGAAATGGAATAACAAGTCGTTATCCGTTTTCTGGTTTTGTATTCTAAAACGGATATGGAATGAACGAATGGTAGGGAAAACTGGTGTGAAGCTTCTTCCAGTCGCACAGCCTCACTTTTGTTTTAACCGCAATCGCTTCAAAGTTTAAGCAGCTGATCTAATAATAGACTGCAAGATAAAGTCAAATTTACTCTAGGCCAGGCTTGTTTAGATTCTGTTCTACAAACATTTTACACAGATTTCCTTCGATGACACATCCCATCACACATCTGACTGTCATCTGCTGTCCTTTTACCTCTCAGGTGGAGAATGAGATGGGAGGAGGGGAGTGCCGACTGGGCAAAAGGGAGGGACGCCCTTTTTCCGGGGTCACAGCCTGTGTGGATTTCTGTGCTCATGCTCACCGGGATACTCAGAACATGAATAACGGCAGCACTGTGGTAAGCAGCTCAGAGTTTGATCAAGCCTGAACCAGAGTGCAGCGTCAGCGGTGCAGCTTCTGGGTTGTTCTCTCAGATCATAGATTATTTAGGTCTACTTTTGAAGAGCAAACTTGAGACCTACCTTTTTAATCCCGCTGTTGCATTATATCTTTTTATATAATTTAAAGATGCTATGAGGAGTTTCTAATTAATTACAAAAAAGTTTCACTTTTAGATATATGCCTGATGGAAATACACACTTTAAGATGAGTTTTTAGCATCAAAATAGGTTATCTATAAATGCTATTCCTTAGCTTCGCGGTCGAGTCGGACTGGACTGGCCTGGATACTCAACTTCGGGAACAAGACAATTAAAACTAGAGTACATTTATATTATTCAGACACGTCTTAGAGCACCGGGCTGTAAGTAGCGATATATGGCCGGCTAAAAAACTAAGATACTAAGCTTTCCAAATATTGCTTGTTGTCACACATCAAAAACTACCGCTACGTAACTAGAAAGAGATACATTACCTCGTCGCTTTGCATCCTGTAAGTTGTTGAAAAAAGAAGTTGTAAAGCAATGCAGAGTTCTGAGGAAGGTCCGAGCTGCATTCATTAGCATCACAACAAACGCATGCTTTGGCTTGGGTCACGTCTTTGGTGCGTTCCAGTTGTAGTCAGAAGTAGGAATTTCTGAGTTCTGAGTAGGAAACTACAACTGGAACGTTCCCCAAAGTCGGAATTTCCTACTGGGAACTCAGTGAAACCTCGCCACCCAGTTATTTGAACAGCTATTTAGCTCCTGTAATAATCCATTTATTTGCACTTCTGACTGGGGTGTGTCGCTCTAGATCAGCTGCATACATAGTATTGTTAGACTTATATTTACAAAAATGCTGCCATAGTGATAATCACATTCTTCATGTGATATTTGTGAACAACAACGCAGGGCGTGCTAACAACAGCTAAACAATAGCCTGGTAGATCGGCATGTTTTTTTCTGACTTAAACTGGAGCCCCAATAAGTCTGAGATGATGTCACTCCCAGTTCCGAGGTTACTGGAATGCAGCATTACAACAGTCGCCGTGCGTGCTCATGGGTAGCAGAGTCTTTATGTTGCCGGAAATAGATTCTCCTCATAGCACCTTTAAGTAATTTATTTATCCATTTTAGGATTTAATGTATTTGATTGAATCATATATTAAACCTTATTTGTTTTATTACTCTTACAACCTTTTAGTATGTATCTTATAATCACAAAACAGTGGGGTAAATGTCTTTTTGTGTTGTTTAATTTATTTGTGTTTAACTATCACTATATATACTCTAAAAATTTTATGATATGGAGTCTGATTAAAGTTATTTTTTACTTGTGTTTTCTAACTTTTAACTTATGGTAGCATTTCCACAGTTCCTCGCTCTCACACACACAGTTCTGCTTTGTTTCTTTTCTTAATTTGGGTTTGTTTGTTCTTAATACTGTTATTGAAGTTTGTTTTGCACATCATTTCTCCATTTGCTCTCTGTTTATGTTTATGTGCTTCATATGTTGTATGAAAAGTGCTTCACAAAGTTTGATTGATTATTTGGTTGAAAACTTGTGGTTGTTTTGAATCTTGTTCAGGTTTGCACTTTAACGAAGGAAGATAACCGTGCAGTGAGAAACATCCCAGAGGACGAGCAGCTCCATGTTCTGCCGCTTTACAGAATCTCCGACAGGGATGAGTTCGGTCAGTTTGAGGGGCAGCTGGAGAAGATGAGAAGTGGTGCTCTGCAAGTTCTGTCCTCCTTTCCTCGAGAGGTAAGTCATCATTACAGAGGAATTGTTATGCTTTCCCCAGTTTTAAATACTCACTAGTGTGATTTATGTGTCTCCTTCATATGGTGGAGTACTTCAATGTACAGTTGTTTTGTCAGCAGTTCAATCCCAGTGCAGAGCATATGGTGCGTTTGAGTTGATCTTGAAAGTTGGATTTCCTGAGTTTACAGTTATATATTTCACTGGGCAGTGTTAATTTTGTTGAATGATTATTTTTGTCATAGTTTTTGTCAACAACCTTTTTTTCCCATTTAAAAATAGACAGAAACTAATAAAAGCAAGAGCACATGGACAAAAACTAAAACTAAATTGACTTACATTTACATAACGTATAAAATCTAGTTGAAAATGTTTGACAGAGACTTAATCCTATCAGATCTAATTTGGTCTTGTAGAAAGTAGACACAAGTTAGGAATATGTCCAATCACAGCTGCTTTGGTTGTGTGGAAAGGTTGGATGAGCTCAGAGGGACATCCAATCACAGCTGTCTTAGGCCCCATCCACACGAAAACAAAACGCTAAACAGTTTACAAAACGATCGTCATAAAGACGAAGGCGTCTCAGAAAATGTGTGCGTCCATATGAATGCACTCGATACACATCAAAATGCTGTAAAACACATGCCAGACGTCTAGGGGCGCTGTAACGATATGACGGAAACAAGCGAAAACAGACGGAAAAACACAGTGGGCATGCGCACTTGCGGCAAAAGTTGTGAACAGAGAGTGTGATAAAGTGATCATAAAGTGCCGTAATGTCTCCTCGATAATTGTTTGTTCAACTCGGTGGTGATTGAGAAGGAGATTTTGCTGCAACAGGGATAGTAGGGTCACTAACTTCATCAGCACATATGCTACACAGTACGCCGCCATTGTTGTTGTTGTTGTTGTTGGCGCGTGTGGCGCATGCATGTCAATGAAGATATGAAACTATGATGTAAGCGTATCAGAAAAGTTACGGAGAGCCAGAAAACACGGAGCTGCGTATACGGCATTTCAAAATCTTTCCACTCTGGAACCTGGTTTCAAAAGTGATCATTTACAGACCCCCAAAACGCCGTCTTCATATGGATGATACGCAGATTCTGCGAAAAATGTATGCGTTTAGACCTCGGTTTGGCTTCGTGTGGATGGGGCCTTAGCTTGGTGGTGGTGGGATAAGTTGTGGAGCGATCCAATCAGAGCTGCTCTCTTTATGAACTGATATATTCATGTAGAGGAGGTTCACTGTCTGTGGTCAATTCTGGTATTGTAACTGAGACGCTCTGCCAGGTAGCCTAAATAAAGGTGATTGACTTTCACACAAAAGTTAAATTTGTTTCTGTCGATTTATACTTTCAAAGTTTACCAGCATTAAATGAAGGGTTATTAGATGTTTCATTTTATTCAAGTCTGAAACATGACTTCAGAAATTCTAGGAAGCATAAAAAATGCCTTATACTTTACACCTCATATTTTAGTTGAGTAAATATACAGTAGATTCCATCAACTAAAATGTTGTGAAATTTCAATCAAAACTTTACTTAAATTAAATCATTTAAATGACTAAATTATAACTAAAACTGAAAGATATTTAAGGCAACATACTTAAACTAAATTAAAAAGTGCTGTCAAATTTAACACCATCTCTGGTAACGCCCCCTTTGGTCAAATTGTTTTAATTGGGACAACAATGGGTGTGAATGGGTAGGTGTGACATGTGTTGTAAAGCTGTTTTGAGGAGTGAGAGACTAGAAAAGCACTGATAAGCTCAAGTCCATTTACCATTTAACAGTGCGAGACCCCCAAAGACAGGCTGTGTCAGACCTAACAATAAGATATATATTTCGGATTGTTTATTTGTAATTAAAGGAAACACTGTATTAACAGATTTGAGACCAGAGTTACAAAATCACATATTCTTCTGCATGATGGTAAAACAGGTGAATCTTCTCTCTTCAGGTGCGTCTGCTGGCTGAGCCGGTGAAATCAGCCCGTAAGATGAGACAAGAGGCTCGTCTGAAGGCTCAAGCAGAGAGACTGGAGAAGAAGCTCGGCCTGACACCTCTCACACCAGGGAAGGTGAAAAATGAAACCCCAAACAAAGGTAACTATGCCAAGGGATTTTTATGGCATCTTATCATCGTGAAGGTGTTTTGGTTTTCAGACTAGTGTTTTAGATATTTTAAAGGATAAGTTCGGTTTCTGCAGCTTTCACATTGTTTATAGAATGAAGTAGAACAATATACTCACCCAGAAGGCTTTCCTGATCCAAACAGTGCTTCAGGAGACATTTAGATCCAAAATCGAGCGGTGGACATCCGTATAATGGTAGCACACGGGGCATGTATAGTGCCGCTCCTAAAACTCCATTAGTCATCCAAAAACTCATTTGTTTCACCAATATTTCATCATGGTCCGCTTGCGCTACTCCTCCACGACAGTCCAGTGTTGCTCCACCCATGTTTTTGTGGCTGTGCTGACCTCTGAACTGAAACTGCTCTCTGGCCAGCTCTTCTTCTCTTTGCCTCCACGTCCTCCTTTCAATGAGCTCCTCATCTGTATACTCTGGCTTGAAACTGTAAGAACACCCATCATATTTAAAGTTCTCCTCCACAACATCTTCATCCGATAGATATTCGTCCATTTTGCACAAAACTGGAAGAAGAAAGTTGTTGAGTAGCCGGCGGTCACCAATGAGCCGTACTGCGCATGTGCAGCAGCCATACACAAAGTTTTCAGTTCAGAGGTCAGCACAGTCACAAAAACATGGGTGGAGCGACACCGGACTGTCTTGGAGGAGTAGCGTGAGCGGACCATGATGAAATATTGGTGAAACTAATGAGTTTTTGGATGATCAATAGAGTTTAGGAACGGCACTAGACATGCCCCGTGTGCTACCATTATACGGATGCCCGCCGCTCGATTTTGGATCTAAATATCTCCTGAAGCACTGTTTGGATCAGGAAAGCCTTCTGGGTGAGTATATTGTTCTACTTCATTCTATAAACAATGTGAAAGCTGCAGGAACCGAACTTATCCTTTAACACCATCTTCACTAAACTAAAGATCATTGAAGCATAAATAAATGCCAAACTTAGCATCTGCCTTTAATCTTCATCTTTAAATTCTCTCTTGGTGCATTAGTTAAGCAGCTGTGTAGGGGACGAGTAAATCATGTGTATATAGAAGCAGAAACTTACATCCAAACAGTCAGATAAAACACTAACAACCCTAAAGTAACTGATTTATATTTGATCAAATTTTCGATTTTTTAATGTTAATCTATCCTTTATAATGTGAACACATAAGCAGTGGATTGCATGCTTCACAGTAATAAGGTTGCTGGTTTGAACCCTGTTTCAGGCAGGGCCATTCTGTGTGAATGGTTGTCTGTTTCTCTATGTGGCCCTGTGATTGGCTGGTGACCCAGTGTAAGCTGAGATATTGACGGATGGATGGATGGACATATAATCAATGGAGCACTTCAACAGTGATCACAAATGTAAAATGAAAACATAAGACTGCTATAATGCGTTCTTGATGAAAAGAAGGATTGTATAGTTGCTTTTTCTTTAATATATCACTTCTTAAATAACATTTATATTAAGTAATATGACATCAGGGCGAGTGCTGCACTGGATCAATTGATGTCATTATTTGACATTTTTATTTCAATCATGTAAATGACAAATTGAAAACAATTAAAACTGCTAATCAGTAATAACTAGAAAAGCACTCGGAGAGCGCAGACCTCCGCCAGCACCACAGTCCTCTCCCATATTGTGATTTTTACCATAGATATTAGTCCTACCTTTATTTCATCTAAGTATTTAGATTCCTTGACCATGAAAACATAACATTTGCAATTGGTTTCATAATGATATCTATTTTAGTTGAGTAGTTATTCACGAAAATCCCATTTTTTGCCATGACGGATCCAGACGGTGATCCGGATCAACACCAAAATTGAATCAGTTCTTCCTTTTACAATGCTGAACATTTCCTGAAAATTTAATCAAAATCCATCCATCACTTTTTGAGTTATTTTGTTGACAGACAGACAGACCGACAAACAGACCCTCCAGCAGCATTTTTTAAGTCTCTCAGCTTACAAGAGTGAAAAGGAGAAGAAAGAAGTATAAACTTGTCAAGTCCTTCCCCACAAGGGTGTGTAATGGTAAAATAATGTATTGCATGATCAATTTAAAAAATGGCAAATAACTTGTCCAGATTTTTACTAGACACGAGTTTATTTAACAGGGATACATGAATGCTTACCTAACTGTCATATCCCTGTTAAATAAGGATTTTTAACTATATCAGAGTTTCTGTGTAAGACTTCCTATTTTACAAAGACCTTTTCTCTGTTTAAATCAAGGTAGTCGTTTGCCATGTTTGAACAAAAAGAGCAAAAGTGCTTCATAGATGATGAGTCAGTTTTCACCTTAGCTGTGGACGTGGTGTTTTTGCCAGTTGTTGTCCATTTGTTTGTTAATCTGTCTGTCCATCTGTAAGCAAGATAGCTCAGAATTTCTCAGAGTATGTTGATGAAAGTTTCAAGGAATGTTGGTCATTCTTCAAGGAGGAAGTAACTCGATTTCGGTGATGATCTGAATACAGATGCAGATCCAGGAGATTTTTGAAGGATTTGTTAACATTGCGCAAGGGCAGTTTCTCCATTTCTGTTTCAGGGCTGGGAATTTCAGAAATGTCTTGGCAGGAGTTTGTGCTCTTCTTGTTTGTTTTGTTTTATTCTTACAAGGAAGCGTGCTCTAACATCTGGTCAGGGACTATAGAAAGACGTAGGCTGTTGATAACACAATGGCTAAGAATGTCAGAAATGCTCTGGTGAAGGCTTGTCCTCTTGGAGTATTTGTAGTTTACTATTGCTTTACTAATAGAGCCTCAGTATCACTCAAACTTTATTCATGTAGCAATTTTCATACAAAAAAGTACTTTGCAAACAGATAGATAAATTAAAAGAATATTAAGGGATCATGACCCAAACCCCCTAACCCATCCAACCACAATCCATACACAGTATTATTAAAATACATCATGAATAAGTAAAAGATGTACCCCGTTCACATGACATCTTAAAGGGTTTAAAATGAGTAAACACTGGAGGTTAGGTTAAAGTGTACAAATATTGAATAAAAACAGATTGACATGAAGTGAACAATACGCAAATAATAAACGGCTGCTGTAATGAGAATAATAAACTAAAAGGTAACAGCAATATGTTCAAAAAGAGGAAGAAGGCACTTAAGAAGAAGTTGTAAAACAAGAGGATAAACTCCTAAAAGATAACTCTAAAGTTGGAACAGAAAAGATATAAATTACTCAAACAGATTTAGAAGGCCACGTTGAATTCAGGTAAAGCCAGACTACAGAGGTGGGTCTTGAGTACTCAGTGGGAAAGGATTTGGGATTGTAGGTCTGCTGCTTCAAGGCCTGTCTGAATCATGCTCAGAGATCAGTTTGGTTGCTACAGAGGTGCCCCCTGCCTTCCTGGGCACTGCTGAAGTGCCCTTGAGCAAGGCACTGAACCCCAAAACTACTTTGTAGCGCTTCTCTGGGAGCAGCTAGCCTTCACATGATTGTGGGACCCGTTTGTGCATGTGCATGTTAGTCCATGTGTGAAGCATGTCAACATAAGAGTGTAAGGAATTGAATTTCCCCATTGAGGGATGGATGGATTATGTCGTCTGCTTTTGTTATGCTTAATAGTAAGGCTGAACGAGTTTGGGGAAAAGTTTAATTGTGATTTTTCTGGCAGATATTGTGATTTGAATTTGAGTTATGATTTTCTTCAAATCAAGTTTAAATGCAATATTCACTATGTGTACAGTAGCATTGAGGAACATGACAGAAAATTACATCATACTATCAAACATGAAAAGTTATTTCTCCAAGGCAAGGATAAAAACTAAAGTTAAGAATTGCTTCCAAATATATTTATTAACAAGAAACATCTATGCACACTCTATAAAGTCCTCGACCAACAGCAGTTATTACAACTGAACCACGAAAACAGCACCTTTAACTGTATTAACCTAAAAACTCCACAGCAAAAAAATCCTTATTTGTGTTAAGGTATACAAGTAAAATTCATTTATTTATTAATTTTCTATGCCATTTATCCCTTTTGGGGTTGCGGGGGCCTGGAGCCTATCCCAGCTGTCATAGAGCGAAAGGCGGGGTACACCCTGAACCGGCCGCCAGTCAATCACAGGGCCACATAGAGAGACTGACAACCATTCACACTCATACCCAAGGACAATTTAGAGTCATTAATTAACCGAATGAGCATGTTTTTGGTCTGTGGGAGAGAACCCACACATGCACGGGATGAACATGCAAACTACATACAAACACAGAAAAGCCCCTGTCCGACCCGGGGATCGAACGGGGAACCTTCTTGCTGTAAAGCACGTGCACTACCTGCTGCACCACCGTGCCGCCCAGCAAGCCAAATAAAATATAAAAAGAACTATGTTAAATAATAACAAGAAAGAAAACAAAAATTTTAATAAAGGAAAAAAACAGCCATGCCAAACCAGCTTGTCAACCTTTGATGGTTTTGGACATGAGCGCTGACGTGTGACAAGAACTTTAGAAAACAGTTGGCTCCTCAACCAGTTTATTGATCTGGAGGGAACACTGCTGGAAACATGCTATACGATATTTTAAGACTCTACTCCAAGAAAAATATAAAAACACCAATATATCCTGCTGGAGATGATGTGGCTCAAGGGAGGCAAACCATTTTCATGTACTCTGGGAATGTCCTAAGCTAACATCATACTGGAGGGAGATACACAAAACATTGATTAATGTGTTTAAAACCCATCAACCTATGAACTTTGAGACTTTATATCTTGGTTGAACTAAACTAATGATTCAAGGGAAAGATGTAAAACTAGTGCAGGCTCTTCTAGCAGCTAGTAAAAAAGCAATCACAAGAAGGTGGTTGAATCCATAACCTCCTACATTAAAGGAGTGGTTTGAAATAATTTTTGAAATATAAAAAATGGAAAAATTGAGTTACTGCCTGAGAATTCAAAAATTTAAGTTCGACCAAATTTGGGGAAAATGGATTGAATTTGTTTCCCGGACACAAAATGAGTGTAGTAACTATAACTAATCTTATTATGATTATTTGAGTTTTTTCTGTTAGTATCCTGTGTAAGCCGCCTTGGTTAATGAGTTTTCACATGTTTATTCATATTAAAAAGGGGAAAAGAGGAGGAAACTGATGTTGTAAAATGATGTTGAATAATACTGAAATGTGTATACATACACATATATATTTGTATGCATCATTATTCTCATAAAAAGATAATTTAAAAAAAAGGAAACAGTTAGCAAAGTAGATCCTGGGTCAGTCAGGAGCTGCAAAAAAATGTCAGCTTTGGTAATCACATGATGATGTTGTCTGCAGTAACGATTTTGGTCATAAAATGTTCAGCCCTACTTAATAGTTTGTCATCTTTAGAAGGTGTCATTAAATTTGTTTTTGTCTCCATCCACACAGAGCCTCAGGGCCTCTACAGCTCTTACAGGGTTCCACCCAGACCAGCCAGCGTTGGACGGTTCTCCGCAGAGAGGAACCAAAGCAGCACTTACAACCAGAGCACCAGCAGCTACCCCACCCTCGACGCAGGGGTCAGCCCTCAGAAGGAGGTCATCACCCCCAACCACCAGGTCCAGTTTGGGCAGAACGGTGCAGCTCTTTTTTATAAGGCAGTGACGGACGCTGTGAATGGATACTCTCCATCAGCTGCTGAGCACGGCGTCCTGTCAGAACGGATACCTCTACATAACGCCCTTAGTGACTACAGCCGGACTTTTAAAACTGAGCCCAGCGAGGAGCACTGCCCTCCCCTGTGCAGACCCTCCCCCAGTGGGAGTGCTCCTCCCCCCTCCTCCTTCTCCCCCAGACCTACCTCTGAGGGCCTCTTCAGCAGGCTCAACGGACTCCACAGAGCTGACGGAGATGTCAGGGAAGGGGGCAGGGGTCACGGCCTCCCTGTGCTCTCGCCTCTCCCCCTTCCCCAGCAGACCCCCCCACCCCAACAGGAGGAAGTCAAGCAGGAGGAGGTGTGGTCGGACAGCGAGCACAACTTCCTGGACCACAATATTGGCGGAGTCGCCGTGGCACCGTCACATGGCTCCATCCTCATAGAGTGCGCCCGGCGGGAGCTCCACGCCACCACCCCCATCCTCCGCCCAAACCGCAGCCACCCCACCCGCATCTCCCTGGTCTTCTACCAGCACAAATCCTTGAACGAACCGGGTCACGGCATGGCCATGTGGGATGCCAAGATGGCCAAGCGTGAGCGGGACAGAGAGGAGGAGGCGGAGAGGTTAAGGATGGGGGAGAGTCCAAAGAACGGTGGAGGCGAGACGCTGGAGGAGGGAACCGAGGAGGAGGCGGAGGAGGAAAAGAGGACAGTAAGCATCCCCACACGTCAAGCATGGACTCTACCAAGGGACGGGGTCATCACCGTGTCCCCGTACGCTCTCACACAGGTGACGGGTCCCTACAACCGCTGGACTTAGTCGACACGTTTTACACACAAACACAAAAGACACCCACACCCTGTGCTTCTGCCTTACCTCAACTTTAAACTGCTACTCTCATTTTTACGTGGTTTTCATTGTGCTTTTCTAAAACCTGTTTGTTCCACTTTGTCCTTCTTCTTCACTGCCTTTCGGAGCGACGAGGAAGACCAAAGTTTGTTGGCTTTTTTTTAACTGTGAGTTTTTCTGTGTTGTTTTTATTGTAAAGAGATGGTGCTTTGAAGCATTTTTAAACTGGTTTTATATACATGATTAAGAACAAAAAAAGATGTGATTATTTATTCTGATCAGAACGATTTCTATTTAATTCCTGGTGTAAGCCTGTTTACTGCAAGATTTCTATAATAACCTTCATTATGTGTTGATGCTCAGATTTTATGTTGTACAGTAGGATTATGCTCTTTATTTTCAGCCAATAGTTCTCTTATTGGCTTTTTTCATTGGTGCCATTCTCACTGTAACCCTCATTAAGCAAACTTATCACGTCACACAATGTAGAAACTAAAATGTGCATATACGTACTTCAGATTGTCACATGTAGCATCGTGCTTTTCCTTCTGCTGCCTCTTAGCAGGCGATGAAAGAAAAGCACTTTTATTTTTGTTTGTTGTTTTCGTGTTCTCTTCATCTTAGACTCACAGCTGTGTGTGGCATATTAAGAAGCACTTTTTTGTTTTAACTTAACTTGAAAAAGGTCCCAATACATAGGCCTGATATGTATGTACAGATAGAGATGTATAAAACAGCTACGCATGAACCCTGGTTTTATATCAACAGTATTGCTCCATTGTAGGGTTTCCATTCATTTGATTGAGATTGACATACATATCTAGAGAAATTAAGCAGAATAGGAATTGTGAAATGCTGCAACATTGAAGTGCTTATCATTATTAGCACTTAACTAACCTTCTGGAAAATGAATCAAAATGTTTTTCGGATGTTTTCATACTTGCACTTCTGGAAATTTTAAGAAAATTAGTGGACAGGCTGCAACAAGTTACTAAAAAATGTCACACTTGAGTAACCATCAGAGCCCAACACTAAAATGACAGTTTTCTGCCTTTATATCAGTTTTCATGGACTCTTTTAAATTATCAACAAACAAGTGATGAAGAGCATATTGGCTGGCAGGTAATAGGACAAAAAAGCTTCGTTATGTGAATTTTGCTCACACAAATATCTTCCTCTTAATTTTGTGTTTTTGAATTTTGTCTAAACATTTCCTGCTAAGGTCACCCGTTAACTCAACCCAGGGAGTCTACCAACAGTGTTGCAAGAAAAACGTCCAGTTCAGTGGAACCCTGCATTCAAAGCAACAAGTGACTTTTCCACCTAAATAAAACTAAAACTATAATAGTGCTTATAGTTTAATAAAATGTAACTTTTCCCAGGAGGAAAGGCATTCGTGCCATTTCCACAGAGCGCCCAGATGTTGGCTTTTAGCTCCATTTAAATTTGGAGCTGACTATGGGCAGTGTTTCTTACACAAGAATTGCCCTTGACTTTACAGCAATAGTTCTCACTCTAGCCTTAAGCTAAAAAAGAAGTCAGTTAGCTCATCACAGTACTGTTTTACAAAATGACTTTGGCTGAAACGCAGAGGGTAATGACATAGAAAAATGCAGGACAAAAACATGGGAAAGATATAATTCTCTCTATTAAATTCGTATTTAGTGTAATTGTCAACTATTATTCCAGGGTGAAAATGTTTCATACCGTTGCTTTTACGATTTAGACGATGTTTGCATAAAATTTTCTTATAGCAAATACACTAGAGTTTAACATTTTAAGACGGTAAAAAACACAACATTCGCA
This sequence comes from Scarus forsteni, assembly GCA_036419115.1. NCBI lineage: Eukaryota > Metazoa > Chordata > Actinopteri > Labriformes > Labridae > Scarus > Scarus forsteni. The sequence continues at coordinate 26,362,333 of JAZDUH010000327.1, read as the reverse complement.
TGGAAACAAACATTTTTTTTGCAAAACACTCTGGGTTTTGATGTTTGGTGGTTGCATGTTCTGGACTTTAGAGTCTTGTTCATTTAGGTCTGAGTGAGAGCTTTAGTGAAGAGAACAAGCTGAGAGCTGTGGGAAGATGTACATTGTTACCATTTGGCAGAAAAACCCAGAGTGCATGGCACAACAAGAGCAGCCGTTCAACTTAGTCATGTAGTTAGGGATGGGAAGTATGGCCTTAAATAAAAATCCAAGATTTTTCTACGCAAAAATTATATTTTACTGCTGAAAGAGAAACAAAATGTCCACATACATTGAAAACTGCACATCAAACTTCCCTATCATTATTTATTGAAATAGAAAAAAAAACAAAAAGTGGCCATTATTTTTCCTTTGCTAAATGATTAAATAATTGCAAAGGCAAAATAATGGCTGGGCCTCACATTTAGACCACAGTAATTATTGATAGTATATCTGTCTTCAAACAATGATGCAGTTTACAAAATGTTGTGTCACTGTTCAAAGAGAACGTGGGATGGTGCTTTGGCCTCCTTTAGTCAGAAAATTCTTGCAGCTCACTCTGAACACAATCTGAAATTTTCATGAGTTTTATGCAAGTGTGAAAACATCTGTTGAAGAGGCACAAGTGTGACTTTAGGGTTTCTCAAACTTACTGTACATTTCGTTGGTGCTACTATAACCTCTGTTTTTAAAGAAAACACAAAGTGTCTGAAATGTCAGCACAATAACACCACTTTTTTGTCTGTACTCTTAATACAAAAACTGTTTTGGCAGTTGCAAACTCATCAAACTTTTAGCTTCACTTGCCTCTTTTCCTGCTTTATTGGAAAACCACTTTAACACCACTTCCCTTTCAGACAACTTGTCCCAAGTCTCTGTTTATAACTTGCATTTATATCCAAACTGGGCATTCAAAAACTGAGAGGTAATTCACCTCGTTGTGTAACAAAGCTTGAACTTCCAGGCATGCAATCAAGACCTGAAAAATAGGCACTGCCAGCCCCTTTAGCTTGTCACTAGATATCCAAGCTTGATACGTGCAGTGATTTGAGTGAATCGGGACAAATTAGCTACAAGCTAAGTGGCTAGTTGCTTTGAATTGAACTATCAGTTCAAAATAACTGTTACTCTGCAAGACTTAGTTGTTTTGTAGCATAGCAGTTTGTCCTTTTAGAGCACTTGCCAGTGATAATGAGACTGAAATGCAGTTGAAAAGGAGCTGCCAGCCTCTCGGCTTGTGGCTAGGTGTCCCAGCATGATATGTGCAGTGATTATAATGAAGAGGGGCAAATTAGCTTCAAGTTAGGGAGCTAGCTGCACCAATGTTGTTCACATCCTGCTATTGTTCTAATTTATCCTGCAAGGTATACTCACTATGTAGTGTTTCATTGTCCTCATATAGCATGTGTAGGTAAAAATCAGGGGGATAAGGTAAAAGCATAGATGGTTTCAGTGCCCAGTTGGGTCACATTTTCATTTAAATCAAGTTTACTTTTCAATCTATCTGCTGTCCCACAATGTCTATTTACTCTAAAGCCGTGGTTCCCAACCTGGGGTCCAGGTGCAACAGGGGCTTTCAGGAGGGACACGGGGTGCTGTCAGCTTTTAGATGGTCAGAATTTGGTTTAAACACTTTGGACTAAACATTGATAAAACATTAAGGTCATACTTTCTTTAAAGCTTTTTACACAAGATTGTATATAGCCCATTCTATCTTGATTTTATTCATAAAAGTGCTTAAAATTGGTGATAATTTTGCACAGCAAAAGTTTTTTTTCATGAAGGTCCCAGGGGATCCAGCTCTTCTGATGTATTGTGGTGGGGACTCCATGAAAAAATAGTCAGAAACCATACAGCCTATCCTTTTAAGGCCAATTTTTAAGGAAGAAATGCTTTAAAACAGGGCTGCCAGTTGCTTTGTTGTGGCTCATTCACCTCTGTTTAATAGCATTACTTGCTTCTCTGCACCTAAAATGTAAGTAAAAAAGCCACAAGCTAATTCACCGAAAATTTCTTAACAATCCAGCTATTTTTTAACAGCTTTTCTCCCTTGTTTTTCCAAAAACGTGCATTGAAAGCATTTAAAATAATTGGTAAACACTATGGTGCACATAGATAATTTTGGGAACTTGTTGGTTGAGAGTGATAACTAACTACAGGTGATCACTCAGGACTCGTTGAAGCGTGAATTAGAGTGCTATGACCTTGGCTAATTTTCCCTTAATCATTGGCTAACTCGTCCGTATTCATTGGTACTCCAAGCAGCTTCTCTGTGTAATGGAAGGAAACAAGCTGAGACACTAGCAGGCCATTTTGACACCTTCTTCTCCCTCATTTGTCACTAACAAGAATTTAAAGTAACTGGTAAAATGCTATTATTCACACAGACCTTGTGGGGCACTGGTTAGTTGAAAGTGTTGTCTTATCACAGGTTGGTCATGTTAGGACATCTTGTTAATGCTATATGTGAGTGCATGCATTGAAGTGCTGCCAACTTGGTGCTCAGATATTCAGTGAGGATTTTATTGCAAGAAAATACAACTTGTTCACAGGGAAAGATAAAACTGGGTGCTCAACCCCTGTGAAGATCTTGTTTACTGTCTTACAGGGTCTGAACCAGCAGGTTCACCTTCTATTGAATCAGGATTTTTTAACACACCCATAAAAAAGAGGCTTTTTTATGGAAGAAAAATGTCATTTCATCACAGGATATTTCACACTAACTCTGGTGCTGGGGAAACATTTTGGTCTTTGCACCCTTTGACATTTGGTGCTAACAGTGTAATGACCTTATGTCATGTTCTTAACGTTGCTTACATGGTGCTCTTTTAAACGCCTGCACACACTGGTTTGTTGTATGATTCAAAACAGAGGCAGTTTTTATCTTTTCTTTTTAAGAATTACTTTCTAAGGACTGAGATACATTTGTGTCCAATCGTTAATCACAACATTTTAAGACAGCAAAAGCCCAATACTGTGCACAAGTCCATTTATAATTCAAGTCTTCCATGTGTAACCAAACTATTCAAACATACACACAGAAATGATGAATGTAAACCTTTTTTACACAAGCCGATTTAGAAAGAACATTTTTAACAGGATAGAGTTACATTAGTAAATGTTTCTATGACTTTATCGTGGGCGTCCACTTTGAAAGTCTTTGTATCAATGAGGAACTAACAACCTAGCACCAGCATTAAAAAACCTGAAAAAAAGCTTTTATTAGTAGAAACGTTGTAAATATGTATGTGAACCATATTGTTTTTACTGTACTGTTGATGGTGTTTTAGACAATGGATGATCTTGCTTATTTTGAAACTGAATTACTGTATGTTGCTGAAAGTATATCCAGTTTAGACTTGAGAAGAGACAAAATTTAGCATTCCTTTTATGGATGGCTGATCTCTTTCGGGATTGTGAAATAAAGTCATATTTATATTTTGGACCTGATCACGATCTCCTCTGTCGTCATTTGTTGTGTGGGTGCTCCAGGAGTGAGTGTGTGCTTTCGAGTTGAAGAGAACTTTTGTCCAGTTTTGTACTCAAATACAAACCCAGCTTTTATCAAACCAAACACGACTCACATTCTGGCCTTTTTTTGTTATTCCAAAAATGCTAACAGCCTCTTTTCTTTTTTCTGTCTTAGTTCCCCACAGGAGCATACTGTATGAGTCACTGCTGAGGAATGTCGGCTGACTCATTTGGACTTTGTCCTCTGAATGTCCGGCATGACTCATCACTTATTTTGAGACATCTGATGGAAAAAAAAGGGAAAAAAATGCTGATTTGTTTTTTAATGCCACTGAGTTCATTTGTATCAAATGACTTAATGAAAGGAGCCTCTCAAAGTTCACGACTGGATCTCAGTCAAACTAAAGAGTTGAGAATTTCTTCTGCAAAATGCTACAAACCATTATCTTGAAGACAAATTGATTGTTGTTTTACTGACAAAAACATCATCATTGGCCAGAAGGAGTAAAGAAACTTTGTCATATCAAGTTTCACCTAAAACCAGTTGTGCATATAAAGTATTGATTTATAGTAAAATTATGTGAGTCCCTTTTTCCTTTATATCCATACATTGATTATTTTTATAGGTCTGCAAATGTAGCTCTTTTCCCACAATATCTATATTTACATCACAGGAAAGATTAAATAAATGTAAGAAAGGAAGCATCATTAATTTGTAGGAACATGGAACCTAGCATGGCTATAGGTGGCTAAAAGCCAAAAAGCTTACATTGAAAGTGCTTAAAAATTGCATTTAATAAGGTAAGCAAATATCTGTGTGTGATATTCTGATGTGAATCGTTTCTTTAGTTGATTTTTTTCATGAGAGAAATGTTTTTCATTTTTAATGTTTGCTCCTTACACAAATGTACTGTCACGTCTAGGGAACAAGTGCATTCTGTAAGGTTTAGACTTTGTTTTCTTATTTTTAAATGTATTTTTAGGGTATTTTGTGCCTTTATTAATAGGAAAGAGACAGTGGATAGGCTTGTGAAAGGGGGTGAGAGAGTAGGGGAAGACACTGTGCAAACCTGTTACAGGCAGGATTTGAACCTGGACCGGCAGAAGCAAGTACATGGAGTACCTGTTGCTAACCACTCCGCCAAACCAGCACCCCAGACTTTGTTTTCTTGACAAAAACATCATCAACAAAATGTATACTGAAACTTCTGCATATGAAGTTTCACCAAAAATCCACTGTGGTGCATCTCTTCTATAAAGTACTGATTTGAAGTGTAATTATGCAAGGCCCATTTTTCCTTAATGTCCTTGTATAAATTATTTTTAAAGGTCTGCAAATGTGGCTCTTTTTTATCACAATATCTGCATTTATATCACAGGAAAGATTAAACCATTTTAATCATAAGTTAAAAAGCTTACACTAAAAGTGCTTAAAAATAGCTTGAATTTGACATTTACTAAGGTAAGCAAATATCTGTGTGCGATACTCTGATGTGATTCATTTCTTTAGTTGTTTTTTTCATGAGAGAAATGTTTTTCAAGTATAACGTTTGTTCGTCATACAGATATACTGCCACATTAAGGCAACATGTCCATTGTGTAAAATAAAGACTACTTCCATGTTTATGTGCTATTGCAAAATGCCTTGAGATAACACTTGTTATGAACTGGAGCTATACAAACTCAAAAATTATTGATTGGCACTATACAAATAACAATAAATGAACTCTAGATAAGCTACTAGGGATGGGTACCGAATTAGGTACTTTAAGTGGTACCGACCGAATTCTGTAGGTACTACCGAGTACCGATTCACGTAAAATCAAAAGGTACCATGTTTAGGTACCTAAATGCATCCTTGTGACTGTGAGGGAGTGGAAGAAGCAGGCATACTATTGGGTAGAGTAGGAGAATTTCCATACCAGACTTAAACGCAGCATGTTGTTCATGTTGAAGAAGTTTTTGGGACAACTACAGTGTTACAATAAAAACAGTTGAATGTTGTTTTGATATATATCTGTCAAATTTTATATATTAAGAAATAAGTTTACATTGAAAAAATCTGAGATCTTAATATTAAACAAATTAATATTTATTACCCCATAAACACACGCAAAAGTACCGAAAATTGGTACCGTTGAGTACCGATACTGATTCCCAGGTACCGGGCATCAATATGGTATTGGTTCAAATGTGAAAGGTACCCATCCCTATAAGCTACTGGACATTTTGGACGATGCCAGTCACTCTCTGCACATCTTCATCAGCAACCAGAGGAGCCTGTTCAGCCCAAGACTGCCGACCCGAGATAGAAGATGGAAAGCAGAAGAGGCCAGCCAGTAAACATATCTCTATTGATGTTTGTGTGTTTCTGCAGAATCTGACCCATCTGATAAGCATGACTAACAAATGCTCAAAATTATTGGGCATCCTGTTAGAGCTCTATCCACCCTTTGTGATCTACAAACCACCAAAATAGCTCACAGGATTCTGCAGGATCCTCATCATGATCTGCATCCTGTTTTTGAACAGCTCCTGTCAGGATGCAGACTTTGCTGTCACAACTGCAGGACTCAGCCAACAAGGTTCACCTTTGTGCCCTCAGCTGTCCAGCTTTTGAACTCAGATCCCATCCCAGCCCCTTAGCCCCTAACTTCTAAACCCCCACATCAATCCATGTTCATCAGTCTAAATGCACTATGCTCTTTGTCTGCAACACGTTTAATGGTTACTTGAGTAAATAGCACTTCATTAGATCTGTTCACTGTGCACATGAGGCAGTAACATGCAATTTGCTTTTTTGTCAGTTTGATGCTTTTGTTTTTGTCCTTGTGTTTCTGATGTGTGCTACTCCTGTGCCTTTTAAACTGTCCCTTTGGGGATAAATAAATTGGTTAAATTGGAGTGAATTGAATTGATTTCTTCACTTTAAGGGTGCATTTCAGAATAACAGTTTTACAAATAGTTTAAAACTGTACAGATTTCCATCATGAATGAATGAATGAATGAATGCTTTATTTCACCTATGCAAAAATCAACATATGGTAGGTAGCCAACATAAAAAACACATGCATTTACCAAAAACAAAAGAAAACAGAGACCGCTGGCAGCACCCTGCATGGGCAGCTAGTTCACATGCTTGAAAAAGAGTACGGAGAAGCCCAAACTTATTTAATCCTACCTCTTTTTTTAAGTGTTTATTTGGTTGACTGATTATTTTGTCATAGCTTTTGTCAACAAGTTTTTTACCCCTGACGAAAACCACAATATAACAAAGTGTACATTGACAAAATCTTAAACTGAATTGACATTTTCATCAAAAAAATAATAAACATGACTAAAATAAATTATCTGGTGCACACTAGATAGCTTTAATTTGTCTTCCTGCTGAGGGGCTCCGTACAATTCATATTTTAGTCGACTAAATTTACAATGGATTTCTTCGACTAAAATAGAAATTTCATCAACTTACACTTGACTTAAAATAGAACAATTTAGATGACAAATTTAAAAAATATATTTAAGGCAAAAGACAGAAACTAAACAAAAAAGTGCTGTCAAAATCAACACTGTTTTATTAGGGTACCACATCCTACAATGATGCTTTTACTTTTTACATGTGTATACTAGTTACACCATTCAACCAGCTATTTAAAGGAACACTACACCCAAACAACGATTTGGCCTCATTTTCTACTCACTCTCATGCTGGGCAACACTCTGGAGCACTTTTTTGATGTCTCAAATGCAGCCGGGGGTCCGGGGGGATTTTCGCTGTCAACAAACCTCCATCTAACAGGGGACGATGGAGCCCGAAGAAAAAGGTCCATAAAAGTCCACAAAAACGTGCTTATTTTCCTTCATACTGCTCGTCCGCTGTAATCCAAGTGTCCTGAGCGGGTAACGTCCATGATTAATTCGAAACGAGGTCATTTAGTACATTTTTCGCGCCTAAACATTACTGTAGCGTACTTCCGCAGTGCACGTCTAGGCGCACTCCCTGCACTACGTAAGCCGCGGCAGACCAATCCAGGCGGCCTCGTAGTGCAGGAGGCGCGCATAGGCGTGCACTGCGAAGTTCAAAGTTCATCATCATAATATAATGACTATAATATGTTATATGCACAATAAGAAACCTAATATTTCACCTATATGTAGCCTAATTATTATTTTCTAGGCCTAATTCATTCCTAATTAAACACAGAAAAAGACATTACATAAGTAACAGTATATCTAAATTTTGTTAGGCTGTGCCATTACCGTTCTGGATCATACTGCTGCTCTTCTTATACTTTTTTAAAATTTCGTGTTATCAAACTCCTGAGGCAGCATTCCTCTAAAACAGAGCAGAGTAAACCCATAGTGAGCGCAGTCCTGCCCGCCCTCATGCCTCCCGCTGTGAACTGGCCCTGCGCGGCCTCCGTAGCCTGAGAGCTCGGTGACGCAGAAGCGCTGAACGGGCAGAACATTTCTAGAGTCAAGATGGCGACATCGGAGCCGGTAAGAGACACCAGAGATGGCTTAAAATTCGGATAATGCGCATGAAAATAGAGCCTGTACCTTTACTCTTTACGTAGTATTTGTACTATTATGTCTCCTCATTTTACCTCAGCTCATTATTTAGATGATTTTCTACGTTTTTGCTGCCTGATGTGTGAGTTGGCGTGGATAAGCTAGCGTTAGCATGCACAGCAATGTGATGGATACGGCAGAGCTGACTGTGGGCAGGGAGGGCGGCGTTCATTCAAACTCCACACAGCCATTTGGCTTAATAAACCCTCATATAAGGCTCAGAGGAAGTAACTCCGTAATAGCACCTACTTTCAGGTGCTCTCATCTTTACAACACTTGGTTTATTACCAATAATCTTGGCACGTGCGAGTCTGGCTCGTAGCTAGCTTAGCTTTTCTGCTAAAACTAAAGCTAGCGACGTGAGCCTTATTTAAACGATAGCAGTTTGTATCCGTATCAAATTTAACACAACGTCTAGTTAAGCTGCTAAGTTTATTTATTTACAAAGTTTATGAGTGTAAACTAGACCACATCTGTCAAATAAATGAGTTAGGAGCTTTACAGGAGACATTAAGTCCCTCATATCGAAACTGTGTAAATGATGGTGATTAAGAGGCATTGTTTGTCTGATAGTAAAAGTCTCTATATTAAACTAATCACAGATTGAAAATGGTTTCAGATAAGATCATTTACCACAGTAAAACTCAGTTAAACAGTGTAATCTGCACGATTTTATTAGGATCACATTGATTCTATAGATATCCTACAGGATCTCCTGCTGAAGTTTAAGTAAGTTATTAAATACACTAGTTTTCATGTTCGTTTTCAGTCACTGACAGTGCAAATTAAAAATTAAAACTCTATTCTCTATGTGCAGTGTTGGTATTGGTGCTTGAAATCCTGAAAAAGCCCAAATTTAAGTTTTCTTCATAAAGTTTAAAGGGTAAATTCACAACAAATGTTTGCTTGTAGTGTCATTCTTATATTGTAACAGTTTTGGTATTGGCAGATAAGTGCTTAAAAATAGATTAGTGGTGTCAACAGATTTTGATTTCTGATATTTGGACTAGAAATTGTCCATAGACGTCCCATATATTGGCTGTAATACTGGTAGACTGTACAAGTGTACCTCATCACCAAATGTGCACTCTCTAAATCAAAACATCATTTAATTAAATAGTAACTCTTGTGTGTCAAATCTGTTTCTTACTTGAATGCACACAAACCTTGAAGGAGCAGGTGAGGTTGAGACTTTGTTCTTTTAATGAATACACCAGTATCAGCTATAAGGAGGTTAGAAATGCTGAGTGTCAGATATTGGCATAAACCTATTGTTCATCTGTAGTGTTTTTCCAATTTACCTTTTGTGAAAATCTGATGGATGCCATTGTTTAAAACCGTGTTCAGATACAGACCACCACATTTGGCTTTATTCTCCCAGAAAGCCAATATTTTGATTCATGCGTAATCTTCAAAACCACCAGTTTGTCCAGCAGATCATTTTTGCTCCAGGTTAAATCATTGAGGTGTGCCAGATGTCAACATTTAACTGTAATAACACAACAGATTAACATCTGAAGCAGACGTCTGTCCGCACATTTCTTTGTTGATGCCTGAATGTTGTATTAAAAAAAAATCTGGTATCAGCCTGAACTGATGTTGAACTGATGGTAATTTGCATCCCTAATTATCTGTAATGGAAAATCTCACACTGAAAGTGCTTTGAAATTGCTTAAATAATATTTTAAAAAGGCAAGCAGATCTTGTGTTAGCTGTTCAGATATTATTTAATTCTTTAATTTATTTAGGACTTATCATGAGGATATAAAATCCCATCGATTTTAAACTTCTTTTAACTGCTTTTAAAGCCCTCAATGGTCCTGCCCTTCTGTACCTGTCTTACATCGCTACTCCCCAACCAGAGCCCTAAGGTCTTCTGATCAACTGCTATTGGAGGTTCCCAAAACCAGACTTAAGTCGAGAGGTGACAGGGCCTTTGCAGCGGCTGCCCCTAGACTGTGGGACAGTCTCCCCGTCCATATAAGAGCCTCACGGACCATAGAGATTTTTAAATCTTCCTTAAATCTCCCTGGCGTTTCATCAATGAGCTCATACGAATCACAGGCACCTTAGTTTTTAATTTTTTTAAATTTTTACTGTTTTATTACAATGGTTTTCTATTTTTTATTGTTTTTATTGTTATATTTATTTATTTCTATGTATTTGTGTACAGCACTTTGATCAACTGCTGTCTTCTTGAAGGTGCTCTATAAATAAACTTGACTTGACTAAACATAGTGAAGATGAATTAGAGTGCCCTCATTTAATCTATATTTTGTGTTCAGACAGTAAACACATCAGAATTAGCTCCATCATAAAGTAGTTGGTGATGGTGAAATTTAACCTGTTAAAGAGCTTTGCTGAAAATCTCCAGATAACAGAAGCTCTAGATGAAGAATAGAGAATCAAGTGAAATCATTTCAATCTTCATCATACCCCTTTTATATAAACAGAGCTTGTAATTTTTATCAAATATAACCAATACGTATTTGGGTTCACTTCACTTTTTGCTTGGAGAATCTCCTTTTGTGTTATCAGCATGTTCAAAGTGAAACCATCAGTCGGTCAGACGGTGATCTTAAGTGGCTCTGACTGACCAAACTTTGTTTTCAGATGAGGTATGTGATGGGCTTGTTTGTGTCTCCCTCTTCAGAAAGCACCAGAAACTGAGGATCAACAGTCTGACAGCCAGGTCGTTGCAAATCCTGAGCAGTATATCAAGCACCCTTTGCAAAACAGGTGAGAATTAAACAGCTGTTGTGTTTGTGGGGATATCTCAGCCTTAAGGGTGTGGAAGATGTACACAACACCAACAGTAGGTTTGACTCTTAAGGTGTATCTAATGTCAGTACTTTTTCTTTTGTTTTCTCAACAAAATAATTCCTCTGTTCTTTGAAATACAGCATTTAAAAAAAAAAATGTTTGTCAGGGGATTTAGTCAAGAAAATATCAGAAAATACACATGACAAATGTCAGGACTGAAACAGTTTACTATTAGATAAACAAAGATGAAACACAAGATTCGTAAGAGCTCTTTATTATCATCAGGTTATGCTCATAGCAAAGGCAAAACAACTGTCTGTTAAATGAATATTTAACCCACAAAGCTGAACACTGCCATTTGTTATGTTAGAATACCAAACAGGGTTATTGGTTGCCTAGTAGTAATGTCTACACACCTTATTATTAGAGGCTGTTGTCCTCAGAGCAGAGGGTCAAGGTTGAGTCTGGCCAGCGGCTGCTTTAGTAAATGTCGTTTTCCCATCTCTGCTGTTCCCTTTGGTTTAACAAACAGTTAAAGTGTAGGAGTAGACTGTCACTTTTGAATATACGCTCACACGTTGTGGGTACTTCAAACCGTAAAATATACTTTGGATTGGAAACATACAGTGCTGCAGCAGGAGCAGTGAGTCATTTTAGCCAACAGAGGCGCTCTCGGTAATGTGGCCATACATCCAGCTACAGTGACTTTAGAGTAGAGGAGAGGGCATCATCCCTTTGAGCGATCGGCTTCCTGTTTCGGTGCATGTGTAGACTGAGTGACTTGGCAAAAATCGTGAAAGTACTATTCAGAAGAAAAGAAACACACATGAGGGGACTTTCCCATCTGCAAACACCAACCTCCTGCTTTGATGGAGAAATGCAGGGTGTGCTGGATACTTCCTGATCTCCAAAACCCTTTAACACTTACATTAAAACAAGTAACACTGAAGTAAGGTGTAAATTGTGCTATGAATTGTTCGCCTGCTCTCATATTACGAACACTGATTTCCACGGCCTATATTTAAAGTCGTGTGCTGTCTGTCGTTGACCTCCGCCCCCCTCCAACACTTCCTGCTGAGAGGAGCAAGTGCGAATGGCCATGTCAGGATTTATCCGGGCATGCTGCCTGAACATTATCCTGATAATATCAGGGTTGCATTTGTGAAAAGAGATGAAGTTTGCTGGAAAATATGTGAGCGTTCAGGTACATCAGTGTCCTCTAAACAGGTTTTCTCTCATCAGCTGGTAATAAATTAAGAACTAAAGCAGCACTTGGTCCTGATCATGGTGTCGTGTTTGTGGTGAATGATATTAGAAAAGAAGTCAGACAGTCCACAGTTTGTGTTCTCATAAAAATGTTTGTATTTAATGCTTCGAAACTCCCACCAGTATTTTTGTGGCATTTGTTTACAGGGTGGCATTTTCGATCAAATTCCTAAAAGACTATAAAAACTGTTGTCTTTGTTTTTGCTGTGGTGATCTGATAAGAGTAAAATGGTCTAATGGAAATGTCTTTTGTGTTGCAATCGATCTGTGAATATGTCTGTAAACTGTGTATCAGATGCTGTGTTTTAAAACCCTAACATGGAAAGTCAAATTATTTGGAAGATGATCTTAAGCTTGTCTTTTAACATCTGGAGGATATTTGCATTTTAAGGTTCTTGTATCATTGCAGACAGGAAGAAAAATCCCACTGAGGACGGTTTAAAGCTCACATTTGACTGTTGCACAGTTACCTCTCTGCTCTGTTTGTCAGTGGTTTTAATTGTTGTTCACTGTTGTCCTGCTGGAATTGTTATCACACGTGATTGTCAGTGAGGACCTATTCAGGAGCATTGTACAGATGTTTAGTAAGTCACTTCTAGACTGTTCTGAGATCCTGGTTTTTATGTCTGCTGCTCTGTCAGGGCTCCTTTTGTCTCATTGTGCTAGTGTTAGAACAAACTGTGGTTCAAGTTATTACTCGCTGTAGTTTAAGTTCAGTTAAATCCACAGTGGCATTGTTCAGAGGCTTGCTCCTGTATTGCTTCACTGCTGATTTGGTGTTTTATGAAATATGAATTACAGATGTTAGCAGCTGCCAGTGGAGCTGGAAAAGGGCGTGAAGTTGTGCCATTAACTCTTGCACGCTAAATGGTTGCCATCAAAGTGGTAACCTGTATGAGAGCAGTACTTTACCGAGGCAACAAAGACATCATAACATGAGTTATTCTCCTCATGGTTTTCTGTGTGAAAATGCTAGATAAAGATTTTTCTTACAGCACCAACATCTGAATGATATTACAAAGATATGACAGTGTGGTTTGACTCTTGCTGTGGTTGCTTTTGTCTCTAAAAAACTGAAGCCCCACCTAGATTTCTCCACCATATCTTACAACATCACCAAACACAGGACACCAAACCTCTTAAATTTGAAGCTTTTGGACAAATTTCTCTAAGGATTACTGAGTTATATGAAAGAGAAGTGTTCACCTGGGCTCTTCTTGTAGACATAGTTTGCAAAGAACCATCAATGCAAGTGATAAGCAGTTAAACATGTGTGTTTTTAGCATGCCACACTATCTACAATTTAACATTTGACATAAATAGCAGGAGCACCTCCCCTCTATCTTTAATCAGACTGTCATCCAATACTTCACATTTTAACCTTTGTTAGGAGGAAGTTTGTGGCAGTGAACTTAGACATGTGTGATAAGATGACCTTATAAAGAACTGTAATGTATCTGCAGTCTGTCAAAGCACACAGATCATGGGCCTGTCTGATGGGTTTGTTCTGTCTGCTATAATTCTATGCTCCCTTGCCTCACTGCTGTTGTTCAGTCCTGACCCCTCAATGTTTAAAAATAAAGTTTCCTACAATATTAGAATAAAGTTAATTGACTGTTTGTCACAAATCCTTTTATGGATATGGAAATGCTTTTTGTGTTTTTCAATCCATCTCATTGAGGGATATCCTCACAAAGCTGCATGTATGCTTTGTAGTCTGTACAAATTTACAATTGAAGTAATTCTCGAGGGCAAAATTAGTGCAGAATACCAGATGTTTTTAAAGTCTGTATACTTTCCAATAATAATGTTAATCAATAAATGATAGTATGCGTGATGATCACCGGAATAGATTTGAAAACACGCAAAATTGTTCCTGTTTCTGTTCAGATTGGTTAAACAAAATTGTTTCAGTTTCTGATCAAATCGGTTAAACAAAATTGTTCTAGTTTCTGAATAAATTGGTTAAACAAAATTGTCCTTACAGCAGCAAAATACCATCTTTTTGGTGACAACCCCAGATACCCAATGACAAAATTAAAAATATTAAAATACTCAAAGCAACAAGTGAAAGTTTGAATAAAACAGCCTTTTCATTATATTCAAAGTCCGGTCTTTCTGTGTCTGAAACAAAATGTATAAATGTTAGTTTGGTTCTGGTCGTTATTTCTAAAATATATGTGTACTATGAGAACAGAAGGAGTCATTTTAAAATACTGATCGTGCTACTACCATAAAAAACGTGTTTTTATTCCCCATATCGCCCACCCCTAATTAAACTAAAGTTTAATTAATGAACTGAGTCTCATCAAACAGCAGCTGAGAGAATGCAGCTGGATATTCGGTCATATTTTTAACAGTGATCTGAACAGCTGAGAGAGTTTGTTTTATTTTATTTGCCATAATTTGGTCGAGTTTAAGTTTTTTTTTTTCCTTACATGAACACAAAAATAAAAACACAAGTTAGCGCAGTGAACCTTCATCTACAAAGAAATATGTCCAGTCTGCAACCTCGGAAGACCTCCACAGTCATAATGTCGCACCTGCTTTATTAATGTCAAGACTTTGGCGATCATTCTGCCAGGACAGTGTGCACGTCTCTGTTACCAGGCAGTAAAATAAGATGGTTAGACAAGCTCTCCACAGTTTCAGCTTAGGCTGCTTGATTTTCATATGGTACTGATATCAAGAGAAACCAGCAGCTGCAGGAAGAGAAACTTTTTTATTCACTTAAATAAACACACATCTACTTCTATAATCTGTTTCAAAAAAATCACCCAAATTGCACTTATGCTCTCGTGTTTTTTCATGGTAATTTGTTTGCAAACTGGTGAGGATGCTGAAAGATTTGTGCTTTAATGAAAAATGTAGCAGCTTTCTCTGTTTTAAGAAAAACTGAATGTCTGCCAAAATCAGCGCAGACTGTCACATACCAGAGAATAATAATTTACTGGAGCTTTAAAAAAAGATACAAATCAGCCTTTAGTGGTTCCGCAAGAAGGTTATAAACATAAAAATAGACTTGAAACAGATTCACACTCATTTTCATTTTGTCTGTGTACTATAATGCACAACAAAATCTGGATTTCAACCCAATCAGGTGCAAATTCAATGCAAAATCTTGCTACACTGGTCACAATCCTTAATTTTAATTTCTGCATAGTACTTTTTAAAATCAAACAATGTGAACAACCATTTTAGCATGAAACTTATTTGGAAATCCTTGGCACATTTGGGTCATTTAGTTGCCAGTAATTCCAGGAAAGTCCTGCACACAGGTGAACCTGCATTCACAGCAGTTTTTTTATTTTTAAAATATTTGTGGAAACATGTTGCTACACTTTCCTTTCTGTAGGTGTGAATATGTGTGAATCATCTTCAGGAGCTCTGAGGGGCCTTTTGTGGGCAAAGGCAGAAAAATACAAATTATAGAAAAAGCAAATCTAGATCTTTTTTTTTAGATAAAACTCTTGTTACATTTTTTATACCACAGGCTTTTGTGGAACAGACTGATGAGATGCTACAACACACATTAAAAAGACTCTTGTATGAATATGACTAAGGTGTGTCTTCATATTCCTGTTCGACATTGGGTGTGCCTTGGCCACAAACACTCTGAAAAGCACTGAGGCAGTTATTTGATTTGCCGATAAAAATTTCCTCTCTGAAATTTGATTTGAACACATTAAATTCTAACCTTCGTGTAAGTTGATTTTATAGAGCCAGTATCAAAGCAACATACTGCCACTGATTGAACCTTTAACACATTGTAATCTGACATTCCCACCCATCAAAGGTAGATAACTAGCTTTATCCTGTCAGTCTAATTGCAAACATTAATAGCAAATAATTTTTTTTAACAAACTGGGCTACAAACTAAGAGTAGAAGGTATTGCCATATCTGCCTCAAGTGTATGACGGAGCAGAAGAGGCAAACAAGGTGAGGGATCTGTTTTCAAGCTGAAGGCGGGTTTGCAAAGAGCACTAACCACATCTTATCAGATGAGTGACATGCTTCAGACCTGCTGCTGTTGTGTTTTTCTCTGATAATGGCTGATGACTGGGTCCTGATAGGGCTGTCACCTTTTACACTATATTCTGACATCCATTGAAGTATGGGGGTGAAATCCATATTGGCACTTTAAGTATACATTAGATAGGCCTGATAACAAATTTTGGTGGACGATAATTGTCCAAAAAATTGTTGACGATAAACGATATTATTGTCAATATTATTTTGATTTTTTTTCTTCTAATTTTTTCATTAATGTAATTATAACATGTCATAATAAAGTGAGTACACCATATCAAAAGCAAGAAACTTTAATTTCTCCATAGTATTTAAACAGACAATATAATAAATGTAATAAAAAAAGAGAAAAAAAACAATGAAAATGAAATGGGCTGTCTTTTAGGAAAAAAATGCATGTAAATAAAAACTATACTATTCAAAAACAATAAAAAATAGACCCTGTCTCTGTAAAGAAAAAACGAAACTCCAATAAAAACAATAAATAAAAGAGTTTATACAGGAATTGTTTGTGACCTGTACTTTCTCCCAGTCAATCTGTACTGTCTGTCAAACGTTTGTAACATTGCTGGCTTTTCAACCATAATGAATGGCTGCGTTTCTTTTGCAGTGTAGCGAATGGCACGCTACATTGCACATCACATATGTGAACGCACACCATTTCACTCTGTTTTATCTATATTTACTTTGCCGACCAAACGCCTCAGTAAGCACTGACTGTCAGGACGGAGGCTTCGCTGCACCTCCCCTTCTTCTTCGTCGTCACTACTTTTAAACAAATTAGACATATCAGCTTGTCAGTGTTCATGAGCTCACACCTTGTTCATTCTGTTTATGACCAACACATTCTCACACTGGGGCTGTGGCATTTGGCTTAAGAACCGTATCTTTTGTGCCATCATTCATATTAGCGTGTTTCCTCGTTACTCCTCAGGACGCTCATTTCAGCTCTCTCAGAGTGTAAGCACAAGCAGCCCCGTCTTTCCCCCAAAGATCGCATGAGCGACAAATGCTCACTCCGCTATAAATCCGCTAAATCCGCTATAGAACCAATGCACCCCGGTGTCAAGAAAGATAGACGTAGTGAGCCATCTTCTCATTCAACCTCTTTGGTAGAAAGAGAGAAGGAAAACAAACACGCATGCACATGTCAGTTTATCGAGCCCGGCAAACTTACCAAGGACGTTTTTATTTATCGTTTGGTTAATTGATTTATTGATTATCGTGACAGGCCTAACATTAGAATAGAAAAGTAAACAGTTCAGCAGCACATCATGAACCCTTTGAGCATTAAATCTCCCAGTCCAACAGACTGTCCGTCGTCTCTTGACTTCCACATCAGGAGATAAATCTCCACTCTGGAAGCACTGTGGGCGCCACACTGCTGATGGCACAGTAACACACATACACTGAGCTGTGTGTGGATTAGGGATGTAATGGCATTTCATATTAGGGCTATTGTGACCAAAATTATTGTGGTTATCCTCACTGTATAATTGCAATTTGTTCGAAAACTACTTGTACACACACTAAAATAATTTAACAAAGTTTTATGAAATTAAAAAATTATGTGAATTTAAGAACAATCTACAGCGGTCAGAACCTGACCTTCTTCACCTTTCTGGTTTCTTGCTGAGATCTTTCTCAGACTCTCACACTTCAGACTTTGTTTCGAGAGGGAAATCTTCAGTACAGAGTCTGTGTGGGCACCAACTGCCATACTTTAGCTTTCAGAGGCCAAACATTGCACACTGCGCATGAGCACAGAAATTTGCCAACACAGGCAAGATTTATTTGCAAGGACATGTGGACCAGCAGTGTGACCTTGTGAGATTAGTTAAAAAAACAGAAAAAACCTACAATCAAAATGTCTTGTATCTGTGTTGCAGTCAAACCTGAGGAAGGAGATTGAATTTCTTCAGTATGTGTGCTTGAAAACCAGTCAAGTCTGAATTTTAAGCAAAGTGACAATCCTTGCTCCTGTATCCTCTTTAAAAAGATTTAAAATGACCTCGTAAACACCTAACTCTAAAAATGACCATTCTAAATCAAACTTGATTCCAAAATAAGTGGCTGGTTAATTCTGATTTAAATCCGAATTAAATAATTTCTTGATCGTTCATACGTTCATACTGTTGTAAATTAATTCTGGTTGTTCGGGGCATGCTTGTTCCCTTGTTCTGTCGCAATAACAGGAACAGGATGGTGGCCCGAAAGAAGCATTGGACTCGAGCTAAGGCAATTAATTTTATTTGAGTCTGGGAAAATGTGGAATAATGAAAAGAATGAATGGATGTAAGCATAATAATGCAGACCTTTGTTCAGTAGCGTCCACATCGGACGAGGTTTTCCTGACAGAAACGCTGGAGACTCTCAACTGGAGTTTGTCTTCTTCCTGTAGACGTAAATATGTCACGTCCACTCTGTCGAATCGGAACCATTTCCAACACCCAGTCCTTAAGTGTGATCAAATAAAGGTGAATAAACGTGTTTTCCATGTAAACCTTAATTCAGAAATACTATTTCCATGCAAGCATGAAGGAGACTATTTGATTCCGAATGACTTAATTCTTAATATTTCATTCAGAACTAGAAAACATCATGTAACTATGCCTGTCACAATAACAAATATTGCTGGACGGTAATTGTCCAAGAAGTTATTGGGATAAATGATATTGTTGTCAACATTATTTTTTCACCAATGTAATTATAATATACGTCATGATAAAGTGAATACACCATATTAAAAGCAATGAACTTTAATTTGTTACAAAGATAGAATGACTGACAGGAGGGCTCACTTCGTTAATTCCACTATAAACCATTGTGCCCAGGTGTTGAGAAAGATGCACAGAGTGAACCCTCTTGTCATCCATCCAGCCTGTTTGGTAGAGAGAAGGGAGGAAAACAAACACAAATGCTCATGTCAATACATTAAGGCAAGCTAAATGATTGAGGACTTTTTTTATTGATCGAGCGGTTAATTGATTTATTGATTACTGTGACAGGCCTACATGTAACCGTGTCCACAGTCTCTAGCTAGCCCTCCAACTCCACCCCATAGACCAATAAGCAGCAAGAAAAACAAGTGCGGGCTTATGACTAAACTTGGCTCTAAGAAATACAGTTGGCGATGTGTTATTTTGCAATTGCTGTTAAAGCAAAAATGATGAAAGTGTGAAAATGTGTGACCTGTGTTCAGATTTGCTTTTCAGACATTAAGTGCTGTTTTTAGCCTCTCTTTCCATCCTTGTTTAGTCTGTTAGTTGCCCTTCATTTGAAAACTAAAGCCTCACATTATCCAAGATCACCTCAGCTGTGTTTTGCAATACAGTCCACCACCCACGCCCGAGGCGGCAAGTTAACTGGATTAGGACCCAGAGAGTTGTTGACTAAGTCTTTATTTAAGTAATCAGACAATTTGTATCAGAGGAGGCACAGGGCCCTTATTAATCCGTTATTAACTTGAACGGGGGCCTGCTCTGTTTGTGTACAGCCTGTAGACAAGCGGTGTCCTCAGCAGGGTTCAGCCTCAGACGAGTCCCGCCCGTCTCGACTCTCCGACTCTGTTGTGTAACGATGTGTGTCAGTGGAGTTGCTCCACAGCTTCAGCCTCTGATTTGACTGTGTTCGCTGTAGTAATGTGTGTTTATAGCACATGGGCGGGGTTGATAGTGGGTTGTAGTTGTGAAGGGGGGGGCGGTGGGTTCAGCTGGTGTCCTCTCGGTGCACCCAGCTCGCTCCACCTCTCCCGGGAGCACATGAAAGAATCGCAGCTTCAGTGATAAACAAAGGCTGCGTTTGTGAGCTGATGATGGCCGCCTTTCTCTGCTTTTGCATTGATATACGTGCTTTTGTCATCAGCTGTGTGTGTTATTAGGACACGTTCTGAGGTTTGAGCCATGCTGCTTGAATTAGAACCGTCATGTTTTTTTAATTTACTGTCGCACCACAATTTTTATTTGAATCAAACCTGTCTTAAACTTTGAAGATGAGTGAATTTGGAGATTTTAGTTCACCTTTGAGGCAATAGATGGTTCTGTCTCCAGTGCACTGTCAGCCTGCCAGGACTAATATTAATTGGCTTCAGATCTTAAGCAGCGTGAAAACTTTCATTAAAAGTTTCATAATGCCAGCATTTGAATTTTGATCTGATACTTGTAAAAATACAGTGATACAAATGCATCTGTTTTAACACCAAAATGGTAAAACTGTTCTGTTGGGCACCCAAATCTGTTTGATGTGGTTATTTTTTTATTTTCCTGCTTTCACAGTGGAAAGCATAACTTCCCATAAATGTGCTTTCCTAGAGAAAACTTGATATGAGTAGAAATAATAAACAGAATAAATTATTCTCCCTCAGCTAAAATAAACCCAAACTAAATGTTTTCTCTGAAATGTCACTGATTAGAAGAGGATGTTTATGCAGTGTTTCTGCTCCAAATATTTCTCTGTTTTCCTATTTAGGACATTTTGTTGGTGTGCAGGGAGCCAAAAGTTCACAAATCGAGACTTTGAGAATTTTTTTATGTGTGCAATAGGAATTCAACAATCCCCAATAAATTAAGTGAAATATGGACTCTTTTGGTACAAACTTAGCAGTTCAATACATTTGTGAATTGCATCATTATAAGAACAGCTGTCATTAAATGTTGCCCTTCTCTCTGTATTTGCTCTGCCTTGTTTAAAGATTTTGGAAAACTCGCATGAATTTGAAAGTAACATCTCCTCAGGGCTCCGCCTGAACTCTGTCTCTAGCCTGAAGGGGGCGGTAAAGCTCCAAAATGATGGATGCCAACCACCATATAACCAAAGAAGAAGAAAAGGCCTCGAGAGAACGGCCACCTGCAGTAGCCTGGGTGGCAGCTATCGCGAGATTAGAGCAGCAGAACAAACTTAGAAAAACAGAGAGTTTATTTTAGATTTCTTGAAAATCTGTCTTAAAATGTGAGGGATATTGGAGCTTGGTTGGGGTTGTGGGACGGCTCACGGCGGGCTTCCCTTATTTTCAAAGACAAAACTTGAAAGGTAAGCATTCTCCCGCGGACTCTGATACGTATGAGCTCGGCTACGCGCACTGAGTCTGTGCACGCCAGGAAAATGCACGCGCAGCAGGCGGGCAGAATGGCGACGGGATTTGATTGGTTTAAAAACAGGTATCCCGGCATGATTATTGGTTGGGGTTTTCCCTGTTTTACTCCTGCTGTAAATAGCGGATATTTTTCGCTCTGTTTTAAGAATACATTATGAGTTGATTACCATCGGGTCATAAAGACCATTTTAACAAGAATTTTAAAAAGTGTGTCTAAATCAAATCGCAGACCCTAGCTTTAATCCACTCAGGGGTGAGAAAACTAAAACTAACTGGTGAGCTGAAGTTGGGCCAAAACACAACACTACTCCTCTGGACAGAGAGGCAGCAATCTGCACCCACATACACAAAATGAGGAACCCTCATTCTTTTCTTTTTTGTTATATATATATATATATGTATATATGTATGTGTATATATCTATATATATATATATATATATGTATACACAATAAATACCACATATATGATGAATATTAATTGATAGAAAATAACATAAAAAAATACACATTGAAGGGCAGGGGACATGTCACAACACTTAAAGCCCTTCTGGATATAAAAGATATTTTCGCTACTTTTTTGGCAAGAGTGTGTTCAATGAAATGGCTCAAGTTTTATCATATACACCACAGAAGAAGCACCCACTCCAATATCCTGTAATGTATGTGATAGAGGGAACTATCATCCAATCACCTGCCTGATTGCTTTTTATAGGTTCTGTCTTTCTATGAACTGTTGCTCTGATGGACTATAAAATATATGCAATGGTCCATCTTGTGTGACAGGTTATTTAAAACATGCTACATATATTAAATTTAGATATAGCCATTTGTCCTTGGACTGTTGATCAAAATGATCTGAT
Organism: Scarus forsteni; assembly: GCA_036419115.1. NCBI lineage: Eukaryota > Metazoa > Chordata > Actinopteri > Labriformes > Labridae > Scarus > Scarus forsteni. Next base: position 26,340,259 of record JAZDUH010000327.1, on the reverse strand, counting down.
ACTATTGATACTATTTTGATTTTATAAATACTTAAAATACTGAGTTTTGAGCTTTGATCAAGCCAAAGAATCAGCCTCAATATAGGTGCAAAAACATTTGACACAAAGCAAAAATAGTCAGTATTTGGTTAGCTTTGTTGAACATTGTCATCTGTTCCTGCAGCACAGTGCTTCTGGAGTTTTATTAAGTGTTGGTTAATTTATTAAACTATGTATTGACAGCCCTCCAGTTAATCTGTTTTATGTTTCATCAAAAGCAGCAACAGTTTTGGTCTTCATTTCAGAACACTGAACTTCTGTCATCTTTACAGATTTATTAATGAAATGTGTTTTTAATTTTCTGTCTCTCAGATGGGCCCTGTGGTATTTCAAAAACGACAAGAGCAAAAGCTGGACAGAGAACCTGCGCCTCATTTCCAAGTTTGACACAGTGGAAGACTTTTGGGCGTAAGTTTCCCCCATTGACTTAATTTTTCACCCCACACGATTAAAACAAGAGCATTTCAGCAGACTCTGATACAGTATGATTATTACATAATTATGTCAAATTAATCTGGTAGGTTTAGGTATGTCCAACAATCTCACAATATGATAGGTATCCTGACACTGAGGCCACGAGACAAGACGTATCCTGAAACACGTAAATCGTGAACATTGACTACGCCTTTAACAGAATTGTTGACAAGTTTTGTTTTTTATTACAAGAAAAGAACAAGGATGAGTTTTAAATGATCCCACAACTTAAGGAACTTAAATTCAGGTCCTCAAAGATGGTAGACCAAAGTTCAAACTAGAACATTTACATCATCGGGTACTTTTAACTGTGCCGTTGTTAACAGTACCAAGAGTATTGACAGCAGCTGTCAAGCACTGAGGCCGAATCAGTTTTGTAGAATCTGTATCAATAGACATATTCCCAAAGACTGCATGATGATATTTTGCCCTAGCAATATTTGAGTACAGGCCTAATAGTTGGCCCGGCGGGAGTAAAACAGATCTCTGTCATAGTGCTATAGCACCAAACAAATCAGAGGAGCTAACTTCAAATGTAAATACTATTGTTTTGTCCCACTTTTTCATGACTTATCAGTTTTTATTTTTCCTCTATGGTACTATCACTTCATCCTTCATAGAATTTGGATAAAAGACTGCAAGAAATAGAAACATGTTACAATTCTCTATATCTTATGAAATGAGTAAAGGAATCACAGTAGTAGTGGTTGTAGGGATGCACGATATCGGTTTGATATTTGGTATTGGCCAATATCAGTCTAAAACATTAAGTGTTGATATCGGCCGATACTGCAATTTTTCCAGGTATTTACAGCCGAAATATCGGCCACATATTGGCTGGAATATTGGCAAATTATACAAATGCTCAAAATTAATGCTCCTTCTTATCACTGCATGAGTACATTTAAATATCCTGGGTTTCATTTTTGCAAGAGTTAGAAGCTGTTTTTCTTGTTTTACATCTGTTCATGCGATATGCTGTAACAATAAAAGAAACAAGTCCATTTTTATGATGCACAGAGATTGTACTCATGACCTGAAATATATATATCGGTAATGAATCAAATGAATTAAATTCTATAATGAACTAGAAAAGCACTCGGAGAGCACAGACCCCCGCCAGCGCCACATCCCTCACCCATATTGTGATTTTCACCGTAAATATTAGTCCTACCTTTGTTTCATCTAAATGTTTAGATTCCTTGATCATGAAAACATACCATTAGCAATTGGATTCAGAATGATATCTGTTTTAGTTCAGTAGTTATTCACAAAAACCGCAGTTTTCGTCATGGCGGATCCGGATCACTCCAAAAGTTTAATCATTTGTTCCACGTCCCAATCCAGACATTTCCTGAAAATTTCATCAAAATCCATCCATAACTTTTTGAGTTATCTTGCTAACAGGGGCCTTCACTAAAAGGGCCTTAAAATGTAATAGCTTTTGTAAAAGAATCTCCATTTGTAGCACTTAATCATTGTCTAAGCTGTTAAATATTTACAGTACAGGTGATGCTAACACTATAATTATTTTGTTTTAACAGATTATACAACCACATACAACAACCTAGCAAACTTGGCTTCGGCTGTGATTATTGTTTATTTAAGGTGAGTGTCGTCTCTACTTGCAGCATGTTTGTTAAACTCATTCAGGCAGCATCATTAATATTCACTCTGTGTGCCAGGATGGGATTAAGCCCATGTGGGAGGACGACAGGAACAAGCTGGGGGGTCGATGGCTGATGACCCTCAACAAACAACAGAGACACAATGACCTTGACCGTTACTGGATGGAGACGGTAAGAAGACGGTTTATCTGTGGCGGAGGTGTATGAACTGGAGATCAACTGGTATCATCTCTGTGTTTATGATTCATGATCAGATGGAAACATATGAATCACTTGCTGTGCTTGTGTTTTGCAGCTGTTATGTTTAGTCGGTGAGTCGTTCGATGAGGCGAGTGAAGACGTTTGTGGAGCCGTGGTCAACGTCAGACCTAAAGGTGACAAAATCTCCATCTGGACAAGCAACTGCCAAAACAGGGAAGCCATCATGACGATAGGGTGGGTAAAAATCACACATAACGGCATATAATTGACAAATAATGGGACAGAATATGTAATCAGTTTGATGACTCTCTTATGCTTTAATTTAATTTTTACAGTAGAGGTATTAGGGCTGTCGCTTTTCCCAAAAATCAATCTTTTTTTCTTCATGCTAATTGTAGAATGTATAATTTAGCGTACACAGTCTGGCCTTAGTCTTTGATCAGACAAGCTGCAGATACTTTGGATGTTTCCTTTACCCTCCTGTAGTAACTTCACACAGGAGCAGTGTACAGGATGTGTGTGTTGTGGTTTCCTGAAGAATACGAATATTGAACAATAAATATATTAGTATGTTAAAAGATAAATCAATTAAACAATACAGGGAAATAACAACAGAGGTAAAATAATACTCTGGCGTGTCCACCAGGGGGCATCTGAGACTCAATCGTGTAACAACAACTATTATAAATGTATTTCTTTAGATTTAAACTCATCCATGGTGTCAACCACTCCATCAGAACGGTATTATCACGGGTGTCTATAAAGTCTCTACATTTTTTTTATTTATTACAAAGGCAGTTGATGAGATATCCTTACCAGAGTTGTTTTATTATCAGTGTTCAAAAAAGTATTTATTCACATTAAAATTGTATGTTTCAGATATTCTGTTAATAATTAATTAAAATAATAAATGGCATTAAAGTAGAAAATAGCATACAAATACAAATAAAGACCCCATCCACCCTCACAATTCACATACAACACACACAGTAAATTAGTCAAACACACAAAGACATAAAAAGGGAATTCAAAACAGAAAACAGAATTAAAAGACAGGAATCGCTATTTTTAATTAAAAGAGAGGAAACACAGGAGCATAAACTTAAATTATAATTAAAAATTATCAGAAATTAGAGTAAAAAATAATGTAGGGAGAGAAAGGTAAATCAATAAATAAATTAATAAAAAAATTAAGTAAATAATATGGTAAACTGAGATAATAAAAGCAGCTAAAAGTAGTATGGTAAAAAAGAAAAGCAGTTAACAGAATAAAATTCCAAGTAATAAATAAAACAGATTAAGAGAATTCAAAATAGTACAGGAAATAAGAAATAGTAATTACTATAATCAGCTAAAAGCTAGACTAAAAAGGTAGGTTATGAGTTTGCCTTTTAAAATATTAAAAATATTTCATTGCGTTGTTCCTACCTGTGTTAGAATTACAACAAACTTGACAATGAATGTTTTCGTTTGTGGTCAATTAAGAGTCTCAAATCAATTTGGAGATTTGGAATTTAAGCACAGAGCTCAGAACAAGTTAAAGATTAAAGATCAATCTGTTCTGAATGTTTTGATTAAGATTGACTAGCCCGGTGTTTAAATCAGTTGTAATGGGTACTTAAACGCATCGAGAAAATGGAGGGAAACAGAACAGTTGTGCTCTAGTGTTGCTTTATTACAGTTACATTTACCCCAGTTAAAAACTTTTCAGAGGATGTTTTAGACTATAGTTAAACTACTTTAAGGCTGCTTCATTGAAAAGTTCCTGTAACCTTTATAATCCATGTTTCAATTACTTTTTGGTATCAAACTAAGATTTTCTCATTATACTTTAATAACAGTATACCACCAATCTGAACTAAATATTCCTAAATGAAGGACCTCACAGATCATCAGCTAGAGTTTTTTTCATTCATGTTGTCTCATACAATCTCTTCAAATGGACTTTATTTAGGATATCCGTGAACACAACAGCTCTTTGTAAGCGTTACACTGTGCTGAAACACAAAAATGTTGTTGAACCAGACGCTTAACTGAGCTTTTTTTATTTCCTGGTCTGAGAGCTTGAATATTAATCACTAAAAATGTTACTAGGGAAGTCCAATCAAGCTAACTTTTTCTTTTTTGAAGATATCAGCCATCATTTTTTTCTGCTTTACTCCATTATTGATGTAAACCCAACTCATCTCTTCGAAGTTTGCTTACTGTAACCGTCCACTATGCAGAGACACTGAGCTTTAACTCCTCGTTTTTTCTCTCCACAGACAACTTTATAAAGAGCGTCTGAGCCTCCCTATGAAAGCCATGATCGGCTACCAGTCACACGACGACACATCCAGCAAGAGCGGATCCACCACCAAGAACATGTACTCTGTTTGAACCCCCTGACCCACCCCACCCCCAATTTCAACTCGCTGTAGATTTGATCAATTACCAAACCGCATCATCACAATAATAATTTCAGAGTTGTCGACTACTGTAGAGTCTTTTCCTTTTATTAAACAGAGAATTGTTCATAGTGTGTACAGTTGGAGCTTCTCCTGTCGTGAGAAACACGCAGGGTGATGGTTAAAAATATAAAGAGGTCTTTAAAGAGAAGATATGAGAAAAGAAAAGATTTGCTTTTAGAGTTGAAGAGTTCTGTGATAAATACTAGTGACCTCCAGATGCTTAGCTAAGAACAAGCTTTTTTTTCACTACTTTAACGGCTTGGAGTTAAAACAAAAACACATTTCATATCTAAACAGCTTTGTGTTTTTCTCATGTTCAGTTTTCACCCTTTAAATAAAAGTTTCTCACCCCACAGGAAGAGACGGTACGCGACTTATCCTCCCACTGAACAAGTTTTAAGGGCAATTTTAACTTGATTTATACAGAAGTGTTACGCATGAAGAATCTACAGTATCTTAAAGGTGTGTTACAGCCGTGGTCACACTCCAACATGTAGAGTTTGGATTCAAGGCCACTTGTTTGTTTCAGCCACGCTGGACTTGTGGAATATTGCTTGTAGTACTTTTTGAACTTTTTTTCTTCCCCTTACATTTATTTATAATGTATGCATTGCAGTTGAACTACTTAGATGAATACAACCATGAAACTTGTGTTACTTTCAATTTGATTTTTATTTTTTCTCTTTTTTGTTATTAAAGTTAATAATGTGGACTACTGCATATAGGTTACATTTTTTACAGTGTACTATACAGTAAAATTCTGACAGAATTAGGTGTGCTTTTCACTGTTTTCTTCCTAACAAAAACTGTAGATAACAATGTTACACTCCTCTTGGTTGATGCAAACAAAAGATGATATTCATTGTGAAATGATTTTGCTCATAATGTATCTTTATTATCTGTTATTCCAGGATGTATATTACCTTCTTTCAAGTAAAGGTTAAGTGCTTTGCATTAAAACCAGAACCACGCTGTCTTCTTTTCTGTAAATGTTTGATCATGAAGTTTATATCGTTATAAAACTGAAGTCCTTAGACAGCACAAACATCCACCAATCGATCAACCAAACCTTATCTGTATAGCACTTTCATACAACAATTTATAGCACAAAGTGCTTCAGATAAGAAATAAAATAATAAATGACAAAAGTAGAAAATTTCACTTGGTCAGTGTTCGGGAGGTTGCAGGTTCAAGCCCAGCCACGGGCGGCACATGGCGATGTGTCCTTGGGCAAGACACTTAACCCCAAGTTGCTCCCACTGCTGCGTCAGTGTTGTGTAAATGGGCATGAAAAGGCGTGAATGTGTTAGAGATACTGATGGATAACTAACAGAGAAACTCAGAACCATCAGTGAAGTGAATGTGAGAGTGAATGTGTAGGTGTGACCTGCAGTGTAAAGCAGCTTTGAGTAGTCAAAATGACTAGAAAAGCGCTATATAAGCTCAAGTCCATTACCATTTACAAATGAAAATAAAAGTCCCCATCCACCCTCAAAATCCACATACAACACACACTAAATTAATCAAAAGCACAAAAACAACAGAACAGAAAACACGAAAGACTGAGGAAACGCTAACTTTAAACTTAAATTAGAATTAAAAATAAGAAATTATATAGAAATACTGTAGGGAAAGAAAGATAAATAATGAACATAACATTTAAATAATATGGTAGAATTAGAAAACGTAAAACCAGATGTGTAAGAAAAACAGCTTAAAGTAGGATGGTGAAAAGGAAAGCTGTTAGAATAAAATTCCAAATAGTCTGAACTGAAATATAGAAATAAGACAGATTAAGAGGATTCAAAATAAATAAAAAGGTAATAAGAAGTAATTACTATAATCAGCTAAAAGGCAAGGCAGTCTAACATCGTTATTACTGTCTGATCGTAAAATATTAGCAAATCCCTTCTATAAACATTCCAAGTCACCAACAAAATCACATCACTTTTCCCATCTGCCATGGTCAACATTTCTTAAAACGTCCTCAAAATCTGTAAAGAACTTTTTGAGTTATTAGAGAAAATGCGGAAAACTGCAGTCTGTCACAATGTCAACAAATCCTTTAAGACATTTCTTGACCTGTATTTGTGTCACCACCAAAATCTAATCCCCTTGCTTTGACCATCAACCCCTGAAAATTACATCAACATACGATGAACTTTTTGAGTTTAGAAAAAAGAAATTTACAGGTGCAGGCAAAAAAATAGTGGCGTATACTTGACACCAAGTCTCAGTTCACAGTAAGATGTGATAACCCCTTCTTAAAGTAAAAGCTCCTTAAAATGCTGTTTTTTACTTCCTTGTTTTTATGATGTCGTAGTGATACAGCCTCCACCTACATGTGTGTTTTCAGGGAAGCTAATCAGCACAGAAATTATTATATCCTCCCCACCTCTTCAGGTCAACATGTTAATTGTGCATCAATACTTGCAGAGTCTCCCAAAAAGTTTTGACTCTTAACCCTTTAACCACCAGCTCAACTGTTGGGCAGAGTTCAAAAATAAACTCAGGGATATTTAATGTTTAATAGAACAGAAGAATGAAATCATTGTTCGATTCCCTTAACACAGAAAAAACAAATCATAAAACAGATATTTTCATGGTGTGGGATTCAAAGGTTTAAAAAGTTAAAAGTGATTAACTGATGACTTCAAATATTTGGGACAAAATCAATTACAAAAGGCATAAATGTTTGCAAGTAAAATAGCAATAAAAGTGACTTCAAATAGATACTGAGTTTGACAAACACACCAAAAATATTATTTGATGAATAACTATTATCCCATTAAAGTTAGGTATTTTAAATAATAATCAGGGTGATAATAATTAAAAAAAAAAAAGATGTTTTGCTTTTTAAATCTTTGAATCCCACACAAAGGAAATGTAAATTCTTTTGGTTTGTTTGCAGTTTTTTTCTGTATCCTAAAACACAGACAAAACAAACAATGTTTTTTTTTAATAGAAATTATTTGTGAATTTATTGATCTCTGCCAAACAGTTGAGCTGGGAGTTAATGGGTTATAAGCACCTGGTGACCTGTAATTATTTTGGAATATAGCCCCCAGAATAAATGATGGATGAATGGGTGGATGTTGTGTATCATCCCTCAGCTCTCTGGGATTATATTTCTACTTAAGAGCCTCTAGGGCGCAGCAGAGTTAACATTTGGAATCTAAACTTACTGGAGTCATCTCCTAAATTGATTTGGTGAATTTATTTTCAGAGTTTTTTTTTTTATTATTCCCATGTCAGACTGTTTTTGTGCCACATCAGCACAAAGAAATAAGGCTGGACAATCTGATCATTGTCACAGACGAGTGCTCAGTGGTGCAGCAGGTTGTGTTCTTGTTATGTTCTTCCTGTACTTCAGGGCTGTCTCTTACAGTGGAAAGTTACTCATCCTGCTTACGTAAAGTTACTGCTTATTGCACGCTTCTTCCTGAAGAGAATATTTCCTGATGTTTGGAGATTCTTTGTGTCTTAAAACAATTGGTCTTTATGATTAAGCAGTTATGGATGAATGCATGATATTTAGACTCCAAGCTGAAACTATTTTCTCTCTTTCTACTGAAATAAAAATAAAAAATCTGTATTTCCATAAAAATTAACATTTAGTTTTTGTATCTTGTTTGATACATTAGGTGTTTTTGGCAACTGATAATCCACTTGAATATTTTTTTTTATATAATCAAATTTTAACTTTTTTTAGTAATTTGTAGGCCATATTGATTAGATAGTGATATCATTAAAGGAGACATATCATGCTGATGCATGATTTAATACTTACATATAATATAATAAATTTGAAAACAAGACCTTACACCCCCTTAATTTTCAAAAAAAGAGATATTGTATTTTTTCTGATATCCTAGAACGAGATTTGATGCTTCTGAAAATAGGTCATTGCAAGATGTCCGCGAGGTTTAAATCGTCGTGACGACACGAGGCACCTTTCTTTTTATTGGAGTAATCTGATAAAACCCTTCCTCCTTTGTGATGTCCGTTAGCCACAAAACTGTCACCGAGGAACACATTCGTCCAGCAGCAGTATATAGATCCCTAGCTCACACTCACTCATCACCAGCTCTGGCCTGTAGGGGGACTCAATACGCGGTCGCTGCTTTGAGCCTGCTGGAAAATACAGTAGAAGAAGAAGGACAGGCTGGCTCTACCCCCGATAGAACTGACCAATCAGAGCACAAAGGGCTGTGACGTTGCGAGGTAACTTTAGGTCATCCTGAGATCCTCGTGTTTCAACGAGAGCTTCATAGTGGCCTAAAATGAGGATTTTTAGAACACTATTTTGGGGCAATGAAGGAACTAAATGACTTGTTCTGAGGGCAGAAATGCTTTACAGGCATCCTAGTCTGGCATAGTGAAAAGGAGAAACAAGCATGATATGTCCTCTTTAAAGTGCATATCAAATATGATACAACAGGCTTTAAGGGGTTAAATTTGCCAATGTCCAGTATGCTAATATTTCCAGACTCATCGCTGATAATTATTTTTTTGTCAAGAATATAACATTCCTACTTTACTACAGCTGATCTTTCTTTCATGGTTAGTCCATTCCTGTTAGATACAGATGTAAATCAGTACATTTTTTTCCCCTTATTTATAAAAGTGAGATAATGAGTGATGATATGGTAAACCATCATTTTGCCAATATCACAACTAATATGGAATTTTTATGGTCAAAATATCTGGTGTAAAAATGCATCTAAAGACAGCAGTAATCAACGTCGTAGGCGATTATCTGCCAATATTAGTCTTAAAATATCGTGCATCAATATATACAATCCATATTTTTAATTTTACTCCTGCAGGGTTCTTTCTTGATGCACTTGAAGATGTGAGGTTGGAGAAACTGTGCAGAGCTGGTTTGGGATAGGGCCCTATGTAATGTCCTTTTTTTTCCTGCTCAGAAGAGAGCAGACATGGATGTTAGGAGTGGATTGCTGCAGATGGGGAGTAACTTTGAGAAAATTGCCTAAAAAATAGTGTTGGGGTAATTGTTCCTGTACTGAACTCCTTTACATTTCTGTTACCTAGCCAGTTTTGGTGCTACTTCAACACACCATGGTCTCCACACGTCCTGCCATCTACAACAAAAAACTAAAAAACAGGCTTGATTGTGAAGAGGTAAAGCTTTGAAAACCTGTCCAGTACAGTGTCCCCAATGCTGTTCTTTTTTGTTGTTGTTGTTGTTTTTACTTAAAATTCACTGAATTGTGGAATCTCTTGGCTTCATCTGCAACAATGTACTGAATCCAGAGGGAATTCATACCTTCAGTTTTCAATCTTTCATCACAGTTTTAGAGGCTTAAGCAGTGTCACCAGATTTTTCTTTTAAAATAAACAACCAGATCAATTAAAAAAAACAAGCAACCTCCAGCTATTTTGTCTCTAATGTGATATATATTAATTTTTTTTCATTAAAATCTTCATAAAGTGTTTTGATTTTCGTCTACATTACATTTCAGTTTAGAAGTGGCATTTTGTTTGGCCTGTGACTCCAAAAGGAATAAGTAACCTAAAAATGAATGAATGAAGGAATTTTGTTTGGCTCTTTACTTACTTATTCAACATCCTTTTGCTTGGAGGTGAAACATCCTTTTCTTTATACTGAAGTGAAGGAGGACCTACTGTTATTTATAACTCTGTTATCACTTAACAGTCTATCTAACCTTGATTTTGTAACCAAGCAGACATAGTCAGGCTTTTATCTAAGTTATATATTCATCCTTTACAGCTTTATTATGGTGAAGATGGTAACAGCTACATTAAACATACATTAACTTCTGGCTGTAAGGATTTATTTTTAATGGAAACATATTTTCCCCCTCTTTATGCAGTAAAATTTACATTTGTGTTTAGAGTATGACAAAATACATTGTATAACTTGTGAACTGAGTTTATATTGGTGGTAGAGTGTGCATCAGAGTTTGGGAGCCCAACAAGCTCAAATGAGCGACTGTAGTTTTGGAACAACCCAAAAAAGAAAAAAAACAAAACCAACCAAAAGCCATGTCTTCTTTTTAAATCGAAAATTGAAGACATGGAAGCAAATTCTATAAGATGCTAATGTTTTTAGCTGGGTTGTTGTACAGATAATCCAAAGATATGGCTCATAGATGTCTCTGTTGTTTAATCTATAATGATGTGCTTGTAAATTATTTTTATCTCTTTTGTATTCTGTCTGTAACTTTGTGGGTTTTTTTGCTGCTGCCTGACTTGGCCAGGTCTCCCTTGTCAAAGAGGTTTTTAATCTCTATGGGATCAACCTGGTTAAATAAAGGTTAAATTAAACATGCAACCCCCATCTGCCAATATATACAAGGAACTTTTCAAAAAAAGGAGCCTAAAATTGCTTAGAACACGCAGACCTGGCAACTATGGGCTAGTATATTTTGTCTTAACAAAGTACAAAAGTCAAACTTCAACCACAGCATTGTTAATATGAATATAATTTAATTCAATTAGACAAATATATTCATAACACAAGAAGCAAAAAGTCCTTCTATAAATACAGTTGTGACAGCAGAGGCACAGTCATCACATGAGTATAAAGCTCTCCTCTGACATCTTCCCTAAAGAATGATTGTTATGTCCAACTGTGCGTCATTTTCCATCCTGATGCTTTTATGAACGCAACCACACCCACTTCAAGACAAAGACAAATTAAGGTGTAGATCACAGTTTAATACATTTGCCAATAAAAATAAACAAACCTTGTCAAACTTGTACCAGACTGAAACCATCACTCCGGTTTAACATCAATTGTTTTGAAGTATCTGTAAGCGGCCCGCACCTACAAATGTCTTGCAGGAAAAGGACACAGACAACACCCTCTCTGATCATACTTTCCTGGATCTGTCACATCTTTAGGTGTTCATGCATTCAGAACATCACATAACCGAGCCATCAAAACGCTCCTGTCCAAAGTCAGCGCTCGTTAATCACCCAGTCCAACAGGATCCTGCCACGTCAGAGGGGCTTAGATGGTCTCTGTGGAGACGCCTAGCATCCTCCTTCCTTTAAAGTCTTCAAAAGTCAAATATTTGCTTCAGCTGAATAGCAAGACTTCTATATGTGCATGTATGAGGGCAGCAAAACTGTGAAGCGGTGCAGGAATGAGTCAAAAGGAAGTGAGTTTTAGCACATCAGGGTCTCAAGTCCAAAAGTCTGAGATGTCGGAAAAGCATTTTTAATAAAAGCCTGCGATATGATCCATGATGAACACATGCAGAGATTTAAATATTTCTTTTTGCAACATAAATGTATCTGATATTTCCCACTTTTCAACTCTGAAGCATGATTGTGCTTTTACAGCTAATGATGGCTACAAAAATGACAGAAGACCCGATGCAGCCATTACTGATCATTGCAGAAAAAACAAACACTCAGAAAGCTCAAATCTCTGCCAAGGTAGCTCACATATTGCTGTTACATCTGAAAGCAATAATTTCATGATAAAGTTGCCACCATAATATGATTCCTTGACCCTGAATCATGTTGATATCATTATTAGTTGGGGTTGTTTTGTAATGGCAGTTACAGTCCTACTCATCATTATTGGCACCCAATAATGAAGTTCAAGTATGTGACAGTACAAACAGTTTCTTTACAAATCACTCTAACTTTGCTCTGCATCACTTTATCAGACTCAAACTTGGCAGAAGTGATGTTCACATATTAAGGTTTGCATATTATTCTTCATTAGCTACTATGATCATGCAGTCATATTTAGAATTGGCAGTTTTAAGTGCCACCTCTTGAAAGCCTACAAGGAAAAGAACACCCTACCAACAATTAAGCATGGTGGAGGTTCCATAATGGTTTGGGGCTGCTTTGCTGCATGGGGCGCTGAAGGCTTTGACCGTTTCACAGGAATCATGAAATCAGAGAATTATCAAGAAATTTTAGAGCAAAATGTCCTACCCAGTGTAAGAAAAATTGGTTTGGGTTGAAGATAGTGGGCCCTCCTGCAAGACAAAGACCCAAAGCACACATCCAAAAGCACACAGGAATGGTTGAAAAGGAAAATAAATGGCCTGTTTTAAAATGGCCAGCAATGAGTCCTGATCTCAATCCGATTGAAAATCTTTGGTATGGCTGAAATCTGCCATTGGGGAAAAGAAACCTGCAAATGTTCTAGAGCTTGAACATTTGGATATAGGAAGAGTGGGAGAAAATACCAGCTGAGAAGTGCAAGAAGCTTATAGATGGCTACAAGAAACATTTGGAGGCTGTCATCAGTGCCAAAGGGTGTGCAACAAAATACTGAAGAGGGGTGCCATTATTGCTGCACATGCTTTTTTTCAGTTCCCTCTTTGAAATTACAATATGTAACTTGTAAAAATGTTTTTTTTTTTTGTTAAAGTATTTTGGATCTTCAATTAAAAAATCCTGATGACATAAATTTGGTACATTTCAATTTATTTCTGAAGATATTGCTAAAGTAATGAAAATAATGAAGGGGTGCCGATAATACTGAGCAGGACTTTATCTGCATCACCAACAAAATCTGATCATTTCTAACCCTTTGTCTTCCAAACAAAGAAACTCATTTGCAACAAACCATTTGTTGGCATAATTATGTTCCTTCCTCTTCATTTAGCAACATTTCAGGTTTCCCAACTGGGAAGCAGATATGTTTGTCAACCCGCTGGTTAGCTTGCCTGTTAAGGGTAATCCTGGGCATGATTGGATTTCCTTCATTTCTGCAACAAAATCTTTTTTCTTTTTTTTTTTTTTTCGTATGAAAACATCCTCGAGAGCAAAATTTAGATATTAAGTTACTGACCCAGTTGTCTGAGGAATCACAGATATATTATTTTAATCGACAAATTGAATTCCTTCAACTAAATTATGATTGTCAAAAGATCTGGAAATATTTGAAAAGATTATTTTCTTAATATGATGTTTGCTCTTACTGTGTAATACCTAAGCTTCTAAGCAGCAAGGACTCATGTCTGATTTTTTTTTTCAGTTTTCATGAACAGCAGTGCCACCCAGTCAATACATATTGATGTTGCAAATGCTACTGAGAGAGGTGAATAAGGAGAAACAGACAAAACTGGATTTTCAGGGTTTTAATTACAGTGGTATGGTGGCAAATAGTCAACCGCATGGTTACAATGCCAGTCAAAGGATTAAGTTGGGCCATTACCAACATCTTGTGAAAATTTCAGCAGAATCTCTTCAGTTGTTTTTGGGTAATCTTGCTAACTAACAGATAAACAAACCAACAAAAATATGCCAGCAAAACCATAACCTTCTTGGCAGAGGTGCTGATAATACATTTATAGGTGTTGGCAGCATGCATATCAAGAAGGGGTCCCCGGTTTGATCCCCAGCTCTGCCAGGGCTTTCTGTGTGGAGTTTGTATGTTCTTCCCGTGCATGTGTGGATTCTTCCAGCTACTCTGGCTTCCTCCCACAGACCAAAAACATGCTCATTAGGCTGATCGTGAATCTACTGTATATTGCCCTCAGGTATGAGTGTGAGAGTGAATGGTACGTCTCTCTATGTGGCCCTGTGATTAGCTGGTGACTGGTTCAGGGTGTGCCCCACCTCTCGCCCAATGTCAGCCGGGAAGCCTCAAGCCTCCCCAAGACCCTGTACAGCAGGGGTGTCCAAACTGTGGCCCGGGGGCCAAATGCGGCCCGCTGCCCATTTTGAATTGGCCCCTGAAACAGTTGAGGAATCAAGACATTTTGAATACAGCAGCAAATACCACAAATCATGCACATTTTCTGCTACATTTACTTTGCCACAAGGTCTCATTTACAAAGTATACTGCAATATTCATCTTCAAGCACCAACATTCTTGCAGTTTACTCTTGTTTTGTGTCTGAAAGTGAAGATAAGATGTCAGTGTCTCCCATCTCCACTGCTCAAAAGGTCTCTTCCATATTAGGTGTGAATCTAGTAATAGCCTGAGGTTTCAAGGGCCCCTTGACAGGTGATAACCCATCCATAAACCTTGAAACTTTAACTTCAATATATTGAAAGTGAGGCGGGGAAAGTGGTTCAGTTGTCCATGTATTCCTCTTTATGTGGCCCTCGATGTAAAAAGTTTGGACACCCCTGCTGTACAGGATAAGCCATATGGATAATGGTGGATGGACATTTACCAACGCCACAGCCACGGAAATCCGCAAACAAAAGGTCACAACATGGTGTATTAGTCCTCTCCTTTTAAGCTCTCCTGTGCTTTTTGGTTAAAAAGTGATCCATAATTTAACTGAAAGCTTTGGTACTTTTTATTTTATTGATCACTGATGTAACTGAGCTTGATGGAGTTAGAAGATGAGCTACCAAGACTATCAAAGTATTGAAGGTTTGGGAACCATAACAAGCAGAAGAAATCATTTCACAAAGATATTAAGCTTGTGTTTTAGTTTCACATTTCATTGTTCTGCTACATCACCTGAGAAAAGTGAAAATACAAGTGCCCCATTTTGTTCATGTGCTGCTCAAGCTTTTCTCTTTTCAGTGAATAACAAATGTTTGAATAGGAAGACTGTAAACCTCTAAACAGAAAACCAACAACTTCAATTAGAATGTTGAAACTGCACGTGTCCTGATCCAAATACAGACTGGACAGGAAAGTGTTAGTCCCAGGATCCAGCCACAGTCCTCACAGAAGCCTTTCTCAGTTCCTCCTCCCCACTCGTGTGTGCCAGCTGGACCCTGGTGGTCTTATATCACGTCAGTGTCAACATTAAAGGCTTTTCCTCGTCCCGTTCAGTCAGCAAGTTTGAGATCATGTATGACGAGAAGAAGCAAAACTCCACAGAGTAGCTGAGCTCAAAGAGCTGCAGGTTCACGCTCAGCACCCACTCGAAGACAGCTGATAGGTGGATGTAAAAGAAGTCATCCTGGACGTACAACACGGTATCTGGACAGGTTCAGGTTAAAGATGATGCAGAGAGTGTTGATGCAGAAGAGGAGCAGATTAAAGGAGAAAGACGCTGACAAATGATTAGGTTCAATCAAACTAAACAGCACTCAGAAGGCACAAACCTCCTACAAGATAGCTCACAGATGGCTGTTACATCTATAGGCAATAGTTCCATGATACCATCATAATATGATTCTTGACCCTTAAACCCACACCTCTGAATCATGTTGATATCATCATTAATTAGACAGTTATTGAGCAACAACCATTGTTCACTTATGGCAGTCATCTGGATCATCACTAAAATGTAAATATTTGTAAGATGGGCCATTACCAACATCTCCTGAAAATTTCATCAAAATCTGTTTTGTAGTGTTTGTGTTAACTTGCTAATAAACAAACAAACATTCACTGGCAAAAACATAACCTCATAACCTCCTTCTCTGAGTTAATTACAGCATTAGTCTAGTTTGTATGGTTCATGTCTATTACATGAGCATTTGTCAAGTCATTATGGCACAAGCATCTTGTGTGTCTTCCAAATTGGCACCTGGTAGCAGATTACCTTTTGTGTTGCCACACCCCCCTTAAGGAGCAGCACACTTTAAAAATACTGCCCTAGTTGGACAAGAACTGGTCCAAAAGCACAGATGTGATTCAGCATTTAGCTTTGCCTTTTTTCCAAGCTTGAAACTTTATGAAATGTATAATAGTGGTTTGGTATAAGTGCCTAAAATGAAGTTTGTGATGAACATTCACACATGAAATGTAATGTTTAATGGGAAAAAATGCATGTGATGTTGCCTGCTTTTGAATCTTAAACTGTTGTATGTTTAAAAGACCATTGTTAATAATCTGCTTATAAGGACAAAAATGGCCGGGGACCAGCTACAAGCATGTCTGATTGTCTGTCAATAAATATTTCATACTCTATTGTCACAGCCATGATGAGGACCGGTGTGATCAGGTCACTGGATTAAGAAGAAACTCTCAAAAAAGAGGTCACAGCAAGGCGTTACATATATCAGTTGCTTGTCAGTCAAACTGCCATGTTGTAGTTTAATATTCTATAATAATAACTTTTAACTCTAGCTGATTATGTTTAATCTTTAAATAAAAATCAATTTGGTTATGCTATTAACCATCTAATTCCCTAAAAACACAAACTATAGCCAGAAAATTTTCATTGTTGGAGCTGAAATGTTTTATTTAACTTTCAACTGAAATCCTGAATAATCATATATATTTTTTGTGTCTCATTTGATACAATAGTATTTTTTGGTAATCCATTTGAGGACATTTTTTGTCATTTATCTGATTGTATTAACATGTTTTTTAGTCATTTTCTGTCATATTGATTAGCTAGAGGTATAAAAATATGTATCAAATATGATATAATAGAGGTTAAAGGGTTAAGACAAAGAAGAGAATTTGTAAAAATGACAACTGCTGGTCTGCAGAGGTTTTCATCAGCAATGATTCAAAACCCAATAAAAATGTACATGGGCTTTTTACTTTTAGTCAAGGGAATCAGCTTGAGGCTAACTTCCAGGTTGTAAAAATTGCAGCTGTAAAAATCAACAAAATCTTCATATCAACTTTTGGTAAGATCACATCATGTATCCCTTCTGTTTTTGTATATTAATTTATTTTTCCCATTATAGATGCCTGAGAGTTTGTAAAGAAGTGGCCATGAAAAGGTGGCCCAGTGAGGAAACGATTTTGCGTGATCCTCTTGTTTATCTAAGTTGCCCATCCCTGTTGTAAAAGGTCCTTATGGCAAATAAAATCAAATTAGAAGTGGCTGTGAGAGACCCAATAGTCTTCTGTTAGCAATAATATAAACATTTAGTGAACTAAAGGCTTCACTGTGAGGGACCTTTTGGCCCTTTTCCATTAGCCCTACTCAACTCTACTCGACTCTACCTGGCTCTACTCTACTCGCCTTGTGCTGCTTTTCCATTAGCCCAGTTGTCTGCCCAACGGGGTGCAGTGTCGCTGTAAACATCTGAGTGAGCATCATTTTGAGCACGACACAACAATCTGTGGCTTTTTGTCACAAACCGAGTAAAAAAGGAAAGCAGAAGAAGGCTACAGGTGGCAAGAAGAAATACCCCTTTAGAAGCACAGGAGAGTTTTGGAAGCTAACAGAATGAAGCCGAGGACGAGAGCAATCGAGCTGCAAAGAAAAGACGGATGAGGGCAAGCTAATGGTAGCTACCGCTAGCATGCTAGGTTGTCACGCTCATGACTCATCGATGACGGCATTGTCTGACCAATCAGTAGCCGGCAGTCGGTGACGTCATCTTTTAGTATCGACTCAGCTCCCTTAGAACCAGAGCGAAGTAGGTACTAAACCTAGCTTGTTTTAGGAGGTACCAGGCTAGTGGAAACACACTGCAAATCGAGTAGGGCTGAGTAGAGTAGGGCCAAGGCGTGCTAGTGGAAAAGGGCCAGAAGTTTCTGAGGAGCCATGAAGAGTTGCTGGGAGTTTATTCCTGGCAAACACACATCATAAGATCGAGCACACCTTTTATTGAGATTAAAATTCAAACTAAATCTTTCATCAAATGACTTCTGATTAACTCTGAGGCTTCAGGATCTGAGCTTGTCAATCATCAGCCTTAGTCTTTCAGGAAATCCCTTGGTTAAAGACAGATGTAGTTAAAGACACTGTTCATGTGTTTTACATCTGCAATTCGGCCGTTCCCTCTTTGTAAACAGAGCAGCAGGCTGGATCCATACGGCACAAAGGGACTTTAGAGCAGCTGGGAACGCTGGCTTGAGTGTCACTGCTGGTGTCAACACATAAAATGTCAAGACTAAGACCATCACCTCCACTGACATCTGTCCTGAAATCATACCCCAAACAGAAAAGCTCTCCAAAACTGCAGCTCCAGGATTAAAAAAAGGATACAGCAAATGGTGACGATGGCCTGGATGATGGTGGAGATGATGCGTATGGGGTAGAGAAGCTTCTCGTATCCTGTTAGAGCACACTTTCTGGTCAGACTGGTGAGCAGGACGGTGTAGAAGCAGATGCAGGTGAAGCTGACGGCTGCTCCAAAGTTGTGCAGGAGAGCGAGGTACCCAGGCTGAGGGGGCATTGAAAACAGGTCATTATGAAGAAAGGAGGTTACATACATCAGAGAATAAGTGCAGATGACATAAAATCTACATGGTATGACTGTTGAAATGTTAAAATCAAACAACAAACACTAAACAAGAAGAAACTATTGTTAAGAAGAATAAAACTACACACAGTTATAGTTTACGCTTGTTGCTGCAATTATAAATTTAACAACACTCTAGCTTATCTCAATCAAGCAAAACCTTATTTTACTGCTGCCAAGGTGGTTATTTTTTTTCAAGTTTATGTTTGTTTGTTTGTTAGCAAGATTATGCAAAAACTACAGGACGGATTTTGCTGAAATTTTCAGGAGATGTTGTTAATGGCCCAACTTAGAAATGATTAAATTTTAGTGGTGATACATATATTTGTCTGGCCTCAAAAAAAAAAAAAAAAAAAAAAAATCCCAAAAAATCCCATAGGTTAACATTTGGTGGAAGTTTTTAACCGAATAAAAAAATCATATCTCTGCCATTTTTTAACAGATTCACACCCAATTTTAGAGGATGTTATGGAGTCCATGTCTCTATCATCAACGTAAACTTTCGCTGGATCCAATCCAGATTGACAAAAAAAACTAACTTTATGATGGGAAGTCCCATTGAAACATTCAATAATTCATATATAACCTTAATATGAGGTGATATTCCCCAAAGTTCTTGTGTTCATACAGGATATTAACCCCCATGTTTGTGTTGAGTTTGGATCCTGGCACTATTCTGGTTCTGGTGATCCAGAATTGTGTCTTGTGAAAAAGCCACTGCTGAACTGAGCTGCGTGGTGGAGGTCTATGCTCTCTCAGTGCCTTTGTAGTTTTTATGAAAAACATTATATTAGTTGCCTCAATGGCCACTTTGTCAAATACACCTACATCCCTGGGTTTGACCACCTTCTTCCATCAGAGCTGCAACATTTCTTAATGCTACACATTCAAAAAGGTCCTTGAAACATTCCTCTGAGAATTCAGTTCATAATGACATTACAGGATCACACACCTGCTGCAGATTTGTTTGCTGCACGTCTAAATGTAGACACAGTTGGAAAGTGTACAAGCCTCACAGCAAAAAGATTGCTGGTCCTACTCTCCATGTCGACCACAGTCTTCCTTTGTAGAGTCTGCATGTTCTCCTCGTGCCTGTTGGGTTCTCTCTGGGCTCTCTGATTTCCTCCCATGGACAACAACATGGTCATTAGTTTAACTAGTGACTCAAATTAACTGAATTAACTGTTTGAAATGTCTGTGTCTTTACCTGTGTCTGTTTTATGTTTGCAACTTTGTAATTGTGCTGCTGTCCGTCTTGGCCAGGACACTCTTGCAAATGAGATTTTCAGTCTCAGTGAGGCTCTCCTGGTTAAATAAAGTTTCAATCATTCAAATGTGCCCTTGGGTATGAGTGTGGAATGAATGGTTTTCTTTCACTCTATGCGGCCATATGATTGGCTGGCGACTGGTTCAGAGTGTACAGCAATCGGATAAACTCAAGCCCCCTGCAACCCTGAGAGAGATAAGCGGAATGGATGATGGATGGATCATTCACACTCACACTCCTAAGGGCAATTAGAGTCACCAACTAACATTATGAGCAGTATGGTCTATGGGAGGAAGCCAGAGAGCCCAAAGAGAACCCACGCATGCAAGGAGAGAACATGAAAACTCCACACAGAAAGGTCCTGACCAACCCAAGATATCGAACCAACAACCTTCTTTTTATGAGTCTGGTGCACTACCTGCTGCACCACCATGGACCTGCTTCTCTTTCCTAACTACCTCTGCCAAGGAGGTTATGTTATTGCCGGCGTCTGTTTGTTTTCTTTGTTAGTTTGTTTCTCTGCAAGAAACTAACTCAAAAAGTTATGGGCAGATTTTGAGGAAATTTTCAGGAAATGTCCGGGCTGGGACAAGGAACAAATGATTAAATTTTGGGAGTGATCCATATTACCGTCTGAATCTGCCATGAAGAAAAATGTGATTTTTGTGAATAACTACTAAACTAAAATAAATATCATTATGAATCCAACTGCTGATGGTATGTTTTCATGGTCAAGAGATCTACATATTGAGATGAAATAAAGGTAGGACCAATATTTATGGGGAAAATCACAATATGGGAGAGGACTGTGGCGCTGGCGAAGGTCTGCGCTCTCCGAGTGCTTTTCTAGTTACTTATATTTTGATCCAAAATGTTTTTTGTTTCCTTTTGTTGTATGAGAGCAAAGACAGTGTCAAAATTTCAGGTCAGAGATGAACAAAGTTTGTAAATTAAGGTAATTTAGCAAAGATTTAAGTAAGCTCCGTCCTTAACGAAACAGAAACAGCTTATTTCACTCCAGTTTGGGTTTGACTGAACTTAGAGATAAAATATTGACTTTTGCCTCATAATGCAGGACATGTTTACATGACTGTTGTGTTTGCGGTTGAAATAGGGAAACATCACAGCCCTCATGCTGACAAACTACTTTTTGAAGAAAGAAATGAACAATGAATTACAACCCATCTGAAATCTCTGGTGCACAAACCTTGTATTTACTCTTAATAATTACTGGTGCCGTAAATCAAACAGTGAAGCTCCTCTGTTTGCTGTTTCCACACAGCTGCAAATCAAGGCTCTTCAGCTCCACTGTTTACTTTCTGTCCTCACATAGTTTTGATATTAGAACTCCCATGGTCGGGACATTTGTGTTGGGTCTGAAGAGTCGCTTTACATGGTCAAGTGATCAAATCTAGGTCTGTTTGACATTGTGCAAGTGGACAAAACACTGGACTCCAGGATGCTCAAACTGCTGAGTCAGAGGTGTGTAAGTTGGTATAAAAGCACACACTGTGAGAAAGGGCAGTTTTCCTCATTACAGATAGTTACTCAGGTAACAGTGTTGGTAATGCTAACATGCAGATCAATGTTGTGCTCTGTGCAGTCGCAGTTAAGTTTGGTGCAAGATCCAGATCCAGTTAGTTTAGCCTAGGGGTGGGCAACCACGAGGGCCATGTTTATTTTATCCTCAATTACAGTTGGCTGCATCGATGAAATAAGAACAATTACGTTGCGGCTTTTAGCTTTACTTGCTAGTTATTTATGTTTACTTTACTAACAGCTTAGCTTTTGCTTTAACCAACATTTAGCAATGCACAAAAGGAATTTTAATGAAAAATTAACTGCTCTCATGGTGGACTGTGTCATGTTTCCTTCACTAAAATGGATTTTTGATATTTGATATTGGCTGTGTCCCACCCCTTGTTTCACCTAATTCCTGTCTTTCCATCAGTGTTAATTTTGTTGACTAATTATTTTTGTCAGAACTTTGTCAACAACCTTTTTTTCTGACAATAAATAGACAGTAACTAATAAAAACAAGTACACATGGACTAAAACTACAACTAAATTAAGTGACCTATTTGTCAACAAATAAAAACTACACTAAATTGTTTGACAGAGACTTAACTCAATCAAACCTAATTAGACAGTAGGGGCAAGTTAGGAATATATTCAATCACAGCTAATTTGGTTGTGTGGAAATGGTTCTGAATTGATATATTTATGTAGAGCAAGTTCATTGTTTGCTGTCAATTATGGTATTGCAACTGAGATGCACTGCCATGTAGCCTAAATAAAAGTGACTGCATTTCACAGAAAAGTAAAATTTGTTTCTTTTCATTTATATTTTCAAACTTTACAAACATTCAATGGAAGGTTATTAAAGGTTTCATTTTATCCAGGTGCAAAACATGACTTCAGAAATTCAAAGAAGCATAAAAATGCCTTACACTTTACACTTCATAGTTAAGTCGACTAGTTTCAGTAGATTTTGTCAACTCAAATGTGAAATTTCATCAACTAAACAAGACTAAGATTAAAACAATGACTAAATCATGACTAAAACTAAGATATTTTAGGCAAAAGACTTTGAAAAGTGCTGTCAAAATAACACTGTCTTCCCATAATGCACAGCACAACTCATACTCACAGGAGAGCTGGCTGTGACTTTAATGATGTAAGGCCCTTTAGCCTGGACTCTGCCCACTTTAAAACATTGCAGTGGGTACTTGAAATGATCCAAACTAAATATGCATATATGTTGTATTTTTTCAGGTGAACCCAAATAAAGCAACTGATCTGTAGGTGTGAAAACAACCATAGCTCAGTTATAGATCAGCAAGCTGCTGCAACTCTTAGAGCTAATGAGTCAGGGCGGTGCATCCCCTGCTGCATCAATGTGCCAAAAGGTTGAGTAGGTGTATGGAAGAAGCTGAGCTGTTTCAAACCATGAACATGTTGGAAGGAAAACCAAGAGAGGCAGATTCGTTACCTTTAAATCCCCTGTCTTCTGATTAATTTGATGATGTAAGCATCCTCCTCATGCAGTACATGAAAACGATAAACTCAACTAAACACATAAAAGAGTGTGTGGTACTCACGTTACAGTTTCCAGCTGCAAAAGCTCCCATGGCTGCCACCACACCAAACAGCAGAGCCAGCTTACTCAACACCATCTGAGCTGAGTGTCTCTCCATGATGTGTGCGTGATGAAACAAACAGAACAACAGGACTGAAAAGAGAGAGAACATCGTTGGTTCGACCCAGAGCAGCTTCATCGTGTCATGTATTAAGTCTGTTTTTAAAGCAGATCAACTCACACATAAAGGCTCCAGCGTTGATTGTAGCTGTAAAAAGTGAATTTTCTGGTGCATTTTTCCCACTTGTGCTAAAATGAAAAGAAATGTCTTATTAGTTATTTACTTTGTTGATGCTGTTGGAAGCATATGAACGGGAATGAGCTTCATTCTCACCTTATAGTCGGAGCAGAGCAGCACCCAGTGGTACGATTCCCTCTGCAGTAGTTCTGATTGCTCCTGAAAAAAAAAAAGGTTTGGAAAAATCTGCCACAGCTTCATATTTATGCTGAAGTATCATCTTCTATTACGACAAAACTCACCAGTCACTTAGAGAGCAGACGTGATTGTTGGAGAGAGCAATGCCATACCTGGAAAAATCAACCACACAAAAAAGAGTCATCACTTCACATCAGGGGGGCTTCAGATAAGATCCATGTTTGCATTTTTAATGATCAAATGTCAATCAATCAATCAATCTTTATTTGTATAGCGCCAATTCATAACAAGTGTTATCTCAAGACACTTTACAATAGAGCAAGAACTCTTCATTTTGTGGATACACATATATGCATAGATACATATATACATATAAAATACACATATACATATATATACAAATATATACATCCAACACCAAACATGAATCCATATAGCCAATCATGAATCCCTCCATCATGGCAGCAAGAAAAAACCTTCTGTTAAGCAGCAGGAAATCTTGAATGTGGATCCCAGTCTCATGATGAACAGCAAATCCACATGATGCTGTGTTGGGTGTGTAAGCAAAGGAAGGGAGGTAAGAGGAGACAAGTGGACTAAAGTAAGAACTAAAGTTAGGGACAGGTTCATGAACATAGACCTGTCATCTGATTTATTAGAGGTTAGCCTCTTGAGATTCTACATCTCATTTTCAGACGGGTCCTCATGTCTCATGTCAAATGTACACTCAGACTCCTACTCATTTGCTCAAAAAAGCTTATCGGCCAATCACATGGCAGTAGATCAATGCACTTAGACATGTGGACATAATCAAGACAACCCGCTAAAGTCCAAACTGAGCATCAGAATCAGGAAGAAAGATGATTTAAGTGACTTAAGACAGGCTGGTCGGAGCAAACTGCTGATCTACTGGGATTTTCATGCACTACTGGGTTTACAGAGAATGGTCTGAGAAAGAGAAAATATTCATTGAGTGTCTGTTGTCTAGTTGAAATGCCTAATTGTTGCTAGAGGTCGGAGGAGAAAGATCAGAGGGGGTTGAGTTTATAGAAAGGCAACCGTATCTCAAATAACCCACAACAACCAAGGTAGCCAGAAGACCATGTCTAACGTGCACAGGTTGAATATTCAAGCAGCAGCAGGAGACCACACTAGGTGCCACTCCTGTCAGGTAAGAACTGTAAACTGTTGCTTCAGTTGCAAAGGTTCACACACTGTAAAATCCAATAGCTGCCTTGACTTGCAAACATGAGTTAACTCTACTACGTTAACAAAATTATGCCTTTATGACTTGAATTTATTAAATAACAATCACTTGCATGTGTAAAAATGCGATTCGCGGAGGTAGGACAACTGAACAGAACACCGGCTACAGCTACGATAATAACTTTTCCCCGCATTGCTTGTCGTCACACATCAAAAACTACCGCTACGTAACTAGAAAGAGACACATTACCTCGTCGCTTTGCATCCTGTAAGTTGTTGAAAAAAAACTTGTAAAGCAATGCAGAGTTCCGACAAAGATCCATGCTGCATTCCTTAGCATTACAAACAAACACATTTGGCTTCACGTCTCCGGTGCGTTCAAGTTGTAGTCAGAGGTAGGAATTTTCTGGGTTCCGAGTGGGAAACTAAAACTGGAACGTCCCCCGAAGTCTGAATTTCCTACTGGGAACTCGGTGAAACCTCGCCACCCCGAGTGTCAATCGAAGATGGATGCCCACAGTGTGAACAGTTATTTAGCTCCTGTAATAATCAATTTATTTGCACTTCTGACTGGGGTGTGTCGCTCTAGATCAGCTGTATACATAGAATTGATAGATTTATATTTACAAAAATGCTGCCATAGTGATAATCACATTCTTCATACAACAACGCAGGGCGTGCTAACAACAGCTAACAATAGCCTGGTAGATCGGCATGTTTTTTTTCTGACTTCAACTGGAACGCCGATAAGTGGGAGATGATGTCACTCCCATTTCCGAGGTTACTGGAACGCAATATTACGCAGGCGATAAATTCTCCTCATAGCAGCTTTAAGCTCACTCGTGTGATCCATTCCACACCCGGGCCAGTAGGTGGCTGTAATGCCCGTTGCAAAGGTGGCCACAGTCTTGAATTTTGCTTCTGACAAACGTTATTCTTCACCTTGATTTATTATATTTAATTGTAATTCAGATTGTTTTAGTAAATTGGAACCTGCTTTTCATTCCTGTATAGATATTTTTGAACCACTCAGATTGTTGGAGTCAGTTTGCATGGCGACACAGAGGCGCAGCAGGTAAAGCACGTGCCCCACAGATAGATGGTACCTCGTTCGATTCCCGGGGCGGACAGTTTGTATGTTCCTCCAGGCACTCCGGCCTCCTCCCCCAGACCAAAAACATGCTCAGTAGGTTAATTGGTGACTTTGAACTGCACTTAGTTGTCTGGCCCTGAGACTGACTGGTTCAGCGTGTACCCTGCCTACATGCAATCATTTAGTAGCATTAAATAGTAATCCTGAGTAGTCTCTACTAAGTCAAGAGTATTCTAAAATAAGTTATCAAGTACACTCTACTTGATTGTTTTAGTTGCTTAAACTCATTTGTAAGTGTACTCTACAAGTGCTAGTTAGTACAACTAAAATTAACTAGTTCTCTGCACTTGTTTTTTTAAGTGCAACCGGTTTGCATGCTTTTTTTAAGTAATGATAACTAATTGGATTTTACAGTGCTGATGGACATTAAAAGATTTGAAAAATGTTGTGGTAGGTTGGATCACTTCACAGAAAATAATGTTCTTTTTATAAAAATTTTTTGACTATAAGCTGAACTACTTTCTGCTGCTGGTAACTTTGTGTTTTTAAACATAACTGAGGGAAAAATCTTGCTATTGTCTAAAATGGTTGGATCCTGAATTTCTAGTTGTGGTTATTTTATGGTCTTTTATAATATTTGATTCTATTCTGATTAAGTTGTATCTTGCTTGAGCCCCTTTTTTTCTTAAAAAAAACACATTTACATATTTTTGATTTGTAATCTTTACTTTTGCAAATTTAAGTCACTTCTGCTTCTGTGTTTGGTTTTGTTACTTTGGCACATGTCACTGAATTTTATTGAAATATATTGATAAACTCTTTTGTATTTCATTTTGGATTTTTATGATCTTGCTTACCTTTGACCAGGATGTACATGTCCTAGCTTTGCTTTGAAACTACTGATGAGATTCACTTGACAAAAGATAATGTACTGAATTAAAATTATTTATTCTTAACCTTAAATAATTTGCTCTGCGGCTCATTTTCTGTTCTTTTAACCTAACTGAGAGAAAAATAAAACATTTTATTGCCTGAAATTGCCAGTTTTGCATTTATACAGAGGAAAAACCTGGCTGTTCAGTGTGAAATGTCCGAATATAGCACTAAAATGAAAGAAATTAATGCTTGGAATAATATAAGAACAGTACAAAAAGTAAAATAGACTATAAAATAAGATCAATAATTATAACAGATTGAACTGCAAAATAGATAAATCTATGACAGTAAAAGAGACAAAAACAGAATTATTCCTATGTTGATGTAGCTATAAGTGAGCCACCGCACATGTATCTTAAAAAGCCAAAATAAAGATGTTTTTAACAGCACGTGATAAAGTTATGAATGAGATGGTGTTCTATCTTTTCTGGCCATCCATAGTCTACTGAAACCACATAACCACAATTGTATTGTTAGATCAAAAGTTTGTTTTGCATGTCTTCTATTATATCTGACACTGGAAACATCTGACTGACCTACTTTAAAAAAAAACATTTAGCAATTTTTCTTCAGCAATTTGTTGTTAAAATCTTTTAAACCTATAATTTTCATGTAAATCCATTGATATAAAAAAGAAAAATATTACTATGAGACATGGCAGTTAGAGCTGTGAACAAAGTGGACTACAGAAGCCAATAAAGAAGCATCAACGCACACTCAACCATAATAATTTAAAGACTGACTGTCAACATTTCTGTTTAACACGTTTACACACATGTGTGTTCAAAGAGGAAGAACCTCTAGGACCAATAACGTCATTTAACATCAGAGTACATGTTGTATCACTCAAAACAAGCTGGATCACATATTTCAGGAGTGTTACTACATTTCCATGAGTCATCAGACATAAGTGTGCATAACAGTGAGGTGTCCCGACTGCTTTGAAATTCAAATTGTGCTCTGAGGAGGATTTACATACATATCTCTGTGCAGAACGCAGATAACCTGAGTTTAAAATCATTCTAGAAAAACTTTACAGCATCAAATTTAAGATAATGAGCCAACATGTTCCAGTGTCCTGCTGCAAGGAATTCATGCATCTCATTGTCTTCTTCTGCAAATGCACAGTTCAGATGAATGCTTCAATATTTGTAGAGGAGTTTTTGTGAATAAAGTTTTAATTTGTTTCCATTTTCTACTAAATATGATTTAGTTTTTTGTAGTTTTATTCATTGATTGATTTCTGTCAAATCTTAGTCTGTTAAATTGGGTTATATATGTTTTCCAGCATAGCTACTCCTTTGTATTGTTTGTGCTTTCATAGTTTTATAGTCTTGTTTTAGAATATTATAATTTACTCTCTATTTTGCATCTGTTCTATTTTGTTCAAGCCTTTTTTAAATCAGTTTTATTTGATTGATTTTGTCATCCATTAAAGTCACCTATAATTCTGTGTTTTGTTTCTTTGTTTTAAATTCAGTGTCTTATTTCATCTTGTCTGTTTTATCTTTAGATTTTCATGATCTTGTTTACCTCTGCCAAGGAGTGATATGTTCTTTTCTGCATTTTTTGGTTAGTTTGTCTCTGGGTTTACTTGTTTGATAGTTTTTGGTAATTTGATTGTTGGTTTGAAAGTTGGCTTCATTGTTTGTTGTTTTTTCTTGGTTTAATTGGTTTTGATAATTGGCTTGATTAAAAGTTCGCTTGTTTGTTTTTTGGTCTGTTCGTCGGCTTAATTGGTGGCTTGATAGAATGTTTGTTTGTCGGTTGGTTTGGTTGTTGGTTTGATTTTTGGTTTGCTTGTTTTTTTCTTGGTTTGTTTATTGGTTGGTTTGTTAGCTTGATTAGTGATTTGACTGTTGGTTTGCTTGTTTGCTGGTTTGATTGTGGGTCTTTTTCACAGTTTACAATCTTGTTGCAGAATATTATACTTTATTTTCTATTTGACCTCTGTTCTGTCTCATTCAAGCTTTTTTTAACTCTGTTTTGTCTTATTGGTTATGTTATCCATTTAAGTAAGTCACCTATAATTCTGTGTTTTGTTTCTTTGTTTTAAATTCAGTGTCTTATTTTATCATGTCTGTTTTATCTTTAGATTTTCATGATCTTGTTTGCCTCTGCCAAGGAGTGATATGTTCTTTTCTGCATTTTTTGGTTTGTTTGTTTCCGGGTTTACTTGTTTGATATTTTTGGTTATGTGATTGTTGGTTTGAAAGTTGGCTTCATTGCTTGTTTGTTGTTTTTTCTTGGTTTAATTGGTTTTGATAATTGGCTTGATTAAAAGTTTACTTGTTTGTTTTTTGGTCTGTTTGTCAGCTTAATTGGTGGCTTGATAGAATGTTTGTTTGTTTGTTTGTTTGTTGGTTGGATATTTGGTTTGGTTGTTGATTAATAGTAAGTTTGTTGGTTTGGTTGTTGGCTTGATTTTAAGTTTGTTCTGTTTTATTGGTTTGTTTGTTGGTTGGTTTGTTGGCTTGATTATTGGTTTGTTTGCTGGTTTGATTTTGGGTCTTTTTGTTAGTTTGATTTTTGGTTTGTTCGTGTGAAACCAAGATCACTCAAAAAGTAAATAGTGCAAGATGGCCGAGTTTCAAGACTTTTGCTAATAACTTGATAAATTCTTAGTGAATGTTCATGACACTTTTAGGGATTGGTCATGGCGCAGGGAGGAAGTGGTTAAATTTTGTGTGTGACCCAAATCCGGATGTGGATCAGAAAGAACTCACCTGCAAATAGGGTTTGTTTGCTTTATTGTTTGACTGATTAAAAATTCAAATAGAAAAGATCACCTACAAGCTCATGTGAATTGTACACGTACATAGCTCCCTGAAAGTGTTCACCCTTTAATGACCGACACACACTCTGAGTTTGCATGTCAGCCCACAGACAGAGGCAGAATAACGGTTGTAAAAACATATTTTCTGATAATGTCATCAGCATATGAAGATAAAGTGTGAAATTTTATTCAAACTCACACGCACCAGGTTCCAACGAAGGAGATCAGAGAGAGGGAGATGGGGAATATGACCCACAGTGCCATGTCTTTGTGGTAAAAAGAGTTCACTGAGGATCATAAGAGACTCCTCAGGATGATAAATCTCCAAATTGTTAACAGTAGTCCTCCTCAGCGGTTATAATCCTTAAAAAGTTGGTATCAGACCTGTTGATCAAGACTAATACAGAGAAAATGTCAATGAAATCCAAGTCCTGAGTGGGTAAAGTATATTCCAGGTGTTTCATGCAGACAGCATTCTTATAATCCTCCACCATCCAGAGACCGTCTGCTGTTATAGGAGAGTCTCAGTTTCCCTCAGCCACTCCTTCAGAGCACCTCGACCTGTCAGAGCAGTGGATGGGAAACACGGGGCAGGCCTTCTTCACACTGTGAGTGTGTTTGCTTCCTGCCAAACAGACATCACCTGGATGTCCTGACTCAAACCACTGCGCAGGTGTTTGACCAAGTGACCATAAACATGATGGATGAAGTGCCCAGACATGTGCACCAAGTATTTATGTAAGATTTATTTAGAGAGCCCTGTCAACAAATGCTAAAAGAATATTATGATGAGGACCAATTACAAGAACCTACTCCCCTTTCAACAGAACAATATATACTGTATCAGAGTGAGAGAAAAAAGGTGAAGCCCCTACAATACTGTATACATGTTGCATGTGTATGTTATGTATAGAGATAAAGAGAAACTCCAAATGTATGAAAGCTTTGAACAGACTGTTTTCCAAAGTTTAATGTACTTAATTTTCTCATATTTCTTGTAAAGCTGTTTTCCTGAAATGTTAATGTGTGTATCTCAAGATGACAAAGTTTCTTCTTTATTTTAATAAACCTATGTATTCACTCATTTTGACTTTGATGTAAACGTGTTAAGAAATCTAATTAATTACCGTAACTTCGTACATAATCTACCCCTGGTCATAAGAAAAAGGAATTAATTAATTTTGCTCAAGAAACCAGCATTTTTGTCCCTTGATAATAAGATACAAAAGCTCATGAGGACTTTTAAATGTCGGGGTTTTGATTTTTATTTTGCTGGGATGTGCCTCTTATTTATCACAGAAATTAAACACAACAAAGGTTGAAATGCTTTACTTTCATTTTGAGCTTTATGAGCATAGGCCTATCCCACACAGCAGACCGGTCTGGGCCAGATCTAGCATCAATCCAGCCTACTGCAAGTAGTAAGTGAACTGGATGTGGGCCAGATCTGGTATGGCAAACCGGATCTGGGCCAGTAAAGGACTGTCATTCTGTCATTCTTCTGCCAGATGAAGTACATCATGTGGGACAGAGCTGGGCCAGACCAATTTTGCTATGTGGGATGTATGTTTTATGTATTTTTTTTGGTTGAAAACATTATAGGCCAGTATTTAAACCTTTTGTTTCTTTTGTCACTTCTTTTTTCCCCCTTGGCGTCTTGCAGAATGCTTAATTTTCAATAGAGACGGCTTGAAAAAAGATTGACTGTTATGATTTTTAGAGTTAAATGTTTTTGGTGTGTACAAATACATAAAAATAAAACAGAGCTCATACCTTTTGTCCAGCCATCGCATAAGCAAATTACGTAAAGATTTAATTTCTACAAAGGCCACATTGATTCCTGCTCTTTTTCTTAAAGGAGACATATCATGCTTGTTTCTCCTTTTCACTATGCCAGACTAGGATGCCTGTAAAGCATTTCTGCCCTCAGTACAAGTCATTTAGTTCCTTCATTGCCCCACAATAGCGTTCTCAAAATCCTCATTTTAGTCCATTATGAAGCTCTCGTTGAAACGCTCCGATCGGATGACCTACAGTTACCTCCCAACGTCACAGCCCTTTGTGCTCTGATTGGTCAGTTCTATCGGGGGTAGAGCCAGCCTGTCCTTCTTCTTCTACTGTATTTTCCGGCAGACTCAAAGCAGCGACCACGTATTGAGTCCCCCTACAGGCCAGAGCTGGTAATGAGTGAGTGTGAGCTAGGGAGCTATATACTGCTGCTGGTGGATGTGTTCCTCGGTGACGGTTTTGTGGCTAATGGACATCACAGAGGAGGAAGTGTTTTATCAGATTACTCCAATAACAAGAAAGGTACCTCGTGTCGTCACGACGATTTAAATCTCGCGGACATCTCGCAATGACCTATTTTCAGAGGCATCAAATCTCGTTCTAGGATATCAGAAAAAATACAATATCTCATTTTTTGAAAATCAAGGGGGTGTAAGGTCTTGTTTTCAAATTTATTATATTACATGTAAGTATTAAATCATGCATCAGCATGATATGTCTCCTTTAATGGTGGAATTGTAACACAGTTGATGGGTGACAAAACTTTGAGGTGCATTACTTCAAGTGCTAAATATGATCTGCTGACCAATGGTCCAACAAGCAGTTTTTCAGATATAAGAGACAATGTCACAACAACATGAAAGAAAAAGAAAAGAAAAAACTCATGTTGAGATAAGTGCTTTGGAGCCACTTGGTTACTTTAATTGTGTTCTAGAAACACTTTTACAATGACAGTCTTTATAGTTGCCTCAGGAAATCTAAAACTTGAAATAAAAACAGTCTCTTGAGACTTTTAATTACTTGAGTTTCCATGGGTGGGACACAAGAAGTCCTTAAATTTTGGAAGGTTATTGCTGTACAATGATGGGAGAGCTGATGGTCATAATATAGGGTTACAGTGTTTGTATTAAAAAACAGTTCGTTATTGTCTCGTGTATTTTCTTGTTAAACAATCTCACCGGCTTCTTTTTTAATGAAAATCCGTGACAGTTCACAGGTTATCCTCCTGCTCAGGACTGCTCTCTGTCTGCCACACGAGGTCCTCATTTTCAAAACAAACAAAATGGCGGCGCACATGAGATGGGGACTTCGTCAGGTCTTACGGACAAGAAACGCTTCTCATTTTAGGTCTGAACCTCTACAAGGACAACTCATTGCATTATACAATAATTAAACCTCTAATGTTACCTACTGTGCCATTTTTAGTCTCATACTTTTGGTTTACAGACGTGTAATTGAGATAATAGTATTGCTAGCTAAAAGCTGGTTAGCTTCCTTAACTGCGACACAAACGTTAGATGACGGTTTATCAGTCTAATCACATTAATCCTGTTTTTAAGTGATTAACTGATATCGAGACAATTGTATGGTCAGTTCCTCCCTTAATAATGCTTTACAATATTCGCGCATGTGGCCATTTTGCGGAACTAAACGTGATTTACTGTCTTTCTCTTTCCAACCTAGTATTTACGATTTATTTTGTGTTTAACTCAAATGAAAAATAAAACAATAATAATATTACTGCCACTCCTTGGATGGAGCAAGTGCCAACAAATGCACACAGTTAGTCTTTATGTTTCATTCGTAATAAAACACATTTAGTCTCAATGAATGGACATCTTAAAGTGTAATCGTTAACTATCAACCTTTGTCAAATATTCTTTCTGTCAACTGAAGGTTTCAAGAGAACAGCAGAGGTTCATACCACTCACAGTGCTCCACCCAGAGCTTCAGGAAGGCTCTGCTTCGGCCCTGGACAGGAACCACACACTTCACAAGTAAATCACCATCATTCAAACACCTTTAAAGATGATTGTCTGTCATCCTGCTTTGCTTGTGCTGTTTCAAAGAAGACTAAATCTGAATTGACATATTTTGAAAATTCTCTTTTAGTAAGACACCTGTCAATCCAAACTCAAGACACTCCAAACCCAAGAAGCTTGAAGTTTCTCCCTGGAAAACCTGTCCTAGGAAGTGGGACACTGGACTTTCCCTCTCCAAGCTCTGCTGAGTGTTCATCTTTAGCCAGGTTGTGTTTTAGCTTCATTTTTTCACACTGTCACACTGATGTTTCCAACACAGACAATACTTCGGCTGGATACATATGTATATATACCCAACATTTGTCCTTTATCTAAACTCGTCCACAAGCCCCAATTCAAATAAAGCTGGGATGTTGTGTAAAATGCCAATGAAAATTGAATATAATTTGTACAAATCCTTTTTGACCTACATTCATTGAATGCTCTACATAGACAACATTGCCAATGTTCAAACTCATAAACAATTTTTTTCTTTTTGCGTATATTCACTCATTTTGAATTTGATATCTGCAACAAGTCCCAGAAAGATGGGACAGGGGTAATACAAGACTTGGCATTTCTGAAATGCTCAAAAAAACACCTGGTTGGAACATTTCACAGATAAAACGGTTAATTGGAAACAGGGGAGTATGATAGATAGATAGATAGATAGATAGATAGATAGATAGATAGATAGATAGATAGATAGATAGATAGATAGATAGATAGATAGATAGATACTAAGGAAATTAACAAAATGTATTATTTAATGTATACTCAATACTTAAATAAACTAGAAAGCACTCGGAGAGCGCAGACCTCCGCCAACGCCACAATCCTCAGCCATATTGTCATTTTGACCATAAATATTACTCCTGCCTTTATTTCATGTCAATATTTAGATTCATTGACCATGAAAACATACCATTAGCAATTGGATTCATAATTATATCTATTTTAGTTCAGTAGTTATTCACAGAAATCAAATTTTTCGCCATGGCGGCCAGACGCTGATCCGGATCAACACCAAAATCGAATCAGTTCTTCCTTTCCCCATGCTGAACATTTCCTGAAAATTTCATCCAAATCCGTCCATTACTTTTTGAGTTATTTTGTTCACAGACGGACGGACAGACAGACGGACAAACTCTCCCAAAAACATTACCTCCTTGGCGAAGGTAACAAATGCCTAGGTATACAAAAAGCATCCCTGAATGTCTCAATCATTCACAATTAAGAATGTGGCAAAGTTTGTCACTTTGTGAACAACTGCATTAGCAAACAGCCTAGTTTAAAGAACATGTCTCAACATACAACTGCAAGGAATTTAGGAATTTTATCATCTGCAGTCTATAGAATAATCAAAGATTCAGAGAATCTGGAGAATCTCTGACTCTAAGTGGCAATACCAAACTCAAACACTGAGTGCATGTGACTTTTAATCTCTGCAATAATTCCAACGCCATTCCGTAATCTGTGATGGTATGGGGGTGCGTTACCGCCAATGGCATGGGTAACTTGCACATCTGTGAAGGCACCATTAATACTGAGAAACGTACTCGGGTCTTAGAGCAACATATACTGCTATCCATCTGACCTTTTCATAGAGGTCCCTGCTTATTTCAGCAAGACAATGAGAGGACACATTCTACACGAGTTGCGACTGCGTGGCTGCGTAGTGAAAGAGTGCTGGTACTAGACAGTCCAGGCATGTCTCCTATTGAAAATGTATGGCACAGTCAACATAAAAGACCCCAGACATCAAGCTGGAATGGGGAAGGAATTCCACCAACAAACCTTCAAAAATTGGTGACCTCAGTTTCTAAACAATCAGGACTACGTAACACTAAACATGCCCCTGTCCCTGTAGACATGTTGTAGACATCAAATTCAAAATGGTAGAATATTTGCAAATAATGTTTTTCTGTTTTTATTTACATTTTACACAATGTCCCAACTTCATTGGAATTGGGTTTTTTATAATCGCAATCCATATGCCAAGAACAACATCTACAAGTCCCCTCTATGACCTCCACCAGGAGGTTATGTTTGTGCCGGTGTCTGTTTGTTTTTTGTTTGTTTGTTTGTTTGTTTGTTTGTTTGTTTGTTTGTTTGTTTCTCTGTTAGCAACACAACTCAAAAAGTTATGCATGGGTTTCGATGAAATCTTCTGGAAATGTCCGGATTGGGACAAGGAACAATTGATTAGATTTTGGGAGTGATCTGGATCACCTTCTGGATCCACCATGATGAAAAATGTGATTTTTGTGAATAAATACTGAACTTAAATAGATGTCATGATGAATCCAGTTGCTAATTGTGTTTTCATGGTCAAGGAATCTGAATATTTAGATGTAATGAAGATAGGACTAATATTTATGGTGAAAATCACAATATGGGTGAGGACTGTGATGCTGGCGGAGGTCTGTGCTCTCCGATTTCTTCTCTATTTGATGATGGATGTAGGCTTTGAATTGTGGTGTTTCAACATGTCTGTACATTTTCTTGCTGTCCATAATAATCCAATCTTCAACACTAAAGGATGTCAGTTGTGATACACCTACTTAAAAATGAGCCTTTACACAGACAGGTTACTTACTATGACTACAGCATGTTTGGAAAACCTTTAGATTTGACTGCCGGAGAATCGACTGTTTTCCTTGTCCTGTGCTCATGTCCAGCTGCGTGCATTTTTTTAGAAAAGAAAAAAATCATCCTTTTTTTGTCTGAAATGTCAAAAGGCTTTTTATT
This sequence comes from Scarus forsteni, assembly GCA_036419115.1. NCBI lineage: Eukaryota > Metazoa > Chordata > Actinopteri > Labriformes > Labridae > Scarus > Scarus forsteni. Next base: position 26,304,029 of record JAZDUH010000327.1, on the reverse strand, counting down.
TCTTAACTAGATTAAGTGATGTGCTGCCTGTTGGCAGTTTGATGTTTTTAGCCTTGGCTTACACCTACACATCAGCTGGGGTGATGAATCACAACATGACATAATCAGTCTTTTCTGTGGTGGCTTGTTTGCTTTTGTAAGACATTATGTTGGATAATCAGTACAAACATGACACATGCAGAAGCTTTTAGAAGTCCTATTCAGCTTTCACAGGGAACTTTTTGGGAGGGCAGATATAAAGAGAAGGATAAGGTAACACCTATAACCAAGATACATTTGTGTCTGCTTGAGAGTTTTTTTGACTCGAAAGAACAAGGACATACAAATACCATAATTTTGATAGTTGAGAGTCAAAGTTCAAAAGTACTCATTTCTATACAGGTTCTCCAGAACTTCTGTTAGTGAAAGCAAAAGAGAAAAGTAACAGCTGGCTACATAAACTGTGCAGATATGATGGTTTTTTTTTTGCTTAATTATGTTGATTTTGTCTTATTAAATTAATGCACTGGTTAAAGAAGAGGTAGTGCTGTTGTTGTGTACTCAGCTTGCACAGGTGATTGTTGTTATCACTGAAAAAAGGACATAGATACAGACTCCTTAAGTTGTTTAGTAGATTAAAAAAACAATAACATGGTGATATATTTCTTTCAGGGACCTGTTTGAAATCGAAGGGGTGAAGAGTGTGTTTTTTGGCCCCGACTTCATCACGGTCACTAAAGTAAGTATTAAGTGTTCCTTTACGCAGTGTGTGTCTGATTCTACCGCTTAAAACATTTTTGTGAGACAGAGCTTGAGACTTTTTCTCCTTTAAAGACAGATGAGGACGTAGAATGGACGGACATCAAGCGCCACACTCTGGAGGCTATCACTAAGTTCTTTGAGAGTGGTGATCCAATAACAACGGGGGCAGTGCATCACGAAAGCAGTGAGTTTGGAAACATTTTGCTCGTCTTTGCTCACAGTCACATGGATTTGTGCAAACTGCCTGCTATCTGAATGTTATTTCGGGTTATAAGAGGACAAATAGAAAACAGATGAAGGAGACAGGTTATTCAGATTCAGACTTTTTTTTTCAATAACCCCAAATTCACACCCTGAAGTTTACATAGATCATACGTTTATTTAGAAACAAACTGCAGACTAGAGTATATCAGACACAATAAAATTAAATGTCAGTACATTGACAATCAGTGAAAAAGACATTTCCAGATGTGGCTCTTCCTCAGACTACAAGTACACAGGTGACTAAACCCAGCTGGAACTCATCACAATATAATTTGGTATCAAAAAACAATGAAAGACAAACCATGTAGTTATAATCAACGTATCTGTCTAATTCACAAATCATATTTCTTTACACTGACTATATTGACAACACATTTCAAAGTGTACAATATAACCAGCAGAAGGTTAGGTACTGAATTTATGAGTGTCAGGACATCACGTGTTGAAGAACAAACACTGATATCTTTACAAATATATACAATATATATACAATAATTTAACATGTGAGGTTTTTTAATGATTCAGCACTCAGCCAGGGATGTGCATGTTTGCTTTGTCTTTTTCTAATGTTGCTCACTGTCACATAAGAATAGTAAAGACTTGGATTTGTATTGCCAGTGTTTGTAAAGATTTTATAATCAATTGTGATGAGAAAACCTGATCAGACACAAAGGAAGAACATGGCAAACTAGAACCTCACAAATTCAAATCAACAGCATTTAATGATGCTTTGTTTGCTCCAAGTTGGGCTTGAAATTAGTTGTAGAAAACAACTGTGCCAACCAGTGGTGCTTCTCCATGTGTGGACCCTTAAAAAATGTACTTAATAAATACGACATTCCCAAATAAATGGACGAAAACATGCAGTTGTGTTGTACTATTTTTTCCATACTGTTGTCAATCTGTCAGCCACAGATCTATACTGCATAACATTTGAATTTACACGAGCTGGATGTTTTCTTTATGCAGGTCACTCTGAAGATGACGATGATATTGTGTCCATGATAAAAGAGCTTTTGGACACCAGGATCAGGTACAAAACTTGTTGATTTGAGAGTGTTTCTCTTTTCAGCAACACTAGTCAACTGTTAAAAATCTAATATGCATAACTTTTTAATCTGTCCATGTGCTGCTTTGTTCTTTGTCAACACGGTCCTCTTAATTTATTAGACCTACAGTGCAGGAGGACGGAGGCGATGTCATCTTTAAGGGCTTCGAGGAGGGGACGGTCAAGCTGAAGCTGGTCGGTTCTTGCACAGGGTGTCCCAGCTCTACGGTTACCCTGAGGAACGGCATCCAGAATATGATGCAGTTTTATATTCCAGAAGTGGACAATGTGGAGCAGGTGATGAAAAGCTTTTGTTTTATGTAAGATTCATGAGTGCAATGGAACAGTGAATTGTTTCAGTTTTATTTTTTAGATGAAGCACTGCTACTGTCAACATGTTCAATGGAGAATCATTGAATCGAATCAGATATCTATCTAAGATGTTTACATTTACAAGTAATTCATCTTGGTGTTTTGCTGCAAAGAATAAAGCAGATAAACTAGTGCTGAAGTAAAAATAGGATGGTACAGTACTTCCCATAGACTAAAAATCAGAGGTCAAGAGTTTACAGGTGCTGATAGCTTTATGGTTTATGTCCGAGGGATCCTATGTGTTTAACCTCCTGCCTTGGGTTAGTTAAAACCTGGGTTTGTTTGATTTTAGCCTGTATGAAACCCCTCATATTTAGCCCTCTTTTTGTCTTGCATTTAATCGCAGTCAGAAATCAATGATTGATTGAATGATGGTGATCAATAGGAATATTTAAAAGTGGGATAATTGAGCAACCATTTCATGTGGCAGGATATTTAAGTTATATTTGGCCTTATAAGTCAGTATGTGAAATATGTTGGTGCAGTTTTCTCTGGGTATCTATTTAAAATAGAACGCTAAAAGATACCTTGTCCTCACAGTCATGGTATGCTTGACTGTTGACATGTCTTAAGTGTCCATTAAACAAGTATTTGATTAAAGCTGGTGAAAAAATATGAATTTCATCTCACTAAAGCTCGGCATCCACTGTGCGATTTTTGGCCCTATTTGACACGATTTTTCACCCGTGCAACTATTTTGGGAATCGGGCCGAGTTTTGGCTCAACAGTGCATCCCAAATCGTGTAGTATACACAAGGTAACGAGAAGCGATTAACACCTCACGACCACCTCCCGATCGATCGGATGAATATGAAACCTGTTTGAAATCCTGGTCGCCCTCGTGAGGCTATGTAACACTACACATACGTAAACCTAGACACAGACGAGAAAACAAATGCACAAGACGAAGCAGCATGGCATCACAGCGGACCTGGACTCAATCAATGGAGGGTCGACTTGTTGAGCTGTGGCAGGCCCAGCGGAGCCTATTCGGGCAATGCGTTTTTTGTTTGTTAGTCATTCGCATCTGTGACCATCCGACCACTTCATACTTCTTCTTCTTCTACTACTACTTTAACGTTGCAATTCATGCATTCCATGTCGTCATATATTATAAGACTTTATTACCTCCGCCAAGGAAGTTTTGTTTTCGGGAGAGTTTGTCCGTCCGTGAACAAAATAACTCAAAAAGTTATGGATGGATTTGGATGAAATTTTCAGGAAATGTTCAGCATGGGAAAAGGAAGAATTGATTCGATTTTGGTGTTGATTGGGATCAGCATCTGGCCGCCATGGTGAAAAGTGTGATTTCTGTGAATAGCTACTGAACTAAAATAGATATCATTATGAATCCAATTGCTAATGGTATGTTTTCATGGTCAAGGAATCTAAATATTTCGATGAAATAAAGGTGGGAGTAATATCTATGGTCAAAATGACAATATAGCTGAGGACTGTGGCGCTTGCGGAGGTCTGCACTCTCTGCTTTCTAGTTATATTATAAGTTCTTGTAATACATCCATTCGTGTCGTACATGGATGAACAGTGTGAGCAGTCAGATCGCATCCGAGCATCGGGTCTTATAGTGTGAGAAGAAGAATCGTGAGCTGTGAACTGTTGACGGCTGCGATTCACTCATACCGTATGAGCAGCAGCTGAACACCGTGATCGAAAAAGTCGTGCAGTGGATGCCTGGCTTTAAGGATGATTTGTGGCTGTGTTTCCCTCCCCTTTGGAAACACTCTTATCTGGAAGGCTGCGCTGATTGGCTGCCCAGTGGATATCTGACGTGAGGGGAAGCAGGGGTTACAGGACGCGGAGCGGACTTTCAAAACAGTCATAGCGTTTTTTAGTGACAAGCAGGAAACACATGTAGTTGGAGTCTGTATAGCTATGACATCATTAACTTGAGGAAGTAATAAACAGTATTTTTAGGGGCATTTTAGGGGCCTTAAAATAGGTGTAGAGCACTTATCCGTGAGATGAGAGTTTAGTAAAAGAGTTCAAGTTCTTCTGCTCCCCTAAAACCTTCTAATTACATTAAAAACAAAGACAATTGACTTTGTAGGACATGAGAACTTAAAAAAATCAGGGACAACATCCCCAGTTTTTACTTAATACTTGACATTTTAAACATTGTTAACATTCAGTATAGTAAGGAAAGCATGGCAGTATTTCAGACCTGGTGTCCTATTCAACATTTTTTTTTTCGTTTTGTTTTCTAGGTTGAAGATGAAGTGGATGAAATCAACGCAAAGGTCTTTTCAGACCTGGAGCGTAAATTACAGGAGTGAAACCTCTTTGTAGCAAAGCACTCACGGACAAATGTGAAGGAATTTATGTTGAACTGTTTAAAAGCACAGTGATGTAATCTTCCTACTAGTCACTTCTCTGTAATCACAAGAATGAAGAGAGAAAATCTATCTTACTTTCTGTGTGCATACTGTCAACAGCTCAAGCTGAACTTTGCGTGTAAATACTAACTGCACTCATTACCAAGAGAAGGTCACACAGGACACTCTGAGTCCACACATAACGCTGTCACTCTGCTTGTCAGTCTAAATATTCTGCTCTGATGGTTGTAAATGTTTTGTTGTATTTATTTCATATAAATATTGTATATTTGAAAGACTATTTTCCTAGAAAGATGGTTAAGCGGAAGTTTTGACAGTGGTCATACAGACTGATAAATTGTTTAATCCAGTTGTTTCTGCCAAGTACCTCCAACATTTGAGAACGTTTTTTTTTTTCCTTTACATCCTCATAACTGTAAAATGTTTAATTGGATGACACTTTTCTTTGGCCAAAGTAGGCTGGCAATCGCACACCCTTAAGCTTTGTATGCTATATTTATCTGCCTGTGCTCTGTGAAGGTGTAATGTATCAAGCTTACAGTAAAATATTTAAAGCTGTTTTATGTGCCTGTTTTTTATTTCTCAGTCTATTTTTGCCTTTAAGGATTTGTGGCAAAAAGAGGGATTGTTGAGATTTATTCTCACCAAAGCCATTATTGCTTCTGCTTTTCAATCTAATTCTTGATGTCTTTATTAAATCGTATGAATTTTCAGGTTTCTAGGCTCAACAACATCAAACACATGGCACTCCTGGTTTTTACAGCTCTGCAGATAAAATGCTTTGATAATTTTGGTATTTCCACCCTTGCTTAAAATCACACAGATGAGGGTCAATGCACACTGAGCTCTCTATTGAGAAAAAAAGGTACTATTTTGACTCCCGACTGCCATGAATACTCCTTCAATATTTTGTTGTCATTTATGCCGACTGTCCATCATGAGAATATGTATATAGTGGAAGACATTGTTATGGGAATTTTTAAGCAAAAAGACCACAATGTTCAATAACTTTGCCAAGAAGGTTGCTTTTTTGCTGCATTAGTCTGTTTTTATGTTAAAGCAAGGTGACTCAAAAAGTTATGAACTTATTTTTTAAGAATTTTTTAGTGAATGTTAGTAATGACACAAGGAAGAAGTGATTCAGTTTTGCTAGTGATGTGAATCCAGATGCAGATCCAGGAATTTTTGAAAGAATTCTTTGACATTAACAGGGCAAAGAGTGTCAGAAATGCCTTGGCAGAGGGCTTGTGCCATCCCTGCCCCTCTAGTTCCCATATTTATTGTCCTCAAAAAAGTTTTAAACGTCATTTTAGTTGATTTTTATCCCCCTCTAGTAATACCAATTGGTTTTGTATTTTGTATCACTGGAAAGCCTGGTTGGTCACCTTTTTACAATGGGGTACATCTTGTAAGAATTTTGCATTTATGGAATGAACAACACAGCTAAAATGTGTAGGTAGATACCTAGTAATGCAAGGTATCTGCCCACTCCACTTACCAGGGGATTTTGGTATCTTTATTTGCATGCCACCTACAAGTTAAATCTGTTGCTCATTCCACAAATGCATCTGCCCTTACAAGTTGTACCTGTTTTAAAGGTGACTAATCAGGTTTCCAATGATATGAAATACATTACCACTTGGCAATATTAAAGAGGAGAAATTGTTGAACAAATCAATGTTTTCTTTGCTATGGATTCTTAACTGGAATTGGTTTTTGATTCCCCTATACCCAAGTATAGGTATTTCTAATACTAGTCAGAGAATTGAACTGTCTTGTAATAATCCTAAATGTTTTGTCTGTGCTGTATGCGTGCGGTGATTTCATTTGACAAGTCAATACACAAAATCAGGGTGGACCTCACTGAACCCTGCCCAGGCTGCCGAGAGCTGGAGAAGGGGGGGTGCTCGCCCGGGCGCATGCGCAGTTGTTGTCCACATCGGCCGGTGCAGGGGACAACGGTAAGTAGTGTTTACTGTTTTATTCAAGGACGTACAGCGTTACTAAAACCCTTTTCATAAATAATTCATGAATGTTTATCAATTCCACAAACTTTCCTTGCTGCTTTTAGTACGTGCGTTGTTTTACTCCTTAATATCAGTAACCGTAAAGTGCCATCTGCTGCAAACGGCCAACGGGCCTCTGCCGATAACAAATCCTGCACGAGGCTAATCTGGCAACAAAGCTAACGGCGTGCTAGCTGCTGTATCTTTAGCATAGCTGTGCGGGGTTTTAACCTTGTTATAGGTGAAAAGGTCACACCTTAATGGTGTCGACTAAATAAGAAAGTAAATTACGCTACGGCGGGATGATGCTAACACTAATGCAAAGGTTAGACTGTTAAACGGGCCTGAATTGTTGGCTAATTTAGCATGCTTAGCTAGCCTCTGTCAGTTAAAAGGGCTAACGTTAGCAAGGCTGTCAGCCGATGTACCTGTCGAGTCAGCAGTTTGTTATCGACGGATCACCGCAGAAGGCATGGTCAGTCTACATTTATGGATATACCAGGCTCTGATGTCTCTTTAAGGGTTCGTGTGTTAGAGCTCATTCTCAAATTGCTCAGCGGATTAAGGATTAATTGTAAAAAAACACGAATGAGCTAAAGAACTTTACTAGTGAGAGTCAGAGTAAACAACATGCCAGACTCAGTAGGTGTCTTTTAATGATCACATTCTCAAACAAGGAAAGGATTAAAAACAATTTTGGACCAAAAATGGATGCTTCAGAATGTGTGGATTGAGGTTTTAAGAGGTAGATTTCAATAATAAATCCAGTAGCTGCAACGCTGCCTGCACATGGAATACGTCTGATGGGGCAAACAGCATGCAATTTACCTTTTCCAGGTGTAAATAAAGCAAAAGACAGTGTAAGAGTGGATGTTCAGTGTACAGAGGACTTCTAGGTACTTTTTTCTATAAGCAAACTCTTTTGTTGTGGCACTACTTGGCATTATATAAAGTCTATTTTGGATTAAATTAGATTGAACTCTTTTAATCCCTTGGAAAGGCCTCCTGGGCAAAATTAAGATTCCAGTAGCAGCATTGTGTCTCTGTACATAGGGTTGAAAGGATGACGGTATCAAAAGTAATATCAATTTGCCAATATAAATAGAAATACGTCTTCTTGCTGGCTGCTGCTCCTTCCCTTCCATGATCTTCATGTTACTCATCCTCCCCTTGAGTGAAAGGCTGTACAGTCTGTGTCCTGGAAAGTGGAGGCAAATTAAAGGGGTCTGCCACCATAGCAGTTAAGTGTTTAACGTTTTGGTTTGCATAGTTAATTATTAGTCCAGTGCTTTGTCTGTCCTTTGTTCTTGCATCTGCTCCAAACAGCTGTGTTAGTTCACTCCCTACAGGCGCAGAGCTGATCAATATCACTGTGTCTATTGTATTTATTATATAGAGGTTATACACAGGACATCACAGTCAGCACACATGAGTGGCACAGGCTGACAGTGGAGAGTGTTGTCAAATGCTTTAATTGAACTGAAACATTTATCTTTTGTTTTAGTTATTTGATCTTCTTTAATCTGACATGTCAAATGGACTGTTCAATGTATTTCACTAGCCCATCTGGAAAAGAGCCCATAGAAGGTGTTTGGGAACCAGCAGAACCTTTCAAAAGCATATCCTGTAGGTGACTGGATGATCTTTCTGCTGTCCAGTTATGACAGGCCACCAGATGTTGTAGAAGGCAGGCTCTACTGCTGCAGGGCAAAATCCAAAATGTGGGCCGCTGCATCGAAGAAACTATTTCCAAAACATGTTGGTAGTGGAGCAAAAGTATTCTTTCTATGGAGAAGTGCTTTAAATGTACCTTAAATGTTGTTTGTTCTACATTTAGTAAAGAAATACTGTCAAGATCTGATTAATCATGCAAATCCATCTACTGTGCAATTTTAATCTGCTTAAATAAATAGCCAAACTTCTGTGCTGGTTCACCTCTTGTCTGTATTAATTACAGAGGGTATGCACATAACATTTCAGTCAGCACAAGTGAGTGAAACGCCAGCCACTGAGTGGCAAAAGTCACAGATTGAATCCGTGATGATACAGCAGATGTTACATCACACAGTTGAGTAATGATGGATATGAAGCCCACCTCTTTATCTTTCTTCTAGTTTTCTTTATAGAAAAATCTGTTTTAAATGACAAGGAAGGCATTGAGGACATTATGTTTCCATGCTTGTTGTGTACATAAAATCCACAGAAAGTCGATTACTAAGCTGGTTTGACAGTAAATTATTACAAAAAATGTTAAGTCCATAGATTGTACCTCAAATTGATAAGTAACAAGAAAAGCACTCGGAGAGCGCAGACCTCCGCCAGCGCCACAGTCCTCACCCATATTGTGATTTTTACCATAAATATTAGTCCTACCTTTATTTCATCTAAATATTTAGATTCCTTGACCATGAAAACATACCATTAGCAATTGGATTCATAATGATATCTATTTTAGTTCAGTAGTTATTCACAAAAATCACATTTTTTGTCATGGCGGCCAGACGCTGATCCGGATCAACACCAAAATTGAATCAGTTGTTCCTTTTCCCATGCTGAACATTTCCTGAAAATCCATCCATTACTTTTTGAGTTATTTTGTTTACAGACGGACAGACAGACAGACAAACAAACTCTCCCGAAAACATAACCTCCTTGGCGGAGGTAATAAAATTAATGTGACATCCATTGTACTGATTATTGATGTAATAATCACATATTTTTTCACAGAATTAAGTGGGGCGCCATCACAAACAAACTATAAGTGAACCATTGAAATATTAAGGCCCTCCGAAAAGACATTCTTTAACAGCATTTTTTACATGAATCAGAAGTTTCCCAGTTTTTATCAACAATATCAATATCATTATACAAGGTATAATTTAGAATATAAAACACAATGTTTACTATATGATACTTAGTGTTTGACTATGTGGTGTCTTGATACAATAAAAATCTGTAGAAGTCATGATACCATTTCCTGCTAGTAGTAAGGGAATGTCATTATTGCGAAGTCATTCTGTGTCATTACATATACCACACAGGTATTTATTGAGTATTGATGCTCCTGTTGAAATACTACCTGTTACTATCAGGTCATCTCAGATATCGAGGATTTTTAACAGATAGCTTGTCGGTTGTGTCTTCTTTTCTAGTGCCAAGCATCAGTCGCGTGAGCAGAGACTGTCCTTTACCTGAGTGAGCGATGGCTCAATTTGGGGGCCAAAAAAATCCACCATGGGCAACTCAGTTTGCCACCACGGCTGTGTCCCAGCCGGGCCACTCAGGACAGTCTCTGGACCTCAACAGCCTGCACTGTGAGTATTGAAAAGCGGTCCAAGGCTTCTTTATGATCTTCTTACTGGCTGCACAATTTCTGAGTCATGTAAAAGCTTATCATTTTATTGTTTTGTGGATTTTCATGTTGTTACTGTGCGAAAGACCCACCAGTCATACAAAGATGTGCAACTTGAGCTATATTTAACATGATATCACTATTTCCTCCTCTCCACAGCCCTCGGTGTTCAGCAGCCATCACTTCTGGGTGCATCTCCCTCTGTTTACTCTCAGCAGTCCGCCTTGGCTGCAGTTTCTCTTAGTAACCAGTCTGCTGCAAACTATCAGCTGTCTCAGCAAACTGCAGCCTTGCAGCAGCAGGCAGCAGCAGCTGCTGCTGCAGCACTACAACAGGTCAGTGACTGACAGAACATGTGATGAATAGATACAAATCAAACAAGTACGGCAGCATCTTTAACCATCTCTGTCTTTATAATAGTCTCAGATTAATACAGCCCTCCAGCAGTATCAGCAACAGCAGCAACAACAACAGCAGCAGCAGCAACAACAGCAACAGCAGCAGCCTCCCCAGCAGCCCCCCACACAGCAGCTGTATAATGTACCTCATCAGGTAAAACCGTGGGCTCATTCTGCTTTGTGTCATATCTTTTATTTTATCCACTTCAGCTTCTGCTCTGTGAGACGATGTGTGGTTGGATTAGAGTCTCACCAAGACATTAACCCTAACACTGTAATTCATAGATAAGAGATAAAACAAACCCTCATCTCCCTTATTAATTTCAAGTGTCTCTCGGAGCGTGTGTGCACTGTAAGGGTAATTGAAAGGCACTACTCGAGGGCCAGTGTGTATTTCTGTAGTGTGATGAGATCTGGTTACCACTATAAGAATTCACGACCTAACACGTAGGTGTAGGCTGAAGAATATCATGTGCTGTTATTAAATTAAGAAATACTCACCATTTCTTTCTCTTTTTTTTCCTCTCAGCTTCCACAACCTCAGCAGGCTCTAATTTCACAGGTATGGTGCTGAATCACACCCATCTGCTAAATTCTTTGTGTTGTTTTAAACTGTAAGCAGATATTGTATTTTCATGCAAAGAGTTGTACAGGTGGCTGCATTACAGAATGAATTGGCACAGATGTTACAGACTTAACATGAATGTCTCCATGTGTAAAGCACTGGCTAATATTGCCTACTAGGATGTAACGAAATGGTCAACTCACGAAACGATACGCAATACGAAACAGGGCTCACGATACGAATACTCACGATACAAAATAAAGATTATAGAAAATCCCCAACAGTAGGAAGTTGTGTTAAAATCTAATTTTCTTTATTTTCTTCCTAATGCAGACATACAAAAATATTGCTGCATCAGTACAAAATAAATGCTCTTTGAAAAAAAACAAAACTGTAGTTTTCCCCCCTTATTTAGACTACAGTGCAAATACAAACATATCTCAATAATATATGCTTTGTTGTTGTAGCAATCAGGATAACTACATTCTTGAATGAAAAGGAAAACAAATAGCAGTCCTCAGAGCTGCAGTTTAGACCTATAAATGTCTGAACTGTGAACTATAATATTTAGCCTATAACAGTGCATGTACTTCTGATCTTCAAGTATGATCAAATTCTGTCAACTCAACAGTAAATGCAATAAACAAATATTGTTTTTTTATGCAGACTTACACAAACATACTGCCTGTTTGCCTGTCTCCAGTTCAAAGTAGTGGGTAGTTGTACTCGCCGCAGTATATGACGAACTGTAGCGGCATATTTTGCACACAGTTGTTGTTTTGTCTGCAATCTTCCCACGGTTCTATCTTCTTTTACATGGGAAGCTAAAATAGGTCCACACAACCGATTTATTTGACAAAGGAGCGTCAGCTAATTCCTCGACCTCGTCTTCCTCCATTCTGAAGCAAATGTTTTGCTACGGTAGACGAGGAGGGTAAAAAATCACCATTGCCCATTCGCTTTTTTTTTTTTTTGTGCTTCTTTGAATTTTATTTCGTTGTTTTTTATTTTGCGAAATTTCGTGCCGTTACATCCCTATTACCTACTCATTCCTGTCCAGAAGTAAATGTGTCTTCAATCCTGTTTGTCCACTGATTTTTCTGACCATGTTTCTATGTGGTACTCAGTAACCGATGGTATTTATTATGTGAATTCATGCTGCTCACATTTACAGCTGTATAATACTTTTTTCCATTCCTTACCCTCAGCCCCCGGTTGCCTTGCCCACCAGCCTAAGCCTATCAAACCCCCAGCAAACAGCCCAGATTACAGTATCCTACCCAACACCGCGTTCAAGCCACCAACAGCAGACGCAGCCACAGAAGCAGCGGGTCTTCACTGGAGTTGTCAACAAGCTCCATGATACTTTTGGCTTTGTAGATGAAGATGTCTTCTTTCAGCTAAGGTGAAACTAAAGGCCTTAATCACTCTAAATCTGTAAATAAATGACCATGTTGTTGCCCCATCTGACTGTTGATAGGTGAAGTTACTTTGTTGTTAGAAATATCCACGTCTAATGTCATCTTGTGTTATCCTGTCCACATCATCTCCCTCGCCATTATTTTTCAGCAGCATCAAACAACTTCAGAAGATGCATGAAACTGATTTCCCCTGTTATGAAGTCATGTTTAGAGTTTTCTGAATGCTGTCTGTCTTTCTAGTGCTGTGAAGGGGAAGACTCCCCAAGTGGGGGACAGGGTCCTGGTGGAAGCTGTGTATAACCCCAACATGCCCTTCAAGTGGAATGCCCAGCGCATCCAGACCTTACCTCAGCTAGCAAATCAGTCGGTGAGGACACTCAGTCATCAGGAAGCAGACCAAGCAATGTTTTCTGAATATCCATACAGAATTAGGTTCTATTTGTCATCTTTGGATCATATAATTAAAACAGAGTTGCTCCAATTTTGAATATGCACTAAATGATATTCTAAAGCCAAGATGTGTTCTTCCAGTTTCAGCATTTTTACTTAACTAATTCTTTTGCCTGTGTGCTTGATCAGTTTCATCTATTCATTTAAACTCACAGGGGAACATACACTTCTCTGTTTCTAAGGCAGCCTAATGCAAAATCTGAATTTCATAAAGCTTAATCAGCAGAACAGTATGTGGCAGTCTGGGATTGGGATTCCTTTTGTTTTTGAAGATCTAACATCTTTTGTGCCTTTGTGTATTTTCATGACTGTTGTGTTTTCAATCCCTCTCAGCATCAGCAGCAGCCTCAGCCTTTACCTCAAGCTTCTCCACAGCTGGGCAGCCTTTACAGTGAGCCAGGGATGCAGCTGCGCTACTCAGACATGCACTCCACCGCGGACAACAGACAAAATGTAACCCCCTAACCCTCTCTTCTTCACTTTCTTTCTTAGACTTTTCCTTTGTTTCCTGGGTTTCTTGCCCATCTGATTCACGGCGCTCATCTATTCTTAACCACAGATTTGACTTGCTTTGTAGTTTGCTGTTGTTGCCAGTGGATAAAACCACCCTATGTAGTGGTTTAACATTATCTTTCTTTTTGCAAGGTTATTTTATTTGACTTGCAGATGAACCATTTTTTACTGTTGCTCCATTTGTACATTTTTGGAATGTGCCTTTGTCGTGATCAAACCTGTTTCGTTTGACAAACAGTTTTTTTGCTTCAGCTTGTTCGCTTAATTTCTTAGGTTCTACTTTTTCCTTTGCACTTTGGACCTCTTAATATTTTCTGAAGTAATTTATCTTCAGGTGAGATTGCAGATGACAGGAACTTGATTAACAAGTAATATAATTAACAATTTGTGGGAAATCATAAGTAGAGTTAGACTGCATGTACATTTTTTTAGGGACACACAATAATATTGGCACAATATTGGTATGGCTAAAAAAGTTAGTGGCTGAAACTTGCACACAAACATGCCATCTCAGTCATAAGAGTCAGTAGATGACATGGTAAGGACTTTTTTTGTTTTGTACATAGATAATATTCTTGATGAACAAAAATGTGCTCCTGAGCTTTTGGTTCATCTTCTATAAAGACTTTTTTCCCAATTAAAGCGTGAAAGGCAGCAACTGACCAGTTGAGTTTATCTGATGTGTGGCACCAGGGCTGAACGATTTTAGGAAAGGAGCTAATTTAGTTTTTTTCTGGCCAACTTTGCGATTTCAATTCACTTCACAATTTTCTTCAAATCAAGCTTCAGTGCAATATTCACTATGTTTACAGTATAGACAACAGTAATAAAATCAATAATCAAAAACATGTAACACATTATCATCTAATAATCTGTTTTTATTATTCAAGAAAATCTTCAACTTATACTCCATGAATGCAAATTGCCTGCAAATTTGTAAATAGTTCAAGTAAAAGAGTTGACACAGCAGATCCTGGGTCACTCAGGAGCTCTACAAAAAGTTACAGCTTTGTTGATCACACGATTGAATTGTCTGAAATTGCGATTTCGATCCGAAAGCAATAAATCTTTCAGCCCAAAGTGTGACAGTCCTAACAGTTGATTCTTGTGGATCTGCCCTCTAGTATACACTCACTTTTTTTTGCTTTTTCTTTTTCTCCAGAGCCAACCCCAACCTCCTAACATGATGAAGACAGCACCCACTATGTTGCAGTCGCTACCTCCCCCAAACACATTCAGTGTTCCAGCCCAGGCTCCCCCTCCATCTCTCCTGCAGGCCCAGCTTTCTGCTGCCTCCCTGGCCCCCCTCCTCCAAAACCCTCCTCAGCCTCTGTTACCACAGCCTCCACCAAAAGGTAGAGACAGAAAAGCTGGGGTTTGCAGTAATTTGATGCAACATAGACAAGAAAGTCAAAGATGTCTTTGTTTTAAGTTTGGTAGCTTGGAAACCATTTTTTGTATTATTTCCTTTGTCCTTAGATGTCTTTTCTGGGGGTCTGCTGCAACCTCCAGTAAGAATGATGCCTCAGCCCCAGCCAGTCCGACGAATGGAGCCCCCACCTCGTTTCCCGAGCCGCAATGATCGAGGCCCTGAGCTCATCCTGAGGACAAAAGAGGAACGCAGGTGAATTGAGCATTAACGCTATGCTTGATAGGTGACATTTCTGCCTCAGTTTTCATTAAACATTGTGTTTCCATCCTCCATATCAACAGAGACAGAGATCGTGAGCGCAGACGGTCACGTGAACGCTCACCCACACGGAAACGGTCCAGAGAACGTTCGCCCAGACGAGAGCGCTCACCTCGACGGCCTCGCAGGGTGGTCCCTCGCTACACCGTCCAGTTTTCAAAGTTTAGCTTAGATGGGTGTGTACAGTTTCAAACACATTTCAGACACTCTTGCCCTGACTTGTCAGGAGAAGGATGGTATTTATCGTAAAAGTATTAACTGTCATCTGTTCTCCAGTTCCAGCTGTGATATGATGGAGCTGAGACGGCGTTATCAGAGCCTCTACATTCCCAGCGACTTCTTTGATGCAGTGTTTACATGGGTGGATGCCTTTCCCATGACGAGGCCCTTTCAGTTCAGTAACGCCTGTAACTTTCACATTTTGCACAAAGAGGTGGATCCTCTGTTCAAGAACACAGCTGTGCTGGACCCTCCAGATGCTAACCACACCTACAGTGCAAAGGTACGACAGGCTGTTTTTTCAGAAAAATACAGCATTGTGATGTCTTTCATACTCAACTCAAGTTTATTTATAAAGCACTTAAAAAACAACCACAGCTGAAACAAAGTGCTGTACATAAATAAACAAAAATACACAGACATTAAGCAATGTAAACAATGGATAATATAAAGCCAATATAAATGTTAAAAGAGTTGTTTAATTGTTTCTAAAAGCAGTATAAAAGAACAAAACAAGTCACTAAAAACAACCATAAAACACTAAAACAGGAGCAGAGTCTTATGTGGGGTTGATAGCCAAGAATAAAAATGAGTTTTAAGACACTTTTTAAAAATGGACAGTGATGAGGATTGTCTAATGTGGAGGGGAAGATTGTTCCACAATATAGGAGCAGCAACAGAAAAACTTGATCCCCTCTGAGCTTCCGTGCTTCTCTGCTAGATGCTCTGATAGCCTGGAAAAGCTTTGTGAAAGTTCTGAACTACTGCTGTGGATTTTTCCATGAACAATATCCATCATCTGCTTCATCATAAATTAATATTCTTGAAAGCCTAGCACTTGCCTTGAAAAAGTTATTCAGCCTTTTAACATTTCTGTTATTGATTTTGTGGATTCTCTGTTCTGAAAATATAGGCCTTCACAGTTTTTAATGTAATCGTCCAAAAACTCATTAGTTTCACCAATATTTCATCATGGTCCGCACAGTCACGAAAACATGGGTGGAGTGACCCCGGACTGTCTGGGAGGAGTAGGGTGAGCGGACCATGATGAAATATTGGTGAAACGAATTAGTTTTTGGACGATTAATGCAGTTTTAGGAGCAGCGCTATACATGCCCTGCTTTATTCGGATGTCCGCCGCTCGATTTTGGATCTAAATATCTCCCGAAGCACTGTTTGGATCAGGAAAGACTTCTGGGTGAGTATATAGTTCTACTTCATTCTATAAACAATGTGAAAGCTGCAGGAACCGAACTTATCCTTTGAGAAAACTTAAATACCTGACATGGCCCACTGGTGCTGTCACACGTCATTCTGTCACTGGTATTAGACCTGCAGGACTCCATCTTAAACGTGGTCTCTGTATGTTTCAGGTGATGCTTCTGGCTAACCCGAGTATAGAGGAGCTCTATCACAAGTCCTGTGCTCTGGCAGAGGACCCTCAGGAAGTTAAAGACTCCTTCCAACATCCCGCCAGACTAATTAAGGTACCACACTCTCATTTTCTGAGCTTAATCATGCATGTGAGCTGACAATGATGCCGTGATCCTATTCCATTGCTGAATACTGACAATGTGGAAATGTCCTAACTGAGGTTGGCCCTCCCTTGGCGCCTCAGAGGTATGATTCTTTGGACAAGCCCCTGACATTTGCCCTTCTTTCTCTCTGTCTTTTTCCTCTTTTTTTTTTCCCATTCCACACCACCATCCAAATTGTCTCTCCATTCCATCTAACCTGTTTTCCCCTTGGCTCTCTGTGTATGTGCCCGTCTGTCTTTCTCGTTTTAGTTTTTGGTGGGAATGAGAGGTAAAGATGAGGCCATGGCCATCGGTGGTCACTGGTCTCCCTCTCTGGACGGAGCCGACCCAGAGAAGAATCCTGCAGTCCTTATAAAGACAGCCATACGCTGTTGCAAGGCACTCACAGGCATAGACCTTAGTCTGTGCACCCAGTGGTAAGAACTGTTCCTCTCATCTGTTTTCATTCTCTCATAGTTTGTTTCAAAATCGCCTTTGCTCATACTAAAATCATACACTGAGTAACTAAAAGATGCTGCTTAATCTTACTACTTTTATACTAAATCCCATCTGAGGTGTTGAGTGACATTTTTGTTCCCTTTTTGTTTAAGTGGGGAGTGTGTCATTGATTTGCTACACATAATTTACTTTTATTGTTTTGTGCTACGGTCTTTTTTGCCTTTTGTGTGTTGTCGTCTTGGCTCTTTCTTTCTTTCTTTCTGTCATTCTCAACATAAATGCGCATATTTCAATGTGGAAAAAAAAATCAATCGCATGGACTGTGGCTGGAAGCAGAAGCCTGGACCAGAAGACACTACCAATTCTATGTGTTGATTTATTTATTTTTATATTTTCACTGTTAAATATCTTACATATTTAACTGGCTTTCACTGTCCTGTGGATTCTGTCTCTTTTTGCACAACCCTAACTTAGTGCGTTAAGTGTATCCTAGGTTAAGTGCAGAACACTCATCTTTAATTGGCTGAAGCTATAATGGGGGAGAATTTGGGAGGGGGTGTGATTTACTCTATGTGATTGTCTGTCAATTTTCCTAAAATGGCTGCCGTAACCTGTGACAACAGTTGGAGAGCTGCAGACTGGGTCCATTTGTCGTTGCTGTGTGTTGTGTGGGAGAGAGGTCACTGCAATGATGTTTTTAATCATTCAGTGACCTGTTGGGAGGGAGTAGCTGTAGAAGGCTCGCCCTAGCAAGGCTTGCCTTTTATACTGTATTCCTGACCAGAATGTTTCTTTCCAATGCACCTTCTTCCTTTGCGACAGGTATCGTTTTGCAGAGATTCGCTATCATCGGCCGGAGGAGACTCACAAGGGGCGGACAGTCCCTGCTCATGTGGAGACAGTGGTTTTGTTTCTTCCGGATGTTTGGCATTGTCTTCCTACCCGCTCAGAGTGGGAGGTGCTGTCACGGCGACTCCGGGAGCAGCTGGCTGAGAAGCTGTCGGCCGAGCGAAAGGAGGCGGATGGAGAACAGGCACTGAACCGCTAATCCCTCTCTTCTCATTTCCGCTTCTCACAGGAAGGCACAGGAATTACAAAAAACAAAGTCCAGACACACACCAGACACAAAGCACACCTCACCCATTCACGCAGACAGACGCCAACACAGGCAGATTATCTCTCCACCAAACCTCACCTAGACTTCTCCTGTTTACACCTCCACCTATCCCCCCTCTATTACCCTGTGCTCCAACTCCTCCATTCCTCCATCAGCACATCCACCTTCCCTCACATCCAGCAGACACATACAGTGGAAGCAGTGAGACTAGGTTGTGTGATGTAGATCCTGATCGCATCTGATAAAACAGCTTCCAGCTGCCTAAACACCTCCTAATTGGGTGCTAATCTGGGTGTTATAATTCATTCTAATTTTGCATTTGGCTGTGCATTTTTATTCTTGTTTTAGTTTGAGCAAAAAGATTAATACTGGTTTAGCATACTTGATGACACTGAATGAGAGGTGTTTAGTGTTTACTGGAATCTGTGGATTCAGTTGCATGTAAGTACTGTGTGTGTTGTAGAAATGTGTTTTTTTTTTTATAATTTTCAAATCAATTTAATCGCGTCTTACTTCAAAAAGAACTTCCCCCAACTCCTGTTTCTTGTCTTTTCTTGTTGTTGGATTCTACATTTTCATTTGGACTTTATGTAGAGCTTGGTTTTTCCAGGGCAGTTGGTTGGACAGAAGGACAGATGGCCTCTATCTGACGTAGGTGTATTAAATCCATAAATGGCAATTCCCAATCCCCCAGTCATAGACCACGGTAGGGCCTCCCTATCCTCACTCCGTTTGGAGACCAGCTTCAGTTCACCTGATGTACCCAACATCTTTTTACACACCTCTCATTGATTTTACCTTTTTTGTGTTCCACAGATTGATTGATTGGCAGCTGGGGGGGCATTTTCTGTTGGTTTTTATAAGAGCTAGAGAGCTTCCCTGTGTATGCTTCAGTAGCAGTGGACTTTAACACAGTCGAGAGCTCACTAGGACGAGACAATGAAAGACAGATGAGACCTTGCTTCTTGCACGGATCAACTTTTAAGATCAATATAACCAAGAGTGTTGTACTTACTGTTTTCTATCCCACCTCTTCTCTCTCTCTGCCTGTCTCTATCACAATGATTTCCCATTAAGGAGGAAGAGGAGAAGGATGACGATGAATCAAAGGACGTTAGCACTCCCACTCACTGGGCGAAACTTGACCCGAAATCAATGAAGGTGAGATTCATGAAGAATGTCCAGGCACTTGTAACCCGACACGCCAAAATGACAGTTCCATATTGGAAATATTTCACAAATCCATCTGGGAAGGAGCCCTGCAGAAATGTTTTCAGGGGCAGAACCTTCAGAAACAACAGCAGCTTGTGATTGTATGATTGTTCAGCTCATCACAGACCAATCCACAACAAGCAACACTGCTATGATGTAGCATACTTAGCGGCTAAACGTAACAGTTAACAACAGTTAGCCGTTAGCTGTAGTGACTAACAACCATTAGCCGTTAGCTTAACTACCCTAAGACCATCGTTGCACATTAAATTATACCACACAGATATGTAACACTTACATATGACATGAACCTTGTCAAAGACGATCCCTATGAAATTAACATCTAAGGAGAGCATATTTTGCAAAGTATAACTGAGTAACTATTATGACCACAGACTAACTGGCATTAGCTGCCATTATTTTCAAACACTTCCTGTCAAGTCACTTCCTGTAGTCATCACGTTTGATGCTCCCGCCTCTCTTCCCTGATTGGGCCATTAAGCATTTAGCCGAGTAAAGCTGTTGGACAATGAAGGCTGTTAAGACGGATGTTCATGATTTCAGGATCAGGCAGGTCTGTCTGCTCTGCAAGACTAAGGCATTTGTTTACCACAGACCTAAAAGAAAAGGAGAGATAATTTTGGCACATTTTTAAAATCAGTTTAACGTAGATCAAACACGTCGGGTCTGGTTGCTTAACACTCAACCAAACCAGCACCCCTATTTCATGCAATCTTATTTTATATTGATTGTCAAAGGCAAAAAATGGCTTACACATTTATATAGAGAAAGTGTTGACCCTTCCTCTGCAAGAAGCCAAGTGCACCCTTGGGAGGACATAAAATAAAGAGCTTGCCACATATTACAAGAGCTTAGAAACCTTGGTAGTTAAGACTATGGGTGGTCAGCTTTGGCCAGGGGCTGTAATGCTGCCTTGAGATCATTTTCAATTGGCTGTCGGCAAACTCCAAAAGGTGTAATAAATCATGACCAGCATTTGAACATGATGTGTTTGCTTTACTAATGAACAAAATCAAATGGCAGCAAGTAGCACATATCACATTCATGTTCTGGCCTTCCTGCTGCCATATCAGGTTTAAAAAGCATATTGTGACAGTCATTTTTATTCGTCCTGCTCACTTTCCCTTTAGGATTTTCAGCTTTTTGCAGTTTGTTTACAGTTTGTGCCTGAATCTGTCCTCTTGACTGCATCCCGTCATACTGAATAGAGACAGATTATATTTTAACAAGGACCATTCAGGGTTTGCTAGAGTCTAATTGGCTATCCCATATCCTAAACTTTGATACGCTTAAGGTGAAGTGCATCACAATGGCTGTCGTCTGTGTTTTTTGTCTCAGTTTGATACCCTAAGCATTACTTCTAACCTTCAGCATGTCTGTTCTACCTATTTAGGTAAATGACCTGCGCAAAGAGCTTGATTGTCGCTCTCTGAGCTCTAAAGGTCTGAAATCCCAGCTGATTGCACGCCTTACCAAGCAGCTAAAGGTGGAGGAGCAGATGGAGGAGTCCAAGGAGCCAGAGAAGCAGGAGACCAAAGTCACTGAGGAGGAGGAACCATTACGTGCTGAAGAAGATAAAGAGGTAGAAGACTTTCATATTTATGATCTATTCAAAACCAGTGAGTGTTCAATTGTGTTGTGAACCTTTTTGCCTCCCAAAATGAAACAAGGACAGTGCTTTAAGGAGGGGAAGGGTAATGTTGCTTCAAAGAGGAGGTTGGCAAAGTATAACATGACGAAGATTAAAAAGTAACTTTTTTTCCATTAGTATATTCACTTGGAATCTGCCAGGACAGGACATAGTTTTGAAGTTTTTGGTCTTATTATCTAGTCATACAAACGTCATTATGCCTGCCTGCTAACATGACACCACAAGTTTGAACAGTTCAAAGTCAAACACAAAAAGAAGGACCATTAAATAATGAGGGGAAAATATAACAAAAAATAAACTCTACTCATCTATTTTGTCTTCTCCAAGTATTTGAGACAAAACCATCGTCGCGTCAAATGTAAACCTTTCCAGATTTTGCCCGTCTGGCTACAACAGTACCTCAGGTTGTGGGTAAGCTATTTCATGAAACAATAACTCCCTTAAGTCATCATATTTTTTATAATGCAAAAGATACAAGGGGCTTTCTTTCCTCTTCCTTCAGGTCACGCAAACATTTTTGTAAATATGCCAGAAGGAGCCCCGAGGCTAGTTTCAGTTAGAGTCAGAGAGCTCTTGGATGTTATTACCAAAGCAATAACAATTTTTCATGAAGAAAAACAAAACACAGCATAATTTTTGGAATAAAAGGAGAAATAATTCTAAATCTGTACATACTCTCTGAACAAACGCTGCTTTTCCGACATTGAAACATAATGGCCTAAAAAGAAGAAAAACTCACAATAAACAAGTTTTTTTAATTTATATTTTGTTTTTCAGTTCTCCAGTTTAACAAGACAGACGTGAAAATGCAAAAGCATTGTTACAAACCCTTTTCCTAACTGTTCATCTGCAAACTAAAAGGATAACAAAACATAGTAAGTAAGAGGCAAAACAAACAATACCGGGTACTGATGACCAAAGTCTTGTTGATTCTAATTATTCTTCTCCATGCTGTCACTATAGAGGTCGGCAGGGTGTCTTAATAAAGAAATTATTAGAAAACCTTGTCGTGAAATGCTGTAAAAACTACATAACAGCAGTGCAGTGAACTGGTAAATAATGGGCCTATAATTCAAGCATGATGGACTAACATGAAGCAGCTGTAAACAAATGTTAAAATATACTAGAAATATGTTGGACAAAATACAAAACAACACAGCAAACATTAAACAATTGGAATACATTAAGTGTACAAGACAAGAAACAACAGGGACATGTTAAAGACGCATTTAGGCAGGAACTTATGAGCATACATCAGCACACTGTTAAGCAGATATTAAAAATAGTATGCTGGCAGGAGCTTGTCACAGTCACAAGACAACAGCAACAGAACGGGGAAGTGCCGTTAGTTACTGCCTTTAATACTGTGAAAATTAGCATTATTGTACTTTTGTGTTACCATAAGTTACAGATTCTTTGGTTGTCTGGTTTCACATGATGGTGATTATGTCTAGACGTCAAGACTACTTTCTCTACTGCTTAATAGCAGAAAAAAACAACTGCATAACCTTGACACCTCTTTAAAATGGTTGCATCAGGACAATGTGCTGTATCGTGCCAGTTCATAACCAGTGTTATCTCAAGGCACTTTACAACAGAGCAGGCTGAAGACAGACGCTTCATTTTATATATATGTACACATCTATACATATGTACAAATAATAAATATATTTCTATATACACATACATACATCCAGAGATGCATCCATCTGGGCAGAGACAAAGGGATTAAAAACATTCGTCTTTGCTGAATATAGACACAATCAATCTTTATTAGGAGACCACCATATTTGTTAAATATGAATTTCTCACAGGTAAGCTTCTTGAGAGGTTTTATCTCATTTTCAAGAGGGACCTCGTGTCTATGTGGTTATAAAGATAGTTACTATGGATGAATAATCAGTATGACCATGGATTGAGAAGTCATCCTAATATTAACATTAATATCTATAATTAATATAATCTGTAAAGGACTGATGTTGATTAACACAGCAGCATCGAGCTGAACTGCCAGTCAAAAGGGTTTAACTGGTCTAAAGTGTGAATTTATGTTGAATGATGTCATTTCTGTTCATGGTTAATGCAGGATAGAGCACATGGAGTCAATGATGTTCTTCCTTTAGAGCAAAAGTCGGCATAATGTGACTATTTTCACACAGTGTTGCTTTCTTTTGTCTTCGTCCTTGTCAAATAATTGTTGGCTCACTGGTCTTAACTGTATCTCCCTGCCAAAGGAAGATGTGGCTGTTTTATTCAGTGACAGAACTATCTAGAACTGTCTTGTTTCGTGTGATTTCTTATCTTGTGTGATACGTCTTGTGTTAGCTTCAACACTGTCACCGCTATTTTTCTAGAAACGGGTTAAAAGTGTTTATTTAACTGAAGTGTTATTCTCTATAGGAAGAGGAAAGGAAAAGACAAGAGGAGCTTGAACGTCAGCGGAGGGAAAGGCGATACATCCTCCCTGACGAGCCCACCATCCTCGTACATCCCAACTGGGCCGCGAAAAATGGCAAATTTGACTGTAGTGTGATGTCCCTGAGTGTGCTGCTGGACTACAGGCTAGAAGATAATAAAGAGCACTCCTTTGAGGTAGGAATGAATAAGATGGTTAAGAAGACAACATTTCATCTACTTGTTGATGAAGATGTAATGCTGTCTGTTTCTGTCTCTGACCAGGTTTCTCTATTTGCTGAGCTGTTTAACGAGATGCTCCAGAGAGACTTTGGATATCGTATATACAAAGCCCTCGCTGCTTTCCCCTCCAAAGACGAGAAGAAGGAGAAGGAGAAGAAAGCCAAAAAGGAGGCAGAAAAGAAAGAGGCTGAAAAGCGTGAAATTAAGAAAGAAAGAGAAGATGAGAGTGAAGAACCAGCTGTGAAGAAGACCAAAGAG
The DNA here is from genome assembly GCA_036419115.1 of Scarus forsteni. Lineage (NCBI taxonomy): Eukaryota > Metazoa > Chordata > Actinopteri > Labriformes > Labridae > Scarus > Scarus forsteni. The sequence continues at coordinate 26,279,764 of JAZDUH010000327.1, read as the reverse complement.
GATGAGGAGGAAAAAAGGAAGGTAAATCCCTCAGATCAACCTGATGTTTGACTATTCCTTTAACTAGGGAATAGATTTTTTTTTAAATCATCTTTTGTTTTTCACCAGGGCGATGAAAAGACCATAAAGAAGGAGCCGTCTCGAGATGAGGAGGAGAATGAAGATGATGGCAGCACAGCAAATGCAGAGGAGTATGACCCCATGGAGGCGGAAGATGCAGATGATGATGAGGATGATGGTACTTGTGTTTTTAATTCTCTTTAAACAGGTAGATTCTATTTAAAATCCCTCAAACATGGTTTGGTCAAGGATGAGAAATCATGCACCACGCTGACTCTGTGATGGATCACATTTCCACAGTTTCTGAGACCTTTTTAGGAGATTTATGAACATTTTGTTTCATTTCACTAAATGAAAGTCACATGAAATGATCAGTATGATCTATTGGTTAAATGTTTCCTCTTTTACAACTTAATTTTTAGACAAAGATGATGACGACTCCAATGACAGAGACAGGAAAGACCGCAAGGATGATCGCAAGTCATCTAAAGAGAGATCTTCTAAAGACAAGGTTGGTGTGCTTTTGTTTAAAATAGAAAGTTTATTCATTATACCATATTTATGTCAATTTAGAAAACCTTTAAACCTTGACCTGCACATACCCCTTTTCCACCAAGCTGGTTCCAGGGCTGGTGCTAGTGCTGGTGCTAGAGCCGGTTCACAATTGGTTCAAGTGCGAACCGGTTAAGAACCGTTTGCTTTTCCACAAACGGGTGCCGGCCAGAGAGCTACATCAGCACGTCAATGTATACGTCTGTATACGTCACGCCAGTTTCCCATAACAACTAGCGAACAACAATAAGCAAAACAATAAACTTACCAGGCTCTGTGGAGGTTTGCTCCATGGTTGTGTCCTCCTACATAGACTCCAGCATGGCTGTGGCCGAATTCAATGCCCCGGTAGTGCTGCACGCCGGTCGGTCCCCGAGAACAGCATCGAGCATTTTTTAATGCGGGCTGTTAAAATGTGGCCAACCATTGCCACTACGGCCCAGCTCGGTCTTCTGGTCCCTATATTCTTTCTTTATATATTCTTTATGGGCTATATGTATTCTTTTCAATCTGTTTTTCGCTTACTCCAACCTCGTCTTTTTAAAAATGGCTCTCTTCCGTGTTTTTACTCTGCTAATCCCGCCCCCACCCCCTGACGTAAGCGCGTAGCTCCCAACGTAACCTGGTTCTTTCTGCTGGCCCAGCAAAGAGTTGGTGCTTGCTAAGCACCAGTTTTGAGAGCCAGCAACCGGTGCTTAGTCTGTGGAAAACCAAAGAACAGGTGCTAAGTCTGGCTCTAGCTCCGAACCAGCCCTGGAACCAGCTTGGTGGAAAAGGGGTAACAGAGTGATAGAGTGAGTAAGAGTACTCACAATGATGAGAGCACTTTGTCAAGTACTGGCTGACTCTGAATCTGAGGAATATTTACTCTCTGAGGATGACACTCAGTCGTCCAGTGAGGACAAAACTGGTGGCGCATGTGCGCGCAGCGGGAGTGGGTCTGCGCGCCATCACAGTCCCCGAGCAGCACATACCAAGGCCGATGCTTTGCCTCTCCGTGACCGGGTTGGAAGTAATCGGCGATTGCAGACGAGAGGACATGGTCCGGGATGCAGGGAAGCTCAAACACGATGAAAAGTGGTGGTGTTAGCGTGAATGAGAAAAACCGCAGAGCTCTGGGCAGACAAGGGAGAGGTCGGGGGTAAAAAGCACAGTGAAGGCAGCAGAGGTGTTCATGCTCAGCCCATAAATTGCAGTGATGATGATGGGTGGTTAACTAACCACATTGAAACTATAGCCTTTTCAAATATTGATAGCAAAATTGAACATTTTCTTGAAAAATCTCTGGTGCCTAAAGGGTTTGCAATCCTGGCTTTTGAAAAGAGAGAGTGTAAACAGCTGGTTAAAATATATTGTTGAGTCAATCCTGAAAACTGACTCACGTGTGATGTGTATTTTTCCCAATATTGTCTGGAGGCATCATCATTGCTCATCTTTTTCGCTGGTGTTAAAAAAGCTAACTCAAGATTGCAAAAATCAGCAATATCATAGAATCACAATTTAAATCAAATCAGCACCTAAAAAATTGTAAAAAATCGAACTGGGAGAAAAGTGAATCGTCCCAGCCCTACTACTGATGGTGTGTTTGATTTGTAGTCGGAGGTTTGAATTTCCGAATTCTGGGTAGTAAACTGCAACTGGAACGCCCCTGAGGTCAGAATTTCCTGCTGGGAACTTGGGGGACCCTCACTACCCCCAAGCTGACAGTTTAAGATGGCTGCCCCCAGTGTAAACAGTTATTAAGTTCCTGTAACAATCTGTTTATCTGCACTTCTGACTAGTGTCAATGGCACTAAATCAGCTGTATACATTGTATTGTTCGACTTATATTTATAGAAATGCTGCCAAAGTGATATTTACATTGTTAATGTGGTATTCATGAACCACAACGCAGGGCTAACAATGACTAACAATAACCTGGTAGATCGGCATGTTTTTCTCCGACTTTGTAACTGGAACTGCTCTCTGATCTTGTTTTTACTATCTGTCGTGTTGCGTAATATTCTATCAGCTTTCATCTGTTGGCCTCTCCATTGCCTGTAAAGTGTTTTGGAAAATGGGCCTTGACACAGAGTTGATTAAGAGCACTTAATGGTGGATAGACCTGAACTTACACAGCACTTTTTTGTGTTTTTCATAACTCAGAGGTGCATAGATTTACCTTTTCACACCCATTCACTCCCTGATGGTTCGTGATGTCTGTGTATGTGTTGTTCATCAGCATTAGCGAACACATCCTTGCTCTTTCATACCCATTTACTCACCACTGATGCAGCAGTGGGAGCAGCTTGGGGTTCAGTGTCTTGCCCAAGGACACACCAACATTGGACAGCCAGACCTGAGGTCAAATCCACAATCATATGATTCTTGGTAGCATGAACTACTGGGATAGTTTTCTTTATTATGATTATTATGACGGCTTAACAATTTGATGTAAGCATAACTATTAATGTAAATCTGCTTCTTGTCATCACACCAGGAGAAGAAGCAGATGGTCACACACAACAGAGAGCTGCTGATGGCATTTGTCTACTTTGACCAGAGCCACTGTGGCTATTTGCTGGAGAGAGACCTGGAGGAGATCTTATACACACTTGGACTCCACCTCTCACGAGCTCAGGTGAACACACTGAACAAATCATGTTCAACAGTCACACAGATTATTAAATACACACGTGGACAAAATTGTTGGTACCCTTCATTTAATGAAAGAAAAACCCACATGGCCACTGAAATAACTTGAAAATAACAAAAGTAATAATAAATAAAAATTTACTGAAAATCAGCTAATGAAAATCAGACATTGATTTTAAATTTTGGTTCAGCAGAAATATTTTAAAAAACAAAATTAGGAAACTGGCTTGGACAAAAATGATGGTACCCCTACAAAGGATTGAAAATGGTGTGACCATGGGGACATGTTAAACTAAGGTGTGCCCTGTAATTATCATCACAGGTGTCTCCAAGCTTGTAATCAGTCAGTCTGCCTATTTAAAGGCTGAAAAGTGGTCACTGTGCTGTTTGGTATCATGGTGTGTACCACACTGAACATGGACCACAGAAAGCTAAGGAAAGAGCTGTCTCAGGAGATTAGAAATAAAATTATAGGCAAGCATGTTAAAGGTAAAGGCTATAAGACCATCTCCAAGCAGGTTGATGTTCCTGTGACTACAGCTGTACAGATTATTCAGAAGTTTCTAAATCCTGTTGAACATTTGTGGAAGGAGCTGAAACATGCAGTCTGGAGAAGACACCCTTCAAACCCGAGACAGCTGGAGCAGTTTGCTCATGAGGAGTGGGCCAAAATACCTGTGGACAGGTGCAGAAGTCTCACTGAGAGTTACAGAAATCACCTGATTACAATGATTGACTCAAAAGGTTGTGCAACAACACATTCAGTTAAGGGTACCATCATTTTTGTCCAGGCCAGTTTCATTAGTTTGTTTTTTAAAATAATTCTCTTGGACTACAATTCAAAAGCAAAGTCTGATTTTCATTAGTTGATTTTCAGTAAATTTTTATTTATTATTACTTTTGTCAGTTTCAGCTTATTTCAGTGATCATGTGGGTTTTTTTCTCTTTAACCCTTTCGTGCACAGTCTCACCTACAGTGGACAGTTTTTTTATTTTATATCTTAGACCATTTAGGCTAACCATGTCCCAACTATCAGGTGGTAAACACCAAAACTACATCCTCAAGTTTCATAAAAATGTGATCTTTGTGTCTTTTTGTTCATTTTGTGATATTACATCATAAATCCAAAATGTCCAACAATGAGGGATATGCACAACAACCCTCAGGATAAAGTGTTAAATCTTTCTATTCTCAAAGAATTAGTCAGGAAAAAACATGTACTCTTATTCAGTGAGATGTAAGGAACACTTTTATGCTGATTTTTTTTTTATCTGTGAGTAAAAATTAATCTCCAGAGGACATTATGCAGTAAAAGGTATATTCTGTGTATTATGCCTGTATTCAGATTTCACCAAATTTCATATTTTTTATTGATTTTATTATTTTTTTATTGAAAGTCAAATTTTAATAGTTTAATAAAATTGCAATATCAAATATAATTTAAATTTTGCATTTTATTTCAGTAAATGTTTTAACAAATATGTGGTTGCGGATCTATATGGAGTTCCATTGAAATATTATTTATTTATTAACTCACTCAAAATTTAACATATTAAAAACTGCACATTATTTTTAGCTTGTTTAAAAGCAAAAACACATATTTTAAAAATCATTCCCATGTGATTAAATAAATTCATGCATGAAAGAGTTAATGGAAGGGTACCAACAATTTTGTCCACATCTGTACTTCTTTCACATTACTCACAATTGAATGGTAAATAACTGATATTTGATGTTTTTGTTTGTTTATAGATCAAGAAGCTGCTAAACAAACCAGTTATTAGAGAATCATGCTACTACCGTAAACTGACAGACCGGGGGAAAGACGATCCTGCTCCCACCTTCAATGAAGCACAGATAGAAAACCTCACGGGTGAGTTTACTGAAACATCTCTGACTGTCTCCGCTGTCATATGCAAAGGAGAGCGACGATATCACTGAACGACTCTCATTGTCAAAGTGTACATGCACAGGAGGATAATCAAGTCATTAACATGCATGTAAACAAAAGAGTCTGACTGGTATATCTCAAAGTCAGACCAACATATACAGACAAAGTGGTCCATCTTATTTTTGATTGGTGGTTTTGGATGGTTTGGACTGTACCCCCTTTATTTTCCATTACAGTAAAGTAGGGCTGAGTAATATATTGATTTAATCAATTAATTCTATTTTTTTTTTTTTTTTTGCAGAAGATTCAAAAAGTACAAATTGAGATTTTTTTTTTATCTTGCTGTAATTGTAGGTAGTTGCAATGTTTTAAAATATAATACTGATGGCATAGTATGTGTATATGAAATTTAAAGAGCACGGTCATATTGGAGAAGGGTCTTCGTAACTAACTGAAAAGGGGAACGTATTACTACCCACTGCATGCCCATGCCACTAAATCTGGTCTCCCCGTGTTTTAGACCGAGATAAAGACACTGCTCCAAATAAACTGCCCAATCAAGCTTGAACCATAAGTCTGTGAAGCATGTACAGTTTAGGTCCAGCTTAGGTGGAAACAGGCAAGCACGAATAAATCAGTCTCCAGCTTCACTTTTTATACATGCCAGTCTGATTCCAAGAAAGTCTCTGGGTAGGATTTTTGTAAGAATAGCATGATCAAATCTGTTTTAAGGTTAAGTTAACTAAAATTCCACTCTCTTCTTGCATCAGGTAACAGAGGACTTCTTCCTGCTCCAAAAGCTCGTGCTCAGGCAGAGGCCAGCGAGTCCGATAATCTCATCGTGTACAACGGAGCCTTGGTCGACGTCGGCAGCATGCTGCAGAAACTGGAGAAGAGTGAAAAAGCCAGAGAGGAGATCGAGGAGAAGCTCATGGCACAGGATGCCAAAATGGGTATGATTCTATTATGTTTTAATCAGGAAATGGGTTTATGATATCATGCATGCAGGCTACACTCTGTGTCAGTAGTCCATCTGGACGATGATCTGGCTCAATTTGAGCTTTGCTACAGAAGATTTCAGTCTCAGTTCATTCAGAGCTCACCTTCCTGTGACTTCTGTGGAGACCTGAACTGGAACAATGCTATCAACTCCCAGCATGCCGTTTGGATTGTTCAAAAACTTTTGTTTCCTCTGCATGAAGAATCTGCATCAATATTATCAGGAAATAAGTTCACTGTCCTTGACTATAAGCCTTTCTTAAATGTGAACCTCAGTGCATTTTTGTTTCCAGAGGAAGATGCAAAAACGAAAGCACAGCTAGAACAAGCCAACAAGTCTTTATCCAGAGAGTTAGAGGAGCTGAAGAGCTGCTTGAGCCAAACTGAGGACACTCTGAAGGCTGTGGAGGACCAGAAGACAACATACCACGAGCACCTCAGCCGAACATCCAACACCTTGATGTCCACAGTCAAGGGTTTGATGGCACTGCTGAATAAGGTGGGACTTTTAATAAAACTTCTCTTTTCTTCTCTTTTAGCTTACAAGCTCACCTGTCCTTACCTGCCCCCATCGACCCGTTCAACATAGAGCTGGTGATACAGCTTCAAAATGAAAGCTCATATTATTTCACACGATAAACTGCTGCAGTTTGACACCATGGCGGTTTATCATGCATGTCGTGTCCTGTTCAGACTAGGGCTGTAATCAACCAAAGAAATTGTTGGTTGACTAAAACACAGTAATTGTCGACCAAAAATCGACCAATCTATTATTGTCTGAATAGATTAAATACAAATTAAAACAGTATTTTTTTCATTTCCCAATTTACTAAAACTCGACTAAAACAATAACAGATTAAATTATGGGTGAAGGGGGATCATGACACATTTATGGTAAAGGCTAAAGCAGACGACTCAGTTTTGAAGTCATGAACAGAAGGGTGAGAAGACAAAGAGACACTGATTGCAATGCAGCATGAGCAGAAATTTAAGATCACAAAGAAAACAAGAAAACCTTACATGTTGTCAGTACTTAAGACTGTCAGAGCAGTTAAAAACCTACGATCTTTTTTACCACCATTTTACACTTAACAGGATTTAAATGTGCATTTTGATTTCCACCAGTGTTAAAAAGACCTTTTTACACAGTAGACACGTCACTACTGTTCCTCCCACAGCATGTAGGGAAGCGCTTGAGTGCTGATTTACAGAGTAACAGTCAGCAGGGACGGACCCTAGAGGAGCTTTGGGGCCTCAGACTTGGTTGCACAGTGACATCTGGTGACTCCTTTAACTCATAGCAGCTTTTTTAAGAAAAGCAGTTACACTTTTACTCCTAGCATTTTTAATTGTTGTCTTACATGTAAAGTACGGTAAAGTACAGTATTTTCTTGTTTCTGTGATGTCAGAATCCTTCACAAGTATTTAATCGAGATATCATTAAAGGATGTCTAAGTGTTATGATCTTTACTTACACCAACAGAAAGCAGAAAACTGCCAGGCCAAAGACCTCTGCATAGTCAGTTCATTTTATCTGAAACTGCAGAAAGTATCAGAAAGAAAACACCACCTCGTGTTGAGTCATTTTTGCTCAGTTACTCCAAAACTTGACTGTCATTTGTCCTGGGACATTGTGGCAGCAGCTCTGTCTTCATCTTCCTAGTACCAAAGCCTCATTGTTACCTCCGCCGAGGAGATTATGTTTTCGGGAGTTTGTTTGTCCGTCCGTCTGTGAACAAAATAACTCAAAAATTAATGGATGGATTTGGATGAAATTTTCAGGAAATGTTCAGCATGGGAAAAGGAAGAACTGATTCGATTTTAGTGTTGATCCGGATCAGCGTCTGGCCGCCATGATGAAAAATGTGATTTTTGTGAATAAGTACTGAACTAAAATAGATATCATTATGAATCCAATAGCTAATGGTATGTTTTCATGGTCAAGGAATCTAAATATTTTGATGACATAAAGGTAGTAGGGCTGGGTATTTCCAGTAACTTCACAATACGATACGTATCCCGATACACATAAATTGTGAACATTGACTATGCTTTAGCAATATTCTTTACAAGTTTAGTTCTTTCTTATAAGAAGAAAAAGAACAAAGATGAGTTTTAAGTGGTTTTACAACTTGAGAGACAATTTCTGATCCTCAAAGATGGTAGACCTAAGTTCAAATTTAGAACATATACTTCATTATGTAGCTCGTCTTCTACCTTGAACTGTGCCGCTGTTATCATTACCCAAAGTGTATTTACAACAACTGTCAAAATATTTAGGCCGTATTGATTCTGTAGAATCCGTATCGATACACGTATCCCAAAGGAGTGCGATACGATATTTTGCCGTATCGATATTTTGAGCACAGGCCTAAAAGGTTGGACTAATATTTATGGTGAAAATCACAATATGGGTGAGGACTGTGGGGCTGGTGGAGGTCTGCGCCCTCCAAGTGCTTTTCTAGTTCACAATGTTGTAATCATGCTTGGAATTTTATCCTTGATACATAATAGATTTAAGTAATATGCTTTACTGCCTAAAGTATTCAGTCACCAATCAAAATCATCGATGTCATGTGTTCAGTCTCTTGGCCAAAGGTGTATAAAAATGTATATCCAGTCATGAAATGTCCTCACTGCTGGACAGACACTTTACTGAGCTGTGACACTGCCACTGGCCACTTTATTAAGTACACCTTGCTGGTACTTGGTTGAACCTCCTTTTGCCTTCAAAACTGCCTGAATTCTTTGTGGTTTTGATTCACTGAGGTTCTGTAAACATTCTTCAGAGATGTTGGTTCCTATAGGCATGATAGCGTCACACAGATGCTGCAGATTTGTGGACTGCACATCCAGGATGGGAATCTCCCATTCTGCATCTCTAAGGTGCTCTGTTGGATTAAGATCATGGAACAGTGGAGGCCACTGTAGTGCAGGGAACTTACTGTCATGTTACAAAAAAAACAGATTGACATGATATGAGCTTTGTGACATGGAGGGTTATCCCTCTGAAAGTAGCCACCATAACACGAGTACACTTGGGTCATAAAGAAAAGGACATGGTCAACGGGTCCACTGTTGGGTTTAAACAATGCTCAGGTGGTACTAAGTTGCCCAAAGTGTGCCAAAATAATATCTCTCAAATAGGGCTAAACAATTAACTGCAAATAAGATTAAATCGCAATATGGCTTGTTGCAATTTTCAAATCGCAGACAGTGCAATATTTTTAACCCAACATGTGTGAACATTTTGGCATTGTGATGTAGTTTCTTGCAATTTCATGCTATTTTAACCTTTTTAACCCATTTTTTACAACTATATGCCTATTTTGCTCCCATTTATCTTTTTTTTTGGCCACTGTCAGACCATGTTTGGAATTTTTACATGTTTTTGGAAATTTTTAATCCCAATTTTGCTGGTATTATCAATTTTTTTGCCTTTTTTTTGCAATTTCATACCTATTTTGCACCTATTAACTTTTTTCCGCTTTCATACCTTTTTTTTTTTACCCAGTTTTTACAATTTCATACCTATTTTGCTTCTGTTCTTCACTTCTCCACTTTTTCTCAAATTTTTTATCCTCAGATTGATTTATGTGTTATATTGGTTTTACTATAAAACAATCTACTGCCTATGTTTGTTTAAGAATACATAAGAAGAGGAACATTAAAACAATCGCAGAGTAAATAGCAATTGCAATACTGGGGAAAAATATCGCAATTAGACTATTCTCAAATCGTTCAGCCCTACTCCCAAACTATTTACTACCACAAGCAGCTTGAACCATTGATACAAAGCAGACTGCAAACAGTCAGGGGAGCCGACATATTACAACAAAACTAGCAGACGAACATTTGTGGGCCAAGAAGGCATTGAACTGGAAGGGAATTTGTGTCATGTCATGTGTGCTTTTATGTGTGTGTGTATGCGTAAGCCCGTGTCCTCGACTCTGCTTCAGTCCCACCCATTGCCTCTGACGTCTGATAACTTGAGCATGTGTACTTAAAAAAAATTCTGGTACATGAATGTAGATATCTGTCTAAAGGACTTTTTTTAAGTAAGAATCACAAAATGTAACTCCATAAACAAACCAGACTTTGTTGCTGTAGGTTTATTTTTTATGATGAAATGTTTCAGAGGGGTGATCATGGTAAATGATTGTTACCTTTGTCAAGAAGGTCATGTTTTTGCCGGCTTATGTTTGTTTGTCAGCAGGATTAGGAAAAAAATACTGAGAGATTGCTTGTCGATGGAACAGTAATAGATAAGATTAAATTAGATTAGATAGTACTTTATTAATCCCTTTGGAAAACCTTCCTCAAAGAAATTTGGATTCAGAAGCAGTTCATTATTACAGCTATAAGAAAAGATAGATCTATGCCAAAAATATGAATAAATTTAAGTATAATCAAAGCAAAAATATAAATATATATATGGCTCCTGGCTGCTGCTCCTTCCTGTCCTCTGTCTTCCTGTTATTCATCATCCGCCCCAGTGAAGAGGATGATGGCCTGACAACATGTTAGCCTTGTTAGCTCTTTCTAGTTTAATATGCTCTATCAAAGCAGCTGATAATTTGATATTTGTATGACTTGATATTGAATTGACTTTGTTTCACGCTCATAAGGATTTATATTGATGGATGTTTTTCTTCTTCTCAGGATCAGGATGTGGACGACTCTGGTGAAGAAGTGTGTGGAGATCACATACAAACAAACGGCGCTGATGAATGAATGAATGAATGAAAGGTTTATTAAAAATGAAGCTAATCTGTAACAATAATCATCTAACGACCTGTAAATATTCATCAACATGCTTAATTTGGCTTTTTTTTTTTATTTGGACCTATTGTTTCTGAAGTGAATTAAAGATGAATTAGTTCCCTTGTGTTAACTTGACTGTAGTCTTCGTGTACAGTAGAGGTATTATTTTTTTCTTTTTGGAGAAATTAATTTTATAAACTAGAGGAAGTTTAACTGTGAGGAAAGTTTGAAGTACTTTTGTCCAGAGTTCAAACCGAGCTAAGATTGATTTCTCACTTTTGTTGCCATCGTTTCAGTCGATTATGGCTAATAAAACGCCTCCATGTAGATTTAAATGCCAGTATTTTTAGTTGAAGTTTTTTTGTTTGAGATTTTAGTTTTTCACGAGCAATAATGATGCTATTTATGTGCAAGAGAATGCATTAAAATTATATTTAAAAAAAAGTAATTTTGGATTGAAAAGGGCAGGAAGGGGCTTCACTGATTAGACAAGGTTTCCTGCTAGTTTTCCCGTTCTGCTGTGTACATGCAGCTGCTTTATAGACGATGCTTTCTGACTATCTTCGCAGTTTTCCCGTCTTAAACTTTTCCTAACTGACGGCTATGCATGGATCCTGCCTCTCTCAGACCTTCCAGCTGTCTGCATCTCCTGACTGTATCCACCGACCGCTGCACCAACATCTACAGTTTCTGTGTCTACTGTGACGAGCAGCTGTCCTGTTTTCTGACCAAGAAAACCACACATGAACCAAAAGATAAGCTCGACAAATGTGTTCTGCTGAAGGAGCGTCTGCTGCAAAGACATGAACATTTTAAAGTCCATCTCTGAACTGTGTGTGCTGGTTTGGGTTGTTGTAGACGAGAGACATTCAGATATGCTCCGCAGCAGGCGATTTTATTTTTCTATCGGAAATGTTCTCTATGGATGTGTTGTGTAAGAGTAAAGTGGTCCATTTTAACACTACAGGGTGTCTGCTTTTTTACACTGGTGTCATGTTGTCTAAGACTAGGGTGTCCAAAATGCTTTAGGGAGGGCCAAGTGCAGAAAAGTGCGATCATCACTGGGCCACGTCCTCACCTTGAGCGGGTTGAAAGAAAGTAACGGTTAGCGATAAAATGATAAACCGCAGTAAAAATTTCCCACAGTAATTATTGCCGCGTCCTATTAAAATGACAGATTTTAGAGACAGAGGAATGTTTTTTGTTTATTTTTTGTAATAAGGGAAATTAACAACAAAAAGAGGGGTCAAATACGGCAGTGTCCCGGCCAAAACTGGAGACAAAGAAGACAGCTATGCCGCTCAGACTTAACAGGTTTTCCCACTCGAAGCGGCGAAAGTCTAAAGTCTGGTTGAAGTTTGAATTTACAAGAATGTTGATGGGAAACTGATTGACGACAGTCACCCTGTTTAAAACACGAGACTGCGGTGAAAGACAAAAATGTGTGTGACGAAAACTGCTGTAACTCCTCGAGTAAACGAGCAGACAGAGAGAGAGAGGATTCAGTGAGCCATACCTGAGTGAATTATAGGCGGTTTATCTGTATTTTCTGTGTAAATAATGTATAAATCTTGTAAATAACTGCATTAGTATCATTCTGGAGTGTGTTCTTGCTGTTCTTTTGCTGTTCATTCAGCGTATTTCGTCGTAATAGATCTTTTTCCGCAATAGTTCGTGCTTTATGTACAGTACAGGCCAAAAGTTTGGACACACCTCATTCAATGTGTTTTTCTTTATTTTCATCACTATTTACATTGTAGATTCTCACTGAAGGTATCAAAACTATGAATGAACATGTGTGGAATTATGTAATTAACAAAAAAGTGTGAAATAAATGAAAACATGTCTTATATTCTACTTTCTTCGAAGTAGCCCCCCTTTGCTCTGATTACTGCTTTGCAGACTCTTGACATTCTCTTTATGAGCTTCAAGAGGTAGTCACCTGAAATGGTTTTCTCTTCTCAGGTGTGCCTTTCCGGGGTTAATTAATGGAATTTCTTGCCTTATTAATGGGGTTGGGACCATCATTTGTGTTCAGAAATCAGGCTGATGCACAGCCCACAGCTCTATTAGAAAACTGTTAGAATTAATATTATGGCAAGAACCAATCAGCTATGTTAAGAGAAACATGTGCCCATCATTACTTCAGTGAGAATCTACAATGTAATTAGTGATGAAAATAAAGAAAACGAATTGAAAGAGAGGTGTGTCCAAACTTTTTGCCTGTACTGTATTTAATCAATCGTAATTTGGAAATAGTAAAGAGATGTCAAGGACATCTACCATGGAAAGGGGGGACCAGAGGAGAGTCATGAAGTGGGCTAATTGCTCCAGGGGCAATTGTTGGTAAAACAAAAAATACATTTAAAAAACGGCTAAACATGGTCTAATATAACGGGCTGTAACGTGGACACTAATGCTGTAGGCTAACAAAATGTGTGAGTGTATGTAAAATAGGTTACATTTATTGTTGGCTGTCTCAAAACTTTGAATATGTTCATTTACAATTGTTCATTAAGACGATCCTGTTTAAAGTTCAAATTCATTTTTTTCTTTTCTTGTAATCACACAGTTTAAGCATTTATAATGACAAATACTTGCTAGAATTGTTTACTTCTATTTCTAATGAAAAAAGTTTAAACATTTACTTATAGGACATTTACTGACAGTTATTGACTAAAAACGACAAAAGAACTGATAAAATTATAATATTGAAGGGGTTAAATGATTTTAAGACTGTGTAAAAGTCCTTTTCGAACATTTCGAGGACACTGCAATAATACCGCAATAACAATAATAAGCATGATAATTTTGGTCACAATAACTGTGATATGAAATTGTCATATCATTACATCCCTAGTGGGTTGAGATACTGATTCTACAGATACGGCCTCAAAGGCCTGAAATTGTCAGTGCACTTTGGGTGAAGTTATCAGTGCAATAGTTCAAAGTCGAGACCGAACTTCATGAATGAAGCACATGCTCAAAATTTTGACTTGAGTCTGAAGTCTTTGAGGACCTAAATTTAATTGTCTTGAGTTATAGAGCAATCCTTTTCTCTTTGCAATAGAAAAACAAAATTAAAGTTGTCAGGAATTCTGATAAAGATTTAATAAATCTCAATAATTTACACTTAATATGACAGGTATTGTATCATATTCTCAGAATCAAGAAATGTATCGGATCGTGAGGTTACATGGATCAGATATTAGAGAGTCTTAGTTGGCTACCACGACCAGCCCGTGGTTTAAGAAACTGTCGACGCCGACGGCCCATTTTGAGATTGAAGCAGACTTCACAGGGCTGATGAGCCTTGTATCTTTATTGGTGCTGCAAAAATTACCAGTACAGTATGATTTGAAACCTGGATATGGAGCAGAAAGCTCGGTGAATGAGTGATCTGTACAGTTTGCTGCCACAACGTGCTCAACTGTCTTTCATCAGTCAAGCAAAGGTTTAATATATTGCAATCAAGGGGTGGACAACTTTAACTAGAGAATTTGCATTTCCATGAAGGAAATGCGTTGAAATGCTGAGTGTGACTGCTGAAACTGTGAAATGAAATTGCTAAAAGTAATGCAAAGAAAGTTGAAAATGTGAATAGTTGTAAGCAGTGAATCACGGCTGAAAATGTGTGAAATGTGCAACAAAAATGTTTGCAGAACATTACAGGTACTGGAGCTCAGGTGTGCAGGTCATGTGACCACGCTCTATCTTCAAAGAAATGTGCAAAAGTTGATGCTGCTTCAACAGTCATATCTCAGAAACTGTAGCAGATAGTGAAAAGTACATTAAAACTGTTTGCAGATGTGAAAGAAAGCAGAAAATGAATGACTGTTTTGTAACATGGTTAAATGTGTTGATATTTGTAGATGTACCTAATAAAGTGGCCAGTCAGTGTAATATGTCCAAGGTAAGGTTGAGAGTGTAAAGACAAGCATGATTACGCCATTGCAAAGAAGAATCTGTACTAGGTCGAGAAGAAAAGTAGCTCTACCTCAGTCTGGATTTGAACCCAGGTCTCCCCTTTCACAGCCCGCTGCGCGATCTATTCATCCACAGGGCTAAATATGCTGAGTCATGGAAAGCACGGTATTTCTCCTTGTAACAGCACTGATAACACTTAGTACTTCCGGGTAAACGAACGTTCGCTGTGTCCAAACCGGAATAGATATCAGGAAAGGGATTTCACCGTGAGCATCCCAAGAACCTGCTGAAACGTTTAATAAAATTCTCATGTCTGTACTGCTAAAAATGTTAACACAGTGACGAGTTAAAAATGCACTTCAAAGTGAAGCACTCGGCTGTCCAGAGAGTCGGTCTAAAGTCACGTGACGTGCTCTAACAAACAGAGCAATCCTCAAAAGTTGGTGTTGCTTAAAAATTCATATTAAAAAAAACTGTAGAAGCCAACAAAAAGCTGAAGATATGTAAAAAATATGTTAAGAAGTCAGTGCAGCTGTTAAAGCATGAATGGAGTCTGTAGGTGGAAGCATGCCCAATCTGTGGAGCTTCAAAGTTGCTGAAGTTTTCAGCAGACCTGCAGAAATGTCCCATTGATTTCAATGTAAAAATACATGCAGAAATTATTTTTTACTGTAAAAAGTATAACTGTTAAAGCTGTGAAAAATACAAGCGCACTTCTCCTGAACATGCTGCATATGTCATTTTTTTCTGTGAAAATCTGTGCAAATTTGAAGCCTGTGAAAGGTGCCAAAATCTTGAGGAATAAGAAGAAGAAGAAGAAAAAGAAGAATAAATTTTAGGAAGAACAATATGTTGAAATGCTGACTCAGCATTTCAACATAATTACCAAGTAAGACATTTAATTATTTTTTCAGTGCCTAAAGGTCGCACTGTTACAAACTGTTGAGCACTCTCAGTAAGGAAAAAAATGTGAATACACAAAAATTAGAAAATTTAAAGCTTCAAAAAAGATTAATGTAGTTAACTCAAGCAGTCAAAAATGAGTGCTTTAAAAACATGAAACTTAAGCCAATTCAAGATTATTTTTAAAGCACAAATATTACTTAACCATTGCTTCCAAAAATGTTGTTTTTAACAACATATTTTGATACCTCACAAAATATATGTAGAAATGCTGTCCAGAGTTATTGCTGTTGACTGATTATTACCTCCGCCAAGGAGGTTATGTTTTCGGGAGAGTTTGTTTTTCGGTCTGTCTGTCTGTGAACAAAATAACTCTAAAAGTTATGGATAAAATTTTCAGGAAATGTTCAGCATGGAAAAAGGAAATACTGATTCAATTTTGGTGTTGATTCGGATCACCGTCTGGGAACTGTGCTGCTTGGCGGAGGTCTGCGCTTTCCGAGTGCTTTTCTAGTTTTGGTCATAGTTTTTGTTAACAACCTTTTCGTCTGACGAAAACAGACTATAAAAAAACAAAAACTGCACATGGACAAAAACTAAATTAACTGACATTTTTGTCAACAAATAAAAACTAGACTAAAATGTCTGACAGAGACCGAATCCAGACTTAATTCTGTAATGTAGAAAGTAGGGACAAGTTAGAACTAGACAAGCACTCGGAGAGCACAGACCTCCGCCAAGCAGAACAGTTCCCAGACGGTGATCCAGATCAACACCAAAATTGAATCACTTCCTCCTTTTCCCATGCTGAACATTTCCTGAAAATTTTATCAAAATCCATCCATAACTTTTTGAGTTATTTTGTTCACAGACAGACAGACAAACAAACTCTCCCAAAAACATAATCTCCTTGGCAGAGGTAAATATATCCAGTCACAGCTGCTTTGGTTGTGCAGAAAGGTTGGATGAGTTAAGAGGGAATCCAATCACAGCTGCCTTAGCTTCATGGTGGCAGGATCCAAGTGTAAAATAGGACTTCAGAAATTTAAGAAAACAAAAAAGCCTTACACTTCATATTTTAGTCGCCTAAATTCACAGATTTTGTTTGACTAAATTGTGAAATTTCATCACCAACACTAGACTAAAATAAATCAATTTAGATGACTAATTATATTATAAAGTGAGCCTTTTAATGACTTGTAGAAAACAAAGCATGTACCAGCATCTTAGCTTAGTAGAAATGTTTTATCGCCAATCCTGATTTGTGCGTCACATAGTTGTGGTTACTCATGATGAGTCATATTAAGCTGTTATGTTTTCTTCTGATTTCCAAATTATTTTTAAAAGGAACACACTGAATGTGGTGAAGGTCCACATGTGTACTTAATTGTACCCTCTAAGTTATTTTGCTGCTGGTTGATTAAAAGTAGAGCACGAGTCACAGTTGATCCTTTTTAAACCCTGCCTTTTACAGAGAGTGGTCCTTTGCATGCTTCACCCTCCTGAACTATAACGAGATTAGACAAAATCTGTTGTTGTTGAGGCCTTCTAATGTAATTTCTAGTGTAGGCTATTACCTACATTTCCTGAAAAATTAAATCTGTTCAGTAGTTTTAGTGTAATCTTGAAAACAAGCAACACACGCAGTTAAAAACATAACCTTATCAGCCGAGGTCAAATTTTAGTCTGAGGATGCAGGAATCCACTCTTGCCAGACTTCTTACTCCCTATCGTGGACGCTGCTGCAGTGCCCTTTAGCTCGGTCAGAAGTGCACCTGTTCCCTGTAGTCATAGTTTTGCTTCTAACAAATGCTGTTTGACACATTTTGACCACAGACCTAAAACTAAATGCTTTTCCTAAGTTATCAGGTTTAGCTTAAAAAAGAGAAAAATCAAAAGTGTCCATTCAGTAACAACTTGTGGCTTCATGCTCCAGATGCTTAAAGCCTGTGCTACAGTTAAAAATGAGTCCTGAAATGTGAAAGTGAGTTAGAACTTTAACTCTTCTCCTTGTCTCAAGGTCTATGGGATTTTTGAATGACTTTTTAAATAAATGCCTTGAAAAAAAGCCGTGGTGTTCACATTCACTAGAGCTGTCACACTCGATTTTTACATATCAGTTTGAGCATGTGGTTAAAAAATATGTGCTTGAAAGAAATGTGATCAGGACAGATTTATGATCTGGGCGTCCATGGGTTTGCTGCTATCGTAAATTCTTCATTTTGCATCTACAAATATATATTTACATTTGTGTGCATGCATATGTGTACCTGTATAATGAAGAGTATGGCTTCAGCCTGCTCTATTGTAGAGCTCCTTGAGATAACACTTGTTATGGGCTGGTGCAAATAATAAAGAGTGACTGATTGATTTATTAAATATATATCAATCCCCAAAATGTATACAGCTCAGCAGCACATTAGGGCCCCTGGAGCAGCGAACCATCCGATCCAACAGAGGGCGCTCCCAGTACAACCTGACCATCACTAGCTCTACTGACCCCAACAACAGGAAGCACATCTCGAGAAAATGGAGAATGGAAATTGCCACTCTACAAAACAATAAAGAAAAGGGTGGGTTTGAAAAGTCTTTCCAAAGTCCTTTCCTAACCACTTTCCCTTAACCCCAATGGAAAACGTCACAGGGTCAAGGGAAGGAGGGAAAAAGAGGAAAGGAAAGGAGAACTGCAGTAAAAGAGGATTCCGACTGCACTTTCACTTTTGTGTCATATTTATGATACAACCATTTCTTGTGACGTAGGTAAGCCATGACGAACTACAATGATATGAAAATTAACTACAAGAAGTGTCTTTGTCCTCTGCTTTATCTCACAGGGTTGTTGAGTGTCAGCTTCATCTGTTAACATCAACAATCCATTTTTCTGTCTCATTATTGCCATGATTCACTTTGTAAATGAAGATCGATGGAGAAAAAGTAATGCTTTAAATTAAGTACTTTATAAATTATAAAAAACGGTTTGTCTGTCCACCATTTTTAAAATGACTAACAAAGAATACATCTGTGTAGATTCTCATTCATCCAGGTCATGGCTATCTTGATGATTCAAAATCAAGGCAACTGGACTGTGTTAAGTTTTGGGAAAAACTTAAGTTTCCAAAAACAATACAGTCCATTTGCCTTGATTTTGAATCTTCAAGATTAATAAAGGAATGAACTCAAGGCTTAATTTGTGAAAGCACTGACTTTGAAACATATCCATTTCTCTATACCTGCAAAAATGTTTACTTAGTATTATATAGCCTACATACTGTATCTTGATAGTCCCACAAAACTCGTTTCTCCTTCGTCAGTTTCCTTAAATATTTGACAGGTGCTGATTTTATATATTCAAGGCATAGTGGGGCGTTCCTCTCCTCTTTCATTTCGTAAAGGATGTTCTTGTGTTTCCTAGGCTAAAGGAGAAAATAAAGGAAGCAACGACCCTCCTTTCTTTAAGTTTGGAGAATCAAACAGCCCTTATCATGGCTGACGCTTAAATGCTTTCAGATCATTTCATCAGGTAGGAAGGTTCCTTACCAAAAAAGGACTATTCAAACACACTCAAAGACTTAGCTGTGTGTTGAGCATTTTCAAAGCAGCTGGCCCACTCCTCATCTATGACAAACCCATGGGCCCATTATGGCCACTAGCACGCCTTGGCCCTACTCTACTCGACCCTACTCAATTTGCAGCGTGTTTCCACTAGCCTGGTACCTCCTAAAACAAGCTAGTTTTAGTACCTACTCTGCTCTGGTTCCAAGCGAACCGAGTCGATACTAAAAGATGACGTCACCGACTGCCGGCTACTGATTGGTCAGACAATGTCGTCATCGATGAGTCATGAGCGCGACGACCTAGCATGCTAGCAGTAGCTACCATTAGCTTACCCTCTTGCGTCTTTTCTTTGCAGCTCGATTGCTCTCGTCCTCGGCTTCATTCTGTTGTATAGCTTCCAAAACTCTCCTGTGCTTCTCAAGGGGTATTTCTTCTTGCCACCTGCAGCCTTCTTCTGCTTTCCTTTTTTACTCGGTTTGTGACAAAAAGCCACAGATTGTTGTGTCGCGCTCAAAATGATGTCACCGCAGGGCTGCTCAGCTGTCTACAGCAACACTGCACCCCATTGGGCAGGCGACTGGGGCTAATGGAAAAGCAGCACAAGGCGAGTAGAGTAGAGGAGGGCTAATGGAAAAGGGCCTTTAGTTGGCCTTTCACTCTCCACAGTCCAGCATCAAGTGCCCTAAGTGAGGTAAAAAAAGTAAAATGATCCAGCTGAAATGTGTCTGGGATGCAGCCGAGCAAAGTGTCATCACATCATTAACTGTTTTCTGTTTGGCTCTGACTACCATGCTGCATGTGAAGTCTGTGAGCTATTTTGGGATCCAGCTGAAGCTGAGAGCTTTAAAGTCACGCTTCGCTTTACCGACAACAGATTTAGTTGATTCAAGAAAAAGCTGAATTCTTCACTTTGTGGCTGACTTTGTCTTTAATCAGTGAGAGACAAGTGAAAAATGTATTTATGTAGCACATTTTAAACAACATATGTGGAACAAAGTGCTGAACAACCACAAAGAGACAAACAAAATAGGGAAATAGAGATGAGAACTATTAAAAGATTTAAACAAACAAACGAAAATGGGACAAGAAAGAGTAAAAACTTCAGAGTCTGACCATAAAGGAGGAGCATTCAGAACCTCTGCTGTGACTTGAAGCTTATTGATGACTGAACAGTCCATGTGAGCTGTTGATCAAAGTTATAGGACCTCATTGATCTGACATGCTCGGCATAAATCAGTTTTCTAAGCTCACACTGAACACATTGATCTTGACATGACAGACCCGTGATACTGAGCTGAGTGTGTTTCTCAAGAAAATCACCAACATGTGATAAGAAAACATTTAAAAATATATCTATAGACAGACAGGCCGACTTACAGAGTGGTAAAGGGATGTAAATCTGTATGAGCAGATGTCTTGAAACTGCAATGTATTGGCAAAAGCAGAAGATCAGGACCAACATCAGCATTTTTAAAGTGATCAGTGATCGGGATTAAAGCTTTGTCCACATGAGATGAGTGTTTTTAAAACTTGAGTACAAATTCTGTCTGCACTTAAAGGGACTGTGAGGAGAACCTGTTTCTGCCGATATTAAGACTCTGCTACCCATGAGCACGCGCGGCGACTGTCGTAATGCTGCGTTTCAGTAACCTCGGAACTGGGAGGGACTCCATCTCCGACTAATCGGCATTCCAGTTAAAGTCGAAAAAAACATGCCGATCTACCGGGCTATTGTTAGCTGTTGTTAGCATGCCCTGCGTTGTTGTTCACAAATATCACATAAAGAATGTGATTATCACTATGGCAGCATTTTTCTAAGTATAAGTCTAACAATTCTTTGTATACAGCTGATCTAGAGCGACACACCCCAGTCAGAAGTGCAAATAAACTGATTATTACAGGAGCTAAATAACTGTTCACACTGGTGGCATCCATCTTCGATTGTCAACTCGGGGGTGGGGAGGTTTCACCGAGTTCCCAGTGGGAAATTCTGACTTCAGGGGACGTTCCAGTTGCGGTTTCCTACTTGGAATTTGGGAATTCCTACTTCAGACTACAACTTGAACGCACCACAAGCCAAAGCGTGTGTTTGTTGTGATGCTAATGAATGCAGCTTGGACCTTCCTCAGAACTCTGCATTGCTTTACAACTTCTTTTTTTAACAACTTACAGGGTGCAAAGCGACGAGGTAATGTATCTCTTTCTAGTTACGTAGTGGTAGTTCTTGATGTGTGACAACAAGCAAATTTTGGAAAAATTTGTATCGTAGTTTTGTAGCCGGCTATATATCGCTAAGCCCGGTGCTCTAAGACGTGTCCGAATAATATAAATTTACTCAAGTTTTAATTGTCTTGTTCCCGAAGTTGAGTATCCAGGCCGGTCCAGCCCTGTACGACTGACCGGAAGGCTAAGGAACAGCATTTATAGATAACCTATTTTGATGCTATAAAACTCATCTTAAAGTGTGTATTTCCATCAGGCATATATCTAAAAGTGAGACTTTTTTGTAATTACTT
Source organism: Scarus forsteni (assembly GCA_036419115.1). Lineage (NCBI taxonomy): Eukaryota > Metazoa > Chordata > Actinopteri > Labriformes > Labridae > Scarus > Scarus forsteni. Next base: position 26,257,962 of record JAZDUH010000327.1, on the reverse strand, counting down.
AGAAACTCCTCACAGTCCCTTTAAGGTCACTGAACATGCACAGTTTGAAAAACTCTGGCCAAAGTGAAGGTTTTTGAAAAACGATGTTTTGAGCGTCTCACTCTGGAAAAGTAAAATGGCATCTGGGGCCTGAAACAGCACACCTTACACATTTTTACCATGATTTACAACATCATAGTAGACATTGTCACTCCAGACTCCATAACAAGAAGTTTGACACCATTATTTCGTCTGTGCGTGCAGTAACACAAAAGAGATGGAAAGAGCTCGCTCAACGCTAATTAGCTTAGCTCAAACACTGGGGAGCAGTGTTAGCCTGCCTCTGCCTACAATCATTTAGACTCTTCAGCAACTCTAAACAGTCCTGTATGCTTGTTGTGACTTGTTTTTTTTTAATCCCCGCTGTGTTACATTATCTATTTTTAGACCAAGATTTGCACTTTATGTAATTTTAGAAATAAATACATGCAAAACAAAACTGCTGGGCACATGCACACTCCACCGCAGCTGTGCTTGTGAGACGGTCAACAAAAGTGGTTTGCACATGCACCCTGTGGTTTAGTTTCACATGTCTTTCTTTCAAATTTTATAAATTGCAAATCTTAGTCTAAAAATAGTTTAACATAATGTGGAAAAAATGAGTCAAAACAAGCATACAGGTACATTCAGAGTTGCTGAAGAGTTTATCTGATGACTGTAGACAGAGGCGAGGCTAAGAGTTATTGAAGCCACCAGGAGTACCCATAATAGTGTTTGATTTTAGGATTTGGTCTAGATTATCAGTTATGTCTCACACTTTAATCTAAATAAAGAAATATGCACACAACACACACATAGCCACCAGTTAAATCATTACACCAGTTTGATGTATTGGGAGGAATAGATAAAACAAAACTGCTTTTGCATTGAAATTGAAGAAACAAGTATTTATCATGGTAGGAAGGTATATCTGTTCTTTAAATATCTTTTTGTATATTTTTAATCTGTAAAAGCCTCCCATGGACTGGTGCTGAAATTAGCACTGTACTATAAACACTTACAGCAGTGTATCTGGGACCTGTGTATATTTAAATATCACAGCATCAATGTTACTGTGTGTCCATGTCAGATAAACAATAAAATAAATAAATAAATGGATATAGTTAAAATAAATAATGCGTAACAGTACATTAAGCATTTTGTGTGTGTGCTTTTATTTGGCCACCTATGTGGACTGGGATATTTTTAAAAATGGAGGATAAAAAATATTTGCCTACATGTAAACATTGGTAAACATTACAGCTCTAGTTGAGCTGTAATTGTGCAGACATGTAGTGTTGTGTGGAAATACTTTAATTCATAGTGATGAGTCCAGCAGCCACCCAGAGTACCTGTATACTATCCTGAGTTGATTTATTATTTATTTATTGGTTTTACAATAATGCTAGTAGGATTTAGAATTACTTATTTGGGTATCTTTTTGCTTTGTTTACTTAATTAACAGACAAACAAACAAAAATCAGTGCAGCTGTATTTTCCAGGTAAAAGTAAATATCAGATCAGGACTTGAAATCATCAGGTATTCATTATTGAAAAATCAGTCCTGGATTGGGCAGACAAAAAGCTGATCAGGACATCTCCATATGAATGCATACAAATGTTCATTAATCTATATGATTGTGTAAACATATGTGAATGTCAGTATTAACTTTATGATTCACTTTTAGATTAACTTTTTCTATCCTTGACAAACCAGTTCTCTTGATAGATCTTTTGTAATCTGGAGAAGTGTTCCTGTGTCTGCAGAGACATTGATGAGTGGGACAGGACCTGGTTTGGTTGAGTAACATGATTAATGCAGCAGATTGTTGCTGAGTTTGTCTGAAGGGGACCGTTCATCTTTGAAGTTTTGGTTTCCTGAAGTTTCTCTTTCATGTGCCTGAGCTTCCGGACTCCTGTGACCTCCGGTCGATGTAATTCTAGGTTTGATTCCACTCCCGCCACTCCCTGCCCTCGACTTTCCTTCACACTTCTTCCTTTCACTTGTTGTGACGTTGTTTTAGAACTTTTTCATAATAGTATAATACCTGATAGTGCTTTGTCTTTGAGCCTCAGCACAAATAATCACAGTGAGGAGGAGTTGTCAGATATTTGCTCTGTAATTTACCTCCGACAAGGAGGCTATGTTTTAGCTGGCTTTCTTTGTTTTGTTTGTTTATTTGTCTGTGACCAAGATCATTCAAAAAGTTCTTGATGCATTTTGATCAATTGTTCAGGGAATGTTGGTCATAACACAAGAAGTAGTGAGTAGATTTGCAGGACATCTGAACACGGATGAAGGCCAAGGACATTTTTCAGGCCCTGTTTACACAGCAACATTGTCACCAGAAACTGTAAGGCTACATTTACATGGATTCTCCTGACTCAAAGACGCAAAGATTTGTCCTTTGCGTTTTAGAATTCTTCTGCGTTCAGACGACGACGCTCAGAGACGAGTTAATCTGCTGTAGTGTGCATGCCAGTTCAGTAGATGGCGGTGTAGGTCCGCAGATAGGCAGTGCTGCTACAATACACGAACAAAGAAGAAAAACTTTCACAAACAACAATGGCGAATAGACGCACAGAGATGACAAATCAATTCGGACAACAAATCTGTCTCGTTAGTTTAATCTGGATAACAAACCGAGCACAGTAAGAGGCTCACACGTTACTCAGCAGACGGCCGAAGCTGTTGTTGTTCTTGGTATGCGCGCGCAGCCTTCATGTGAAAGAGTACTGAGCATGCGGTGACGTCAGTGTTTCACCCTGAAACGCTTTGGTACAGGTTTACACAGAGCTGAATGGAGAGCAGATTCAAATCTTTCCACTGTGGAGCCTGGTTTCAAAAGTTTCTGTTATAGATGGAAACGCAATGCGATCTAATCTAAGCGCAAGACCAAAATGCAATGAAACCATATTGGATTTGACCGTTTTCGGTGCCATGTAAATGTAGCCTAAGACTTTTCCTTTGCCTCTTCAAAAGCACTCTGCATTCACACGGACACATGTGAAAACGATGAGCATTCACACAAATCACGAGAACGGATGAAATGGTGAGTGGACGTATGAAGACACAGGAGTTTCATGTCTGGACAACAAATCTGTTTGAATATTTTTGTCTTGATAACAATCCAAGCACAGTAAGCAGCACATGTTGCTGGGTAGACGACCAAAGCTGTTGTTTATCCCGTGCGCATGCACAACCTTCATCTGTGAGAGTACTGTGTTTATGCCATGTGTCATCCTGAAAACACTGATTCCTGCTTATGTGAAGACGGATACCAAAACATTTTAAAAACTTTTCCCTCTGGACCCGGGTTTCAAAAGTTTGCAGATTCAGGCACTCTGGGCACCAGTCTCTTGTAAACGGGAGGCGGTTGCAACGAAAACTCTCCATTTACAGTCATTTTCGCTGTCGTGTAAACAGGCCTTAACATGGGGCAGTTTTCCACATCATCCAGAATAACTTGGCTCAGAATTTGAGAAATGCCTTGGCAGAGGTTTGTGATCTTGAAGTGCTTCTTTTAACTTATTAAATTGGCTTCCTAGTAAATTAAAACTGATATACATTTGAAAGTATTTCCAAAGCTTTGTGTGCTGTTTTTATTTACATTTTAGACAACGTCCCAGCTTCACTGGGGTTGGGGTTTGTAGGTTTTCTTTTAATAAACACAGATCACTTCAGACAAAACAATCAGAGCAGGACACTTCCCTTTCTGTTTCCAGCAGCTCGTCTCTGTCACATCCTCCTGAACAATGACTTCATGTCACACAGCTCTCTGGTTCTGTGCTCGCTTTTGTCCCGGTGTGGAGCTGTGAATGCTCCACAAACAAACCTTGTTTGTCTCTTTGGGAAATACACACACACTCTTCCACCCTCACACTCCTGCAGCATCTGTGTGTGAAAGTGTGTGTATGTGTGTGTGAGGTTTTGGAGGTACATGCATATGCGTATACATGCACGTGTGACGGCTGAAATTAGAGCCCACCGGAGAGAGCGGAGCAGGTAACCCCACTCCCTGACTGCAACAGAAGGCTTTTGTGGTCACTGCCCCGCCCCTCCTCTTTAAAGCCCCCCTACCATTCCTGGTATCAAAGAGTGGCAGAACTCACAGGCCGCTCCGCTAACAATCACCCCGTTTCAGTGTGGAGTCGTAGTTTCCAGGGGAGGGGGCAGACAGGGTCAGAAAGAGGGAGTTTGCTTTAGTTAGTGATCACGTTTCCATTTTCTCTCCCTCCGCTGATCCTCGCTTTTCATGTAAATCAGCCGGCTGAAGTCTCCGGGTGTGGCTCTGGAGCATGTGCAGATGTGGCATGATGTTACACAGCTCTCATTGTTAGTTTAACTAATTCTTCGTCCTCCCTCACACTTGTAGATCTGTTTGAATTCTCTCCAATCCCTCGTCGACACTTTGTTAAATCTCTCGTTTCCATTGACACCCTCTGCTCTGTGTGCATGTCAAAAGTTCAGAGTCGTAGTTATCATGACAAAAGCAGCTCACAGAGACCTCGGGGTCTCTTTTAAAACCTGTCAGGAGTCAGAGTTTGTTAGCTCTCTGCATTGTCTCCCAACAATTCAACCTCTGATGGGGACATGATAGGACATGAATGAAAGTCAAAATGGAGCCAAACAAACTTACATGCTGTAAAGATGTGTGTCTTTATTATGTTGAATCCAATAATCTATTAAGAGTTAAAATTATCTCAATCCCAGAGCCTATATTGTTGTTTTTTGAGTTTGACATGCCTTTTAGGGTGTTAAACATGCCTACTTGAAGATGCTATGAGGAGTTTCTAAGTAATTACAAAAAAGTCTCACTTTTAGATATATGCCTGATGGAAATACACACTTTAAGATGAGCTTTACAGCATCAAAATAGGTTATCTATAAATGCTATTCCTTAGCTTCATGGTCGGGTCGGACAGGGCTGGACTGGCCTGGATACTCAACTTCAGGAACAAGACAATTAAAACTAGAGCAAATTAATATTATTCGGACACGTCTTAGAGCACCAGGCTGTAAGTAGCGATAAATAGCCGGCTACAAAACTACGATACTAAGTTTTACAAAAATTGCTTGTTGTCACACAACAAAAACTACCGCTACGTCACTAGAAGGAGATACATTACCTCGTCACTTTGCATCCTGCAAGTTGTTGAAAAAAGAAGTTGTAAAGCAATGCAGAGTTCTGAGGAAGGTCCGAGCTGCATTCATCAGCATCACAACAAACACATGCTTTGGCTTGGGTCACGTCTTTACAGCATTCGCCGCGTGTGCTCATGGGTAGCAGAGTCTTTATGTCGCTGGAAATAGATTCTCCTCATAGCACCTTAAAAATGATAAAGCACTTCTATGAACAAGGCAAAAAGTCTGAAGCATCAGGATCTCTCTTTACCTTTTCCTAGTATTAATGGAGCCTCCTAAAACAGCTTGTTCTACTGCCCCCGTATATGGATCTACCAGTGTGATGTCCTATCATTTGGCCAAAAAAAACTGTTTAAACATGGTAAAATCAGCTCCTGTAGAAAGGCTGTAATTGGCATTTAGACCCCAGTCAACTGAACCTGCAAGTGACATGGGTTTTTATCAGCTTGCCTACAATCAGCTCCAGTGGGAACATGACACCAGGGTGAATGCATTAATTTATGGGATGACCTTGGCACAATGTGCCTACAGCATAATATCGCACATTTCCTCCATCCAAAACATATTTGACTCTTTTCTTTCTCAGCAACAAATTTCATCTGATATCATTAGAGCTCAAATGTCGTTTAACCTGCGCCTGGTTTGTACATTTTAAAGATGGACAAAAGTACAAAGTTTGGAAAACAGTTGACTTCATGTCCATGGTGTCCATGCTTTTTTTATTGCTTACTTAGCCGCGTTTTGTTGAAATAAAAACAGCCACACAACTTGTCTGCTGGCAACGGGAAAGGCGTTACATGCCGATTGTTAGCGCATTTACCCTGGTTTAAAAAAACACAGCTAATTTTAGTGGGACAATCGTTATTGTTTCATTGTCAATTTTAGCTGGTTGGCTCATGGTAGCAAGCCAAAGCAGAACTTAAATGTTAGAATGAATGCAGAGTTGTTGACAATTTGGCACTGCAACCTGGATAAATGCTGGAGCGACCAATCTTCTTTATATTCAAGAGAAGATTGAGTTATTCCAGTTTTGCTCAAGCTTTTGGTAATACTAAAGCTGGGACAAAGCTGGCTGGGTGCTTAATTGGCAATTAAATATACCAGTGTAACCTCACTTGAAAAACACAGAACTATCCCTTTAACTGCACAGGACTGATTTTTAATCCTCATGGCAGCACTAAATTTTACTGAAGTCACTGAACCCTCCTCGACCTCAGAAACTGTGAAAGGTTTACTCTCCACTTATTATTTTCTTGATGTATTGTGCAGCAGCATAGCATCTTATTTCCTGGGCGATGAACTGCACCAGAGAAGAGTCACCGAGGCGACAAATGTCCCAACTTCCCTCACACATCCGTCTGAAATCTGCCAGAAATCTCTCCGACCACCAAAGTCAAACAAACAAGTCGACCGCCCTCTTACGTGTTGTTTGATATTTCAGGTAATTGATACATGAGAGGCTTCATTGAGCGGTCCTGCAGCCTGCTCGGGCCCCTGCTGGAGCAACGGTGGAGGGAGAGAGGGGCCCCTGTTCAGCTGGAGCTGCAGGAACCAGGCTTCCCGGGAGCGGTGAAGCAAAGTGGTGTAGTTGTTGAGGAAACGATCCCCCTCTGAAAGGCCTTTCCCTGGGAATACTGGGTTACACTGTGAGAAAGTTCCTCAGTTGTTTGTGACAGGCAGTCTCTGGGGCGTCACCATGGAAACACCTTACCCTTCTGCCATGTGGGCTGCTGTACAAAAACCTCGAGGACCACCAGAACCAGTCCAGCACGCCACTGTATCATCCTTAAGTATGTCTGAGTGATGGCACTTATAAAGCTGTGACATTAGTGGCTCTTAAAGGCGACAGTTAACGCCGGTTTGAAGCAAGTTTCACATTTCACTGATTAACAATAGCTACACAAAGAACAGTATTCATCTGAGCTTAACATCTACACTTAGAGGAGAAGGAGATATACTCTAATTGACACTGCATGCTGCCCTGAAGGAAACTCTGTCACTCAATAAGATAATCACAAAGTGGGAACTGAGGATTGCCGGTGCCGACATGCTATTTGGAAAAAAACTGACATTTCCTCCCGTCTTTTGTAAAATTGCAGAGCTGGCATCAGCACAATGCATGAGTCAAAGTATATAGCTGGTGTTTGTGTGAAGTAAACAGAGCAAACATTTCCACTCAGAGCTGCTGGTAAACAACCTTCAGTGAGAGGAAGAAAGCTGCAGGTGTGCTGGTCAGCAGGTCATGAAAGTCAAACAATCAAATATATGAAATGTGAAACATATGTGTTCATGATTGATTGGTACTTTTGATTTACTCCATCTGGAATACATTTAAATGTACATGTTGATCTTTGTAAACTAATCAGTGTGTTTAAAAGAGGACTATGGTCAACATAAACTCCTGAAAAAAGTTTGGAAATTTGTCATTTTTTCCCTTTATTAATACAGAGTGGTGCTGTATTTAATATCCTCTGGAATCCTGATAAATCACCTTTACAAGAAGGTTGTTGTAGGTTTCTTCTGTTGGAGCTTAATGCTTTCAAAAAGTGGGTCCTCCTCCAAGGTTCATCTTCTCAGATTAATTGAACAAAAATACAGAACTGCATAAAACATGAAATAGAAGTCACTTCTTTTGTTTATTGCCAGACACAGCCTCAAATGTTTATGAACACTGAAATACAGAAAGTTGTCAGCTCCTCTTGGCTCTCATGCTGTTCACACACAAATTCAGGTAGCATCACTGAGCTCACTGGTTTTCTGAAAGTCAATCAATCTTTATTTGTATAGCGCCAATTCATGACAAGTGTTATCTCAAGACACCTTACAATAGAGCATAAAACTCTTGAATTGATGGATACACGTATGCAAAGATATATATACACACACACACACACACACATATGTATATGTATATATGTATATAAAATACACATATACATATACATACAAATATATACATCCAACACCCAACATGAATCCATATAGCCAATCATGAATCCCTCCATCATGGCAGCAAGAAAAAACCTTCTGTTTAACAGCAGGAAATCTTGAATGTGGATCCCAGTCTCATGATGAACAGCAAATCCACACGATGCTGTGTTGGGTGTGTGGGCAAAGGAAGGGAGATAAGAGGAGACAAGTGGACTAGAATAAGAACTAAAGTTAGGGACAGGTCCATGAACCACAGACCTGTCGTCTGATTTATCAGAGGTTAGCCTCTTGAGATACTACATCTCGTTTTCAGGAGAGACCTCATGTCTGAATGGTTGTAGTGATGAATTTATAGGAGTATAATCAATGATATTCTTACTGAAAGTAAGAATTTATGGTAGTGACGAACTCATGGGTGCCCAGACCACAAGTGCATCCCTACCATATTTGTCTCCGTTAAGTATAAATGTGTTAAAGGTAGACCTCTTGAGATGTGACATCCCATTTTCAAGAGGGACCTTATGTCTATGTGGTGGTAAAAATAGTTACTATAGATGTATCAACCATGGACAAAGAGATCATGCTAGTATCTACATTAACAGCTATAATGATTATGAACTGGAATGGGGCTAAAGAAATGGCCAACTTTGTGTTGCGTCTGTAATAGTAGTAATTGAGGCTTCGTGACCCAAAAAGGGATAAGTGGTGTAGAAACTGAAATGAAATGTCTCAGTTAATATGGCATAAATATCTCTTTGGCTTGACTATGATATCCTCTCCCTTTCTATCTGTTTTCAGGGGCTTAAGGGAGGCGTCTGTTGCCATAGAGATAAGACAACATAGCCAGAGCACTGTGCACCCTGAGACAATGAGGCTGCTGTCTTTGACAAACTGTTTTCTGTCTCCTGCGTCCTCCTCCTGCTCTCTTTCCTGGACGTCTTCCTCTCTCAGAGTCCTGGAACAGCACAGGAAGTTTCTCTGAGCTATTTCCTGCCTGTTTTCCTTCACTTTAAAGCAGGACTGACTGGGAACAGTGGAGGCACACATTTCTCAACAACAGCGTCCCCGCTCTGTTCATTCATGCATGTATGTTTCTGACTGTATCTCTCTTTAGCGTGATGACAGAAGGTATTTTATGGTCAGTCACTAATGAGGCTCAGAGCTGCACGTCTTTGATGCCACATAATCATGGAGGCCTTACGCTCTGCTGCATCAGTTCAAAGCTGCGCCCTCTTACATCTCAGGTTAGTGTGGTTATTGGCTTCCTGCATGTTAAAAGTGACAGGTGACACGAGACAGACCGTCTGCCTTCATGTTGCTTATTCCTGCCAATCACTTCATCCAATTTCAACTTGGGGAGCAGTATGAACAGCAGAATCCGACAAAAAAAATGTAGAGAAACAGCAGAAAATGTTGCTGTAATGTTCTCTTAACCGTTTAGTGTATTTTGTGTTCAATTCCTGTTTTATTTTGGAAATTCTGTTGCTTTTGTGTGATGTCTAGTTTTACTTCCTGTCTTTGTTCTTTTCCCGCCTTTGACATCATTCACCTGTGACTGATTTGCAATCAACCCCACCTGGGTAAAAATACCATGTTTTTTCACCAGCCCTCTGTCAGGTTGTCTTAGGCCCTCCTCACACGAGGACGGCCCCGTATTGTCTTTGCGTCGGCATCAAAACATGTAGCGCTGTTTATACATCGTATTGTACAAAGGCTCGTGCATTTACATGACAACGCAAAATCCACGCAAAATCCTGTCGGGTTGCCCGTTTGGTTCTGCTCCGAGGTAGATTCCACGTCAACAAGTGCTCATGCACGCGTAACATGCTCTACATGAGCACTTGTTGCTGTTGTTGCCGTAGCTGGTGTTGTTGGTGTTCTGTGACAACTGAAAAGTCGTAGCAATATTTGTAGCTGCTGGAACAAGATCATGGGCCTGTACTACGAAGCTGGATGAAGTCATCCAGGATAATTCTGCGACATCTCGCTAAACTTCACCGGATCTCCGCCATCCGGCTCTGCCGTACTACGAGGCTCGTTATCAACTCGATAAGTGAATCCGGCTGGGATCTGTGCGTGCACACGTAAAATGGGCGTGGTTAGCGGCCCCGGAGCATTTTCCACAATGGAGAAGAGAGCAGCCTACTTCACGGCGGAGGAGCAGCAAATAATCCTGCAAAAGTATGAGGAGTACCGCAGTATTATCCAGGCCAGGAGCAACACGACTGTAGCCGCGAGAAGCCGGAGGGATTGCCGGCACATTTTCCTACATTTTCCAGAAACACAAATCGCTTAAAATGTAATAAAGAACTCGTCCACATTAAACCAAAATTATGTAATTAAATAGTCTTTTAAATGGTGATGAATAATTATCTTTTTTTATTTTAAATGTAATATAAATAGCCTAAATATAATCTTTAATTTCACTTTTAGTGTACTTTGGATCTAAAACAACATTTGTCCCATTGTCTTGATCCACCGCTATTGGACAGTGTAAAACATTTCCTCTTTTTTGTTAATTAAAATAACAAATGGACAGTGTTGATAACACTGGGATAAATCTATGATTGAAATGAAACGTAAATTAGATACTTAAAAATATTTCTTCAAACTAAATTATGTCTCTCAGTTTCATGGTGTTACTACCAAAATTTGGAGATCATATTACATTAGACAACATTTAAGATATGATGATTATTTATGTAGGCTAATTGTAATTGAACTTTAAACCAAAATTATTGTTACTTGTCTTTATCCATAATAAAGTTCAGTACAATTATCAGCATGTGTTGTCTTTTATCAGAAGTAAACATCCTCGGATCAAACGTTATCACTGACATTGAGAAATAATGTCAAATAGTTTGAATTAAACAAATTACTGTTTTATTTCATGGACTTTTGTCAGCAGTCTTCAGATGTTGTGATATGTGCCTTTAGATTAATTTTATTGCATTCATTAATCTTGTGATTGTAACCTAAAATATGTTAACACCAATGACAGAAATAACATAAAAATACTGACAAGAACGATTTTTCTATGTGTCCATTATTGTTGCTAAAACATCATGGTCAGCATACTAATAAATACTCTACATTTGTCTAAACGCAATTAATTTTTTCACTTGTTTGACCAGGAAAATCACATTCATATTTTCAAAATGACCTTAGTGCATTATTTGCCACGTAAGGCTCCAGCAGGTCACAGATGTATAGAAGTCCCTCCCATGAAAATCTGTACCTCTCGTACAAGATTTCTTCTGGTAAATCAAGCCGATTACTTCTGTCACGAAAAAAACGCTCCCGACGAAGCGCTCCTCTTACAATTCGCGCACCGACATTAACCGGTTCTGGCAGAAATGGGCAAGCCCTTTTCCAAGACAGCAAATTGGTGACTGTGCGGTCTTTTATGCCTGCCCGAGAGAACCGATTGGTCAGCAGGCGGTCTGTCACACCCCGTGAGCTCTTATCCTGGAACTTAACCTGCTCAGGACCAGGTTTGGCGTTCAGCATCAGTTACCGGGGCAACGTGTCTGGATAAAAAGAGATCCACATTCGTAGTGCGGAAAACCTGAAACTTATCCAGGAAGTTATCTCTCTAAGAGCTAATCCAGCTTCGCAGTACAGGCCCCAGAATCAGCCCGGCTGCCGCTGCCATTGTTGTTGTTGTTGTTGTTGTTGTGTGTGACAACGTGGGTTGGGGGGTGGGGAGGAGGAGGGGTGCTATGAGGTCACCGTCTTTTCCAGACTTATCTATTTATACCAACTAAGGCATGAAGACGAATACCCAGATATCCACCTGCAGACCCGGTTTCAAAAAAGATGCGGAGTCATGGACAAATACTCGTCTCCGTGTGTCAATATCACCAGATCGATAGTTTATTTTACCGGAGTCTTACAAATTCGTACTTGTGTAAAGCCCACTTTAGTCTTTTATGAAAGTCATGCTGCTCAGCCTTGGAGATCTTTAGTTTGCCTTTTTTTGAGTTTAGGAATCTAAAAGACTGTTGTACTTTTCGTTTTGAATTAACTTTGTTTGGATTACTGGAACTTTTTGTGTAAAGAATCTTGCCTTTGTTACCTTTTTTGGACTCTGGCACTTTTCTTTTCGAATGGACCTTGTTTGGACTTTCTTAAATTTTTAAGTAAAGAACTTTGCTTTGGATCACATTTCTTGTCCTGGTTTTCTCTCTCTGCACCTGAGTCCCTTCCTTTTGAATCCTGACAGTTGCAGACAAATCTTACTGTTTCTTTTGGAGGAAATTCTAAATCAACAAGGGATAAAATTCAGACTTAAAGAGATCATGCATGTTTTAGGGTTTGTTCACCTCCTCGTGCATTTCACGTCTCTCTGCATGATGCAACTGAGCCCGCATCACCTTCATGTCTCCCTTTCCTCCTGTGAACAGCTAACCTGACACACCAGATGGACCGAACAAAATATTTTACAAGTCCAGGGAAAGAGCCCGTAGAAAGTGTTTGGGAGGGAAAACCTTTTAAAAGCATATCCAACAGGTGACTGGACGATCACTCCATCATCCTGTAATATTGAAGTTGGTTCCTTTCTGCATTGGACCTGTCTGTGTACAAAAGTGTGACCTTTCTGGCAGGACATATGCTCCATTTTTTCCACATGCTCACAAACCTGGAGCTCCGTTTATCGGGGAACTTCACAAGTATTGGTGGTTCTCTAAACAACACACAACTTAATTTTTGGTCAGGAAATGCATTGCAGTGTTAAAGAAATCTGACCCCCCTCCAGGGGTGGAAAGTAACGAATTACATTTACTCACGTTACTGTAATTGAGTACTTTTTATGAGTAATTTGTAATTTTCTAAGTAGTTTTTGAAATATGTAATTTTTACTTTTACTCAGTTACATTTTGACCCAAGTATTTTACTTCATTACATTTGAACCCCCTATCGTTACTGAGTACAATATTGATAGTGAAAAAAATTAAATGCGGGCGGAAAACCCCTGTGTCCCGGAAGTGAAAGTCAATTGCATTACCTTGCCTTGTGCGCGCCCGCGCCCTGTCTCATGATTGGATCTACACGGTGGAAGATGGCTGTTGCTGACCAAGATATGGAGATATGGATATGGAGAGATTTATTGTGAATAGCAGGATCCTGCGGGCATTTTATTTTGAATTGTGGGATCCTGTGGGCACTTTATTTTGTGTGCATTTTGTGTTTTGAATACTTTGATTCTGGTTTAATTTTCTTTATTCTAATTGTAGTGTTGTCAGTTGGACAATATGACTGAAAATAGTTTGCACTTTACAGTACAGGCTGTGACTGTCCTTGTTGTCCTTGTATTGTGAGGAAGTAAGAGGATCATGTTACTGAGCTCAGCCGAGCTTTTACAAGTGTGGATGTGTACTTTAATATGCCTCGAAGTTGATGAAAACAACTTGTGCTGGATTTGATTCATGGCTCATCCTTTTTTTTTGCATTAAATAACTGAAAGTAACTAAGTAACTTTTACTCAAATTCCATTTTAAATGATGTACTTTTGTACTTTTACTCGAGTAAATTTATAGATGGGTACTTTTACTTTTACTTTGAGTAGGATTTAAGCAAAGTAAAGATACTTTTACTCAATTACAATTTTTCAGTACTTTTTCCACCTCTGCTCCCCTCTCCCTATCAGTGGATAGTTTTTGGAGAAGAACACCTGCATTCCCCTGGAGAAAAAACATACATTAAAAGAAAATGAAATGACACCTTTTTGAATGTTTGACAGCCTTATTTAGATCACATGGGTGCATCTCTTTTGTTTTGTGTTAACTTGTTGCACTGACCTGTTTTTCTGAAAATAAAATAATCAAAACAAACAATAAAGTGTAAAATGGGAAAGAAATAATTGATTTAATAACATTTTATTTATTCAAAGTTAAAGTGAGATTAGGAAGGTAGGAGAGCGGCACGGTGGCGCAGCAGGTAGGGCACCTCCATAGTGAGAAGGTTCACGGTTCGATTCCTGGGTCAGACAGGGGCCTTTCTATTTTTTTTTATGTATTTTTGGGGCATTTTGTGCCTATATTGATAGGACAGAGAGAGAGACAGTGGAAAGGCTTGTGAAAGGGGGAGAGAGAGTAGTGGAAGACACTCTGCAAACTGGTCACAGGCGGGGTTCAAACCTTGACACGCAGAAGCAAGTACATGGGGTGCCTGGTTGCCAACCACTCCGCCAAACCAGCACCCCAGGACAGGGGCCTTTCTGTGTGAAGTTTGCATGTTCTTCCCGTGCATGCATGGATTCTCTCTGGGCACTCTGGCTTCCTCCCACATGCTCATTAGGTTAATTGGTGGCTCTAAATTGATCTTAGGTATGAGTATGAAAATTAATGGTTGTCTGTCTCTCTATGTGGCCCTGCGATTGATGTTGCGTTCCATTAACCTCGGAACTGGGAACTGGGAAATGGGAGTGACGTCATCTCCGACTTATCTGCATTTCAGTTGAAGTTGGAAAAAAAACGTGCCGATCAACCAGGCTATTGTTAGCTGTTGTTAGCGCGCCCTGCGTTGTTGTTCACAAATATCACATGAAGAATGTGATTATCACTATGGCAGCGTTTTTGTAGCTAAATATAAGTCTAACAATACTACGCATACAGCTGATCTAGAGCGACACACACTAGTCAGAAATGCAAATAAATTGATTATTACAGGAGCTAAATAACTGTTCACACCTGGGGCGGCCATCTTTGATTGTCAACTCGGGGGTGGTCAGGTTCCCCCGAGTTCCCAGTAGAAAATTCAGACTTCGGGGGACGTTCCAGTTGCAATTTCCTACTTGGAACTGGGAAATTCCTACTTCCGACTACAACTGGAATGCACCATGACTGGCGACCGGTTCAGTGTACCCCGCCCCTTGCCCAGTGACAGCTGGGATAGGCCCCGAAAGGGATAAAGGAGTATAGAAAATGAATGCATGACTTAAAAAGGTAGGTCTTGAGTTTGCTCTTAAAAATGCTGACACTCTGTGCTGCCCTTAGGTCTGATAGCAGGCTGTTTCACAGAAATGAGCCATAATAACTAAAAGCTGCCTCACTGTGAGTCTTTGTTTGGACTGTTGGCACGACTGAAAAACCACCACCTGAAGACCTGAGGGCTCTCACAGGCTTGGATTATAAAGCAAATCAGATAGACAGCCTGGAGCTAGACCAGTAAGACACTTAAAAACTAAAAAAAGAACCTTAAAATCAATTCTAAAAACTACTGGAAGCCATTGCATAGACTGCAACTCAGAGTTTGTTCATAACATGCAATATGGGGACTTTTGATTGGATTTCAGATCCAAAAACACTAAATAACAGAGACTGTGTGCAACAATCTGTAGTCTTTAGCTTGGTAATTTGTTCTCATATTTTTGATTTGCCACTCAGCAGTCCTATGTTCACATCACACCTGTGGCAGAAAAATGTTCTTCCATCTATTCAGACTGCTTTAAACTGTGAGTAATCTTTCACGTTGGAGCCCAGGGGATGACTTCACTTGCTGTTATGTTTTTATGGAGGTCGGTGTTTGATGAGACTCGTTTGGACCTGTGAACTCGAGGATGGAGCGCAAACACTGAGCAGAGTTTGGAAGAAAGCTGAGACTGAACCAGCCAACCCTCACGCTCTCTCACACAACCTCAAAGTGCAGCTGTAGACTTCTCTCACATGGCTGCGACCTCCAGCATGTCCACAGGCTTTTAATGTGTGTGAGTGGTTCATAAGGATGTGGGTGTAAACCATCACTCACCACTTGAACACCACACAGAGCTCAAAGTAGCTTTAAATCCCTCTCTTTCCTCTTTGTTAAAACGTCTTCTAAAAAGCTGCCAGTTTAGGACGGACCCTCCCCCTCTCTGAGCTAAGTGCTTTGCTGGATTCCCTCCTTCTTTGGCTTATTAAAACAACATGACTCAATTATAATCCAGACTTAAGTAATCAGGTTTTATGGCTGAACCACTATCATTATTTCTGTCTGGCTGCAGACCCCCTCAGTAAAGTGCTACACTCCTGCAGGTTTCACTTAGATGTGCATTGATTTGTGCAGCAGAGCGCTCCGGTGCATACATTACTGTCTTAAATGTCAGTAAACACAGATGAGACCAAAAGAGGAGCAGCCAGGTTGTACTTTGAAGTTGGCTGGGATGGCAGAGTGCTGAAATAATGAAAATGTAATAACAGAGTACCAGAGCTGAGGTCGGGACATGTTCACTCAGGCTTAAAGATTAAAAAAAAAAAAGGCAGACATGGAGGAAATAAAAGATCTGAACAAGCAAGGCTGATGAGGGGAAAAGTTAATCTTTGTTAACTGTTAGGCTTTTCAATCTGTCCTGTTTGTAAAGTGATCTTTGTGATGAAGAAAAACACTTCAAAAAGGTCAAAGCCTCTCTTCTTAACTGGACCTAAACTAGGGTAGCTAATGGTAAGAGTTAATTGGCAGTAAGTAGGGGTGGGAGAACAAATCGTTTCCCATAAGTATCATGATTTTTTGTTTGACAATTTTTTAATCGTTTTTTTTCCAAGGTTTAATGCTTCATTTAAGTCTGTGTTAATAAGCCACTTTTAAATGCACTCCGGTCTTTTGAAGAGAGAGTATAAACAGCTGGTTAAAATATATTGATGAATAAATCCCTAAACAGACTCACATGTGATCATGGCATGGCATCATCATTGTTCATCATTTTCACTGGTGTTAAAAAAGCAAACTAAAGATTGCAAAACTCAGCAATATCATAGAATCATAATTTAAATCGAATTGGCACCAAAAAAAATTTAAAAAATCCAATCAGGAGAAAAGCGAATTGTCTCAGCCCGAGCAGTAAGTGATTTAAAACATTTCTCCCCATTTCATTTCTTTTAACCAAAATGTCTTTAAAATTCATCCACATCGTCTATATCACTGGTTTTCAACTGGTCTGATTTTGGGGCCCACCACCAATCCTTAATGTGAAGCTGTGACCCAAACCGAAGAACATTTTTTACTTCTCTAATGTGTAAGTTGGAACAATGATTGTTGTTGCTCAGTTGTTATTCACAAAAATTTACATTTTTTGTCATGATGGATCCAGATGGTGATCCAGATCACTACCAAAATCTAATCATTTGTTCCTTGTCCCATTCCAGACATTTCCTAACTTAACTTTTTGAGTTATCTTGCTAACAGGGAAACATACAAACAAACTAATTAACACACAAACAAACAAAAATCAAACAGATCAAAAAACATAACCTCCTGGTGAAGGAAAAAATCGGACTGAACAACTTTCACTTGTATTGGAGTAATATTTGATGATGAATGAAATTTATTTCGGTTCTCTTGCAAAACATGAAACAATTTACAAAATCAAAGCATGGTTTCAAAATTTCGAAATTTCCAAGAGAACCCGAAAGGGTGTAGGTTGAAGCTTAAGCTTATTGGGACCTACCCCTCTCATCTCATTAGATAAACAGCAAAAAAGAAAATCCCAAAGTTATTGCGTAGAAAAACAATACAAGTGCATGCTATTGTTACTAACAATTGAAAGTATGTAATATGTCATACCTATTAATTAGTATTTTCCAATACATATTTTTGTATGATATGGTTTTTGTAAAGTCTTTTTAGTATTTGTAATGTATTACAAGTTTTTATTTCTTTAGGTGAGGAATTCCATAAATTAACTCCTTTACAAGACAGACAATGCAATTTGGTATTTGTTCGTATCTTTGGTTTTTGAAAAATGAATGTACCCCTCAGACTATATTGATTGTCTCTCATTATAAACAGCTTCTGAATACTTTGTGGCAATTGACCAGTTTTTACTTTAAACATTGTTTGTATTGTGATATAATCAACTAGGTCTGTAAATTTTAGTATACTAAATTGCAAAAAAAGGGGACTGGTTGGTTCATGATATGGTTTTTTACTTATGATACGTATGGCTTTTTTTGTAACCAGGTGTATCTACACTTCCACTTATATAATGGAGTTCAGTACTTTGTCCACTACTGATTACACCACAACTTTAGCTGCCAAAATTATATATATATGACTTTATTTACTTGAAGTGTATAAATATTTTCATCTGATTTCATTTAATGTGATACAGCAGTGGGAACTATTTTTGTTTTGTTCTCTATTCTGGCTCATTTAAGGAACGCACCCCTTTTTTTTTTTTTATTCCTCACTAATATCCTCATTTCCTCTTGGATTAATGTGGCCAGCGAGGTATGTGTTTTTTATTGTGTTTTAGTACCATTATAGTATCATTTAGTACCATGAATTTGTATTCATTATTGTCCTTTCATCTCTGTCATTGTAAGTTCGATGGTAAATAAAGTCACCCGTATTGACAACTCAACTTCGTCTAATTCCTGGACGGAGTGAAAACGACTTTAAGGTGATGTGTCGCTCAACTGTTAAGCTAATCGTTTTCCAATGCCTTGGCATCAGTCCATCGGTTTCAGTACTGTGACAAATCAACCACATAATTTTATCCTCATAACCACATTCTCATTCTTTAGTACCAAACCTATAGTTTTATTTTACTGTACTTCTCCTGTCCTTATTTAAGATCCATTTCATTTTTTGGCTCCCACAGCAGCTCAGCTCAAGAAAGGACGGCACACAAAAAAACCCAATGTGCCTTGATGGGGAAAAGCATGTCTGGCCAAATATGCAATAGCAATCAATCATAGCTGTTTGGCCTCATTGTTCCTCATGTCTAAACCCTGACGTCCTCTCCGGAATACCATTTTGACAGGTTGGTGAACAAACGGCCTTCAGCAGATCCTCTAAGGACCTCTGACCTCCTCCATATGAGGCAGCACTGACCCTTTCTGTTCCCACCACGCTACGACTCAGATTCAAATTCCTCACCGCCGTCCCAAACCCAAACGACACATGTTAGACCTACACAAGAGAAGGTTTTATTGATGGAGATCTTTTACCGTACGTTCACTGACTCGTGTGCAGGAATCCAGCTGAGGTTTGGGGACCACTTGGGTCAAATTTATTCTTGGCATGGAGGTAAAGGGGGGAAACCCTCTGGGGCCGTTTTAGTCACAAAGTTTCCCAAAAGCAGAGATCTTATAGCAGGACCAGATGTTTCAGCTTGTAGAGACCTGAACTTTAGATTCAGGATTGTGGTTCGCTGAAATTATCATATTCAAAATATACGGCATGATCACGTCAAGGCCTTCAGAGAAACCTGAGACAACTTTAAGATTGCTTCATGCACAGATAGAGAGAGATATGTACCGCTATGCTAATTGAAAATCAAGAGGCCTGAATGCAGGAATTCACGTAATTATGGTAACTTGTTGAACTTTGCTTCTTGATAATCAGTCCCACCAGCAGACTAAACATCACGAAGAAAGAGCCCTCAGATTGTAAATGTGGTCCAGGTCTCTGGGTCGACCTCCATTGTCCACGCTCTGATAAAACAAACTATGTGCCGATGTTTTTATCTGAAGGAAGTTTACTGCATCAAACAATGGGCTCATTTCAGCGAAACGTTCATGCAACAAAAACAGAGCTAAAAATGTTATGGTGTGCTTCTCCATGTGTTTAGTAAGACATATGATTTATGGTTTGGGAATGGTCAGGGCAGTTATCACAAATCAGTATTTTGTTCGTAGAGCCTGAAACACAAAGACTTTTTCTTTGGTATCAAAAGTCTCCTGATTGCATGTTTGAAAGGCAGATGGTGAAATGGAGACATCACCTTTACTCTCTCGACTTTTTAAAACTCAATCTTCCATCTACTTTTTTCCTTACAGCAGTACACAAATCTCATCACTCGTCTTATCTGTGGAATAAAAAACAAACTCAACTTCTCAAAGTCTAATCAGGGCTTTAGGCGGCCTCCCTGAAGGCCTACAGATCAAGCAAACGCATTAAAGCTTTATGTTGGACTAAAAATCTAAGAGGCAAAAATACACAAGAAGAAGTTGTAGCTCTACTCAGGAGTCGATTTGATGATGTGTTTTTGTGATGTTTTATTTTTTGTGATTTAATGTTTTGTTTAAAATGTTTTAAACTTGTTCTTGGATCTGCTAAGATTCTCTGGCAATAACGTTTTCTAATTTGTCTTCAGCCTGCTCTATCGTAAAGTGTCTTCACATAACTTATTTTATGAATTGGCGCTATAAAGATAAAGATTAATGGATTGATAATTTGAATGTTTTTCTTTCATTTGTTGTGTCTTTGTGACATTTTTTATTTGCTATACTCTTTTGAATAGACATGATTTGTATATGTCCTTAAATCAACAACATTGTTTTGTTTTTTATTGGATTTTAATTATTATTGTGTTTTCAAGTTTTATGTAATTTTCATTATCTCATTTTTCCATTTGTTTGTTAAATTGACATTGTTTTAATTTGTTGGTTTTTTTTGTTTTCATTTGTTGCTGTGATTTTATTCAACATGGTTTTTCAATCATTGTTGCATTTTTGATTTGTTGTATTTTTATTTAAAATTGTGGGATTTTTGTAGTGATTTAACTTGACATTGTTATTTTGACTTATTGTATTTTTTTGTGATTATGTTTCTTTCATTTTTTGTGGTTTTTGTAAACATTGTTTTCTTTGTTTGTTTTTAAAATTGTGTTTCTTCAGTAAATACTGTCTACAGGAATTGATAAGGGAATCTGTAAAAATGATTCAGATCGATCGGATCAGAATTGATAATAGCACTTATATCAGAAAAATCTCCACATTTTCCATCCCTAAGTGAAAGTCTTTGGTAGGGATGTATATCGTTATGATTTTATTGATACCAATACAGATACAGATACTCCTTATCGGTATCGATACTTATCGATACTACAACACGTAATTTTGTGTAAAAAAATGAAGACTTTACAAGATATTGCTAGATTCAACCGGCGCCGCCACAGTGCTGCAGTCTTTAGTGTTAGCCGTGCTGCTAACTTTACTCATGTTGCTACAGCAATCAAACAGCCCGCACTCCTTTAGCTTTACAATTTCTCTCTGACAAAGATTGCATCGGGCTGAGTTTTCATTAACTTTGCTAAAGTGAGCCCAAACCTTAGCCCTCAACGACATGCTTGAGCCAGATGCATCATCACCTGTCGATGGCGGTAGTGTCATAACTACGTGACAGTTGAAGAGACGTCCAAGTACCGATTAAAATACATTTACTCTTTGGACTACAGTTTTTCTCAGTTGTCACTTTCTAAAGCCTTCATCAAAATCTTCAGAAATTACAGCCACAATCCTGTGATATGTTTTTAGTTATTAACGACTTGTGTCTCTGATCTCACACGGGATCTGATCATTTTTCTCTTGAGCTCAAACCTCTGTCTCTCTGCATCTTGTATTCTTACTGCACCAGATTCTCTCCGTGTGACTGAGGTGATGTCGTCCATGTACAGAGGAAGCGCAATATCCTGTTCCCGCACGGCCTCTAATACCACACTGAGGCAGACTGGCCCTTGGCCTCGAAGGGGCCCGAGAGCTCCTGAAACTAAAGCCACGGGCTCTCAGAGCCTGTGATATATGAGGTGTGTGTCTGTCTGTGCCTCAGACTTCAGTCTGTTACATGTCAGTAAAAGCTGGGACTAATGGGGGTCTCTCCTCTGAGAGCTCTGCAGGACTGGTTCTCATTTTAGAGGTAGATGTGTTCCCCGAGGCTCCGGAGCTTTTATTGAAAAAGTTTTCTCATGTAAAGCTATTGTTATGAAATCTGATATTTCAAGTTCCTGTTCCCCCATTGATTATTATCATTATTGTTGTTGATAATTTTTTTTATCTCTAAGGACATTCCTGTTTATCACAAAACCCACAATCTAAGTGTCTAAACTTTTATAGACTTTTTGCTGTATGAGGTTCCTAAATACCACAAAACAGCTTATGGAGCCTGGAAATATGTTTTTTCTTTTTCTTTTCTTTTCTTTTTTTTTTTTTTAAATAAGTCTCTATGTAAAAAAAAAAAGAAAATGTATTATATTTAGTATCCACATAAATCAATTACTATAACTAGATGAGCACTCGGAGAGCGCAGACCATTACCAGCGCCACAGTCCTCTCCCATATTGTGATTTTCACCATAAATATTAGTCCTACCTTTATTTCATCTAAACATTTAGATTCCTTGACCATGAAAACAAACCATTAGCAATTGGACTCATAATGATATCTATTTTAGCTCGGTAATTATTCATAAAAATCGGATTTTTTGTCATGACAGTTTTATGGTGATCCCAATCACTCACAAAATCTAATCATTTGTCCTTGTCTGGATATTTCCTGAAAATTTCATAGAATTCTGTCCACAACTTTTTGAGTTATCTTGCTAACAGAGAAACAAACTAACTAACTAACTAGCTAACAAAAAACAAACAGACGCTGGCAATCACATAACCTCTTGGCTAAGGTAAATATAAAATGATAAAATTAAATTCACATACCAGAGAAAACAACAACTCAATTGGGTCCCTGTGAGGATCATGTCAGATATCAGAGGTCCCTTTTGACCGCAAAAAATATACATGTGAATTCAAACCCCAATTCTAATGAAGCTGGGATGTTGTGTAAAACATAAAACAGAATAAAACCATCTGTTAATCCTTTTCAACTTGTATTTAGTTAAATGCATTTCAAAGACAGAAAGTATTTCATGTTCTTACTGGGATAGTGGAAAAAGAAGAATCTGGAAAATAAGCTACAAAGGGAAAAAAAACAGCACTGTGTGCCAGTGACTTCTGATCCATCAGGTGGCATAGTACATCATTTTGTAGAGAATATTGCCACATTGGCTTAAAACTACTTTGGAAAACCACTGTCAGTAACACAGCTCACTACATCTTACGAGTTTAAGTTAAACTCCAATTTTCCATGCAAAGCCAAATATAACAAAACTCGCAGAACTGCCGCCAGCTTCATGGACGTCATATGCTTCAGGCTAAAGAGGAAAAGGACCATCCAGTTTGGTATTAGCCAAGAGTTCAAAAGCCAGTTTCTGCACTGGTATGGGGGTGTGTCAGTGCCCATGGCTTGGGTAACTTGTAGGCCTGTGCTCAAAATATCGATATGGCAAAATATCGTCATGCACATCTTGGGGATACGTGATTCTACAGAATCGATACGGCCTCAATGTTTGAACAGTTGTTGTAAATACACTTTGGGTAATGTTAAAAATGGAGTTCAAAGTAGAAGCCAAGCTAATTAAAGTTCTTAAGTTGAAGAATTATTTAAAATTCACTTCTTTTTCTTCTTGTAATAAATGCAAAAGCTGCTGGGAATTCTGTTAAAAGCGCAGTCAATGTTCACAATTTATGTGTATTGGGATACGTATCGTATTGTGGCCTCAGTAGCAGGATACGTATCGTATCGTTGGGTTGCTGGAAATACCCAGCCCTAGTAACTTGCACATCTGTGAAGGCACCTGCTGAAAGATACATAGGTTTTGGAGCATCAAAGTGACAACTTTTTCAGGAACATCTCTGCTTTTTTCAAAAGGACAATGCTAAGACACATTCTGCCTGTGATACAACAGTGTGGCTTCAGAGGAAAAGAGTCCAGGTACTAGACTGGCCTGCCTGCAGTCCAGACCTGTCTCCTATTAAAAATGTGTGTCACAGGATCATTGAGAAACTGAAGTCTTACATCAAGCAAGAATGGAAAAATCCAATCACAAAGCTTCAATCTTTAGTGTCATTAGTGTTGCAAGAATCACATTTAACATGTGTCAATATTTCCATTTATAAACAATAAAGTCATTTGAACTTGAAATATCTTGTCTATGTAGTGTATTAATTGAATGTAGGTTGAAAAGGATTTGCAAAAATCATTATAGTGTGTTTTTATTTACTTCTTACACAACATCCCAACTGCATTGGAGCTGGGTTTTGTAGGAGTAAATCCAAACTGGTGCTGTTCAGTTGTATTAATACCTTTTGCTTGTACACATTCCCGAGACACACCTAGACTCAAATTTCACCACTGTGGCCCTACAACCATTTAAACCCTTGATGTGAACTTTAAACAATTCGATGTCCTTTTTAACCATAAAGCAAACCTGTTGTGATGCATGATCATTCGTTTTTGGCAGCCTGAAGTCTCTGTAGTCTGTTTAGCATAAACTGCTCTAGTTTTTAGGACAGAGACGCTCCTGTGTGCCACAAAAGTTACAAAAGTTGCCTCATTGTGTCTACCTGAATATCTTTTTCATGTATAATAAGGTCCTGAAAGCCACAAAACTCACCTTCAGGTGTCAGTTTAAGTCTGAAGTTCAGTCAGTGAGCTCCTTTAAACCACAAAAACAGCTGCAGTTGTGAATGTGAATACTGACTCATGAATGAATTTTACTTCTGACACATAATCAAGTTGCTGTTAACCACAAAGCCAAACTTCTGGTGTCTATGAATATTGATTTTAAGAAACAGTTGGTGCTTCACCACAGAATCACCCTCTTTGTGTCCATGTGAATATTCATTTATTCAGGGTGAGTTCCTACAAACCACAACACAAACTCAGCTTTATGTGTCTACTTGTGCATTTATGTTTTTTTCCCCATACACCACAGAATATCTTGTGTCTTCATAAGCCTTGGCACACAAAGAACAGCTTGTTCTGGTGTCTTTGTGATTAACTTTTAGTGGCATGATGTCCCTGTAGACCACAGAGTTCAACCTCAGGAGTCTACAGCTCTTTTCACAGAAAATTAACTTGGGATGGAAATCAATGGTGGCCCTTTGATATGATATCATGATACTTGAGTCCTGATTTGATTTGATTGCAATATTTAATTCTTAAGATATGTGGAGTATCAAGTTACTAAAAGAGATATGCCAACCTTTTTTTCTTTTCCTGTCTTGCCTCACTCACAAGTCCATGACAAGCAGATAGAAACCATTTATTTTTTGGAAGTCAATGGGTAGTGTTAGCCTGCCTCTGCATACAGTCATCAGTGCTTGTTGACCAACTAACAAGCACTTGCGTGGCGGTTTGTGCATGTGCTCTGTGGTTTAGTTTTGTTTCTATTTCTTTCAAAAAAATACATAAAGTGCTAATCATAATCTAAAAATAAACAACATAACATAACACAACAAGCACACAGAGCTGTTAAGAGTTTCTGATGAGTTTATCTAATGACTAGGCATATGCAGGCTAACACTACCCATTGACTCCCAGTGTTTGAGCTAAGCTAACTAATGGCCCTTTTGAATTAGCCCTACTCTACTCTACTCGACTCTACCCGGCTCTACTCTATTCGCCTTGTGCTACTTTTCCATTAGCCCCAGTCACCTGCCCAACAGCATGCAGTGTCGCTTTAAACAGCTGAGCGACATAGCGACTGGGGCTAATGGAAAAGCAGCAGGTGACATCATTTTGAGCACGACACAACAATCTGTGGCTTTTTACCACAAACCGAGTACAAAGGGAAAGCAGAAGAAGGCTGCAGGTGGCAAGAAGAAATACCCCTTGAGAGGCACAGGAGAGTTTTGTAAGCTTTACAACAGAATAATGCCGAGGACGAGAGCAATCGAGCTGCAAAGAACAGACATTTGAGGGTAAGCTAATGATAGCTACCGCTAGCATGCTAGGTCGTCGCGCTCATGACTCATCAATGACGACATTGTCTGACCAATCAGTAGCCGGCAGTCGGTGACGTCATCTGTATCGACTCAGCCCGCTTAGAACCAGAGCGGAGTAGGTACTAAAACTAGCTTGTTTTAGGAGGTACCGGGCTAGTGGAAACACACTGCAAATCGAGTAGGGCCGAGTAGAGTAGGGCCAAGGCGTGCTAGTGGAAAAGGGCCATAATGGTGGGCAAACTCTGCCCATCTCTACTTGACACAACATGCACGGTTGAAACAATGGTGTCAATCTGCTTGCCATGGACTCGAGAGTGAGACAAGACACGAAAACAAAATAAGGATGTTGGCGATTTATGACAATTTCTTGGCTGCATTCACATCCAAAAAGATAAAAGAATATCATATTCTGTTTAATTCTATAAGCAACATATCCTGATGTATTCACATCTCTAGCTTTAGAAAAACTGGAGAAAAACTAATGGACTGTTGTCCATGTGCCACAAGTAAATCCAACCCCATCTGCTGTGCTTATCCTCTCTTCATATCATAGCCTCACTGCTCTGTAGAGCTTCAGTTCTGCTGTGTCTTTAAAATCTACAATTAGTCAGAAGGCTCACAGAAAACATTGAACTCCACGAGCACGTTTCTCTTTGCTTTAAATAAATGGATCTTTGTTGAGCACACTGACCCAGGGAACTTTCATTGAATTGTTTCAGTGCTGGTCGTCTGCTACTATACATCAATGTTAATGCTTCTTAACCAAGGAAAAACTTTCTTCAGGTTTTGATGTGAATGTACTTTATCTCAATTCATCATGATCTTAATTCACCAGAAACAGTTGTTTGTATCTCAGTGGTGGGTGGCTTAGTCTACTCACATGCTCTAACAGAAGTAACAGAAACAGCTTCAACAAGAAATTAAAGATGTATTTGTTTATATATGGCTTACCTGACAGATAATTAGGTTAATTGCTTTCCCTAATGACGTGAATTTTTGTTGTAGTCCCATGAGGTATGGAGAGTTCTGTGGTTGTCTCTCCTTTTTTATTTTCTTTTTATAAAATTCTTGTGTATTGGTTTGCTTTTTGCAATCACGAGATGAATAATTGAGCTACCATATGAGAGGATTGTATGACTGTTATGAGTGCAGTGTATATAAGTCATGCTCAAAAGGATGGTATTTTTTTGTTGAAGGTGTAATATGTGGACCCCAGGAAGAATAGTTCCTGCATATTCGCTGTAACTAATGGCGGATCCAAAATAAATCAAATGAAATCATATCTACCAAGACTAGAACGGTTGAAGGTTCAGGACCAGCTGTAGCATGTCGATGTGTCCTTGGGCAAGATACCCAATTGCTTCCACTGCTGTGTCAGTGTTGAGTAAATTAGTATGATAGTCCTGCAGTCTTTTGCCTTTTTTGAAGTAGCTTTTGTAACACTTTATGTCATCTTTCCCACATTCTTTAATCTCCTTATTTTTTTTCTGTGCATGAAATCAAACAAGTCTTTTCCCAAACAAATTATGCACAAAATGCACATTAGAGGGCCTTTATGTAGTTCTTGTGGGTAATGTGTACTTTTGTTGAGTTCTTCCAGCTTTGAGGATATACTCAATCATTTTTCAAAACCATATTCCACTATGGCATTGTTTTGTTTCTGTTGATTATAGTAAACATTTGAAGTTAAAATGTCATAAAAATCTATTCTTTCAGTCACTAAACAGAGGCATGCTTTAAGGTGATAACTCAGTCAGTATGCTTTCTTTGATGGTTCGTGTTAAACCATGTTCTGTGCATGCAGGAAGTATTTTACGAGCCATTCATGTTGCTGTGACTAATTAAGACCCCAATTATGGACAAGATCTGAGCTTATTTGGAAACTTGCAGACCACTTTCTTGTAGCTCTCTGCTGCGGCGGGCTGATGCAGTTTATCACAGAGGGACTGGAGTGAACAATTTAGTTTGTGAGCTTGATGCAAGCATGTGATGGAAAATGCTCAGACTGGGCTGACTCAACTTTACAAACTATTTACTCCATCAAAACATATCAAAGATACCACATGATGCAATATACAACCTCAGAGTGACAGATTCAGGGAGCGCTGGTCATGGCATAGGAAGATTTGATTACATTTGTGAATCCGGATGTGGATCCAGGAATTTTTTCTCTGAATTGTTAGCAGAAGGAGACACTGCAGTTTTCCACATTTTTGTCTATAATTGCTCAGCAATGCTGGAAACGCCTTCGTGGAGGATTATGCTCTTGGAGCACTTGTAGTTATTTACAAGGACGTTATGTCTGTTTGTTAGCAAGATTACACAAAAACTACCGTATGGATTTTGCAAAGGTTTCAGGAGATGTTGGTAATGGCCCAACTCAACCCTTTGACTGGCATTGTAACCAAGTGGTTGACCTTTGCCACCATACCACTGTATTTAAAACTCTGAAAATGGTCTTTTTTCCTTATTTGCCTCGCTGATTTGATTTTGGGGGTGATCCAGATAACTGCACTTACCAAACAGTTGTTTTTTTTTCTCCATAACTGTCTACCTAATAATGATATCAACATGATTCTGCTAGGTGCTAGGTGCTAGGTGTGGGTTTTTAGGGTCAGGAATGAGATGATGTAGATGCCAAAGCAACATGTGAGCTACCTTGGCGGAGGTTTGCGCTTCCCGAGAGCTTTCTATTTAAAATTATGTCCTCACCATTTCACTCCAGATCACTTCAATGATGTAAAAATGCTTTAAAACAGGCTGATTAACAAATGTAAAGAACAGCAGTAATAAAGATTCTGCTCATTCTGGTTTTAAATAGATTAGAATGTAAAAATCAGAATCAGATCGGTTCTGTTTTTGTGTTTTGTTGTAATTCAACTTCATTATGGTAGGCCAAAGGTTGCCTTCATCTGTTTTTATTGTTGTAAAAAGGAGTAAGAATGATAAACTTAAGCTTCACACAGCACCGTTTCGATCAGCTTAATGCCTCAGTGTGTTTAATTTGTGTATTGTGTGATTTTCATGTTTGTATTATGGAGTAAAAATGTACAAACTGATTGAATAAATTACATAAACTTCAAAATGGTTGAAAATAAATGCAGCAGCTGAGTTATCCTGCTCCTCTGTCATCTTTCTGACAATTTCCAAGTTCAGGAGAAACACCAAGAGCACATATAAAAAACTGAGCAGTCCTATTTTTGTGGACGAAATCATGACGCAAACAAATAAAACATAAAACACCAAAAAACAGAATCAGTGTGTTCATGAGGCCTTATTTTCTGGCCATGTTTGAGGCAGCACCTGTCCGCAGCAGCAGGCCTGGAGCAGAGTCAGTGGGAGGTCTACCTGTGTGACTCTGCAGCAGCAGCAGCCTGATGATCCCTCCTCCTCCTCTCTGGTTCCTCTGGAGCAGAGACGAACCAGCCAGACTGTTCTGCTCTCCGCGCCGCACGCAGCAGGACGCGCAGTGGAGGAATGCGCCACAAAACACCGAGTTTGTTCGGATTTCCACAGAGGAGGAGACTCTTTTAACGAGCGCATTGTCCCCCCTGGAATGATCTCTCCCTCCCGGAGCCGGTAAATGCGTTAAAATGTCTCACCAGCAGCGGGTCGTCCAGCTCGCAGCCGCCTCGCTCGCCGTAGTCCTCGGCCCCCACGACGAGAGTTTACGCGCCGGCGGAGGGAAACTGAACGCCAACACTGCGAGCGGACAGGAGATTTTTGCGGACTTTAAGGCGCAAAATTTGCGCAGTTTCTGGAATAAGAGGCTCGTTAAGGCCATAGCTGAGGTGCACTTTCAGGGATGGATGGAAAGTTTGGTGCTTTTTATTCACGGGAACGCGAACAACCTGGAGGTGCTGAGAGAAGCGTGGATGCGCAGAGCTCTGAGGTCCCCCAAGGGATTTATCATCAAAGCTGTGGGTGAGTAACAGCAGGGGCGCTGCCAGGCATTTAGGGGCTCGGTGTAAAGATTAGAGGGTCCTGTCCCAAACTCTGGCAAAGCAAATAAAGAAATCAATATCATGTGACACATTTTAAATTGGGAATACTTAAAATGTCCATGTATAAGTCTTTCTTTTAAAAGAAACAAATAAGCTTCAAACATAAAAGCATACCTTAGCTAATGCACTGAATGAAATATTTAATGATGCAGTTTAGGTCACTTTCTGGTGTTTGGACCATTTCAAACTTTCTGCATTTTTTTACCTGCACTAAGGAGGTCATGTTTTTGCCAGGGTTAGCAAGCTAAGAGTGTTTGTTTGTTTGAGTTGGATCTCTGAATGCATTTTAGAGACATTTTTAGGGATTATTGGTTGCCAAGCAAAGACAGACATGGTTATGTTTTGGTGGTGATCTAAATCTGAATGTGGATCCAGTTTTTCAAGTTATTTGTTAACATTGTGAGAGAGTGTCTTTTTTCACATTGTCACTAATAACTGAAGAAGTTTCAAGCAGATTTTGATGACATCTTCAGGGACTGTTGGTCATGGAAAAGGGGTCTGAATCTTATGTATTTGTTTATGAAATGGCAGTTTTCCACATCTTTGACTATAACTCGCACTCAGTGTTGGAAATGCTTTTGTAGGAATTTGTGCGCTTTCTAGTTATTTATTATTTATATTTATGGTATCCTGATCAATTTCTTTCCACACACTGATCAAAGATAAAATGTTTTTTCAGATAAGACATTTTTGACATTCAATAAATGTTAATATAAAGACCCAAATATTTTAACATGCTGTACAGACATAAAGACTGAGTTGTCCAAACTTTTTGTCCAAGGGATGCATATGCAAAAACAGAAGGACAACTGGCCCATTTTCATACACCTTGCTTTGGTAAATTCGAGTAAGTAAAACATATCCTGTGTAACCCGCATTAAGGATTTCCTTCAATGGTTCGACAAGGCCAATTGTCAATCCTCATATCAGATTTTAGGTTGGCCCATCCTCTTCCAGGAGGGCCCTGTTCAGCCCGGGCTACCACTGAATTGGGCTCTCCTTGCAGCGCAGACACTGACAGCTCATCCACCACTTTCAGACTCTGTCCTCGGTCTCTAAACAAGGGTAGACTGACGAACTTTATTAAAGTGTTGGTGTTTTATTTGCATTATTGTCTTTATAAATCAGGGTTTGTAATGGAGAAGATCGAAAAGGCCATGCAGCTTTCAGAAGATGAAATTAATTGTTCTGTAACTGTCAGTTGAGCACCAGCCTTAAACTCAAATGTGGGCCAATTTTCTGTTCTTTTTTTTTTAGTTTGCTTTGGGCCAAATAAAATTGGACTAACACCCCTGTTAGTTCCTTAAAAAGATTGAACGAACGTAGCACCCTCTTCTGAGTGATCTAAAGGGCCTGTTTTTTCCCATATGTCATTGTATCATAGTAAGGCAATGCGAAGATGCCTGAATATTACATAATATAGACTTTTTACTAAGGAAAATCAAGAAAAACTTGTTCATACATAAATCTCAAAGCCTTTGCTGACACTTAAATACTCTGAGGGGCCCAAAGCTATAATGGGCCCTCAGAATCTTCCAGATTTTCTCAGAGTAACATCACTCTGTCAGTACAACTACAACAAAGTTGAAGTAACACTAACATTCTGATATAATCTACATGTAGGAAGCTCTGATAGTGAAGAGAGCCTGCTATGCTAATGAACTTTTTAGTTTATCACTGATGACACAGGAAATCAAACACAGCTTTGAGCAGCTCTCACTCTTACGCAAGAGGTAGTTTAAGGTGTTTCCAAGGGGACACCGCAGAGTCACACGACCAACAACAATGTTTTACACACCGACACTGATGTGTGAAGGCCATAAACTGAGCCACACTGAGCTGATGTGCTGCGCTTCTCTCTGCTCCATCACTCCTGAAGAGCAGCTCCACTTCTCTGACATATGTTCACTTCAGGTTGGAGATCTGTATTTCAGTCCCTTGTCTTCAAAGTTAAGCCAAATGAGGACAATAACCTTGTGAACATGGACTTGTTGATGCTGGTTTATGAGCAGCATCCTGGTTTTGATCAGGTTCAGGACTGATGTTTGCATGCACACAGAGAAATGTGGTCATTAGTTTCTTTGCACAGATGCTAAATATCAGCATCTTGGTTTTTTGATCAGCTTCTTATTGTGCTGATATTTGCTGACTGTTGCGGAAAGCTGCCAAAAGCGAGGATGAGGCATATAAATAACACAATTCATTGTTTTCTGAATTTTCCAGTCAGCCAAATGTGGTTTCTGGAAACCAGGATTTTGCATTTATATTATTCTTGTTTCAATGCTTTTATTTCTTATTGTTGCACTCGCTCATTATTTTCTTGGCTTCTGATTCTACCCCCTTTCATTGCCTTTTCTTATTTTTTTATGTTTTCTATCGTTTATCTTTGGTCCTCATGGTCTCATTTTATGACACTGGGTTCTTGCATTGCCTGGGTTTTTATGACAGATCAACAGATTCTTGTTGTCTTTGGGATTATTGTGCTGTCTGGCTTTTTTTTGTAAGAGTTCTTTGCTTTAAATTGCTTTTTGTTGGTTAGCTTCTTTTGTTTATAAGTTGCTGTGGTTATTTTTGCATTTTCTTGTTTGTGGTTCAAATGGTTTTCAAAGTGCTTTGACAATTAAAGTTAGGGCTGGGCGATATGACCTAGAAATAAAATCCCAGATTTTTTTTTGTTCCCTTCCTAAAAGAAACAAAACTCACAGTGACATAAAAATGAAACAAATCAAGTTTTATGCCTTTAGCCTTTATGTTGTCTAAATGTTTCCCTCTTAAAGTCAAAGTCTGGGTCATAAAAGGTTGATTATGTAGTATAAACGTAGGCAGGTTTGTCTACAAAAACACTAAAAGGCAGAGGTATTTTTACAGTATTAGCATGAAACTCTCTGATCAATATTTAGTCTACTAAAATACCAAATACAAGCCTATAAAAGTGCTTGTGCAAACCCTACAAGGCCGACCATCATGTAAATTGTAATAAAAAAAAAAAAACTACTTACAATTGGACAAAGGCAAGAAAAAAAAATCTTGATTTTTAATTTTTTAAATGTTCTGCAGAAAATAATTCAAATCAGTCGATTTCATTGATTTTTTGCCCAGCCCTTATTAAAGTTATTATTTTATGAAAAAAAACAGGATGCTTAAAAACCTGATCATAACCAGTACCATGTATTTTGCCCCATCAAGGATAGTTTTGATGATGTAATACAACCTCACATTTCCCTTTTTACTGCTTGGAAATGCATTGGTTTAAAGTTATGTATATAATTGCTTGGATTTTGAATAACGTGCTTAACACACTTGAAATTGTTTATCACACAGATATTTTTTTTCTGGTGACTGAAAGACTAATGAGTACCATCCTCTTACTGGTGTATTTTATGTCATGAGACAGAGTACAACCTCAAACATGAGAATTATCACTCCTCTCCCTCTGATTATTACTTCACCTTTTAAAAATGTGTGCTCAAACTGTTTCTGATATGATACCTTCGCATGTCGATGCATGTCTGGGCAGCAAAAGTAAAACAGAGACCACATCCCTTCTGGGTGCATGGTGTGACACAGCTCATGAGGATTTTTACTGAACAGTCTGTTTTGAGCAGGGCTGAATCAGAGTGGTTTATATGGATATCGAGATTCAGTATCTGGATCAATATAAGTATCAATATTTCGGAAAAAGAGCTTCAAATGTATGATGTGAAGACCCGTGTTAAAATGAGTAAACTATTAGACTTTATTTACAGATATTCAAACTCCAAATAAAATAGTTTGAAAATATTAAAAACACTTTTCAATACATCAATGTCAGCATAATTTTAAAACAAGTGTCCACAGTGCATAACCTAATAAAACAACTTTTTTATAAATAAATTAGGGCTGAACAATATTTGTTTTCTCCAGATATGCCGATAATTCAGAACACATTTTTGCAGATATTTGTAAAAATAGAAAACCAAGAGTTAGCTAAATTATCTGTGATTAAAAAAACAGACGTGAAGCAGTAAAATGAACATTTTGTTGTTAAATAAATTATACTTTTGATAAAAGTGAACACTTAGCGATTGTATAGGTAAACCATTACAGTAAATGTGTTTATCTTACCAATATTACAGCCAGTTTATGGGATCCATATGGCTAGTATGTTCAGTCAATGTATCGTCTATAAATATCTGCAACAAATGCCCATATCTGTGAATACGGATAATTAACTTTTTAGGCAAGTATCTGCTGATAGTACTGTGCATTCCTATAAAAACAGTGCAGTTTTCTCTATATGTGAGCACAGCTACCACCTTAAAAGGATGGTTTAGGATTTTTTAAGTATGTTTTACGATGTCAATGGCATTAGCCCGAAAATTAGCCACTGTGAGATCAATTACAAAAAGAGCCGTCATATTAGCTCGAGAGATATCTGTTCAGGATAAGGCAACCACCAACTCGGCATGATTTATTGAGATTTTGTTGAAAACAAGTCACAAAAGCAGCATAAGGTGATGCACTGTATTGAACACTTTTAAAATAACTAATTTTTCCACGACCAAGCCCCTTTGTTTTGGCACTACTTCGGTACACAGCACAGCCAACATGTCCTTCCACAAGCACTGATCCAAACAGAGTCTCACTTTAATTTGGTTAAGTACAATAATGTCACTACATCCTAGAAGATATTAATTTACTATTTACAAATGTTTAAAGAACATCCTGAAGAGGTGCGCAATGCTGCCTCTTTACAAAAAGTTGCAGAACTGCTCTCTGTCAGTGTGGCTAATGTTCAGGTTTTATACTTCATTTATCTCTTTCTCAAAAATCCTGATCATTCCCTTTAATTACCAGTGCTGAACAAAATAAAGATCAACTAATGAAGACCCTAGCACAGGAATATTGTAACTTGCAAAGGTATGTCCGTCCCTTGTGACATGCTATAACTGCTCTTCTCTGAGTTATTTCAACAAAAGCCACAAATTATTGCCATAAGTAGTGAATTTTTCGATCTTAAGTTCATCAGCCCCATATGTGCTGCATGCTGCTTCAGTTAAATTGGGATTAGATGATCTTCTTCGAATCCCGCCTCCCCCCTCACATTGTCTGGTGGGTTTTAGGGGATTTCATGACTGATCAGTCTCCTCCTTGTTGTCAACACTGTGATGTGTTTACCAAAGCTTGTTAACAAAGCCCTGTATACCATGTAATTACTTCTAATACCCCCCTCCCCTGGTTCTCCCTCACATTTGTGTTTTAAAGGGTAGAGAAAGAACATCCATGTCTCATCTTATAGCATGATCTCACGCGTTTTTAATGCATGACAGAGCTGACTGTTGTAGAAAATGACAACCCTGAGTGGGTTTGAGATCTAATGACAGGAGTATTGAGAGCTAAGTTTGGGGGTTTTGCCATTTCACAAACGTCAGAGTTGAGTTAATGAGTCTGCAAAATGCATTTAGAAGAAAAGCAGCGTAGTTTTTAAGCTGTTTTATGTATACTTGAAGGATAATTGAGCTGCAGCAGGTTCCTCTTGGTTGTCAAAAAAGCCTCCCAGCAACTCACACACTAGCTCAAAGTCACCATTTGGTCCAGCTGCCCTTTCCTGGCCCCAAAGTTCGACCTGCCAATAATTTGTTCCTCTTTGTTTTAGCATTATTTTCTCTGGACTGTACGCCTTTGCCTTTGTTGACTTTGTGTCCGTCCATCAGCTCCCTCAGATTGAGCAGTGCGCAGACAAGTGAAGGGAGGAATGTGATGTGAAGGGGAGGAAGAGGAGACCACACAAGGGGAGACGTGGTGGGGAGAGGAGGGGGGTTTGTGGTGCGACATGGGGTGGGGGGGGGGGGATGCTGACATACCAACCTGCTGCGAGACAGTCTTCAGCCCAAAGATTCAGCACTGCAAACAAACAAAGTCTGATGTGAGCCAAAGGTGGAGCCAAGCTTGTTTACCATCCACTGCATGGGCGTGGAGGTGAACACAAACAAACCAGAGTGAATATTTGGACTGAGGTGGCAAAAGCACACAAACTTTATTAAGACAGAGACAGGAAGGGCTGCTGGTGAAATAATAACAGATACAGAATAAGTGCAACAAGTGCATTCAACATGAAATAACACTGTAAAAAGGTTGCTATCAATTTTACAATACTGTAGCTTATTTGCAACAAGATGCCAGTAAGTTACTGTAAATATTTTTACGGTAGCAATACCCTATTTTACTATGCAGCATAATTACTGATATTTTTAATTAATAGAATAACTACTGTATTTTTATTCAAGGTAGTGCTATTGTATTGTAATTTACTTCAGAGTTACTGTATTTCCATCCACAGTATACATTTTAAATTACAGTTGAACGTGCTGTATTAACTGGCTTAACTGGCTTGACTTAAATTAATTAGCAAGATATCATTTTGTAAAATAAGTAACATGTATTGAATTTAACCGATAAAACATGATTACTCAAACATTGCTTCACACAAAAATTTGAAACATTTAATAAAAAAACTCCTGGCTATTGGTCAGTCTTCCTGGGCAAAAACGAATAGTCTCTTGCAAAAATAAAACCCTTGGTTTTTAACTGTATCCATGCAGTGATTATAAGGTGCATCAATATTGTTCGCTTGTGTAATTTACAAATATTCCAGCCAATATTTGGCTGATATGTGAGGCCGATATATTGGCTGTAATTATCTGCAAATATTCAATATCAGCCAATACAGATGCTTTACTTTTTAGGCTGATATTGACTGATACTGATGTCAAATCAAAAATATTGTGCATCCTTATAAATGCATAAGAATATATCACTTTCAGGAGTTAATTGTTATCAGTTCTCAACTACAACTGGTTTTCTATTCCCATCCCTCATATGCTATCATCCTATGCTGTTTTTGTGGCTTGTTTTTACCTGTAATCTCTAAATTTGGTAGAACTTTTTGCCCCGTCTGCTGTGATGTAAAGCTCGAGCTTTCATGCTGGTTCTTTCTGTACAGATGCAGAGCTGATCTCCATCATAGTGGCTTATGTTCAAGCTTATGCCAAAAGCCCCCTTCAAATTCTTGAACCATCCCTTTAGAGTACAAATATAAATGTATGTAGTAAAAGTGATCATCTAGAGACTGAAGTACTTTGATAAAGAAAAGTACCTGAAAACGTAGTAACATAGTAACATCAGTAAGGCGTCAATAAGTCATATCGTTTGCGCTTCACACCAGAAACTTGTAAGCAAACACGTCTATGTGTTGACTTGTCACCTCCTTCTCCTCCCTAACAAATCCCCTCCTCACACCGCAGCAATTTGTATGGAAATCAGCGCTGGCAGCCTGTCAGAGGCTTCTTTACAGCCTTCTCACTGAGGATAGGTCAGCAGTGAATCACAGAGCGACTGCTTACCGACCACCGCCGCTTTCTCTGTTACCCAGGATTGATGTCCCTCTAGTTTCATGGCCAGCGAGGGAGTGTGTAAGTCAGACCCCTGGATTGATATCCGGAGCGGACTTAGGGGCCTTGACATAGTCCTGATATAAATATGTCAGCCAGAAAACAGAAATGTTATGAGTTATGGGCTACAGTGAATTTCAAACAGCCCTATTTCCTTTCTACAGGTCAGAGCAAGGTTGAGACGTGACTTCACTAGCAAGGGGATTTTTTTTATAGGAAAGGAAATACACTGGTGTAAAAGATTTGATAAAAGTAACCATATGTGGTCTAAATTACTGTTGTAAATTTAAAACAAAGATGTCAAAACTAAAAACAGACTTTGTTGGTTCACTTGAGCAGGCTCCTTGTTCATTTGTCGTATCATTGGAGCTTTGGATCACTGTCAGTCTGCTCTGTGGGCAGAATATGGGAAAAGGAGTGTCTGTGAGATAATGAGGATTAATGGAGGATTAGT
This sequence comes from Scarus forsteni, assembly GCA_036419115.1. Classification (NCBI taxonomy): domain Eukaryota; kingdom Metazoa; phylum Chordata; class Actinopteri; order Labriformes; family Labridae; genus Scarus; species Scarus forsteni. Next base: position 26,220,437 of record JAZDUH010000327.1, on the reverse strand, counting down.
TTGGTGCTGAGTTTAGGCAGAGTTAAGCAGACAGGGTGAGGAGTTAGCATGAGCAGGCCTTGTCATTATGCTTGTGGGAATGGGTCCTGCTGGTACTGAGGTTGACCTTTCCTCTTCATCTCATGAATGTCTGCAGGGTGTTCCTCATTCTTCCCCTAATACTCTGAAATTATACCTTCATTCCTCTCCTTCCTTTTGGTGTTTGTTTTCAGGTCATTACAAAAGTTCCACTTCATACTGTGTTTGTTTGTAAGACCGAGTAGAGTGCACATCCTTACTGCTGAGATAGTCCTGCCATGAAACTTTTCATACTTGCAAAAGACTCTAAGGCCCCATCCACACGAAGAAAAACCGAGGTCTAAACGCTTACGTTTTTGCCGAATCTGTGTATCATCCATACGAAGACGGGGTTTTGGGGTCAGTAAACGATCATTTTTCAAACCAGGTTCCAGAGTGGAAAGATTTTGAAATGCCGTATACGCAGCTCCGTGATTACTAGCGCTCTGCAAGTTTTCAGATACGCTTATGTCATAGTTTCGTATCTTCATTGGCACGCATGCGCCACACGCGGCAACGACAACAACAATAGCAGCGTACGGTGTAGTATATGTGCTGATGAAGCTAGTGACCCTACTATCCCTGTTGCAGCAAAATCTCCTTCTTCTCAATCACCACCGAACAAACAATTATCGAGGACACATTACGCCACTTTATGATCACTTTATCACAATCTCTGTTTACAACTTTTGCCGCAAGTGCGCATGCCCACTGTTTTTTGTTTCTGCTTGTTTCCTTCACATTGTTACAGTGCCCCTAGAGATCTGGCATGTGTTTTACAGCATTTTGATGCGTATCGAGTGCATTTATGTAGACACACACATTTTCTGAGACGCTTTCGTCTTTATGACGATCGTTTTGGAAACTGTTCAGCGTTTTGTCTTCGTGTGGATGAGGCCTAAGGCCATGTTTACTGTGACCTAAAATGCAAAGGTTTTTTCTTTATGTATTCAAATACAATCCACGTTCAGATGGAGATGCTAGAAACATATGAAACAGCTGTAGTAAGCATGCCGGTTCAGTAAATGGCTAAGTAGGTTTGCAGAGAAACAGCGCTGCTACAACACACACGAATAAAAAAAAAACTTTACACAAACAACAATGGCGAGTGGACACACATAGATTCAGGAGTTTCTTGTCTGGACAACAAATCTTTCTGGATAGTTTTGTCTGGATAACAAACTGAGCACGATAAGCAGCACACGCGTTACTCGGTCGATGGCCGAAGTTGTTGTTGTTCCTGGTATGGGCCCACAGCCTTCATGTGAAAGAATACTGTACATGCAGTGATGCCTGCATTTCCCCTTGAAATGCTCTGACTCTGGTTTACACGGAGCTGCATGGCGGAGCGTTTTGAAAGCCCTGGACCCTGGTTTGAAAAGTTTGCAGATTTAAGCACTCCAGGTACCGTTCCCATGTAAACTGGAGGCCAAAACGCAATGAAAACATATCGGATTTGGCTGCATTAGGCCTTGTGTAAATGATCCCTTAAAAAGGGTCAAAGCAGGAAAAACACAACACAAGAGAATAACAAAAATTAAGAGCTCTCTAGAGGCAGACTGTGAGTACATCTGTGAAAATGGCTTACTGTTGGATTTAGATTATTCTAGAGATCAGATGTCGCTGACTTTTTCACTCCCAAAATTACAATGCCAGAAAATTGTGATCCCTTTATGTTCCTGAAGGTAGTTAAAGAATTTAATGTTGTGCAAAGTTAAGCACACATGGAAACCTATGGATTTTAGTGTTATTTTGTACATGTTATTTTTATTGTATGTTAGCTCCCATCAATCCTATTTTGTTTTATCCAGCAGCCCAGGCTTCATAATTCAGTCCAGCCTGCAGCCTCGGTCCTGTGTGTCTTCCTCCGTCCATCTGCCCCACTTTCTGACATTATCCACCATCTTTCTCCTCTGTTAAATGAAGACAAAAAATGTCCTTGATCACCATTTGGTCACCAGCACTTAAAAAAATAGTTTAACATCAGCATGAAACAAAACACATCCTCTTTCCTCTGCCCTTTTCACTCATGTAAATCCTGTCCTGAAACTGTCTAAAATAAGTTAAGGTTAAGCTGCCTACAAAGGTTCCTCTCTCAAGTGTTCACACCTGTCCCCCACAACAGGAGATTTTACTACAGTTTACCTGTCAGTCAATAAAGGGCTGGAGGAGTACGGAAATACCATGGGAACAACAGGGAATTTTTGAGAAATTACTTTGAAAACCCCCCTGTTTGCGTTTAAAAATGCAGCTCACTCAGGTAAATTTAAGAAATTTCAGGCTTTGTGTGAATGAGATCTCAATGATTTTAATGATTATATTAGACCCTTCTTACAAAAGCCATGTCTCTGCAGAGTCTATGAATGTATGCAACCTCACGATAGAATGTTTAATAAATTACAGACATTTATTTAGCCTTTATCGGAATTCCTGACAATTTTAAGTTTGTCTTTTCATTTTAAAAACAAAAAGATCGTTCTACAGCTAAAGACAGTTAAATTGAGATCCTCAAAGATTTTAGACCTTAGATAAATGTTGATCATACAGTCCTACTCATCATTATTGGCACCCGTGAAGTTTAAGTACACAATGTGACAGTAAACAGTTTCTTTACAAACCTAACTTTACTCTGCATCACTTTATCAGACCCAAACTTGGCAGAAGTTATGTTCACATATTAAGTTTTGTAAATTATACTTCAATAGCTACTATGATCATGCAGTCATATTTACATTAGGCAGCTTTAATTGCAACCACTTGAAGCTTACAAGGAAAAGAACAACCTACCAACAATTAAGCGTGGTGGAGGTTCCATAATGGTTTGGGGCTGCTTTGCTGCATCAGGTACTGGAGGCTTTGACCGTATCACAGGAATCATGAAATCAGAGAATTATCAAGAAATTTTAGAGCAAAATGTCCTACCCAGTGTAAGAAAAATTGGTTTGAGTCGAAGATTATGGGCCCTCCAGCAAAACAAAGACCCAACGCACACATCCAAAAGCACACGGGAATGGTTGAAAAGGAAAAAAATGGCCTGTTTTAAAATGGCCAGCAATGAGTCCTGATCTTAATCGTATTGAAAATCTTTGGTATGGCTGAAATCTGCCATTGGGGAAAAGAAACCTGCAAATGTTAAAGAGCTTGGAAAAGTGGCATAGGAAGAGTGCAAGAAAATACCAGCTGAGAAGTGGAAGAAGCTTATAGATGGCTACAAGAAACATTCAGAGGCTGTCATCAGTGCCAAAGGGTGTGCAACAAAATACTGAAGAGGGGTGCCTTTATTGCTGCACATGCTTTTTTTTCAGTTCTGTCTTTGAAATCACAATATGTAACTTGTAAAAATGATTTTTTTTTGGTTAAAGTATTTTGGACCTTCAATTAAAAGATCCTGATGACATAAATTTGGTACATTTCAATTATTTCTGAAGATATTGTTTAAGTAATGAAAATGATGAAGGTGTGCCAATAATACTGAGCAGGACTGTATGCTTCAGTGGTGAAGATTGACTTTTACTTTGAACTGTGCCATTGGTAGCACCACCCGAAGTGTATTGACAACAGCTGTCACAGAAGTGTATCAAAGCAGTATCAATAAACGTATTGGCTAAGAATGCAAGACGATATTTTGCCGTATAGATATATTGAGCACAGGCCTAAAAGGCATGGAAATACCTTGGGAAGCATGCAAGAAAAGACCATGCATATTTAATAAATGTTGTCTGACTTTTAATGCAAGAAAAAGTCTGGAGAAAAAAATTCTTTGATATTCTGCGTAATAATTTTTGGCAGATTTCAAGCTGACTAGAGGGTCTATTGTGTAACGGTCATGTAAATTAAGGTAACGTAGACTGACTTTATTTCATGTGACAGTGCTCACACTAACTCGGCTCACCTGTTGAAACCAGAGGCTTCATAATGACTGTTAGCGCCTCCTGCATTATTTAGAGTCGGACTGTTGTCCTGCAGCAGGATGAGCACGCATGGAAGAGCTGAAACATTTATATGGAGACAGCCAGCGGTGTAATGAGGTATCCTGTGTCCTCACTACAATCAGCCTCCGTTAACTGTCCTCTTGAACATGGACATGATGAGTCCTCTGGACAGGCCCCTCACTTTCTCCATGAAAAATGTTTTTAACCATTGAAGGATACAGTGGGCTTGGGTCTGCTCTTTTTGGACAGCAATGAGTTTTCTCTTTCAATGGTATGTTTCATTTAACTCGCCATACCATGTGAGGCATTCCTGAAATGCTTCATTTACTCCTGAGATCATTTCCTGAGTTGGCCGGCTCAGAGAGCCTCATTTCTGCTCCCCACCTCTCACTTGAAAGTGTCCCAGTTTCACACTGGGGGTGTCTCCTTTCATGAGGCTGTTTTGTCAAAGTCTCAAAGTGCTCCACTAATGGTCATAACTCTTCCAGATGTTGGCTTATTAACCATGACACCCCCTCACAGGGCCCTACCAGGTTTAAATGGCCCACCCTGTCCTAACTAAGCAGCATGGGCCAAAGGTTACAACCTTTCTTCCTAACAAGCCACCCTGAGGTCACACAGCTTCAGAGGGGCTATTAGCAGACACACAGAGAAACAAACATCAATACAGTGTCCAGGTGTTTTTTAATAACCACTCACTCTCCTGTTAGAGATTTTATACCTGCGGTTCCCAACATATGACAGCTGACTTTTAGCTTTAAATGTTGTCTTACATTTCTTTACCCTTAAACCTGTTTATGCTTTTAGCTATTTTCAGATACTTGTTTAAAAAGGTACTATCAGGCTACATTTTGCAAACAACCATTACAACCACTTATTTTCTTTTAGCTCATTAGTAAGCAGAACCGAGACTGAAAGATGTATTGAATCGCAATTTCTGACAACACAATCATGCAATCTCCAAAGCTGCAATTTTTTGCAGTGCTCTTGACTGACTCAGGATTTGTTGTGTCACTTATTTTACACACAGTGGCCTTGTTTACATGGGTAGTTTTCCTCAGTCTGATTGAAATCGACCAGATTAAGTGAATCTGATTTGATCTGTATACATGAACTTTGAGTAAAGAGATCCATGTTCAATCCACGTTTGCATGGCCTCAGCTGTATCCGATTGTATTGTTTTTTTTTTACATGCGCAGAAGGTCAGTCTGCCACTACCTGCAAATGTGTAAGAGAAGAAGAGGTGCACTTCCTGCTTCCTGTTTACCTCTAGAAATTTGGATCCACATCGTGTTTTCTCGCAGGGTTTCTATTAAAAAGTTTGTTTCCTCCACCGTCAGGTTCTTCTGTTTGTTCGCCATGTTTGTTTGGGCACGCTCTGCGTATGTCACTACGTGCCTCTTACGTACTCCGGAGTGCCTGCGCAGACCGAACAATCCTCTCTATCAACCCAATCCGCTCCACTCAGCCTTTTACATGAAGCATGGAGCAGATTATCAATCGGCGTAGACTACCTCTTACAATCCAATCCAAAATACAATCAGATCCGGGTGAATCCGATTGGCTAAGGTGTTTACATGAAACATTTCTAATCTGACTGACCTTTCAATCTGATTGTAAATAGGATTTTTTTGACCCATGTAAACAGGGCTACTGTTGTACAAATTTGCAGGGAATTGGTGTTTAAAAACGGCTTACTCAGAACTATGAATCTGTTCCCAGCGTGCACTTAAAAGAACCGTTTAATAGAGTTGAATTGTTCGAGAATGTCACATCTCCACTGCAATAGTGCTGGTCAGCTGGTCAACTTAACAAAGCTTCTGTTTAGGAGTAGAAGTTGGATTATCCCTTAAGGTGTAGTGTGTAGAAGTTGCAGCATTTTGCTGAACAGAATGGTGAATACAGGCTATAATGTTTCTATTTGTATGTAAAGTCTGTCAAAATATGTGTACAATCATCCCCATGAATCTCTAGTTTTTTTTTTTATTAGGTTAGAAAATGCTTTTTATATTTATGTACTGTGGGTCTCCCCTTTGTGGAGGCTGACATAATGATGTCCATGTTGTCTATGTTTGGGTTTTGGGGACAAAAAGAGCGAAATGTGATTTTTGATTACAAGTCTGACCGCCTGTCCTGAAATCTTCCTGGATGGCAATATGGCATCTTAACTGACCTGTAATGTATTAAAATAATAGTTACAAATACGAATGAAAAAAAAAACTCACCTGGTAACTGTTGTAAATGATGCCCTGTTCATATTCCTTTTTGGTCCTCACTGGCTCTGGGCGCTCAGTAATGTGACGGAAGGGGTCATTCCAAAATCTGAATGGTAGATGTCCCTAAAATGCCAATTTCTACACACTGCACCTTTAGATAAACAAAACAGATTATTTGTCATCAATATTAGATGATAAATAATGTGTTACGTGCTTTTGATCACTGATTTCCTTACTGTTATGAACGTAGTGAGTATTGTACTGAAGCTTGATTTGAAGAAAACCGAGAATGGAATTGAAATCAAAGTTTCTGACAGAAAAATCACAATTACATCTTTTGCGAAAATCGTTAAGTCCTAGGCAGAACGTTTTGCAGTATGTTTTATTTAAGATGACTTTTGGGGTATTTTGTACCTTTATTGATAGGAGAGAGACGGACCGTGGATGGGCCTGTGAGAGGAGGTGATAGAGAGTAGGGGAGGACACTCTGTGAACTGGCCACAGGCTGGATTCAAACCTGAGCCAAAAGACGCATGTCTGTGCTGTAGGTCCTGCCTGGTTGATTACCACACCACCAAACCAGCATCCTCTTTACAGTAGTTTACTGCACAGCCCTTTTCATAATTCCTCTAATCAGAAGTGCTACAATGCACCTCAATCGATCAATCAAAAAGTCTTTATTTGTACAGCACCAATTCAAAACAAGTGCTTCTCAAGACAGTTTACAATGGAGCAGGCTAAAGACAAACGTCTCTTTTAAAAGAAACACATACATGCTTGTATACTCAGACACATGTACACATAAACACTCATACACATACACACATCAAACCAAATATGAAGCCATACTATACGTCTGCATATTAAGGCAGTCTTAGCCTGTTTCACACCTTAACTACGTGCAGTGTGCTGGCCTAGGCCTGAGTCGGCCTTAGCTGAAGCTTTATTAGAAAGGAATGTTTCTATTATAACCTTAAAGTTAGAGAGGGTGTCTGCCTCCTGAACCTTGGTCGATAAATGGTTCCTGAGAAGACAAAGAGAAAAGCACTACCTTCCACGCTACCTTGAGATGTTTACCTTTATTCCCAAGTATGTAATATTTCTGTCAATGCATTGTTGGATGTGGCATTGGAAAAGCCCAAGAGAGCATGACACACAAAGGCAAACACACACATTTATGGCCCTTTTCCATTAGCCCTACTCTACTCGACTCTACCCAGCTCTACTCTACTCGCCTTGTGCTGCTTTTCTGTTAGCTCCTGTCGCCTGCCCAACGGGGTGCAGTGTCGCTGTAAACAGCTGAACGGCACTGCGGTGACGTCATTTTGAGCACGACACAACAATCTGTGGCTTTTTGTGACAAACCGAGTTAAACAGGAAAGCAGAAGAAGGCTCTAGGTGGTAAGAAGAAATACCCCTTGAGAATCACAGGAGAGTTTTAGAAGATATACAACAGAATGAAGCCGAGGACGAGAGCAATGGAGCTGCAAAGAAAAGCTGTATGAGGGTAAGCTAACTGTAGCTACCGCTACCATGCTAGGTCGTCGTGCTCATGACTCATCAATGACGACATTGTCTGACCAATCAGTAGCCGGCAGTCGGTGACGTTATCTTCCAGTATCGACTCAGCTCGCTTGGAACCAGAGCAGAGTAGGTACTAAAAGTAGCTTGTTTTAGGAGGTACCGGGCTAGTGGAAACACGCTGCAAATCAAGTAGGGCTGAGTAGAGTAGGACCAAGACGTGCTAGTGGAAAAGGACCATTATAGTGCCACTATCCCAGCTAGGTCGTGGTGCTCCCCTCTCACCAATATAACACCTCTAATACTGTGTGTGACTCATGGAGGAGGAACTTTCCAAAGGTGCAGGTATTAATGTGTGAAACAACAACTTGAAAAAGGCTTTAGCTTGATATTAATACTGTATTTTGCTTAAAGTAGGCCTCTCTAGAGCCCAATTCACTCAGTAGTAACAGAGGTGTGATATGTTTTTTTAGTAATTTGTTAATCATATTGATTAGATGGAGGTATCATAAAAGTATATATCAATAGGATATAGCTGGCATTAAAGGGTTAAAGGATTTATTGATGTTGCGAGGCTGGGCGGTCTATATTTTCTAGCTCAATTACTCAAGTTCTCAACAGATTTGAATGCCATTGTTCGTCATGGCACAAGGGACAAGTGGTAACATTTTTGTGGTGAACAGTTGTCCACATTTTTGACAATAAATTAAATGACATTGTTGTAAATGTCTTGGTGAAGCTTTGTGCTCTCTGGGAACTTTTGTATCATTTATAAACAGCTTCATTCATCCTATTTTCTTATTGCAACTTCTACCAATAAAGTAATTTTAAAGATCCCCATTACCATAGAAATTAGATTAAATTACCTTAAGCTAAAATTTGTTTTTATCAAAGGCACACAGGTCTTTTTTCCTTACTGGAAATGTCTCTTGTCTTATGATGTCTTGATTTTCATTTTTCCCTCAAACACAGCTGTATCAGGGGAACCCTCAGAAGCACATTTATTTGAGATCAGCTCGGCTTTGCTTGTCACAGCTATCTGATCTCAAACAAAATTGGTTAGAGATAATCGCTCCACAGCTCCCTGGACAGCAATATTAAACACTAAAACAACAATATTAAGCTTTTCCAGACTGGAAATGATGAAGAGTCTGGATTCTGACAGCGGTTAGTGCGATCTTGTTCTTGTAAAAACAGAGGGGGAATGTTTTAGGTAACGCTACACCAAATAAAATATCACGTGTGCTGAGATTGTACAGAACAGGAGTCTTTGAGTGACGTGTGGGTTTAATGAAAGCTTACCTACTTTTATTTTGAAAGGAAGTTGAATAAATCACAACATGGCAGGGTTTGACTTGATTTAATGGAGGAAAGTCGAGCTCCTTGAACTTTAAAATTACTTTTTTTATATTGTATTGTTGCCATCATTTAACATGTCTGCTGCCCTATTAAACAAGCACTGCCCTTCTAATCTTTTATTGCCCCACTGCCAAGGGTATGCCTCTCCATTAAGAATTTATTACTACATCCTAAGCCTGTATAAGAATGTTTCAGCAGGCCTATGTGGTCCAGAAATGAGAAACCTTGACCTTTGTTCCCAGTTGTGACCCTCCACAGTGTCCACACATGTGCGTGCATGCCTCTCAGCACTTCATTTGTCAGCCACATCCTTTTCCACGGAGCAGGAAGCTCCCCCCTAGTGCAAATCAGGCATGTTGGCCTTTTTATCGACCCAAATATTGGGCTCACCCGTAGCGGTGGAGCGGGGCTGTGCCAACAATAACAGTTGAGGAGTTTCCTCAGTATCCCTCAGCTTATACACCCTGTCAGCAGCTGCTTGGGTTTCCCTCCTGGGATTTATATGCATCCACTCTCTGGTCAGACAAATGGTTCGTCACAAAGTTAAGCTACATTGCATTAAATTCTATCTTAGTCTTTGCTTTCCTGGCAGGATGTTTCCTTTGCTTCATTTAGCAGTGATAAATACAAAGGTATGCCAAAATCAGCTCAGAGTACGGTGTTATTGTAAAGCAGGAGTGAAAGATTCTTTCAAGGACCAAGAGTGAGCTTTGTGCCGACCAGTTAGAGTGCATTAAAAAGCAATGGATCATATGGCAGAATCTGGACAGGAGCACTGGTCTAAATACCAGGATAACAAATGTAGGGGTGCTCTGCAGCTTTGGCTCGCTTTAATAAGAGGAAATGGGTTTCATCTGCCAGCAATGAGTGCCATCACTCTTGATTAAGGGGTGTGCATCTACTGGAAACCCACTCAGATTGTGAGCATATGTTTGGTGGTGGGGTGTCGGTGGGGAAGACACGCAGGGGAGGTTAAAATACCTGAAGCTTAGACGATGACAAAACTGTGGAAACAAGGAGTTCTGGCTTTTGTCAGGATAAAACAATCAGCGCAAGGGTCAAAAAAACAACATTAATTTGACTTTTCCCTCAGTGAAATGTTGAAAAGGCAACATGGTGGTGCAGCTGATGTGCTTGCCTCACAGCGAGAAAGTTGTTAGTACGACCCGAGGTCTTTCTGTTTCGAGTTTGCGTGGAATCCCTGTGCCACCCACAGACCAAAACATGCTTGGTGGTTAATTGGTGGCTCTAAATTGCCGTCAGGAGTGAGCGTTAGCGTTAGTTGGCTTGCCTCTATATGAGGTCTTGTATTCAGCTGGGGACAAGTTCAGGATGAACCCCACCTCCTGGGGATATTACTCTGCTCTCTGCAAACCCAAAAGAGCTAAGCTGTATAGAAATATAGATAGATGAAATGTTAAAACCAAGTTAAGTTTACTGCAGCAAACAAACGGGGCCTAACCCTGACCCTTGTGGACCACAAACTGTTTGAAACGTACGAAGCTTAGTGTTATTTCTGGCAGGGCATGAGTCAAGATTGCTATCATGCCAGCAGTCCATTGTTACACCCGTTTCACACTGGAAGGATTTTTTTCACGGATATTTACTGGTTAACCTCAGAGAGGAACTGAGTAATTGGATGGTTTCTATCTTTCTTGTGGCACATCCTGCCTCTGTGGACAATAATTTGTTTATTCCTGCAGTTATTGATGAAAAATATTTTCGCTGTGCAAATAGCAATCCCCAAAATCACATTTAATACCAGAGATTTCCAAAAAATGTACCAAGATCACGTTCTTCCAGTTAGAGTGGATCAAATTTGTTTGGCAGAACATTGTGCCAAGACCAGACTTATTATTTTCATGAATGAAAATTGTCCAAGATTAAACATTCAGGGACTGTCTTAAAAAGTAATTTGATGTCAATAAATCCACTCATGCCTGCATTATTCTGGAGAAAGATTGTACAATAGATGAATGGAACTGAAGCAGAAACTCTAAGCTGGAGGGTTATTAACCTTAATACCTCAAATGAGTCTCTCGGGGCTGAGGAGAGTTGATTCTTCTGGCTCCTTTAACAGCTGTGGAGAATTAAGACTGTTTTTTATTTTAGGAACATAGTCTGTGTAATAATCGTCTTTCAATCAGAAGTGAGATCACCACTAATAATGGATTTGGTTTTGATGGGAAATAAACTCCCCACAGTATCTGGAGTACCATTATAGGGGTAAGAGTCTTGATTGATCCGTCCGTCCTTAAATGTAGCTTTGGAGACCGAGTTCTGTTTTAATGGGGCTTGTGCCAAGAGGTCATTGCATTGCAGAAGTGCTCTGCTGACAGTGTTGTCAGATCCTGCTGAAAGCTCTCAGCTCAAAGGCTGTCAAAAATGTCAGGATGCAAAATGACCTTCAGATTTGGGACTGCAGTCAGCCTGAAAGGACTTTTGTTGGAGAGCAGAGGGTAGCTGGTTCAAGTCCCAACTGGACCATCCTTAGAAGTTAGTGTGGTAGCTGAAGAGGTGCCAGCTGACTCCTTGGGCACTGCTGAAGAGCACCTGAACAAGGCACTGAAGCCCAAAGCTCAGTAGTGATTTTTCAAGGGCAGAAAGCCTGACATCTCTATCAGTGTACGATCATAGGACCTGTTTTTACATGTACTATATTTATTACCTCCGCCAAGGAGGTTATGTTTTCAGGAGAGTTTGTTTGTCTGTCCGTCTGTGAACAAAATAACTCAAAAAGTAATGGATGGATTTTGAAATATTCAGCATGGGAAAAGGAAGAACTGATTCGATTTTGGTGTTGATTCGGATCACCGTCTGGATCTGCCATGACGAAAAATGTGATTTTCGTGAATAACTACTGAACTAAAATAGATATCATTATGAATCCAATTTCTAATGGTAAGTTTTCATGGTCAAGGAATCTAAATATTGACATGAAATAAAGGTAGGACTAATATTTATGGTGAAAATCACAATGTGACTGCCAACTGTGGTGCTGGCGGAGGTCTGCGCTCTCCGAGTGCTTTTCTAGTTAACCTATGTGTCTCACATGTTTCTCAATTATAACAGAATGTAAAGAACTGAATTTCCCATGACAGCCGAAGTATACATAAAATAACTTAAACTGACATTTACCTTGGAATTGGGAGTTAGGAATTGCATTACATCCCACTTAAAAGATCGTCTGACTCCAGGGGTAGAAATTCTGACATGAGGGTGAGTTTCCAGTGAAATATCACATTTGTAACCCAGAAATTCTGACTTCTAAGGTCATGGACCATATGTTGCTATTCGCACACACACAGCATGTCGCTACACTCAAATCCAAGTACACACTCTTCTAATGCAAAATTTATTGAAATGATTGTAAAGATTTGGATTAATATTAACAGAAATACCAGTCAGATATTGTAATACCTAGACTCCTCTCTATACTGACAGGTTTGTGTACAAAACTTATCATTAAATGTTATGCTGTGACATACTTTGAACAGTCTGTTGAAGAAAACAGCTGTTTTTCTTGTTACCAATCCCATGAATCCTACAGACAAAACACGGATAACTTATAACTTACGTCTCCTCTCACCAGAATGTTGTGCTTAAAGTGATGGTTCAGGATATTTGTAGTGGTGTTCTATATGATAAATGGCTTAAACATAAACCATAAAGCTAATGCTAAACTTTGCTGCAGATGGTACCACAGTCTCCGTGTTATTAGAAGAAGTCTCAAAAACGGAATGGGGCTATTACAAGTTTATTTAAATTGAGTTACTCTTCCACTTAACCTTGCAGTGTTGATGGATCAGCGTGGTTCAATGTCTGTTTCATGCAAATACATCTTGCCAAGCTCCAATATACAACAATTGTACTCATCGCAAAGTGGGACGGCCCATTCTGTGTCCTGATTGACAGCAAGAAGTGACCACTTGGACAGAGATTAGCATAGATGCGTACGGCTTTAGTAGCAGTTTTATCAGACCTGGTCCGCATGTCCTTATTTAGTGAACAACAAATAATAACTTCCCTATAGGAAAAATACTTTCAATCCACTTCCGACATGATTGCCAGTAGTTTGTTTCATCAAGTGGCTAATGTTTTGTCTCTAACAAGCCTGCCGACTATGTTATTTGGTTGTCTCATAATGAATATGATTGACGGAATGATCATCCAGTCACATGCCAGGTATGCCTCTGAATGCTTCTGTCTATTCCCGAACACTTTCTATTGGCTCTTTCCCAGATGGACTCATAAAATACATTGAACAGTCCTGTAGGCCTGTGCTCAAATTATCGATATGATATCGTCATGTATACCTTGGGGATACATGTATCGATACGGATGCTGCAAAATGGATACGACCTCAATGTTTGAACAGTTGTTGTAAATACACTTTGGGTAATGTTAACAATGGCACAGTTCAAAGTGGAAGCCAAACTACATGATGAATCACATGTTCCAAATTTAAACTTAGGTGTGCACCATCTTTGGAGACCTGAATTAAAGTTCTTAAGTAGTAGAGTCATTAAAAACTCATCCTTGTTCTTTTTTTTCTTGTAATAAAAAACAAAAGTTGCTGGGAATTCTGTAAAAAGTGCAGTCAGTGTTCAAGTGTTCACAATTGATGTGTATTGGGATACATATCGTATCGTGTCCTCAGTATCGGGATATGTATCGTATCGTGGGGTTGCTGGAAATACCCAGCCCTACAGTCCATCTGGTGCGTTGAGTTATCTTCAAGTAGGGGTGGGAGAAAAATATCGATTCACATAAGCATTGGGATTTTTTGTTTGACGATGTTTAAATCGACTCTTTGTTCAAAAATTGTTCTTTTCCACATTTAGATGCTTCATTTTAGTCTGTGTTAATAAGCAACTTTTAAATGCAATCCAGGCTTTTGGAGCGAGAGTATAAAACGTTGTATATAATATGTTGCTGAATAAATCCCCAAAACAGACTCACATGTGATGTTTATTTTTCCTGATATAGTCTGTAGGCATCATCTGTGTTCATCTTTTTCGCTGGTGTTAAAAAAGCTAACTGTAGAATACAAAAATCAGCAATATCGTAGAATTGCAATTTATATCAAATCGTCACCTAAAAAAAAATATATATATTGAATCGGGAGAAAAGCGCATTGTTCCAGCCCTAATGCGAAGTGTCCTTCGGTAGAGGTGTCCTCCAGCAACAAGCATCACATACAAGGCAAGAACATTAAAAAGAGTGCTCTTGATGTCAGCCAATGCAAACAAGAACACAGTGGCCCCATTTGCATGGGTCAAAAAATCCTATTTACAATCAGATTGAAAGGTCAGTCAGATTAGAAATGTCTCATGTAAACACCTTAGCCAATCTGATTCACCCGGATCTGGTTGTATTTCGGATCGGATTGTAAGAGGTAGTCTACACCGATTGATAATCCGCTCCATGCTTCATGTAAACAGCTGAGTGGAGTAGATTGGATTGATAGAGAGGATTGTTCGATCTGCGCAGGTGCTCTGTAGTACGTAAGAGGCACGTAGTGACGTACACAGAGCGTGCCCAAACAAACATGGCGAACAAACACAAGAACCTGACGGTGGCGGAAACAAACTTTTTTATAGAAACCCAAACGAAACACGACGTGGATCCATCTTTCTAGAGGTAAACAGGAAGCAGGAAGTGCACCTCTTCTTCTCTTACACATTTGCAGGTAGTGGCAGAGTGACCTTCTGCGCATTTAAAAAAAAACACCAATACAATCAGATTCAGCTGGGGCCATGCAAACACCGATTGAACGTGGATCTCTTTACTCAGAGTTCATGTAATCAGATTCACTTAATCCGATCAGATTGAGGAAAACTACCCATGTAAACGGGGCCAATGATAAACAGCAAATACATTTTCAGGCAGTTATCTGAGTTATCACCAACATTAAGACCATTAACATTCAGCTTTAAGTTTGATCTACCTTCAGTTTACTGCAGTGATTCCAATAGGAAAGCAAAAACCATGCAGGTGGAAGTTCATAAAGGAAAAGGTCCTCTGATCTGGTCTTGATGTAAATTATGGGACTAGGAGGTTTCTGACAGAGGATGGGGTAATGTTCAGGTTCACGTAACTTAAGATCCGGAAAATGTCGGGTGTGTCCAGTTTAGTCTGAAGAGCTCTGAGGTAAAGAGATGGGAAAATAAAGTGTTGTGCTCAGAATCCAGTCTCCTGGTTTAACAATGTGCTGGTATCAGGTGACACGCAGCACTTTGGGCCTCACAGTAAAGTACAGGCCTGTGTACCTGTCTACATTGTTGAACACCTGGTCGGGTGCATTTCCTGCTTCATAAGAACATGATAACAGGGTTTTTGCACACTCGCTCAGTACTCGATCTTTTATTCGTTATTGTATGAGGTTTACCACAGTTCATTTTGTTTTTCCTGAGAATCATTGGGTAAAAACATAATTTGATGGTTTTTCAGCTGCAGGGGTTTGTGGTAAATATCTGTGGTGACTTTAGGATGTTTTTTTTAGTCTTTAAAGCCAGTTTGAGGCTCTTAGTCACAGTCTCTTTGTGCTCCATGTCTAACATGTGCTGCATGTCAAAGGCTGGGTTTTGGTTTAATGACTCTCAAGGCCAAAGCTGGATTAAAGTTACCCATATTACACTTCTGCGGCTGCTTTTTCTTACGCTCAAGCTTTGTATTGCATGTGGCAGGCTGCTGCCACAGTAAAGGTTTCCTAGCAACGCGAGTCAACACAAAGCCTGTCTGTGTTTCATAGCTTAAAGATTTGGCTCATGGACCCTCTTTAAGTCTGGCCATTATGACTTTCTCTCCTATCTATTCTTCTAATTAATGTTTGTGGTTGCACGGATATCCTGACCAAGGGTTTGAATGACATTAAATGGCACCAAAAGATCTGCCTTTCTTCTTCTTCATCTCAGTTATTACTGCCCATAAAGACTGGTAAAAAGGGGGCACAGTCCAGATTTTAGGCTTTTTCACCAATGTGTCTTAATTTTTAAACACAAGCACTTTGAGACACTGAACCTTCAATGAGTCTGATTAAATATTTATCTAAAGGTGTGGGCGGGTTTTATGGATGTGGACCAATCAATAAGCAATAAAACATATGGTGGCTCAGTTGTCTTGTTTTTATTGGCTATTGATTGTTTTAAGGAAGGTTTGATGGGCTGGGTAAAGTTAGGTTCATTATTGTAATTATCACTGTTTTATCACCTCCACCAAGGAGATTAAGCTATTGACAATGTTTGTCCATTTGTCTGTCTGTTATTGAGCATGATAACATATTAAAGTTCTCAACAGATTTGGATGATTTTTTAGGAAATGTTGATCAAATGATATATAATGGAGGTGATCCAAATATGAATGTGGATCCAATCATTTTTTAAGGATTTCTTAGCATTGCACAGTTTCCACATTTTCAGAATAACATTATGTCAGAAATTATTACTATCTTATCATGATCATTATTAATAATAGATTTTTTCAGTCAAACAAAACTAAAACATTGGTTTAAGAACTTTTTTTCACCTGCTATTTAACCCTAAAAGGCCAGTTGTATCATATTTGATACATAATTTTATAATACCTCTATCTACTCAATATGATCAACACATTACAAAAAAAAATTGAATAAAATCAGATAAATGATACAAATGTCCTCAAATGTATTATCAGTTGCCAAAAACACCTTATGTATCAAATGAGATATGAAAAATCTACGTGTTGAATTTTATGGACATTTTGATATTTTTAGGAATTTAGCAGAAAGTGAAACAAACATTTCAGCTCCAAAAATTTGAATTTTCTGGCTATAATCTATGGTCTTGGGTCTTTAAAAGTGAGCAGATTATTTCAAAGTCTACTGTTTTTATCAGGGCTGAACAATATATCATCGCTGTCAAGCACAAACCTCTTAACTCCATCTTTTATGATCATCCATTTCCAATAAAACTGCGCTATTGGTCACCTTAATGCTGATGTATCGAGTGAGCAGTGCAGCCCACACTCTGAACCCTGTCCATCTCCTTTTCCATACTTTCTATCATTTTCACACAGTAGGACTTGCACCTGTTGCTTGCTGATTTCCCATATACTCAGCATCTCCTCCATGTCCAGTTTGACATGCTCTGCTGTGAGACCCTGACACTGGCATGCATGCAGTACTCCAGGAAGGACGTATCAGTCCAGTAAAGACTCAGTAATGACATGGGACACACAGCAGAGCTCTAAATGTCCAAACTCATTTCTCATGAATGCCTAAGTCTTCACATTACTGCAGTGCATCCTGGGTTCATCCTTTCCATCCCAGGCTCATTTCTGCAACCACTGGAAAGTGTTGTGTTCTACATACAGCTAGGAAACACCTCTGTGAGCAAAAATGGCACAACACTCAAGGTTAATCCCTTCGGAGGAGCCTCCCATGCCAAGGGAATCATACTTAAGAAAGCTGGTGTTGAGACTGACCAGCCTAACACAGTGATGGCTAGGGGTGTGTATTGGCAAGAGCCTCACGATTCGATACGTATCACGATACTTTGGTCAAGATACGATAATATTACGATAAATCACGATATCACAATATTGTGATCTATTGCGATATTCTACAGTAAACTCGGAAAAACCCAGAGACGGTGAATATGTAACTTTTCCTTTTATTGTTATTAAAATATGTCAAATGCAGCATTACATACATACACTTAACACAGAGTGCATCAAGTCAATTAAACTAATGTTGCAAAGAAATTATTCTTGCTTTCCCTTTAACAAAGTATTGAAATCATCCTAGCCTGTAGTGCAGCTCAAACTGTAACTGAACAGATGAGGAACAAAGTGCTTTGAGTTACTGATAGCACAACAGTAAATAAAAAAAAGTCACATATTTCTCTTTTCACCGCCTGAATTGAATAGTGCATGAAAAAAAAAAACCTGTGCATACATCTTTATAAGGTTACCTTAACTTTACTGAGGAAAAATAATGATGTCCTAGTGGCTGGATTCGGACATAAAGGTGATATCCCTGGAGTCTGTTACAAGGTGGTCAAAGTCTCCCTGCTGGCTGATCTACAAAGGAAAGACAGAGAGACCTAGGTAATTTTTTTCATTTTAGTTTTTATTTTTATTTTTACTTTATGTTAGTTAAATCAATGCTTCTATCAATTCAGATGTCTTCATCTGATGTTTTCGACTGCTATACCGAGTATTAGAGCAACTGAAACAACCAAATTTCCCCTTGGGGGTTAATAAAGTACCTCTGATTCTGTTTCAGATAAACAGTTGATGCAGAGAATAAAATGAATGTTTACAATTCCAAAAAAAAGCACTATATGCTTTGCCTTGAACTTGCTCGAGTTAAACAGTGTCTGCACTATAGTGTGGAGAGGGCAGTGGTTACCACAGATCTAAAGGCTCCAAAAGACAACTTAAACCTCCATTCTCCTCAACAAAAGTGGTCAACCATGATTGTATATTTGTGCTTCACCACAAACATTTGCTGTGCCCTACGTCATGCTGGCCCCAAAGACTGGTTGTGTTTATTCAGTTCCCATGTGCTGAAAACACTCTTATATAAAGTTGAAGCCATTCTTTAGCTACAGTCTTTCTTGGAGTGCTTTCAGAGCGTTGGGACAGGAAAGGGCCGTGCTCTTGTTGCTGGACAGGGTGAGGTTTGGTTGGTGGGACACCCGGGCTGAAGAGATCTTTTCACTCACTTTATGGGCCATTTAACGGTAACGCCCACCTCTGGACGTCTGCGTGTTGTGGGGGTGAAACACTTGTAAAAGCCTTTTCGAAAGTCTGATGAGCGCGCACACTCATACATATAAGAAGGGGAGGGCGGGGTCACGCAGGCCTGTGGGACGCAGTAACAAAGAGATGTGGTTGTGAGCCTCCGAGGGATTTGTGACATAAGTTCCAGTCAGCGTCTCCTCCCATTACACTAAATCTAACTGTATGAATGTTTGACATTCTCTCAGAGGAGATTCAACCCAGATCAGGCCTCTTAAGTGTGTTCCTGACAGGGTCTCAGATGATGGGAGACAGGAGGACGGGGATTTTGCAGTTTAGACGGACTCAAGTTTATGCTAAATGCCACGCCAGTGTGTTCTTGAGTAGGGAGAGAGAAGATTGGTCTGTTTGCTCACCAGAGCCTAAAAGATTAGACGATACCAGGATGAGATAAGATTTGTGCGTCTGTGAGTGTCTCCGGTGGGGCCCTGGAGTGAAGGATTGTGGGAGCTGTAGCATGATGTTTCAGTTAGATCTTACCTACGATAGTATGACGGTGAGGGGTCATGGACTAGATGAGTTGTGCAACCTTTATGCCTCCCATGACGACATATAGTATTGTTGTAGTTTTGGAAATGTGATGTTGTGGGGCTATGCATTTAGAGGAAAAACACTGACAGAGTCCAGGTGGGATCTTTCTTTACCTGTAATGTTTGGCCTGAAATATGAATCTGACAGCGAGATGAAGGAGGAATAAAGTGATAACCCCTCTGTGGCCATTTTCATATAATGAACCAACATGGTGTAACACCTGCATAAGTCATTTGGCAACCAAGCAGACTGGAGCTCTTTGCACAGTGTAGAAAGCTACAGACCTGTTTCACACTGGATGTTTATTCACATTTGTGCCTGTTTCATTTTGGCAAGCATTTTATATTAAGGCATGGTGGCTCAACAGGAAGAGCCCTATAAAATTTGTGTTATTTTTCCCAAATTCCATTTTAGTTGTTCCCATATTCCTTTTTAGTAATTTACGCAATTTTTTTGGTACGTATTTTTTGGGGATTTTGTGTCTTTATTGGTAGGAGAGAATGACAGCGGATAGGCTTGTGAAAGGGGACAAGAGAGTTAGGGGAGACACTCTGCAAACTGGCCACGGGCTGGATTTGAACCCAGGTTGGCAGAAGTATGGAAATGGTTGCTAACTACTCCGCCAAATGAGCACCCCAGTATGTATATGGGACGTGCCTGGTTGCTAAATTTATGCAAATTTAACCCCAAGACACTGTTTAAAGTAATGAAAAAGACACTCACTCTTTGGGTGTTCCTCACAAGCATTTTTACGGCTCCAAATTTGCATAACATTTGATTTCCTGACACATAATAATCATTAGGAGACTGCTCTGGAGTTAGCTGGGAGTTTCGTAGCTTCTTTGCCAACTTACACGCCACACAAGGTCACTCAAGCCTTGCCACTTGTGTCGCTTGATGAAAATGAATGGCAGCTGGACACAGAGGGTGCTCAGATTGCTTTTGGTGTGAACACAGAGTCAACTGGTGTCTCAGGCTGTGTTTACACGGCGCCGAAAACGGTAAAAGTTTTCATTGCGTTTTGGCCTTGCGTTTAGATGAAAACGGAAACTTTTGAAAACGGGCTTCAGAGTGGAAAGTTTTGAATACGCTCTCCATGCAGCTCCACACAATCACAGGGCCACATAGACAACATTTTACTCTCACAGCCATACTTAAGGGGAATTTGGAGTCACCAATTGCCTAATAAGCATGTTATATGTGGGAGGAAGCTGGAGTGCCTGGAGAGAACCGGTGCGTGATTGGGGAGAAAGTGCAAACTCCACACAGAAAGACCCTGACCAAAATGAGGATCCAACCAGCAACCTTCTTGATGTGAGGCACCCACTGTGACAGTGTGCAGATCTTCGTACAAATAAGTAATAATGAATGAAGCAAGAAAACTGCAGAAATACTAAAAGGGCAAAAGCCAAGAGAACATCATGAGGATATGTGACAACCCAAAAAGCAACAGAAGCATAATTTAAAAAAATTATGATCAATCTAGGCACAAACAAGTTTCTAAACCGGTTCAGTTCAGATTTGAATATTGTATCTTCTGCCAGAGGGAAGAAGCTCATACTGGAGATGTAGGACATGAGGCAGGCCAGCCTACAGTACTCTCTGCTCCTCTGAGAACAAACTGATCATATTTAGACTGTAGAGAGAGGTTGAAAAATTGAATTAAAATTAATCAACTGTCTTTTTTTCATTTTTACTCTGAAATATATTTTAACATGTTATGTGTCATGTTTTCAGTTGTAGAATTCATATTGTTTAGACTCAAATCTTTATAGTTTCAATTTGTTTTTTACCTTCAGATCCTTTTTTCAGTTTCAAACTTTTGGCCTTCTTGTGGCATGGCATTGACTGAGAAGGGTGTGGGATTGTGATAGATATAACTGTTTGATAGATATAACGCAACACTTTCTCTACGCTGTATTCTCTTGATATCTGTAAATAAAGTTAATGCAAAGATGCCATTCAGGATCATTTCCACTTCACCTTATCTATAAAGAGCATTTCTCACCTGCGTACCTGCAGCTGCAAGCTGTCTGGTTGAAGAGAATGTCATTGTAATTCATGTTGCGATGCTGCGATGTGTTCATAGTCTTATGGCCCTTTTCCACTAGCACGCCTTGGCCCTACTCTACTCTGCTCTACTCGATTTGCAGCGTGTTTCCACTAGCCCGGTACCTCCTAAAACAAGCTAGTTTTAGTACCTACCTACTCCGCTCTGGTTCCAAGCGAGCTGAGGCGATACTAATAGATGACGTCACCGACTGCCGGCTACTTATTGGTCAGACAATGTTGTCATCGCTGAGTCATGAGCATGACGACCTAGCATGCTAGCGGTAGCTACCATTAGCTTACCCTCATACGTCTTTTCTTTGCAGCTCGATTGCTCTCGTCCTTGGCTTCATTCTGTTGTATAGCTTCCAAAACTCTCCTGTGCTTCTCAAGGGGTATTTCTTCTTACCACCTGCAGCCTTCTTCTGCTTTCCTTTTTCACTCGGTTTGTGACAAAAAGCCACAGGTTGTTGTGTCGCGCTCAAAATGACGTCACCGCAGAGCCGCTCTCTGTTTACAGCGACACTGCACGCCGTTGGGCAGGCGACCGGGGCTAATGGAAAAGCAGCACAAGGCGAGTAGAGCCGGGTAGAGTCGAGTAGAGTAGAGTAAAGTAGGGCTAGTGGAAAAGGGCCTTTAGTGTGGGAAACATTGTTTCTTTAGGCATGGATGTTAAACTTAACAATATGGCATTTTTCCAGTTTTTATATATAAATAATCACCAAGACTTGTGGAGATTTGCTTGTCAAAGGAATCATTGCAAGTTCATTTAATGGAAAAACATGTCTTTAATGCTTGATTTGAACATTGAGACTGAGTAGCTGTTTGCTTTTTTTGTGAGCTGCATGTTTGTTGTCATGTCTAAGTCTGACCTCTTTCACATCTTATTCACTGTGCAGCATGTTTGTGTGCAGGATGCTTCCTGTTACTTCCTCTGTTTAGTTGGATACTATTCAGGCAATGTTATTATTCCTCTGACTAAAAGGTCAAGAAGTGACAGGAAATAACAGGACTCTGTGTCATTGCATGTCTCAAATGTTTTATTTTGCTTTAAATGTCATGTTGTAGTATTCATGACAGGATGGATACTTCCCTCTGGTTCAGTGAAGATAATTCAGAGACAGAATGACATCAAGAGTAAAAGTCTGACTAAATGCATCTGATTGAGGCTCTACAGTATGTACAGTGATTCCTTTTTTTGAGTCTGGAGGTAATGCAATCACTTCTTAAATTGGACTCATGTGGCTGTGAGAGCAGCTAATGACACAAACATGTGAATACATGTGGCATTGATCAGAGTCTGCTGCCTGGAAGATCTCAGAGGAAAGAGAGAGAGGGTCTGCATCAGTCATCTTTACCATCTGAGCGCTCTTCTTCAGACCGTTTGAATTTTATTCTGCTGCCTGTATTTTAGTCTTAGATCTTACACTAATGAAGATGAAATGATTCTTTTTCTGTAAAGCTGATTTTAAATGATTTGAATATGAGACTATTAAAGGTGTAGTGTGTAGAAGTTGGCAGCATTTCACCGAACAGAACCTGTGAATATATGATATAATGTTTCGATTGGTATGTAAAGTCCGTCAAAATAGGTGTACAATCATCCCCATGAGACTTTCATTTTATTTTTATTAAGTTAGAAAAGGCTTTTTATATTTATGTACCCCAGATCTCCCCTCTGCGGAGGCTGACATAACGACCCGCCATTACGATCCACCATGTTGTCTACTGGTGGGTTTTGGGGCCAAAAAGTGCTAAATACAATTTTGTTTGATTGTATCAGTAAAAGTTTACAAAACTCATGATCATCATCTTAACTGACCTATAATCGTTAAAAATAATAGTTACTAATATGAATGGAAAAACCCTCAACTCATAACTGTCCTATATGATGCCCTGTTCACCATCCTTTTTGGTCTTCACCGGCTCCTGTCGCATATGCCCCAGTCACACATTCCCGTTTCTCAGGGCGATTGTGCACGATTGTCATAATCCTGATAAAACGTGCTTTGGTCATGGTGCATGTGCTACTTGGTCTGGATCACCGCTGTATAGTCATGGTTGAACGGCGGGGAACGGGGAAGGGTCCCGACAGTTTTGAACTGTTCAAAACTGTCGTGGAGAATCGCCGCTTTCAGTATAGCGGGATGGAAGCATAATGCAGTCCTAAAGAGAACGGTATTAGCGTGGCATGTACGGAGCTCAGTCGGGCTGATTGTGGCTCAGTCCTGACAGCTTTATGAGGACGACTGACAAGAATGTATCCGTTTGTGCCCCGACTGTGTCCCGTTCAAGGCGGCGGAAGCGACGGGGCTCAGTCGGGGCTTACGTGATGCAAACTGAGAAAGGGGAATGTGTAACTTAGGCATTACTGATATGATGTTTTATTAACAGTTGGGCTCATTCCAAAATCTGAACACTAGATGTCACTAAAATGCCAGCTTCTACACACTGCACCCTTAAATAAACAATTTCTTTTTGAATAACACATTAGTGAAACTATGCTCACAACCACATATTTTGAAAATGATTTGGTGTGTACTCCTCAAAAAAAAGTTTGTAAATGTTATATTTCTCCCTTTCAATCATAGTGATTGGTAGCCTAAATCAGCCCTATTCAATTAGCGGCCCAAAAGCAACCCTCGAGTGGCCCGAAATCAATGTGATAGGGACTTAGGTCCAGTGATAAAAAAAGAAAAACCTTTTACAAACACTGACAAGGTCTTACAAAAATTCCAACATTATTACAGACATTGAATGCAACACATTCTGAAAGGTTGCTGCTAAGCAAGTTAGTTTTAATGCACTTTCAAATGTGACCAAAAGATGGTGTTTTTAATCTGCACTTTTTTTATTTTCATATACACCTTAATATGTGCTTGTATTTACCTGTCAATACGTGTCGAAGTGTAAAATTTAAAGAAACAGTATTTCAGCAGAAGTTTAGTTTAGATACCGCTTTTTAATGGGTTTATTTCCTTTTGGATATGACAATAAATTACTAAACATCCAGTGTGTTTGTTATCTATTTGTTTCTTTTACATGGTTAAATTTGCTCACTGTCTGCTAAAATGGTCTGGCCCAACTCATGTCCAAGCGTGAATATCTAGCCCAACAGAATTTCTAATTGATCAGCCCTGGCCTAAATAGTCACCTTTACAATGAGGAACTACTTGTAAGGATTGTGCATGTTTCAAGCGAACAACACAGCTAAACGTGTGGGCAGTGCCCCCAAAGAATGTGCAGAAATCCTCTAGCTGGAGGCTGTTCAGGTACACAGATCTAGTACTGTGTCAGCCCTGGTACCTTTTCCAAACTCATGACCAAATTCTGTGGGACCAGCAAAGTCAAAGAGAGACAGTGAGGTGGATTTCCCAAAAAGACAACATTTTATGAAGACTGGTTCTTCGCTCTCACTTCCCTGAGAAAACATAGGCTTTATTACAGGGGAGGAGAGGATTCTTGCACTTTTTTGGATGGTGTTACTGTCATGTTTAGCTGTGTTGCTCCGATCATGGATGCACCATCCTTACAAGATGTACCCTATTGTAAAAGCAACCAATCAGGCTTTCCCGTGATATAAATCCGATACCAACTGGTGTTATTAAAAAGGGGAGATGACGTTTCCAAACATTTATTGAGGGGTATATGTTACATCAAAAACATCTTAATAGCGTCTAAACTTAACAAAGCAAACCTCAAAATTTCTTCAGTTCTCTGGTTGTTTGTTTCATGTTCCAGGAAATTACGTTGGCTTTCAATAATACCTGGGTCACACTCCAAACAATCTGTGCTGCAGTGCCTCGTGTATCCTAACTTTTAGTCTGCAGTCTTGATCAAACTCTTAAAAAACACCGGCTCCTACACATCCAATCAATCTTTAACTGACTTGGTGAACATTTGATGCTCTACGACCTGCAGAGGAAATAAACATCCTGTGTTTATTTTATGAGTCATTTAAACGTTTTAGTTTACTTTACATTCAAAAATGCAGCGCTTCAGGCTAAGAAATCTGTTTTCCTGAGTTGCTAAGGCTCGGTTTTGCTTTTGGCACAGATCAGTGCTTGGACACAAACTTCTGCGGAAATGTAATATAGAAATGGTCTGTGTTGTTTCTCTGTGCAGCTTTCTTCTGCCAGAAATGGATATTCTCATAAACTGTACAGAGCAGCATCTTGAAAAGAGTCACGTCTATGGTATTGTTGAAATCAGGTTTTTTAAAAAAGTGTAAGAGCCTATTCTGTAAGAGGGTAATGACTGTTGTGCCCTCCACGTCTCACTAAATCCCCTTTTAAAGGTTTTGTCTGACTTTCCAATTCAGTCCACTTTATTTGGCAGGACTAAATTCAGCTGCACAAGACCCCCGTGAGGAGGTGTCTGATTTTGTGACATCGCTCTGGTTGTATGTACACTCACACCTAATGGATGTGTAAGGCATAAAACCAGCATTAGCCTGGAAATTAACCTTAGAAGAGAGAACTGGATGTATTTGAAGGAGATCATCCAAGAGAGACTTGGCTGTCCTTTTTTTCAGATCTCTGTTGGTATTCATCCATCATCTGTACCATTTGTCTGTTTCAGGGTTGCAGAGGGACAATAAACAAAAGGTAGGACATCACAGGGCCAATATGTAGAGACACACGATCATTCAGACTCACACTCATACATAAGTCCAAATTAGAGTCACCTAATAACCTAACAAGCATGTTTTTGTCTGTGGGAGGAAGCTGGTGACCTGACAAGCCAGATGGACAGTTCAATATATCTGCCACAGAAATATTTCACTAGTCCATCTGGGTAGGAGCCCTTTGAATTTGTTTTCAGGGGCAGAAGGTTAAAAAAAAACACAAGCTTGTGATTGGACAATTGTTTGGCTCGTCACATTCATCACAGACCAATCCACATCAAGCAGAGTTGCCTATAATGTACCATATATAGCAGCTAATGTAGCGGCTAACAGCTAACAACAGTTAATGACCGTTAGCCGTTAGCCGCTAACTTAGCTGCTAACAGCTAACGGCCTTATACTATCGTCTTACATTAAATTGTACCACACAGATGATTCATTTAACACTTATATGTGACATGAACCTCATCAAAGACAATCCCTACAAGTAAACTTCTGACCCCAGATTTTGCCAAGTTTTACTAGATAGCCATGAGGACAATAGGCTAATCGACAGGTCCGTTCTCAACTTCCGGTTCTCAACTTCCGGTTGCCGTCACGTGCATTTTGCTGCTCCCGCCTCTCTTCCGTGATTGGGCTGTTGAGAATTCAGCTGTGTGAATTCGTTGGACAACGGAGGCTAAAAAGACGGACCTGCAGGATTTCAGAATCAGGCAGGTCTGTCTGCTCTGCAAGGCTAGGAAGCTGGAGTACCAGGAGAAAACCCACACATGCACAGGAAGAAACTAAAAACTCCAAACAGGGAGTATTAAGAGTGTTAAAACAGCCACCTTCTTGCTGTGAGGCACCAGCAGAACCTGCTCTGTTGACAGGTTTGTAAAGGAAGTTAAATCATCTTCAAGATAATCGATAGGATCGTGGTTCCCTAAGGCCTACAGCTCACTTGTATCACTTCTCCCTCTTCACAGACTGTTTATTTCTTCATACAGTCAAAGTTATTTGGCCAGGTTAGTCCTGTTTGAATCAGGAATCTCTTTTCAAGGGAAACCTGGCCGAGAGTAGCAGCAGCACACAGTTGAAAAATACAACTAACTCATACAGCACATGGTAAACAACGTGAAGAAAATAAATCTCCACTGAGGCATTTCTTACTTTCTTTTGTTATCCTCAAAATTTTGAAAACTGCCATATTGTTCACAAATATTTAGAGAAATCCTGGAGCTACATCTTGATTCAGAACCACCACAATCTAACCTCTTCTCCCTTGTGCCATGATCAATTGTGGCAGAAATTTTTTATCCATTCTATTGAGAACTTTTTGAGTTAACAGCAAAAATGCGGAAAGCTGCCCTATTTCACAATGTTAACAAACCCTTTAGAAAACTCCTGGTTCTGCTCCTGCACTTGTATCTCTACCAAAGGCTAATCACTTCTTTCTTGTGCCATGACCAACATTCACAGCAAAGTTTTATCAAAATCCATTTAAAACTTTTTGAGTAATTTTGCTCACTGACAAGCCTTGGTAGAAATGATGAGAAAAGCAACAACTTGATGAGACTACATTACAATCAAGGGCCAATAGAATATAATCATAGAAAAAGTAATATGAGATAAAAGTTACATGATTTTTTTCTATTCACTTCATAAAGAAATAACTATTAGAATGTAGCCCTGATCATCATGCAGGCTATTTTCTTATCCTTAATTTGTTGTCTACAAAAATAAAAAGATTTCATCCTGAGCGAAGGCCTAACTTCATACTGAATCTCTGCACCTCTGTCTTAAAAACAAGTCTGACTCCTGTTTGCCTCCCCTCCCTCTTCCTTGTTGGGTTTGGCTGCCATGGCACCAGCACGGCATTCATTCAGCGTATGACAATGAGTGTGTGGCCTGGTCTAAGATTACATGAGCACAGAGGTCTGTTTCCCCCCCGAGAGGAGACGCTCACAGCAGTGAACCAGCCCGACCCGTCACGCCTGATAATGGCAGACTCAATAATCCTCTTTTTCTGCCACAGCTTTCTCCTACAAGTAAACTCCTCTAGGTGTATTTTTGGCTTTTTTTCCATGTTCACATTGTCCATTATGAAGGCAGAACTGTTCAAACTGTTGGATACATTAACAAGGTACTTCAGACTATGTTGATAAAATAGGAGGAAAGTCTCACGGTTTAAGGCGTAATATGTCAAAATGTATGGTTTTTAAAAATGAAAATCATTGAAAGAATGCTATTTCTTTAACTAATTAAAAGTAATCATAGAAACACGGAAAATCTTGGGAATAAAGGAGCCAATATTCTGCCCTTTTGAGTTTCGCATCTGCAGTGTGTGATGGAGGACTTCTACAAACAAGACAAATCACAGCTTTTCCATTTTATCGTCTTTATTACAAGAAAAACTGCCTAAAACATCTGCCCTTTTTTCCCTGGCCCACCCGAACAGACCTACAGGTGTGACGTCCAACCAGTGTTTCATCATCAGTTTAAGTCCATGGCCTAATGGTAGCAGGTCCAGTGCTGGGTGAAGATGTTGGAATGAATTTAGAGTTGTTGACAACATGGTGCCATACAGCACAACATCGAATTCTTACCACAGAGACAACCTGTCAACCAGTCCAAGCTTACTGGGTCCACATTGGGAGGGGAGCCTTAAAGTGGTTACTGCTCTAACAGAGAGTCTCAGACAGAGAGAGAATACAGCACTATCAGGGAACTGGACACATAAACTAGTAGAGACATAAACTTTGATTTAAAAAAAAAAAGCTCGATTCACGTTTTGATTCGATGCCCCCACCCCATTTAAAGTAAAATAACTACTCACTGTAAATTTATTTCCAAAATAAACATTTATTCATACTTAAAATATACATTTACAGTGCCTCCAGGTCAAAAAATCAACCCAGAAAATGACACAAAGTGCCTGTGTACTGTAGTTTTATACACTTGTTTGAGTTAACTATGAAGATAACAAAATGCCTGACGGTTGTTGTAAAAAACATAAAAATCTTAATAGAAAACTCAACTGTTGTTGTAAAAAATGTAAAAGTGTACAAAGTAATAAGAAAAGTGCCTCAAAGTGGGAATGTCAAATGAACAGGTTGAAAAAAAAAAAACACGTTAAACTCGAGTTTCAGGAAAAACAAATGAATTTGACCTGCCAACTTGATTTTTAAATCTTATCATGTTTTTGCCCAGGCCTATAAACTAGAACTGCTTTTGGAACATTAGTGGATGCCTAGCAGCCCTCATAAATTAATATATGAATCCTTTATGTCACATCCCCACATTTATCTTTATGTTTACTTTTTATAGTTGAAACTGATTTGTGGGCCACACTGATTTAAATAGGGTCTGATGTGGCACCTGGTTTGTCAGCTGCCCATCCCTTATCTAACTTCACGGTGTAACTTTTAAAGTATGATGTCCACAACTCTTTTGTACATGTTTGTTCTTTTTTATTACGGTAAAGGTTTTAAAGGGATATCCCAACTTTTTTTGTTTTCATGTCTTTCCTCACTCCCAAGCCCAAGACAAGCAGATAGACACCATTCTTTTGACTGTGCTTGCAACAATCCTGCCCACTGCTAGTTAGCTTAGCTCAAACACTGAGTGTCAATGGGTAGTCCTAGCCTGCCTTTGCCTATAATCAACAGATAATCTCTTCAGCAACTCTAAACGATCCTGTGTTCTTGTTGTGACTCTTTTTTTTAACCCTGTTATGTTACATTATCTTCTATTATCATCGTATTATCTTCTCCTTGTAAACAGAGACTTTGTTTTGTTGACCAACTTATGTGGTAGTTTGTGTTAAAGATGTGACGTTAGCGAACTACTCAAGTCTTTTGAACAGCTCTTTTAGGTAAACAATGAGAACCAATTTGCAAATGTGAATGAGCTGTTTGTTTGCGAGCCATTATTAAATACAAATGGCCTGAAAATAACTGCACGCACATTGGAAAGAAAGGTGTCTATTTTCTTGTAATGGACTCGGGAGTGAGGCAAGACATGAAAAGAAAAAAAAAGTTGCCATATCCCTGTTAAATACAGGGATGTATGTTGGAGCAAGACATAATTCAAACATTATTATTTATATCTGTAGAGTTTTAGGCCTCATAAAAAATAAATAGAAGCCTTGCTAACAACTCATGAACATTAATAGCAACATGCCTATTGACTCAAAATAACACATTTAAATTGTTCTGTCTAAATGGAGAATTTATATTGAAACTCTAAAAATAGAAATGTTATTCAGTTAGTTATGCCTTTTAATACTGATGACAACAAATGGTATTGCAGTCTATATAACTGGAGAGCCTGATTACAGCAAGGTACAACTTGTGATGACCAAGCACTAATTGAAAGAGCAACACAGCAAATGTGTGGGTAGTGCTTCAAAAATGTGCTACAATCACCTTTTCCTTCTAAAGAAAGCCTGCAGTTCCTTCATGAAGTAAGGTTGAACCAGTCCTCTTGTGGTGTTGCCTTCCTGGGATGCCAACTTCATGGTCTGTCTTTGACTTTACAAGTCTTGGCCCCAAGTTTGGAAATCATATCAGGGCTGACACCTAGGGATGGGAATCAAAAACCAATTCCAGGTGAGAATCGTTAACAGCTCCATCAAAGAATCAATATCATGAGTTTTTTTGTTGATCAGTTCCCTGATCAATTTCTTCCACTAACAGGGTTCAGAAGTGTCAGAATTGTGGCTTTATTTTTTACAAAAGGTTCCTACTACACAACCATAAGTGTGTGGAAACACCAGTAACTTGCAGAAGCAGTTATCTATGCTGTGACATGTGTTTGACATTGTTGACACTGAAAATCTACAGGCCAACATTTGCCCACACGGAAAATCTGCAGGAATCAATAAGGGAATTATTAAGGAATTGGATTGATTAGAAGGATTGTTAAGAGCACTAGTCGATAAAATCTTATTAATTCCCATCCCTACTGACACCAAATAATGCTGCTACTTTGTGAACCAAAACACCAGCCTCAGTTGCAGGTGATTTAGACACTTTCTTGAGGAGCACTAACCATACATTTGTTTTATTGAGATTTATGTTGTGTTGTTGGTCAGCTTAAAACAAAAAAAGATGTTAGTCCTTAACTTCCAGGCCAACTTTTGAAAATAAATCATGCCGGCAGGTGTCCAACAGGATATCCTCCTTTAAAACAGGAAGTGGATCACACTGAGACGGCCTCTAAACAGAATTTCTGCTCTGTGTTCAGAGCAGGCAGTTTTCTCCTATCACTGTATGAATCAGACATGAATTTGGTGCCTTCCTCTGACCCTGTCATATCCTTCCTAACATTTGGCCGGTACAGCTGAGCTAAGTGGCTGCCATCAGGATGAACGAGTGTTTGGACATTGCTATAGGAAGTGACCAACAATGTGGCGCTAAGTCAGCAGCACTAATTCACTGCCCACAGAGACTCCTATTGAGAGAGCCGCTCCGAGGTTTAGTCAGATTAACGTCCTCTGTCGAGCAGAGGCCGGCTGATGGGCCTTTTCTTTACAACCCCACCGTGTGTCATGGGATCACTTTTCGGCAGAAAGACCCCTCTCTGTGAGAATTACGAGGCCTAAGTGGGCTCACTGTGCTGGTAATTGATTTGTTTAAAGCTGACTGTGCTTGACACGAAAGGATGAAGTATATTCTGGTAAATGTGCAGCGTTTGACGAATAACAGTGTGAAAAAACTGTATGACTGATGATTTAATCTAAGATAATAAGAACCTCAAATCTAATGAAGTTGGGACGGTGTGCAAAATGTAATTAAAAACAGAATACCATGACTTCAAATCCCTTCAGCTTGCATTCAATTCAATACACTACAAAGACACGTTATTCATTGTTCAGACTAAGATAATGTATTGTTTTTTTCTTTTGCAAATATTCACTCATTTTGAATTTGATGCCTTTCTAAAGTTTTCCAACGGAGGCACAGTAACAATTTTAAGTTTTGTTATTGATTGAAGATATACATTCTTAAAAAGAAACTGTTTATTTAGATTAAAACCTAGTGGCCATGCTTGTTATTATTTATGCCTTCTTCATTGTTCCTTAGTCAGCTCTCTTCTTTATTGGCTGCATGTGTTTTAAGTGTTTTAATTGGAGGAATATAAGGAGTGGAAATTAACATTCAGGACGTAATCAGCCACTGGGTGTGTTCAAGTGAACATCTAAGTCCAAGTTATAACCAATTTCCTTTTAAATACATACATCTGGAATAGAAGTTAACCATTCTGTGAAAACAACATACAATCCGAGGCACTCCGATGAAGTTTAAAATCCTTTATCATGTCAGGGACATGTCAACGTGTTTCGACTCATCCGAGTCTTCATCAGGACATGATTAGCAACATGAAACAGGTGTTTAAATTACCTAGGAAGTGTCATGTGATTTTGTCACGGGATGCCGTCACATGAAAAAAAACACAATAGGCCTGGCTGCACCATAATAAACAGCCTGCACCAAACAATAATTGGCAAAATACATGATAAAAAAGGAGAAAAGTCTATTTCTTCATTTAGACCTGGGAAGGAGGTGACTTTAAGAGTATAGATCCAAAATGTTTCACGTTGTAAGAGACATTTGAGTCTGTCCCCTCCCCTCAAAGATCTAGCAATTACTTCAATAGCTATGATTTTGAGAGAATTTGGATTAGTATGTCCTGCAGAACTGTAGTGTTGTGCCATTGGGTATTTTGGGTGAAGAGTTTTTATGGCATACTTGTGTTCTGCCAGTCTTTCACGCATTTTTCTCATTGGTCGCCCAATGTAAAAACAACCACATTCACATTCAAGTCTGTACACAACAAAAGATGAATTGCAGTTTGCAAATTCTTGGCAGTTATAAGTTCTGTTATTAAAAATGTTCATAAATGTATTGTCTCTTTTGATATTGCTACAATGGTTACCGTTCCCACAACTCAAAGTGTCTTTAGGTTAAGTAAACCATGAAGTGGTGGTAGGGGCGGACGATGGCTCCTGACCAGGTTGTCCTTGAGTGTGGGGGCCCTTCGTAGACAGAAAGTCGGAGGTTCAGACCATTCCATGTTTTAACACACTTACTTCGTCCGATCACCACTGCTTTGTCCGCTTGCCTCTGTGTGTACACGGATCTGCAACAGCAGCTACGCCGGTCACCGGTAGAAACAGTTTGGACCAAACCATTGTGAGGGGAGGGGGGTTGTGATATTTCACAGTTAAAATTGTTGGACAGTGTGTTTTTAAGTAGTGCTATTTGTTTTGTGCAGTCAAAACATGTTACTGTTCTACGAGAAAAATCTTATATGAACAGGATTTTTGGGGGACAACTTTGTGGAAGGGGGGGGACACGTCACCTGCGTTGCCCCCGAGAAGCAATTCATGGAGTCATGACTCGAGGGTTGTCGGCTTCCCCCACACACGTGAAGATTGTTGAGGTTAAGTATTGAGCAAATTTAAAATTCACGTATGTTGGCCCCATTATCAGGACAAATTCACTCTCAACACACCTCACACCACTGGATAATCTTGTAGAATAATCATATAAGATAATCTTATAAAATAATCTTATAAAATTTAACCTAATCTGACGTTTGTCATTCTTGGTCGGGAAGGGGGAAAGCCAGGACAAAAACAGCCCGATAATCTTCATTTGTGTACCCCACTTAACAAAGCGTCTCAGACAGACTGAGTATACACCTAGTTTAGCCTGTATATGAATCTATGTGGTTCTTTTAAATGCGTGGTTGTGAATGATTGACCAATTTTCCAGTCATAGAAAACATATGGAAAAAGTGGATAAAAATGAAATGTCCTGGAAAATGATTTGCCTTTCTTATATCTTGTTAGTGGACAAAAATCAAACGTAGGAAATGAAGTATAAATGTACTTGATAACTAATGTACATGTAGCCATGACATGTGAGTAGATAAAATAATGCAAGTTAAGGAATAAAAGATAAAAACTCAAAACAATGGAGACAAAACAAGATAATAAAAATGACAAAATAAAATTTAGGCTGAATCAACAAAATCTATTTTTAAAAAGCAGAGTAAAGAAAGATTAAAAATAAGTGTAAACAAAAATGTATAATAGTGAGACCCTACATAAAAGCCAGACTAAAAGATAGCTAGCAGACAATGTTCATGCTGGAGAGTTAGAAATAAATAAAGCAATCTAAGCTCAATATGATGCGGTGGAGCTACCTAAAGATATTAGTCATCAACCTCTAATCTTGTTTTTTTAGAAGGCTAGATTAAATTGAAAACTGCCCACATCAACACTGTAACTTCAGTTGGTTATGTGACACTGGAAAATGTCCAAAAAATGTTTTCTAGCAAAGAGTGGAAACCCTGTGACGTCATTAAAATGTTATTGCACACTACATATTTCTCTTATATCATGCACACCAGCAAGTGATCCCCAAAGTAGCGTGTACGACTTATAAGTTCATATCAACTTTACTGATGCTTTTAATCCTAATTGTCATTATCAGGCTCATTGTTGTGTTTCTGTGGTTTACTTTGACTCCTTTGTGTCGCTCACATCCAGGTTCACTGTCTGTGGGGCTTTATTGGTGTTATTGTTGCCCAGCTGCAAATACCTGTTCACATATTTCTTGTCAAACAAAAGTTATTATTCCTCGTGCTGGGATAAGTTCTGTGTGTTTTGTCCTGCTGAACACAGCACATATTTGATTTGTTGTTTATTTGACCTGTCTTGGACGTAAGTGCTTCAAGTGTGAGAGCTGTAAATGTTTAGTTTACACCAAGTGAGAGCTGAGCCGTGTTTTCACTGATCGACCTGAGGTTGGACTCACATACACACACCACATGGTCAAATAAGGGTCTGAAATCTCACAGGAGAACAGGAGATCCCCTTGGGTCTCTCTTTCTGTTTTGCCACAGTTTGTTTTGGATTGAAGGAGCAAAGCGAGTGTGATCATGAAGGCTCCTCACAGTTTCATCTCTTCCCTGCGCTCCAGCTTCCGTTAATTATTTGTAGCTGATTAACTCAAACTAATTTTCCAGTCCTGTGGGTAAGGTTAACTTTATGCCCTTGTAGTCTTTTTCATATAAAAGGAGTCTGTGTTTACTTAGCTCAAATGCTAATCATTTACCTGCTGTGAGGTCTGCTGTCTGGTGCTGTCTTTGTCCTCTTTGCTCACTGCTCAGTAAATCTTTACCCTCTTTGCTCTGTCAAGGCTGGATGTATATTTGAACTAGCCTCAAAAAAAGCAGATCTAAGTTTCAGTAAGTCAATATTTTCAATCATAATCATATTTCCAAAAGATAATAATCCTGCATAAAGGCAGCAGAGGCTGTGCAAACATTTCTCAGTTTTCCTTTAAAATGATCTCTGGGGGGTTTGAGTGTATTCTTAGGAATCCTGCTGCAGTTATGATGAGAAACAAATCCACCAACCATACTGTTTTTGTGACCACGACCACAACAAAGCAATGGCTAACCCCGGCCATTTACAAACCCAGTAAACACAAAGATATATGAGCAAGACTTAGACTACACATCTAAAGAGTCATATCCAAGAAACAGCCATTATTTTGTGCTTAAGAATAGGGTTGTGACAAAGTGGTATTTCAGAAGTCCCATGTATGGAGGCTGTTGTCCTCAAAGTGGGTGACCTTGGTTTGAACCTTTAAGGCATGTCCTGCCCCACTCCCTATTAGGGCAGGGACAATATGCTTTTCTCCTGATTCGATTTTTGTCGATTATCTGAGAGGCTGATTTGATTTAAATTTTGATTCTACGACATTGTTGCAATCTTTAGTTAGCTTTTTTAACACCAGCAAAAAGGTGAACAATGATGATGCCTACAAATTATATCAGGAAAAATACACGTCACATGTAAGTCCGTTTTTAGGATTTATTCAGCAATATATTTTAACCAGCTGTTTATACTCTCTCTTCAAAAGCCTGGACTGTATGTAAAAGTGGCTTATCTACACAGGCTAAAATGAAGCATTTAAATTTGGGGGAAAAAAACGATTTTTGAACAGAAAAATCTATTTAAAAATCGCCAAACAAAAAATCCCGATATTTATGTAAATCAAGTTTTCTCCCACCCCTGCTCCTTATATATCTCCGACTTCCAACTTTATGCATTTTATTGCCTCACTCTCAACAACTCTTGTTTTAAATCCCTTTGTCTCAACCTGAATGGACACGTCTCTTGATGTATATATTTGTATTTTATGTATGCTTACATGCATACATGTGTATCCATAAAATAAGGAGTTTGTCTTCAGCCTGCTCTATTGTTGAGATAACACTTGTTATGCTTTAGCGCCATACAAATCAATCAGTCAATCAATCAATCAATCAATCAATCTTTATTTGTATAGCGCCAATTCATAACAAGTGTTATCTCAAGACACTTTACAATAGAGCAAAAGCTCTTCATTTTATGGACACACATATATGCATAGATACATATATACATATAAAGATCCACATATACATATATATATACAAATATATACATCCAACACCCAACATGAATCCATATAGCCAATCATGGATCCCTCCATCGTGGCGGCAAGAAAAAACCTTCTGTTAAGCAGCAGGAAATCTTGAATGTGGATCCCAGTCTCATGATGAACAGCAAATCCACATGATGCTGTGTCGGGTGTGCGGGCGAAGGAAGGGAGGTAAGAGGAGACAAGTGGACTAAAGTAAGAACTAAAGTTAGGGACAGATCCATGAACCATAGACCTGTCGTCTGATTTATTAGAGGTTAGCCTCTTGAGATGCTACATGTCATTTTCAGGAGGGTCCTTATGTCTGAATGGTTGTGGTGATCATTTTATAGAAGTATAAGCAATGATATTCTTACTGAAAATAAGAATTTATGGTAGTGACAAACTCATGGGTGCCCAGACCACAAGTGCATCCTAACCATATTTGTCTCAGTTAAGTATAAATTTGTTAAAGGCCTCTTGAGATGGGACATCCCATTTTCAAAGGGACCTCATGCCTATGTGGTAATTAAAAAGTAGATACTGTAGATGTATTGATCATGGATATGAAGATCATGCTAATATCTACATGAACAGCTATAATGATAATGGGAATGGAGTGTTCCTAATAAAATGGCCAACTATGTGTCATGTTTATAATTGTAGTTTTGAGGCTTCGTGACTCCACAGCAGCAGGCAGTCTCCACCAAGGATTCCTGGCCATCTACAAGACAAGAGCCAGAGACGAGTACAGGAGCAAACAAAAGGGGCAAATAAAGACTGATTGATTGATTGATTATCTTCATGAAGGGGTTTGTGTTTTTGCGCCACTTGTTAACAAGATAGCTCAAAAACATTCTGGCCAAAATTAATAAACTTCTCAAGATACGTCAGAAATGGGACAAGGACCAACTGATAGGATTTTGGTGGTGATCAAAATCTGGATGTAGATCCAGGAATTATTAAAAGATTTGTTTACAGTGTGAGATAGGGGCTTTTTCCACGTCTTTTTAATAATGTAATAGCTTCTCAACCGATATGATTACATTTTCAGGGTATGTTGGTCATGGCACAAGGGAAGAGTGATTATATTTTGGTGTTATAATATCAGAAGTGGATCCAGCAAGATCAGACTGTTTTCCACACCCATGAGAAAAACTTGGCAATGTTGGAAATACCTTGGCGGTGGCTTGAGCACTTCTAGTTGCTTCTATGACAAAGATAAAAAAGCCTCAAAATGCTAGTAATAAAAAAGGTGAAATTAAATACAAGTTGATGTGCCACCATATCCTGACTGAACATAAGCATTGGATGTTGCACACTGCATTTGTTCACTCTGCGTGGCTTGCGGTAGGACGCTCATGTGATTAAATAGAATAAGCCTGATTTTGCTGCTAGAGCTCGTGGATGCACCATTTAGTGAGGACACTGTTTGCGTGTCCTCACAAAAAATCTAATATCTTTTTGATACCCTAGTAAACACAAAAAAATAAAGAAATCTTGGGCAGCCAGTAAAAGGCCTTTCTTGTTTTTAGTTCTCAAATTTTACAAGAAAACAGCTGCACACTGTCATGACTGAAAACAAAAACACTGACGGAGTTTTAGTGCCTTTGCCAATATGCCCATGCAGTTTGGAGAGTTCAGCAGTTTGCCTGCAACTTAATGAGTTATTATGTTACTTTACAACCATCTTATAAAGCCGTTGCAGGGGGTTCTTTGACGTTTTTGTACTTTACTGTTCCCAAACTTAAGCTAGTAACCTTAATATTTTCTGCTGTCCACCAAAACCTCTTACAACCATAACATAAGATTATAAGTATTCACTTTTACCTGTTTTCATAAGCAACTCTGGAGGTAATTGCTCTGTTTTTTATAGAAAAA
Source organism: Scarus forsteni (assembly GCA_036419115.1). Taxonomy (NCBI): domain Eukaryota; kingdom Metazoa; phylum Chordata; class Actinopteri; order Labriformes; family Labridae; genus Scarus; species Scarus forsteni. Next base: position 26,182,015 of record JAZDUH010000327.1, on the reverse strand, counting down.
TGAGTAAAGATTATTTAAAAAAAAAACACCTAAAAAGACCAGGAGGGAAGTTCCTTCACAAAATAGAAATATATATTTCTGGAGACAAAGTGATGATTGTTTTTTCTTCCCCCTGGTATCTCAAGTCTTGGTACCTCCTGCCAGAGTGAAGTCTTTAAATCTGTTGTAATTTGGTTCAGTGTGTGTTGGTTTCTGGTACCAGATTGCGTGACCCATCCTTGTTTATTGTGAGTTAACAAATTCTTGAAATACAGCTGTGTCATTTTTATGGCCTTGTATCTTTTTCTGTCTCTGCTCTTTAAACTATTTAGATCACTTGAAGAAATAACAAGTTTTGCCTGAAGGAACCAAACCACTGCATGTTGCTACAGCTCAATTTCTCCTTCTTTTTTTTATTTTGAAGTGTTTCTTGCTGCTTTAATCTGCAAACTTTTATGATTTGAAAGCCTTGTGGTCCCTCTCAAATGGGGTCCCACTGTTTGTTTCTGTGTTTAACAATAGTTTTTGAACACAAATGTTTCCAGCAGTTTCTTTTTTTTGTGTCTCTCACTTGCTGTATATGTTTGTCCTGTGCGCCTCTTCGACGTGCGGGGCCGTGTGATACATGGTTGAGGACACCTGATCCACCCAGCAGGCGGCCCTGTGGTCGTTTCTGTGGGAGTAATGGAATTCTGCAGTCTATCCCGATACAGAGGGAATTCGCAAAGGCAGACAGGCATGGTTCATATAACTCTCACAAATAGACTGAACCACCTCGGCCATGATTTAGAGGGTGGTCAGGAGAGGAATGTCAGCTTGGGTCCTTGAGGTTGTTTTCATTGGCAGCACAAGCCAAAGAGGGACCCCCTCTAGCCCAGGTGTGTTTGTGTGCTGCAGCAGGCCCACCTGTTTTCAACCACTAATCTGTCATGTCTGTGTTTGTGTGTTTCAGGCGATCTGTCCCCGGTGCAGATGTCCGCTGTCCCACAGTCTCAGTTCATTCCTCTGTCTGAGGTACTGTGCTCTGTCATCTCAGATATGAACTCCTCTCAAATCGTCGTCAACCAGGAGGCACTTGTGAATTACATGAGCAAAGCCCACCCAGGTAACCGAGTAACCTTCATCTTGTCATGACTGCAGCTAGATGTGATGATTGATTGAAGGGAGGGGTTCAGGGGTATTTGGAAAATTCTCAAATGTCCTGAACTGGCCCAGAGGGATATGTGCTTAGCCTGACATGGCTATATTATGAGAGTGACCACTAGTCTCTAGCTTTATGTGGTGTAATGACCTCAGAGGACAGAACCTACATATTATTTAGCTTTTTATTGAAGTTTTTCATAAAGAAAAAGGTTGACAGGCAATCGAAAAATCCAAAATGGTTGTATATGCGTGAGAGAAATATTTCAAAACACACAAGCATATCCCAAAAAACCCTACTCTAAGCACATTCCTGTTCAGACCTACACAGACAAAGATAAACATATACATGACTATGCTCCAAGTATCCACATAATTAATATACACATTAAACGCATTCACCTATTTACACTTACATTTATTTGTAAATCGTAGGATTCAAATAGCTTTGACAAGGATTGACTGGGACGGTAAAATAACAATAATAAAAAAGACAGCAATCAAAAAAATGAGGGATGTGGTCCTGGACATAAGGCCTTAAAGCAGACTGTAGACTCTGAAATTTTACATCCATGCTGCCTGAAACAAAAAAAAACACATTAAAATGAGATAAACAAAAATAAAATAGAAATCATAATTATATGAGAGGGTTAGTGGTACTATGTTAACAATAATTTTGCCTCAAACCACATAGAGCTGTTGTGATTTCCCCCCCTTTTTTACTGCATTTTAAATGCTTCTGTTAACTAGAGAAAACAGCTTGAAGGAAAGGGAAAAAAAGAAAGGAAAAAATACACAAATTAAATGTACTTGTCGATTTATTAGAAGCACTAAAAATTATCATCCTCTGCTCATTAGTTTTCAGGACTATTCAGTACTAAGCGTGTCCCTGTCCCTAAAACACAAACAAGCAGAGATCATGTCAGGACCTGGGGATGTATCTTACAGCTGACTGTTGCTTTCTGTGATTGCTGTATTAGGAAGTCCACATTCAGAGGCATTATTTCCATCTTTGTGTGAAATTTATTCACAAGACAGAAATGTTGGATTGCTGTGTTGTGAATGCACAACATGGATGGTGATGGGAATCGATAAGATATCACTGTAATATAATATTATCAATGCCAGTAGTCAGTTCGATACTTTATTGAATCTCTTATCAATTTCTGTTGATATTCTGTGTGGAAGAGAATTGGCCTACATTAATTTTCAGAGTCATAAATATAAAACATGACTTATTGATAATCAGTGTTGTGCTACATTGATTTATGCCTCTGCACGTTGTAAGTGTAACACAACATGAATTTGTAAATCAAACTCTTGCTAAAATATGTCAGAAGTGGGGCAAAAATATCATTAATTTGGAGAACTGAGTAGTGTTAATATTTGTTTTTCATTAAAAGAAGAAGTGCCACCAAGATCTGAGTAAGACTGCTGCCAACACTGTTAGCATCAATGCTAATCTTTGTTCGTGCAGTCACTTCCCCCTCTAAGACCTCCAATCAGGCCAAGCTGCTTTGGGCTCACAATTGTTGTTGGTTGGAGTTTGGCAAGATGGATGTGCCTGATTACAGACATTAAATCAGGCAGGTCAAGGTGAGGAATCAGGAGTGCAGAGGGAAAAATGCAAACTATACGGAGAGGCCCAGACCAATCAAGGGTGTTATAACAGCAACCTCCTTGATGTGAAGCGTGAGCACTACCTGAAGCACTGCTATGGCACCCATTTTAAAAAACCTGCTTATTTTTGATGTTGTGTTCCACGGGCTAGGGAGCTAAGAGGTAATGCTAACTTGTTTTGATCATTCTCATTGGTTTAAAATGTATGAAAATCCACACACTGGCGACCAATAGCACAGATTTATGAAAGAAGGTAAATCATGAAAACTTGAGTTGCAAGATTTTTACCCAGCAGCAAAGATATGTGTCAAACATGTTTAAAAATGAAGAATATTGTCTTTGTAAGTGTAAGAGATTTTGACTCTAATTCCAGACTTTTCTTCTCTTTCTTGTCTCCTCTGCTTTCTGTCTCAGGGATAACCATTCCCACTCAGGACATCCTCTACAATGCCCTTGGTGCTCTCATTAAAGAGCGCAAAATCTACCACACAGGAGAGGGCTACTTCATCGTCACACCTCAAACCTACTTCATCACCAACAACATGGTGCGAGAGAAGAGCTGGTGGACTTCAGGTTCAGCAGATGACCCTCCCTCTCCCCCTCCCATCACTTACCTACTGAGTAATGAGGCTTGCATCGAGAGCCCACAAACTCCACCAGTGGCGCATTGCAGGTCCTGCAGCTGCTTCAGCCCTGTCCAGACACCCGCCAATATGATTTCCAGTACTGTAACAGCCACCATCCCTCCCTCCACTGTCCCAGACCAGCATTCAGTCTCTGTTTCCATCAGTGAATGCACAGGCAAGAGCTTAAAGTGGCCTCGACCGTTAGATCATAAGCCAACAGTGCAACATCAGTCCACCTCTACCGCCGCGGATTGCCAGGCAAGTGAAATTAGCAAAACAACAGCTACCACTAACGCCACCGGTCGCAAAGAAAAGGACAATAAATCAGGGAGGAAGTTCGGCCTGAGTTTGTTCAGGAGGAATGGAGCCAAGAAAGAGAAGCCGAAGAAGGAGTATGCTTCATTCTCAGGCCAGTTTCCTCCAGAAGAATGGCCTGTGAGAGATGAAGACGACCTGAACAACCTACCCCGTGATTTGGAGCATGCCATCATCAAACGGATCAATCCCGAGCTGACCGTGGACAACCTGACACGCCACACGGTCCTAATGAAGAAACTGGAGGAGAGGAAAGAGAGAAGTTTAGATAAAATGCTGGACCGGGGTCTGGAGAAAGACGATAAAGGAGTGGACAAGGGAATATCAACCGAGATCCTCACCTACACCAAACCAAGGCACCATCACTCAACCAAAGCAGGAGGAGGAAAAAGATCTGCTCAAAAGGCCTCACGCAGCAGAAGAAGGGTTCACTCCTCCAGAGAGAAGCAGCGGGAGAAGGAGAGGGTCAAAAGCAAGGCCCCAATATGCGTGGATAGTTACCCAGAGGGGGAGGATTTGATCCCGTCTCGACTCAGAGTGGAAATCCCTGTTGACGAACCAGATCAGGCGGAAGAAGGTGGAGTGGCTGAGGGAAAATCTCTTTATAAGAAACGGATTGAGAACCCTTTCCAGGCAAATCCAATAAAAGAAGCTGAGCCAGTTATTCCTACGAGCATCAACAAAGAGCACAGGAGACGAGAAATGAAAGAGGGCAAGAGTTTAGGGTCAGGGAGGAAAGACCGAGCAAGTCAGCGCTCTAAGTCGTGGGATCCACATCGAGCCAAAGTGATCACCACAGATGGAGAGCATGCAGGGAAATCCCCAACATCTGAGGAAAGATACAGATGTTTCCATGAGAGTGATCTTACTGCTGATCCTCTGAGCCAAGCAGACATAAAGATGAACAGAGAGCTGCCATTGGACTACAGTTCAGCCTACCCTCAGAGCAGTACTCTCCGGATAGAGGACAAGGTCCGGTATCAAAGGGAGAGCAACAGGAACCTAGATAGAGAAGGTGAAATAGGACCCTGTAAGGAGAAAGAGTTGAACACTGTTCTCCAAAGAAGACAAACTCCAGATGATGGCCTCAGTAGTGTCCAGCAATATCCCAGTCCTGGTGTCTTACGTCCTACCCCTCCCTACGAGTCAGTCCTTAGCCATTCATTTGACCCATCTCTGCCCTGGCCTAAGCCTTCTTTACAACGGAAACACTCCCTCAGACTCTCCAACCCACAAAGGGATGACGCCCAAAGACCTGACCTTTCTCCCCAGATGTCATGTGAAAATACAGCCGCTCAGGAAGAGCCAGAGGTCAGACCTTTCCTCGACGGCCACAGAAAAGACAGAACTATGAGCCAAGGGGAGAGGACGGATCTGAGAGCTGATAACAATACTTCAATAACGGATACTGATGGCTTCATTGAAGACGACTTCAGGCTCTATCAGAGAGTTGAGGAACAGGAGCAGGATGAAGATGCCTGCAGCTCCCTATGTCTGCATGAGGACGAAGCAATCAACGCTGCAAATTCATACCAAACAAGTTTAGGCGACTTCCTTGACCAACAGTTGAGCTATCATGGCCTTGAATCAGATTTGGACTACCAGGGACCCCACTACAACACAAACCTACATCAACCACAACTAACCTCAGCTCAAATTTCAAGGGAAAGCACTTTCAAAGAAATAAAGAGGGATGCTTCATTGAGCCCGAGCAGATCTGGAGAGACAAGCTGGAGAGTCCATCGATCACCAGGGACCCAAAGTGGATCCAGCCCCAGGCAAGGCAAATCAACCCAAGGGGAGCCACAAGAGGATGGCTTCATGGATTTGGATTGTCCAGACTCATTAGAAGTTGCAGACAGTAGCATTTTTGACTATTGTCAGACTAGTGAGGTAGAGTCTGACACAGAGACTGTGCGAAAGTCTGCCGACGAGGGTGATGGCGAATCCTCTCACTGGGTCGCTGAGGTAGAGGACATCCAGGACGATGAGTTTGATGAAAATGGAGTTCCTCACACCCACAGAGCTGTTCTGAGCATGCCCAGTGGAGCTAGAGGGGCAGGAAGTGGGGAAGTGGTGGAAATAGGAGAGAATCAGAGTATCACTGGAGACAGCGGTATAGACTCTCCTCGGTGAGTGCCTCTCTTTTATACTTGTTCACATTAAGTGTGATAAGATACCGGGATATTGTGTTTCCATTTCATAATAGGTCACTGAGACCAGGGAGATCTTTTCAAAGCTGCTGAAGCAAATGAAAGTGAGACAGCTAACTTGGGACAAAAAATACATTTAAGAAGCAAAGAAATGTTTCCTGTCCCTCAGCCTTGGGAACTTAAATAGCTCCTTTCCTGTCCACTTTTTCTTGGCCTCACTGAGGGCTAAAGGGTTGAGGAAAGTTGGAAATAAAAATAGGAAGAGAAAACACTGGAGAAGAGAATCTGACTGCACTCACACCAGCCAGAGAGCACAGATGTGTCTTCTAGTGCTGCTCAAATATGGCAGAAATAGAAACTGTGATTGTTTTGATCAGTATTGAGATCATGATTGTAAAGAGAATAGTTTTATCTATCAATTAGAGCAGAAGTGCTGTATTTTTGTAATCCAACCAATGTGTCATAGGCAAATATGTCATGGGATCGTTGCTGATAAATAGTTCTGTTGAGAACAAAAATTCATGAAACTTACGGAGTAAACACTACAACATAATCTTCCCAAGTTTTGGCTCTGATCCCTGCTCCCAACCAAAATTAGCAATGGCCTGATTATCCAGCGGTCCTAAAGATCATTTGACTTGATCATCCTGTGGTGTAAGAGGTATTTAGAGTCATTAAACTTAAATATATTAACCTTAAATATTTCTGATCAGGAGCCCTTTTTTGTGTGTAGTGAACCAAGGGTCGTCGACTGTGTCCTTTGTGTTTTGTCACAATGAACAGAAAAATGCTAATCAGATGCTAGCATTGTTATTGGTCCAAATGTTAGCAACAGGACTTACTTTTTCAGATTTTAGACATTAAAAAGTTCTATTTGAATTGTTAGATTTTTCTTATTTTTGAAGCATACTATCAAGTTGTAATTTAAAACTTGTGTACAGAACATGACAAACGAACTAATAAATTATGTATATTATCTTTACTGTCCGGCACAAATGTCTTATCTCCATTCTTTTTAGGATTTTGACTTTTTCTCATTGGTCTCATTCTTATTGGTCAGTGGGTTTTTATAAACTTTTAACCAAATCATAGTTTAAACAATCAATTTGTAATTTTGACAGTACAATGGTTATTCTTTCAGTAGTACAGTGTTTTTTCCAGTTCTTGAAAAGCAGTAATTTTTTAATAGGAGGTTTGTGCCAGACAGTGACAGTATGCTTTTGAAGGTGGCTCAGTAAAAATTTGATGAGTGCATGCACAGTTGAAAGAATGGTATTTATCTGCTTATAAAAAAAAAAGTTTATGTATCCCTTCAAAATCCTTTAGTCTAATACACTATAGGTAATATATCAAAGTGTCCAAATGACCTATTTTTCTGGTTGTGGACCTTGATAAAACCCACTCCAGATCTCTGCTCATCCGTCCCTCGTTTCATGAATACCTACATTCCTTATAAGTTTGATTAAATGTGAAATATTAATAATAAAATGTACAGATATTTTGTTGTCACTCTTATAATAGCAGTCAGAGGTGAGTCAATTTAAGAGAAGCTGAGGCAAAGACTTAAGGCTGACTTTTCCTCTTTCCTGAAGTTTAGGATGGTCCAGAGCATCCTCGGCTCGAGGAGATAATCAAGGAAGCAGTTAGGCTCCTTCCTGTTTTTAACAGAATGCAAACAGCTCTTAGTTAAGCTGACACTAAAACACTCCCAGGTCGTTTCGCTCAGCTAGAAACCTTCTTATCCAAAAGGAAGTATTCTAACGGGCCCTCCAAGTTTCTCATCCAGTGTCGTCTCTTCTTTTCACACCTGAGGCTCAAATTTTACCTCTCTGCTCAAACCTCCATGCCTCTGCATTCCTGAGGAGACAGGCAAAATAAACACTGGACTCGGGTTAGTTAACCTCTAGGTCTGTGGTCGGCCTTCCTCACAATTTTAATTTTTTCTTTCAAAGGCAAGCTGAGCAAACACCTTGTGACCAATAACTGCATCCAGTATTTGGACAGGAGGGAGTCATTTTGATAATTAGGTGTAATTGCCGAGCAGCACTTAAACTCTCATATTGTAATCAAAGAGTCAGATGAGACTCCTTCTCTGACATTGAACTCTCTTTTACCCGTGCACGTCAGAGGGACAGCTGGCGTTTATGAACACATCAGCCTTTGCCAAATATGTTCCACATTTACAGACGTAATCAACCTCACACCCACCTCTTTTTTTGTCTCCACAGGACTCGTGTCAGCCTGGCCTCCAGCAACACTGTCATTCTGGAGGGTCTCAAGAGGAGGGGCTTTTTACAAAACCTGGAGAAACTGCATTCAAAGAGCAGCACCATCCGACCGCAGAGCTCACTGCTACAGCTAACACCGGTCATGAATGTATAACAATCACTTCTTCAGCGGGAAAAAGCCAAAACTGTGCTTGAATCTATATTTCTATGCAACTAAAAACATATCTAGCAACATATTTACATGATGTCAGTAAGAATTCCATGTACAGATGTAAAGTATATATAAATAATATCTGTCTGTAAATAACTTTTAAGATTGCCTTTTCTTCATTCTTTGAGAATGCTTCTTGACTGCATAGTCTTTGTGGTTTTGTGATATAAATGTATAGTAATCTTTCTTTACATAATTTGTTAGTATTAACATCTCATATTGTTTCCTATTTCTGTTTAGTAGGAACTATCAAAATAAAACTGCATATGATAACTAAGGCATTCCTTGTCCAGATGATTCCTTTATATAACACAGTCACCTGCACAGTGAAAAGAAGGCGAATACATTAATCAACAAATCAGATTTGAAGTCACAAAATGCAGATTTAAACATACACACCCATAGGTGCTAAAAGAAATGGTCTGCATGTTATTGCTAGTTTGTTACAGGTAGCTATTGTATCAAATTTTTCTTTGTATTTAGAATTTTAATCAAGAATATGACCATCAGTGTAGTCTTAATGAAAATGTTTATTTTAATCCCTACTTGCTAAAGTGATAGGACCCTACAGGCTTCTGTAAGAGTATGTGCTTTTATATGAAATTGTTTTGTTTATATTATTAGAAAATAAATTCAAGTGATTGTATACAGCTTCACAAAACCACTGTCACCACTTTCTCAACAGATTTCCTCTAATCTTGTACAAGAGAATAGAGAACTGTATCAAAACCTGCAGTTTTATTAATCCAATATCTTTAATCCCATATAGGAATCTGACATTATAGAAAAAAAAACAACTTTACTCTGTAACTCCCCTCTCAACTGTTTGGCAGAGATCCTTAAATTCAGGAATATTTGATGTTTTAAATAAACATGACACATCATTGTTTGCTTTTGTCAATGTTTTATGATGCAGAAAAAACTGCAAACAAACCTGATTGAAAGCTACCATTATTTTTACCATCCATATGTCATATACTTAAACATTTACTGATATGATATATATGTACAAAAATGTTGTTTGGCAAAATCAGCACCACCTATTTAAAGTTATTTTTGCATTTTAACAGACATTTCTGCCTTTTCTAATGGTCCCATATATTGGTGCATTTTTATGTCATCACAGTCAGCTGTTGGCTTTTAAAACCTTTCAATCCCACACCAAGAAAATATGTTCCTTGGTTTGTTTGTGGTTTTCTCTGTTCCCTGAAGTGTTAATGGAACCAACCACTGACATCTGTCAAAGATTTGGTATTTGTGGAGTCATCTTCAGACATCACAGACTAACTTTATTTCCTATTTTGATGCTCCATTTTATATATATATATATATATATATGTACACACACATATATATATATATTTGTATATATATATATATATGTATATATGTATATATGTATGTATGTATGTATATACATATGACCCAAAACCAGTGAGGTTGGCACGTTGTGTAAATCGTAAATAAAAACAGAATACAATGATTTGAAAATCCCTTTCAACCTATATTCAATTGAATACACAGCAAAGACAAGATACTTAACGTTCAAACTGGTAAACTTTGTTATTTTTTGCAAATATTAGCTCATTTGGAATTTGATGCCTGCAACATGTTTCAAAAAAGCTGCACAAGTGGCAAAAAAGACTGAGAAAGTTGAGGAACGCTCATCAAACACTTATTTGGAACATCCCACAGGTGAACAGGCTAATTGGGAACAGGTGGGTGCCATGATTTGGTATAAAAGCAGCTTCCCTGAAATGCTCAGTCATTCACAAACAAGGATGGGGCGAGGGTCACCACTTTGTGAACAAATGCGTGAGCAAATTGTCCAACAGTTTAAGAACAACATTTCTCAACCAGCTTTTGCAAGGAATTTAGGGATTTCATCATCTACGGTCCATAATATCATCAGAAGGTTCAGAGAATCTGGAGAAATTACTGCACGTAAGCGACAAGGCCGAAAACCAACATTGAATGCCCGTGATCTTCGATCCCTCAGGCGTTCAAGGAGTTCAAAAGCCAGCGTCTGTGATGGTATGGGGGTGTATTAGTGCCCAAGGCATGGGTAACTTACACATCTGTGAAGGCACCATTAATGCTGAAAGGTACATACAGGTTTTGGAGCAACATATGTTGCCATCCAAGCAACGTCTTTTTCATGGACGCCCCTGCTTATTTCAGCAAGGCAATGCCAAGCCACATTCTGCACGTGTTACAACAGCGTGGCTTCGTAGTAAAAGAGTGCAGGTACTAGACTGGCCTGCCTGTAGTCCAGACCTGTCCCCCATTGAAAATGTGTGGTGCATTATGAAGCGTAAAATGCAACAACGGAGACCCCGGACTGTTGAGAAACTTAAGCTGTACATCAAGCAAGAATCGGAAATAATTCCACCTGAAAAGCTTCAAAAATTGGTCTCCTCTGTTCCCAAACGTTTACTGAGTGTTGTTAAAAGAAAGGCGATGTAACACAGTGGTAAAAATGCCCCTGTGCCAACTTTTTTGCAATGTGTTGCTGCCATTAAATTCTAAGTTGATGATTATTTGCAAAAGAAAATAAAGTTTCTCAGTTCGAACATTAAATATCTTGTCTTTGCAGTGTGTTCAATTGAATATAAGTTAAAAGGGATTTGGAAATCATTGTATTCTGTTTTTATTTACAATTTACACAACTTGACAACTTCACTGGTTTTGTATATATATTGAGTTGCTGCCATGTGATTGGCTGGTTATCTGTTTGCATTTCTCAATTCATCCATTATCTCTACTGTTTATCAATTTTGGAGTTGCAGGGGTTGGAGCCTATCCCAGCTGACATTAGGTGAGAGGCGGGGTACACCATGAATCAGAAACCAGCCAATCGCAGGGCCACAATCAGAGACAGACTTTCAGACCAAAAGGCAGTTCAGAATCACCAATTAAACTTAAGAGCTCCTTTTTGGTCCTTGGCAGGAAACCTGAGGGCACCCACACATGCCCCAGCACGTTATTTAAATATAAAGCATAAATATAAGAATGTTAAATCAAATTTATATCACAAAATTCTCTGTATTTAAGTTAAAATAAATGTTATTCATTTGTCCATCTTTATTTACTTTAAGTGGTTCAATAAGTATGGGTTATTCCAACAGCACAACTAATAAATGACTTTTTAAATTAAGTCCATTTGTTGTTACAGAGCCTTAAACAGCTAAGATGCATTATTTGTTAAGAAATGCAAATTCTGCAACTTTAAAAGTCCTTCAACGCCCTTTAGGAAACTCTGTCTTTTTTAGAGTAACAAGTGTGTGGACAGAATTACCGCTTTTCTCTTTCGAGTTGTTCATTGTTTTCTAAATTTGAACGAATTCTTCAATGACTGTTATTAATGAATGGATAATAAGCAATACAGTTGTTTGCAAAAGGAGATATAAATAAGAAATGTTAACGGATAAGACACTGTAGCACTGCTGATGAGGCCAGTTTGCATGATTGTGAGGTTTAAGAAATGTCTCAGGCGGTTTGACAAACACCAAACCTGATGCTTCTTGATTCTGTCTTGTGATTTGCTGTTAATTTTTAAATATAAAGACAAAATAGGCACACGCATCCTTGGTTTGGTGCTGGATTAAAAAGCGGCACATGAAGAAGCACAAAAAACACAAACACCAAAAGTATCTGGCTTCAATAATTACCTCTGCCAAGGAGGTTATGTTTTCGGTCTGTTTGTCTGTCTGTGAACAAAATAATTCAAAAAGTAATGGATGGATTTTGATGAATTTTTTAGGAAATGTTCAGCATGGGAAAAGGAAGAACTGATTCAATTTTGGTGTTGATCTGGATCAGCGTCTGGATCCGCCATGGCAAAAAATGTGATTTTGGTGAATAACTACTGAACTAAAATAGATATTATGAATCCGATTGCTAATATGTTTTCATGGTCTATGAATCTAAATGTTTAGATAAAATGAAGAGAGGACTAATATTTATGGTGAAACTCACAATATGGGTGAGGACTGTGGTGCTGGCGGAGGTCTGCGCTCTCCAAGTGCTTTTCTAGTTTAATTTAAAATCAGTGATATTTCAAGCCATACAGCTTTGTCTTTTTATATTAAAATACAGACACTGCGGCTTTGATATTTTAATACGGTGCAACTTTACCAAAGAACTATGTTCAAAAGGAACAACTTTGTGATAGCAAAACATTTGTAGAGGAAAACTTCAATAACCATTTTGACCCAATACACATGTAAAGGTTTAGTTTCTGTTGTTTCTTGACTGTATCTGTTGGAGGGAGATCCTAAACAATAATTCAGATCTGTGGTGTAAATATCTGGTCTGTTACTCGGATTTGGACATAGAAGGTTAATAAAACCCTTTAATGTGTTGTTGAAGGTTACAGTGCTATGGGAGTCTGATCTCTAGCAGTGGAGGGAAATAAACCTGGGTGAGGCATGTGATTGTGGGTGGGTAGTTTCCTGTCATTGATTCTTCTTACACCATTCAGACAATCCCTTGGGGCTTCTCTCCAGGGATTATGTTACTCAACTAACTCAGCTAGCCTTACTGCTCTACCCTGATTAACGGTAGGAAGATACAGAATAATACTGCATAAGAAAGGCAGATAAAGGGGTTTTAGTTTCCCAAAATTTGTTGAAATGCTTTGAAACAACTGTTAATGTCAGTCTATTGGATTAAGGAACTGCTTCAAATGTAGAAAGAGTGACACCAAGTGGACAAACTGAGGAAGTGCACCAACCTGACCTTTTTTTTTTTTATTACACCTGTTACTCTTGGTTTTAAGTTAATAAGTTATTTTGTCACGACAATTTGCCCCTTTGTAATCACAGAAATCCTCCACTGAAGGGTGAGACCCCAAAAGTGGGGCTTGTACCTTTTCTCAATAACCTTGAAACATGACCATTTTTAAGCAATTAAGCACAAATACTACAGAACAGAACAAGGGCCATTTTAGATGGATAAAATAATTTTCAGCAGGTTGAGATTAAAGTCTTAATTACATGAATAAAGTTGACATTTAGTGATTAAAGTCAAACTGACAAGAATAATCTATACGAACAAAATTAAAATAAAGTTGAAACAGTGTCATGATAAAAGTCAAATTTATGAAATTTTGTTTTAAAATGCCAAGTACAAAAGCCAGGATGTTGAGAATAAAGTCGACAAAATGTATTAGGACTTAATTCTCCTTATTTTGCCTTTTATCACTAAATTATATTTCAACTTTATTCTCATCATTTTAACTTTATACTTGTCCGTTTAAACTTTAACCTCAAAATTACATCTTCCATCTCGACTTCCCCGAAATTATTTTCTCCATCCAACATGGCCCTTGTACTCTTCAGTCATGAATCAGTTTCTACCCAATTTGATCATGATTTAATTTTTCCGATTATCATTTCCTGCAAGAGAAAAACGACTTTCCTCACCAAAACAATGCCCTAAACGTTTAGATGAAGATAATTGTGTAGAAATAAATATGTGCATGCTTCCTTGGTAATGTGTTAACCTGTTTTGTTTTGTGGTCCATTTTAGATGCAAACTAAAAAAAAAGTTATTAATTTTAGGTGGACATTTTTAGAGCAAATTAGGGGCATGATTTAACAAGGCAGTGTTGGCTCCTGACGAAAAAGAGTCGGGTTGAGTTTCACTTTCATTATGAATGAACAGTTACCTTTACATTTGTAACATTTCATTATTAGATTTTATGCAAAATATGCTGTTTATGTAGGGCATTTCTGGATTCATTCTGATTTGCTAGTTAGGTGATTTTTTTTCTTTTCCACTTTTACCAGCCCAAGGAAAACAAAATTAGCTATTAGCATACTCAAGTGCAATAGCATTTTACTGTGAGTTTCCCATGTAAAAATACAATGAAATAAAAATCATTGAAAGAAATTAACAGCAGAGGTCGAATGACACCAGAGGAGAGTCAACAACCTTTATTTATCCATATGTGCCACTCAGAAATTAAGAAGAGGTGTTAGAGGATTCACTCTTAAGAGAAGCCAATATGGATAATTTACAATTTCTTTCTACAATGAGGCCATTGACAAAAATGAAGGGGAAACATAAAGACAATATGGTCGTAACAGTGTAAACACATGGTAATATACACAAAAGAAAAAAAAAAAAAGCAATAGGTATCAGTGACATCAAATTAAAAAGTAGGGTAAGTATGAATAAGAACAAAAGACTCCTGAAGAAAAAAAAAACTAGCTTTTTTTCCTGAAACAGCTCAGCATACATTTCTACATAGCATGCAATAAGGCACCTATCTAACACAAGGAAGAAAACTATGCTACAGTTTGAAGCACAACTGTTATCCAAATAAAAGAAAATATTGCTCACCGTGTTCACTCCCATAAAAACTGTATATCTCTCATTCCCTTTCATATAACCCAAGCCATATCTAAAAAAATACATCAGTTTGTAAAAGATATTATACACAGGACAGTTAATAGAGCGTAATCCATTGGAATTCAGAAAAAATCCTGTAAAAGTGGGATCATCTCTTTTAGTCTTTTAGTATACACAATCTTATTCTCTTTTAATTCAAATTTTGATAAATCGCAGATGAACATGTGGAACTCTTTTTTCATTGAACACACTGGTAACTGAATTAGTCAGAAATGCGATTCATACTTTTATGTTCACTCGATGCACAGACGCCAAAGGAACTGCACAGTACAAAATTAGGACACGGGTCATGTTTAAATTTGCTACCCAGAGGATTTTATTTTTCTTTTATGCATTTCCTTATGGCTAACTGCAGGTTGTCATAGATCAGGGTGTCAGCCAGTATTGCTCTCTGTACAGTCTTTGCAGCAGTGCTAACCCATCACAGACATAGAAGAAAACCTTATAAATATACAAGACGGCTCACGTCTGATGGAGCCCAAATTCAAGATCAAGCTGCATAAGAATGCCAGCAACCTGTTTATCTCCAACACTTAAAACAAATTAAAGTCATAAAAGGAAAAAAAAAAAGTGGAGACAAAGTTGATCTTACTATCAAAAATGTCATCTTTTGGAACAGCACACTAGTCACCTATACATATATATAAAAGAAAATCAATACGTATATACATTGGATTTATAATGTTTGCTTCAAATGAGTTATGTAGGTGAAAAAGAGAACTGAAATCGAGACGGAAGTTTTTAATTCACCTGTTGTGTTGGTAGCGTTGATAAAGTTGCAGCTGAAAAGCGCATGTGCCCGCTTGAAGGTACATAAACTGAATTCTTCTATTGATCAGGTAACCGTGGGTGAAGCAAAAAATATCCCCAGGTAACAATTTAATCATGTCAATCTTCAAATAACTTTTTCTTTTACTTTAAAAGTGTTCAAAAGAGGTCTCAGAGCAAGTGAAGCACAATCACAAACAAGAACAGAGGCTCCTCCGCAAGTTATCACCCTCTTTGTACTGAGCAGAGTCCCGGGTTCGGCTCCAGATTACAGGCCACAGTGCTTTCCTTTTGAAGACTCTTGTTGTTGATGTCCCGTTAGCCTCGGCTCCTCCACTTCGACGCAGTTTTGTGCTGCCCTGACTGCCTTGTCTATAGAAGTTGTGTTGTAATGTGGAAGATGGGGCCGTCAGCAGGACAGGAAGCAGGTGTCGGAGCGTAGGTGCTTGCAGGTGAAGGTGATGAAACGGCTCACTGATCTGCTGCGTGGATCCTGTGATGTCTGGAGAGGGAGGATGAATGATTAAAGCCTTTTCCACACTGGGAGCACCTGTATGGCTTCTCCACAGACAGGATGCGCTGCTTTGGGAAGGCGTTGTTCGGGAATCCCTTCGGCGTGGGGATGGTGGTGTACTGCTGCGGTGGCGGTGGCGGCTGTGGCAATGGCAATGGCTGCTGCTGCGGCTGCTTGTTCTCCAGGTGGACTCTCTGATGCCGGCCCAGGGAGGAGGAGTGATTGAACCTTTTGCCGCAGTGGGCGCAGGTGTAGCTCTTTCCCTCTGAGTGGACTCTTTGGTGCCGAGACAGGGAGGAGGAATGATTGAAGCCCTTATCGCAGTGGTGGCACATGTAGGGCTTGTCTCCTTGCTGGTGGACCCTCTGCTTAGGGGGTGTGCCGAAGGTCATCGGCTTCCCGGGCTGTGGGGGGGAAAACACCGGGTTCTGCAGGTGGGTCTTGTGGTGGCGCGAGAGAGAGGATGAATGATTAAAGCCCTTGTTGCAGTGTCTGCAGGTGTAGGGCTTTCCTCCGGCGTGGACCTGCTGGTGCTTCTTCAGATGGCGCTTGCGGACAAAGCTTTTCCTGCACATGTTGCATTTGTATGGCTTCTCACCCGAGTGGATCCTCTGGTGCTCTCTCAGAGTCGCAGCGGCAGCGAAACACTTTCCACACTGTGCGCATCTGTGAGGTTTGTCGCCAAGCACTACAGCAGCGTGGGTCTTCTGGTGCTGCTTAAGATTGGAAGTTGTGGCGAAGCCTTTGCCGCACTGGCCGCAGGTGTATGGCTTCTCCCGCGCGTGGACCTCCTGATGTTTTTTCAGATGCCTTCTGCGGACAAAGCTCTTCCTACACTGGGTGCACTTGTAGGGTTTATCCTCTGAATGCATCTTCATGTGCTCTCTCAGGGTGATGGCGGCTGCAAAGCTCTTGCCACACTCTGAGCATCTGTGGGGCTTGTCTGGTAGATGAATCATCTGGTGGGACTTGAGGCTGAAGGCATCGATTACATCTTTGCCCATAATATCCACTCCAGGGGGGACGTAGGGCTTTTCTTTCATGTGAATCTTCATGTGCTGCTTAAGACTGGCCTCCACAGCAAAGCTCTCGCCACAGTGAACACAGATGTAAGGGTTCAGGTCCTTGTGGATTTCAAAGTGCTGGTGGAGATCCGCTATGCTGCCGAAAATCTCCCCGCACTCGTTGCACTGCAGACCGTGGGCTTCATGTATGATCACACCGTTCTCAGACTCCACGGTGAGCTCCCCGCCGTGATCCGACTCCACTTTAACCACATGCTCGCTTTCTGTCTTGAGCAGCACCTCTCCGAGCAGAGCCTCGCTCCCCGATGTCTTGATCTCTGCTCCGGTGAAACAGTGCATCTCCCCGGGTTCCACTTTGATGTAGTCATGGTCTGTCTCGGCCACTATTGCGTCCACGCAAGCGACAGCTCCGAGGCCCTCTCCCAGTCCCTGGATCTTTAAGTCTGAGCCATGGATCTCCAGCTCTAATCCACGCTTCTCCTCTGTCATGATCTCCGTTTCTGCTCCATAATGAAGGTCGACATGGCTGTGGGCTATGATACACTCCGACCCAAGTGTGTCAAGGCCGGGCGTGTCACATTCAGTCTCTGACTCGGCCATGAGAACACACTCCAGCCCTGCTACCTCCGTTTTCTTGCCGGACGATGACTAAAGTAGGAATCTGGGTTTTTAAGGTTGGTGGGATGGTTGGGTGAAGCGCTGTTACCTGTTAGCAAACCCTGAAGATAAGGGAAAAAGAACAATTCAATTACTTAAGGGTATTACAGAGTCCAGAAAAAGCAACGTGATTGCAATAAACAAAAAGGGGGGGCTCAAGTTTGTACTTTAACAACAGCTGGTAAAACTGTGAATAGGGATGCAAACAATTAATCGATTATCGATTAATAAGAAATTACTCGATTAAAGTAAATTAATTGCAATTAATCGAAGAAGAAGAAGACGACAACAACAACAAGACAAACGAGAAGTGGTAAGCTGGCAGGATGATGAGTACAAGATGGAGTTCGGTATGGAACCACTTTAAGTTGGTTAATGACGACAAAGACGCCAAATGCACCATCTGTGGAAGTATTTTAAAGTACAACTCCTCCACAACTTTGCTAAATTATCACCTCAATACGTCACATTCTGTTAGGAATAAATCTTTTATTAAGGAATATGATTAGCATTTTCATAGAAAGGAATCTTATGATTCAGAGGGGAATTCAGCTTCGCAGAAAAATTGCCGCTTATCAATTAATCGATCATCGATCGATAAGATAAAACAACTATCGATTAATGAATTACTCGATAATTTGCATCCCTAACTGTGAATAAAGCAAGTCCTGTTTTTAAAGCATTATATAAAGTCTCTCCGGTCAGGTATGATTCATATTCTTTAGAAGAAGTACTGCTTCTGGGATTCGACCTATGATAGCATATCAGAGGGTATTAGTGGTAAAATATTCCTGTTTATTTCACTTTTAGTTCACGAAATAGCTGCCTACGGCTAAGGGATTGCCCAATTCAACCATAGTAAAAATGTAATTATAAAATATGCTATGAAGTAGCACGAAGGCTGACAAGAAATGCAAGGGATGTACAGATGCATGTGTTCAGTATAATAATACAAAGAATTTATGACCAAGTGATGACACGACAGTCAGGATCTGATATATTACCTGCTACGCCCTAGATGCAAACATTTTCAGTTAACAATGTCTTTTGACAATTAGGCAAAGTATGGTTTACAATCTGCTCTACCATCATCACCCTTGTTTTGCTTTAAATATCACCTTACAGCCAACGTGCCTCTTACTTTGCCTTCCTGGTTATGTAGAGAACAACATCATGCTATGAAATGAAATAAGACACTTCTGAAATGTTCTAATTGTATGTATGAAGACCTACTATCAACACTGTTAATGTGGTGGTGCATACCTAGTAATTAAGCATTTAAAGAGCATCTATCCCTGAAGATATGACAATGACTTGTCATTTAAGATATATTCTTTCTTCTTACACTCAATTAGATACAAGGCAAAATAGTGTGACATATTCTTTTCACACAGAAGGAACAAACAATGTTTCATTTAATACTATTATCCCTTTAAGTGTATTTATCACAACATAGTTTTAACAGACAAAGATGATGAACAGAGTTATAAATCTAATACTGAGACACTTAACCTTAAAAATGTTATGTTCTGTTTTAGGGAACACCTACTGGCATGTAGTCTTATTTGGCACATGGTACTTTCTGGTGCATGCACAAAAAATGAGCTATCTGGACTTATAGCAAAACTTTTACCATTTAAAATGTGAATAGTCCGAGATCTATAAATGGTGCATGTATTTGTGAGTCTTGACATTCAACATCTGACTTCTAAAATAAATAATTTCACAACATCAGATGCATTTGACAAGCCGGAAATCTGTCCATTGGTTTTGGATGCTTTGTATACACCTTCCTGCTGAATGAGAGGCACATGTTTTACAATTCTCACTAAGGGTCCACTAAATGTTATTTTGTCAAGGTCGAGTATTTCCCTTCTCATTGCTGCAGAGATAGGTTATGACATCAAGAGCACAAAGCCCCTACTTTGTGAAACCTGAATAGTTGCTTGTATATTTGTGAGGAACAGATAAACCAGAAAAACATCTAACCGAAAAATTAAACTCCTGATTTCGATGCATTAATTCTACAGGGAAGCATCATTGCACATTGCTTAGTATTTTGTTGCTTTTTACTGCTAACAAATGGTAAGTGTGCGGTGTATTTATTGGCAGTAAATATCTTCAAAAAGTGTAATATCAGCCCATATTAGCATTTAACTTCTTCCACCAATGTCTGCCAAAACAGATATCATGTTGATAATATTTTGCATTCTTATTATTCACACATTCGGAACAACAGTGTAAATGTAAAAACCGAAACGTAGGAACTGTTGTGCTGTTGACACTTTAGTCAATAGTAGTACAGCATAAAAAGCATTACATATATCTATAATGACGACCACAGTGTGGGATAAAGATAGCCTGTAGGCCGATACTTTAGTGTCGTATTAGCGATTAAAATGCTCCCAATGAATGCAAGCATCTTTTCTGGTCAGCAGCATGCCTGTCACAGTACTGTGCGAGCTAAATCATCAATTTGCTTGCTAAGTTAGCTCTCAAGAGGAGCTTTACCCCACTGGCTAGCAAATTTGATAATATCAAAGTGGACCACAACATCATGATCAAGCCGCCTGTTCTAATTTAATCCGCAAGCCAAAGCATGGCGTGGCTGCAATATGCAACTGCGCAGTTAACAATTCTCGGCAAAAGGCACGAAAAAGAAGAATTCAAAGAGCATATATGATTAGAGTTTGATAATAAACATCGAGATGTGGGTTGCTAGCCTCCAATTACAGCTACAAATAGCCTTCATAGCCGCTAGTTAGCTGGCTATGGTCGAGGTGGGACTGGTTAACGACAAAACAGCATTGTGTTAGCTGCTAATATGTCCACGATTTAGCTCGCTAACTAGCTTCATAGCAGAGCATCTCGTGAGTAATATTCGTAAACACCGAGTCTCTAATGATATACTTACTCCAAAATGTTCTCTGTTAAAGTGCAACTTTACGGTATATTTGGCACAACCACCAACGCGGAAATTTCCCCTGTGTGAGTATTAACAGGCCATCTTGTTCTGCCACACCAGCACTTCCAGCTAGCCAAGATTACATGCTCGCCTAAGATGGCTGCCGTGAGCTAACGTTAGCACAGTTAGCTTCCGCCCTGATGCCCGAAAAGAAAATGCTTTAGAGTGATGGGAGTGCGTCAGAGACCGCACAGCTTTGTCGCATAAGCGTAATACATCACAGTAAGTACAGCACAGTCATTTAAACCACCTTGAGCGTCGTTGTAGACTAGTATCGCCCTGTTAGCACGCTAAGAGCCACACCGTAATTCCAGGCAGGAGTCTGTTAGCTGAAACAAAGATGGCTAACCGTGAGGGTGATGAATGCTGCGCGAAAAGCCCGGGAAATGGCGAACTTACAAGGGGGTTCGCGTTGGGTGCGGATCCCACCACGAAGCCACGTTAAAGCTAAGATGGCTGAAAGTACTTCTACACAATAAGAGCTTGAAATGCTGACAGAAAGACGAACCCGTGGCTTCAGAAGCGCACTACTCCCTGACTGCGGCAGCGCCACACAACACGACTCCAGTGGCGGCCTTGCTGGTGTTAGCAGCTACTTAGCCACGATGCTAAAGGAGGAAGCTAATCCGAACGGCTAAAACGGCTACAGCCAGCTCTGCACTTCAGTCCTGCCCAGTGGGGTGGTTGAACATCGGATCGGGGCGGAAGCTCTACAATTTTAAGATGTTATGTCCGAGATTATCTGGACCACGATTTAAGGAAAGCCTGAGACGATTATGCCCCAGGAATAACCTGGATGTCACCCAAAGTGGGGAAAAATAGCCCCTACAGGCTGTAACGTGTGTGTTTGGTAGGTTTTCAACAGCACACAATGCTGTAACCAGTGCGAGTCTAGGCCTGTATTTTTCCATCACAAAGTTAAAACCATCAGATCGTAAGATAAATACACAAAGCTCATGAGTGCACACACTTTGGCGGCCTCCAATCTCCGATTGCGCTTCCACTACAGCCCATTAAAGCAGAATTTAAACGGCGTGCAGATGTCCAAGCCGGGTTTAATGTATATATTTCCGCATGAATACACCCACCTTTTTGTCCTTGGCTGGTGAGTTTTGATTGCAGTGAAGTAGAAAAAGGGGAGTGTGTTTCAGGCTCTGGATTTGAGGAGGGTTTTCCAAGCTGTTGTGGGCTTCAGTAAACCTCTGTGCGCGTCTTCCTCTCTCTCTCGGACTGTGTGTGTAGCTGGCGCCACTGCTCATCTGGCGCCAACGTTGGACTACCGACGCACTTTGGCGAAGCAACTATTGTCGTTTTATTACAGCGCCGACGCCACTGTCGCCCCCTGTCGAGTAGGAGTGGTACGTGCGGGACAGACAGCGCTCATGCATTACTGCAGGGGAGTATGGGGTGCTCAGAAAGACTTTACTTAGGAGGGGTAGTAAAAGGGGAAAAGTTAGGAGTGCCCATGGCAGATGGAGGCCCTCAAAAATGTATATATGTCAGTGTTTTCACGTATTAATAGATAGATAGATAAATAAGATGAGGTAAGGTAATCCTTTATTGATCCCCAGTAGAAATTCAGATGTTATAGCAGTACAGGTAAGTATAAGTACGAGGGTAAGTAGAATGCATTAAGATGCAATACAAAGATAGAGATCAATGAACTAGGGGTGTCCTGATACAACTTTTTCAACAGACCAACATTGCAGCCATGAGTATTGGCCAATATATTTTGAAGTATGGACTGTAAGAAAAGGCTTGTTCAAGTGAGATTACTCAAACAGAGAACAGTAGTCAGCAATAGTAAGTATGAGAAAAACGGATCCATTTGTTATTTACGATTAGGTTGAATACATTTTAACCTTACAAATAAGAATATAGTACAATTACATAAAATAAATAAAAAATAAATCATAAGACCCTGAAAACAAACCTCAATAAATCCAATAATAAGCATTTTAAATTGCAAAATAACCACTGTGCATAATGTAAACATAAGCATATTCTATCACCAAATCAAATAAATAATAAATTAATGAGAATGACTTGCTTGTATTGGTGTGCTTATATCGGAGATTTAGATGTAGGCCGATTTTATCCAATATTTGTTGGACTGATATGGGGTCGGGACACCCCTACAATAAACCATACAGTAGCAAACAAACAAAATAGAATATGTAAAGATATTTCCAATTATCAAACTAAATAAGTGTGTCATGCAAGACAATTTATGCACAAAACAAGAGGTGTCTGTTCAGTTTTGTTAGTCATATTTATGGAATATCAAAACTTACTATTTTAAAAGTCAGAGATCTAAATGTTGCAGATATTTGTGAGACTTGACATTCAACTTCTGACACCTAAAATGATTAATTTCACAACGTCTGATGCATTTGACAAGCTGGGAATCATTAGCTTTGGATGGAGTGTATATACACCTTGCTGATTGAGAGGCCCATATTTTACAATTCTCATTAAGGGATGATGTAATGCTGATATTTTTTATCAAGAGCACAAAACCCCTTTGTGAAAACTGAATTGCTGCTTGTACATTTGTGAGGAACAGATACAATTCAGTGCACAATTCAGGCTTTCTGTCCAGTATTGTGACGATGGTAGTCCATCAAATACCTCAGCCTTAAAGAAGAAGGAGGGGGAGGAATTGTTGGCTCCGCCCTTTCCAGTACAGGCCATGTGTGTTCATAGACCAGTTCAGCTTGTTATCAAGGTGCCCCCACAGGTTTGCACCTCTTTAGTGACTTCCCTGATAGTTACTGGCTGCATGTGGGTTTGGACCTCTTACTTAACAACCATCTCCTTGGTCTTGGAGGTGTTCAGCAGGAGGCAATTCTGTCTCTCTGTTTCTCTCTCTCTCTCTATGTCTGTCAAGATATTTTTTTCCTCCTTAAATGCAAAAAACCCAGGTTGTCTTGTTTTTGATGTAAAACAAAACAAAACAAAAAACATGGATCTTTCCAGTGCTTATATCCAATAAAATAGCATTTATAAGGCTCTCTGAACATTGGTTGGAGGATATTAATTCTATGTATGCTTTTGTTGTACCAAACCGCCTGTTAAAATAATTGTCTTTCCATTCTGCTGTCAAAATCAGAATATTTGTGAGAATTATCAGAAGCTTCTTTGGCAGATGGATGGTGAAATATAACTCTACAAAATGTAAATTTTGTTGCTTCTTATGCTAGACCTCAGCTTGCACAGTTTAAAGCATATGTGTCAAACTCAAGGCCCGGGGGCCACATCCGGCCCGTTGGACAATTATATCTGGCCCGTGAGATTGTTTTCCATAGTTTTTGTTTTTGTTATTAATGGCCTGGCGGTATGAAGTGCTGATAACACACAAACTACAGATCCCATAATGCAGTGCAGTAGCTGCCTTGCTGAACAATAGACAACTGGGACCAAAAGCACAATTTTTATATAATATTTTCAGGGGGGTTTTGTTGCATTTTCATATTTCCAACTTTTTATTTGGACAGGAGATATTTTTATGGAGAAAAATGTTTTTAAGTTATGTATAGTTTCAGTTTCTTTATTCTGTAATAATAGTATTTGTGTCCATTTATTCATATTTATTAAAAAAAAAGTTTAGCTTTAATGTGTTCAATAAATATTTCCTTTTCGGCCCTTGACCTAAAGTGTGTTTTGAGTTTTGGCCCCATGTATAATTGAGTTTGACACCGCTGGTTTAAAGTATTACACATAGATATACCCTCTCTGACGTATAGCTATCCCAGACTTGTCAGATCACCGCACACTTTTTCACTTTGAGTCAGTCCGTCTCAGATGAGCTCAGAGTAGCCAGTGGCATTTCCGTGTATTGATGATATTTGGCTTTTGCCTTGCATGTCAGAGTTTTCACTTGCACAGAGGTGCAGCAACAAACCGTGTTACCTGAAAATGGTTTTCCAAAGTGTCCCTTAGCCTACTTGGTAATATCCTTTACAGAATAATGTTGGTTTTGAAAGCAGTGCTGCCCGAGGGATTGAAGGTCACGGGCATTTAGTGTTATTTTTTTCAAACTTGAGATTTGCCCAGAAATTTCAGAAACTTTGTAGAAGATGAAACCCCCAAATTCATAATTGTATGTTAAGAAATGTTGTTCTTGAACTGTTGGACCTTTTGTTCACACAATTGTCTTTTTATTGCTCCTTTAATTGGTCCCACGAGTTTTCAAACATTTAGGCTATTTGAAAGGTAAATTTCCACTGTGCACCAACATCATTCTCCCAAAAATCTGACATCTGTAGCAAAATCATTTTGTTATTGCGGGCCTCTACATACCAGCAACTGTTAAGTGACGAATAAAAGAAGTATAAGCACAAGGGAAACAGAATGTACAGCTTTCTATTACCCTGATGTGAATTCTTCATAGCACAGCCCTCTCTTTGCAGTCATGCGTCTCAGACTCTCTTGATAAGAAGTTCAGTATCAGATGTCAGAGAGAATCTGTACTGAGAGGATGACTACACGCAGCAGCAGAGAAAAGACCTCAAAGCAGCACTGATTATGCAAATGCGCAAAATAACTAGGAGAACATTTTAATTTTTAGCGTTTGGACGTTTTTCCACACAAACGAACAATGTGGACCTCACTGCCTGCCGTCTCTTTTCTTTCAGTCTTGTCTTTCTATGGATGTAAGTGCGCTACAGGTTTCGTGTGTCCAAGAATCTGCCGCTGTTGCCCCAACACCATCAGATGCAACAGCGTGACAGAAGGATCGATTCTGACGAAGGACTCTCGGGATAAAAGACTGTAAGCTCACTTTTCCTGTTGGATGGATTTATGGACCTGATAAAGGGTTGTTTGTGGTGCGTAATTGGTATGATAGGCTTATAAGGACCTGAGCTGCAAATTAAAGGCTGATCGACCTTGGCAGTTGCTAATCATTGTTTGTTTATTTTTTGTAGCTACTTAAAAAATAAAGACAAAGATAATTCATTAATGAATGTTAAGCGAAAGGAAATGCCCCTGATATAACCATTGCGTAATTGCGCATGGAATAAGAATGGAGCGAAGACGCACAGGCTGCTTAAGAAATTTCAAATAACTCCCACGCAGGGATACCAGAGTGAAGTTTACAGTCTTCAGTTATCACAAATCGAGAATCAAGCCTCATGAAAGAGCCTGTGTACTACAAAAGCACAGATTGTACTGGGCTGATATGCAGGAACCTTTCAAAAACACTTTTCATACAGCTCAAAAGAAACATTTGGTTCAGGGACATCTTGTTAAAACAAAACCCCCTGCCTCCTAAAGATGATCTTGTCTCATATTTGATTTCCTTTTTGGGAAAGTATTTTCAAGTCTTGCCTTACCAACCCCTTCATTGGTTACAGGATGGGCTCAAGATGGTAAAGTTGTTAGAAATGTCTTAATTTTAATTGGCAGGAGGAACAGCTTTAAGAGTAATAGCATTTAAAGTTTACTACAATAAAAACAGTATAAAGTCTATGTTTCGACTTTACACCATCTGGTTCATCCACGTTGTCCTGAGAGTACGAAACAGCTTAATTGAATGCCAGAAAAACAAAAACGGAACCTGAATTAATAAATTATCTTGCTTGAAGACACAGAAAAGCAAGTGTCCTCTCCTGTGGGTGTAAGGACATTCTAAATATATAATGTAATTTTCTTGTCAAAAATGTGAAAATAGATTCCAATTAGATAGTGCTCAGAGAACACAGACCTCCATAAAGGCAACTTTGTTCTGAATCAGCTTCAAATACCTAAATTTCATTCAGCACTAAATGGTATTCAGAGTATTTTGATCAGTTTGTTATTTGGCAGTGCTTGTCATGAAGTTATATTGTATTTTTTGCCAAGCTATCTCAGTATTATTTGAAGCGCTACAAGCAAAAATGTTGAAGATGACCTTATCCTGCGATGGTAAAGAATTATTTGAAAAAATCTGGAACCAGATGGTGATCTAGATCACATCAAATTCTGCTCATAACTACTTCAGTTATCATCTGAGAGCACGAGCCGCTGTATTAATCCCAACATTGTGAGGTGAGTTACAGTCAAAAATGTGGAAAACTGCTGTATCTTGAAATGTTAACAAGTCCTTAAATATATTCCTTTGGATCTCCAAAATGTGATCAGCTTTCACGTGTGCCGTGATTAACAGTCCCTGAAAATGGAATCAAAGTCCATCAATCCAGTTCTGATTTATGAGTGAAAATGTTGAAAGTGCCCCGTCTCACAATGTAAACAAGTTCTTAAAAATGATCCTGGATCTGCATCCAGATCTGGATCACCCACAAAATCCATTTCTGACCTATCCAGAAGGTTTGATCAAAGTTTGCTCATCGCTTTATGAGTTATCCTATTAAAAAGCCAATTGATGGGGTGCTGGTTTGGTGGAGTGGTTAGCAACCATGCATGTCCCATATACATACTTCTGCCGGTCCGGACTCGAATCCCGCCTGTGACCAGTTTGCAGAGTGTCTTCCCCTACTCTCTCGCCCCCTTTCACAAGCCTATCCACTGTCTCTCTCCTATCATTAAAGGCAAAAAATGCCCCAAAAATACATTTAAAAAAAGCTAATTGACAAACACTGGTAAAACAATCTCCTTTCCTCCTTTGCTGAGGTAAAAAGTCCATAAATAAACCCACACTGCAGAATGAACACCTGCCTCAGAATATATTTGTGTTGCTAAAAAAAGAGGCAGGGGCTAAAGTGGTTAATTATGGCAGGCATCATTCTCTGTTGATAGAAAACAGAACATCCTGCATGGGTGCATCTAAATTACCTGTGAAGAAAATGTCAAGATGACCTCGCATGCTTGACTTACTCACTTCACTCTCTCTCTGATGGATGTTTCTTTTAGTCAGTGCTTAAATGTGGAGCTGATAGTAACAAGCCTTGGAGGTTTAAATCTTGACTTCTCTGCTGGTGAAACCTTGAGTTTCTTCTGATAAGTGATCAGGCACAACAAGTCCAAAAGCTCTGTGCAAGAATCAAACAACACCAGCACCTCTGCAGCATCACACGTGTAGCACGATAATCTGATTTTTGTTTCACTGTCATATACACAGTATTGTGTTTGTCTTTACACTGAAAACATTTAGCTACAGAAGCTTTCAGCAGTTTTGTATCGCAGTGCTCTTGGATCATGTGATGATTCATATACTGAGTTCAAATGTGCCTCCTTTTTTATTCTTTTTTCTTCAGATTTCTGTACGACTTGTCGTTGCAAACCATTTCCAGCCATTCCTTTGAGGGCTTGAGTGGAGTCCGGAGGATGTGAGTATGATTGACCTTCACTTACTTCAATATAAAGTGTTTAAAATATATACAGTACTGTGCAAAAGTTTTAGGAAGGTGTGATAAAATGCGTTAAGTAAAAAGGCTTTAAGAAAAATAAGTGTTAGCAGTGTATTTTTATTTGATATGAATGTCCCTTTGCCTCAAAAATGTCATCAGTTTTTGTAGATGAACACAGCTTATCAAGGAGCTTAGTGTGTAAATTGTTCTAAACGTCTTGGAGAACTAACCAGAGATCTTATATGGTTATAGGCTGACTCCAATCCCTCTGTTACCTTGTGCTATCTAAGCTCAATGATGATGGGATCAGGACTGTCTGGGCCATACCATCACTCCCATGCAGGACTCCTTGTTCTTCTTAACACTGAGGACAGGTCTTGATGACATTGGCTTATGTTTTGGGTTGTCGTCCTGCAGCAGAACAACTGCTCTGCTATGTTTTAGCTGTTTTATCTTTGTTTCTCTCTCTTGTGGTTTCATTGATTCTTTGTTTTCTTCTGATGTTTTTCCCTTTTTCACCTTGTTCTGATGTATTGTGTGCAGCACAATACAAACTGCCTTATTGGTGAAAGGTGCTATTCAGATGAACTGCCTTGCCTTGCCTCTGCAAATCATCATAGCTCCTTTTGCAGCCAGACTTGCAAAGAACCTGAACTAAGCTTAACTTTTACCTGCAGACTCTCATTATTGTACCATTGGTACAGCCAAGAATGTCTAATTCTGTCTCATCAATCCAGAGCTCCTGCTGCCAATTTTCCTGCACCCTATTTCTAAGTTTTTGTGGGTGAGTTGAGTCGCTCGGCCTTGTTTTCATGCAGATGCGACTTTTTGACCACTGGTTTCTGCCAGTTGTCAGCTGGTTGTTAATGCTTCACTGTTCTGTTCCAGGACTAGGTGGAATAATCCCTTAAGTAGGCACAAATACCTAAGACATGATGGGACCCAAAGTTGTTGAACGAGTGGCACTAAAATCGTGGGGCTGTATGGTGGGTGAGGGAAGTGTGGTAGGGATGTTACGGTTACCGGTAAAATGGTAAACTGTGGTAAAATTTCCCACAGTAATCATTACTGTGTCCTATTAAAATTACCGTTATACTGTCTAAAACATCAAGGTGGGGATGAAAGACAAAAATGTGTGTGATTAAAACTGCAGTAACTCCTCGAGTTAACGAGCAGAGAGAGAGAGAGAGAGAGAGAGAGGCTTCAGTGAGCTATACCGGAGTGAATTATAGGTGGTTTATCAGTATTTTCTGTGTAAATAATGTGTAAAGGTTGTAAATAACAGCATTAGTATCAATCTGGAGTGTGTTCCTGCCATTCTTTCGCCGTCTATTCGGCATGTTTCGCCGTATTTCATCGTAATAGATCGTCTTTTCTGTCATAGTTTGTGTTTTATGAATTTAGTCAATTTTAATTTGGAAATATTAAAGAAGGAGATGTCGAGGAGATCTGCCAGGGAGAGGGGAGACCAGAGGAGAGTCATTAAGGGGGCTAATTGCTTCAGGGACTATCGTTAGTAAAACAAAATTAAAAAAAACACCTGAACATGGTCTAATATAACGAGCTGTAACATGGACACTAATGCTGTAGGCAAACAAAAATGTGTGAGTGTATGTAAAATAGGTTACATTTATTTTTGGCCATCTAAAAACTTTGGACATGTTCATTAACAATTGTTTATGAAGAGAAACCTCAAATCTGTTGTTTTCTTTTCTTGTAATTACACACAGTTTAAGTATTCATTACATAATAATGACATATACTTGCCAGAATTGTTTACTTTTATTTCTAATGAAAAAAGATAACACATTTTTTAAACAAAATTTAGTTATAGGACATTTCCTGACAAAGTTATTGACAACAAAAAACAAAACAACTGTTAAAATTATGAAATTAAAGGGGTTCAATGATATCAAAACTGTGTTAAAGTACTTTTTGAACATTTTGAGCACACTGCAATGATACCGTGATAATAAAGACCTCAAAGACCTTAACCTGTTCATCTGCCCATGAGAGACTTTGCTGATGAAGTATGACTACCTATTGTCTAGTTGCTGTGCTCAGTCTGTGTGACCTGGGACATGAAAGTAGCTTTACATTGGTAGCTGTTTCTGTTTCTGTCTAAGACAGTGTGTCGGCCTATGCATGAAAATGATCACTAATACCTGTTTGATGTGATTGGTTCATTAAACTCTGAACTTTATTCCAACAAAATCCCGGACTTTGTGTACCCATGACAGCTGATGCAGGTTTGCAGGCAAGAGGTTATCACTGTCATGGTACTTCTGGTTCTGTTTTATTTTGTACAATGTTCTTTAGTTAGACCTCTAGTGTTTCATTTTTCTCTCGTGATCCAGTATTTCATCTAAGTCAAGTTACCCATGTTGTGTCCTGTTTAGCGGTGTCCCCATCCGATATTGATATCGGATAATGGTCCAATATCAGCAAAAAAGCAAATATTGGATTATATCGGCCTACATCCAATATAGCATTCTGATACAAGAAGTCCGTTCTAATTTATTTTTTATTAATTAAATTTAGTTGTAGAATGTGCTTATGTTGAAGTTAAACACAGTGGTTATTTTGTGATTTAAAAATATATGTTTTTGTTTTTACTGAATTTCTTGAGGTTACTTTTCAGGGTCTTCTAATTTATTTTTTATTTATTTTATTTAATTGTACTGTATTCTTATGTTTAACGTTAAAATGTATTCATCACAGTGGTTAATAACAAATGGGTCAGTTTTTCTCATACCTGCCATTGCTGACTACTGTTCTCTGTTTGAGAAATCTCACTTGATCAAGCCTTTTCTTCCAGTTTATACTACAAAATAAGTCATAAAAATATGTTTGATTCCCGCTGATATTGTATTGGATTGATATCGTATCGGCAAATACTTCAGCCTGCAATATCAGTATCGTATTGGAGGTGAAAAAGTTGTGCCTCTGTGTTTTTCCAGCGTTTCCTCCAGTGATCTTCCTGTGTTCCTCTGGTTTTGTAGGTAGTTTGTTTTGTGCTCACAACTCTTTTGTGATTTTAGTTTGTTACTTTATTTAAGTTGTGTTTTTTGTATTTGGGCCTTTTGTTAAGATTTAGTTTCAGGACTTTTTTGATCCCTGTCATTTTGTTAGTTAGAAATAAAGCCTTTTCCCTCTCCTGGGTTCTCATCCTTGTTTTTTAAGTTTATTTTTGGGTACCCCAACAGTCACACCAAATTTATTTCGGGACCTCATTGGCATATTCAAACATGCCAATTCATTTCATATTTCTTGAAGTTTTAAGTCAACAACATTCTCTCATCTTAGTTCCACAGTTGTAGCATTAAATTCAATTCTGTGTTTCTGCTTTTTCTCAGTGAGATTACTCAGAGTGTAACCCTGAAAACCATGGAGACTTTAGCATTTAATAACCTTCCCAACCTCTCTGAAATGTAAGTCCTTTCACTTTATTTATAAAAGCAACGGTTTTACTGATGAAGCACAGATTTTAATCGCTTTTGTTGTTGTATTCCTTGCAGCTCAATCCAGAACACCAGGAGTCTGGTGCACATTGGCAGGAAGACCTTCAACAACCTTCCTAAGCTGCATTACCTGTAAGACACCAGAACTCTTTTATTTTAGATTTATGGGTGCATATTGGACCTGGAAGTAGGTTTGCCTACACCCTCCTTTAAAAACAGCAAGGTTTATCAAATGAACATTTCTGCTTCCACCTGTGCTTTGCAGGTTGACCTTTCTAATAAAATCTCTGTTGCTGGCTTCAGCTTCTTTGGATACAAATGATTTTTTTTTTACCACATTAACAGGAGCATCTCAAATACAGGGATAACCATGTTTCCTGATATGATGTCCATCAATTCACTTGAGTCAGAGTTCATCTTGTGAGTATATTTTCCATTGATGTTTCTGACATATATGATGAGAACAAAAGGCCAATTGAATTTTCATGAAGTGCCGTGCTTTTGCAGGGATATATGTGACAACTTGTATCTGCAGGAAATACCTGCAAATGCATTTGCTGGACTTACAAAAGAGTATATCACAATGTAAGTTATGTAAGAATTTCCTTTTATGATGTTGCTTTGTGTATTAATACTGAATACATTTAAATTATATGGCATCTTTTATTTCTTGTGGGATTGATTCCAGGAACCTGTACAACAACGGCATAAGAGAAATACACAACTATGCCTTTAATGGGACAAAGATAGATAAATTGTAACTTTCCTTTTTGACTTACTAAATATTACAAGTTGAGTTCTCACAACGTCGAGCTTCTGCTTCATTTTACAACTTTGTATTATTTTAGGATATTAAAGAATAATCGTAACCTGAGAGTGATCCACAGAGAGGCTTTTGAAGGAGCCACAGGCCCTGGAGTCTTGTAAGTAGTTTCACAAACTTCTTCAAGTCATTTTGTGCAACAATTTTATTACCTGTGTTCAGGAAATTGTTTTTGACAGTGTTAGTTTGTTGTTTTGTGGACTGGATAACTCAAAAGTAAATGAACATGATGTGATTAGTTTTATGTGGTGATCCAAATCTGGATACAGATCCAAGTTTTTTTAAAGATTTGTCAACATTGCTAGACTGGGCAGTTTTACACATTTGTGGCAATAACTTCCTGGCACTGTTGGAAATGTCTTGGCCAAGGATTGTGCTCCCAGAGTACTTACAGTTTGTTAATTTTTTAATATTAACTTTGAAGACATAAGGGGAAGTTATTTGTAAAACTTTTCATTCAATCCATAGACAGGCTGTAGTACCCTCATGAATACTTGTTTGATTGAGTGCCAAGATTTAAAGGACATATACAAATGATTCTTCCTTGTTTTTCAATGCCTCCCCATCAAACCTTGCCACTAAAGCATTCCCAATGCTTTTTTGTTTAGAAATGTTGCACAAATATGTTTGCACAATTATGCTTGCTATTCTAACAGCCCATTATTTGTTGCCAATAATGTATATTTTTGATACTTTGGTATTAAAACCATTGAATGTAAAAGAATTGGACAAAGTCATTTGACATCAGCTATTTGATTATCAAAAGAGCCGTTGGAACATTGTTGATGAGTTGTTATGGACGCTGCCACAACCTTAAGCTTGAATTTTAGCTCAACCTACTAACAGACAGAGAGGCCATGTTAAGGCAGGACTTGACATCATCTGACCAATAGCAATTCTACATATCATACATCAAAAATCCTCAATAATTACACAATAAAAGATAAAAGAGTGAGAGCACATAGATGTATTTGATATTTAGTTTGAAGACTTTTTTTTAAAATCACACTGTTTAGATGTTTATTTTGGCTATAAAACAGTCTTTTCCCCCACAGTCAATCACTTTGGCATCAAGTTTCTGCAGCAAGCCTTAAGTGGACACTCGGAGTACTACAGGGTTTGACACTTCCACCTGAGCCTCCATTTTCAGTCTCAGAGGTTGCCACCTGATTGAAACAAGTTCATACTGTCTGATTTTTCCAAATCTTGAATCAACATCTTAAGTTTTTGTCTTGGTAAAGTGACACAATTTGGTAAAAGTGGTTCAAGCGGTTGAAGGCCAAGGCTGTACATGTGTGCATTTTATTTGCTTGACTTGTGAGATCAAGCATGAAACACAGAATGTAATAGACTATGATTCAGTCAGGGGAAGAGGCAGATGCATTTAAAATAGTGTCATCTGCATATATGCACACAGCATCATGTGGATTTGCTGTTCATCATGAGACTGGGATCCACATTCAAGATTTCCTGCTGCTTAACACAAGGTTTTTTCTTGCCGCCATGATGGAGGGATTCATGATTGGCTATATGGATTCATGTTGGCCGTTAGATGTATATATTTGCATATATATGTATGTGTGTATTTTATTTATATATATGTATCCATGCATATATGTGTATCCATAAAATGAAGAGTTTTATGCTCTATTGTGAAGTGTCTTGAGATAACACATGTTATGAATTGGCGCCATGCAAATAAAGATTGATTGATTGATTGATATGAAAAACTAAAATAACCAGTAACTGAGCCCTCTGAGAGAGATGACATGAAACTTTAGAGACTTGTCCCTAATGCAAAACTATAGGTTTTTCATTGTTGACATACTGGAATAAAACAAATTTTAGTTGACCTCATGCTCTTAAGGGGGCAAAAACATACATTTTAGGACCTTAAATGTCCTTGGTTCATATTGCTCTCTGTTTCTTTAGGGATGTTTCTGCGACAGCTCTCACTCAGTTGCCAGAAAAGGGACTGGAGTCAGTTCTGGTGCTGTTGGCTCAGTCAGCCTACGCTCTGAAGAGTCTCCCTCCTCTGCAGACACTGTGGAGTCTACGAGAGGCTCATCTCACCTACAACAGTCACTGTTGTGCACTGCTGAGCTGGAGCAACCATAGGTCAATAACATTCAGCATTTTATTGGTTATCTAAGGAGATGGAGTGTTAACATGCTGTTCAAATGTTCACATCTTTACACCATTAGATTCTCCTTTTGTGAAACTCAATAGAACAATTACTTTGACAGTTTAATCACTGTCCCTGCCTCATTTCATAGATCTATATGCTTGTTCACCAGGTTTAATTAAGTGTTACTGATGTGCTTTAGTGCTTATGTTAACAAGATTCCTCTTTTTCATCATCACAGGGACTTCCCCAGTAATCCTGTCTGGAATAATTCTTTAATAAATTGTGATGAAGGTGGCCTATCTGCAAGGTAAAAGGACAAAACCTTCAGAAATATCATTGACCTTAGAGGACAAAGTGTAGGATGTGTAGGATGCAACAGCATTGTAGGAATACAGATTGGTGTGCTTTGGTGCCTGCTGAAGGTTCTGAAGTGCAACTGCAGTGTTTTATCTCAATAACTATTATGCATTGCTGTTGCATATACAGTATATTACTACTGTTGTGCTTGTATGACTCTGCTAGGATCTACAATCTATTGTGTGCAAACTGCTTGCATGTAGTTTGTATAGGAGTCTTCAAGTGTTGCCTTGATATCCACAGCCCAAATGCTAATTGTCTGAATTACATGCCAGTTGAGATACTTAATTGCGTGTCCAGACTTATTAACTAACTTTTAAAATTCACAAGGAAAAAGACACATTTTATGGACAAGATGAATTTATTTATTTAATTATTTTTAAAATGCAAATCAGAGACATGACTTTCCACAGCTTGACCAGCTGTGATTTTAATCATTTAGAAATAGTGCAATATTCATATCTGCAGTTATGATCAAATGTTTGCTTTCTGTCTGGCTGTTTGCTTAGTCCCTCTTTTTTAATCTGAGTCAACAGATGCTTCTGCTCCTCTTTTCTGTCTTGCTCAGTGTCCCTCATGAATGCTATGTTGTGGATGTTGCATCACATCGTGCATTGTTGCATGCTGCCTGTCTTCACTGAATCCATTATTCAGTTCTTCCCTTAGTTTTGAAGGTGAAAGTAAAGCATTTCCCTTCCACACACAGATGAATTCTGCTCTGTCTCTGCAATGCTAAACAGATGAACAAACTCTGCTAAGTGAAAATAGTCAAAGAAGACCAAGAAAATCCTTCCAGCACTTCAATAATCTCCCTCTTTCCTGATTAAAACATTGTGCTCAATCGAGCAGCATGCTCCAAGTCGCTCATGAGAAGTTAGGACACTGACATTGAACTGCGTGATGGTAATGTACATCGACCTAAGTTAGGACCCTGTATTGATATTATACTATATGAGACAGGCCAATTAGCTTCTTTTGAGATGAAGGCTGGTGTTCGAATGGTGCTGAAAATCTGATTTTGAATGTTCTGTTTTAAAATAGGACAGAGCTCCAGACTAACTTTTTGCATTGGTTGCAACAGTGCACCTAAAATTTTATTGAAGGTGCACCAGCACAAAAATTAGGTGCACCCAAATTTTTCATGGGGTCACCTTTAATGCCATAAGGTCACATTTTTATCCCTCTCCATAGCTTTTATATAATGTAAATGAATTTTAGACAAGTATAAGATGTTATACCGCTCCATGCTGAAACCTGACACCACAGTCAGGTTCAGTCTGGGCTTATTAACAGTTGATTGGATGAATACTGAGGGCTGTGTGTGTGTTCGTACGTGTGTGTGTGTGTGTGCATGTGTTTGGGTGGGCCTACAGGCCTGTGAAGATGCAACACAGAGACAGAGAAAAGAGAGGGGGCAGGTGCTGTGTCTTGTTCATTTTGGTGGATTTCTCCGCTACTTCAGTTACCTTTGTCAACTTAGATTTGTAAGAGTGCACCTAAAATTTTTTCTTGGTGCACCAGTGAGCCCAAGAAAAAATGTTAGGTGCACTCTCACAAATTTTGGATGCATGTGCGGCCAAAATGGTTGCACCCTGGAGAGTTGTAGGAAGTTTCAAATTTTGCTTCAAGCCTTTAGAGCAGGACTGGGCAACTTTGGTTACAAAGAGGGTCATATATGAATAATGCTCATTGCCAAAGGGCCATTTTTTCACGATTTGGAGGGCGCTAAAATAAACATATACTAAACTGTCATAGAAGTCATCATATCAAAACTTATTTTCATCTGCAAACATTTACTGGTATTTAATTTAATGAGCTTAACATAGAAGTTAAGGTAGTTTCTGTTACTTTTGATGCAAGTTTCAGAGCATTTACAGGCAATAAAAGTGTATTTGAATCTCATTTTTTTCAGTTTTAACAAATACATTAAATAGTATTTCACAGAAGCAATTTAAGTCATAGCTCTATTTACTTGGAAACATTGCTATTTGTTACGTTGGCATGGATTGTCATTTATTTTTATGAATATGCACTTTTGAAACACATTACGAACTGATCAGTGGGCCTCGATAAGGCAGTAAGAGGGTCAAAAGTTGACACTCGGGTCACCAGTTTTCCACTCCTACTTTATAGCCATCTCTTGGAAAAAAAAAAGTAAAAAAGCTGTGATTTTAACCACATCCTTTCTCTTTCTTTGCTCATCCTCTAAAATCAGGGGCAAGGGAGTGATCGGGGGTTCAGCCGATGAGACCCTGGTTAATAATCCGTCATATTTCTCAGACATTGGTTTCAATATGGACGATGAAGGCTTTGGAGACTTAAATTTCCACTATCCAGAACTAGACTTCTGTCAAACCAGACCCACTTTGGTTTGCACTCCTGAGGCAGATTCCTTCAATCCTTGTGAGGACATCGCTGGCTTCAGTTTCCTCCGGGTTGCCATCTGGTTCATCAACATCCTGTCCATCACTGGAAACCTGACCGTGCTGCTGGTCTCTCTAAGCAGCAGGACCAAGCTGACTGTGCCACGCTTCCTCATGTGCCACCTGGCTTTTGCAGACCTCTGCATCGGGATCTACCTGCTGATGATTGCCACGGTGGACCTCCGCACACGTGGTCACTACAGCCAGCAAGCTATAGAGTGGCAGACAGGACCTGGATGTAGCACTGCAGGCTTTCTGTCTGTGTTTGGAGGGGAACTGTCTGTTTATACGCTGTCTACGATCACTCTGGAGCGCTGGCACACTATCACCAACGCTCTGCAGGTAGATCGCCATCTTGCTCTCACACAGGCTGCAACTATAATGCTAACTGGTTGGCTGGTCTGTCTTGGGATGGGTATACTTCCTTTAGTTGGTGTCAGCAGCTACTCCAAAGTCAGCATGTGTTTACCCATGGACATAGAGACTCCTCTGGCTCAAGCATTCATCATAATGATCCTTCTCTTCAACGTGGGTGCCTTCATAGTTGTGTGTGCGTGTTACGTGCTCATCTATCTGGCTGTTAAGAACCCCAAGTTACCCAGAAGAAGTGCAGACACAAAGATAGCGAAGCGCATGGCCGTGCTCATCTTCACAGACTTCCTCTGCATGGCGCCCATCTCCTTCTTCGCCATCTCCGCTGCGTTCAAGGTCCCTCTCATCACTGTAACAAACTCTAAGATCCTGCTGGTCCTTTTCTTCCCAATCAATTCTTGTGCCAACCCGTTCCTTTATGCCATCTTCACCAAGGCTTTCCGGAGGGACGTGTGCCGACTCCTGACTGCAATGGGATGTTGTGACAACAAGGCTGGTGTTCATCACGTGAAGGGCTGCAGGAACTCCATTAAACTCAGGAACAGTAGGGTTGCAGCAGAGTAGACATCTAAAGGAGGGAGAAGTTACTTGAAAAAAGACATGCTGGATCTTTCTACAAAATATTTAAAGAACTTTACAATAAAACAAAATGGTAGAAAAAAAAAAAGATCATACCGGACGTAAAGGAAGTCTTCCATTAAGAGGTTGGAGGGACATTTTCCTGCATCATTGGAGATTCTTACAGTTGTTTTTATTTACAGTGAACTCATTTGAGATTAAATGAGACCTGTCAACTCTGTTATGACACTGGGTAGCTTTCACTTTTCTTTTCTAACAATTTCAACTGATGCATACATTTGTTGGCAAAGGTACTGACTGGAAACAGGGAAGATTAATAAATGATATCTGTGATGCTTCAGTCCGTATAATCAAGATCAGGACCAGGATTGTAGTGCATTTGTAGACTACAGCAGGTTTATATACCCTTAGCAGAAAGTAGTTTATTCAAATGTACTGCGAGTATACTTGTTTTATAGTAAAACTGAGGTAGTATACTTGAGATGAATTTTGTATACTAATATTTTGCATATTTAAGTGTAGTATGGTTAAGTATACTTGACTCAGGGGTGCTGGTTTGGTGAAGTGGTTAGCAATCAAGCATGTCCCATATTCTTACTTCTGCTGGCCCGGGTTCAAATCCAGCCTGTGGCCAGTTTGCAGAGTGTCTTCCCCTACTCTGTCAACCCTTTCACAAGCCTATCTGCTGTCATTTTCTCCCATCAATAAAGGCACAAAATGCCCCCCCCCCCCCCCCCCCAAAAAAAAATAAAATTAAAAAAGTATACTTGACTTATGCTGAAAAGTATGAAGAAAAGTCTTACAGACTTACTACATTAATCCTGAGACTTACACTGACACTTTAATAACAAAAATTATTATTGTACTTTAATGTACTTTTTACTTCTTTGGGCCACAAAGCACTAATACTTAGAATTCCTAGATCGAAGTACAGAGTCATAAAATTAGCACTTTTGCTTTCATTGAGTTATTTATTTTTGGTACTAAGTGGTACACTGGTAGTATATAGATAAGTGTTCTTATTGTATACTTGAAAGTGTACTTTTGTAAGCTTAAAATGACCTTATAAAGTAAACTTAAAGTACTTTTATAAACTTAAAAATGTTCTTTTATTGTGAAGAAGTATTAAATTAGTGTACTTTAGTGTACTTAGTGTACACAATAAGATACTTGCTGTAAAACTGAAGCATACTTAATAAAATAAACTTATTAAGTTATTAAGTATACTACTTTTTGCTAAGAGTCATCATGTGTGTACAAATGGGCTGTATTAAACATGGATGTATTCTCTGTATGTCTCTCATTGTTTCTAAAGTGTAATGAAAGTGTTCCCTGCCATGTAAATATTGTCTCCAGTTGAATTTTGTTCAGCATGTCAGTTTGGGGAATGTCGTCTATACTTTATTTTGAGGACCCATGTTCTTCAGGCAAAGCCAGGTGCAGGATATTCAGAGGATGAATGATGTGTCTTTCTGTTCTGCATCTTAAATGAAAGTTCAACTCCATTTATCACAGGGCTGAGCAACTTTAATAAAATTAAATTAGCTATGAGCTGAATGATGGTTCTTATAATCAGAATTTGAGATTCTCAAATGGTGTGTCGAGCATTAGAACTGTATTGCAACAAACGAATGAGTTATAGATTTTCTACATCGGTTACATGTGTAAATTTATTTAGTTATACTGCTGCAAATCCTGTTTTTTTTTCTATTGAAGGCTCAGACTTGGAGATAAGGCGAGGAGCTCAAACATTCAGAGGTAAGTCAAAGTGGAGTCGCAGCGCCTTTGCATTGAGAGGAGTCAGTTTGGATGCTTCAGGCATCTTAGTTAGGATGCATCCTAGTCTCCTTTCTGTGGAGGTTTTCTAGGAACAACCAGATGGGATTGGCACTTTGAGCAACATATGTTGTATGAAAAGTGTATATAAATAAAGTTTGATTGATTGATGGGATGAGTCCTCAGGGCAGGCTAAGAACCTGCTGGAGGGATGATTTGTCCCATCTGAGTTGGGGAGACCTTGGAATCAACCAAGAGGAACTGGAAATTGTGGCATGGGAGAGGGAAGTCTGGGCTCACTTACTGGGCTTGTTGCAACCCGGCCAGGATTTAGAAGGTGGAAGGAATTATTGCTTGGTGTTATTCCATTTATAAGTTACCTAATTTTGAATTCATGGCCTGTGAGGTTTAAATATGAAGCAGTAACTTAGTCACCAAAGTCATGAAAACAATGATAGAGAAAACTTTCAAATCTGCATTATCGAATTGATTAAATGGGCCAAATTTGAAAGCAATTCATTTCAAAAGTAACACCACCATGTTTCAAGTTTTAGTGAGCATCGCTAGACACCTGTTCAGAGGGGATTTTTCATGGCATAAACACAAGGTGTCTTAAAATTTAGCTTACAGGGTGCCTTTGGCCAAAAAATGTTTGAGAACTGCTGTGGTAGAAATTATTTTATCACTAAAAGGAAGAACTTGAGGGGCGTACATGTCAACAGAGTCCAGAAAGTTGTAGAGAAACAAGCCATCATTCTTGTAGGCAGTATGAGCCACTGGTAGTTATGTGGATTGCTGAAGGCCTCCTAATGTGTAAAAGCCAATGACTTTTACCTGGCATTTTTGTGTTTATATATTTTTATCCCTTATTTAACAAGAAAGGTCATGCTAAGACTAAAAACCTCTTATTAAGTGTGTCAAGGAGCAAGATGGTGCAGTGGTTATAGCAAAAGAATTATTTGTTTGTATTCCGGCCTGTATGGATGTTGCATTGCTCGAAATATTTTGGGTTTTATGATTGAAAATAAAAATAATTTATCTCTTTTTGCAGCTGAAGTCTCCTTCCCCCACTTGTTAAAGGCGTAATGTTAATGTTTGCAGTTGACCACAAGGTGGTGGTATAATAATCCAACAGAGGTTCAGCATTAGGGCTGTCGCTTCTTTTTCAAATAGCTGGGTTAAAATATATTTGGAATAAATGTAAAAAAAAAGATAATGAATGACTATGATACCACGCGCAGAGGTATCAAAATCTGCTGAAAGGCTAAACGTGAATTATACTCCTTTGTCTGGTTGAACAGATTAATAAGACTGGAATTGTTTTTGATATATAAAAAGTGTAAATGCACTGCTATGTGAAAACTATCTGCACCTTCTCCTTCTCTTTGAGTTCTCTCGTGTTTTTGTTATTTTGTTGTTGTTCCTCAGTCCTGTCCTCCCAGTCCCGCCTCCAGTGGGATCCCTCCTGTGACGTGGGTGAAGTAGCTAAACTTCTCTCCAGCCTCCAGCTGAATCTGATCTCGGGTCAACAACCCTCAACAGTCCGGGACCAGAACTGCTGAAGAGGGTGATGCGGGTCACAGCCGAGCCGACACAATCCGCTCAGAGACACGCCGTGGAATATTAAAGCTCCCCGGGTTGTTTGGGGACAGGAGAGCGCTGAGACCACACCATGGAGAAGAAGTTAAAGCCACGCTGGTCTGGACTTTTTACCCCTGCAGCGATTTTAGTTCTCGTCCTGAATGCAGCTCAGGGTAAGTTTATTCTGTTACAAAGTTTCTGTTTTCCCACATTATTTCACGTCCCCTGAAGTGGTTCTCAGGGCTTTGCTTTATCGGTCGTTCCCCTGCATGAAGTCTGGGACCGGACTTAATTAAAAGTTAATTAAATTAAAGAAAAACTTCTACAAAGACAGCCAAAAGTCAGTAAAGGTTGAAAAAGTAAGACCAGACAAGCGTTTTTTGGAGATGAATGTGTATCCCACTGCAGCCTGTCTTTAATAGCCATAGTCATAA
This sequence comes from Scarus forsteni, assembly GCA_036419115.1. Taxonomy (NCBI): domain Eukaryota; kingdom Metazoa; phylum Chordata; class Actinopteri; order Labriformes; family Labridae; genus Scarus; species Scarus forsteni. The sequence goes on along the minus strand of JAZDUH010000327.1, from coordinate 26,140,174 downwards.
ATGTGGTTTCCACGGTGGTGCAGAGGAATGGTGACAGTAAAAACACTTCAAGCGACCATCCTCAAACAGCTTTACATGCTGAATTACAGAGGCCAATGGAATGTAGAGTGGGTTTTATCTAATGAACTTAGTTCAACCTTTAATACTGGACAAAACGATTGATTACCAGAGTTAATTTTACTGAAAGAGCTTAAAACACGTGTTGATGAAGCATCTAGTCTGTAATTAAAATGTTTCCTATATTTTTGTCTTGTATTGTGTTTGTCTTGTTCTTGAACCCAGTCCCTATTTTTTTTTTTAAATTAAGGATGCTCAACATGGTATTTCTGCTGATATGCTGATAAATCTAAACTCATCATCACAGATACAGGTACTTTTTTAATCAAGAGTAGAGTCTCAGAGCATAAACTAACTTGCTTGAATTCAAGAGTCAGTATTATTTATTTGATCAGATAAAAACCCATTGAGATCCAGTTGTCTTTCACAAGCGTGACCTTATCAAGGGGTCAGCAGCACACATCATAAAAACATTATTGAAAGCCGACAATATACAGTAAGTTATTAAAGCTGATGTATTTGCTGCTAATAGCAGAAATGGCACTATTGGCTGATTGGGAAATTCAACCTTTTTAGGACAATATCTGCCAGTATTGTTGTTGAATAAATAGAAATAGTGTATTCTGTCTTGGGGCAGCACGGCGGCACAGCAGGTTGTTGCAATGCTTCACAGCAAGAAGACCTCTGGTTCGAACCCGGTTGGTCTGGGCCTATTTTTGGTGGCATTTATTCTTCCTGTGCATTCCTGGGTTCCCTTTGGGCACTCCTGCTTTTTCCCATGGACCAAAAACATGCTCATCAGGTTAATTGGTAGCCTTAGATGTGTGTTGCTTTCTGTCTCTCTATGTGGCTCTGAATTTGGCTGGGGACCGGTCCAGACTGTATCCTGCCTTTTCACCCGATATCAGTTGGGATAGGCTCCAGCCCCCCGCAAACCGTGAAGGGATAAGCAGCATAGATAATGGATGAATGAGTTATCACCTTTGGTGGTGTTTTTTGTAAAAAGCAACTTGTTGCTTTCAATGTTAGAGTCTATTTGTGTAATGAACAGATATAAAACAAGAAAAACAACATTGAACTATTGAAAAACGGAACTCTTGGAGTTTAAATGTATGCACTGCTGTAAAGACAAGGTGCAGTATTATGGTAAATTTGTGGCTGATATGTTTGGCCAATCTCTTAGTTATGGTAACATGGTAATTAATTGTGATTTTATATTGCTTTTGACAGGCCACTGGTTTTCAAACTAATTTTGCTTAAGGCTTTTCTAAACCCAGGCCAAAGTCCCAAGGATCCTGAATGCATGTTATAGTAACTTATCAATCCTTTTTTTATATTTAGTTTAATCTATAAATGCCATTGAATATGAGGTACAACTGCATAACCAACTCAATGTTTTTTGACAAAGTTATCCAACATTTTCTTCATTTTAAATTCCCAAGGCACTCCATTTAAGAAACTGCCATCGGCTGTGAAACAATATGACGATATTCAATGCAAGCCATCACTCTGTATTACATTTTATAAGGATTTGATGGAGGTTTAAAGTGTTGACTGAAAATATTGTTAAAGACAGAAACCCCCAGGTGGCTTTTGATGGCAGGTTAGCTTTTTTTTTCTTTTTATGTCTTTGTGAGTTTTTCTGTCAGATCTGATGCCAGTTTTGTGTGATTTCACATCAACCTAAATGCAAAATAGATTGTTGTATTTCAGATCTTTCAGAATGGATTACATAGCCTTTTGTGTAATTTTCTTACACCACATGACTCTGTTTGACACCACTTCAAATCTCCCCCTTTGAACAGCTCAGCCTCCACGGAGCAAGATCTACAGACACACCAGGACCTCTGAGCCCCTGGTGATACCAGCCCATGTTTCTCGTGTTTACCTGAGTCCAGATCAGATCAGACAGCTGCGCTTCAAGCCCACCATAGGCACCATCCAGCTCTCAGAGGGTCACCAGGCAAAATTCAACTGCTCCATCGATATCCCTGACGCCAGGCTGGAGACCACCATCGTGTGGGTGAAGAACGGGCAGGACTTGGCTGCTAACATGCAGGTGGTGATCAACGAGCTGCAGACCCCCACAGAAGGGGGCACGACTCTGCTCTCCACTGTAAAGTATGTACCACGCGGGGGTTGTGATAGAGACTGATGGAGCAGATTAACAGAAGTGTTTGTGCTCTGTGTTACAGCATTTACCGCGTGCACAGAGGGGATGCTGGAGAGTACTGCTGCAGGGTGAACATTGGCACCAGAATGGTGGAGTCTCTGCCAATCACTCTCAAGGTGGAAGGTGGGTTTAATTAGGAAGTCCCACAGATGATGGATGTAGCCAAGTTTAGACATCCTATGGTTTACAGTTGCATTTTTGAAGCCTAAAGTTTGGCATATTTGCTGTTTGACTGTTTAAACATAAAAGAAAGTTTAACATGAGAAGCAATGGTTTGACGAAATCAGAGTTGCAAAGTTTGAAAGCTTTTCATGTCTTGCCTCACTCCAGAGTCCATGACAAGCAGATAGACACCATTTTTTCAACTCTGTGTGCAGTAACAAGGAAGAGAAATCTTGCCAACTGCGGATTAGCTTAGCTCAAACACTAGGAGTCAATGGGTAGCATTAGCCTGCCTCTGCCTACAGTAATCAGATAACCTCTTCAGCACCTCTAAACAGTCCTGTGTGCTTGTTATGACTCATTTTTTATTGTATTATACTGTGTTATATTTTTGACCAAGACTAGCATTTCTTGTAATTTTCAAAAGAAATGCATACTAAACTAAACATGTGCAAAACCAGCAAAATAGCTTCTAAGTAGGTCAGCAAAATAAAGCAAGTCCAGTTTGCACATGCATCCCACAGTTTAGTTTCACATGTATTTATTTTGAAAATTACATAAAGTGCTAATCTTAATCTAAAAGTAGATAACATAATCTAACATGCTAAAAAAAAGCTGGCCTGTGCCTTTAAATTCTACACCTTTGTTTTTTGCTGTTAGATGTCCCTGCTAAGTAATGTGTTTTCTGTAGACATTGTTTTGGTTTTTTCTTTAAAACACTATCTTGCTGATTGCTGTTGTACACAACAAGTTGCAGATCAAAAACAGTTGCTAAAGGATCAAAACAGTGTTTTGTAAAATCCAGAATATGTGATTTAAAGGGACATCTACATTTAATTACAATGTGCACAATAGGCTGCCACCATTAGCTAAACATGCAAAAAACAGTATACTGCTCAACTCCATTCTACTGAATGCTTACACCCTCTCCTCATGGATTATACAGCAATGCAAAAATTTTATTAAAAATGAAAGTCTAGTACAAAGCTGAAGAAGTCGTAGCATTATGTAAAATGTAAAAAAAATACAATGACTTGCAAACCCTTGTTGGCATATGTACAGTTGAATACAGCACAAAGACAAGTTATAGATGTTTAAATGATACAATTTTTTTGCAAATATTTGCTAAGTTGAATTTGATGCCTAAAAGATGTTACAATAACACTTGGACAAAGGCAGAAAAACCTGTTTGAATAGTCCATTGAGAGTCCATGATACCGTCAAAAGATTTAGAGAGTCCTGGGAAATCTCTTCAGGTAAGCAGCATGGCCAAAAACCAGCGCTGAATGCCTGTGACCCTCGATCCACGTCGGCTCTAAAGTACTTTAGAAACCGTTGTCTGTTAACACAGTTTGTCACTACATCTACAAGAGAACGTTTAAACTAGGGTCCATGCCATGGGTAACTTGCACATCTTTAAACACAGAGTAAATGCTGAAAAGTAAATGCAAGTTTTGAAGTGACAGATACTGCCACCCAAGTAACGTTTTCTATGAGGACATCCCTTTTTATTTCAGCAAAAAAATATGTCAAGGCATATTCTACATGTGGTACAACTCTGTGGCTTCATTGTAAACAAGTGCAGGTTTTAGACTTCAGTCCAGATCTGTCTCCCATTGAGAATGTGTAGCACATTATGAAGCACAAAATACATCAATTAAGACCTTGGACTGTTGAGAAACTAAAGTCATACATCAAGCAAGAATGGGAAGAAATTTCCCCTACAACACCACAATAATTAGTTCAGTTCCCTAATTCAGTGTAGTTTAAAGGAAAGGTAAAGTTACAAAGCTGGAATTTATTGAAGGCATCACACTCAGTGTTTGTGAGTATGTGAAAAAAGCTGTAAACCTTATCAGTTTGAACATTAAATATCTTGTTTTGGTATTGCATTTACCTAAATATAAGCCTTAAAGAACTTTCTGATCATTGTATTCTGTTATTTAAGTTTTACACAACATCTGAGCTTCATTGGAATTAGAGTTTGTATAATTTCCCTGATTATGCACTGATTTTCAGGTCTGCCAACGTTCCTGCATCAACCAGAGCACAGGAATGTGACCAGAAACACACCTTTCACTCTCTTCTGTGAGGCAGTCGGGCCCCCAGACCCCGTCCAAATCCGCTGGCTCCGGGATGGATTACCTGATAGTGACTTTCATGATTCCCCAAGTAGCTACTCCATTGCAGGTAGGACATGTCAGTCTAGTTGTTCATCATCTTCCTCTTTCTCATATATACAGATTAGTGTGATTTTTCACACATCAGTTGATTAATAATCAGCGTACAAGTCAGATAAGGTATGAAAAACACTCTGAAGTGTTGCTGGAGATATTTTTTTCTCAGGGGCTGTTTACACGAGGCCGAATACGGTCAAATCCGATTAGTGTTCATTGTGTTTTGGCCTTGCGTTTACATGGAAACTCTATACAGAGTGCCGGAATCTGGAAACTTTTGAAACCAGTGTCCAGAGTGGAAAGTTTTCAATACAGTCCTCCATGCAGCTCCATCTAAGGCTGCATTTACACAGGGCCAAAAATGGTCAAATCCTATCCGTTTTCATTGCATTTTGGCCTTGTGTTTACACTGAAACGCTTTGTGTTTTGTCTGAAAACGGTAACTTCTGAAAACGGGCTCCAGAGTGGAAAGTTTCCAAAACGCTCTCCCTGCAGCTCCATGTAAACCCGCATTGGAGCGTTTCAGGGTGAAACGCTGACGTCACCACATGCGCAGTACTCTTTCACATGAAGGCTGCACATTTGTGGTCCGAACTGATTTGTTGTCCAGAAAAGAAACTCCTGCATCTCTGTGTGTCTATTCACCATTGTTGTTTGTGAAGTTTTTCTTCTTCGTACGTGTGTTGTAGCAGCGCTGCCTCTCTGCAGACCTACAACGCCATCTACTGAACCAGCATGCACACTACAGCGGGTCCATACATCTCCAGCATCATTGTCTGAACACGGAAGAATTTGGAAACGTAAAGGAAAAATCTTTGCATCTTTAAGTCAGGAGTGTCCGTGTTAATGTAGCCTAAACCAGGGTCAGAGCGTTTCAAGATGAAACGATGACGTCACCGCATGCACAGTTCTCTGTTACATGGAGGCTGCGCACACATACCAGGAACAACAACAGCTTCGGCTGTCTACCAAGTAACGTGTGTGCTGCTTACTATGTTTGTTATCCAGACAGATTTGTTGTTCAGAAAAGGAACTCCTGCGTCTCTGTGTGTCCACTCTCCATTGTTGTTTGCAAATAGTTTTTCTTTGTGCGTGTGTTGTAGCAGCGCTGTCTCTCAGCAAACACATATTGCCGTCTACTGAACCGGCATGCATACCACAGCGATTGCATTCTTTTCCAGCATCTCTGTCTGAACGTAGGTCGAGTTTGAATATTCAAAGGAAAATCTTTGCGTTTTAAGTCACAGAGTCTTCGTGTAAACATAGCCTCTGTCTGGAGAATGTTACAGAAGCTCTGGGTCCAATTCCCTCTGGTAGAAAGACTTAATAAAGTCAAAGTGCTCCATAAAAGTGTCTCCCATCTATATTGCAAATGCTCTTTGATGAAGCTCCCTTAGGTGGTCCATTACTTACTGAATAATCAGCATTTTTACAAGACCAACTTCCTGCATGTGTAAAAATCATACTGGGAGATCCACAAAAACTTCAGCTTTATAAGTCAATAAAGTTGTTTCACTATTATGGACTTCCTGCTGTGGTTGGGTGTTGGAACATTAATTCACAGACAAACTGACTCTCTTGGTGGTAAAATGTAGAGTTGGTGTCAATTTGTAAGCATCACTTCTCTGGTGGTTTCTATTCTGTATCCTATGTGCTGCCTCAGCATCTGCACTCTGCTTACTGCAACGAGATTTATAACCACAGTCGGTGTCAGTGAGGCCTCCTGCTGAATGGCTTAACAGAGGTCATTCATGTGTGGTCAAAGGTTTTTGTGACACTGCTCTGCTGGATGTAAACTAAGTCAATTACATGAACTTAAATGGAGGATTTTTTCTTTAGTAGGCCAGGAGACAGGTCTGACCTTTAGGGTGTTTTTTTCTTACCTTGTTCTACTTTAGATACAAAGAATGCAGCATTAACAATCCCTGCTAGAAGATGACCAAATGAGGACATTTTCTACGCTCTCATCTAATATTAGTCAGGGGAGATTTTTTGTGCAAGGAAATCTTTAAAGGCCCCATATTTTGATCGATTATTACAAGTTAGCCCTGGTCACAGATGTCTTTGTGAAAAACTTTGATGTTTATCACATAAAAATCCTATCTGCAGTCTCATATATGAGCTTTTTTGAGATTTATATACCCTTCTGTGTGTTGTAAATGTCTCCTCTGCCTCACTTCTACCACCTTAATTCCAAAAAAGCTGGGACATTGGGTATAACTGAGTAAAACAGAATACAGTTTGAATACAGAGTTACTATTAGTGTCCTCAAATGCTCATTAAATGTTGGTAAAAGAAGAGATGATGTAACATCCCTGCCCCTGTCCCAGCTTTTTAGAACATGTTGCAGGCATCAATCCAGCATAAAAGCAATGAAGAAACAAACTAACTAACAAACTAAACATTTGATATGTTTTCTGTTTTTATTTATGTTTTACACAACGTCCCAACTTCACTGGAATTGGGCTTTGTATGAACAAGACAAAAAGTCTGTGGCATAAAGACTTCCCTTCTGTCCATAGCAGCTGCCTTAAATGCCTGAATACCAAGGCCCCCCAAACAGACCTACCAGTATGTTGTCATACTGTTGTTTTTGTCAGTAGTTGAAGCTAACAGTAGCAAGCCCATTGCACAGCACTAAAAAGACACTTAAAATGATAGACTTAAATTGTGGTGCAGAGCAGCGCTGAACTGACCAGTTACAACAGAGGACTTGTGAACCAATCAGAGTGGACCAGTTCACATGGAGAATAGGGGGTTAAAGGGGGAGGAGCTCTAACATATCATATCTGTTTATGAAAACTAAAAGTATTTTGAACTTTATTCATTGTAAACATATCTTAGCTGTCATCAAAATGAACATATGATCCTGACTTAAGACAAAATATGACCTCCTTTAGGTTAAGGAGGTTAACCAGATGGACCATTTAACATATTTCACTTGTCCATTTAGGAAGGCGCCCATTGAAAGTGCTTGGAGAGGGTAGAACATTTCAGAAGCATATCTGGTTACTGTTACTGGACGATTACTCTGTCAATCACATTTATTATGTACAATTAAGATAATGTAGTTGGCAGAAGTTACTGCAGCAGTGTAAAGGACAGAACGTGAGCCACTTCATACAGTAACTCTTGAATAAATGTCAGAAGTAGAGCGAAAATAAAGTATCTCTCGAGAAGTTTGTAGTGCTGCTGTTTGTTTTTTATTTACTAAAGAAATGTGGTCCAGATCTGATAAAAGTGCTACAGAAGCTGTTAGCTTCAGTGCTAATCCCCTATACAAGCGGTCACTTCCTGCAGTCGTCTCACCTCTCCCTGCTCTAAAGGACTCTGATTGAGCTGTCCCATGTTGGGCTGCTCACAGTTGTAGATCAGAGCTTGCCAAGATGGATCGGCCCAACTATAGACATTTAATTAGGCTGATCCAGCTGCACCGCAAGGTTAGGAGGAGGTATCTTATTTTGCTATCACTAAACGCTTGTATATTTTTCAATGTTTCAATCTGCCTTTATAAGAGGGAACTTTAACCAGACATTTGATTAAAAAATGTTTCATACAAAGATTGAAACTGTTCAACATATTGTCTTTGTTCTTTACAAATTCAGTTGGGAAGCACTGGATATAAAATTACCATCAAATATTTTAATTTTCCTTCATTATATGACTCTTATCAGCTTGTTTAAATCTGGTCAGTTTTGGTAAATCGGTCAATTATCTCATTATTTCAGCTCCCATTGCAGTTCACTTTAAGATACAGTAAAAGGCAGCCAAAAGAAGGTATTTAGGACATCTTGACTTGTTATTTCTTGAGTTAGTTACTTTTTTATATTGAAGTACAAAAACTAAGTCAGTTAAGTCTCCTACAGATTTTTATTGATTGGAATAATTTGATTATACAGTTGGACTGTAGTTGGCATGTATGTTTCATAAGACAGGTGCATAGAGGTGGAATGAGTCAATGAAAATCACTCTCAAATGTTTGATACCTAAAACCTTGCCAGCAACTTTTAAAGAAGTGTTCTTATAAGTGTTCTTATCTGTATAAGCCATCAAAAATTATAAACTAATCAGTATTGGGTGCCAAGGGCTTATTTTGTTTTTTCGTACAGTGGTCTCAAAACATGCATTAGTGTTGTCTGATTTTACCCACAACAGATTCACTTGGAATCGCGACTGCCTAAGCAGAGATTTCCCAGCGAACAGATACGCTTGTTGTTGTTCTACAAAGTGCCATTTTTATTGCGATATGGCCCCAGCTGGAAGCTTCCCGAGAGCAAACATTTACTATTGGAGTGCTAACCCTTTTTCCACTGCCTGCTGCAACCCTTCATTTTCGTCTTGCTTCAGGCCAAACTCCTCTGCTGTGGCTGCTGCTGTCGTAAAAACAGCCTGAAGCTGAGGGGTTAAAGGTTCAGAGCTGTGCTTTGGTCCAGCATGTGCAAGGGCCTGGGCAGAGAGGGGATGGGGGGCAGCACAGGGAGTCTGTTCGGGGGTTGGCTCGAGGGACAAAGGCCTCATTCACGGGGCGGCCCACTATCCTGCAGGGAGGGGCTGCACACAGAGGCTGGCAGGGTGCAGACTTCAGCAGGGCTCTACGCAGGACCAAATATTGGCACAACAACACAGTAGAGCCCACTCCCCTGCACGTCACCCCATGCATACTTTTCGGAGACCTTTTTTCCTCCAAACCTCAGATCTTGTTGTTGCATTCGAGTGCTATTGTTATGTTAATGATTTGTTGTTAGTTCGAGGGACTTAATCAACAAGCACTTTCCCGTTGATACTGAAATTGGGGCTTTATACTTCTTAAAGAAAGTGAAGTTGATGAGTGTTTTCGTCCAGTTTAGCCCGTCTTTCTGACCCACATTTCAGCCCTGAATAATTAAACCTAATGTCATCGACCTAATACACCTGAGCCAATACTGCTGATCAAGTATTTGGCACCCTTTCTTGAAAAACACAAGAAACCTGATTGACCAACTTTGGTATAAAGTATGAGAAGACTGCTCTGCTTCATGGATACTGATTATGTTTTTTGCAGCCATATGTTCTGCCAGAATTTAAAAATGGAAACTTCAGGCTGCCAAGTGAGCCTGAGCACTTTTCCTCCCTGTAATTTCTGATGTTTCCATTGAAGTGGCCAAGCCATCCACATTTTTTCAACACTGATGTTGCTTTTTGTTTTGATATTCTTGCCCGCAACTGACAAAGAAGAAATGCAAGTGCATGACCTATATTCATTTCCTTATTCCCCCCCAAAAAAATATACCACTAAAAAAGAATAAACATCTTTTTTGAGAAGTGACACTGAGAATTTCATGTTGTGTGGTTAAAACTGATTGTGTAGGTGTTGAGTTCAGTGATGATCTGGGGAAAAACACACCAGCTGATTAAAACCACTTCTCCTTTGTTCTGTATTGGCATGTTAGTTTTTACATGAGAAAAGGTTTGATAAACTAAATTAATATTACATGACTGGGAATTTTCTGGGTCAAGGAGGCGAAGCAAACCCACAGCTATTTGAAAATTACAATAAAAATAACATTACAAAAAGGATGATAACCTCTGAAACACATCAAATAATGGAGCAAGCTCAAAACTTTGGACTCCAATAATCACAGTTATTGCAAAGTACATCACAAATATAGAAACAATGTCAGAGCAACTGTGGTTGAGTTTGCTTTGTTTTAGTCAGAGACTGACAAACATAACAGACTACACTATTAAAAAAATGTGTATGTGATATATAAATGGCACTATTTTGATGTGAAGCACGTTGTTTAAGTGTTTGGTTGTTGGGGGCGTGTTGGTCCATATTTTGAAAATTTGAGGACTCATTTTCTCAGTGCAATTTTAGCCGCAGGTCCAAAGAGGATGGATTATGTTCTCTGATTAAACACAGGTGTGGTTTCTTTGTAGCATAGATCAAACCAATCAGTGTGTGAGCTCTCATTCCCTTTGCATCAGTGTGTGGTTTTGGTTGTTGGGTCTGAATTTTGCTTGGATTGTTTAATTCCTCTTATTTTTTTAATGTGCAGCTTCACTCCAGAACAAAAAAAGCACTGTTTGTAATGTGTTAATGGTCATATTAAAGTGAATTTCTTTTTTGAAGCATCCAGAACACAAAAAAACACCAAGAAGGTTAGTTATAGACTTCTGCATAAACTTAAAAACATACTTTCATTAGCTATTAAAATTTAAGTTAAAACTGAAAGTATCAGACTCCTTTGTGTACAATAGACCTGTCGACTTTACATTAGAGGCCTATTGGCTACTAGCAATTTCTTTTCTCATTTTCAAGCAGGAATCCTTGGGTCTGTTCTCTACTCTGTGCATAAAACACATGGCACAGCCTGTATGATCATCTGTGAGCATGATTATCAGTGAGATTCACTAGTATCTATACAAAGATTAGAAATATAGCTCCATGTTTCAAGATAATCTTTTATCCCGTGTTTTCATTCTCTTGTTTCTGGGAGTATTACACGCACTGGGGGGGCACAGGAATTGTTGCACTAAGAAACGCGACAAAAAGCCACAGTCATAGCTCTCCGTTCTGTTATAAACTTAAACTGAAACTTTTCAACAGATGCTCCTATACTTAATGGTAGAGATATGCTGCTGTGCATCCCATTTGAGTGAAACAGAAAAAGGGCAAAACTGAAGATGGGCTCTTTTTTGTTTTGCTTGAAACCTCACAAATCAGCTCAGGAAGGTGTATATTTTGATTTCAAAGATGCACTGTCAAAATAGCTGAAACACTTCACAACACAAACTTTAGACTTTAGACCAGGTACATCCTCAAGATAGGAACACAGCAGCTTTCACCCGACTAAATGTTGCCATCATATTTGTGCAATAAAGACGTTCTCTCTCACTTCAGTCATTCTTAGATTGCTGAGTTTCTGTTTTTTTTAAACCACTGATGATTCAAATAATGGTGATTTTATATCAGCGTACAGAAATGCCGACATTGTCCTTGCACAATTAGACTAATCGTTTTCAAATGTAGCGGTAAGGCAGGTCTAGGTGTGTCTTGGGGATTTGTACAACAGCCCCACAACAACAAATGATTATATTTAGAATTCAGTCTTAATTTTAATATTATAAGACTTTGTTCTAACACATTGTGTGTAATCAGTTGTGCGGACTGATTTGATACCACAATACAGATTAAAGAGGCTTTTTGACAAGGACATGATGTCGTGCCTTGAGATTTGATGTTGTATGGTGTACCTTGGGCAAAAATGGTCTGAAAAACACTGATATCGATGGGCAGGATGAATAAGTTTGCAGTTTTTGATAATAAAAAAGCAATTCCTTTTCCTAAATGTGGTGTCTTTAAATTATATATTTTTTGCAATGGTAAAAAGGTGTAGATATTGATAGATTTCTACTGTACTGGTATCAAACTGTTGATTCTCTTTGTGTCATCCATCTGCTTCTCCTTTACTGGAAAAAAGTGGAGTTATGTATTATTTGACATAATTCAGTCAAATAACTTAGAATTTAAGTCCATATGCCCCAGCCCTAGTCAATAGCTTACCATGTAGCTATGAAACAAGGAAAAACACATACCATTATAGGATATTTACTTGCAAATATGCACTCTTCATAAATTAAACCATGCTTATCTCTGTGGGTTTCCTCTAATTTCAACAACACATTAAGAGTTTTTTTCCTTTTAGGTGTTTTCAAGGTAAATTAGGGTGAAAAATGTCTTTGGCAACTTTCTCGGAGAAGCACCTGCTTAATTTTGGACCACAGTCAAACATTCTCAGACACCACTTTAACTTGACCCTGTGTTTGCCAAGCAGTTTGAAGAGAGGCATGTGGTGGTTACATTTGCATAGCTTCACTGAAAATGTGCTGATATCTGCACATTTTTGCCAGAGCAGTTTCATTGCTCATCATTGTGCAACTTTAACTGTAAATTTCTGATTTTTTAATGTGTGTTTTGTCACTTTCAGTTGTATTTTAATCTACCTTTCTCAGTAATGCTCTAAGTGAGTGCAAACAAAAGTGCTAAAGCTATTGTTTGGGTGAGAAGTGAAGCACTCTTATGCTACAGAGCAGAGGAAGTTAAACATCGGAGGCCGAGATAGCCCACAGAACGTAAACAAATCATCCAGAGTTTGCTTCCAGTCGTCTCTCTCAAGCCTGTTCTGTGATTGGCTTTGTTGAAGTGTTTCCGAGATAGAGACACTGGAAAACAGAGCACAACGGGGACATTGTTCAGCAGCTGTCCCAGTCTAACTGCGCTGATCTGTGGCTGCTGAAGGACAGGAGTTGGATGTCCAGGGAAAACATCACAGCTCAAAACAATTGTTACAACCCACAGGCGAGGCTCGATTTGTGCTTACTGCATGTGACACAACTATGTGAACTTTTGAGGGATGATAAATGAGTGAGTCATCTCTAAATGTCTGTCTTCCTTTCCTACATTAGTGTTGTTCCACTCTCATTTCTCCACTGAGGCTGACATGGCACTTCTGTCCAGCCTTTGTTAGTTTGTCACAAAACCTGATGATAGCATGTCTGGCCAACTCCCCCAGAGCTGAAGTAAAATAACAACTAAAATGGGCTCAGCTTATCAAGATACCCTGTGCTATCTTGACCTTGTGCTTTGGTTGTTTTATATTAAAGTGCCACAATGTGCTCTCTGATGTGTTGACTACAGGTGTGGACAAGTACACTCAGTTCAGCTGTGAAGCATACAACACGAAAGGTGTCACAACCTCCGGGGAAGCGAACATCAACATCAAAGGTAAACATGGGGCTTCTGGGGGCTGCAGCACATACCAAGAAGTTTTAATGACCGACCTGCGGACCATGTGTTTCAAAGATTTTGAGTTAATAAATGTTTTTATGGTGTTTTTCCAGTGCTGCCTAAACCGGTGTCCAATGTAGCTGTAATAGAGAGGCAGTCCAATAAATTGCTGTTGAGCTGGAGCCCCGGACATGATGGTTTTTCTCTTCTGACTAAGTGCCACATCAGGGTAAGCTACACTAACACAACTGGTGACAAACAAAGAGTTGTTCTTTTCACTATAATAGCAGCTAAAATACTTTGGTTTGGCCTCACAGGCAATTTTAGGTAGCAAAGTATTTATAAACCTAAAATGTCATACTGTTTCTCTTTCTTCTTTGAGAAAATGGGAGTGTCTGACCCCATAATAAGACCTCTTTATATCAGGGGTGGAAAAGGTGCGCAACTAGAGGTGCTCAAATGTCTGTGAAGGCCTTTCTGACATTTTTTGCCAAGTTATTATGGAAAATGTGCCAAACTGCCTTGTCTCACAATGTTGACAAATATTTATGAAACTCCTGAATCTACATACAGACATGGATCCCCACCAAAATCTAGCCATTCCTTCTTTGTGCCATGACCAATCTCCCTTTGAAAATATCATCAAATCCTTTGAGAACTTTTGAGTTGGCTTACTTATCGACATAGGGACAAGTAGTGTTGTGTTACTCGAGACTGGTCTTGAGACCACATTTTGAGGGTCTTGGTTTTGTCTTGGACTTGTGAGCATTTTTACTCAGTCTTGTCTCGGTCTTGGACTGGCCCAACATGGTATTTTCCATTAAGACCGATCTAAACCAGCACTGATCTGCTGTTCTTCGATTTCATTAATGGGAATAAGGAGGAACACTTGGTAAAACAACAAAGAGCTTCAATTCATGTGTTATTTCCCCTGTGATGACGCCAACCCTCCTGTCGTCGTGACTGAGGACCACTCCCCTTAACTGTTCAACCTTGTCATGGTTTTTATATTTGATTTTGAAGGTCTTGGTCTTGTCTCGGTCTCGGCCTTTCTTGGTCTCAACTCGGTCTCGACTCCCAAAACTCTTGATCTCGGTGCATTTTGGTCTCGGGCAAGTCTTGGGCTGTGTTTACACGGCGCAGAAAACAGTCAGACCCGATAAGTTTTCATTGCGTTTTGGCCTTGCGTTCACACTGAAACGTGTTTAAAATGGTAACTTTTGAAAACAGGCTCCAGGGTGGAAAGTTTCCAAAACGCTCTCCATGCAGCTCCTTGTAAACCTGCATTGGCGTGTTTTAGGGTGAAACGCTGACGTCACGCATGCGCAGTACTCTTTCAGATGAAGGCTGCACGCGCATACCAGGAACAACAACAGCTCCGGCCGTCTGCCGAGTAACGTGTGAACCTCTTACTGTGCTTGGTTTGTTATCCAGTCAAAACTATCCAGACAGATTTGTTGTCCGAAATGATTTGTTGTCCAGAAAAGAAACTCCTGCATCTATTCATCATTATTGTTGTTTGCGAAGAGTTTTTCTTCTTCGTATGTGTATTGTAGCAGTGCTGCCTCTCTGCAGACCTACACAGCCATCTACTGAACCAGCATGCACACTACAGCGGCTCCATACGTCTCCAGCATCGTCGTCTGAACGAAGAAGAATTTGAAAACGCAAAGGAAAAATCTTTGCGTCTTTAAGTCAGGAGTGTCCGTGTAAACGTAGCCTTGGTCTCAGAAAGTGTGGTCTTGAGCACAATACTAGGGACAAGCAAACGAACAAACACACTACAAATTCCAGCAAAAGCATCTGTGTGGTTAAAAAATCCAACGGCACTAATCGTTAAAGCAGCTAATAGTTATTTAAATGTTTTAACCCTCTGGTTTTAACTCTTTAACTCTCAGCTCAATCGTTTGGCAGAGGTCATTATTCAATTCAGGGATATTTAATGTTTTAAATAACAGAACAAATTAAATCATTGTTTGGTTCCAGTAACACTTCAGGGAACAGACAAAACCACAAACAAACCAAAAACAGATGTGGCATCGAAAGGTTTTAAAAGCTAACAGTTGATTGTGTGATGACATAGAAATGCACAAATATTTGGGAAAAAAATCAATTAGTAAAGGCAGAAATGTCTGTAAAAGTTTGAAAAATAACTTAAAATAGACAATATTGAGTTTGACAAACACATAAAATACTTTTGATAAACAACAGACTTGATATGCGTATATATCATCATATCAGTTAATGGTTCAGTATTTAAAATAATAATTAAGTAAATAATGATGGTAGCTTTTAGCTTTTTAAACCTCTGAATCCTTCAAATAAATATCGATTCTTTTGATTGGTGTGCTGTTTTTTCTGCATCATAAAACATTTACAGAAACAAACAATGACGTGTTAAGGATATTTTACACATTAAATATTTCTGAATTTAATGACCTCTGCCAAACAGTTGAGCTGGGAGTCAAAGGGTTAAAATCCATCTACCTGCACTATTGTCCCAGTAACTGAGTGAGTATCTGTAAGGACACTGTAGCAGTGAGACATCTCTGACTGGTGCTGACACCTTTTCTGTTTCCTTCCAAGGTCAAAGAGGTGAGTCGGAGGAAAGGGGAAGTAATGACGACTCGGTTCGTCAACGCCACCGTGCCTCCATTCCAGAGCGAAATCCCTGGGCTGAAGGCGATGACGTGGTACAACATGAGTGTTTCCTGCAGCAACGAGGTGGGATCCTCTCCAGTCACAACGTGGATCCAGAGCAACACCACAGAGGGAGGTGTGTGAGCTCTAAAAATACAGTGAACTATTTCTGTTTTGCTCCACAAGGAAGTTGGTAAAACTTAATTCAGCAGATAATGATTAAGTTTGTTCTGATAGCTGTTAAATGAGGTAAACATAGCACATGAACCTAAAAATAACAGTGATTAACATTTAGGCCACTTTGAATAAAGCTTTAAAAAGCAAAATGAGATGGACAAAATGGTTTATTCATTGATTAATGAAATCAATTGTTACAAAAGTATATGCGTCAGATTGCAGGAACATATAATCAAAAAATAAAAATGATACAAAAGCATCAATAATAAAAAAACAAATAATAAAAGGTAAGACTCTGATTTATGACTTAATTTATTAGAAATATGCTATTTTATAAGTAAACTAGCGCAGATTTTACACAGAATTTGAAGAAGCTTTTGACTTTTTTATTGAAAAGGAATCATGTAACATCAGTGAAAGCCAAAGTAAAAGACAACGTTTTATAAGGATAGTAAAAAAAAAAACAGATTTAGTACCAGAAAGCACATAGTAGCTCACATATTGTTGTACCATCTATAAGCAGAGGCTCCATTTAAGTTAAAGTTACCATCATATTATGATTCCTTGACCCTGAACCCCCACATTTAGCACTCTGAATCATATTGATATCATTATGAGTTAGAGACCGATATTGAGCAAAAACAGTTGCTAATGGTGGTTATCTGGATCATCCCCAAAATCTGTTCATTTTTAACCAACAACTTCTGAAAATTTCAGCAAAATCTGTCCAGTAGTTTTTTGTAATCTTGCTAACAAACTAACAAACAAGCAGAAAAACACACAAACGCTGGCAAAAAACATAATCTCCTTGGTGGAGCCAAAAAATTTCAAATATTATCAAAAAAATATGGAAAACTGCACACTCTTGCAATGTCAAACAATTCTTGAGAAAATCTTGCATGTGCATCAAGATCAGCACCAAAATCTAGTCACTACTGCCTTGTGCCATGACCAACCTTTTCTTAAAATGTCATGAACCTGTCTCTTAATGTTAACAAAGCCTATAAAAAATCCTGGATCTACATTCCTCTTCAGATCGCCATCAAAATGTGATAATTTTTTCTGTGTGACATGCACAACATTCCTCTAAAGTTTCATAAAAATTCATTCATAACTCTGATCACAATCTAACAAACTAACTAACGCTGGCAAAAACATAGCCCATTTGGCAAAGGTAATAGATATTTTAGTCCAATAAACATTCTGTATAATTAGTTAAATAATCAGCAGTCACAATTCAGATGCTTGAGCAGTCTCCATCTCTGGCATTGACTCTTATAGACTTGTTGTCCTGGTTAAATCTTGGCTAATAATAGCCAACAGATGGACTGATGTAAGAGATCAAGCATGACGTCTTTCCTGATAAGACTGTTTTCATCCTGATTGTTTTGGTGGCTGCGCTCTTGTCCGGATTTAACAACAAAAACATCCGCTTGGAATCAAAACAAATTTTGTCCCAAATCAACCCAATCAAACCTAATAAGCATTTTTTTTGGTGTGTGGATGGGAAATGGAGTGCTTGGAACGAAACCACACATGTACAGGGAGAATTACAAACTCCACACATAAAGGTACTGACCAACCTGGGGATCAAACCAGCAACCTTTTTGCTGTGAGGCACATGCGCTACCTGCTGTGCCACCATGTTGTGAGATAATTACACCAAATAGATAAATAAGAATAAACATGGGCTTCATGTTTGAAGCTAGAGTCTACGATCTGAAACCAGTTTGGCTGTTGAGACAGATTTGAAAAACGCAGCCTGCCCCCCTTCACTCACCCCTCCCCTCCGTGTTCCAAGATATATATATATATATATATATATATATATATATATATATATATATATATATATATATATATGTATATATATATATATATATATATATATATATATATATATATATACAGTCATATATATATATATATATATATATATATATATATTTGTTCTTACTTCAGCCTTTTCTCAACTTTTACGTTTCTTCCCTTCAATATGGAGGGTAACAGAAGCGGCCTCCGGTTTTGGTGCTGGTCTCCAGCTCCATGAGAGTTTAATTTAAGAACTAAGAACTATTCATTTTCCATGGTTTTCTTGATAATAACCAAAATTACTTAAATTCTTACATCAATAGCTATGGCATTGTACCGCCAAAACACTACTTTTAAGCATTCCATGTTTTCTTTTCTGTTTGCTTTAAACACATGATACACACAAGAGTTAATACTTGATTGCATAACCATTGTTTTTGATGACTGCAGCCATGCGTCTTGGCATGCTCTCCACCAGCTTCTGACATTGTTCTGCTGTCACAGCAGCCCATTCCTGTTGGACAAATTCAAACAAATTTTCTTTGTTTTTGGGCTTGTGGTTCTCCATTTTGAGTTTGATGATTTTCCACAGGTTTTCAATTGGATTAAGATCTGGTGATTGAGCAGGCCAAGGCATGGTGCAAATGTTGTGGTTCTCCATCCAGGCTTTAACTGACCTTGCCGTGTGGCAAGGGGCATTGTCTTGTTGGAAAATCCAGTCATTCGAGGCAGGAAAGAGTTTTCCAGCTGATGGAAGAAGACTGTTTTCAAGGGTAGTCCTGTACATGACCTGGTTCATTCGGCCTTCACACAATTGCATTTGCCCTGTTCCACTCAGACTGAAACAACCCCATGTTTTACTGTAGGGGCAAGACAGTCTGGGTTGTAAGCTTCTCCAGGCTTCCTCCTAACCAGTAAGTTGGCTGGAGTGGGCATCAATTCAAAATTGGATTCATCACTGAAGAGAACCTTAGCCCAATCATCAACAGTCCAATCCTTGTGGTCTCGAGCAAAGAGTAACCGGGCCTTCCTCTGCCTTTCATTGATGAAGGGCTTCTTGCGTGCTCTGTGTGACTTCAAACCAGCTTCAACAAGTCGGTTTCGAACTGTCCTTGCTGAACAAGTCACATTTCTCGACAGTGCCCACTCACTTTTAAGGTCCCTGGAGGTCTGACGACGATTCCTGACACAGGAACGGATGAGTGCACGGTCATCTCGTGGGGTAGAAAGACATTTCCTGCCACGGCCAGGTAGCAATTTGGTAGTGCCATGTTCAGCTTGTTTTTTTTTGTTGTAATGAACGGCTGTCTTGGAGATCTTCAGTTTTTTCGCTACCTGTCTCTCACTCATGCCAATTTCAGCAGTGCCAAGATGGCTGCCTTTGTGGCTTCACATAATTCTTTTGTTTTAGGCATTATGTGAGAGCTGACAACTTCTGAGTTGTGCTACGGCTTGAATGTAAGCAGGAAACCACTCTAGGCCTTTGCATGTGCAGTGCTGCTTGTGACATGAAATGGCCTCTTATATACCCTGGGAATCAATTAAGCTTAAGAATGTCAAATAGGACATAAAGTATTATGTGACCAGCTGCATTTTTTGTTGTGTTCATTGTATTATACGTTTAGTGGTACCAGATATTAGAATGAACAAGAAATTGAAGAAAACAAGGGTGGTCTAATAATTTTTTCCATGACTGTATATGTGTGTATATATATATATATATGTATATATATATATGTGTATATATATGTGTGTATATATATATATGTGTGTGTGTGTGTATATATATATGTATATATATACATATATATATATATATATATATATATATATATATATATATGTGTGTATATATATATATACACGCATATATATATATATATTTCTTCCTTACTTCAGCCTTTTCCTCGAAACTTTCACATTTCCTTCCCTTCAATGTGGAGGGTAACAGTAGCGGCCTCCCGGTTTCGGTGCTGGTCTTCTCCGGCTCCATGACGCTTCAGTACCTGTGCAGCTAGCTGCTCACTGGTACATGAGGAGGGTAGTGAGGAGGAGGTGGGACGGTGCGGAGCAGGGGAGACAAGGAATTTGATGGACTCATGGACCAATCCAAACCGCCGTTCCCAGCGGTTCGGATTGGTCAACTATTATGCCGCTTTGCAGCGGATATACTGAATGTATTTTTTTCATTCTTTTGGTCTTTATATTGCGTAGACTGGACCATAGGACCATAACGGCCTTCTAAAGGGTGTTATTAAGATGTACCAAGCTTCCAAATCGTTGACCATAGCTTTAATTAAATACTATTATCTTCATTAGCCCTAATTTACAAAAGTGGTGAATCATTACTTTTTTTACTGTCACGTTTTCTTACATGTTTATCTTTTTAATTTGTGTTGTGGATCTTTTTTAATCATAGAAAAAACATTTATGTATTTTCTCTTTGGGTCTAAAATCTGACAGTAAGACAGAAGATAGAATGAAATATAAGTGAGGCTTCTGTGTAAGATCCACCCCAGATTCTTGACATTTTTTCCTTCAGAGGGAGATGATATAAAATCTGTGCCAACGCACACACACCTGCTCCTGGTTATTCAAAGGGCTGAGACTCCCCTTGTATGTAGGACCACCTTGTGTTTCTATATTTAAGAAGATCTTATTAAGCTTGTCATCATTACATTCTCCTGTTGAGTTACACAAAGCAATATGTATTAGCCATCAACATTCACCTCTGAAACATGCTTAATGTAAGCCTATTTCAGTAGCAGCGTGTAATATGTGGAATTTACACGAGTTACACAACAACCTGCTCTGCTCCTGGCAAAGTCCCCTTCAGAAAAATCTCCTATCGGCTCTAAATCTCTGTTGTTTTCCTGAAGGGTCACATAGGAAATAGGAGGTTCACGCTGAAACAACACAGACTTCTAACTGGGTGGTGCTGCATTCAATTTCCTTCCTAGAACCACCGCAGGGGATATTTTAGTTGAAAGATTCGATACACAGTGCCAGGAAGTGACCACATACCAGCCTGTAATCAAAGATTTCAATAGAGGGGCCGTATTACTTTCTCTTTCCATTTCTATGATGTATAATTTATCATTTACGATAATCTATCAGGTCAAACGGCACGTGTCACTCTTGAGGATGATTTACTCTGATTCCCTTTTCTTGTCTCATTTTCAGTGCCATCAGTTTATCCCCAGAACCTCACCGTGCATCTGAATGAGTCATGGCTGGTGGTCAGTTGGAAGCCTCCCCCAGACGATAAGATAAACGGCGTCCTGCGTGGTTATGATGTCATCATCAGACATGGCAGCCAAATGAACAAGGTGAGCGTGACGCCGTGATGGAACTTTAAAAAACATATGCCCTACTTTTACTTCAGTGTTTCTCTTACTAGGTTTTATGTTAGGGGTGACTATTGGCAAGAACTTCACGATACATATCACGATACGATAATATCACGATTAAATCACAATATTGTGATTTATTACGATATTCTACAGTTAAGTAAGAAAAACTAGAGATGGTGTTTATGTAAATCACACAATACTGCCCAAAACTGAAAGTAAAAATCAAGTCAAAATTATTTAATTGCAATCAACTTTTCCTTTTTGTTTTTGAAATATGTCCAATGCAGTGTAACATACATACACTTAACCTGAAAACATAGAGTGCATCAAGTCACTTAAACTAATGTTGCAAAGAAATTATTCTTGTTTTCCCTTTAACAAACAGACAAAATCATCCTAAACTCTAGAGCAGCTAAAACTATAATTGAACCCATGAGAAACAAAGTTCTTTGACTTACTGACAGCACAACAGTAAGTAAAAAAAAAAATCACATATTTCTCTTGTCACTGTCTGAACTGAATAGACTGCATAAAAAAACCTGCGCATACATGTTGATAAGTTGTATTTTACTCGACATTTTACTCTACTCTACCTACTCTGATAAAATATGAGTATTTATTTTTTTTAAATCGATATTACGATTTGAAATATTGCAAAATATTGCTGTATTGATATTTTTCACACCTCTAATATATATGTGTATGAAGTGTTGGTTTTAAAATATGCACAAACACAGTGCTTAACAAATTTATTAGACAATCTGTCTAAAAGAAAAACCCCAAAAAACATAGATATTATTGAAATCTTTCTAAATGTTTAAAACTGAGAATTTTATATTATTAACCACGAAGAAAATTTTTCTGTTTTGGAACAAAAGTAAATAAAAGTAATTTGACATCTTAATCAGGACATTATAAAGTGCTATTTTACTATTTTTTGCATTTTTTGTAAGACAGCAAATTTGAAAAATTCATGGATAACAACAATGACTGGATTTTAGCATTAAAAAATATCATTTCTGGTACAAAAATTACTTTGATTATTACCAATACTTTTGATTTCGGGCAGCTGTGACGTAAACCTTACATTGAGAGGTGCTGTAATAAATTTGTTAAGCACTGTATGTATCTACATATATATAAATAACATAGTGACTATCCGGACCTGTTGTAGTTACTCGTGCATGGGTTTGAGAGACTGTTTTTAATTTGCTCTCACAAATGATTAGCAATACGACGTTTGAAAAGTTAGAACAAAAATATGATTAAACTGATGCAAAAAAAAAAATGATAATGTGACAAGGTGATGCTGTTGGGAAACAAAAGGAGGTGATGTGAGCAGTAAAAATCTCACAACCTGGAGACCTGATGTTAACAGAACAGCAAAACAGATGTGGCTCCTTTAGTGAATCATGAATCAGACTAAAATAAGAGTTTACAATAGTGACAACTTCATGGACTCCTAGACCATGAATCTGTCTTTGTATTTGTTTGTTTTAATATAGTAGCACCGAATTGAACTTCAATGAAACTAGGATTAATTGATTAAAAATGAATTCATATAAGAAATGTTGTTTTTATTGATGGCTGATGGAGGAGAAAACACTTAAAGTCAAAAAGTTCCACAGCAGCAGGCTTGTTGTGTATTGAAATGTTTTCTAAGTGATTTGTTCCACTGTGTACTATCTTGTATACAATTTGAATTACAATAAAATAATCTTGAATATGAGCCATTGTTACAGCAGGAGCCTTTCGTAAAGAGGGAGAGAGAGAGGGGCTCTGTTGTTTGGAGATTCCTGATAACAGTGAATGAAGTATGATGACAAGCATGAGGAGAATGTGTCCTGTATGCTTGGAAAAGTGGCTCTCCCTTCGTCTTGATTTCTAAACAAAGCTCAGCTTCCTTTTTTACTATAAACAGAAGTTCCTCCTCACAGCAAGAGCTTTCATTTTCAAAATGTATGATCTGAAAATGTCACTTAAATCTAATATCAGTTTATGTTTCATGAATCAAAACGTTGAACACATTTCTCCATGACAGTTTTTGTTCTGTGACTGCATTAGTGCTCTCTCGTAGTACAATAGTGTGTTTCCGTCTTTCCTGTCCGCGTTTCAGTGAGAGGAAGCTGCTGGTGTGAAAGCTGGCATTCAGTGTTTTTCTTTCTTCAGCATGTGGCCCTGAGTCATCTCAGGCTGAATGGAATATGAATACAACGGGATGTGTAGCATTGGTCCAAATATCCGTATGTGCTGTCCAGTCAGGTTGTAACGTCATAACACACAAAGGCTCTGTAGAACGTGCAGTGACGGGAAATGTGGACAGAGGTTACGTGTTTGACCATCACGCTCACCTGCCTCTTCAGCTTTTCATTCATCTGTGGCTGGTTATAGCCCTTTAATAACTTCTGTGTATGTCCTCAAGCCAGATTTTTAATGTGCTTTATCACATTTATGATGATTGCCTATAGGTGCATTTTGACCAATCAGTCCAGTTCACTTTGGTACTTAAAGATATGCTGTTTGTTCAACTTTTTGGCTCTCCTACGTTGGTTGTTAAATTTTGGTTACGGCTTGTGGAGGTCTTTTGTTAGATCACTTCTGAAGCTTTGTACAAAACCCGAAGAGTGCTGGTGTCATGGCCTGTCCAATTTGAATGTGCTACCCCACCATATGAGGTCCTGCTGAAAAAAGACAGAAAAAAACAAACAAACAAATCTCCCAGAAAATTAATTGTTGTTTGTTATAACACAGAGAGTTCAGTTTGAGGATCTCCTTTAAGGGATAGGCCAATTATTTTTTGTTTTTCTGTCTTGCCTTACTCCCAAGTCCATGACAACCAGATAGATGTAACTTTTTTGACTGTGCGTGCAGTAGCAAGGAAGAGACAATCAGAGCTTGCCAGCTGCTAGTTAGCTTAGCTCAAATACTGGGAGTCAGTGGGTAGTGTTAGCCTGCCTCTGTCTACAGTCATCAGATATACTCTTCAGCAACTCTTCTGTGAGCTTATTGTGACTAGTTTTTTTTTTTACTGTGTTCTGTTAAATAATCTACTTTTAGACTAAGTTTAGCACTTTATGTAATTTTTAAAAGAAATACATATAAAACTAAGCAACTGTCATTTCCTCATGCAGTTTGACACATTTGTGATTTTGTGTTGTGCCTAGAATAAAACTCTCAGGTGCTGGTTGCTATCTGTTGTTGCTCTTGGTTCACTGTATTGCACTGCTGCTATGAAGCTAACGCGACTATCGTCTTGCTGTTTCACAAGAAATGTGACAAGGCTCTCTGCTTAAAGCTGGGGTTGGCGATTTGATTTAGATACACTTTTTGTAATACTGGTTAAAATGGTCTTTATGACCCGATGGTAATCAACTCATAATGTGTTCTTAAAACAGAGCGAAAAATATCCGCTATCTACAGCAGGAGTAAAACAGGGAAAACCCCAACCAATAATCATGCCGGGATACCTGTTTTTAAACCAATCAAATCCCGTCGCCATTCTGCCCGCCTACTGCGTGTGCATTTTCCCGGTGTGCACAGACTCGGTGCGTGTAGCCGAGCTCATACGTATCAGAGTCGGCGGGAGAAAGCTTACCTGTCAAGTTTTGTCTTTGAAAATAAGGGAAGCCCGCCGTGAGCCGTCCCACAACCCCAACCAAGCTCCAGTATCCCTCACATTTTAAGACAGATTCACAATAAATCTAAAATAAACTCTTTGTTTTTCTAAGTTTGTTCTGCTGCTCTAATCTCGTGATAGCTGCCACCCAGGCTACTGCAGGTGGCCATTTTCGCGAGGCTTTTTCTTCTTGGTTTTACGATGGAGCCCTAAGGAGATGCTACTTTCAAATTCATGCTAGTTTTCCAAAATCGCCAACCTCAGCTCTAAGGGTAGTGCACTGCGTTTTTTGCATTCACTCATCCCTATCAGAATTGTGGACTTTATTCTTTAAGAAGCATTTTTGGGAGTCTATTCCTTTCCTTTTCTTTTTTTCAAAACTTTATTGTATGCCTTAGCTTCCCATAGACTTCTTTAAAAGGTGGTAACATAACGGTAAAGCCAGCTTTCGAAACACAAGCAAGATTACTGCTTAAATTTACCAAGCTGTACTGAAACAAACCAGACCACACAGGCTATTAAAAATTAGTTTTTGATGTAATGTACCAGGTGTTCAGTTGATCATTTGTGATCTTCAAACCACTATGTTCATATACATTTCTCCCCAAAACCTAAAATCCTTTTCATTCATGTAAATGCATCACAAGGATGTTCTTTTAATTTTGTTCTTTTCAAAGCCATTCAGGTCAAAGCTCAAGCTCATTGGGCTGAGACAAACCTTAAAAACAAATAGGTATTTTACAGTGACATTTGTCAACACAGAAATGAACCCTTTTGTAAGTGCAAATAAAAGATATGTTTTAATCAGCCAAATCAGAACAAATAAAGAAGGAATGGCTTCAAACAATTATTTAGAATTAAGTATTTGAAGAGGAGAAGGTAAGAACTATTTGAAAAATGAATTGATCTAACAAATAAAACACCATGGATAAAAATGCCTTTTAATAAAGATAACTGCTAAATTGATTTAAGCGAAGGTACTGATGAGGCTACATGGCTTTGAATGTGAGTCAATGACATCTGGCTAAAGTCATTCAAAGTCAGTCACATCATTTAACATTTTAGTGATAATTCCCTTAATAATTTCTCCCTCTTCGTTCTACTGACCTTGCAAATCAAGGCCATCAGGGGCAGTCAGCAGAAATGTCAACAAAGAAGTCCAAGATGTGATCATGGCAGACAGGATGCAGAAGTGGTCAAAACTGTGGCTGCATTTCTCAAATTATGACGCAAACTGAACAACATCCAGTGTCTGCTTGATTTCAGGCAAGAGTGTTAACACCAGAAACTTGCAGAAGAATTTATACACGTGCCTGATGTTGATGATTGAGGAAACATGAAACTACCCTGGAAATCTTCAAGAATAAAAAAAGAATCAATAAAGATTTGGGCACAATCCACAAAAGGCTGAAAGTACGTCAATCAGTGCTGTAACTTTACCAAAAATCAAACTCTATTGTTGTTTGAGCTAATAACCGATTAAATTTGAAGCTTGCCAGCTGCAGAACAGACTCAAGACATTTCCATTAGATCATTTTATTTACCAGGCAACTCCTGTGGGCCACGTGTCCTTTCATATGAATCTTGCAATCTTTTTCCACACTTCTAGCAGGGAGAACGCAACTGCTCAGGACTGAGCTCAGGACAATGTGCAACTAGACTTGGTGGAAGGCCGACAAATGGCCCTGTGAATTAGTCAAGAATGAGGAGTAGGCCAGCTGCTTTGCATATTGTTGACACACAGCCTAGTCTATGTTTATTATTTTCCATCAGTCCTCCATTTTCTTGAGGTGTTCTTACTGTTGTTGAGGCCAAGAGAGTAATGGTTGATCTGGTGAACTGAATATTTTCTATTTGAGTGTATATTTTAAGTCAGAGTACAGATTTTTACCCCTATGACTGAATGGACATTTGAACATCAAGTATAAGATGACAATACTAATTTAACTTTGAATCAGAAAAAAATAATTATTTTTTTTGGTCAAAGTTTATAGGTGGATGCCTAGTTTGTGGACATTATATTTTTAGGAATGGTTGAGGTATTTTTTTCAAGCTTTGCACAATTATCCATTCTAACTCACAGATAGACTGATGAGGTTTTTGAGGTAAAAGATCAGGGAACTGGGCTGGATCATATTTTAATAGAAAACATGAAACAAACTGTGGCATCATGATAATGATAATCATCACATATATGGTTTATGCATGTAGCACCTAACAAATCAGAAGTGATAAACATAAAATACCCAACAATAACAAATGTGGAAGTTAGAGAGGAAGAAATTTGAAACTGCAAGGCATAGCAAAAAAAAGGGGGGGGGGGGGGGGGGGGTGTATCTTAAACAACCATTAAGCAAAAACAAAAAACAAAAACAACAAAGGGGCAAAAAAAAAAAAAAGATTAATACCCAAGCATCATAGATAATATATGAACTAAGAGAATGCCCCTGATAAAAACATATTTAGAACTGATTTAAAAGGACTGTGAGGAGTTTCTAAGTAATTACAAAAAAGTCTCACTTTTAGATATATGCCTGATCGAAATACACACTTTAAGATGAGTTTTATACCATCAAAATAGGTTATCTATAAATGCTATTCCTTAGCCTTCCGGTCGGGTCGGACAGGGCTGGACTGACCTGGATACTCAACTTCACGAACAAGACAGTTAAACCCAGAGCAAATTTATATTATTCGGACACGTCTTAGAGCACTGGGCTGTAAGTAGCGATATATAGCCGTCTACAAAACTACGGTACTAAGTTTTCCAAAAATTGCTTGTTGTCACACGTCAAAAACTACCGCTACGTAACTAGAAAGATATACATTACCTCGTCGCTTTGCACCCTGTTAGTTGTTGAAAAAAGAAGTTGTAAAACAATTCAGAGTTTTTAGGAAGGTCCGAGCTGCATTACAACCACAACAAACACACGCTCTGACCTGGGTCATGTCTTTTGGTGCGTTCCAGTTGTAGTCAGAAGTAGGAATTTCCGGTTTCTGAGTAGGAAACTGCAACTGGAACGTCCCCCGAAGTCGGAATTTCCTACTGGGAACTCGGTGAAACCTCGCCACCCCCGAGTCGACAATGGAAGATGGATGCCCCCAATGTGAACAGTTATTTAGCTCCTGTAATAATCAATTTATTTGCACTTCTGACTGGGGTGTGTCGCTCCAGATCAGCTGTATACATAGTATTGTTAGACTTATATTTACAAAAATGCTGCCATAGTGATGATCACATTCTTCATGTGATATCTATGAAAACAACAACGCAGGGCGTGCTAACAGCAGCTAACAATAGCCTGGTAGATCGGCATGTTTTTTCCGACTTCAACTGGAACGCCAGTAAGTTGGAGATGATGTCACTCCCAGTTTCGAGGTTACTGGAACGCAGCATTAAAACAGTCGCCGCGCATGCTCATGGGTAGCAGAGTCTTTATGTCACCGCAAATAGATTCTCCTCATAGCACCTTTAAAGAACAAAAGATAAATCAAAGTACCTATTCATGCATATTTTAATTTATTTCAAAGTTTTAAGAACAGTTTTTTGTGTTCATGATTGAAATCTGGCTGATGTCACAGTCTTCAGAGTTTATTACCGTAAATTTTAGCACTTGCTGTCATTACACTTTTTTAACCACATGCCGCCTCCTGTTCGGCGGCACAGACGTGAGAGCGCGTCAATCATGGGTTCAGCTGTCAGCACTTTGCTAAAGCAGAGGAACCCCAGATGTGATGGTGCTGTGTTGAGTAATATCAGCCTTTCAGGCGTCTGTCACATGTTCCCACTGCTGCAGCACATGCTGTCATCCAGGAAACCTTCTTCCCTTTTTCATTTTGAGTTTAATTATGAAGAATAAGCTCTGGGAAGCAGTAACCCTGGTATTCTCCAAAACAAGGCTCAATAATGCATAAGACAACAGCTCTGAGGGGATTCTTTATTGGATTTCGTCTTTGTTTTAGTGCACTAAGAAGAGGAAACAAGAGGAGATAGTGAGAGGAAAAGCCTGACATGCAGAAAAGTGTTGTTTAGATGGTCCGTAATGTACAGACTGTTCCACAACATGTTGTTCCACCACAGTGTCTCCTAGTTCTCACGTTTAATGGACCTTAAAACCAGATTCTTTTTCTGCTGAACACAGCTCTTCCAAAAAATAAAGCAGTGACTGAGCGAAGCTTGTGACCAAGTTCTTCTCACAGGTTGAACTTTCTCTCGTTTAAGTTTATCATTAGCCAAGGAAGTTGTTTGGGCCCGCTTTTGTTTTCCATATTTATTAAGGATTTTCCTTTGATTTTGGATCATGCCACTGTTGCAGCATATGAAGATGATTTGACAATTTATGCTTCAGCATATACAACAGATGAACTGACTAGAATATTAAATAAGGCATTAGAGTTAACAGAAAAATGGATACTTTGCAATAAACTGGTTCTAAATAGGGGCAAGACAAAATGTATAGCTCTAGGTTCTAAACATTCATTAAGAGAAACACCTACGCTTCACATATCTTTGGGTGACACGGAGGTAGAACAAGTAACAGAGGTAAAACTATTAGGATTTATTGTAGACAGTCAAATGTCCTGGAACACCCAGGTAGATCATATAGTTAAAAAGATGGGTAGTGGTATAGCTGTGATTAAACGCTGCAGAAATTTAATGCCTAATTGTCTACTAAAGCAAGTGGTGCAGGCACTGGTGCTGTCACACTTAGACTATTGCTCTATAATTTGGTCAAGTACAACAGAGAGTAACATGAATAGGTTACAGGTAGCCCAAAATAAAGCAGCCCGTTTAATCCTTCAATGCCCATTCCGAACAAATGTTAGATTAATGAATGATAGTTTAGCTTGGTTAAGTGTTAAATGCAGGGTGCAATATTCTCTAATATGTCTTATCAAAAATATTATGACAACAAAAACACCAGAAATACTACACAGGACCTTAGAATTTTTTTCAGATACTCATTATCATTTCACCCGACAGTCATCGGAACATCGGTTGGTGTTGCCCCGGTGTAGAACCAACTTTAAACAGAGGATGATGTGTTACAGAGCAATGGTGGCATGGAATGCCTTACCCTTTTTTCTGGTCTCTGAGAGTAATGAAATGTGCTTTAAGAAAAAGTTGAAATTGTTTCTGTTTACCCAACACGTATAACTGTGAAAATGCATTGTCAAGTGAGCATTATTTATTTCTTTTTGTATTATTAGTCTTTGTTTTAGGTGTCGAGCTGCAATGTGAGTCGTGTGTATTTGTTAGTATGAATGTGATATAATGTAAAAGTGTTTGATGTTTACTGCTTCTTTTGTTGATGAGATTGGTGAGACCCCAGGAAGAGTAGCTGCTGTTAATTTCAGCAGCTAATGGGGATCTTATAATTAAATAAAATAAATAAATTAGCCTTAAAGACTATTTTAAGAGGAATCTTATCATGACTCTACACTTGACACAATTTTATCATCTTTGGTCATGCTTTTCAGATCCACAGCAACGCAACCACGCTCTTTGAGGCCGTGCAGGAATTCAACATGACCTACAGCGTGGAGGTAGCAGCGTGCACGCAGGCGGGGAGCGGCATGGTTAGCCCACGGGTCTCGCTCTTTGTGCCGGAAGACAGTAAGCTGCTCTATTTTACTATCTCAACATCTGGGGAGTTTATCATCTGACTGACAAAGTTTGGATAATGTGCTGAGCTTTGGAAGAAGAACATCACCGCCCTATAAATAGATGGAAAACCTTTTAAGGCTTCAACATTGTTTTGACCACATCAGCAGAGATTCTCTCCAGGGATGTCAGTGTCAATAAGTCGATTCTTTTGTCAAGATTGAAATCTCATTAACTTTAGAGCTGGAAGAAGTAACTTTTTGTACAGAGTTTACTTTTTTTTTCCAGAGGGTAAAGTCAACTTTTGGGGGCTACTGATTTTTTCCCACCACCTTGATGAAGTCTTATTTTTATACATCAGTCATCAACCATTATTTGTTAAGCATTCAAAAGCAAAGCTATTCCCAGACTGTACAAAAACACTGGATCTAGACTACTCACTACACACCAGATGGACCATCCAAGATACTGTATGAACATGTAAGTCTGGGAAAGAGCCCATAGAAAGTGTTTGGGAGTAGGCAGAACCTTTCAAAAGCATACAGCAGGTGATTGGACAATTGTGCTGTCAATCACATTCATTACAGGCCAATCAGATAATGCAGTAGGCGGACACTACTGCCACAGTGTAAAGCTGCGTTCACACCGAACGCGACTCCGCAATCAAAATCGCATTGCCCACTGAAGTCACGTCACGCATCCATAAATACCTTATTTTGGTCGATGTGGCCTGTAGCTGTGGCTTGGTGTAATCATGTCCGCTCAAGCTTCACCGCAGTCTTATCATATATCATATAATAGGGTGTATAAGCTGACATTATTCCAACTGTATCCTTGGATACTCACTTATCAAACACTAAACACTGCAGCTGATGCCCTGCAGCATTGTCTGTGAGTTTTCTGAGGTCTGTCGAGGTGGAACTAATGTCCTCACTGACTAATGTTGCCCACACGGACGTAGATTGTTACTGTGTAGTCCAGATAAAAAACTGTCTATCACAGATACGTCACACACACACACACACAGTGCTGACTGTCTGTTGCGACATTGTCTGAGAAGATCAACTTTTCTCAGCTTTGACTACGAGCTATGAGAGACGTGGTCACGTTGAATGCGGTAGTTGCATTACGGGAGCAGTTAACCCCGCCCCATCGCGGCTGTACATTGACTTTACATGGAGAGTGATCGTCGAGGACGCTCAAGTATATATCAAATAAACCAAAACCGGCATTGGCTCTATGGTCCAAGAAGACGTAAAAGTCAGTGCAGAATAATCAGAGCAATAAGAGTTCATGTTTGTTTTTGTGAATTTAATTCATGCAGGAGCAGTCCAGTGATATTTTAAAGCAACTTCAAAATCTTTGGTTTGAAGGCACCTTTAGCCACTTTGTCGAACGGATAAAGAGATGTGATCCAGATCTGATAAAACTATTTCTGAAGCTGTTAGCAAGCAAAACTTCAATTATGAAAAACTATGAAACACAAAAATAGGTCCCCTGGCACAAAAGTAACACATCAGACATAAGCAGGGGGACAAAATGCTTTGTTTACTTATTTCATCTTAAAATTTGGTATCTTACAATGGAGCTGATAGTAAAGGACTCACCTTTGAAGCTGGGCCTTGTGGCTACTGGGAGAATTACATTCTGGCACTTCCACATGGAGTGGTGCAGTAATGAGTCCAAGGAGTAACGTTTCTAAGCTTCCTCGGTGAATGCCACCGCCACAGACAGACAGAATGTGAGCCACTTCGTTAAACTCTCCATGAAACATGTCCATGATGGAGTGAAGACATCTTTTCTACGGAGTGTGTGGTGTTATTTCTTTTTTTCATTTAATTAAGAAATGTGGTCTAGATCTGATAAAACTGCTACTGAAGCTGTTAGCATCTATGCTAATCTTTACAGGAGCACTTCCTGCCTTCATTTCTCCCAGCACCCCAAAATGGACCAACTATTCTGTTAGTTTCTATCACACCACAATGTGTTTTTAAGATAAAATCGTCCTTTACTGACCCACAGATGGGATGTTCGGGAGAGGTCTAAAATGACCACGCTGTTGAACATAGCTGCAGTTTTAACTTCATGTGCAATTTTAATATGTAAAATCTAGTCATGTCAAAGCACAAGAGAAATAGAAACTTTATCTTAAACTATGATGTTGTAGTTGATAATCAGGTGCAGCTTAAATTTGATTGATTGGGTGGGTTTACATTTAGGGCATATATAGTAACTTGAATGCTTAAAATATATATCCTGACCATTGTGCAGGTCTGATCTACAACTAGAGGAAACATTTGGTTGAGGTTATTGCTGCCAAAGGAGGGTCAACCAGTTATTCAATCCAAAGGTTCACATACTTTTTTCACCCTGCACTGTGACTGTTTACATATCGTGTCAAATAAAAACATTAAAACATATAATTGTTTGTGCTAATTTAGTTAAAGCAGACTGTTTTTGTCTAGTGATGTGACTTAGATGAAGATCAGAACATATTTTATGACCAATTTAAGCAGAAATCCAAGTAATCCCAAAGGGTTCACATACTTTTTTCACCCTGCACTTTGACTGTTTACATATCGTGTCAAATAAAAACATTAAAACATATAATTGTTTGTGCTAATTTAGTTAAAGCAGACTGTTTTTGTGTAGTGATGTGACTTAGATGAAGATCAGAACATATTTTACGACCAATTTAGGCAGAAATCCAAGTAATCCCAAAGGGTTCACATACTTTTTCATGCAAGTGTATTTTCTGTGAGTATAAAATGGGATTTTACAGTTTTCTAGTTTTTTTTTTAAACTTGTTTGTTGATCATGCCTTTCACTTCTTCTTCCTACCTCAGAATCAACAGCGACCCCATCACCGTCCAGCCCAGGCATGGGGGTCCCTGACTCCGTCTATGTAGTGCTGGGTGTCGTCTGTGGCTTCTGTCTGCTGCTTCTGATTCTGTGGGGAGCGATCTGTGTGTTCAACAGAACCTCTGACTCTTGGCTTGGGTATGTTGACTGTTCTCCCTCTCTCTGCAAACACAGAGCTGCTTTCAATACCAAATATGTCCATAGTTTGATCATGTTATATTTAGGGGTGTCCCGATACAACTTTTTCCCCTCCGATACAATACTGATATTACAGCCTTTAGTATTGGCCGATACCGATATTGATCTGATGCGATATCAGCATGAATCAAACATACTTTTACTTATTTTGTAGTATGGACTGGAAGAAAAGGCTCGATCAAGTGAGATTACTCAAACTGAGAACAGTAGTCAGCAATAGTAGGTATGAGAAAAACTGACCGATTTGTCATTAACCAGTGGGTTAAATAAATTTTAACCTTAAACATAAGAATATAGTAGAAGTATATAAAATAAATGAAAAATGAATTAGAAGACCCTGAAAAGTAACCTCAAGAAATCTGGTATAAAGCAAAAACATACATATTTTTAAATTGCAAAATAACCACTGTGTTAAACATAAGCATATTCTACAACAAATTTAAATACAAAATAAATAAATTAGAATGGACTACTTGTATTGTACTGCTTATATTGGAGATTTAGATGCAGGCTGATATAATCTGATATCTTTATTTGCTGATATCGGACCGATATCTAATATCAATATCGGATCGGGACACCCCTAGTTATATTTGATGATTCCTATCCACCACTTACTTTGTTTATTATTTCACAATATTTATACCTCAGTCAAGGAGCTTATGTTTTTGCCTCAGTAAGTTTGTTAGATTTTTTTTTTTTGGCAAAATTACACAAAGACTGCTGGACAGATTTTCCTGAAATTTTCAGGAGATGTTGGTAGTTGCTCAAATTAAAAAGGATTTGATTTTGTTGGTGGTACAGATAACCACCATTATGGAATAGTCATTTTTGCCCAGTAACTGTCTAACTAACAATGATGTCAACATGATTCAGAGTGCTAGGTGTGGGTTTTCAGGGTCAAGGAATTATATTATGATGGTAACTTTATCATGGAACTATTGCTTATAGATGTATCAGCAATATGTGAGCTACCTTGGTGAAGGTTTGCGCTGTATGGGTGCTTTCTACTTCAAAAATTAGTTTTGAAGCAAGGATTTGAAACTTTGGAGGACCTCTGAATCTCTCATTATGGTGCTTTAAAAGTTTCAGTCTTAAAAGGCATAACAAGAGTTCTGAAAGCAATTTTATTTACATATTTTATTCATTTACTGTTTATTTGTATAGGGACAGTATAAAGCAAGAGAAAGCTGCCATGCACTACAGCTTCTTCTTTAGCTTATTTGCCATGCCCATTCCTAGTTGGGACATGCCATCCTTTCCCTTTTGGGGTCGCAGGAGGGCTGTAGCCTATGTAAGCTGACACTGAGTTGAGTGAATTATTACCAAAAATGAGAAAAAACTGCTCATAGCAGGGTTTGTCACAAGGCACTTGCTTAAAGATGCTATGTGGAGTTTCTAAGTAATTACAAAAAAATCTCACTTTTAGATATATGCCTGATCGACATACACACTTTAAGATGAGTTTTATAGCATCAAAGTAGGTTATCTATAAATGCTATTCCTTAGCTTCGCGGTCGGGTCGGACAGGGCTGGACTGGCCTGGATACTCAACTTCAGGAACGAGACAATTAAAACTAGAGAAAATTTAAATTATTCGGACATGTCTTAGAGCACCAGGCTGTAAGTAGTGATATACAACCGGTAACAAAACTGCGATACTAAGTTTTCCAAAAAATTGCTTGTTGTCACACATCAAAAACTACCGCTACGTAACTAGAAAGAGATACATTACCTCGTCACTTTGCATCCTGTAAGTTGTTGAAAAAAGAAGTTGTAAAGCAATGCAGAGTTCTGAGGAAGGTCCAAGCTGCATTCATTAGCGTCACAACAAACACACACTTTGGCTTGGGTCACGTCTTTACGACAGTCGCCACGCGTGCTCATGGGTAGCAGAGTCTTTATGTCGCCGGAAATAGGTTCTCCTCATAGGACCTTTAAAATAAAGAATAACCTATATTTTCATTGTCTATAAGCTTTTGTAGTTGGCTTCAAAGCAGGAGGCACCAACTCAAATCTTCCTCCAAATCGAGTCAACTCTTGTTATGATATCAGAGTTATTTTTGAGCTGACTCGTGGCGCTATTGAGAAATCTTTTCTTATTGTTGTACAACTCTAAAAATGAAAAACTTCCTGCCTCCATCAATAAACTGTGTTTGCTTCCTCTTAATCACTACTGTCTGCACCTGAGAGCAGTTAATAACGGAGCAGCTGGAGGAGCGCTCTCGAACCAGCTGTGACTCAGAGCTGCCGCTGAGGATCCGAGCAGGAATGTGTCACAGGCTGAACTCCCAGAGGAAAAACAGCTTCTGACAACTCAGAGAGCTTCCTCACATCGACCGCCCCTCAATTCAATCTCAGCCTCTTTTTGTGATCTCAGAGCTGGAATGACGGTATGCTAACGGGATTTGTTTTCTCTCTCTGTCGCCCCCTGCAGGCGGATACTTGGAGCTGAAGAAAAGCTGCAGCCGACTGTTCAGTTCCAGAGATCATACAACCGCTCAACCATCGGGGTCACATGTATGTCGCTGAATCATCTTGATCTTAAATTTTCATATTTTCAGAAACCCTTTCTATTTAACTTTTACCCTACTCCACAGCATAAAGATTAGCAGGTTTATATTTAGATTTAGAGTATTTGTGCATCGAGATACAATGAAAGTATCAAAGTGAAAACATTGAGCTATTGAACTTTATTTAAGTTTTTATGGTTATTCTTCAAGTCTGTTGACTTTTGATCTTAATTTCAAAATTCATATAGCTGTTTATTTTGTAACTCCATATTTGTAACATTATAAGGGCATTTCAATCATTTTTCAAGATCTGTATGTAGTCATAGTGATGGACCAATGCTTGTGTTAAAAATAAGAAATTTTGCCATGTTTACCATGTTTGATCATAAAATCAGTTCACAGTTTATGTACTGCTCTAAAAGAATGTTCTCTTATTTGACAGTTAAGTGTGTCAGATCAACTTTTAATCGACATGCTAATATCTGCTTATCCACATTCATTTCTTGATGGCTGGTTTTGGAAAAAACTAAACAATATCAGCCCATACTGCTGTTAAACTGATACCGATGTGCAGCCCTACTTCATTATGTCATTATCTCAGGACAATGTTAGTCCATTAAATGAGACATATCATGCTGATGCATGATTTAATACTTACATATAATATAATAAGTTGAAAACAAGACCTTACACCCCCTTAATTTTCAAAAAATGAGATATTGTATTTTTTCTGATATCCTAGAAAGAGATTTGATGCCTCTGAAAATAGGTCATTGCGAGATGTCCGCGAGATTTAAATCATCGTGATGACACGAGGTACCTTTCTTTTTATTGGACTAATCTGATAAAACACTTCCTCCTCTGTGATGTCCGTTAGCCACAAAACCGTCACCGAAGAACACATCCACCAGCAGCAGTATATAGATCCCTAGCTCACACTCACTCATTACCAGCTCTGGCCTGTAGGGGGACTCAATACGCGGTCGCTGCTTTGAGCCTGCCAGAAAATACAGTAGAAGAAGAAGGACAGGCTGGCTCTACCCCCGATAGAACTGACCAATCAGAGCACAAAGGGCTGTGACGTTGCGAGGTAACTGTAGGTCATCCTGAGATCCTCGTGTTTCAACGAGAGCTTGATAATGGCCTAAAATGAGGATTTTGAGAACGCAATTGTGGGGCAATGAAGGAACTAAATGACTTGTACTGAGAGCAGAAATGCTTTACAGGCATCCTAGTCTGGCATAGTGAAAAGGAGAAACAAGCATGATATGTCTCCTTTAATGACAACTTGATTTGTGATTTTCTCAAGAAAACATGTAATATTCACCCATTATCATAAGTAAATAAGCCTTGTTAAAGCCTCCTGAATGCAATGATACAGATAAGAGTGCATTGCATTGATCTGTTTAAATTTACTGTTAAGCTCAAGTTAACATAAATGGATGTATGTCTGCGTCCAGTGTTTAGACATATTCCATTATATCTAAGAAATATAAGATAGTTGTATATGTTTAACTAAAAATATAACAATAATAATGATACATTTTATTTTAAAGCGCCTTTCACAACAGTCAAGGACACTGTAAAAGATTAGAAAAAAATTTAAATCAGCAATAAAATTAACAAAAAAAATTATCAAAACACACCAGACAATGATATGGTATGGGGAAGAGGTGTTACATTATTATTTAATGGGGTATGCAGTCTGAATAGGTGGGTTTTAAATCCGGATTTGAAAAGGGACGAGTAAAAGTTTCTCATCAATCAATCAATCAATAAATCTTTATTTGAGGTTCTCTTCACAGCCCCAAATCTCTCATCTGAGCATTATGGTCTTGCTAATTGTATACTTTTAACACACATTAATTGATCCTGATCTCTTGCCTGTAGTGGGGAATCTCGGCATCAGTGAAGAGCTTCAGACCAAACTTCAGGACATGATGGTGATGCGGTGCCTGCTCTCCATTGGGAAAGTGCTCGGAGAAGGTGAGCGGAAAGTTTAATAAACTACATACAATAATACACATTTATTGCACATACTGTGCAGGATCTGAATAATTTATAATCTGATTTTGTATAATCAGGTGAATTTGGCTCTGTGGTGGAGGGACATTTAAGACAAATGGACGGTACTTCAGAAAGAGTCGCTGTGAAGACGATGAAATGTAAGGTTTGTTTTAGCTTAAAGGCAATCTTATCTCCATCTTTGTAAGAATGTGAAGTGGTTAATAACTTCCTCTTTTCTTCTAAACAGTGGACAGCTTCTCTCAAAAAGAGATTGAAGAGTTTTTAAATGAAGCAGCCTGCATGAAAGATTTCAACCATCCAAATGTCATCAGGCTGCTCGGTAAGTCAAATTCATTAACCCTATAAAGCCATTTGTATCATATTTGATACATACTTTTATAATACCTCTTTCTACTCAATATGATCAACAAATTACAAAAAAACCATCTGAATAACATCAGATAAATGATAAAAATGTCCTCAAATGGATTATCAGTTGCCAAAAACACCTAATGTATCAAATGAGATACGAAAAATCTATATGTTGAATTTTTATGGATTTTAGCAGAAAGTGAAACAAACATTTCAGCTCCAAAAAATTAGAATTTTCTGGCTATAATCTATGGTCTTGGACCTTAAAGGGTTAAGACTCACACTCCTCACTGATATGAGTTTTAACATTGTCTGTGTTGATTGACTTGTCCACTTCAGGAGTGTGTTTGGAGGTTGGCCCTGGTAATTTCCCAAAGCCCATGGTCATCCTGCCGTTCATGAAGTATGGAGATCTGCACAGCTTCCTGCTGCGCTCGCGGCTAGGAGAGAGCCCAGTGGTGAGATGTCTAACGTGATATATTTTAGTGTCATGACGGATTAAGAACATAAAGTCTAAATTGTTGTTTTGTTTATCTTGTCACAGTTTTTGCCCACTCAGACCCTACTAAAGTTCATGGTGGACATCGCTCTGGGAATGGAGTATCTCAGCAGTCGTAACTTTCTGCATCGAGATCTGGCAGCTCGCAACTGCATGTAGGTTTTTAAATCAATCCTCTGCTAACTTTTCTGTTGTATTTAATGACTAGCATGAGTTAGCTTATTAACCCATTGAAGGTAATTAAGCCATCTGATTATATGAAAA
Organism: Scarus forsteni; assembly: GCA_036419115.1. Classification (NCBI taxonomy): domain Eukaryota; kingdom Metazoa; phylum Chordata; class Actinopteri; order Labriformes; family Labridae; genus Scarus; species Scarus forsteni. The sequence continues at coordinate 26,100,917 of JAZDUH010000327.1, read as the reverse complement.
GAATGTTTTACATATTTGGGGAGAAATCACCTTCGCTCTTCTCCCCAACCTTTTACGTGCCCTTAAGTTTCATTTTAAAGTTTGAAGGTTTTCCTGTCTCTCAACTAGGGCTGGACAATTAATTGCAAATTAGATTAAATCGCAATATGGCTTGTTGCAATTTTAAAATCGCAAACAGTGCAATATTTTTAACTCAAAATTTGTTGAATATTTTGGCATTGTGATGTAGTTTCTTGCAATCTCATGCCTATTTTAACCTATTTCAACCCGTTTTTTTACAACTTTATGCCTATCTTGCTCCCATTCATCTTTTTTTTTTGTCCACTGTCAGACCATGTTTGGAATTTTTACATGGTTTTTGAAATTTAATCCCAATTTTGCTGCTATGATCAGTTTTCCTTAGTCACTTTTGAATTTTTTAACCCAGTTTTTACAATTTCATACCTATTTTGCTTCTGTTCTTCACTTCTCCACTTTTTCTCAAATCTTTTATCCTTAGATTAATTTAATGTCATATTGGTCATACTATAAAACAATCTACTGCTTATGTTTGTTTAAGAATACATAAGATGAGGAACATTAAAACAATCGCAGAGTAAATCGCAATTGCAATATTGGGGAAAAATATCGCAATTAGATTATTTTCTCAAATCATTCAGCCCTACTCTCAACGCCTCCAGCATGTGTTTGATTGCTAACAAGATTAAAAAGTTATGAATGAAATGTGATGATATTTTCAGGGTATGTTGGTTATGGCAAAAGAGAGATGTGATTTGATTTTGGTGGTAATCCAAATCCTAATGTGGATCCGAGAACTTTTTAAAGGATTTGTTGACAGTGTGAGAAATGCCATTGTTCCTCATTATTGTCAATAACTCATGCATCAACATTGGCGGTTTGTCCACATGAAGCTCTTCTTGTTGTTTGTTTGTTTTTATCCTCAATTTATGTAACAAAGTTTTCTGTGTCTGTCCTCCAGGCTGCGTGATGACATGACGGTGTGTGTGGCTGACTTTGGATTATCAAAGAAGATCTACAGTGGGGATTATTACCGACAGGGCCGCATCGCCAAGATGCCGGTGAAATGGATCGCAGTGGAGAGCCTGGCAGACCGAGTGTTTACAGTAAAGAGTGATGTGGTGAGTTGAGCCATGTGTCTGCTGTTGACTGTCACAGAAAGGAGAAGTGAGTTGTTTTCTGACTGTAGTTATGAGTGACAAACATTTCTGTCTAAGAGAAAAATCGTCTGACTCCACACTGAGTTGATTACTCAGCGTTCCTCCTCAGGGTGTGGTAAATATTTTGATATAAACGTTATATTCATCCACACGGGGTTATTCTGGAGCATTTTTACTTTCTATCTAATGTCATCATCATGTTGCAATTTTAGTTCCTTTTTAGAAGTCTAATGTTGATTAAAATTTCTTTGGAAGCCAGGCAAAGGAGAAATGTCTATTTCTGTATTTGGGAAAGTACAGAGAAAACATTCTAAAAATACTTTTGAAATAAATGTTTCTCACTTCACTGTAACTTAAGAACTGAAAACTGGATCTGAAAAGATGCTGACAAAACTCCCACATCTTGTATTTTTGTTGTGTACTTTAACTGATAACATATATGACCATTTATAGTCATTTTTAGCATAGAATACCTTTAAGAGGAGTCAAATTTGAGCTCAAGGCTATAACAAGTACGATATTGAATTTACCTAGATGGCAAAATGAATCATGTATATATAGTCAATAAATGTAAAATAATGAAAAAAATCTTCTGTCTTGCAGTGGGCATTTGGTGTGACCATGTGGGAGATCGCAACCCGAGGAATGACACCATATCCTGGCATCCAGAATCATGAAATTTATGACTACTTACTGGAAGGGCACAGACTGAAGCAGCCTTCAGACTGTCTGGATGAGCTGTGAGTGTTTAATTCATTTACTCAGATGTTAAATTTAAGTTTGATTTGATGGCTGTAGCTGTAAGTCCAATAGAGAAGACTTTAATGGTAGACTGCAGCTTCCTTTGGCAGCATTTTGAAGTGGAGTGGTGGTATTTTTTGGAGGAATATCAAAATCTACAATTCAAATAACTGGTTTTATTCATTCGTACTTTTCTCGAGACCCTTTTAAGAATTGTTGCAGGATTAGAATCAGCTTTATTGGCCATGATAGATATACAATTTTTTTTATTATCAAAAACAACCAACAAAACAAACAAATGGTAAATGGATTTGAGCTTATCTAGCGCTTTTCTAGTCTTTGACTCCTCAAAGCTGCTTTACACTGCAGGTCCCACTTACCCAATCACTCTCACATTCACTCACTGATGGTTCTGAGTCTCTATGTTAGTTATCCAGCAGTATCAACTAACACATTCATGCCCATTTACACGCCACTGATGCAGCAGTGGGAACAACTTGGGGCTAATGGCCCTTTTCCACTAAAGCCGGGCATCCACTGTGCGATTTTTGGCCCTTATTCACACGATTTTTCACCCATGCGACTATTTTGGGGATCGGGCCGAGTTTTGGCTCAATTGTGCGTCTCACATCATGAAGTATACACGAGGTAACGAGAAGCGATGAACACCTCCCGATCGATGTGATGAAAATCACACTCGTTTGAAATCCTGGTCGCCCCTCATGAGGCTATGTCACACTACACATGCGCAAACGTAGATACAGAAGAGAAAACAAATGCACAAGACGGAGCAGCATGGCATCACAGCGGACCTGGACCCAAACAATGGAGGGACGGCTTGTTGAGCTGTGGCAGGTACAGCGGAGCCTATTTGGGCAATGCGTTTTTGTTTGTCATTCGCATCTGTGAGCATCAGACCACTTTCCACTTCTTCTTCTACTACTGCTACTTTTAACGTTGCATTTCTGGATACAAGAGTCCAACGTGTCATCATGTATTATAAGACTTTATTATATTATAAGTTCTTATAATACATCCATGCATGTCGTACATGGACGAACAGTGTGAGCGGTCAGATCGCATCCGAGCATCGGGTCGTAAAGTGTGAGAAGAAGAATTGTGAGCTGTGAACTGTTGACGGCTGTGATTTACTCATACAGTATGAGCAGCAGCTGAACGCCGCAATCGAAAAAGTCATACAGTGGATGCCCGGCTTAACACGCCTTGGCCCTACTCTACTCAGCCCTACTCCATTTGCAGTGTGTTTCCACTAGCTCGATTCCTCCTAAAACAAGCTAGTTTTAGTACCTACTCCGTTCTGGTTCTAAGCGAGCTGAGTCGATACTGAAAGATGACGTCACCGACTGCCGGCTACTGATTGGTCAGACAATGTCATCATCGATGAGTCATGAGCGCGACGACCTAGCATGCTAGCGGTAGCTACCATTAGCTTACCTTCATCCGTCTTTTCTTTGCAGCTCGATTGCTCTCGTCCTCGGCTTCATTCTGTTGTATAGCTTCCAAAACTCTCCTGTGCTTCTCAAGGGGTATTTCTTCTTGCCACCTGCAGCCTTCTTCTGCTTTCACTTTGTACTCGGTTCGTGACAGAAAGCCACAGATTGTTGTATCGCGCTCAAAATGACGTCACCGCAGTGCCACTCAACCCATATGGCAGGCGACTGGGGCTAATGGAAAAGCAGCACAAGGCAAGTAGAGTAGAGCCGGGTAGAGTCGAGTAGGGCTAATGGAAAGGGGCCATAAATGTCTTGCTCAAGCCTGGAGCTGGGCTTCAACCTGCAAACTCCTGATCACTGACCAAGCACACTATCCAACTGCACCACTGACGCCTTGTAGTGTCACAATGGAAAAAAAAAAACTAAAGGTCCACATGTTAATTCACATTTTTCCAAAAAACACACATAGCAAGACTTAGATTAACACATTTCCCTGTATTTACTCAACATACTGGCTTTGATTCTTTTTTTGAAGATAAAATTTGATTGAGCTTCTTTGGTTTCTTTACTCAGACTGTTCCTTAAACTGATACCTCTCACTGTAATGCAGCGCTCCTTCAGTACTGAATCTTGTTTTTTTAAATATTTCAAATCCTTTTAAATTATAACAACTTTGTCTTTTTCAAATCGGTTCTGAAAGTTGATTGGTAACATTTTCTTATGAGCAAGGAATTTGACTTTGCTTAAGCGGAGTATCTACTTATGGAATGTATAATAACCACATTTCAATTAGAACATGTGTCGATTAGCAATTCAGATATTATGTCACCTTTTTTGTTTATGAGTTAGAATATGGCCCTTTTTGATTAGCCCTACTCTACTCGACTCTTCCCGGCTCTACTCTACTCGCCTTGTGCTGCTTTTCGATTAGCCCCAGTCGCCTGCCCAGCAGGGTGCAGTGTCACTTTAAACAGCTGAGCGGCACTGCTGTGACGTCATTTTGAGCGCGACACAACAATCTGTGGCTTTTTGTCACAAACCGAGTAAAAAAGAAAAGCAGAAGAAGGCTGCAGGTGGCAAGAACAAATACCCCTTGAGAAGCACAGGAGAGTTTTGGAAGCTATACAACAGAATGAAGCCGAGGACGAGAGCAATCCAGCTGCAAAGAAAAGACGTATGAGGGTAAGGTAAAGGTAGCTACCGCTAGCATGCTAGGTCGACTTCTTGATGACGACATTGTCTGACCAATCAGTAGCCAGCAGTCGGTGACGTCATCTTTTAGTATCGACTCAGCTCGCTTGGAACTAGAGCGGAGTAGGTACTAAAACTAGCTTGTTTTAGGAGGTACCAGGCTAGTGGAAACACGCTGCAAATCGAGTAGGGCCAAGGCGTGCTAGTGGAAAGGGTCCAATAGATGGCGCTCCACTGCATTAAAATAATCCCTTCAAAATAAGAGCACAGCATTTTTTTCCTAACATTATTTTACCCAGTCAAAGGCTCCCTAAAAAAGGGTCCTCACCCCAATAGCTGAGAATCACTGCTCTAGACCATTGGTTATATATCATGTTTCTGTTTGTCCTAAAAAGCTCTCCCCTCCCAAACATGTCTACGGGATGTTGCTCAGATGTGAAACAGTCTGGTCTGAATTAAAAAGTCTTCTGAAATCTTAGTCAATGAAAAGCCAGATTAGTGATTTCCTTTATTTTCTGTTTTCAGGTACGAGATCATGTACATCTGTTGGAGGGCCGACCCACTGGACCGACCCCACTTTACACAACTTCGAGAAATGTTGGAAAAACTCTCAGAGAAGCTTCCAGAGTCTTTCAGCAAAGACGATATCATCTACATAAACACGAGTTTTCCCGAAGAGGACCCTGAAGCAGAAACTCTCCCTGCTGATCACCCTCTGTTCAGCTCGTCGCCGTCCTGCAGCCACCAGGCAGCAGAAAACCCCGTGGTCACCGCGGACATTCACGGGAGTCTGGAGGAAGAGGAGGATGAAGATGATGATCGTTACGTTGTAGTTATCTCCTCTGAACCCTCTGTGAGACCTCCTGCCGTGAACACTCCTCTTTCAACAAATGTTTCGTTACGACATGCAAACGGAGACGCAGTTACAGATGAAATGGCAGCGGATCACTGTTCGAGTGACACCTCTCAACTGCTCTGAAGCTCCAAACTGTTTCAAAAACAAATGCCTCATTGCACTGGGAGCACCTCCACATTTCCTCATGTGCACTTTCTGTGTTGTACCAGCAGTCAATGTTTTTAAAGGCCAGTCTACATATCAGTGTTCGGATTGAAGTGTTTGTGTGTCAGATCTAAGCGTGTTCATGCACATGTTTTATAAGCTTGAGATAAACTGAACTGTGAAACTGTATAAACTGTTTACTGTTGAAGGTTTTATGATGGGATGTAAATATAGAAATGTACAGAGCATTTATAATGTTATCCTATATACTGTAAATATACAGATTCCTAGAATTCCTCATTAAAGATGGAAAATTTTCCATTACACTGATTTCTTCACACTGATGACTTTCATTTTTCTACATGAATAAAAATACTATTGAAGGTATGAAAATAACATACAAGCACTGCAGTCAAAAATCGTGGTTAACTACAAACCCTAATTTTATTAAAGTTGGGATGCTGTGTAACAAATACAAACAGAATACAATGATTTGCAAATATTTTTGACCCATTATTAATGAAATACACAACAAATACAAGATATTTTAAGTTCTAACTGATAAACTTTTTCGTTGCTTTCATGAAAATATTCCAAAAAAGCTGGGATAGGGTCATGTTTACCACTATTGCATGTCCCTTCGTTTTAACAAAACTCAATAAACATTTGGAAACTGAGTTAGAAGTCAGGGTTGCAATGTGTACATATTAATGTAGTACTCAAGTAGCTTTTATGTTACAGAGAAATACTTAAAAAAACACTGTCGGGCAAGTTTTTTGTGAAAATACGGACAAACAAAATTGTATAAAAAATTCCTTATTACCTCCACCAAGGAGGTTATGTTTTTGGGAGAGTTTGTTTGCCTGTCTGTCTGTCCGTCTGTCTGTCTGTGAACTAAATAACTCAAAGTTATGGATGGATTTTGATGAAATTTTCAGGAAATGTTCAGCATGGGAAAAGGAAGAACTGATTCGATTTTGGTGTTGATCTGGATCAGCGTCTGGCCACCATGGCGAAAAATGTGATTTCTGTGAATAACTACTGAACTAAAATAGATATCATTATGAATCCAATTGCTAATGTTTTCATGATCAAGGAATCTAAATATTTAGATGAAATAAAGGTAGGAATAATATTTATGGTGAAAATCCGAGAGCTTTTCTAGTTCACATCTGTATTCAGAAAAACACCAAAATGTAATTACCTTGTCTTTGTATCTATTATCAAATTAATAGTAATAAAAAAGTAAGAAATTAAAGTAAAAGAACTGAAGATGATCTAAACTTTAAAGTTTGTGTATTAACCAGTTACCGGAACAAAAACATAATAAAACACTACAAAAATGTGACACCTGTAAATAATTAATCTATCAAAAAATACAAACATTCAAATAAATAATAAAAAAGAGAATAATAATAAAACAAACAGCTTAAATATCTGATTCAGTATAACACTACTAACTTGGATAAATACCTAGAATTTTCTAAAATTAAGTGAAAAATATTCTAAAGCAAGCCCTCGAGGTTATGTCTTAAGTTTGCTTTTAAAATTTAAAAAAGTTAATACAATTAATAAAAATAATTCTTCAGGTTGGCTGTTCCATGGATAACATTGCCTTAATACCTGAGAGCCTGAAAACCTCTGACGGACTCACATGATAAAAAAAATGGATAGATAAGCTTGCCTGAGACCATGAAGAGATTTAAAACATTAAAATCTACTCTAAAAGATGTTTTAAATTCACCAAATACCAAAGAGTTCTGGATAAGTACACTGTCTTATTTACCATTTTGTTCATGATTTCTGCTAAAGGGTGTTTTCCCCACTGTTTGAACCTCATTTATGACTTTAAACAAAATAACTTGGCTGTAATAATCATAAATTGACAATTAGGAAATATGTTTTCATATTTATTTATCAATGTGCTGTACCAATACTTGGTTTGAGAATTGTGCACTGATGTTTTTTTTAGGATGGGACCCATTCTGATAATTTTCCTCAGGGCCTAGTGTGTCAGGCAGCATCCCTGGTCATGACCAACATTCCCAAAAAAACAAAACAAAACCTCTTGAGGGTGAAAACATGCACTACCCCGGTCTCCCCCACAGGTACGTCAGCCTGAACGTCGTCCTCCAGATGTTGCGTTCAGGGCGCCTCCTACAGGGGAGTTCTCACGCTACAACGAACATGGCGGCTGCAGTCAGGATGGGGACGTGGAGCTGCCCGACCAGAGCACTTTTCTCCTCATGGACATTCCTCATTGCAGTCCTGTTTAGCAGCATAGATGCGACCGTGGCTGCCCCTGAGACAGGGCTGTGGAAATTTTCTATTGTAAATGTGAGTATGTCACCGGAGACACTTGAACGTACATGATAACTGCAGTCGTGGTGTTCAGGCTCGGACAGTTACTGTGTTTACTAAGGACTCTCGGTTGAACTCGCCTGCTGAGTTTTCGGGGTTAACTCAGATTTAAACGTTCTTAATCAATGACACATACAGAATATTCTATAAAACACATGTCCCGAATTTCTGACACTTATGAAATAAATAAAACAGGCATTCACTCGTTATAACTCGACAGTTGCTACGACAAGCGCAGACGTATTCGGCTGAATGGCTCCATTTAACACGGGGATTCCTACACCGGTACAGCGGCTAGCTAGCTTTAGTTACGCGATCCTTGTTTTGCTCGCTTGCTATCAGCTCAGTGAAGTGACTGTTGTATTCACTGCATTGAATCTCTCTTGTGAACTGGTGTTAACCCACTGGTTTTTCATGTTTAGATTAACTGTTGGCACAAAGCTACACCGTATGCTTTAGCTTGTTAGCATGTAGCCTCTATAAAGGAAGGTATGACGTGAGCTAACTAGCTATTCAAATACTGTTTGCTAATTAGCCTACAGGGAAGACTGAGCCCTTTCAGTTAATTATTAAGCTTCATCTGCCTAATGTGTTGATTTTACCATCTTCTAAACTCAAATTTGTAGGTCAGACACAAGCCTGCCCCTAAAATTAAGCACTGAAATGCTGATTCCCTCTTCTTTTTATCTACATCAACACACAACTTCTAAAACACATTATAATGATCCGTGTTGCTGCAACTTTATAAATCACATAGGATCATATCTGTGAAATCCATAGTCTTAATTAAGTTGCTTAATAACATGTTTTCAAGGGTACAACAACTTGTGATTAATCCCAGAAATTTAATTCAACTGTGTGTGGTCACAAAACAATGCATTTCAAGTTTAATACGATTGTAGTAAACAATGCATCCAGACTTTTAAGCCAAAGCAAAAATAACTAACCAAATAGCTAATGCAAATAGGTATGCCAGATATTAAATATGCTGATATTGTCAAACTTTTTGTGTCAAGAACATAAAGCCTTCATTTATCTTAAACTGGCCTGTTCCTTCATTGTTAAATCTATTTAAGATGCTAAGCAAACAAAAAATGTTATTTATTTTTTAACTAATGATTACTTTGATTTATAATAATGAACATAGAGTGATGATGAGGTAAACCATTATGCAAATAGTACATTTTGCCAATTTCTTTGGATATTTATTAGATTTTGAGATTCTGCATGTTGCAGCTTGCTTATTTAAATTATTTTATGTCCTTACCTGTTGTGATGTCTACCTGATATTCCTACTGCTATACTGTTTATAAGAGCTATTCAAACAAGCCTTTTCTTATTTAGTTAATTAATGAAATACTCCTTATCCTGATTCACGTCTGTCTATGCCCATCGTAAGCTTTTTAGGAAATGATCTGTCAATACCAGTATTGGACTGATCATGTTGTTCATCCCTTATTACAAATTATCTTATAATAGTCTCTTGCCTGGTTGCAACCTTTGCATTTTTTTTTGTTTTTCAGACATATTTGCTTAACTCTACCTCTAATAAAAAGTGCAAAACCTGTGTCTGACCTACAAAACCCCACCCACCCTCTCAGAAATAAATTTTAGGACATATTGGGCATATACCCTGTGTTGGCAGAATGCACAAATGTACCATCATGGTTTACCTCATAATCACTGAATATCTACTTGGGTAAATCAATGCTGTCATGTATTTAAGAATAAAAATTTGTTTTTTTTTTCCTGCCTTACATCTGTTTTTAACATAAGTGGACTGTCACCATGAAAGGGACTAGCTTGTTTTGGTAAAGTGGAGGCTTGTAGCTCTTGACAAAAAATATCAGTATCTGTGATAATGAGTGTGGAAATATCTTGCATTACAAATTTTAAGTTATGAAGCTTGGTTCTACAAGACAGTAGGGCTGGGTATCGATTCAGATTTCTGGATCGATTCGATTCGATATTAAGAGGTCTCAAATCGATTCGATTCACGATTCGAAATTTGTTCAGTCTGGGTTATCTCAGTAAAAATAATGCTGTAAATGACTTTTTGACCTGGTACATTATTAAAACTGTTATTACATTAAGAACTGAACCCAAAGCAGTTACATTAATCACATAGTAATGATATGCATTAATGTATATTCTGCAAGTTACATGTTTTTTGTCCAACTGGTCTTTTCTTTCATGCTTGTTAAATCTGAAATATGTCCAAACGTCAACTTTTAAACTCTCCTGTGTTGTCCCTATAATGCTACTCGCTTCCGCCATGTTTTTTTGACTGTTAGCAGTAACATGTCATGAGATCTTGTTCAGTGGAAAGTCGAGCTAAATGCGAGACTGGCAGAGTTGATACCACAGGCTGCTTCTCTGCATGTCCAATGAAGAAAAAACTACCCATGTTAAAAGATCGATCTTTGGATTTTATGGATCGATTATGAACCATTTAAAGGGAAATCGATTAAAATTGATTCAATTTATTTTTTTAACCCAGCCCTACAAGACAGATGTAGTTTTTGTGATTTTAAAGTTTAGTTGTTTTATCCCACAAACTTTCTTTACAATGCAAAGCTGTCAGTCATTGCCCTGCAGTCAAAGCGTCATATCTTTGGTTTCCAGACCTCATCAGAGGGACATTAGAAAGCCCCAATCAATAATTTAAGCCCTGAGAAGTTTTCAGTTCCCTCTGTGTCTGTATCTGGTTGCAGCAATAGATGTGCTGAAAGGTAGAGCGATAGGCCGTCTGAGAGTTCATGCAGATGGATGCACAGTCACACCTGTGGAAAATACTGAAGTTTTGATTTGAGGACAGGACTGGCTGACTGGAGCTAAAACATCAGCAACTGCACTGTCTCTCTTAAAATCCCTCTTTTACATTGATTTTCAATTGAGATTTCAGTGTTAAACTGCATTGGAAAAAGTCTACCATCATCTAGTTTTTCCCCTCTTACCAGGTGATAAAAGGACTCCACAGGATCTGTTTGAGCTCAGAGCAGTACAAGAGTTAAATCCATGATCACGTGAAATCATCAGACAGTTTTACCAAACCAGAGACACATCAACAAATGAGAAAAATATCCTCCCTGTTTGACACTTTGGCTTTCTTTCTTCTTGTTCTGCAGACCTCAAGGCCGCAGTTTTTACGGAAATCCATGTATAAAGACACAGACATTCAGTTAAAAGGTGAGGCATGAAAAATGACATGTGAAAATAAAGTGGAACCAGATTTGGTTTTGTATTTTTTTATTCGTCCTCTCTTGTTTTCTCTCTTTCAGTTGAGCCCGTTGGCTGTCCTGATGAGGTGGCCCTCACTGTTCACTGGCTTTTAAAGTACTACCCATGTCACAATGAGTTTAATAACATCGAGGTAAGGACAGAAGCTTATTACGCTGTTCTTAGTATATGATGTAAAGATTATGATCATTAGATTGCCACTCTAAAATCCTCGTGTATAATTATTTCACTTCTGATTAGAAAGTGTTTTTGGATGTGTCAGTGAACACGGCATTGTTTTTCTCTCTTAATGAATTTGAAGTTCAGTTTCAGTTTTACTCCTGAGTCTATAACGGAGCAGTAAAATGTTCAAAACAGAAACATATGCTTCCAAAAACATTCATAAAACATTTTTTCCTCCATGCATCTGTTTTAAATCAATTTTCAACAAGTTTTAATTATTGTTTTTTTAAATCATTAATGATAATTTGTTTCCTATCACAGTTTTGGATATGACAAGATTTCAGAAAACACAGCAGCTTTTTCACAGTGCATAGACACAAAGGCGACAAACTCTGCCATTAGTATGCCTCTAGACATTCACGTTAATGCCACCAGCCTTGGCAGTAAGTTTTGTGGTACACTGGCCTCTTTTAACAGCCTTGGATGCAACCAGATGAAGCTGTCTACAAGCTACCTTAGCATTAATTTGTGCTAATTTTTGAATGAAAAAAAAACCTTTTAACTTATATGTCACTAGGGATGGGACGATACACTTAAACTCACGATATGCTGCACCTCGATATGCCCGGGTCACGATACGATTTGTCACGATACAATATCAAAAAAGTAAAAAAGAAAAATATTACTGTGTAATTACAACATATTTGTTTTTGTTTGAGTTGCACACAGGAAAACACAAGGCCTAACAGGCCAAACACAAACAATAACACTCTCTCTAACCCTAGAGAAGTTAGAGAGAGTGTATGCTAACGAGTGGTAGGCCTGTTTTCGGCGTCTTCATCTTTTTTAATGAGAAAGGCAAAATACTGTCAGACAGATGACTTGCATCCAGGCGGAGCGTCCTCAATTTCAACCTCATTCGACACCATCATTCGGCTTTTTGGAGGCAAGGTAGTTGGTGCTAATGTTTGTTGTCGTCACTTCTGGTCACATGCGCTATTACTGGACATGACGTCTTTATTTCACGATGCATTTCGTCGCGTACTGTATCACGATATATTGCCAAACGATATTTCATCCCATCCCTTTATGTCACTACGTATTAGGGATGTAACGGTTACCGGTAAAATGGTAAACTGCGGTAAAATTTCCCACGGTAATCATTACCATGTTCTATTTAAATTACCGTTATACTATGTTTGATCATCACACTGCGTCAGTAACGCACAGTGATGCTGCTCTTTGACTTGAAAAGCCTGAACTATGTATCTGTTTTCGATTAAGCAGCTTCACGGGAGGCGCGCATGCGCGGTTTGCATTGTTTGGCATCTGAGTCTGAGAGCAAAAGTTAGAGGCACTACAGTGGAGACTATTCCTCTCAAAACAGACCCTGAAGTCTGGTTGAATTTTGGATTTTACAAGGATGCTGAAGGGAAAATGATAGAAAGAAAAAGGCGTGCGCGGTTAAAACTGCTGTAACTACTCGAGTAAATGAACTGACTGAGCCAGAGAGGTAGAGAGAGAGAGAGAGGATTCAGTGAGCCCTACCTGAGTGAATAACAGATGGTTATCAGTATTTTCTGTTTAAATAATGTAATCTTGTAATAAACAGCATAAGGATCCTTCTGGAGTGTGTTCTTGCCGTTCTTTTTCCGTGTACTCCCTGTACTTTGAAATAGATTGTCTTTTTCCGTCAAAGTTCTAATTTCATGGATTTAATTTGGAAATATTAAAGAAGGAGATGTCGAGGAGATCTGTCAGGGAGAGGGAAGACAGGAGGAGAGTCATGAAGGGGGCTAACTGCTTCTGGGACTATCGGTTATGATTATAATATTAAAGAGATTAAATGACTTCAATTGTGTGTAAAAGTACTTTTTAAACATTCTGAGCGCACTGCAACAATACCGCAATGATAATGATAACTGTGATAATTTTGGTCACAATAACCATGATAAAAAATTTAATACTGTTACATCCCTACTTTGTATCTTTTAGGCTTTCACAGTGATCTTGTTACTCAGTGTTGATCAAAATCTGCATGTTTTTCATATTTTGCAGGTCTAATAGTTGGAAAAGTAGAGAAATATTAAAAGATAGAGACTTTAATGATCTCCACACGTACATTCAGTGCTCGGCTCTTGCTGGCTCTTCTGGCTTTTCTATCATCTTAAGACACCTCTGATACATATTTCTAGAAATAGAACAAATCTGAACTCGGTGAACTCTGTCCCCTCATTCCTCAGGTGCCTAAAAATCACAGCTTAAAGAGACTGTGAGGAGTTTCTAAGTAATTACAAGAAAGTTTCACTTTTAGATATATGCCTGATCGAAAAACACACTTTAAGATGAGTTTTATAGCATCAAAATAGGTTATCTATAAATGCTATTCCTTAGCCTTCTGGTTGGGTCGGACAGGGCTGGACTGGCCTGGATACTCAACTTCAGGAACAAGACAATTAAAAGTAGAGCAAATTTATATTATTTTATTATTTATATTACACGTCTTAGAGCACCGGGCTGTAAGTAGCGATATATAGCCGGATACAACTACGATACTAAGTTTTCCAAAAATTGCTTGTTGTCACAAATCAGAAACTACCGCTACGTAACTAGAAAGAGATACATTACCTCATCGCTTTGCATCCTGTAAGTTGTTGAAAAAAGAAGTTGTAAAGCAATGCAGAGTTCTGAGGAAGGTCCGAGCTGCATTTATCACAACAAACACGCACTTTGGGTCACGTCTTTGGTGCGTTCCAGTGATTGTCAGAAGTTGGAATTTCCGAGTTCCGAGTAGGAAACTGCAACTGGAACGTTCCCTGAAGTCGGAATTTCCTACTGGGAACCCGGTGAAACCTCGCCACCCCTGAGTTGACAATGGAAGATGGATGCCCCCAGTGTGAACAGTTATTTAACTCCTGTATGTCAATTTATTTGCACTTCTGACTGGGGTGTGTCGCTCTAGATCAGCTGTATACATAGTATTGTTAGACTTATATTTACAAAAATGCTGCCATAGTGATAATCACATTCTTCATGTGATATTTGTGAACAACAACGCAGGGCATGCTAACAACAGCTAACAATAGCCTGGTAGATCGGCATGTTTTTTTCCGACTTCAACTGGAACGCCGATAAGTCGGAGATGATGTCACTCCCATTTCCGAGGTTACTGGAACGCAGCATTACGACAGTCGCCGCGCGTGCTAATGGGTAGCAGAGTCTTTATGTCGCCAGTAATAGATTCTCCTCATAGCACCTTTAAAACGCACTGTGCATTTTTAACTATTTAAGCAGAGAATGATTTTGTTCTGTCAAAAGACTCGTGACTCTGTTTCCCCCATAAAAAATCTGTTTATTGTGGAATCTATCAATAAGTGAAAGAAACAAACTTCTTTTTTGGATAGCAACAGTGTTACTCGTCTGTGTACCCTGTGTCCAGTCATTTTTGTCATGGTTCAACTCTTTAATAATTGATGTAAAAAAGGGTTTGCTGGCTTTTTTATTGTGCTGTGAAAGATTTTAAAGTTACGAGGCTAATACATCATTAAAGAGGAAAAGCCGATTTTCAATAACTGCTGTGAACACATAGTAGAGATTGAATTTGTCTGTTTTTAATCAATATTTTGATCAGCTTCAGTCTTTATCAAAACTAACAACTTTATCATAATTCTCAGGGTGTTAACCCTTGAACAGCCATGTTGACAGCATAATTTCAATCATTTTCCTTATTAATATTGTTATTAGATTGTTTTGTGCAGTGTCTACATCTTGTACCTTTTTAAGAAGTGATCACTCATTTGTGTTTTTATAAAAGGCTGTCCCATTTTAGGGCTGATACAGTTTTATTTCATCTCAACACATCCTCTCTGTTTGAACTATTTTTTGTGTGTGTTTTTTTTTACAAATGTGTAATTTTGGCTGATTTGTAGGAGATGTACGACAGAACTCCTGTTAGTCGGGGGGAGGGTCTAGATCCGAATCCTCTGGGACAAGGAGAATACATCGAACACAAACACAGTCCGATGACGTGTAACAGTGCACTGCGCACATTTCCGATGCTCAGAGTAAGTTTGATGTTCACCTTTCTCAGTTCAGACAAGCACTTGGTCGCACCTGTCGATCTCACATCCACTCCCTCTGTTCCTCAGAAAGCCAAGGCTGACCCTCGTCCAGTCAGCCCAGGAGTTCCAGGAGAAGCCGTGGTGAGAAATGTTGTTATTCTCATATAGCAAAACATAATAAACTTAATGGGGCAGAATTTATTACTTTTCATGTGGCAACCGTTTCTTTGATTTTATATTCAAGGAGGAAAGCTCATTTACAGTGTACGTGTTGTGCTGTTGTCTTTAACCACTGCCCACTCAGATTGTTTTTTATAATGAAATAAAAATGTACTGCGATGCACGAACTCTCTGGTCATCCCTGCAGGATGAGAAGTGGATGACGGAGGAGTACGATGTCAGCGATGTGAAGAACGGCAGTTTGAGCTTCAAAGAGGACGTGATCGCCACCACGTGGAAGGACGGGCCGTACCTGCTCGTGTTGAAGGTTGAGTCGAGTAAACAGGAGGCGAACTGGAACTTAACTGGTCAGTGTGTTTGCAGATTGTTGGATAGTTATTCTAATCACATCATGAACTGCTAAGGAAATGTGCAGATGTCAAAAAGATCTTTCATGATAGATCATTTTAAAAGTGCTGAAATGCTTGATTCAGTGGTTGTTTTTATGCACTTAAGTTGAATTTTCTGTTTTATTTTTGTTTTATTTCCAGTTAATGTGGTGATGAAGGGCAGCCACGGCTTCATCTCCATCACAGAGTGGCCTCTAATGATTGTGAGTTAATAAAACAGTCACATATTTTTCGTGTTTTAATCATTGATTTACTTTCTTTGTGACTTCTCCTAACTAATAATGCAGGCTTGTGCCCAAGATAGTTTTTATAAACACTGATAGGAGTTTTTTTACACCATAGCAGGTTTTAGAAATCATTAAAGGGACTGGGAGGAGTTTCTAAATTATTACAAAAAAGCCTCACTTTTAGATATATGCCTGATGGAAAAACACACTTTAAGATGAGTTTTATAGCATCAAAATAGGTCATCTATAAATGCTATTCCTCAGCCTTCCGGTCGGGTCGGACAGGGCTGGACTGGCCTGGATACTCAACTTCGGGAACAAGACAATTAAAACTAGAGCAAATTTATATTAGTTTATTATTTATATTACACGTCTTACAGCACCGAACTATAACAGCCATGTTGACAGCATAATTTATATCATTTTCCTTCGATACTAAGTTTTCCAAAAATTGCTTGTTGTCACAAATCAAAAATTACCGCTACGTAACTAGAAAGACATACATTACCTCGTCGCTAAGTTGTTGAAAAAAGAAGTTGTAAAGCAATGCAGAGTTCTGAGGAACGTCCGAGCTCCATTTTTATTAGCATTAACAAACACACTTTGGCTTGTGCTGCGTTCAAGTTGTAGTCGGAAGTTGGAATTTCTGAGTTCTGAGTAGGAAACTACAACTGGAACATCCCTGAAGTCTGAATTTCCTACTGGAACTCGGTGAAACCTCTCCACCCCCGAGTTGACAATCGAAGATGGATGCCCCCAGTGTGAACAGTTATTTAGCTCTTGTAATAATCAATTTATTAGCACTTCTGACTGGGGTGTGTCGCTCTAGATCAGCTGTATACATAGTATTGTTAGACTTTTATTTACAAAAATGCTGCTATAGTGATAATCACATTCTTCATACAACAACACAGGGCGTGCTAACAACAGCTAACAATAGCCTGGTAGATCGGCTCATTTTTTTCTGACTTTAACTGGAACACCGATAAGTCTGAAATGATGTCACTCCCAGTTCTGAGGTTACTGGAACGCTGCATTATGACAGTCGCCGCGCGTGCTCATGGGTAGTAGAGTCCTAATGTCGCCAGTAGCAGATTCTCCTCACAGTCCCTTTAACAGCAATACAGCCAGATAATTAGAGGCATAAGAGCAACTCATGAAAATCCACCACAGGAAATTTAGTGGATTCCTTTTCACAGACTCAGTATAAAGATCTGATGAAGCCACTGTAAATGTGCCCCTTCTCGTTAGAAGAAAAAGAAAATGTTTAAGTAGAGAAACACTTTTATATGCTTTAAGCTACCAAGGTAGATGGCGTATGGCCCTGCCCTGGAACCATCCCGGACTATATGTGCTGCTCTGATGCCCCCTCTCTGTCAGGGCATTTATGTGCAATAATAGTTTCAAGTTATTCTCTTTTTTTATGTATATATACGTTTATACTTGAAGTTATTTATAATTTTACACTGTAAATACTGTGAGCCTTGGCAACAAAATTTCATCCAATATGTGCACTGACAATATGTTTATTGTATGACACTAAGGCAAGTCTAAGTCTAAATATTTGTTGTGAAAAACAAAGTCGAGGCCTGTAAAAAAAATGTGGCCTGTAAAAGCAACATTTTCAAACTGAGTCAGGGGGCTTTCTTTTTAGTTTTTTAATTGTATTGTAAGAATGGTTTTAAATTGAATTTCTTAAATACAACATCAGGTAGAGAGTTTTATCTAGCTCTGCATGCAATACATTAAAGTGTGCAGTGTCCACAAAGTAAAAATAAATTAATCCATTAACTTTAAAGTACAAATGTTATATTTCAAACCAACTCTCCTTAATCTCCTTAAACAAAAAAAATGCACATTGTTACTTAAAGAGATGGCAGAAAAATAGTTTTTTTTTAAGATCCAAAATTTCCACAAAATGATCTTTAACACTTGTTTTTTAACATACGTACAGTTAGGCAAAGTCATTTTCCAATGAAAACATTTTATTGTGCTTCATTGTCTTCAATCACACCTTTCAGCCTCTTAGTGCGCTGCAGGCAGAAGCAAATCAAGAAGTAAACAAAATCTTTTATTTTGAACGAAAAGGAAATGCACTGTGAATTAGTTCTGAACAATTAATTGTAAATTAGATTAAATCGCAGACAGTGCAATATTTTTAACCCAAAATGTGTTGAAAATTTTGGCATTGTGATGTAGTTTCTTGCAATTTCATGCCTATTTTAACCTTTTTCAACCCAGTTTTTACAACTTTATGCCCATCTTGCTCCCATTCATCTTTTTTTTTGGCCACTGTCAGACCATGTTTGGAATTTTACATGGTTTTTGAAATTTAATCCCAATTTTGCTGCTATAATCAATTTTCCTCAGTCACTTTTGAATTTTTTTGCCTTTATTTTTTGCAATTTCATACCTATTTTGCACCTATTAACTTTTTTCTGCTTTCATAACATTTTTTTTACCCAGTTTTTACAATTTCATACCTATTTTGCTTCTGTTCTTCATTTCTCCACTTTTTCTCAAATCTTGTATCCTTAGATTGATTTAATGTCATATTGGTTAGACTATAAAATGATTTACTGCTTATGTTTGTTTAGGGGTGGGCAATATGGCAGAAATATCATTTTACGATTTTTTAAAAATAAAATCACGAACACGATTTTATCACGATTTTTTTACGTTGATTTTTCTAGACTAATTTGCATATTTGACAATTTTTTCCCTTTATTTAACATATAAAACATGTAAAACCCTAAAAGAAAAAAAATGACAGTTAAAGCCAAAGAAACTTTCTGAACAGGTTTTAATTTAAATAGTGCCGTTTTTATAAAAATGTGCAATAAATGTAAACGTAAAAGGTAAAGAACAACACTAAAGTGCACTTTTGTAACACCAAAACTAAACACACCAAATCGCTTATTGAAAAGGGTCAAATATAAATGCAAACTTAAGTAACTGGTTATCTCTTAAAGTGCAACAATTTAGAACAAATGTTATCTAACTGCAATGTCTATAATCTGAGTGAATAATACAGCTGCTTTAGAACAGATTTTTGTTCAGACATCTTCAAGCTTTTCTCTCCTCTTCTCTTTTCACCATGGCTTCTCGCTACATAACCAAACAGGAGATCCCACCATGCACTGTGCGTAATGTGCTACGATTGGTTAGTCGGGTGCGCGTCAAAGTCTCTGCACCCACACAGATGATCTGAGGATCTTTCTGCTTTATGAGATCATCACAACGTTATAATCCTTAACGATTTAATATCATCATGTCGCACACCACTATGTTTAAGAATACATAAGATGAGGAACATTAAAACAATCACAGAGTAAATCGCAATTGCAATATTGGGGAAAAATATTGCAATTAGATTATTTTCTCAAATCGTTCAGCCCTGCTGTGAATCACAAATCTATTCGTGATGAAAATCAGTTTGTAACCTATAGACGATTCACACCCCTACATTACACATAAGGTCTCACTATTGTTTTATATAAACTGGATCAACAAAGACTGAAGTATCTCTTAAAACGATCCTGCATGATGTTGTCGTTACTTATGATAAAAAAGCATCTTATTCTTTTACATCAACTGAAATAATCCTCTAAAGTGTACCATTCCTGCTATCAAAGCACATGACCTCCACATGACTGACAGCATCATCAGGATTATGAACTAAAAACAAAGATGACTTTTGGATGACATGACCAGATGTAGGTCTCCACCCTACAGCTGTCAAAATTTAAGACAACAGAAGAACAATAAGAACTTGAACTTATGAGAAGACTGCCATAAAAAGTTCTGTTTCTAAAGAGTTCACAGATTGAGTCTCAGACCCTCTGGTAGTTTGTTCCACTGGTGAGGAGCGTCGAAACTAAAAGCTGCCTCACCCTGTTTAGTTAAGTCCAAATCCTCGGAACAGTTAGTTTGTTTATTTGTCCCCGTAGGGAAATTGGGGTGTGGCAGGAATCACAGACATTTGGCAGCAGAATGCAGTGTCAACACTGATACAGCTGAAAATAGAAAAACACATCAACGACGCTAGAAAACACAAACAACACAGAAGAGAAGAAAAGAAAAGCAAAGGAAACCTTGTAGTGATGGACAGGCAGGTTTGTTTAGACCAGCTAGACCTGTTTTAACATTTCCTCATTACTCATTTAAAAATGTGAACATTTGTGCAACAAAATAAAATTTGGATGTTTTTGGTGAGCATAGGAGCACAGTAACGCCACCTAGAGGGCAACAGTGTAAATTAAGGGGTAAGGGCAGGGGTGGGCAAGTGGTGGCCCGGGGACCAAGTGCGGCCCTCCACGTCACTAAATGTGGCCCGCCATTCATTCCCAGCCAGCAGTTGCAAATATGAAGAAAACTCAGATATCCAATAGAATTAATTCTGTATAATCTAGACTGATATTTTTATTGGCTTATGTAAGTTGTCTATGACCTTACTTTGCAATAATAGTGTATCTAAATCTCTTCTATGAAGCCTTTGAGCATTATATCAAGTATTACTCAATACTATATTTTAGCTGAGCTTTAAAAATGTTAATAACACTCATCATTTTATTGCTTAAATTCCATGTATGCTAGCTAAATTTGCTTGGATTCTATGTCAAGCTCATTTGATTGTGCATAATAACTTGTATTTATGTTGTAATATATGAATATTGGTATTCTAATTTGATGGCAAATTTATATTCTCATATGTTGTTTATCCAACATTCTTTTTCCTCATCAAGAGTTTCTGAAAATTTGTAACAATGTGGCCCTCAGGCTGGGAAAACTGGTTTTATGTGGCCCTCTTGATCATTAAAGTTCCCACCCCTGGGTAAGGGGTTGCATCTGATCACCATCACCCACAATACTGGGTGCCTTTTTTAATATTCTTTGTTTATAAATACAGTCCATATAAGCAAACAGGGCATCTGACGGTTTACTGGTCACTCACAATCTTCCTGAAGGAGTTTTTCTGTGCTTCTGTCAGGGCTAAACGATATGGACAAAATTTCATATCTTGATATTCATGCCTAATATTTCGATATTGATACAATACGAGATGACTACAGGTTTGGTGAAAACCAAGTGTTTTTCAGAAAACTAAAAACATCATAATACAGAAGAATGTGGAAAGTGCAGTTTTATTTGTAAGAAATCTATATCATTTATATCGTTGCTTTTTTGATACTAGTATCTTGAATGTTCATATCTCGATATAGATATGATAATGATACATCATTCAGCCCTAGCTTCTGTTGCATTTCCAAACCAGCAAATAATGCAAAAAGACGGGCCTGAGTAAAAGTAAAGGAAAATATTCCATAAAAAAAGGAGTCTTTGCTGGGACTTTGTGATCAGCCAGTGAGGCTATGTCCACGTCTCTCCATGTGGACAGAAAAGGGCGTTTGAGGCCCAAAACATCCCACTCTGCTCCCACCTCTCCTCGAGATGTGACATTCTCACTGCTGTTAACGTGGGGTCTGGACAGCTGAGCTTGCAGTTTATTCAATAGAAGAAATAACCCAGAATTGGTTGCCTAGGATTTAATTGTTGGATTGGTACCAAATCAGGCAGGCTTTATTTGATTTATTCTAAAATCACATGGAAGTCTCTAAATTTCCTCTTTGTTTTTTCTAGTTTTACATGGTGATGTGTGTCGTGTACATCCTGTATGCTCTGCTGTGGTTCCTGTGGGCGGCCTGTTACTGGAAGGATCTGTTGAGGATCCAGTTCTGGATCGCCGGGGTCATTTTCCTCGGGATGGTGGAGAAAGCAGTTTTCTGTGCCGAGTATGAAAACACTAACGCTGTTGGCTCTGCTTGTAAGTGTCAGCAGGTGTAATTTGATCATCCTTGCTTGAATAGCATAATGTTTTGTTTCTGATTGTACTGTTTGTGCTTTTATTGTCCCCTTCAGCTCCAGGATTGTTGATTTTTGCAGAGCTGGTCTCTGCCCTGAAGAGGACTCTGGCTCGACTGCTTGTCATTATTGTCAGCCTTGGGTATGGGATTGTCAAGTAAGTCAGTGCTTGATTATATTATGTTATTTTCTTGTTTTTGTACATTGGTACAAAAATGTAGAAATGTAAACTCTTTGTCTTTCCTTGTTTCAGGCCTCGACTCGGTACAGTAATGCACAGAGTTGTTGGTCTTGGCATCCTCTACTTTGCCTTTGCCAGCATTGAAGGTGTTCTGAGGATAACAGGGGTGAGTTTTCTGTCACATCAGGTTTTTAAAGCGATAAAATTCACTCAAAAGTCTGATTTTATCAAGCCAACTACTTAAAAACCCCAGAATATACTAACAAAACTTTCAGTGGCATGTGTACACGTGTGAACTTTAAAAAAGAGGTCCTGCATGACTTTGCACACCTTGGATACCCAATCAGTGTTCCATTTAACTATGTACCATATCTGTTCCTGTTTAAGGCAGGACTGTCATAGTGTCGCTGTGTGAAACTACAGTGGCACCATCACAAAAACAAAGGATTAAACAGAGGCGATAGAGCTGCCCGCCCCTTTGTGGCTTTTTGTAACAGAACCAAGATGAATTTTGTTCCAGAGACAGTTTCAAGCAGTAAAACACCAGACTATCCGAAGCAGAGGAAAGTTTTAGAAAGTTTTTGATTCGTGGTGATACTCTGACAGTCGGCAGTGTCTAAATGTCACGTTAAGGGTCAATCCCATATGTACCCCCTCTGTTTTGAGGGCCAAGAGAAAGGGGTGAAAACATGCTCCTAAGAAATGAGACTCCACTAAACTCCTGTTTCTTCACCAACCAGAGCAGCTAGCTATCTATGTTTTAGGCAGATATGACAATTCTTTATCTTCTTCCAAGATGCCGTCTTCCATGATGTTACCCTTTGTTTAGGCCCTTTTTATTTTCTTTTGTCTGTCTGCAATACTATGCAAATCAATAATCCTGCTTCAATACTTACATTTATGCACTGCTTTCGGTCTCCGCTCTGCCATCTTGTCAGCAGGGCTGGCGTGTTATGGAAATTATTCATGCCAGATGAAAAACTGTCAGTCACTGGTACAGTCACACATGCACACACCGCTGATTGGCTATTGCTGCACAGCCACACACAATATCGCCTGAAAAGTTCAACTTTTTTTTAAACTTCGAGATCGCACGATGTGTGAAGTGATCGTCTTGTATGCAGCAAATGCATCGCGGGAGGGTTAGCCCCGCCCCATCGCTACTGTACATTGACTTTGCATGGAGAGTGATCGCCGAGCTAGCACAAGTATCATCCGGAGTGTAAGCACCTTAAGGGGTCCTTATGGCTTAGGGGTACAATTATGATTGACCCTTAGGGTGAATCCCAATTCTATCCCTTAGCCAAACCCCTTCATCTTAGCCCTTCCTCTGCCCCTTCCCCTAAGCCCTCTGATTTGAAGGTGAAACAAACAGCTGAGAAACAAGACACTGCTCTATTCCCACTACGTCATCACCCAGAGCTGCTCGCTAGCTTTGATGTAAGCAGATGTGACAATAACCGTAGCAACGGCTGTGAAAGCTAGCTTGTTATAACGAGAGTTTTAATATTTACTTCATGATTTAATCATTACTTATAATTAAGCGCTTCCTTCGGTCTCCGCTCTGCCTTTTGTTGGCGGGCACGGTGTATTATGGGAAATTCCCTTACCCTTTCGTTTCAAGTGAGGTCCAGGTCTGTCTTCGTTTTAAGGGCCTTGTAGCCCTTCCTCTTAGCCCTACGGAGAATTGGGAGACCCCTTCAATAGATGTGAATGTGCAAAACCAAGGGGTAAGAGGTAAGTCAAGGGCCAAGGGGTACAGCTGGGATTGACTCTTAGTCTTTGCTCAGCTTGCTTGGAACCACACAGAATTGATAAGCAAACTGGTAAACGACAATCCATAATGGAAAACAAACGAGTCTAGTCGAGGCGCGTCAAGCTCATTATATGTAGTGGAAAGGGTCCATCAGTCTGGACCACTGGTCCTTGTTTTAGTAACTTCTAAGATGTTATACTGACTCATCATCATCATCTGGAACCAGAAAAATGTGAGTTTGTATTTTAAACTTGCATGACATTTTGACCAACGTTGGATCACATATCAAAAATTACAAGGACATTTTGCTGTCTGAACTGTGATTGAAAGAAGTTTAAGTACTGACGTGAGGGTATAAACAATAAAAATCAAAATCAAATCTTCCTTGTGCCATGAGCATTGTTCTCTGAAAATGTCATCAAAATCTTTCCATAGTGTTTTAAGTTACCTCAGTTACGAACAAACGAGAACTAACAAACACCTGCCAACATAACCTCCTGCTCAGAGGGTATAAACATGTTCTCAGGAACATGATAGCGTTACATGGAAAATAGGATGTTTCCATAAATATGGATGTGGTGTGCCTTCAGATTTTGGCTTGATTTTCAGTGTTCAAAAACCACTGGAGGGGTAGTCTGTCATTTTGGACCTGTGGTGACCCCCAGTGGTGAACTACAACTATGCAACTCCTCATGGCTTCTGTAACTTGAATTTCTCTGTGTGATGTTAGCTTGTGTTTCGTGTCACTGCCTTAGTAATCTGTATCTTCTTATGCTATGGGGGCCAAACTGAAGGGTCGAGACAATGGCCCCGTTCTCATTACAGCTATTGTTCTGGCTGTGTTTGACTCCGGCGCCATCTGGTTCATATCCTTCCAGAGATGAATGCTGCAGAAATCATCCCTCCTATGTGTTAGAATGAAGGAGTTGTTTTTTACATTTACATTTATTTTCTTATCCTCTCAGTTAGATGAATTCTCTCCTTTTGCACTTTGGTGAATGGTTCAAAATTTTACTGCCCATGCTGCTTTTTGATCTCCCATCCTATCTGTTGATTTTTCCTCGTTCCTCTCCTCTTCCTTTCCTCGGATCCTCGGGTCCTGCTCTGTCCTCCTTTCCAGGCGAAAGACTCTGACTTGGCCCTGCTGGCCAACATTCCCTTGGCTCTGCTTGACTCCTCTCTCTGCTGGTGGATATCCTTTTGTGCACCTCCAAACTTTCCCTGTGTGGTTCTCCTCTGCTCCTCACCTGCTTCACATGAAACTAAGTTAGACCAGGGGAGATTTACCTGAATGCTGTGTTCCTTTTTCTGATGATGATTGAAACTTTGCTTGGTATACAAACAGACTTGTAATTGTTATTTATCCACTCGGGCTGAATTTACCTTTTTAATTCCTATTGATGGTTAAATTGACCTAAAATATCTGTCTTCTTCTCTGAATCTTATACTGTCAATGAGGTTTTGCTTTGCTGCCATGAGTGGATGGGCACAGTTAGTTTATTTCTATTTCTTTGTATTCATTTAAATTATATAAATGAAGCTGGTTAATAATTTACTTTGCATGGACATTTTGAAACTTTTTTCCTATGAAGCATTCATAAGAAATGTGAAGTCACCCCAGTCATAATACACTCAGAATAAATGAACGCTCTACACCCATCTAAACTTACAAGAAAAATGTCCTGCACGAACCTCTTGTATGTTATTTTAACGATTCATAAAATTACAATTGTTGGGAATCCTGAGCCTGTGACAATGCACACAGCCTTTATATTATTGTGATAATGTAATGTATCCAGCCTTTCCCTGAAAAAACAGCAATTTCCGTCATCGCTTGTCCATTTCGTTTACATTTTGAAGAAGCAAAATCATAATTTTATCTTCTGTCTATGCTGGAGTTCTAAACATTATGATGATTATTAGAAATACAGGATATTATCAGCATATCTGTATCAGCAGATATTAACTTAAAACATGGATGGCAGGTATCAAAATTCCTGCCAATATTTACAGCCAACATTTTGTCATACATATCAGTCATATATTACATATTGGCTGTAATATTACAGAATATTTGAAAGTAGTGCAATGCTCCTCTCTGTTATTGCTGGATGTTTGCATTTAAAAATAGAATTAAATATAATTTTCCTTGGTCCACACCATTCTCTTACACAATTACACTGTCACAGTGAGCAGAACAGGCCACTTTTAGTAAAGTAGATACTGCTTTTCCCAAAATGTGTACATTTGGAAATATCAGCATATTGTGCTTTCCTAATGATTCTGAGTAAAGTCTTCTGGGTTAGATTGACTTTTCAGTCTCTACATTGTGCTCTAAAATCATGTACCATGTGGACAAGAGTTGTAACAACACCTTGTTTTTTACTTTGGTACAGTTTTAGTGAAGTGTTAAAGTGTATTTATACCTGTTATGATAACTTAGCAACAAAACAGTCTTGGTCACACAGGATTCATAATTACTTGCTTTTAATTAACAAGAAATTGCACAAAGTGCTTTCATAGAAAGAACAGGAACACCAACAGCGATTCTTTATGGAAACTTTGTACCAATGTTTTTGTGGATTGTGTTTAATTTTGATTTGTTAATTTATTGAACAACGATTCAGGGTTTTAATAGCGCTCTAACATTTAACATCTAGATGTCCCAGATTAACAGTTTGAAATGATTGTGACAGAGTGGCACACGTCCTGGGAGGCTTCAGACGTTACTGAATAAAATAAGTAAAAGAAAATTAAAGACTGTGCAAGAGATTTGGATCTTTTAATGGATTCATTTTTCTTCCATGCATTAGTTTCTTACAAAGTTTTTTTTCTGAATATGGCTCAAAAAGTTTGGATTTAACGAGGCTTTAAAATATTGAATATTTTTATCCCTCTAAAACACATAGGATTTCAATATTGATCATTTTCACAGCATTGTTTTTGAAATTTTTGCATCAAATACTACATGGATTTCACATTCACTTTTTACTTGAGCTAAGGTAAAAAAAATCTTTGTCCATGTGACTCAGTCGTAGGCAGTTCATATTTAAACAGAAACAGTTAAATTCTATAAAGTTGTCTTCCAGTCTGTGTGCTTTGTTTGTGATGTTTCCCTTGACTGCCACTAACATCTTTGTCAGCCTGGCACAAACCATCAAGACTCTGAAGCTGAGGAGAAACCCTGTCAAGTTATCTCTCTACAGACACTTCACAAACACACTCATATTTGCTGTCATTGGTGAGTAAAACTACTAAAGCTGTTGTCATGAAATGTATTTTGCTTCATTCAGGTTTTTAAAATTAATTGTTGCTGTGTTTTTCCTCCGTCAGCATCCATCATTTTCATGGGCTGGATTGCGAAAAAGTTCAGGCTGGCAGACTGTCAGTCTGTAAGTATTGACTTACTTATTCATTAGTAGTGTGCAAACCCCAATTCCAATTAATTTGGAGAAAACAGTTATTTGCAAACCCTTTTCTATGTTAGTTTATTTGAATACATTTCAAAGATGAGATATTTAATGTCCAAACTGATGAACTTTGAGACAGGACATGGCCGCTACTGTGAAAAGGCTTCTGAATTTGGCTCTAACAACAATCTGCATGGTCCTTTCCCTCTTTAGCCCTCTTTAAGACACAATGTCAATGATGTGTCAAAAAGGGACTGAAATGTGGACTCATCAGACCACAGCAGACTTTTCCACTTTGCGTCAGTCCAGCTTTAGATGAGCTCGGGCTCAAAGATGCTGGTGTAGAGATGAACTGTGTTAACTTCTGATTGTTTTTTACCTCCGAACTGGGAACTGGGAAATGGGAGTGACGTCATCTCCGACTTATCGGCGTTCCAGTTGAAGTTGGAAAAAAACGTGCCAATAGACCATTCTGTTGTTAGCACACCCTGCGTTGTTGTTCACAAATATCACATGAAGAATGTGATTATCACTATGGCAGCATTTTTGTAAATATAAATCTAACAATACTATGTATACAGCTGATCTAGAGCGACACACCCCAGTCGGAAGTGCAAAAAAATTGATTATTACAGGAGCTAAATAACTGTTCACACTGGGGGCATCCATCTTCCATTGTCAACTCGGGGGTGGCGAGGTTTCACCGAGTTCCTAGTAGGAAATTCCGACCTCAGGGGGCGTTCCAGATAAAATTTCCTACTTGGAACTGGGAAATTCCCACTTCCGACTACAACTGGAACGCACCATTAGCTCACCTGGTGACATCCTTTACAGAATAATGATGTTTTTAATGCAAGGCTGCCTGAAGGATCAAAGGTCACAGGCATTCAGTGTGGATTTTTGGCCTTGCCACTTAGGAGCAAAGACTTCTCCGGGTTCTTTTAATCTTTTGATGATATTATCGACCGTATTTCTTGCAATTGCAAAAATGTTGTTTTTAATCTGTTTTACCCAATCATGACACTCGCCTGCTTCCAGCATACCCGTTCACTTGTGGAGATTTCCTCAACTTTCCCAGTCTTTTGTTGGCCTGTCCCAGCTTTCATGGAATCTATTTCAGGAATTAACTTAAAAATGAGTGAACATTTGCGGGAAAAAACAGGCTGAACTTTAAATATCTCGTCTTTTTAGTGTGCTCAATTGAATATGAGTCAAAAAGGATTAGCAAATTATTGTATTCTGTTTGTTATCTACCTTTAACACAAAGTCCCAGATTTATTGGACATGGGGTTTGTATGTGAACTAAGTTTTGACATTTTATTCATGGTTTGACCTGCTTTATCCATGAAGGATTGGATCGAGCTTTGGGTGGAAGATGCTTTCTGGAGGTTTCTGTTCTCCGTCATTCTGTTGGTCATAATGTTCTTGTGGAGACCTTCTGCAAACAACCAAAGGTAAGCAAGACATTTGGACTGTCTGCTGTATTCTTTGCCTACTGGACCTTATTAATAGCTTGTTTTCACGTTGCACAGGTATGCTTTCACGCCCCTCATGGACGACTCAGATGACGAGGAGATCGAGGAGTTCATCGCCTCTGCAAACATTGGTATAGTGAAACAATCAGAGCATCAGATTAAACATCACCAAAGATAATTGCATCATTAAACACTCCCGTCTGTGTCCACCTCTTCCTTTTATCCTACAGCAGATGGCATAAAGCTGAGAGCATCAAAAAGTGAGACAAACGGCACAGTGAAGCCTCCAGAAACAAACCCAGTCAGTAACACATGAGTACTTTACACTTTGTCATGTAGTTTTGTGTGAATTTATGAGAATGCTTTTGTGCAGCAGCTGTATTAGGTTGATATTTCAGCAGGTGGCAGTATTTACTTTCTCCTCCTCTTTGTCTGACCTCTGCAGGATGAAGACTTGAAGTGGGTGGAAGATAACATTCCTAGCTCTCTTACTGATGTGTAAGTGTTGTGTTACTTTAATTTTTGATCCATTTGGGGTCATTTAAGGCTCCTGTGATTATAACTTTGCCTCTTATTGGATATGTTTGTCCTTGCAGAGCTCTCCCAGTCCTCCTGGACTCAGATGAGGTATGACAAATGCTGAATTATTATTTTTTTTATCGATGAAACATCATTCACATACATTCATCATTCTGTAATCCAGAAACAGGATGTCTACAGGTCTTAAATTAGAATTTTAAATGTGCTGAACACAACAACATCTAAAGGGTTTATTCTGAAAGCTCTTATCTTTAAAGGGGCATTTCAGTATTTTTTTAAATTGGGTTGAATTAGGTACTTGACAATAGTCAGTGAAGTGGCTGAAAAGGCTCCTCGTAGCACTGTACCTTTAAGGAGAACAACCGGTAAGGTACACTGCTGTGTGTGGTTACAGTTCTGTGGTAATTTTATGGGTATTCCATAAAAATGAACCACAAAACTATGTTGGGTTGAGTGTAAAATTGGGCGAAAAATGTCAAGAGTGCTTTATTTTTCCTTGGGAAGTCTCTATTGGCCCTTTTCCACTAGCACGCCTTGGCCTTACTCTACTCGGCTCTACTCGATTTGCAGCATGTTTCCACTAGCCTGGTACCTCCTAAAACAAGCTAGTTTTAGTACCTACTCTGCTCTGGTTCCAAGCGAGCTGAGTCGATACTAAAAGATGACGTCACCTACTGCCGGCTGCTGATTGGTCAGACAATGCCGTCATCGATTCGCATGAGCGTGACGACCTAGCATGCTAGCGGTAGCTACCGTTAGCTTACCCTCATACGTCTTTTCTTTGCAGCTCGATTGCTCTCGTCCTCGGCTTCATTCTGTTGTATAGCTTCCAAAACTCTCCTGTGCTTCTCAAAGGGTATTTCTTCTTGCCACCTGCAGCCTTCTTCTGCTTTCCTTTTTTACTCGGTTTGTGACTAAAAGCCACAGATTGTTGTGTCACGCTCAAAATGAGGTCACCGCAGTGCCGCTCAACTGTTTACAGCGGCACTGCACGCTGTTGGGCAGGCAACAGGGGCTAATGGAAAAGCAGCACAAGGCGAGTAGAGTAGAGTAGAGTCGGGTAGGGTAGAGTAGAGTAGGGCTAGTGGAAAAGGGCCATATGTTTGTTTGCTGTTTTATTATACAGCAAAGGGCTATGTCTACTTACACCAGTGTTTCCACCAATCTGCTGTTTTAAGTGGAGGAACACACATTCAAAGGTAAAACATTGATTTAGGAAAATTTAGGTCATAAACTGTCTGAACAAGTCGTTGAGAGGTTTAGTCTGTCAAAGGTACACTGAGTTAAAACATTTTTGTCAAGTTAGTTTGAGCTTTTTTAGACTAAATGGCAAATATTTGGCCAAGATACCATGCTTAACAAATTTACTCGACCACTACAAAGTGTAAGGACACAACTGCCCTAAAGCAACATTATCAGCCATCATCAAAATCATTTTTATGTTTCTGTAATGGTTAATACAGCAGAATATAGAAGCTCTTTAACATAAATTATATTTTAATGCAAAATTATAACTGCAGTTGTTACCCATTAATTTCCAAAGGTATTGTTTTACAACAAAAACAAACAGAAAAATAGTAAAGATAATTTTATTTCTGGTTTAAGATGTCACATTATAGTTACTCAGTTACATTCCCGAACAGAAAAAATGATTTTTAGAGGTAATGTTTGATTTATTACTGACTTCTCAGAGAGGTCAAGTGGGCGACTTAGATTTGGTTATTAAAGGTGAAATTCCTCATTCCTCTTCAAAATGGTGAAAAAGCAGGAGCTCACTGAAAATATGAGTCTTTAAAGCAAACAATTTTTTGGACTTTATAACAGATGGTCTGATAAATTGTTATGGTAGATATGCCGGCTGTTAACATAAGACCAGATGTCATATCTGCCAGCACAGATGAAAAACTTTTTAATTGATCATCTGCTGATTCAGATTTAATGCAATAATATTGTGAGTACCTAAGGTTGTTGTATGGTTGCACATCCTCAGAGGGCCTTTGTGTTGTATTGCTCAATCATTACATTTATGTGTCGCATCCCTGTTGTCTCTTTCTTATTTGCATGTCCTCATTTTTTAATAATTGAAGATTTATTTAATAGTTTTTCTATTTTAATTCTGGCTCTGGTACTTCATTGTATTTTTGTATATATGTTTATTAGAGGTGTAACGAAATGGTCATCTCACGAAATGATACGAAATACGAAACAGGGCTCACAATACAAAATAAGATTATAGAAAATCCCCAACAGTAGGAAGTTGTGTTAAAATCTAATTTTCTTTATTTTCTTCCTAATGCAGACATACAAAAATATTGCTGCATCAGTACAAAATAAATGCTCTTTGAAAAAACAAAATTGTAGTTTTCTTCCCTTATTTAGACTACAGTGCAAATACAAACATAAAATCTCAATAATATATGCTTTGTTGTCATAACAATCAGGATAACTACATTCTTGAATAAAAAGGAAAACAAATAGCAGTCCTCAGAGCTGCAGTTTAGACCTATAAATGTCTGAACTGTGAACTATAATGTTTAGCCTATAACTGCATATACTTCTGATCTTCAAGTATGATCAAATTCTGTCAACTCAACAGTAGATTCAAAAATCAAATATTGTTTTTTTTATGCAGACTTACACAAACATACAGTTGCTGCCTGTCTCCAGTTCAAAGTAGTTGTAGTCGCCGCAGTATACGGCGAACTGTAGCGGCATATATGGCACAGAGTTGTTGTTTTGTTTTACATGGGAAGCCAAAATAGTTTTGCTATGGTAGCCGAGGAGGGAAAAAAATCTCAGTGGTGTGCGTTCCCCATTCGAGTTTTTTATTTCGTGCTTTTATTTTGTGCATCTTTGAATTTTATTTTGTCATTTTTTTTTTTTATTGCAAAATTTCGTTACACCCCTAATGTCTATATAATGTGCATAAAGAGGTGTGATTACAAAAAGGGTGAAAAAAGGAAATAAAAAAAAGAGGTGTAGTTATAAAGCTGTTATATTCATTCATATAAGAAACAGGAAATGAACCCAAATTCAAAATAATAGTGAATTTCTTTTTAAAATGTTCACATTTCTTCTTAACTTCTCAGGAAATCATGACGACCAGGTACGAGATGTCAAAGCTGGAGTGAGGAGGATCATGTCCAGACCTCCGCTGACGTGGAGCGAGATCAGCGGCCTTCATCACTCTGCTGCAGGTTTTCTCACGGTCGGGTGGTGGAGGTGGAGGTGGTGGTGTGCCATTGGATAATTCAGGGGACCCTCCTGTCCAGTCCTGTTGATCCCTCACAGGGTGGAGCAGACTATAATTGAGAAGGATTTCTGCTCATTTCCTCGTCTTTCCTTCAGAGCCACGGACTCTATGAGTGAAAAACTGACCAAGTGTTCCCCTGATCTGATCAGTTTGAGCCTTTCTTTCCAAAGAGAATGTTTCGTTTTTTATTAAGTGCTGTATTTATTTCTGTTGTGCGGATTACTTTATCAGAGAATGAAGAGCAGAGGGCCTCCTTTATGCATGAACACTCAAGTGTCTTTTGAGTTGGTCCAGATAATTGACTGTAAGATTATTTATGATGGAAAAACAGTTATCAGGACTTTTTTATTTTAGTTATTAACTGTAAGAATCATTTATCTGAGCTATTTTTGCAGCCAACGAAACACTACAGAATTCAACTTTTTGAAACACAACTACAAAACGGGGTCTTTCTTTAATCATTGGTATAAAAGTATGTAGTCAATAACTCTATGTTAGTCTAACCTGGAGCTTCACAAGTAACTTTTTTTTGTTCTTAGGCTAAAAAATCTGAGACAATATCTTCTATTCCAAGTAGCACATTTGCTCTTATGCACTTTTGGGATCAAAGCTGTGCCTACATGTGGGTCTTGTTTGAGTTTTTGAGGAAAATGTGTCTGAAAACGTTGTTCTTGTCTCAGATTTAAGCTAACCGTCATCCTCAGTATTTATGTGTGTGAAGGATGGAGCACAAACGTGATTTTTTACATCTTAAATTAAACTGTCATGGGGAACAGGGGTTTGAATTTAGGGTTTTCTGCCTTGTAATGAATCTACTGTATGTGTGTGGGTGGGTGAGTAAATTTTGTGTCTTCTACAATACGGAGCAATATACTGTACGTCTGTCAATATGGAGTTGAATAATTTAATTTATTTTGGTTTTAAGTGTACTTATAAGTTGTTGAAGCGTGTTCACCCATGTTTACTCAGTGTGTTTACATCGTGTGTTCTGTTTATATCTACAAACATTAGACACTAAAATGTCTGAAGGCATTGATTGAGATCTTTGAGTTTTTGCCGAGTGAGTTATTTTCACAGACACCTTAAAACAAAGTCTTAATATATTATTTTTATTTTTATTCTAAAGACGGCTGGCCTTGTATTTTAGTCAGTGTGGTTTTGTAAGGAAGCGTCTTTCTGTGTACTGTCTTGACTTCATGTATCAGCAGGATTTATGATCTTGGTGTAAAAATAAGATGTGGTTAGCAAAAGCACAAGCTGATCACTCAGGCCCAGTTGTTCAAAATGTATCGTCAGGATGAAGATGATTAGTTGAATAATCAGCTTCTTCTGTCAAAGATTATGTCACCTAGCTTGCTGTTTACGTCCCTTTTCAAAGACAAACTGGCTTGGAATAACTGAACCCAGGAAAGATGAGGGATGGGATTGGAAAACCAATTACAGCTGATAATGACAAATTACAAATCAGTGCTGAGGAGCGTTCCAGCAGCGCACCTCCACACTGGTTCGCTGGAAATACGTGATGAGTTTATTTTTTAGCTTCCACTCTGCATCAATCTCTGCCAAGCAGATCAACCCAGCACAGGAAAACAAGGGCTTAGATTTCCTGGGTCATTTAAAATTAATCAGAAATGGTGGATATAATATTGAAGCCTACAGCAAAACACCATCGAACAGTAAGTATAATGCCATTTACATGTTGCTCCTTCAGGGGTTTTGTAAATTCATGCTACCTTGCGAATCTTCAGGTTCTTTAGCTCTGTGATCTTTAGCTTCTTTGTGTCATGCTATTTAGGGCTGCACAACACTTTAAATATGTATCCTGTTGGAGAGGATACGGGCCGTCAAGCGGAGCAAAGCCACAGCAAGGCCACGATGTGATGTAGGAGTGTCTTGATTAAACTCTTACTGTGATGTGTTTTATGTCTGTGCCTGTAAATTCATGCAAGCACAGAAACATCAGAAAATTGTTGAAGCATTTTTCCCCTCAAAATGGCATATTTGATGTTATTGACACAAAAAACTTGCGTATGTCTGCTTTATTCCACAAAGAAAATCAAAGTTGTTGAAGAATCAGATCAGTTGTCATGTTTTATAATAGCACTAGCATCAATAATTTGTACCATTTCCCCTCCAGAGGAAAAACTATTTAGGATCAATTATTGCTTAATGCTGATTTCAGCCATTTTAACTGCATTTCTGGTTTGAAGAATCAGTTCGCAGACAGATTAATTGACTTTGTAAAACCCATCGGAACTTAAAGCGGTATTCGATTAACTTTTTACACACATTTTTCTTCTGATGACAAACCCAACATAGTTGACTTTGGGTTTTTACAAACCAATGGTTAAAGAAAGGCATACTTCAGTTTCCTTTGATGACATGTAATTCACATTTAGGCTGTTTATTTTTTGGGATCATACAGCTTAAGTGAGCCCGAGTCGGGACACTACTCAGGCTTTCAGTCTTAGGTAATTTTGTTACAAAGTTAAACTAAGACTCAAAAAGTAACAGCAGCTATACCAAGATGCAGTTAACACAAAATTGATGCTGTTGACATTGCTGAAGTAAATAAAAACAAACACTGATCAACAGCTTCACCAAAAGTGTGAGGAATGTTACACCTGTTGCCAGAGGCATGTGGTTTCTACTAATAATGACAAAAACCAGGAGTCCTCAAAAAAAAGGATTACAAGATCTGGATCATTTCTTTGTTTAATACATATAATGTAGAAGCAAAACGGCATTCTGGCAGAAAAATAACACACATGGAAAAAAGTCTCTAAAATGTGATTTTGTTTGATAGTTTGGACAGTTTTCCAACAGTAATCTGGTCTGAAATGAGCCTGATCTGGATGAGTCTGATACTTGTCTTACTTTAAAATAATCAACCTGCTCCAAAGTTTTACTTAGATGCTATTTTTTTGGTTAAGTTGCCTTTGAATTTGAAGGCTGCAGGCCTCCAAGCCTTCAGCTCTGGTTCTTTCCTGACCTGTGGCTCCTTTCCTGCGTGTCAGTCCTCACTTTCTTCACCAGATTTCATGCTCTCTCCCCTTGAAACAAATAAAAGCCTGAACGCTTACGACACAAATTGGAGGTTTTATGTGGATATAAAACAGGATCAGACAACCTGATCTTCTCAGATTATATAATCTTTTCTTTCTTTTAAACGACCTGAAGCGAAGATTTGATCCTTTTCTAAACTTTTATCCTGTTGGGTTATTTTTGAACAGCTGGGCCCTGCTTTTCTAATGTCTCTGTTCCTTTCTTCATGTGGAAAACCTGGAATAATAGTGCTTATGATGGCACACTGTCCTGTTATATAAACCTGCAGACACCTGCAGTGGACCTGGATTTATTTGTACAGATGGTTTTGGCTGATTCCTGTTATTTGGTAATTCCACCTCTTTCTTTTTGTTTCATGAAGATCTGGGCTTCGACTTTTCATACCAGCAGTTTTCTTCTCTCAGAACAAAAAACAATATTAAACAGACAGACAAATGTTTGCTTCCTGTGCTTTGATTTTCATTCTAATTTGAAAATAAAAGTGCATTTTAAAGCTGGAATATTTTATAACATCAGTTTGAGTCTGTTTCTTTTTAAAGCTCGCAAATACCAGATTGAAGAGGTAACAGGGGTGCAGCATGAATAGGCTATTGTGAGGAAAATCATGATGAATGATAATGAAACACAGAGACTTTAACACTGAGAGGAGAGCTTTTAGAAACCAAGTTTATGGTAGAGGAGAATTAGTTTTCCCCAAAGAAATTAGCTGTTAATAGTTTTGTAATTAAGCACACTGGAACAACTCAAAGATCCAGAAACAATTTCATGAGTTTTACACTCAGACGTGTTCATACAGAGAAAGTTTGAGTTACAACGTGATCGAGCTCCAGAGGGGTCTTTCGCATTTTCCATTAACATATATGTCTGGCCTTTGAACACCAAGCTAGCCTTGGTGACGTGGGCCTGCAGTCATCCTTAAACAGTCCTCAGTGAGGACGTGCAGTCAGATCCCACTGTGCTGCCTCTTATGGAAACACCTGCCCATACATTATCTCATAGCTCTCAGGCTAACCAGGACTTACTCACATTCATACAGCATCTCTGGCCTCTTGTTGTCTTGTTCTGGGGAGTCTGTATGCAAGTTATCAACTGGCAGCCCCGGGGCCACATCAGGCCCCTCACAGCTTCCCATTAAGCCCCCAGAATATTATAGAAAGCACTTAGAGAGAACAGATCTCCAGCAAGAGAGCTCAGTTCCAGCTTTTGCTTTTCCACACCCCCTGTAAAGGATACAAAGCTGCATCCCCAGATTCAGAAAAGTGCCAGGATCTGAAACAAATTCAACACATACACGGAGGTTTGTTGTCCTGCAAGAACACAAGCTCTGAGCATCACTTGATATTTTGATTTTATATGAATTACTAAATTTTGTCAATGGGATTTCCCATTATTCACATTACTGAACTAATTCCCATTAAGTTCAGTGTTTTTTTGTTGTTGTTGTTGTCGGATCAGATCCAGCTGAAATTTACGGTGATGATAGAGACATTAACCGTATTTCATCCTGTAAAATCGTAAGTGAATCCATTCCAAAATGGTGCATATATATATATATATACTCAACAAAAATATAAACGCAACACTTTTGTTTTTGCTCCCATTTTTCATGAGATGGACTTAAAGATCTAAAATTCATTCCAGATACACAATATTACCATTTCTCTCAAACATTGTTCACAAATCTGTCTAAATGTGTGATAGTGAGCACTTCTGTTTGCTGAGATAATCCATCCCACCTCACAGGTGTGCCACATCAAGATGCTCATCGGACAATATGATTAGTGCACAGGTGTGCCTTAGACTGTCCACAATAAAAGGCCACTCTGAAATGTGCAGTTTTTTTTTGCTTTATTGGGGGTCTGGGGACTCAGAACCAGTCAGTATCTGGTGTGACCACCATTTACCTCATGCAGTGCAACACATCTTCGCATAGAGTTTATCAGATTGTCAATTTTGTCCTGTGGAATGTTGTTGTGAGGCCGGTTGGATGTACTGCCATATTCTCTGAAACGCCTTTGGAGACGGCTTATGGTGGAGAAATGAACATTCAATGCACGAGCAACAGATCTGGTTGACATTCCTGCTGTCAGCATGCCAATTGCACGCTCCCTCAATGCTTGCAACATCTGTGGCATTTTGCTGTGAGACAAAACTGCACATTTCAGAGTGGCCTTTTATTGTGGACAGTATAAGGCACACCTGTGCACTAATCATGATGTCATAGCAGCATCTTGATGTGGCACATCTGTGAGGTGGGATGGATTATCTCAGCAAAGCAGAAGTGCTCACTATCACACATTTGGACAGATTTGTGAACAACATTTGAAAGAAATGGTAATATTGTGTATCTGGAATGAATTTTAGATCTTTGAGTCCATCTCATGAAAAATGTGAGCAAAAACAAAAGTGTTGCGTTTATATTTTTGTTGAGTGTATATATATATATATATATATATATATATATATATATATATGAGACCAATGGTAACTTGTGGGATGTTTTTGTAATTAAGTATATTTTTTAAGTATCTATGCTTTACTTGAGTATTTGGAAACTTTTGACTGATAACTCCACTACATTTCTATGAAGGGTCTAGATACTTGTTACTTTTGAGATCACCTTTGAAGCCAGTGGATCAAATTTTTCTCTTCTAAAATGCGTTCTGCCTGTGATTGTCAAGCGGTGAAGCATAGCCGTACCTTATCTACCTCGCGCATGCGCTACTCAGCTCTGGCGGGTACACGCTGAGCCAAAGTTACTCAGAAGAGAAAAGAAATGTACTTATTTATCTGACTAAGCAACTTCCACTTGTATATATGGAAGAGTAGTAGGGCCTTTAAAGATGGAAAAAATCAACTTCAGCAGGTCAAGTTTAAAGTAAAAATGGCAGGAATAATTGAAGATTTAGAGATTAAAGTCGAATTGAGGAGATAAAAGTTAAAATGTCGACAAAGTTGAAATACAATTTTGTCAAACAGGTCAAAATGATGACATTAAGTTAACATGTCGAGAAAAAAAGTAGAAATTTGAGAATAACGTCGACATTTCACGTTTTTCATGACCTTTTACTTTTTTCTCAACATTTAGACTTTTATCACAAAATGCAATTCGACTTTTATCTCCACTACCCGAAAATTATTTTCTCCATCCAACATGGCCCGTATTTCGTATGTAATATTTTACCAGGTGTATCTGCACTTTCACGTAATGGAGTTAAGTACTTTGTCCACCACTGATCACCACCTATATGTAATCATTTTATAAGTTGGGCCATTACCGACATCTCTTGAAAATTTTAGCGATATTTGAACAAAAAATTTTGTGTAATGTTGCTAACAAGCAAACAAAGGAACAAACTAGAAAAGCACTCGGAGAACGTAGACCTCTGCGCTACAGTCCTCACCCATATTGTGATTTTCACCATAAATATTATTCTTACGTTTATTTCATCTAAATATTTACCAGTAGCAATTGGATTCATCATGATATCTATTTTAGTTCAGTAGTTATATTTTTCGGACGTTTCCTGAAAATTTAATCGAAACCAGTCCATAACTTTTTGAGTTATCTTGCTAATAGAGAAACAAACTAACTAACTAACTAACTAACTAACTAACTAACTAACAAAAAACAAACGGACTCCAGCAAAAAAATGACCCCATTGGCAGTGAACGTCACCGACGTTACCAGGTAAGTCGGTCGTGCCACGTGACAGCCAATCAGCGTTGTGCTGACGTCATCACGCTCATGGCGAAAATGGAGGACAAACTGATCGTCGCGGTGTCCCTTCACCCCGTCATTTATGATTCCGCTGCTTCACGCGACCGTGAAGACGAGGAGGAGGCTTGGTCACAGGTCGCGGCGCAGGTCGGACTGTCCGGTAGGTTTTGGGAGAATCTCAGCTTCATTAAAGCTGTGTAGGATTGGACAAAGTCGCATGCTGCAGATCATAACCATCATAACACGTGTGTCTGTTTGCAGTGGATGTTTGTCGGAGCAGATGGAGGGGTCTGCTGGATGTGTACATGAGGGAGAAGAAGGAGGGAGGAAGAAGCGGGTCACCGGTGAAGAAATGGCGGTTCTCTGCGGTCTTGGCCTTCCTGGACCCGTTTATCAGCCCGAGGGAGACCAGCGGCGGCATGGGTCAGGGGTCGAGGACGACGGGCCCACGGCGGAGACGGGCCATGCTGAGTCATCAGCAGGACCGCCTCCACCTTCAGCAGCGGCTGCAGTGATTCACGGTTGGTACATGTTTGACAATGACAAGGGTACAGTTGGAATAATGAGCTAAACCTATACATGCAAAAGAGGTAACTGTACTCCACTACAGTGACAGAAAAAATGTAATGAGATTACAGGTACATTTAGTAAAAATGGGATAATTTTGCAGGATTACAATTTTGATTACTTTTTTGGATTACACACACTCACAAACACATGTCATCACACATGACTTGCACACACACTACTACATTGGTTTACAGGGACGCTTTGGCATCATTGCCCATGACCAGGAAACAACTGTGACTCTTAAAAAGCTTAATTTCTGCACATATTATAGCTGGGGCTGGGTTAAAAATATCAATTTAATCGATTTTAATAGATTTCCCTTTAAATGGTTCATAATCGATCCATAAAATCCAAAGATCGATCTTTTAATATGGGTAGTTTTTTCTTCATTGGACGGTCCCAGAAGCAGCCTGTGGTATCAACTCTGCTAGTCTCACGTTTAGCGCCGCTTTCCACTGAACAAGGTCTGGTGAGATGTTGTGGCGGAAGCGAGTAGCACTATAGGGGCACCACTGGAGAGTTTAAAAGTTGATGTTTGGACATATTTCAGATTTAACAAGCATGAAAAAAAAAAGACCAGTTGGACAAAAAACATGTAACTTGCAGAATACGCATTAATGCATATCATTAATATGTGATTAATGTAACTGCTTTGGGTTCAGTTCTTAATGTAAAAACAGTTTTAATAATGTACCAGGTCAAAAAGTCATTTACAGCATTTTCCAGACTGAACAAATTACGAATCGTGAATCGAATCGATTTGAGACCTCTTAATCGATCCAGAAAATCTGAATTGATACCCAGCCCTGATTATAGCGAATATATCGACCACATATATTGACCATAATTTCATGGAATATCTGCAAAATACAGGAATGTACCATATTGATGCACCTTCTTATCGCTGCGTGGGTACATTTAGAAATCAAGGTTT
Organism: Scarus forsteni; assembly: GCA_036419115.1. NCBI lineage: Eukaryota > Metazoa > Chordata > Actinopteri > Labriformes > Labridae > Scarus > Scarus forsteni. The sequence goes on along the minus strand of JAZDUH010000327.1, from coordinate 26,059,965 downwards.
CATTTTTGCAAGAGTTAATTGCTGTTTTTCTTGTTTTACATCCCTACCTTGCAAAAATATACTGTAACGCCTTGGCACTCCTGTGCTGTGGAAATCTCTGCATGAGTTTTGCCATTCTGAAAAAAAAGTGCTGTATGTACAAAGTTAGTCATTTTTATTTATATTTAGTTTCTTTCGTTTTTATTAGCATATTTAGTATTGCAGTATTTAGTATGCATACATTTTTACTGATATGTTACTGACTAGTAACTGTAGCGGAATACAATAGGGATGCATCATTTTTACTGATATCTAATATGCCAATATTTTTTAATTCATTAACGCCACTACCAATATTTCTGGTCAAGAGCACAAGCTCTGTACTTAACAAAAATGGATTTGTTTCTTTCTTATTATCTTTCGTATTACAGTATTTTCTTGCAAGAGACAGATGTGAAACAAAAAAAAACTCATTTGACTCTTACAAAAATGAAATCCTTGATTTTTATATGTACCCATGCAGTGCTGAGAAGGTGCATCACTATTGTAAATTTGTGGAATTTGCTGGTATTCCAGTTGACATAAATGGCTGATAAGTGTGGCCTACATGGCTAAAAATATCTGCAGAAATTTCACTGTCAGCCTCACTTTTTAGACTGATATCGGCTGATACCGTTATCAAACTGAGAATATTGTGCATCCCTACTTTAAAGTAACCCTGGGTATATCAGGGCTCCAGACTAACTCTCTGCATTGATTGCAACAGTGCACCTAAAAAAAAAAACTTGAGGTGCACCAGCACAAAAATTAGGTGCACCCAAGTTTTTTATAGAGTCACCTTTAATGCCATAAGGCAGTGATCACCAACTGACGGCCCGGGGGCCACATCAGGCCCCTTAGAACTTTCAATCTGGCCCCCTGACTATTATTTACAGAAGAAGATTTGGGCCACTGCAAAGGCAGTTTTTGAGGAGATTTAGGTTTTTCTTTGACTGTGAAAAATTAACAATATATGTAGTGTTAAGTATGGATCCATTCTCTAAATTCTTGCTTTTCTCCGCATAATTTTGGCTTAACTTTCAGAGTTCTGATTTTTTTCTGCATAACTCTAAATTTAGGTTACTAAAACTAACCTCAGAATTAAAACATTTCCTTCCAGAATTCTGAATTTTTACAGACATTAAAAGCAACTTTTTGTCAAGTTTTTGACAAGCAAGTTTTTGTTTGCCCTTTTGGTCTTTAGTATTACTAAACATGAGGAAATGTGCAGAGGGAAAAATGTTTTTGTCATTTGATACCCTCAACTATTAACGAAACCCCGTGTGGCTGCTTCAGGACTGGTGGACCAAAACACTTCACATAATAGTTTTTCATTATTATTTGTGTTGTCTTACCCCTTAACCTTTATATGCCAAGGAAAAAACTGGCCCTTGTACAAATGTAGTTGATGATCCCTGCCATAAGGTAACCCTTTTATCACTCTCCATAACTTTCATCTAATGTAAATGTTTTTAAAAACAGAATAAGAAGTAAAGAAATACTTGTCTTTATTTAAAGCAAAATTATTTATCAAAAGAAAAAAAAAGCATTTAAAGTGCTTCACTGAATGAAATTTACAATTTCAAACTAAAACATTAAACATCTCCAAAGTGCTTTACTGAACATTTTTTCTTGGTGCACCAGTGCGCCCAAGAAAAAATGTTTGGTGCACTCTTCCAAATTTTGGGTGTATGTGTGCCCAAAATGGTTGCACTCTAAAGCCCTGTATATGATATGTTATGATTTGATATGATATATGATATGATATAGAAAAACTTGTGGTCTATACATCAGATGCCTGGCTGAGCAAAGACTTGTCTCTGTACAGAAGATACTGTTTTGCTGTTTTAAAGGAAACAAAACAAGTTATAAATTAATGTGCAGCATTGCCCTTCATTGTATATTTCAAACATTTGTCACACAACTGTAGCTCAAGCCTCCGATGAGGATGAAGACACAGATGTTGGTCCTGCTGCTGCTACGCCAGCCTGGAAGTCTGAGAGGGCAAGACCAAGTGGTATGTAAAAAGAAATGTTCACCGTGTAAAAACCATGTTTAATTCCCAAGAGGTCAAAAACTCGCATAGCAATCATGAGGAAATCATTGTTTAAACTTAGTTTTGGTGTTAACATTTCTTTACAGTGACACAGAGGAAGAGAGAAAAACTGGCGGAAGAGAGAGGGAGAAGAAGAGAAAGATGGAGGTGGATCGAGAAGCTCCTCGTCCAGATCCTTAAGAGGCCCCCTGCCCCACCTGCCCCTTCAGCGGATGAATTGTTCCTCCTCGGTTTGGTTCCTTCCCTCCAGAGGCTGTCACCCCGACAAAAAGAATATGTCAAATATCAAATGTGTAAGATTATCTATGAAGCGAGTTCTTGTAATTTCAATGTGGAGCAGTAGCCGGGGTGACAGCCTCTGCAGGGAGCAAACAAGGCTGTTGGCCTGTTTTTTTTTTTCTCCCACTGTTTTTTTGTTCTGAGATGTTTATAGATTTTTGTATTTTATTTTGCTAAATATTCTTGATTAACATGGCCTCGTCTCATTCTTTGACATGTAATTACAGAGAAACGGTGGAAGGTGCAGCTCTGTGATCTTAACGTACATGCTCAGATGCAGGTGTACATACGTTTTGGTACTTTTATTGAAGAATCATTTCTGAATAGTTTTATACGGTGGCTTTTAAAGCGATACCTCACCTTTCTTCTTACCATGTCTTGTCTCATTTCCAAGTCCATGACGAGCAGATAGGCACCATTCTTTCGTCCAGTAGCAAGGAAGAGCCTGTCAGAGCTCTCCCACCGCTAATTAGCTTAACTCAAACACTGGCTCCGTTTACATGGGTCAAAAAATCCTATTTACAATCAGATTGAAAGGTCAATCAGATTAGAAATGTTTCATGTGAACACCTTAGCCAATCTGATTCACCCGATCTGATTGTATTTCAGATCGGATTGTAAGAGATAGTCTACACCGATTGATAATCTGTTCCATGCTTCATGTAAACGGCTGAGTGGAGCGGATTGGGTTGATAGAGAGGATTGTTCGGTTTGCGCAGGCGCTCCGTAGTACGTAAGAGGCACGAAGTGCACCTCTTCTTCTCTTACACATTTGCTAGGGGTGGGCGATACTGGGAATTTAAACACAAGTAACCAAGTAAACACAGGGCTAGTATCACTGATAGCGATACCGATACTTTTTACTTGAAATGTAATGATCATTTAATAATTTTGTAATTTTGCCTTGAGTTAGTTGATTATGATCATGGTAAAACACAGCACAAAGATTTTAGGCAATAAAAATGCTTTTTATTGATGGAGCACAACAATAGAACAAAATTTTAACTGTACAAAAGTAATAATTCCATGTTTAAGAAAAAAAATCACAAGTGCAAAATAACAAAAAAGCAGCAATGTAAAAAAATATGAATATAACAATGTCAACATCACAACAAAAAATACCTTCCATTGCACAAATAAAGTGTAAACTACAGTTAACCTTAACCTTTGGCTTTCTGCTCACAAAGCCCTCTCTTGAGTTGCCCTTTTGGCTCTGTTTCCATATTGACAACAGGTTTATAGGTTTTTGTTCAGGAACAGTAGGCTAACATGTTGACATAGAGGGAGAGAGGTGCACCGTTTAGAAGTGGCGGTCGGAGCGGAGGAAAGTAAAGTAAAGACATTAGAGAAACTGCAGTATCGATCTCATCATGCTAGTATCGATCCGATACCAATACTCAGCTTGGTATTGATACTATCCATATTAAGATCGATATGCCCACCCCTAACATTTGCAGGTAGTGGCAGAGTGACCTTCTGTGCATGTAAAAAAACAATACAATTGGATTTAGCTGGGGCCATGCAAACGCGGACTGAACGTGGATTTCTACTCAAAGTTCATGTACAGATCGAATCAGATTCACTTAATCCGATCGATTTCAATCAGATTGAGGAACACTACCCATGTAAACGGGGCCAATGAGAGTCAGTGTTAGCTTTCCTCTGACTACAGTCATCAGATAAACTGTGCTTGTTTTGACTCATTTTTTGGCCACATTGTTACGTTCTCTCTACTATACTGGAGTATTTTTAAATTCACTTATCAGAAAACACTAAGGTGAAATCTGAGGAGTAAAACCAAAATTGACTCATCTTGATAAAAAGTACTGTATGCTGTATGTGGGTAAACACCTCATAGCCACCATACGTCTTCAGATATATGCAGAAACAGCTTATTTTTTGATAAAGTGGATAATATTTACAAAAATTTTCTTCAAATTCCTTTACTTACAATAAATTCCAGAATGTCTCTTAACATTCAGGATCGTTTTATGTCTTGGGATGTCGGTGAAGCAGACAGAGGGCACGTGTTTCACCGTTGCTCTGGTGGAGAATGAAAAGAATTGTTGAGGAATTTACACCACTTTTATTATCCTGTGGAGAGGGGAGAGGTCGCCCGTGGATCATCTTTCATGTGAGGATAAATGTTTGGAAGAACTCCAGGAATATGTGAGAGATGAGAGGAGCAGAAAAAAAGATCTGCTCCTGTATTTGACTTTAAAGAAACCTGTAGTCTGATGTTACATCCCATAATAAGAGTTCGCAGGTCCGATAGTCACATTACAGTTTGGAGCTTAAAGATGAAACGGACACGTGGCAGGCTGATCTGGTGTTCATCTGTTCTCTCTGCGTCTGAACTGGATGGTTTAACTGTTTCTGTTGCAGTGGAGGTTAAATCACATCTGGATACTTAAAACTTCACGCTTTTCACTTTATAGTTATGTGGCTGCTTCCTATCCCAGCTGACATTGGATGGGAGGCAGGTAGACCCTGAGCTGGTCACCAGCCAAGCACAGGGCCACATAGAGAGACAGACAACCGGTCACCGTACATGAAAACCTCAGGGCAGTTGCCAAGTTGTGTGCAACTTGAAGTGACAGATGTTGCCTTATGGAATTGATGTGAATGTCTCTAGATGTAAATATAGTAGAACCTCATTGCAGCACTTTTGCGTAAAGGCAAACAGTGCCAGCAGCTTCGCAGTTTTGTTAGATCAGGACTACATGTCTTTATCAAATTAAAAAAAAATAATCTTTGTTGAACATTTATGTTCTTTGCACTTCAGTCATGTGTTTGCGAGTTTGGCTTATGTTCTGTCCTTTTACTACATCATCTGATTGGCCTGTGGTGAATGTGATTGATAGACTGATCATACAATTACCTGCTGGATATACTTTTGATGGGTTCTGCTCTCTCCAGACACTTTCTATGAGCTCTTTCTCAGATGGACTAGTGAGATGTATTAAATGGTCCATTTTGTGTGCCAGGTTACTCTCCAAAAAGAGTTAGAACAGAGTGGAAGTGTTAATATTGATTCTGATAGTAACAGTTTGTCTCTGCAGATTTTGCTGTGTGATGTTTAGATGCATTCACACTGGATGCAACTTGGGAGACCTGGGAGACCACTCTCCATGTACAGTCAACATACAGCTGCGATGGGGCTGGGTTAACCCTCCCACAATGCAGTGGCCGTGATCTGGGCAACCTGGTTTTGTTGCTCAGTCGGCAAAGTTGAAAAAATTTAACTTTACACGTAGTGTTACGTGTGGCTGTGACATGACAGCCAGTCAGTTTTATGTTGGTGTGTAATGACACTTGTGATGGACTGTTTTTATTCCAGCTCACAAAGTGACATTCCATGACCGTGTGGTAAACATTAGTTTGTGAGGACTTTAATTCTGCCTGGACAGGACCGGAAAGAACTTGCAGACAGTTGTGCTGCAGGACCATCAGCTGCAGTGTTTTGCGGTTGGTAGGTGAGTGATAAAGATACAGTTGGAATGAGAAAATGACTCGGAGAGGGCAGGCCTCCGCCAGCGCCACGGTTCTCACCCATATTGTGTTTTTTACCATATATATTAGTCCTACCTTTATTTCATCTCAATATTTAGATTTCTTGACCATGAAAACATACCATTAGCAACTGGATTCATAATGATATCTACAGTATTTTAGTTCAGTAGTTATGTTGCTAACAAACAAAAAAACAGGCTGGCAACAACATAACCTCCTGGTGGAGGTAATAATGACAAGTATTTCATCCTGTTATACGATATGATATGATGGCACCAAAACTTGAGTGGCCCAGATCACTCCCAAAATCTAGTGTGTTCGGTGTGCATACATCTTTAAGCTACAGTACTAGTCTCCATAAAAGGCTGTGATGGTCAACATGGTGGCAGGAGCTGTCTTACTAGGTAACACTGGATAACAGTCCGAAATAATCTCTGCTTTTTTGGGCATGTGTCCACTTCAGTTTAAGCTCATTAAAACACCATAACCCTACCCAAATTGGTGCAGAAATCTGTATATTTGCACTTATCCTCTGTGTTTTTGTTATTTTATTAACCTCTATAGTAACTGCACTGAGGTCACCATGCTGGTGCTGCGGTGGTCCTGACGTAATCCGAGTGAAACCCACACTCAGCGCGGGCTTCGCCTCAAGGCCTCCTCTGTATATTTTTATCATTTCTCTCCAAATGGCTTTGGTTACGCAGCTCAGAGCTCTCCAGTTGCATCTGGCAACATCCTTCCTCCTCTGTGTGGATGAAACGTGAACATCAAACAGCCCCAGCACACGCCTGAAACAAAGCTGCAATGTGAGCGTTCAGGGTATTGTTACTGAAGGAAATTACACCATGTAGGCACGTTTTCGCTTTCAGAGCGGTGTCGGTGCATGTGTTTTGACTCTCACCGTCCACTCCCTCCTGGAAGCATGCGGCTCCTCCGGCTTTTATTGCAATGTAAACCTCTGGATGGAGATATGAAGGAAATTAACAGGACGCATATGGAGGACATTAGCTGCTTCATTCTCGGACAAATAGACACACAGAGGCATGTTTTAAAGGCCAAAGGTGATGTTTTTGTATTCAGAGGTATGATATAAGGTATGTGTTGAGGTATGTATGGCAATTTTTTAACTGAAAATACTAGATTAATTATATAAGTATGCCTATGATAAATAAATTCCACTTACATAACCTCAAATACAGTTTCAACACAAATTCTTAATTATCTAAAGACAGCATGTTACTTGTTGACCTGAAAACACTTATAAAATGCTTAGTAAAGCTCAAAAGGAAGCAGGGCTTGCTACTGGAAGCAGACATTTTGTTTCTGTATCTCATTGGTGTGGAACACCATTATTCTCCACATAGCCCCCAGTTTCTTTAATCCCTGGACTGCAGTGACAATGTGGTCCATCTAGACATCTCCAACCCCCATTCAAAGCAAAAAGTGCCACAGTCCCACAGCACCACAGTCCTCACCCATATTGTTATTTTATACCATAAATATTAGTCCTACCTTTATTTCATCTAAATATTTAGATTCACTGACCATGAAAACATACCATTAGCAATTGGATTTATAGTGATATCTATTTTAGTTCAGTAGTTATTCACAAAAATTGCATTTTTCATCATGATGTTTTTTTCGCTGATCAGGACCACTCCCAAAATAAAAACATTTGTTCCGTGTCCTAATCCAGACATTTCCAGAAAATTTTATTCAAATTCGTCCATAACTTTTTGAGGTATGTTGTTATCGGAGAAACAAACAAGCAAACATAAAAAACAAACTGACGCCTGCAATAACATAACCTAATAATCATAAACCCTGTGGCGATGGACCTTCAGTATGAATTGCTTATCTTTACCCCGTTTTGGTACCAGATTCTTCTTTTTCAATGCAGAAACGAGGGGTAGGGCTTCCACCGAAAGGCCCCACAGTAGAGCCCCTGATTTTTACTCCGCCAAGGAGGTTATGTTTTCGGGGGAGTTTGTTTGTCCGTCCGTCCGTCTGTGAACAAAATAACTCCAAAAGTTATGGATGGATTTTGAGAAAATTTTAAGGAAATGTTCAGCATGGGAAAAGGAAGAACTGATTTGATTTTGGTGTTGATCCGGATCAGCGTCTGGGCGCCATGGCGAAAAATGGGATTGCTGTGAATAACTACTGAACTAAAATAGATATCACTATAAATCCAATTGCTAATGGTATGTTTTCATGGTCAAGGAATCTAAGTATTTAGATGAAATGAATAGTTTGAATTTCACTCATTTAAATTAAAAACAACAGCCCTGCCACAAGGACATCTGATAGCTGTTTAGCATCAAGCCAGGCTGCACACATACATACAGAAATGTTGGATTGACTTTATTTCAGATATGTACAAACAATTAAAATACCAGATAGTGTACTGCATTAGCAAGCTTGCCAAATCATTGTTCATTTATAATAAAGTGAAAACATTTTTGAATAACATAAAGAACATGAGTAACAGAGCACATATGTCCAGGCAGAGAACAGCATCTACTGCTTGAAAAACTCCCTTAGCAAAAATGAAAGGTGCCTCGACAAGGCCGACTAGTAAAAAAACAACAAATATACAGTATATGGTGCATGATAAAAATGTGGTGTACAGCATGTAAAAAAGCAAAAACACATCAAACAAATTAGAGCTCCAGGAGCACATATGTCATAAAGGAATAAGTGAGGGCAGTGCATTGACCCTGAGCTACAAAGATATAATCCATGAAGAACTTTATACAAAAATAAAAACAGCTGACCTGACAAACGCAAACTTTCTCCAGTCCCGTCAACCTGTTTAACTTTCAGTCATTCCAACACAAACACTCTTAAGTTCGAGCTCTCTGACACTTTTAACAAAATATTAATAATATAACAATAAAGAGTATTTCTGCTGACTCTACAGAGTAGTAGTTCTAAACCGGTGGGTCAGGACCCAAAGGTGGGTCATAGAGCTGGTTTCAGTGGACCAAAAGTCTATACACGGACATCCTAAGGGGACATATACACATACATCTTGTTTTCCTCCAGTTTGCTGCATCGATGAATTATTTTCTACATTTCAACTCATTGATCCCAATTTCTTGGGAAGCCGGTTTTATTATTTTGACACATGAACTCTACAGGTCTTGAGAAAGCAATCAAATGTTTAATGTGATTATGATTAGGGATGGGGATTATTAAGATTTTATTGAGTATTGATTCTGCATATTGATCTGTTTTTTATGCATTACTATGGATTTTATGTTTTGGGTAAAATTGTTCTAACAAAACTTGCAGAGGCAACAATGTCAAACACTTGTCACTCCTGATATTCAATGGCATGCTGCCTGGTTGAAGCTGCTGCAAGTTGCTGTTATGTACACCCACGAAACATTGTGTGACAGGGACATTATGTCTAAAATTAAGCCAGAATTTTGACCACTTCTGCACACTGCCTAACCTTGCCCAACAGATGGATCCTTGTAATGAGGCAGATCCATCTTGCCAAGCTCCAGTCTACAACGGTTGTTAGCAGCCCAAAGCAGGACCATCCAATCATACCCCTTTTCCACCAAGCTGGTTCCAGGGCTGGTGCTAGTGCTGGTGCTAGAGCTGGTTCACAGTTGGTTCAAGTGCGAACTGGTTAAGAACCGTTTTTCCACAAACAGGTGCCGACCAGAGGGCTACGTCATCACGCCGATGTATACGTCTGTATACGTCACGCCAGTTTCCCATAACAACTAGCGCCAAATTCAATTGCCACAACAAAGATGGAGGACCATGTTGCGGTTCAAGTGTTGCCATTGGCTTTTCGAGCCTCCCTTGGAGAGCAAAAGTTGGCGATCCAGCAAGTTAATGCTGCTCGACGATTACGCAACGAACAGCGATCACGCTTGAGAAGATGGGTAAGAGTGCTTCCGCGTTTTTACTCTGCTTTGGTTGGTCAATAATCCCGCCCCCACCCCCGATGTAAGCCGTAGCCCCCGACGTAACGTGGTTCTTTCTGCTGGCCCAGCAAAGAGTTGGTGCTTGCCAAGCACTGGTTTTGAGAGCCAGCGACCGGTGCTTAGTCTGTGGAAAACCAAAGAACTGGTGCTAAGTCTGGCTCTAGCTCCGAACCAGCCCTGGAACCAGCTTGGTGGAAAACGGGTATCAGAGTCCTTTAAAGCAGGAACAGAAATGCGCTACAAGCAAGATGACAGCAGGAAATGACTAGAATAGATGCTAACAGCTTCAGTAGCAGTTTGATCAGATCACTATGGCACATCTTCATAAAATGGAAAACAAATACCAACACTACACACTGATCTATAGTAAGGATATTTTTGTAAAGAGCTTGTGAATCATGTTCTGTAGCACAGTAGCTCCCACCTACATCATTACCAAATATGCTTCTGAAAGGCTCTGCCCTCCTCAAAAGCTTTCTAAGGGCCCTTTCCCAGACAGAGTACTAGTTAAATAGTAGGTTACAGTGGGTAACCAGGCAATCCGCTGTCTGCTATTATAACATTTCTGACTTCTGTCTTGCTTTTGCTGACTACCTCTGAGGAAATAACCAGACACAGCAAATAGACCAATCAGTACTATACAGAACATATTTCACTTGTCTATCTGGGCAGCAGCCCGTGGAGAGTGTTCAGGGAGAGAGGGCAGACATTTTCAAACTATATCCAGCAGAGATTGGACAATTGTTCCATCAATCACATTCATTATGGGCAGATCCAGCTGCTGTGCAAAGTTACTGCAGAGAGCACGGCATTCTTGATTTGTAAGGTATACAGAACAAATAATTGTTAAATAAGGAAAGAAACTCAGAGAAAATTAAATTGATTTGTAAGGTATTTTTTTAAGCATGAAGACTACTGATATTTTATTTCCTGAGGAAGTTTTTACTGATTCGCAACTGGAATAGGTTTTTGGATTCCCATTCCTAATTATGATAAAACTGAGGAAAATAAATGTATGTCCTCCCGTGGCTTCTAAAATAATAAATTCTCTTGAACCCACTTGAAGTGAAATATTGCTTGACTTTACTTTCATAAATACAACAAGGTTAAGTCGGTCCAGGTCTGTCAGCAGCTCAGTAAGTAAGAAAAGGTCTGGAGCTGTTGCTCTCAGCCAGGATGAATGCTGATTTTTTTTTTTTCTATTTTGGATCTTTTTTGTCCTGATTTCGACATTGAGGAAGGAAGCTTTCATTTGGATGGTGGTCCTCTATTCAGGGTCTGGCCTCACAATGAGCCTGGAAAAGTTTACCTTTCCGTCCTTGCCAGTCATTTTCTTGAGTCAGCATGATTGCAGCTCTGCTCAGTGATAGGGTGCAGACAGATTCTCTTCACATCCAGATAAGAGCAAACTGCACAGAGTGGGACAAATTTCCTGGGTGTATTTGTTCCTGCATCTGAATAACTATATGCTTTGTAAATGTGGTGCAGTAATGAAACCTAAAACAGAGAAATGATTGAGCATTTTAGCATTTTTGGTTTTATAGTCACAATGTTTGTGGGATTTGTTTTTGGTTGTTGTACTCAGGAATGGAAGGTGAAAACCAACTGCAATTGAGTGTTAATAACTCCCTCAAGGACTCGATATAATTTCTCTTTTTGCTCAACATTTCCTTTGACTTTGCTCTGCATAATTTGTAAATCAAATGCGTCTTGCTGTCATCAGAGGCAGACAGCAGACATGATGACAAAGAAGTAAGAAGTGTGATCATGTCAGACAGCAGGCAGAGGTGGTCAAAGCTGTGCCTTAATTTTCAGAGAAAATTTGCTTTTGGCACATCTAGTGGGTGAAAACACTAGCAAACTGCAGAGGCACTGACACAGGACATTTACACACCTGAAAAAAAGCTGACTAGATGCAAATGAACCTGAAAAAAATTCTTTCAGTGTGAAAAGAGCGTAAGACAGCTCTTCACACAAATATGAAGCAGTGAGTGTGCCAAATTACAAAAATGAATCTATAAAAGAATTAATAAATAGATAAATTATATAAGAATCCATAAAAGAAAAGGCTAATAAAAGTAGAAATATAAAGACAAATAAAAAAAATATTTCCTTCAAAAAATATGCGCGAAAAAATATGCGCAGTAGGAATGTCGTTGTACGCAGGCACAGAAGGAAACCTATCGAGGAAGAAGGATGGCGGCTGAAAACTTGACAGCAGGACTTTTAAGACTGGCTGAAATTACAGAACACAACAATTACGACCGAGAATATGTTTTGGGAACAGTAGAGGACGTAATAGAAAGTGTTGGTATTATGTGTGCGCTGACCAACACGGACATCGACGAGCTTTTAGGAATGTCGTCGTGAGCAGGTGCAGAAGGAACCCAATCGAGGAAGAAGGACAAATATGTCGGGTTATGCTTTGTTTACATTCTCAAGATTTGGCTACACGAGCTCATCGATGTCTGTGTGGGTCAAAGCACACATAGTACCAGCACTTTACGTCCTCTACCGTCCCCAAAACATATTCTCCATCATAATTATGTTGTTCTCTAACTTTGACGAGTTCCTCTGTCAAGTTTTTTTTTTTTTTTTTTTTATCAGCCTTTTCTTTTAAGGGTTTATTTTTTGATTAATATCACTTTATATAGCTACTTTATTTATTTATTTATTCATTTATTTATTTATTAAGCACTGTTCTACTTATTTTTTTGTTTGTCTTTATATTTCTACTTTTATTAGCCTTTTCTTTTATGGATTCTTAAATAATTTATTTATTCATTTATTTATTTATTCTTTCATAGATTTACTTTTGTAATTAGGCACTCTCACTACTCCATACACAAAAGGTATGAGAGTGAAATATAAGAAGAATCCAAAAGCATATTGAAGAATCTAAAATCTTTCTGTCATTATGTCTTGCAAAAGTAGCTCACAAAAATCATGACATCCACACACCACTACGACTAAAAGCGAGGGCACGCGATGCAATTTTTGAAAAAAAAGGGATATGTCAACATTTTACTTGTTTTCGTGCCTTGCTCCAAACCCGAGTCCAGGACAAGCACATGTACACCGTTATTTCGACTGAGTGCAGGAACAAAAGATGGACAGAACTTGCCCAGTTAGCTTAGCTGAAACACTGGGAGTCAATGGGTGGCGTCAGTCTGCCTCTTACTAGGGTCATCAGATAAACTCTGTGTGCTTTCAAGTAGGTCAACAAAAAAAAAAGCATACCCGTGGTGGTTTGCGAATCCGCCATGCAGTTTACTTTCATATGTATTTCTTTCAAAAATTACATGAAGTGCTAATGTTAGGCTAAAAATAGATAACGTAATGTAACACAGTTAGAAAAGGAGTCACAACAAGCACACAGAACTGTTTAGAGTTGCTGAAGAGTTTATCTGATGACTGTAGGGAGATGCATGCTAACACTTCCCATTGACTCCCAGTGTTTGAGCTAAACTTATCGGTGGGCAAGCTTTGCCCGTCTCTTCCTTGTTACTGCATACACAGTTGAAAATGGTGTCTATCTGCTTGTCAGACACTCGAGAGTGAGGCAAGACACTAAAACAAATTAAATGTTGGCATATTCCTTTCAGCTATTTGCAGCTGCAGTCCATTTTTAGTTAGTCAGGAGTTGTGTATTTTTGTGTTTACACCGAAGTATAATTCATGAGAGCATCTGGGCTAGGAACGTAACATGTCAAGTGTAACAGAGGAAAATGGTTGCCATTCCAACATGGGTGAATGGCTCTGAATAAGATGTTGTGTCAGGTCCTTCATTGTTTATTAGCATCTAGTTTCCCCCTTTAAGATCTCACTGTTAGAAGTTATAAGGTGACACCAAGACGTGCACCCTGGCTACATGTTTGGCCTGAAAGGTGCGGTCGCTGTACTCAGACATGTCCACATCGACGCTGATCTCCTGTGGTCCTCGTAGCTGCTGCACCAGTATCAGTTCTCCAGTCTGTCTGTCTGAGCGCTGCATGACAAAAATGCCTCGAGAGTTCCCGCCCACTATGCCGAAACGTAGGCTGTCCGGTCCTGTGCGCCCTGGTGCTGCGGCGGTCGCCATTCTGAAAAGTGTGGCAGGAGTCTGCAGGTTGGAGGACAGAGACAGGTAGTGGAAGGACACGGTCTTTGGAGCCAGGTGGCAGGAGCGGCTGTCCATGGGGCAGGGGTTTCTCTCACACTGACTGCAGGACAGAAATATAAAAGGTATTAAAGTCATTAAAGGGATAAAAGTTTTTTTTTTAATGTTTTACAGTCTGTGTGTATTTGGCAGTTGTTGCATAATGAGTCCATTTTGTAAGGGGAAAATGTTTACATCATTTATCCAACCACAGGGAATTTGTTCATAACTGTTTTCTTTGTGACCTAAGAGAAGTTAGACTTGTTTTTTTATGAGGTCACATCTTGGATCATAGTTAGCTGTAAAGATTTTAATACATTTAAGTACAGAATGCTGAAACCTTGTTAGCCTGCATGGAAACTGCATCTTTGTAATCACTCAAGTTTACATGCAGAGTGCAGTTCTGGGCTGTTGAGAGCAGAAGTGATGAATTACTGAAGAACATCTGACTTCGCCTCAGTAGGTCATGATGTGTCCCGTTTCAGTTTGCACAGAAAGCCACTGGGCATGAAATTGTTTGGTGGTATCAACCGTAGCTCAGCTCTACCAGTACTCAAATTTGGAGGGCATGTACTCAACTTTGGTTTACTGATGTGCAAACAGACTTTACCAGTGATTTGAAAAAGTGTCACGAGCAGTGTTGGGAGTAATGCATTACAAAAATAATTTTATTACTGTAGTGTATTCCTTTCTACTGTAATGTAGTAATGTAAGGCATTAAAAAAGAAAAAGCTGTAATACTTTACTCTGTACAAATGTCAGTAATGCAAGTTACAATGCATTTTTAATTTAACCCGATATGAATATGTTGTTTGTTAAAATTCAAATTCACCAAATACTCTGAGATCAGCGGAGGAGAAAAGTCCTCCACTAGGCCTAAAGTTACAGTATTTCAAACACAGTTTACCAAAATTTTACCTTTTGACTGTTTTTGCTATGATTGTTTCTTGTATTGTGCCATGAGCATCAATATGTCTACTTTATTCTACTGTTTTTTGCCTCAGACTGAACTCAGTCAGATAGCCACCACATCACCTTCACTGGATATGTAATGAGCTTTTTGAGTGTAATGTGTTACATTTAGAATGACAAATCCATATTTCCTGTTATTTTGACAAGAGTAACTTAAAAGTAATGGGTTAATAGTGTAATGCATACATACATTTCAAATACAGTAATGTTATAATGTAACTAATTACTTTGAAATGACAATAACAAGTAATAAATAATGCATTACATTTTTGAAGTAACTTGCCCAACACTTGTCACTAGTACTACTACTGTTTTGGCTCTGCTAGTACAAGTACACTCAAAAGTGTTCACTAGTACCACTAGCAGGCTAAGCCTTATATAATCCTCCTACTTTATTTGAATTAGGTCTACTGGTAAAACTGGTGAAACTTTTGGCTTTACCAGTACTTCTAGTAAACAACAAAAGCAGTCTACTAGTACTACTAATGAGATATTTTGAGTTTACTTGTAGTACAATTAAACAAAATTTATTTTACTAGTGAAGGTTGTGGAAGCACTTGCGAGGATAGACCTTACTAAAGCAAAATTGCCAACTAGTAGAAATTTGGTGTTACTAGTAGTTCTTAGACTTAAAGAAACGTTACTAGTAAAACTCAAAACTTCTCTAGCACTAGTAACACTAAATTTTCCACTAGTAGGCGATTTTACTCTACTATTAAGGTCAACTCAGGCACTAGTTGGCCAAAATTATGAGCATGTACTCCAAATTTTAGTAGTAGTAGAGCTGAACGATGATTGAGATCACTAACACCAAATTTATACTCCAAAATATGAACAGCTTTTCATGAGCTTGTTTCAAAAGGACCTCTTTTTTGATTGTCCTAAACATCATGTAGACCCAGTTTGGTTCCATGGGAATGCCTACAAAATGTCATTTCCGGTCGGCACCATGGGGCAGCTCAGGATAACGCTTCAAGGCTGTAAGGTTCATGTTGTGCTACAATTAATATTAAAAATCATATATTAAGAAAAGAGATGTCATTTTACTGGTATCGTTAGTTGAAGCACCAGTGAGAACAGAGAGTGTGCTCTCCAATGTTTTACTGTTAAGTAATTATTACCATTGTATCAAACAAAACGAATCAGTGGTTGATATTTTAAATTCAACAACCATAGAAGCTAAGCTAAAAAAAAACAGACCCACATTGGTCACACTGGTCACTAGTACTACTACTGTTCTGGCTCTACTAGTACAAGTACACTTAAAGTTGTTCACTTGTACCACTAGTAGGCTAAGCCGTATAATCTAAAAAGTGGGGTGGGGAATAGCAACTTCAGGCTTTCCATTGGCTTTTGAAAATATTTCAACCAATCAGGATGCTGGATTTGGTTGTAATCCCTCCTACTTTATTTGAATTAGATCTACTAGTAATACTAGTGAAACTTTTGGCTTTGCTTGTACTTCTAGTAAACAACAAAAGCAGTCTACTAGCACTACTAATGAGATATTTTGAGTTTATTAGTTGTACAATTAAACAAAAATTTGTTTTACTAGTAAAGGTCACGGAAACACTTGCGTAGGTAGACCTTACTAGTAGACAATTTGTGTTACTGGTAGTACTAAGACTTAAAAAATGTTGCTAGTAAAAACTCAAAGCTTTACTAGTACTAATAACACAAACTTTTCCACTTGTAGGCCATTTTGCTTTACTATTAATGTCTACTCATGCATTAGTTGGCCAAAATTATGTGCATGTACTCCAAATTTTAGTACTAGTAGAGCTGAACGATGGTTGAGATCACTAATATCGAGTTTATACCTAAATGGTTTTCAAAAATATGGAAAGCTTTTCATGAGCTTGTTTCAAAATGTCATATCCGGTTGGCACCATGGGGGCAGCTCAGGATAATGCTTCAAGGCTGTCAGGTTCATGTTGTGTTTTTTGAGAATACACATGTCATTTTACTGGTGCTGTCATAGTTGAAGCACCAGTGAGAACAGAGAGGTCACTCTCCAATGCTTTACTGTTAAGTAATTATTATCATTGTATCAAACAAAACTAATCAGTGGTTGATATTTTACATTCAACAACCACAGAAGCTAAGCTAAAACAAACAGACCCATAAACAGAGTCAACTGAAAGTCACTAACTTACACAGTCACCAGTTGAACGAAGTCACCGAATTAATTTCCAAAAATAACTCCCTGACTTCTTAAAGAGAATTTATCTGCAATCAGCTCGGTCATAAGCCATGTCTGAGTCTGTGCTATTTTAGTTACAGATCATTTATAAGACGGGGATTTGGGGCTATGACTTGAATCACTGGGAGTTCTCCCTTGTCTCCAGTGAACAGTGCCAGTAGCTTTCTGAAACATCTGAATCTCGACCCCCAAACTGACCTACCAGTGGGACGACAGCACTGGTTCAAGCCCATTTGCTCTGAGCATTGTTTGCTTTTGGGGTCTGAAGCATCAGTATAAGCTTAACGTGTCTTGGAACAGAATACTTCTAAGAACAGATACAAATCAAATATATGAGTATATATACGTATGGCTCCCTTTTTGTTTAACTTTCACGCAGCTTTGTGTACTAATACCTTCAAGCACTGGATTTTGGAGGTATGAATTAGTAAAGTGGATCTGGCACCCAAACAGATCTCCACATACTAAATTAGTGGTTTGGTGTTTAAGCAGTGTGTAATTGTTACAGAGCAACTGTCTCATTGAATCCTCTGTCCTCTCCTAGCCTACATTTTCCCCAACATGCACCTATGCTGCCGCTGGAGCAGTATTTCAGCAGATTGATGGTTCAGTAGAAGCACACAGAGCTTTGTTTCATGCTCTTAAATGAGGCAGCCAGCTGATGAATAGCATCATGGGAGATGGAAGCTGTAATGCCTCCGAACATTTGGCCAAGAATCATTCAACATGGCTTTAAAGGGGAAAAAGTCATTTTGTGAAGTTTTGCTGAGCAAGCATGTTTGTCAGGACTTATTTTCTTCACCGTGTTACAGCTGCAGTCAAAACCATTATATGTGCCATTAAATTTCTTTTTCTTGGTTGGGAAAATATTTTTCTAAGTCAAGACGGGGCAAAATCTGATGGTGAAAATGATCCATAACCCCCGAAAAAACTATACAAAGATTAAATAATACACATTCATAACAATGTTTGAATTGTTTCAAAGACTTCCCTATTAGCATTTATCGTGACAGACTTCATTCCCACCATTCAATGCCATCATAAATTATTATTTTAGTTCTTTGTCTCTGCCCCCCCTTCAATTATCAGCAGAAGACATCACTTATCATAAATTCTCATTTTGATGCTGCCATATTATTCAACATCATTCGAGATGTTAGTGTAAATATTTGATTAATTACTCTTTTTATGGTTTTATTGATTATTCCTCAGTATATACTACCTTTGCAACCACATAGACATTAGATCCCTATTGAAAACGAGATGCTTCATCTCAAGTGACCCTCTTGTCTCTGCTGAATAAATCTGTTTTCAGCTTAGATAAGAAGCCTGCTCTATTGTAACATGTCTTGTGATAACACTTGTTATGAATTGACACTATACAAATAAGCAATGATTGACTGATGGCAGATACAAGTGCTGAGATGTCCACCTTATTTAAATTAGTGAAATCAAAACAAAGTGCATTCAATCAGATCTTGTACTTATCATCTTTCCATCACTATAAGTAAACCACTTATATGTTGTATTTGAATGTTTTCTGAATGATCATTAGAGCTTCACATCTTCTGAACAACCTGTTTAAAAAAAATACATTTTGCACTTGTTCATACACCCTGTTAGCATCCAAGGAATCACTTTTCTATAAGCTAATGCCATTCCCTGTTTATGCAAATGGTAAGGCTGGGGGTTACAATGAACAAAGTAATCTAGTATAGTACTCAGATTACTTAATTTGTCATGCAACTTGTTAGTGTTGCATGTCAAGTCTTTCCATGCCAAGTAAAAACAGAAATGTAGTCTCAGCTGCAGGAAATCTGCAGCAGATGTATTATTAGTAGAGCCAAACACATTTTTAACTGTTTTGATCACACTCGTTTTGCTGAATTTGATATTCTTCTTCTGGCCATCGCACAGAATTCTTCAAACCAAGACGAGTAGTGTCAGAACTTCTTCTCTGCCTGTTGCCATTGGAAATCTTGATAAATTAGCCTAACTTGTCCTCTTGTGTGTATTTTATGCATATTGTGAATTGGACTGATTCTTAGTTTGTAATCACTGACAATTTATTGACCATTTATTTATTCTCTTTAATTTGTGTTACCTTGAATATTCATCATTACTATTTATTTTACCTGCAGCACAGCACTTTTTATGACTGAATGCACTTTATTAAGCTGTGTCTGATCCTTTAGTCTCTGGCTCTTCGTGGTTTAAGCACCTATACTTTTAACTTGAGACCAGGATTCTTTGTTACGCCTCAATGTTTTATTTTTCTCTTGGACTCAATGGGCTGTGTCAACTTGAAGTTTATTATAACGCTTCTCTACAACATTACTTGTCTTATGAATCTTTAATGTCCCCAAGTTGCACAATTTGTCATTGATATTTTCATTCGCAGCCTGATTTGTAGGCTCTAATTAGACTTTTATATTAACTCTCTGTCAGGAAGTAGATGTGTTTTTTTTGTCCTTTTATTTTTTCAGTGCAGATGTGGCGTCATGATGATGACTGTCCACAGGTGTGATCGCCACTTCCTATTCAAGGCATCCTGCCCTCTTTAACAAACTGTTTGCCTGATGAAGGTCTGAGACCGAAACTTTGCAAATTAATGAATTTGTGGGAGTCCATCTTCAAGCTTAAAGTGACTTTTTTCTCAGACGCACCTGTCTCCTAAATAAGATGTGCGAGCTACTGTTTTAAAAATGAAAGTTGATTCAACACAGAAGTAAACATCCCCCTGTCCCAGCTTTTTTGGAACATGTTGCAGGCATCAAATTCAAAATATGTGAATATCAGCTCGAAAACAATACAGATTGTTGGTTTGATTATTAAATATATTTTCTTAGTGGTGTATTCAATTAAATATAGGTCAAAAAGATTTGCAAATAAGTGTATTCTGTTTTTATTTCCACTTTATTCAACATCCCAACTTTGGAGGTGGACTTTGTACTCCATGGGATACCAGTGTATTACTTAAAGCAGATTAATGACCTAATGAAGAATACAAGCTGCTGAAAAGAGGCACAAAACCCTGCCAGCACTGTTGGCACTGTCGTGTCTCCTTGTGCATGTTGAGTGGTGAGGCAGCCACTTACAATAGGCTCCACAATGAACGGATGAAATATAGGAATTGAAGTAAAGGCTTATAAACCATATGTATTTTGAGTTGTTCAACTTACAAAGGAGAAGTCCTGACGTAACTGATGTTGCCATGAGAGCGGGGGCACTCTGGGTTGACACACTGAAAGCCTCCCCCTGTGTTGATACAAGTTGTTCCTCTGCTGCAGTTGTGCTGCTGGCTTAAACACTCGTCCACATCTGGAAGACAAAACAGCAGAAGCATGTAAGAAAGAGAAGCTGAGGGAGAGAGAAACTTGCCAGACTGCCTCCCTGCTTCCTGGTTACCACAGCCTGAGCAGGGGGTGCAGGGCTATGATTATTTATTTGGTTTTCTAGTTTAGTCTCTCATGTCCTAAAGATCCCCTCTGCTTGGAAAGGATGAGGTCATTCTTTCCCTTTGGCAAGCATCTTAAGCTTTGGGGTGCAAGTGAAAGTGGGCCTACAGACACCTCTGCAGAAACTATAATCTGTGCTGGTAAAAGCTCTTGGTGCTACTAAATCTCAGGTATTCCTCCTTGGACCTGCAAACCCAGCTCAATCTGCGGCCAGGGCCCTGTGAATGGGCCTTTGTCCTCTGTTGCCTCTTGTCACTTACCCTCACAGCTCCGGCCATCTGGGAGTAGCTTGTAGCCGCTGGGGCAGGAGCAGTGGTACGACCCAGGGACGTTTACACACTCGTGGACACACAGCTTCCCTCCTTGGTCCAGCCGGTACACTTCACACTCGTTTACATCTAGCAAGAAACAGAAATAGATGAAACAGATTTTAACACAAGAGATAGTGTTGAGATGTTTTATAGAAGTAACAAAGCTCATAGAGATTGTGCAGTCTTTATCTGCCAAGCTGTTTGGAGTAGTTAGTCTGATCGTTTTTCCATTGATTGTGTAAAAAGATGGATGATTTAACAGCATCAAAAAAAACCATCCCCAGGTATTAGATTTTTAAAACAATTCCATCCACATGAAAATGTAATGCAGCATTAACTCACTGTACTACGCTGTTGATCATCTTGTAACAATGTCTGTAATATGCAACTTTTATTTGCACTTTTCATGCAAAACAGTTTATTTGAATATCTTTTCCAACCACGAGCCTGGCTATTGCTACAGTTTAGCCAGGTTATCTGGCATTGACAGGCACACTGAGGGTTCAGTGACCTACAGTGTCGTTTACATGAAGACAGAAGGCCAAAATTCACAGACAAAGTTGCATTTCCGAAAATACCTATCCATATGAACACAGCCTAAAGCACTTTGGGCTACTCCTACTGACTCGTCACACTTATGAATGGGTCCTTAATATGAAAACAACCATAGCCACACTAGGCAAACAGATTCGACCTTTTGATCCCGTATTTAGCCACTGCAACTGAAAGATGCTCATTTAAGAATAGACTGAATATATTTCTGTAAGTCTTTGAGATAAGTAGCAAGAAAACATCCCTCTTTGAAAATAGGGATTGAGATCAACTCAAACAAGTTTTTGAATAACTCAGCTACTTACAATATTTTCATGTAGGTGACAAAAAGTTGAACCAACAGGGTAGCTCTTAGCCAGCCGGTAAAAACATACAGTTTCAGGTCAAAGACAAGCAGCATCATCCAGCAGGGGAGAACAAAGGTGCAGATTGCAAAGCAGCTTGTAAAGGTAGCAGCAAAAAGTAAGCAGGCTAGAGCAGCTTAAACAAGGTGGTCTGAGTGTATTTAGTCAATAGCGGCTGGCTGGCAGCAGTGGCGGGCTCGCTTTGAAACAGCTGTTTGCTGCTATAACAGCGATCTTGACTCTGTGTCCTGTCTGAACTAATGCTATGCTCAATGCCATACCAGAAGTCTAGCTAACTCACCAGCACAATGATTTCACCCCTCCCCTGTACCTTTCTATAGAACCAAAATCTTTATTAAATGTTGGTAATTAATTCCCACAAAATCTATACTCTGTGGCAGTGAAAATATATATTATCACCATGCAAAGTACTGCAATACATTAATAATTTCTTATCCCGGTTATATCCTCTTTATAACTTGTTCATTTTGGTTCTTTGGCTAACACACTTAAGTAATGAATAATGAAGGCCATGGCTAACATGATTGCAAACCATTGTGACATAGTTGTTTATTAGAGGGCTGGAAAGTTTAATGTCTTTGAGAGTTAGTTAGCTTGAGACTGTGTATTCTGTATAGTGGCCTTCACAGATTGGTTTCAATAGCAACCTCAGTAACCAAACGGATGAAGTAACTTATTCTCAGTCCAATGTTTTCTATAGTCTAATGTTAAGGGATTTCTGCAGTAGCTTAATTCATAAAACCAAGAGTCTACACCTGCTTCTAAAACAACGTCTAAGAGGCAGGGCATAAAAACTCTCATTTTGAAATGTTACTCAACCATTTACACCTTAAAAAATGAACTGTGACCTAAATGGATCCTAATCAGCTTGTGGCCGTTCAGAGGATTACTTTGTTTGTCGCAGACTGGCTCCACAGATTTACTCTCATTTGTAAACATAATAATGACTGGAGGAGTAAAAGTTTGGGTTTTATTCAGTCTTTTTAAAGTCACTATGACAGACCTTGACCTTGTTTCCTCTTGAGGAGGAGCAGGAAAGGGAAACTTCCCCACATGGATTAATTGTTAAGTAACAACAACTCACCCTGACAGATACTGTTGTCAGAGGTGCCACTCATGTGGAAGCCAGCATCACAGCTGCAGTGTTGGGCTCGGTTCACCTGTGCACAGCGTGGTCTCCGGCTGAAGGCTGGATCATTCATAACACTCCACTCTGGTGGTGCTAAAACAGGGAGGGAAACATTAAAGTTTATAACCTGTGCTACGATCTGGTTTTAAGTCATGCGTGGCTATGCAGGCTTTAAATTATATCAACTAAGAAAGTACAAATCACAAAGTTTAAGCATAAAAAGTCAAGTTTAATAGGGAAAACTCTAACCAAGAGGGCCACATAAGTTTCTGTCCTCACTGCCAATGCAATAGAGCTCCTTTGTGATGTGGTGAAACAGGAGATTTGCATCATGGGTGTGCAGCCCACAAATCTGCAGCCACTGTGTTATGATATCATGTTAACAGGGACCAAAGCCTCTGAGGATTGCTCCCAGCATCTTGTTGAATCTATGCCACCAGGAAGTAAGGCAGTTTTGAAGACAACACGGGGTCCAGCTCTGCCCTAGCAAGTGTATGTACATGTTGCCTATGTTTTGTGCAGTTCAGAGAATTTAGGGGAATTTTTCATACCATTTGTGATGATAAAAGTATAATAAATTTGATAACATCGGGTGTGACAACTTCAAATTTTGCTGCCATGGCTTCAAACAGATGTCACAATTTATAAGCTTTACTTGAACATTATTCAAGTCTGTTATTCAAACAATGTGACAACCATTTGTTTTTCTTAATGGAACAATATTGATATACAGTATATGCCACACAGCTGTAGTTCAAAACAAGGATTTAAGGCTTTTATTTGGCAAGTTTCTCCATGTGCATGACCTACTGAGTCAATGAAATGGCGTTTCTCAATTCCATGAGGGTGGCAGACGAAAGTCACAAAATTAGACTTTCAATTAAAACAGTTTTTGACAACAATCACAATTTCATGACAACAATAGAGGTATGTGAAGGCTTGTTGTAATCATGCTCACAGCACAGTGAGAGGAGTGGGGGTTCAGTGCAACGATGTAGTAAAGTGCATAATTATAATCAGTAATAGAAGAGGCAGTGGAATTTACATAGACTGTGAGGTAGTGCAAAAACTACAGTAAATACCGGATGGATGTGCAAAATATCAGTGGCATATGAACAGATTTACAGATGATAAAGTGACAATAAACAGTGCAGCAGTGAGAACACATGCATATCATTTTAAGTGGCTGATTGTCAATTTCTTAAATGTTTAGACACAGGTGCACTGACCTGTTTGTGTTTCATGTTGACAGTGTGAGCCACTCCAGTTCTGAGGACAAGTGCACTTGTACTGGTTAACTCCTTCCACACACGTCCCTCCATTCTGACAGGGATTACTCGCACACTCACTTATATCTGTAGGGAAAAAGCAAAGCTCTGAACTTGCACTTTTGCCGGAGTCCAGAGAAATCCAACTAAAATCTTTTTAATTCATGTCAACAAAACCAACAGCTCATAGCTGAGAGTCTGCAGTTATTACTGCTGCAGTAGATCCACTGGTCCACAACATGTTTATTTGATTAAAAAGAGAATGAATCTGGACAACAGATGATCTTATAAAGTGTGTTTCCTGTATCTTAAAAAAGAAATGTCTACATGCTTACAATAGTTCTGAAAATACAGAACATAACTTGCCTAAGGTTTCACCAGTAAGCATGAAAGGGCATATGTAAGCCCCCTACCATCCATGCATAGAGCTAAAGGCATGTCCACCCAGTCTGATAGCCTATACTTAAAAATGACTCACTGGTTCTGTCATTGTGGGTTCGATATGTAAGCGCTGGATCAGTGATGCCCTTTTATTAGCTCCATTTGTGGAAGTAGTAGTTACCCTGTTATATCTAATAGGGATCATGATTAAAGAGCTACAGTATATAGAAGTATATCTGCAGCTTCAAAGTTGAGGTAAACAGGGTTTTATTTATGTCTTTATATCTGAAGCACAGAAAAACTCAACACATGAACATCTCAAAGGCTTGGAAAGATTTTTCTCCGACCAAAACAGCTGCAGAGAAGACGACTGTCAACATCCTCTTAATAGGTTCTCGTAAACATTTCACAGGTTTACAGCCAGTCAGTGTTTTCTTAAAAACTTCCAAACATCATTTTATTGGCTGTTATCTGAGCATGTGGGGATGTTATTGCCCAACACTGCGATGCAACAGGAACAGAAAAAAATAGTTGTTTTGAACCTGCTAAACACTTACAGGTATTTAGATTGTTTTCAGAAAATATATCTGCTCAGTTTACTCTTTAGAGAGCCCACATTCCTCCAGTGATAGAGCACTTTTTTAAAGTCATCAAGACTTTCTTCAACCTCCCCCCCCCCCATGGTGCCAACAGCTACCCCAGACGATCAATTAACTAGAAAAGCACTCGGAGAGCGCAGACCTCTGCCAGCACCACAGTTCTCAGTCATATTGTGATTTTCACCATTAATATTATTCCTATCTCTATTTCATGTCTTTATTTAGATTTCTTGACCATGAAAACATACCATTAGCAACTAGATTCATCATGATATCTATTTTAGTTCAGTAGTTATTCACGAAAATTGCCTTTTTCGTCATGGCGGATCCAGACGGTGATCCGGATCAACACCAAAATCGAATCAGTTCTTCCTTTTCCCATGCTGAACATTTCCTGAAAATTTCATCAAAATCCATCCATAACTTTTTGAGTTATTTTGTTCACAGACGGACGGACGGACGGACGGACAGACGGACGGACAGACAGACAAACAAACTCTCCCGAAAACATAACCTCCTTTGCGGTGGTAATTAATCAATCAAACTTTATTTGTATAGCCCTTTTCATACAGGACTTTGTAATACAAAAGTGCTTTACATGGGACATAAGATAAAATAAAATAACAATAAGTGAAATATAAAGTAAACTAGAAAAGCACTCGGAGAGCGCAGACCTCCGCCAGTCCTCCTCAGTCCTCAGCCATATTGTCATTTTAACCATAAATATTACTCCTACCTTTATTTCATCTAAATATTTAGATTCATTGACCATGAAAACATACCATTAGCAATTGGATTCATAATGATATCTATTTTAGTTCAGTAGTTATTCACAGAAATCACATTTTTCACCATGGCGGCCAGATGCTGATCCAGATTAACACCAAAGTTGAATCAGTTCTTCCTTTTCCCATGCTGAACATTTCCTGAAAATTTCATCAAAATCCATCCATTACTTTTTGAGTTATTTTGTTCACGGATGGACAGACAGACGAACTCTCCCGAAAACATAACCTCCTTGGCGGAGGTAAAAATTGCATAATTGCATCAAATAAAAACATAACCCCCCCACTCCACATTCAATATACACACTGACTTACTCAAACACACAGAGACATAAAAAGGAAATTCTGACACTAAACAAAATTAGAGGACTGAGGAAATGCTATCTTGAATAAAAAATGAGGAAAAGCAGAAGGTAAAACTAAAATGATGGTTAAAAATCGTGTAAAGACGTTAGATAAAAATACAAGAGGGTAGAATAAGTAAATACTAGGGGTGAGAGAAAAAATCGATTCACATAAGTATTGGGATTTTTTGTTTGACGATTTTTAAATCAAATTTTTTTGGTTCAAAAATCGATTTTTTTCCCAATTTAAATGTTTCATTTTGGTCTGTGTTAATAAGTCCTTTTTAAATGCAATCCACTGAAGAGAGAGTATAAACAGCTGGTTAAAATATATTGCTGAATAAATCCTAAAAACGGACACACATGTGATGTGTATTTTTCCTGATATACTTTGTATGCATCATCATTGTTCATCTTTTGCGCTGGAGTTAAAAAAGCTAACTAAAGATTGCAAAAATCAGCAATATCACAGAATCACAATTTCAATCGAATCGGCACCTAAGAAAAGCGTATTGACCCAGCCCTAGAAAACACGTAAATAAATAAAATGATATAATGATATAAAATAAAATATAAATAAATGCTATGGTAAAATGAGAAAGCATCAGGTGCATAATAAAATCAGCTAAAATAGGATAATAAAGATTTTTAAAAAAGGATAAGCATGATGATGATGCATGCCACATGCACAGTACTCTTTCAAAAGAAGGCTGGGCGTGCACCCAAGAACAAAAACAACAACAACAGCTTTGTCCATATAGCGAGCAACGTGTGTGCTTCTCATCATGCTCGCTTTGTTATCCAGACTAAAATATCCAGACAGATTTGTTGTTCAGACAAGAAAGTCTTGTGTCTATATGTGTCCATTCACCATTGTTGCTTGTGAAAAGTTTATCTTAGAGTATGCATGTCACATAGCTGTTTCACTACAAACCTACATCCCAAACTACTGGCCTGGCATGCAAGTTACAGCGTTTTCAGTTGTTCTCGTAGATCCATGTGAGCATGCATCATTTTCACATCTTCTCTGTATGAGCGCGGAGCACTTTTGAAAACACAAAGGAAAAACAGATTACTTTCTGGTGACAACGTTGTCGTGTAAACGGGGCCTCAGATGCTATGATGCTTAAGACTCACAAATGAGGGTAATGCCAGACATATTTTTCTGTTGAACTAGAAAAAAATCAAGATTATTCATGCTTGTGCACAGACCTTATTTCACGCATTGATCCAAAAGTCCAGTTAAAAATGTCCATTGACTTTGACACTCAGGAACTGATGGTGTCAAATGCTATGTCCCTGTGTTTTCAGGACTCATTACTGTGCCACTATAATGGAAGCAAGAGAAGCAATGCCTTATGAGTTTGTTTTTTTTTTGCACTTTGCTCCCAGTGCTATGCAGGCGTTATGAAGCAGCCTCTGCTCTCTAAGCTTCCGTGCAGAGGCCACAGTTTACTGGATGACAACCAATCCCTTTAGTGTTTATTTGGCTTCCCTGGGGGCTGCCACAGGGCGGGGACATGAAAAGACCCACTTCACTCTTCTAGATATTTTTAAACTCTTCTTTACTTTTAACTTTCACGTTCTGTCAATACTGCTTTTAAAGCATGGCTAAATTTAGAGCTGTTACGCTGGGCCGAAAAACATGAACAGGGATAATACTGTGCAGAGTCGAACCTCCTCATGTTGTTTTAACCGCAAATGTCAATAAACGTATGCACATGTTCAACTGCGTGTGCCACTTGGAATTTCTGGAAGAGTGCCTTCAGAGCAGACTGAAGGGGCAATCAATAGCATGCTTAGCATACTTCTGTGCTATCAGACCATGGTGTGGGTATAATGTCTGGATCTAACCCTGTCCAATGGGACTGCTGTCAAAGGAGCTGGGAAACATGAGCCAGAGAGGGGGCTTTATCTTACAGTAGCCTCGGCTCTGCTGCTCATGAGGAGTGGAAACCTGGAGGGTAAGGCACCCCACAGTGGAATGCAGTACAGGTGTTTTTCTGTGTTCAGAGACATTCAATGCCATTTTAACGAGGGCTTCATTCAGAGTGCTGAGGAGCTCCAGTCACTGTAAAGAATGACTCTTTTCTTCGCCTGTTATCTGTGGATGTGAGAGGAGCTCAGTTTGGCTTCTTAGCTGCTGCCAAGCATTCAGGCGCTGCAGAGCCAAGGCTGCCTTAATGCATGGATGGATTACTGAGTGGGCATACCGGGCACATGACCCAGGGGTCTGAAGATTCATAGGGGCCCCCAAAACATAGCTTTTGCTGAATTAGCTTCTGATAGCCAGTGCTGGGCAAGTTACTTCAAAAATGTATTGCATTATTTAATACTTGTTACTGTCATCCCAAAGTCATTAGTTACATTTTAAGTTACTCTGGTCAAAATAATAGTAAATATGAATGTGTCATTCTAAATGTAGCTCATTATGCTCAAAAAGCTCATTACACATCCAGTGGAAGGTGATGTGTTGGCTATCTGACTGAGTTCAGCTTAAGGCTAAAAACAGTAGAATATAATAGACACATTGATGCTCATGACACAATACAAGAAACAATCATAGCAAAAACAGACAATATGTAAAATTTTGGTAAACTGTGTTAGGGATAGGCCTGTGCTCAAAGTATTGATATGGCAAAATATCGTATCGCACTCCCTTGGGATACGTGTATCGATACGGATTCTACAGAATCGATACGGCCTAAATATTTTGACAGTTGTTGTAAATAAACTTTGGGTAATGTTAACAGTGGCACAGTTCAAGGTAGAAGACGAGCTACATAATGAAGTATATGTTCTAAATTTGAACTTAAGTCTACCATCTTTGAGGATCTGAATTTATGTCTCTCAAGTTGTAGAACCACTTAAAACTCCTCCTTGTTCTTTTTCTTCTTTTTATATAAAAATCTAAACTTGTCAAGAATTTTGCTTAAAGCATAGTCAATGTTCACAATTTACGTGTATCGGGATACGTATCGTATGGTGAAGTTGCTGGA
The DNA here is from genome assembly GCA_036419115.1 of Scarus forsteni. NCBI lineage: Eukaryota > Metazoa > Chordata > Actinopteri > Labriformes > Labridae > Scarus > Scarus forsteni. The sequence continues at coordinate 26,030,648 of JAZDUH010000327.1, read as the reverse complement.
AATACCCAGCCCTAGTTAGAGATACTGCAACTTTAGGCCTAGAGGAGGACTTTTCTCCTCCGCTGATCACACAAAAGTATTTGGTGAATTTGTATTTAAACAAACAAACAAAAAAACCCTCTTAATTTCAGGTAAAATTAAAAATGCATTGGAACTTGTATTACTGACATTTGTACCAAATAAAATGTTACTGTTTTTTTGTAATACCTTACATTACTACATTACAGTAAAAAGGAATGCATTACAGTAATCACATTACTTCTGTAATGTACTACTGCCAACACTTAAGATAGCTTTTGTTGGAAAATCAATTAAAATGAAGCCAAGATTTGCTTCTCACGGAAAAAGAAACAAATAAAACAAAATGTAACAACAGAAACCGCATCGAGACAAGAAACCTCTTCTAAGAGATACAACATTTTAAAATATATGTAACAACTACAGCAAATTGCCTTTATAGGGCAATAAAAGTTATGGTACATCAAACAGACCTCTAAAAAAATGACATAACCACAAAGAAATGTAGAACAACAAAGCTACAAATAAATTTTAAGGGTCCCATGTCCTGCAAAATCAAGTTTCTTTGTTTTTACTGCTGTAAGAGGAGGAGAAGAACACGGCACCTTTTACTGAACTCTCGATTCAGAGAAGATGTGTTATGCCTCTCTTAAAAAACATTGTTGATCCCTGAGGCAGTACAGCATTAAAAAACAACTTAAAACAACAACATCCAGAAAGATTGAAAGGTTTCTCTGGGCCTGAGCCTGAGATGGGCGGACGTGAAATGGAAAAGTATGCCGTGGTCTGAATAGTCCACATTTCAAATTGGTCTTGGAAATGGTGGACATCATATCCTTCAGGCTGAATAGGTGAAGAACCATCCAGATTGTTCTCAGTGTAAAGTTCAAAAGCCAGCATCTGTGTTGGTATGGGGGTGGGCTAGTACTTGTGGCATGGGTAACTTGCATGAATGTGAAGGCACCCTTAATGTTGAAGGGTACATACAGGTTTTGGAGCACCATATGCTGCCATCCAGGTGACGTCTTTCTCTTTCTGCTTATTTCAGAAAGAATACGTCAAGACAAATTCTGCAGGTGTTACGACAGCGTGGCTTCAGAATAAGAAGTGCAGGTACTAGACTCCCACTGAAAATGTGGGGTGCATAATGAAGCACAAAACACAACAACAACTACCTCGGATAGTTAAACAGATGAAGCTGTACAACAAGCAAGGCACAAAAAAGCCTCAATTATTAGTGTCCTCAGTTCACAAACACTTTGTGATGTCAAGAGGAAAGGTGATGTAACACAGTGGTAAACGTGCCCCTTCCCCAGCTTTAGTGGAATGTGCTGCAGGCATCAAATTCAGAATGACTGAATATTTGCAAATAAACAAAAAGTTTTATGAGTCTGAAGATTACATACAGTATCTCTTCTTTGTAGTGTATTAAACTAAAAATAGGTCAGAAAGGCTTTTTAAATCATTGTATTCTGTTCATATTTACCTTTAAACTTACCCAAAACTTCATTGGAATTGGTGTTTGTATGATGTGTTTTTTGAAATAAAGACTAGTTGCATGTTAATGACCCTTTTCATGTCTTTGAGGCTCACCTTTACAGACTGCACTGACTCCAGTCCAGGTGCCGTTGTCACGGCAAACACGTGTTGCAGATCCCACTAGATGGTAACCCTGGGTGCAAATGAAATGGACCTCGTGTCCGACAAAATACTTCGAGCCAAACTTGGTTCCATGAGCAGGAGCTTCCAGAGGAGGGCAGGTGGTGGGAGCTGTGGGGGAGAGAAAGAGAGCACGAGAGGAAGGCCGATCACATGTGGAGTAAGCCTCCCGACATCCTCTGGCATTCTCTGCCTGGGGATATACACGTGTCACTGGGCAGCAGCGAACCTTCATGGGAAAAGATGTTTGAATGCCTCATTTACCGTCAAAAGGCAGAGAACTGGCCGTGTTTATGGGTCAGGAGTTCACTGGCAGCCAAACCTTATACTATGTTGAATGGAAACTTTGATGCTTGCATAATGTGTAACATAATTGCGTTACATAACAGTGTGATTAAATCATATTTTTGCTTTTACAAGAGTTATGTGTTGTATTGAATTAAGGTTGTGATAAAAAGTTTCCTATACTTTTAACATAAGGTGGAGTCAACTCCATCTTTAACTAATTCATACAATATGCTCTCCATACGCAGTGTTTTTATTTTAAGGGGGACCAGTCTCACACAGCTGGAGGATGCATCCAAATCAGAAGGAAGATAAATTGATCCTTTTTCAGACCAATGTTTGAGTTTCACCTGAAATTTCTGTCACTAAAAGATAAACTTCTTGATTGTTTTTTACTCTTTTTTGCATGTAGAGTTAATTCAGTTTGTGTATGAATAGTCCTTTTTACAGTGCATTTACTAACAGCCACATTATAAGGTCTGCTATCACCTTACCTATAGGGAATACCTATTAATTCTGTAATTTTGGTGTCCATATCTGTTAGTTTACGTTGTTTGTGGAGTTCTTTCAGAGCAGTGCTATCTGGTGCTTTTGCAGTGCCATAATGTGCCATCTATGTAACATTGCAAAAATCAGGCCTGCTGTGTCTCAGGCCGATAAGGCTAAAAAACTAGTCTATGCTTTTGTTGCTTCCAGACTGGATTATTGTAATTCTCTTCTATCAGGCTGTCCCAGCAAGTCGCTTAAGACTCTGCAGCTGGTTGAAAATGCTGCAGTACGTATACTGACTAGATCGAGGAGAATGGATCGCTTTACTCCTATATTAGTTTCTCTGCACTGGCTTCCCAAAAAATCTCAAATAGAAGTCAGGATTCAGCTTCTCCTATACAAAGCTCTCAATGATCAGAAACCAACATAACATAAAGAGGTTGCAGTGCTGTGTGGCCCAACTTAAACATTAGGCTCCCAAAATGCTTGTCTCTAAAAGTAGTGTGGGAGGTAGAACTTTCAGCTATCAGATTCCTCCTCTCTTGAACCATTTACCAACCACAGTTCGGAAGGTGGACGCCCTCTCTACATTTAAGGTTAGACTTAAAACATTCCCTTTTGCTTTCAGTTCGGGCTGGCTCAAACCTGGACTGGCTCATAGCTTGTAGTTCAGCTGAAACAGGTTTAGACTGCTTAGATTTGGCACACTGAGCTCCTCCTCTCAATAGCTCTAGTGCTCTTTCTGTCCTCTCTATCTTTTTCTCTGTTTTATCTCTTTTTATGTCCCTCTTTGTTTGTTCTTGTAGTCATCTCTGGATTTGTTGTAGACTGCTCTGGGTCTGCTGTGAACCTACAGAGCCTCAACTACAACAATTACAAGTTTTTGGACTTTCCTTTAGCCCCATGCCACTATCATTACAGTTTCACCTCAGAGTGATCAGTCAATTAAACCAAGTGATATATCCTGCAAATATCACACATATATTACTGTAACCATGACTAAAACATCCACCTTCTCCACCTCATAATCATTATCGCTGTTAATGCTAATATTAGAACAATTTGACTATCCATGTTTGTTATTGCTATTAATTACAACCCTTACAACCAGATGTGACATCTCAAGAGGCTAACTTTTAATACATTTATATTCAACAGAGGAATATGATAAAGCAAATATGGGAATCCAGAGATTTATCATAATCACCTACTTTCCTGTATACGTCTCTCTTAAAATAGATAAATAAACAGAAAACATAATAAAATAAAATAAAATAATATAAAGGAAGAGTATGGCATTGACTTACTCTTTCGTAAAGCATATACAGACACTATGGAAATAAAGATTGATTGATGATGTAAACTAAATGATTAGATGGAAACACCAAATATTTCAACATATTGGAATCAATCCTAATGTCTCGAGGCTTGCAGTACTAATGCAGAGATACATCATAAAAAGGGCTGAAGACAGTACAGTGGTAGTGTCTTCAGTAATTTTACAACAGTCATGTAAAAGATGAAACACCAAGCAGTCTGACTGCCATGCTTTGAAACCAGTTAACTTTGGTCTGTTTTTGCTATGATCATTTCTTGTATTGTGCCATGAGCATCAATGTGGCTATTTATTCTACTGTTTTTAGCCTTAAGCTGAACTCACATCACCTTCACTGGATGTGTAATGAGCTTTTTGAGCATAATGAGCTACATTTACAATGACAAATCCATATTTACTGTTATTTTGACGAGAGTACCTTAAAAGTAATGTAATAATAGTGTAATGCCTTACATTTCAAATACAGTAATGTTATAATGTAACTAATGACTTTGAAATGAAAGTAACAAGTAATAGATAATGCATTACATTTTTGAAGTAACTTCCCCAACACTGCTTGAAACATGCATGAGAAGAAGCCTGGTGTAATGCTGAAAAAGCTTTCCATGCTAGAGGTGAAAAAGTGATAAAAAGAAAAGTAGGAACTCCTCACAAACTGTTTGGTAATATTAATGAGAAACTTAGATTTATGTTTTCTTTTTCCTTAAAGATGTTCTTATTCTTAAAAGTAGGTGAAGCTGTTATTCGCCTTTTCACCTTGGCCTTTTCTTTTCGTTCAAACTTTAGAGCTGTAAATGTAAAACATCAGCCTCCTCCTGGCCTGCAAAGCACTCTCTGCAGAGTTGTGGACTGCACTGAGTCCATCACCAACAAATTGTCCTCTGTGTCTGCTGCCAAGCATCACATTTGCACAAATCCACTTCCCCTTTCAGATACCCAGCTCTGTAACTGAGATGGCCTGGCGCTGTCGGATGAATATAAAACCCCACAAAAGAAGAGGCCAAATCTTTCCCTCTGTTCTCACTTTCTGATTGAAGAAGACTGAATATTCAAATTGTTCAATTGGGTAAAATTAAATTTTTGATTGCCTTTACTGGAAAAAATAGTTCTTGAAGTACTGAGTAAAACCTCAGGCATAACAGGCATGCAAGGTTAAAGTTTTAAAGCTTAACTAAAACCGAAAAGACTTCTCACTCTCTTTCTACTTTAAGAAATATAATTATTATCAACAGTTATGACCATAACACCAGTTTGACACAGTAAGCCTCTACAATGTCTATTTTAAACAGCAAGTTTTCAAAAATATGTATTAAAAATGACTTGTAGCATGATGGTGCTGCAGGTTAGCGCACATGCCTCAAAGTAAGGAGGTTGCTGGTTTAAACCCTGTGTCCCCTCTGTGTGAAGTTTGCATGATCTCCCCGTCCATGTGTGGGTTCTCCAATAAGCAGTATAGATAATAAAGACTCCATATTTTGTTTTACAAGGTTTGTATTAATCACAATTCTACCGCCCAGTTGAGGAATGTGTGTAAAGATAGGATTACACTTCCTAAATATCATTTCATTAGGTAGAAACTTTGAATTCTATGTTGACATATTTAAAATAAAACTTAATAAACTAAAAAAGCACTCAGAGAGCGCAGACCTCTGCCAGCGCCACAGTCCTCACCCATATTGTGATTTTCACCATAAATATTAGTCGTACCTTTATTTCATTGAAATATTTAGATTCCTTGACCATGAAAACATACCATTAGCAACTGGATTCATAATTACCTCCGCCAAGGAGGTTATGTTTTCGGGAGAGTTTGTTTGTCTGTCTGTCTGTCTGTGAACAAAATAACTCAAAAAGTAATAGATGGATTTTGATGACATTTTCAGGAAATGTTCAGCATGGGAAAAGGAAGAACTGATTCGATTTTGGTGTTGATCTGGATCAGCGTCTAGCCACCATGGCAAATATGTGATTTCTGTGAATAACTACTGAACTAAAATAGATATCATTATGAATCCAGTTGCTAATGGTATGTTTTCATGGTCAAGGAATCTAAATATTTACATGAAATAAAGGTAGGAGTAATATTTATGGTCAAAATAACAATATGGCTTAGGACTGTGGCGCTGGCGGAGGTCTGCGCTCTCCGAGTGCTTTTCTAGTGATATCTATTGTAGTTCAGTAGTTATTCACAAAAATCACATTTTTCACCATGGCGGCCAGACGCTGATTCAGATCAACACCAAAATCGAATCAGTTCTTCCTTTTCCCATGCTGAACATTTCCTGAAAATTTCATCAAAATCCATCCATAACTTTTTGAGTTATTTTGTTCACAGACGGACGGACAGACAGACAGACAGACAGACAGACAGACACTCCCAAACTCTCCCAAAAACATAACCTCCTTGGCGGAGGTAATGACAGTGGGATGCGTTTGTATCTGGTTATCACTCACCAGCCGACTGATCTGCCTGAGGTAACTTGGACACAGAGTTCTGTAGCGTTGCCAGTTTTGACTTCATGACCCTGAGGCCTTCTGTGAACCTCATCTCCTGGCCTTTTAGAAACTTCTCCATTTGACGGAGCACTCCCACCACCTGATGCTTATCCATGCAAGTCTGTAAATTAGAAGCAAAACAAGTAGCATTTAGTTTTTAAGCGTTATAAAAAAGTCCTGGCAAAACAGTTTAACATGCCAAGTCTTTCCAACCAGAAAATGAGTGCCATAATAAAGTCTCAGTTTAAAGCTCGTAAAGTATAAAACATGAGAAGTTTATTGACATTAATGTGAAGCTGGGGAGAATGATGTCACCGAATCCACATACAGCTAAATAGTGGGAACAGTGTTGTTAGTTAAAAGGGGTTTCATAGCTGCTGACAGGATGCTATGTGGTTGGAGAGCCTTTTTGCCAGTTATCTGACTTCACACACAAATAAGCTGAACTTATCAGAAGCTGCACAAAGGAGGAATCTAGTTTGATACTCAGACCACATGGTTTAAAACAACTGGTGGATATATCTGTGATATAAAATAGCAACCATATATTGCAAAACATGGGTCAGAGAGTGACATCATTAGCAGTTTTCCATATTTGTGACAGTAACTGGCCAATCTTGAATAACTTGACTGATGTTGAAAATGCCGTAGCGGAGGTTTGTGCTTTCTAAACACTTTTACTTTAAGAATATCCATCAATCCATTGTCCTAGCTGACATTGTCAATGTCAATGTCAATGTCAGCTTTATTTATATAGCACATTTAAACAGCCAGTGGCCTACCAAAGTGCTTTACAGTAGACAGCGGCGGATCTAGTCATATGGGGGCCCAAGGAAAACCCAGTCATTGGGGCCCCTCATATTTCTATATTGTGCTGATACATTTTTTTTTTTTTTTTTTTTCCAACTTATGGGATGGGTGCAGAGAAAAAAAATAAATAAGGAAATTCCAGATATCAGTGAAAAATAATGTCTCCTTAAAAAACAGTATGTTAGAGACAAAGTTCCCATTCCCTACTCAGATAACTCATTCAGTCTTACTCATTCACACCACAAAAGACAAAATAGATGGACAGACAATTGTCAGAAGTATTGTCAAGAAGAGGGGAAAAAGGGGGGGAAGAAGAAGAAAGGGAGGGTAGTAAATAAAAATAAAAAATAACTAAAATTAAATTTGATTAAATAATATGAAAAGCAAACAAGGTCAATAACTCAGTATTTCATTGGTTTTCAGCAAGCTGAATATTTTATTTTTATTTTAATCTTGTACCAGGTAACATAACGAAACAAAATTAATTCCCTTAAATTCTGTAATTTAGTTCAATTTTGACAGGCGAGTGTGTTAATTAGTCCTGCTTCTGAAATCTGTTACAGTTATCTGACAGCTTAAGTTAAAAGTTACATACCCATATTTATATGTCCTCCACATCCAGGGAATCAAATTTATGACCAAAAAAGATTTTGAATCTAAATGTTAATGATTATGGAGCCCCTGAAGGGACATCGGCAAAAATAAATAAGAAGTTTATCGTGCACATGCAAAATTATCCAGTGCAGTGTTTATACTAAGTGTCATATAGTTTGAAAAGTTAGGAATTAAAGTACTTTACAGGATATCATGATTGAACATAAAGCCAATTACATCAAATGTATGAGGTCTACTGTCAAACTGATTATAAAATATGGATGTTGATCTTCTCTACTTCATACTACAGCGTGTGAATTAAGACTAAAATAATAATAACTGAATCAAAGAAAACTTTAATAATACATTTTTGTGAGATGTTTGGGGGCCCTGCCTGTGTTTGCCTAATGGTAAGTACGCCCCTGACAGTAGAAAAGGCAGACATGATAAAAAAACAAAACAATAAAAACCAATAAAAGTAATAAAAACAAATAAAAGCAATAAGAAAAGGTACAGTACAGTATAAATATACATACTGCCCAGTAAAACTAAGAAAAATCCCAACTAAAAGTGGCTATACTCCACCGAATGCCAAGGTGGACAAGTACGTCTTTAGCTGTGTTTTAAACGTAGAGAGGCTATTCGCAGTCCGCACATTCACAGGTAGTGCATTCCACAGTTTGGGTGCCACAACAGAGAAGGCTCGATCTCCTCCACATTGGGTGAGGGACAGGGTATACCTTGCCAATCGCAGGGCCACATACAGAGATTGACTATTCATGCTCACACTCATACATAAGGGCAATTTGGAGCCACCGGTCAACCTAATGAGCATGATTTTGCTTGTGAGAGGAAGCTGAAGTGCCCAGAGAGAATCCACGAATGCACTCGGAGAGCATGCAAACTCTACATAGAAAGGGACTGCTCACCACAGGGTTTGAACCAGCAACCTTTTTGCTGTAAGGCACACACACCATTTGCTGCATCACGCTAGTTTAAGAATATTTTACTCATGTTTCTATATTAACATTATCATTAATATTATTCTGTCATATGTCAGATTTTCTTCATGTTCACACATTTTTTGATATTTTAAATTTACTGGCTGCCACATTGAGGAAGAATGAGGGCTTAATGGCTCATCATTGTAATGATTGAAGACCTGAGAGCAGCACCTACTGTTCATATTTTTAAAAGCAAACTCAAGACCTACCTTTTTAGTCTAGCTTTTAGCTGATTATATTTATTATTATTATTATTATTATTGTTATTATTATTATTATTATTATTATTATTATTATTATTATTATTTAATCTTATTTATATATTTATTTTAAACCCCTTAATATATATTTTTATTCAATTTAGTTCAGATTTATTGTCTGGAATTTTATTGTCTGTTTATTGATTTTCTTTCCACTTTAGTGCATTTTATCTCATTTTACCATATTACTATTTAAAATGCATTTTATTTACCTATTTATTTTTATATTTCTTTATTTCAATCTTATTTCTTATCAAGATTTTATTTCATTTTCTTTATTTATTTATCATTATTTTTATTATTTTTAATTATTATTTTAGTCTTACTTCCAGTGTTCCCTCATTTTTTGATGAAAGATGGTATTTTGTCAGTCCTCTTTCTCTGTTTTCTGTTAGAATCTCTTCTTCATGTCTTTGTATGTGTGTGCAAGTGAGTGCGTGTGCTGAATGTGATTGCAAGGGTGGGGGTGGGTGGGTTTTATTTCATTGTATTTAATTTTTTTACCTTTTATTATTTTAATTTTATTTTCTTCATTTCTGTGTGAAGCACTTTGTGCTACAAAATTTTGTATGAAAAGTGCTATACAAATAAAGTTTGATTGAAGTTTGATTGAATGTGGCCTCCAGACCATCAGTGGCCCACCTCTATATTAGACATTTCACTCTCTTAGTTTTCCTACCATCTTCTCTTTGTCTCTCATTTTTTCTGCTACCAGATTTCCAGTGGTTGACACAGCTGGACAAAAGCTGTCTGACAGATGTCAGAGTGACCTCAGTCCAAGATGCTGCCCCTCTGTGTATTTGCATGGCAGTAGGAGGGCACATTCCCATTGGACAATCCTTTCTCAAAACAGCATGGGTGCCACAAGCGGTTACTTGAGGTTTACAGCTTGTGGAGCTTTTGCAAAGTTCCTCGGGGAAAGTGCCTCTAATCCTTTCAGGAAGGTTTAATAATCACATGCTCATTGGAACAATTTCTCTGTGCAGCATACCTTAAATTCCTGCTCTGGCATTTCGGGGGGATTTGTACGATAACAACTTGCCTCAATACATTAAAGTTCATTGTTTGGATGTGTGCAGGAGTTTGACAGTGCACTGATCCTTCACCTGCCCCAGGCTAAAGGGAAATACCACCAGCTGACAAGACATGAGAGGATTCATATCCGGACACTACAAAGAACAAGTTATTTTGGAAAAGCAAAACATAGAAACTATTTTATGAGACACCTACAGACTGTGATTTTAAACTCATGTGAACTTTATGGCTCATCACTATAATGATATTACAGCTTAAATGTTTGGATTATTAACAAAATAACTGTTTGTTTTAATTAATTTACAGTGGTAAGATGTATTTCATTAAATTATAACGATACTTGTTAATGTGGACTAGTGAATAAACACATTGATGTCAAAAGGCTAGATAGACCATCCCTTTTAGCTGTCAATATGATTACTCTTATATGTCAACAGGAGTTTTATTGGGAATTTAGGTGCTTAATAGTGCATTATTTTTCATGATCTGGCACCTGCAGAACCATATGATGTAAAAAATGTATTCATTTTTTTCAATATGTGATTGAATTATTCAATTCATTATTTCGTTATAGGTGTGCATGTAGGTGCATGTAGGTGCATGTTATGTGTGCATGAGACTGGGAACACCCTCAGGGATACTGGGTGTGGTTATTTTGAGGCAGATTTGGGAACATTTAGCTCATGCATGACCTTTTTATTACCTCTCTGTTTTTTTTCTCTTAATTTTAAGAATGCAGCAAAATCAATATAAAGATTTCATGGCTGGATCACCACAGTGTTGTCTTGTTTTGCAGGTAAATGGTGAATGACCTTAAAGGTAAACGCGCTCACCTGGACGGCAGCATGGCCACTCTGGATGGCTGTCAAACACAACAACAGCAAACACCTGCGACGAAAAGACAGAGCCATCTCCTAAGTTCACTCTGTTCTCTGATGATGTCCTCAAGTAGTCAGAAAGCGTACTTTTATAATGCACTTCAGTTAAATCCGAGAGAAACAGTTCTTCGGTTGTAGATCCGTCCTGAAGTTAGGAGGATGCGCATCAGGTGTCCCTCAGTTGAGATGCTCTCCCTGCTCCTTCTGTGCTCTGCAGAGGTTCAGCCTCTGAGCTCTGCACGCCACCAAAGTTTCATGCAGCAAAAATCCCTCCCACCGAGAAACTCCCAAACATTAATACGTTTTTTTCCTCTTCATCTCTTCGTGGCTGAGAAAGAAAGTTTCACACAATTCTGGAAAATGGCGCGAGTGCAATAAAGTGTTATGAAGCTACTTTAAGTGCACGTCACAAAAGAGGGAAATAATGATCTGTAAAACTCAGCAGAATGTGTCTTATCTGAACAAATCCACGTTTTCACGTTCAATCAGACTTCAGTTTAACCAAAACTCAACTTCATAGGTTTTCTAACACTTTTCTCAAGGCATCCCTAAAATAAGGCTCTCCATACATAATCATGAAAAATATTAGGCTACTATAAGTTGCCCCAAAAACTTTAAAACTTTTAAATTTGATTTATACTAGCACATATTTTTTTTTTTTTTTTATCAATAGCCTAGAAATGCTTATTTCATGAAGAATTTATTCAGAACATTTCTTAAATAAATCAGTTTACTAACGCACATTTAAATATTATTCCATCAGTTAATTGTGTACATTAAATTACTTATGCAAAGGAAAATTATGTAATAAACAAAAAATGTGATTATGGAATAATCAGACTTGTTATGAAGGGAAGAATTATTGTCTATTTGTGTGTTACTCTTCCTTTCACAAGAACAATAGCCCACTAATTATTGCACAATCACTGAAGTTTGATGAATAAAATCTTCATTTGTACAAATTTGGTGTCATTCCATACAAATACATCCTTTTATTTATCTCTATCTTTGTCCCCTTTAGGGTTACTTAATTTTATATGAAGGTTAAGATCATCTATTTATTGATAGGCTATATCAATTGCATCATATACGTTTGTTGTAACTGGTATCATTGGTTGTCATTTGGTTGCCAAGATAAGTTCATAGTTGTTGTTGATGTCATCCGGACTACATTTTGCTTTTGTGAGTGTCTGAAAAAAAGCTGGGGACTAAAATTGGTTGGTCCACAATATGGTCCATTTACCCCCTCTGAGTCATTTTATTTTTGGCTTATAAATTAGGCTAAATGTGTGATTGCTAATTTTTTTGAAAACACACTTAAATTTTAAATCTTAAAATCAAACAAACAAAAAAACAGTTGTACAAAACCTGAAGGCACCTCTGGACTTGCCCAAAGGGTCAACAGTGTATCCTGTCACATATTTTGAGAACGATTACTCTAAAAAATTAGAGTTTTAAACAGCAACCAAATATCATGTTTAATTTTAGGGCAAGTGAAACCCCAAAATTTGTACAAACAACATATGTTATAGAACTGTTGAGCTATATACCTGTTTTCTGAAATCATAATGAATATATTTAGAGTACTTTACAAATACAACAAATGACTAATAAAGTTTTACTGGATTCAAAAAGCTCTTCAGGCTGCCATAGCAACCAACGATTAGCCTACAGTTTGCTAGCCGGGATAAAAATCACAATAAGTCTCTCCAGTCAATATTAATGTTGTTTCTAATACCTCTCCGGACACCAATCGTGTTTGTCGTTTAATGTTAATCGATCACATTGATCGATGATTATTTGGGCCAACTTTTAGAAGAACCGGAGCTACATCTTGTGGCGAAAGCACAGACTGCACACGCGCTGTAATACAAGCCCTCCAACTGTCGTGCGCGTGCCTCCGAGCGCGTAAAACACGGAAATTAACTCTTCGATTAAAAAGCCGGAAAATAAGCCAGCTCCGGCGCATTTGAACTGAATATAAAGTAAATTAAACCATTACGGTTGTGTTATACACGCGTAAATATACATGAACTTCACAAAGGACTAAACTGAACGTCGAATACACTTTGTTCTTGCAGATGTGGAGAATAACTGACGTTTCTGTCCACCAATGAAAATCGCCGCTCTCTGTGCTCGTGCGCAGACTGACCAATAGCTGAGGAGTATTCGCTCCATCCTGTTAGATAGATCCGATGGGGGTATATATACGCGGAGGAATACATGATTTAGGAATGTGCTGCTGCAGACCTCAGAAGCCATTTTGAGATGAAGTCCCTGTTGAGAAAACCTATGAAGATGCTGAAATCAACGAACATGGTTACATTTCTGTCTGTTTCACCCTCCGTCTCCTCTATTTCACCATGGCAGCTGTCAACCGACGGGACAATAGCAAAGCGGGGTATCAAGCTGCGGTCACAGAGTTAAAACGTCATTGATATGAAAGAGGAGATTGTCTGTTTACTGTCTCAGTCGAGACATGTAACACCGTGAGTCTTTTCCAGTCTGAAATCTTCCAGCATCTCTCACAACACAACGTCTCCTCGAGTGACTGTGTTAATTCACTCTTGTGCCGGAGAGAGGGGAGGCAGATCCAATGGCTTCTGTGAGCCTTGTTTCCAGTCCCCCAGCCCCTGTTCTTGACAAAAACATGACAGACTCTGAGCTTGCAGGGGATGAAAGGTCGAGTAACATTCTTATGCAATTCTTAATACGCTCATCTGTGCGTTTCAGTGCTGTGGATCTACATGCTTGTGTTAATGTTCTCTCTTTATTTGATATCATCAGTTGCAGGAGATATAAGAGTCCACGATTTTCCCCTTTTAGAGATCTTTGCATGCTCGTTGGTGCAGTTGATTACGCTGTCCAAAGTGCTTCCGTTTCCCATCATTTCGTCGATCATTCATGATCATTTTCATGCAAGGTTGAAGGACCTCGTCGTTTGTGTTTGCAGTAGTACGGGGCTGGATACATTGCTTCATTGTTGCCATCTGCAGGAGGCTATGCAAATGACTATGATGCAATTGCCACGCCCATCTTGACCCGGTGCTCCCCTCTAGCGGGCTGATGGCAGGACTGCAGGCCCGTGCAGAGTTGGCATTCTGTGAATGTGCTGGTTTTTAGGCCATGCTGCTGTCCTTGTGATTGGCCCCCTTTCTTAGCAGGGCCCTCAGAGCTTTTGAGCAAAGAGGGTCAAGAGTGTGCATGTGTAAAACCAAGGATTTAAGAAGGGCTGGGTATTATGTTGATGGATTGATTCATAAGAATCTTTTTTTTTTTGCAGAGGATTTAAGAAGTAGGAAATCAAGATTTTCCCTTGACTTACACTTTCTCCTACTGCAAGTCAGGTTAATATTTAAAAATTGACTCTGCTTTTAAAATGTTAAGCTGTGTTAAAAAAAATGTAAAATGTTAAAAATTTGATCAGTTGATCTCATTGATTCTTTTGCAAAAATTAAAAAAAAAATATATATTTCTTACTCTTACTCCACTTGTAAGCCATGCAAATGCTAAAACCATTAATGCTAAAAACTGACAGTTTTTAAAATGGTAAGCCCTTCCACTTTTTGCACAAGCTCATTTTTAGCCTTGCATTTGTTTTTAGAAGGTTAAAGACAGATAACAGCTTGATTGTATATTAATTAAACCAATTCATGTTATTTATTGCAGGAGATTTAACAATTAACTTGATGTTCCATCCATTGACTCTTACACCACTTCTAAATTGTGTCAATGTTTAAAAGTCTGCATACTGAAAATTGACACTGTTTTCAAAATGGTAGGGCCTGACATTGTTTTGCACACGTGCAGTTTTAGGCATGTTTGTAACTAGAAAAAGTACTGATAAAAGATTGCCATAAAGTATAAAAAGTTAATATATTAGTAAAAAGTGCAGCTTTAAGTGGCAACATTTGCTATATGTAATTTCTGTTATTAGGTTTTTTTCCATTAGGGACGGGGAAATGATTAAAATTGTCAACTGACTTTGGATAAAGGAGATTTGGATATTTGGTCATACTACCCAGCCCCAATTTTAACAGATTTTGGTGCCTAAAACAAGGCTTTGCATGCAAGGAGACAACTTCTTAAAAGTATTTATTTGGAGAAATGCTTGAATTTTAACAGCTGGTAGGGATGTGCTGTTTGTTGCTGCTTTGCATCCTCACACTGGATATTTTTCTCTTTAATGTCTTCACTCTGCAGCTCAAAGTGAACAGAAAATTATTTGTTTTTTATTCTCAGATCAGATTTGGACTCTGATGTGGGCCTTATTTCAAAAAGTAGTGCCAGAAGGGTAAACACAACAAATAGTATACAAACAAAAATGAGAGGCTTGCAGTGTGAATATGGCCTTAGATGGAAATATTATTGAGTGATGCTCCTGGAGGATTATGATAAACTCCAACATGGACTTGAAGTGGGACTTTGAGTCTTGGTAGGAAGATTGTGGTTCTATTGCACCTTCCAGTGTTCTTGCTTTGGTTTGAGAATTTGCCTTTGCTAATTATCTTTAATGAGAAACCAGTTCATAAGTTATTTATCAAGTTTTAATGTGCATTTGGCAAGATTTTTTGTGGCTGTGGAAGCTGTAAAAAGTATGATGAAGTCTAGTTTCTGAGACAGAGGTTGCTTTACGGACTTTGACTCTGGTTATTATGATTACACTTTTGGAAATCCATGTCAGGGATACACAAAATTATTGGTTTGATACTAGTTTTGGCATCAGCCTTAAAGTTAAACATCATTGTTGGCTGATATGAAAATTTTTGGCAGTCATACATATCAACTATATACATATAACCCATATATCGACTGTGATATCATAAATGTACCATAATGCCTCACCTTGTCATCACTGCATTGTCACATTTAACAGTCAAGTGTTTCAAACTTTTCAAGATTTAAATGTTTTTTTTTTATTGTATTATATCTTTTTCTTACACAAATATAAAATATTATCATTGTAGTATAATAATTGAAATATAAACAGCGCGTCAGTTTTCGTAAGGACTTCATATCATAAAAAATAAATATCAGCAATAATGAGTTAAGCATTATTAGCGTAATGGAGATATGCATCCCTATGATCAGTCATGGCACTTGTCTTTTTTTATGACGGGATCCCTTTTAATTGTCTATCCAGTAAAAAAATGTTCAGCCCCCATTCCTAATTAAAAGTGAAAGGATATGTATATTATTTAGTTTAAGAAGAAATCTGATGTGTTTTGCTGAAAATGTCCTAAAATTTATGAATGAGTTATGCAAAACATTGCTTTAGTTTATTTTCCATCAGTTATTTGATCAGTCATCACTGAATCTACTGTGTGGTTAAACAGCCTAACCGGTGTGTGGAGGTTCTCCGTTCTATTTTTGTTTACTTCTTCTTTGTTTTTGATACACTTTACTCTGTATGAAATTATACAGAATAGTCATATACATTATTTTCTTTGTTTTATATGAGTGCCGTTATTAGCTTGGTCTTTGAACACAGTCCAATTTTGAAAAATTTCTTAATTTTTGTTTAACTTTTGAATCAGAATAATTCTGATAGCACAACACTCCACCAAGGCACTTCTTATAATATGTGACCCTTCCTGCAATGTTGACAAACCCTATTAAAAATTTCAGATCTGCATCTACACTCAAATCCCCTCTAAAGTCTTATCACTTCGTCTTTGTGCCATGACCAACATTTTCTGAAATTGTAATCAAATCTGCTCCCACCTTTTGGACTTATCTTACCCAACAGACAGACAAACACTGTGATTATTTCAGCTCCTTGGTAGTGCCCGTCTCTTCCATGCTACTGCATGCACAGTTGAAAGATTGGTGTCTATCTGCTTGTCATGGACTTGGGGGTGAGGCAAGACATGGAAAATGAAGATGGCGTATCATGTTAAGCTCTTTGACTTGATGTGGCAGGCCAGTACAGAGCAGAGACTGGATTTATCAGAGTTGTTGACCACATGGTCCCAGGCAGTGGTTAACTCAGCAGTTATAACAGAGTAGATCAGTTAACCAGAGTGGGCTGAGCCCACGGGAAAGGGAGCCTTAACCCTTTGACTTTCAAACTAAGAAATACATTTGCAACAAATTATTGTTGGTAACATTGTGTTCCTACTTCATATGGCAACATTTCAGGTTTAATTTGTCAGATTATCCCATTGGAAGCAGATATGCAGGTCAACCTGCTGGCAGGCTTGTCTGTTAACCCTTTAACTACCAGCTCAACTGTTTGGCAGAGTTCATCAATAAATTCAGGGTTATTTAATGTTATAAAAACAGAACAAATCAAATCGTATTTCGATTCAGTTAAGAAAACTACAAACAAACCAAAAACCAGATATTTTCTTGGTGTAGGAGTTAAAGGTTTTAAAAGCTAACAGTTGATTATAACATGAAATAAAAATGCACAAATATTTGGGACAAAATTCGTTAGTAATCAAGAAATGTGTGTAAATAAAATAGCAATCAAAAATAACTCAAAATAGATGATACTGACTTTGCAAAACTAAAATGTCTTTTTAGAGAATGTAAGAATACATATTTAAATCATTATATAAGTAAATGGTTAAGTATTTAAAGTAAAAAGTGATGGTAATTATAAGAATAGCTTTAAATGTTTAAACATATAAAACCCCCACAAAAGAAAATATCAGTTCTTTTGGTTTGTTTGCCATTTTTTTTAAAAAACAAACAACAGGGTGTTATGTTTTTAACACATTAAATATTCCTGAATTTATTGACCTCGGGCAAACAGTTGAGCTGGGAGTTCAAGGGTTAAGGGTAAACCTGGACATGAAGGAATTTCTTTCATTTCTGCAACAAAATGTTATAAAACATCCCAGAAAGCAAAATGTAGAGATTTAGCAGTCAACCCAGATTTCCTTCCTCTATATTATGATTGTTTAGAGGATCTAGGAATATGTGAAAAGATTTTTACTTACCCTGATGGTATGCTCTTGCTGTTAGATTTCCGAGGGGCTCCAGCAATGATTCACTTCCTTTTTTTCTGGTTTAAAAACAGTTATATTCATGTACAGCTAGGGATGGGTACCCAATTAGGTACTTTAAGAGGTACCAACCGAATTCTGTAGGTACTACCGAGTACCGATTCATGTAAAAACAAACGGTACCATGTTTAGGTACCTAAACGCATCCTTGTGACTGTGAGGGAGTGGAAGAAGCAAGCATACTATTGGGTAGAGTAGGTGAATTTCCATACCGGACTTGAAGGAAGCACAGCAATAGCGTTATGATGTCAGCAGAGATCTTAATATTAAACAAATTAATATTTATTACCCCATAAACACACGCAAAAGTATCGAAAATTGGTACCGTTGAGTACCGATACCGATTCCCAGGTACCGGGCATCGGTATGGTATCGGTTCAAATGTGAAAGGTACCCATCCCTATGTACAGCAGTGTCACCCTATTGGACACTATCATGGAGGTGAATAAGGAAAAAGAGACAAAGATGGACTTTCAAATTTTAATAACAGTGGCAAGGCAGCTAAAAGACAACCCCATGGTTACAATGCCAGTCAAAGGGTTAAACAGCGTTGTCAGGGTACCAAGTAAAAGAAAACTAGAAGGTTTTATAAAGATTAGTAATTGTGAACATACTCCAGCAGTCATCAAAAATTAAGTCGAACCAGAGTTAATGGCAAAATATGGTCAGGCCAGGCATTGGAGAACATGCCATGAAGCACTTTGCCATTTATCATTCCTGGACTCCATGAAAATCATGTCAAAAATCATGTTGGTGATATTTCAGAGACAAACATTTATAATGCTAACTGATCATGGCTGGTAAACATTTGTACTGTCCCTAAAATACTTTAGAGATTTAACAGACTTTATGTCCTTGAAGAATCTTTAGAGTTTGAAAACAAAATCTCAGGCCTTTATTTGTAATATCTACAGTGAACAATCAGCCCATTGATTCAATGTCATGACACTTTTTTGGAACCCCTGAATAAGAAATTTAGCCCCACAGCAACAGAGAACCTTTGTCATGTGTGTGCATATTTGTGGCTCAGTATGGCAAACAAAACATAATCTTCATAACTTTTCACTTTTAATGATTTAAAGCAGCAAATTTTTCTGAGCCTGAAGTAGAATATAAGGAATTACATCCAAATTTAAATCATTATCTTGGATTAAATGACAAATGTTTTAAAATAAAAATAAAAGCTAGATTGTAAGCTGTCTGACATCAAATGTTTCTCTTTCAATAGAGGGAAAAGACATTCTTTAAAGGTGCTATGAGGAGAATCTATTACCGGCAACATAAAGACTCTGCTACCCATGAGCACACGCGGCGACTGTCGTAATGCTGCGTTCCAGTAACCTCGGAACTGGGAGTGACATCATCTCCGACTTATCGGCGTTCCAGTTGAAGTCGGAAAAAAACATGCCAATCTACTAGGCTATTGTTAGCTGTTGTTAGCACACCCTGTGTTGTTGTTCGCAAATATCACATGAAGAATGTGATTATCACTATGGCAGCATTTTTGTAAATATAAGTCTAACAATACGATGTATACAGCTGATCTAGAGCGACACACCCCAGTCAGAAGTGCAAATAAATTGATTATTACAGGAGCTAAATAACTGTTCACACTGGGGGCATCCATCTTCAATTGTCAACTTGGGGTGGTGAGGTTTCACCGAGTTCCCAGTAGGAAATTCCGACTTTGGGGGCGTTCCAGTTGCAGTTTCCTACTTGGAATTCGGAAATTCCTACTTCTGACTACAACTGGAACACACCAAATTGACAATTTTTGGAAAACTTAGTATCGTAGTTTTGTAGCCGGCTATATATCGCTACTTACAACCCAGTGCTCTAAGACATGTCCAAATAATATAAATTTGCTCTAGTTTTAATTGTCTTGTTCCCGAAGTTGAGTATCCAGGCCAGTCCAGCCCTGTACGACCCAACCACAAAGCTAAGGAATAGCATTTATTAGCATCTTTAACTCCAGATATTTGAAATAATCTTAAAATGTCTTGAACTTGATTTTCAAAATTGAAGGTATGAACTGTCTTTAAAAACATATACTTGCATGTGAGAGGTCCCGAATCTAAATAAAATCCACTTTGAACTATATTATATTAGTTAAGAAAACACCAGGAAGAAAAAAGTTTTTTGATCATGCATTTGGAATTGTCTTACTTTTTAGACACTAGTATTGCTTTTTAAAACTTGTGCACAATCTTGAATTATCAAAACCAATGAATTTTGAATGCTTTTGTCATACATTTTTTTGCAAAATAGATGAAAACATAAAAATCTTAAAACCCTGAGAGGGGAACAATATAGTTAGAAAAAAAGACTGTAAAAGGAAAATAAATATTTTACTTCTAAAAAATCTTTAACTTGTGTTCTGTCAGCCTAGTATTATCATAAAATAGCATTTGTACAATATTTATACAGCTGTGCCTATGAACCATTTATGTTAACAGGAGGAAAAGTAGCTGCCAGCTGCAGGGAGAGACTAGTATTGGGGTACTTTTGGCTGGCAGCAGGTGCTTGTGGAAAGCCCGGATCCACGAGTGTTTACACTTCTTTTGCCCTTTTAAGAGAGCAGGGCATAATCATATACATCTTATATGTGATTAAGTTAATTTTTAGCACAGCAGCTTGTTACATGTATGAAAAATTACCATAAACACGTAACCAAAGTAGAATTTAAGCACATAATACAAACAAAAATGTGTATACCTCACTGGCATTGATTGCTGTCTGTATAACAAACTAGTTTTCATTTTTGATTGATTGTTGTGGATTTAAACAGTCTTTCAGTTCTGTATTTGCTTTTTAAAAAGAGAGTATGAACCCTTTTAATAGACTTCTCTCACCTTGACACTCACTCCACTGACTGTGTTGCAGGGAGGATGGTGAACTAGAAGATGGGGAAATAGATGATGAAGGGATTGAGATTGAAGAGGAAACCAAGGAGGCCCCAGAGGTGATTGAAGACAAAGAGAAAGACAAGGAAAAAGAGAAAGAGAAGACTAAAGAGAAAGAGGAAAAGTCTCACAGGCACTCGAGGAAAAGATACAAAAAGACCAGAGAGAAGAGGAGGTCGAAAAGGAGGAGACGTGACAGACAGAGAGTAAGACTTCATACTGGTTGTTTACAACATTACTTCTGTTACTACTGAATTAGTCAAGACTCAGTCATCGACTAGTGGTGCTTACTCAAAACTTTATCTGCTCTTTTTTCAGCACCGCTCCTCCTCCTCCAGCAGCTCGAGCTCTGACAGCTACGACTCCGACTATGACCGACCAGAAAGGCCCAAGAACAGGAAAGGCCAAGGACCGAACCGTGAGTCTGACAGCCAGACCTCCCAGGTGAGTACATCTATGTTTTCATGCTACGTGTTTAAATACCACCCAAGAGGTTTTGTTATAACTATTCTCTTTTCACTTCTGATCTGATAGCATGGACGGGATTCAAAGAGAGGCCATAGCAAGTCTCCGCCCCACAAGAGCAGTGATTACGACAAATACAGCGATTACAGCGATGACAAGTACGATTATGATGAAGAGGAGGATGATTATGATGACGATATGTCTGAGTATCAATCATCCAAAGATTCCCAAAGCCAGGGAAAGGGACGCCATGGGAGAGATGGGAGGAGAGGAAGCATGAGGGGGATGAAACCACAATGTAAGAGATATGTGATACATGATTTAGTCATATATACAGATGTATTTGTGTATGATTAAAAGTGATAAACCATAGTAAGAACATAAGGGATTATATTTTCAGATGGGCAGAGGGGGCGCGGCAGAGGGAGTGGACCTGGAAGAGGACGCGGGATGCTCAACAAGAACAAAAAACTGAAGGGGAAACCGTGGGGAGGGCGAGGACGGGGTCGAGGAGGAGGAGACCAGAGCTTGGACGACCTTCCCCCGGTAAGTCTGAACAGAAAATTCAGCCAGATGTTCAGTATTTCAGTGTCTTGCTCTTTTTTTTAGCTGAATGGCAATTCAAACCCTATAACCTGCTAATTTATTCTCTAATAAATCACTTGGTTGTCACAATATAAGAGTTATAAACTAGGGATGTACAATATTATTGAAACAATATCAGTATTAGCAACAAATGGCCTAAAAGTTAAATAACCAAATTGTCTGATATTCAAATGTTAGCTAAAATATCTGCCATATACAGCATATATTATATACCGCATAGACCATACTGCTTTACCTTATCATGGTGTGGGTGCGTTTAAAAAACTAGTTTCATCTTTCAAGGGGGAAATGTATTTCTTGTTTTACGTCTGTTTCTCACACAAAAAAAACTATCACATTGAAGCAACAGGCCGATTCTTCAGAAAATAAAGACTTTGTGCTCTTGACAAATATATATTTCCATGTTGGCGATAACAAGCTCAGAAATATATATCTGCAAAGATGCATCCCGATTATTAACTTGGATAGTAAAAAAAGCAATAAACCTGTTTCATTCTTCAGCAAAATAAAAGTTGTAAGCACCAAATATGGGGCTTTTTTGCATCCAAAATGCAGACAAACTCCCAAACTAGAAATGGGAATTGATAAGATTTCATTGATACCAGTGTCATTATTGATTCCTCTTATTCATCAGATTCTTGTCAATTCCCTTATTACTGTGGATTCCCTCATTTGAAAAGTGAGGCCTACATAGTTTTTTAAGTATCAGCGATGTCAAACACATGGCACATGGCACTACATTTATGACAAAACAAAAATGTGTTACTATTTAAATTGTTCAGAAATATGTTGTTTTACTTTAATAAAAGAAAATTTAAGAAAAATGTTGCCATTGTTTGACATAGTTCACAATCAGCTCCTATTTTGCTTATATGAAAAATGAATACATTTCTTTTTTTTTCTTTGTTTTACAGGAAGGGAAAAATTCTTCTGGGTATCAGAAGAAGCGTCCAATCATGAGTAAGGAGTTCATCAGCCAGCACACAGTTGAACACAACGGTAGATACATCTGCAAGTATTTCCTGGAGGGACGATGCATCAAGGTACAGAAAGACAAACATCACCTTCATACAGAGCTTTCTGTAATATTGACACCATCATAGATCTATGACTGACTCAGACTTAATTACTGGGAGGAACAAACTGCATCAGGAAATTTCAGATTAAAAGATGGGCAGATTATTTTAGGTTGTTTTCACACCTACTGCTCGGCTGCTTGGTCCTGATTCAGTTGGAAAATTAAACTTCTGCAATGGTCACACAGCAGTATCTTAAGGACCCAAATTGCTCAAAAGGGGCAGGGGCTTGGTTTATAACATCCCAGCCAGCGCTGCTTTGATTTGAGTCATGTTCTGCATTATGGGAGGAAAGTTAGCTGATTAGAGTAGCAACAAAATGAGTCGTTGTTTGACAGAGTAGGTCAAAATGCTTACAGATGGACAAATTCAATAATGTTTGACACATCTTACAATACAAATGTAAACAGGCTTGGTGCACAAATAATAGGGGCATAGAAAGGACCACACAGAACACCTGATAGCATGGTAACTTTTTATATCTAACACCTGTGGAAGTGTCTGCAGAGAGACTGACAGTGATGTGTAAAACTAGAGGACAGCTTCAACAAGGACAAATTATCCTACTTGAATGAGCTGGATGTAATCTGAATAAAACTAGAGGTTTTTGACCTTCAATCCAAATTAGTTCAGAGGATCTACAGTAGAGAGGTAGAGTAATGTCAGCTTGTTGCATACAAATGTAAACAGGCTTGGTGCACAAATAATAGGGGCATAGAAAGGACCACACAGAACACCTGATAGCATGGTAACTTTTTATATCTAACACCTGTGGAAGTGTCTGCAGAGAGACTGACAGTGATGTGTAAAACTAGAGGACAGCTTCAACAAGGACAAATTATCCTACTTGAATGAGCTGGATGTAATCTTGGAATCTAAGAAAGTTTTTGCATCCACTGATGTTCAGTTAAGGGAGGATCTACAGTAGAGACGTGAAGTAATTTCAGCTTGTTGCTACATTCATGGTTTGTTATGCCTGTGCATAACAAACCATGCCTGTGCTATGGGATTCAAAACATAAACAAGTAGTGCTTTGATATCAGTCTGGCTGCTTGGTAGCTGTTATGCAATTGTTATAGCTGCTGCTTATACTTCTGTAGCGGTGTGATGAGTGAACTCGTCACCCTTTTTTGTGCCGTTTGCTGTGTCCTTGCTGCAAATGAACCACTACAGGAGTTAGTTGAAAGCAAGTCTAGACCACCAATCTCAGGGGAGTTCGACAGGGTTGCTTGTACCGAAACAGGAATCAGTTGCTGTGTTCACTTATATTCAAATGAACCATGCCAAACAGGGAATTCCCACTTGTATCAGAGCAACTCTACCCATCACCCATTGTGTGAAAACTACCTTAATCAAGGTACACATCTTTATATGTGTACCCTGCTTTAGACTAATAGCCAAATTTCTTTCCTAACAATAGATATATTTTCTCTTTACAGGGGGAGCAGTGCAAGTTTGAACATGAACTTGTCACCCCAGATAAGAAAAAGGAACTGTGTAAATTTTACCTCCAAGGATACTGCAGCAAAGGAGATCACTGCATTTACATGCACAATATCCTTTAACAGTGAAGACAGTCACATATCTGTAATTTCATTTGTAATAGAAAACTGTTTTACCTTTAAACTGGTGTTTTTGCTTAACCTTCGACTGCACATGAATACCCATGCAAGTTCTTTCATACCGGGGCTAAATGTTACCAAGGAGACAACTGCAAGTTCTCCCATGAGGAGCTGAACGATGTGACCAAAGAGCTGCTGGAAAAGGTAACAACAAAAGGAGCTTCTCCATTACATAGATGGCATTGTGGTTGAACAGTTGCACTGCTAATGCTCTCTTTCTCATTAATCAGATAATCAACACTGAGGAGGAGAACGCCCGTGAGGATGAGTTGGAGCTGGAGGATCTAAGAAAACAGGGTATTGCCCCTCTACCAAAGCCCCCTCCTGGGGTGGGTTTGCTGCCAACCCCTGGTCAGAGCAGTCCTACAGATGGAGCCTCTGGTCAAGCAGGGAAGAAGATCCCCTCTCTGTTTGAAATAAAGGTTCAGCCGACTGTGGACTTGGCACACAAAATCGCTCTGAGGTACAGAAATCTGTTTCTGTTTATCTTTTATAGTCTGTGTAGATTCTCATTCATCCAGGTCATGGTTATCGAAGATTCAAAAACAAGGCAACTGGACTGTGTTGAGTTTTGGGAAGACGTTTCACTTCTTATGCTGCGTTCACACCGCAAGCGACCCAGCTACCAAAATCGCGTCGTCCACTGATGTATCGTCGCGCGTCCATAAATACCTCATTTTGGTCACCGTTGCCGTTGGCCGTCGCTCGGTGACGTCACGTCCGCTCGAGTTTCACTGCGATCATATCATGTATCGTATAATAGGATGTATAAGCGGACATTATTCCAGCTGTATCCTTTTCACTCACTTATTAACCACAAAACACTGCAGCTGATGCCCTGCAGCAGCATCATCTGTGAGTTTCCCACGGTCCGTCCAGGCGGAACTAATGTCCTCACTGACTAATGTTTCCCACACGGATATGGATTGTTACGCTGCAGTCCGGATGAATAGCTGTCTGTCTAGGGTACCGTCACACGTGCACACACCGCTGATTAATCAACTTTTTTTACTTTCACATCAAAAAGTGTGAAAGTGTGAAAAGCGGCTGTAGCATCGCGGGAGGGTTAGCCCCGCCCCCCATCGTGGCTGTACATTGACTTTGCATAGAGAGTGATCGCTGAGGTAGTAAAAGTAGCGTCCGGTGTGAACGCAGCTTTATCCAAGAAGCTTCTCCAGTTCCAAATGGCTGGTGAAGGAAGCAGAAAGTTATTTTAATGGAGAGAAATAAACAAAAACTGAAGAAGTTGGAAAAAGGAAACATAGAAACCCATCACAGGATCAAAATGTGGTGTATGCAGTCCAGTGCAGTGAGGAACGCTCAGACCTGAACATTGGGGAAACTAAACAACTGCTTCACAAGCGTATGGCTCTAAACAGGAGAGCCAACTCCTAAGATCAGGACTCAACAGTCCACCTCCACAAGGACATGGGACACTCTTCTGAAGACAGCGATATACAGGTATTGGCGAGAGAGGAAAGATGGTTTGAAAGAGGAGTTAAAGAAGCGATCTTCACCAGACTGGAGAACCTTCTCTTCACAGGCCCTGTTTTTACAGAGACACTGTCACCTAAAACGCAAAGATTTTTCAAACTGGATCAGAAAGAGATGCTAGAAACGAATGAAACCGCTGTCGTATGCATTCTAGTCCAGTAGATGGCGATTTAGGTTTGCAGAGGAACAGCACTGCTACAATACACGTATGAAGAAGACAACAATGGTGAGTGGACGCACAAAGACGCAGGAGTTTTTTGTTCGGACAACAAAACTGTCTGGATAGTTTTGTCTGGATAACAAACCGAGCACGGTAAGCAGCACACATGTTACTTGGTAGACGGCCGACGCTGTTGTTGTTCCTGGTATGCACCTGCAGCCTTTATGTGAAAGAGTGCTGCACGTGTGGTGACATCAGCGTTTCACCCTGAAACACTCTGACTCTGGTTTACATGGAGCTGCATGGAGGAGCGTTTTGAAAACTCTCCACCCTGGACCTTTCAAAAGTTGTGAATTCAAGCACTCCAGTCACAGTTCCCATGTAATCGAGAGGCCAAAACACAGTGAAAACTCTTTGGATTTGGACGTATTTGGCCCCGGTAAACAGGCTTACCATCACAACCTCACAGCCACATACAATGCTGTGCTAAACTCTCTCCCCAAGAAGTTCTTCAATCAGTCACACCTGGGGTCATGTGACCACAACACCTCACACGATAAACAGGGTTGACGACCCACTCAGGGGTAACGACTCTTGGGGTATGAAAGACCCTGTGATTGGTTTCTGTATTTCCTTTTTCCAACTCCTTCCCTTCTTTTGTTAGTGTTTTTCTCTCCAGTAAAATAAGTATTTGCTTCCTTCACCACCCATTTGGAACTGAAGAGCCATCTTGGATATGAAGTAAAATGTCTTCCCAAAAAACTCAACACAGTCCAGTTGCCTTGTTTTTGAATATTCAAGGTTTATCTTTTATTGATATTTGGATCTTATTTTCAGGCTAACTGAGTATTTGTCCTTTCAGTGGAACCAGCTACCAAAATCAAGAAGAAGGGACGGATGAGTTCAGTGGAAGCACAGAGGAAGCACAGACTGCAGCCACAGGCTCTTTCGCTCCTTCTATTCCACCTCCTGGATCCCCTGGCTCGATGGGTCACCCTGGTGGACCACCCGTGCCTCAGAGCCCTCCAGGACAGCACCCACAACACGGCTTTCAAATGCAGCCACCAATTCCTCCAGGTCAGCCTCCACCTTTCAGACCTAACATGCAGAGACCTCCGTTCCCTCCTCCCGAACTACAGATGCTTCAAAGTCTTTTCCCTTTTCCATCGATGGGACAAAACCCGGTGGACATCCTCAGCAGCCTCCTCCAAAACCAGGCTATGAGTCAACAAGCTGGTGAGTTAGCAAATTACGACAGTGATTATTTATAATGAAAAGTTTCATTCTAAACTGTTGTTGGAATGGAATAAAAAACTGTTTCTTTTTTCAACTCTTAGACCCAGCGATGGCCTTCATGCAGACCCTCCAGCAGCAGATGGGTGCAGAGGCTCAGCTGCAGTCTTTACCACCAGCAGTGCAGAAAGCCATCTTTCTACACCTAACACAGCAGCAGCAGCAACAACAAGAGACCCAACAGGAGACTGAAACACTGAGAGCAGAGGGCCAGGGTGATAATCCAAACAGAGGTAAGAGCTCAGAAGCAGGGAGCAGGTCTACAGAGCTGGGGCGAAGGACTTCTCCCTGGTGACATTTACTGCAGGTTCATCTGATCTCGGCTCTTGGAGAACTTTTGAAGTTATTTGTGAAAATCAAATCATAATCATAATCAGAAATACTTAATTCCAAAGGCAAAATTCGGTTTGTTTCAGTTGTTTTTAACAGATCAGTGTCAGTGGCACTTATACTGTACACAGTATAGTAACAGGAATATCATATAAAGACATTAAAGCTTCACTATGTAAGATATTTTTGCTTTCAGCTGTCTATTGACCTCTGTGGTTGTTGAGTGTCACTGCACTGTCGTACACCAACGTGCATTGGTTGACATACAGAGGGAGGCAAAGTGAGCCGACAGAACGTCCCAAGAGACAAATAAATCATGTGAACTGATAAGGCACAGTCTGATCATGTTTCTGTGCAAATCAAGTACTTGCAAGTCCAACAATAACAGAGCAAAATCACGCCGGGCAAATGTTTATCCCTATTCGTGCATTTAGCTTGTTACTCTCCCATTTTCTTTTTTTCGTCTCCAATAAAAGTTCTCTATTCTTTGGGTTTTTTGCTGCTTCCATCATGATAACAGCTCTACATTTAGCTTTATTCTTTTTCTTCTTCTTGGTGACATCCAACATCAGAGGAGCATTATTGCCACCTGCTATGCAGGAGTGTTAGCCAGAGGTCCCTATTTCCATTAGGAAAATAAGTGCACACTTACTTTAAATGAAATTCTGTTAATTCAATCTGTTTTAAAAAAATCAAAAACTGCTTTGTATTTTACTTTTTCTAATGTTTAACTATTGCCTCAAGGGAAAGTGATGTATGCTGTAAAGCAGTCAAAGCAGGAAAAATGTGTAGTTTTTTTAGTGTGCAAGTGTTCCTACTTCCACATCAAAGTTACATTGTGCCAGTGAAGGCAATACAGACCCCCTCAGACCATGACAGAGGTGTGATGCACCATCACAGTGACTCTTGACATATTATATTAGGGTGGATTATTTACTTAGTGTTGGTTTTAAATGGATAAGAGCATAAAAACTTTAGTAAAAGAAATAAGTAAGCACGTTGCAACATGCAGAACCATAAGCTTTGTCAACTTCCTTATGGTGAAAATAAATGGAATACGTAAAGTGAGACAATGAACAAAAGACATTTACAATATAAACATTAGCAATAGTTACAATATGATTATGATATGACAGCACTGTTTGACAGAAGACCACCTCTGACAGGAAGGTAAAGTTTGGCAGTAGTGATCCGGATCACCGACTGGATCCAGGAATTTTTTACAGACTTCTTTAACAGTTTGAGATAGAACAATTTTTGGCATCTGTGCATATTTGTATGTTTTCATGGTCAAGGAATCTAAATATTTAGATGAAATAAAGGTAGGACTAATATTTATGGTGAAAATCCCAATATGGCCGAGGACTGTGGCGCTGGTGGAGGTTTGCGCTCTCTGAGTACTTTTCTAGTTTAGAAACAAGCCAATGCTTATGCACAGCATGTGTGATTTTTTGTCATTGTTGTTATCGCCCCCCAATGAATGTCAGTCTGCAGATATGTTGTCTTACAGGCTGTAGTAAGAAAAGGTTGGAGACCACTGCACTAGAGCACAGACTTAATCTATAGACTGAATAAACTACATGTAACATATATGGACAGATTCCCAACAACCTCAGAGTAAAAGATTTACCCACAATTCTCTTTTCAGATGAAACAACAAACTGGTACTCCAGTGATGATGAAGATGGGAACTGCGTTTCCTCCATCCTTAAAAGTCTGAAGAAGCAGAGTGAGATGCATCAGTCTCAGTCTAAGCCCCTCCAGGCCTCACTGGGAGATCCTCGTCTTGTAAAGGAAAGGGGCCCTCCTAGTGACCCCAGAGTAAAGATGGACCCTCGACAAAGACCACCGGAAGTGAAAAAGGAACCAGATGGAGCTGTGGACCCGAGGTTAACCAGAGACCCCAGGAAGATGAGACCGATGGAGCCAAGCTCATACCGTCAGCCGCTTCCTCAAAAGCCCCCCACTGGAGAGGAGGATGAGGAGGGGGAGAGGGAGCTCAGAGACAAAGCAGTTCTCATCCCTCTTGACCCGTACCCTGGTGTGGTGCTGCGGGACCCTCGATGCCAGTTGAAGCAGTTCAGCCACATTAAGGTGGACATTCTGCTTCAGCGGCCGGCTTTTGCTCAGGCGGTGGTGTGGGCTCCTGAAGATCTCATCCCCTCTTTGGTGCCCAAACAGGAGCACTCCATCAACCTTCCTCTTCCTCCTCTGATCGCCAATGCTCAAATGAACCAGACAAGCTTTCCCGATCACCCACCTGTCACCAGCCCACCGCCCTCTGATCCCAGACTAGCTGCTGCACGACTAAAGGAGCGCATGAGTCGGTTATCCTCTGGGTCTCTTGAGACCAGATCCCCCGCTGATAGACCTGTGGATCCACGTCAGCAGAAGAACTTGGACCCCAGGCTTAAGCGTACAGGGAGTCTTGATTCAAAGCTGCTTGGGCAGAAAGAGACAAACACTGGAGGAGGAGGAGGAGGAGGAGGAGGAGGAGGAGGAGTGGTAGACCCCAGGCTACAAAGAGCTAATGCTAGCTCCTCTCCTAATGCTGCTCGAGCCAAACCGGAGCCTGAGAAGCTGCCACCATACGCCCCTCGTCTGGCATCCTCAGGCGGTGGGCTGGAGAGTCCCACCACCATTCTTGGAGGCATCAGTCTGTACGATCCTCGTACTCAAAGCGAGCAGCAGAAGGAGCAAACAGAGCCTCCTAAAAAAGTGGGGATTCTCAAACATCCAGAAAAGAAAGACAATACTCCACCTCAGTCGCTTTCACCACCACAACGCAGTGACTCTTCAGAAGACTCCAAAAGCACAGACGCTCCCTCAGATGAGCCTCCCAGCTCTCCACCTTTGCCTCCAGCCTCACCTGTCAAACCTCCTGCTGTTCATAACCTCCCCATCCAAGCACTGGCTGGGCTGATCCGACCCCAGTACACTGACCCCAGGCAGGCCAAACAAGGGGGACAGGGCTCTGCTGGAGCACAGGAAGAGATGGAGGAGAAAGAGGAGAAGAAGGAGGAAGAGGAGGAAGTAGTGGGAGAGGAGGAGGCCATGGAGGAGCAGCCAAAACAGGGCGATCCAGAGGAGGAGGCAGATGATCGGACTCTTAAAGATGTGTTCAAGACTTTTGATCCCACCGCTTCTCCTTTCTGTCAGTAAACACTCTGAATATTTAGCTTTACATCACATATTTATTTCTGTATATAGATGACCCTGTATAGAATCACATGATGTGTGATGCACGACACATGTGAGACATTTGTGCACAGACACAGTGTGCATATAACTTTTTAACATAATCATATAAATGCTAAAATGTGGGTTTTGAACGTGTATTTTCAGGTCTTCATTATGGTGTTTTCTTGTGTTCTTCTAAACAATCAGAAAATATAGCCTGTATAGATTTCATTAGGGACTGGTGTTGTTTACCAAACTTTCAGTTCACACCCCTTAAAGGGATACACCAACTTTTTCTTCCTTTTGCGTGCCTTGCCCTACTCCCGAGTCCATGAAAAGCAGATAGACACAATTCTTTCAACTGTGCGTGCAGTAACAAGAAAAGGTGGGTAGAGCTAGCCTACAACAAATTAGCATAGCTGAAACACTGGGAGTCAAGGGGTAGTGTTAGCCTTCCACAGCCTACAGTCATCAGATAAACTCTTCACCAACTCCGAACAGTCCTTTTTGCTTGTTGTGACTCTTTTTTTCCGAGTCTTGAATTTGCACATAATTTGCATTTAAGAATCGAATCGCAAATGAAGTGCAAACCATCAAAGATGTAGTTGAACAAAACGAAGCCTCTGTTTACAAGTAGAGGAAGATTATACGACGACAGTAGAAGATAGCATAACGTAACGTGGTAAAAAAAGAACAAGTCACAACAAACACACAGAGCAGTTTAAAGTTGGAGACCTTTTCTGATAACTTACAGGCAGAGGCAGGCTAGCTATACCAATTGACTCCCAGTGTTTGAGCTAAGCTAACTAGCAACCGACTAGCTTTGGCTGTCTCTTTCTTGTTTTTCCACACAGAGTCAAGAAAATGGTGTCCATCTGCTTGTCATGGACCCAGGAGTGAGGCAAGGCACAAAAGGACAACAAAAGTTTGCATATCCCTTGAAGCCAAGTTATGATCAGAGATTTGTGATGCAGCCATTGACTGAAGTAAATATTGGACAAGGCCAGAGTGACGTCAGCTGTTTGGTCACTAGAGGGAGCTTTGGAGGCCAGTTCACAGTTACTGCTGTGTTCAAAAAGACTGGCAAGGCCTAATGGTGTGTTCTGTTTACCTCCAAACTCAGAACTTGGAATTACATCACATCCCACTAACATGTTCCAGTTACGAGCCGGTAACCTCGGGTATCTAAAGACCATCCAATTTCCTGTGTAGAAATTCTGACCGTGATTGGCATTCTTAACCTTGCAGTGCAGCTGGATCTGCCTGATTTAGTGTCTGTAATCAGGCAGGCACAACCGAAGTCCTTCAGAGCAGGGCAGTTTTATCAGACTTGGACAACATTTCTTATTAAATGATGAAAAATATATATTCTACAAACTTCTCTGTAGAAAGGATATTTATGTTCAACAACCAGCATGTTTTGTCAAGTATATTTTATGAAGTAGCTCAGGTGCTGTCCTTTAGACCCTGGCAGTAGTACCGCCTACTACATGATCTGATTGGCTTGTAGTAAATGTGATTGATGAAATGATTGTCCAGTCGGATATGCTTTTGAAAGGTTTTACCCATTTTCAAACACTTTCTTCAGGCTCTTTACCAGAGGGGTGTGAAATAAGTTAAATGGTCCATTTGGTGCATCAAGAAAGTGTGGTCCCCAGTGACGAGTCTATTTTGTAACTTGAATATTCTGACATCTGAGATCAAACAAAACACACCATAAATCTGTCCTGCATGTGACGGCACGGTAATGTCAACGATGCTCAGATTCAGGGTCTGAAATTAACGCCTGGTAATTTTGTGCCTGGTTATTTTAAGATATTTTTATATTTTGAGGTTTTATGCTCACTTTCCGAAGGGATTTTCACTGAAGGTCAAAAGATGTTCTCTTTAACATCTACCTTTAATTTTATCGCACTTACTTATTAAAGTCTGTGGTTAACTTTTGGACCCAGCGCTGTGTTACTGATAGCTTGATTGACTGTCTAGCAGCCACATGTTTACATTAAAGGTAGCTCTCAGAATTGGTTGCACAGTTTCTTTTTGTGAAAACACAAAAGAAACCCGATTTTAAAACATGTTAAATGTTTAAAAAGTGTCTTGCTGAACCTTTTTCCGTTTGGAGTGGAGTAAATTACCTTTTGTTACTGATCTCTTTTTTTATATATTGCTAATCCAGCAATAAACAGTTAAAATTGTAAGGTTATGTTTTGTGATTAGAGATTGATATCTGGAGAACACTCACTGTAAATAAGCTTGTAAATGGCGAGTAAAGTGTGTCTTAAATGTTTCCAGCAGAATATGGAAACAGGGAAGTGTACAATATTAAGAGAAAAGAGTATGTTGGTTACTTGCAGATATATATGATTCATATATGATCTTTATGCCTATTTTCATGTTGACCTTTGTTTAACTTGACTGTATATACATTAGTAATGGTTAAAGTTCCCCTAACAGAGTCAAGCTGGCTTTGTGTTTGGCAGCTTGTATCACTAAACATTTTTTTTTCTGTTTGACTGAAGTTAGCTGTCTGTTTTTTATTGTTCTCAGATTCACAGTGAATATGTTTGTTTTATATCACTTGTACAGTCGGTTTTTGAGTGTCTAATGCATAACATTTTATTTTTTCCTGTCTGTATGGTGTTTATGATACTGTAAGATATTTTAACAACACATATGCCCGTCACAATTCGGTGATTTTGTTATGGATATCAGAAATAAAAGAGACAAAAGATCAGGTTTGTGTGAGAATTTTCATCAAGCAAAATGTGCATTCTTTGCTTTATATTTAAAGGATACACCAACTTTTTTTCTTTTCATGTCTTGCCTCACTCCTGGGTCCGTGACAAGCAGAGAGACATCATTCTTTTGACTGTGCATGCAGTAACGAGAAAGGTGAGTTGTGTTTTTACCACATTTATGTTACGTTGTCTTCTATTATATTATCTTCTTCTGCTCTTAAACAGAGACTTTGTTTTGCTGACCTTCTTACAAACACATTACAAGTGTCTTTTGAACCCTATGTTATGAGTAGGAAGATGATTCAGTGATAACCACACAGCACAATTTAGAGTTGCTGAAAATATCTGATGACTGTAGACAGAGGCAGACAAACACTTTTTTTAAGTGATTAATGAGAAATAATTTGCAGTTTTGAATAAGCCATTTATTAGCAAGCCATTAAATTACCTTCAAAAATAAGAATGGCTCGCTCACAACTGCAGGTCGGTTCTCATTGTTCACTTAAAAGACTAGACTTGGGGCGCTGGTTTGATAACCTGACATGCCAGATGGACAAATTCATATTGGAAATATTTCATTAATCCATCAGGAAAGGAGCCCTGTGAAAATGTTTTCAGGGGCAGAACCTTCGAAAACAACAGCAGTTTATGATTGGACGATCGTCCGGCTCATCACACTCATCACAGGCAAATCCATATCAAGCAGTGCTGCTATGACGTAGCATATGTAGCGGCTAAACGTTAGCCGCGATGGCTAACAGCTAACAAGGGCAAACGACAGCTCATGGCTGTTAGCCGTAGCGGCTAACTGTTGTTCTTCTCTCTTAGCTTAACTACCTTAAGACTGTTGTTTCACATTAAATTATACCACACAGATGTATCATTTAACACTTATATGTGACAGGAACCTCGTCAAAGATGATGCCTACGAAGTAAACTTAGGAGGAGAGCATATTTCGCAAAGTATAACTGAGTAACCATGACGACCACAGGCTAACCAACATTAGCCGACATTATTTGTACAACAGGAAGTGGCTTCACTTCCTTTCAACTCACTTCCTGTTGACGTCACGCCTGCAGCTCCCACTGCTCTTGCCTCTCTTTCCTGATTGGGCCGTTGAGCATTTAGCCGGGTGAAACCCTTGGACTGTAGAGGCTGGCAAGACTGAGATGCATGATTTCAGAATCAGGCAGGTCTGTCTGCTCTTCAGGGCTACTGGTTTGGCAGAGTGATTAGCAACCAGGCGTATCCCATATATTCTGCTGGCCTGGGTTCGAATCCAGCCTGTGGCCAGTTTGCAGAGTGTCTTCCCCTACTCTCTCGTCCCCTTTCACAGGCCTATCCATTGTCTCTTTCTCCTATCAATAAGGGCACAAAATTCCCCCAAAATGCCTTAAAAAAGACGAGACTCTTTTTCGAACATCACATCTCCAGCGCAAACCACTGCGGAATTAAGTCAACAAAACAAACTCTTTTAATAGGAGAAGATGATACAATGACAACCACAGAGGACCATTTAGAGTTGCTGAAAAGTGTTTCTGATGACAGTAGGCAGAGGCAGGCTAACACTTCGCATTGACTCCGTATTTGAGCAGAGCTAATTAGAAGTGGATCCTTGTTACTGCACTCGCAGTTGAAAGAATGGAGTCTATCTGTTTGTCATGGACTCAGGAGTGAGGCAAGACGTGAAAAGAAAACAAAGTTGCCAGATCCCTTTAACGTGTTTCAGGTCCACCAGTGTCCATCAGTTTGGAAGTCACAAATTTCTGCTGCTGAGGCTTATGGTGGGTTTCAATCTACTTCTGGATCAGTCTGAATGGTTTTGGCTATTTGGGACACAGTTGTTACTTATGTTTTAAGGTGGTATTTGTCACATTAACAGGTGGAGCAAGACTTGGTGGTACAGGATGAGATGATGTCTTCCGCAAACCCAGGTCATCTGTGTCTGGGTTGGACGTTTGCTGGGCTCGATGGATCTCCAGCTTCCTCCTCCACTGGAAACACAAAGCTGTGGCCTCAGCACCATCGGAGTTTGGCTCAGGCTGCTTCAAACCCTTGGACAAGAAAGTAAGTCTAAATGTATTCATCAGACTTTCCATAGAACAAAAAGTTGCAAAAAGTATTCTAAACGGAAAGAATGTGAATTAATGAAAATCAAATGAAATGTTACAAGCAATTTAGTTGTGAAAAAATACATGGCGCAGAATTCAAATGCAAAAATTCATTGGGAATTATAAACTAACCAAGGAAGGAAAGCAAAAACAAAAAACAAAAGTAATCCAGAAGTATAGACCTTAACAATATTATTTAAAGACAGTACAGTGGATTATAGTAAAATACCAAAACATTTCATACATGTTAACCTTTTCATGCATGGTATCCACTACAGTAGACAGAAATTTTAATTTTCTATGCTTTAGGTTGCAATACCATGTCCAACTACCAGGTGGTAAATTCTCAAACCCTTGTATTAAGTTTCAAAAAAATATTATTTATGCACATTTTTATCATGTCACAATATTGCATCATAAATCCAAAATAGCTGACAAAGAGCAAAATTCAGATTTCACATAATTATGAATTTTCATTTTGATTTTTGGTGTAATTCACAAGTGAATTGTTTCCATAAACATCAATAATACATATTCAGATTTTGCCAAAGATGTGTTTGTAGATCCTTATTAAGCTCCACTAGATTGCCATATATCCCGTTGATACATAACTCCCTCAAAATATAACATTAAAAAATGACCATGATTTTAACATTTTTAAAAAGTAAAAACAAACATTTCAAAAAAGGTACTTCTTTGTGATTTATTAATTCATGCATGAAAGGGATAAAATTTGGATCAAATGGTAAACTAGAGATGATCCAAACCAATAAAATAGATTATAATTTCCCAACTAGTTCAAGATTTTTAAATTAAAATGCACTCAATTAAAAGCCTCACTAAAAAGCTGAAAATTTTTACTTTTAAAATGAATCACATAGATAATAAAACAATCATGTGTTATGTGTTTCATTTACTGTAATGCAGGCCGTCTCTGCAGCATGGACTCCACGGAGGACGGTCTGCAGTAGATTTTGTGCATTTTTCACCAGGATCTCATCGGATGATTTGCAGCCTGGTGTTACAGCATTTACACTTTAAAGGAAAAGGAAGAATCATTTGATATTGTTATAATTTTACTTGTCTGCAAGTATCTTCTGTAGGACATTTACAATCAAACTCTGACCTGGAGAGGATGCTGAGCTGGTTTGTGATGGTGAGGATCTGCTCGACGATGAGGGTGAGTTCGACCGTGCACTGTTTATCCAGACAGTGGTTCGCAATAACTCGAATAAACTGAGTTACTGACTGGCAGTTTGAGATCACATCCTTGGCTGCAGTTACAAAGGCATCTTTATTCTGAAAATAAAGAGGAATTAATGTTTAAAGGCCCACAAACACCAGGGTCTAAGCTGTGTCTCAATTCAGGGAATGCATCCTTTGGATAATGGATGTAAATCCCCACTATAGTTTTATGTTACAGATTGATTGAGTCCTTCTGCCTTGGCTGATGAAAGATTCATCTTGTTCCTACTATATCAAGGACTTATGCTTTGCAATTCAAGTAAGGTATAACAGCTAATAACCTCAAGTAAAAGGGATAAACTTTGAAACTAATGTTACAAAGATTTAATGGCCCCTCTGTGAATGTTTTTCAGTATGTGCTGTTGAGCAATTTTGCTAAATTCATTTACAATTCCAATAATATGTCATTAATAATTTGTCAACAAGTCTAATGAATTACCAAAGTTTAGGACATCTAGGGTATTTTAAAGCCACCACAATTATCTTCATTTGACAGAAAAAATAGAAAAATCTTTTATACAAGAGTCTTCACACACTGCAAAAACTAAGGTCTTAGCAAGTGTGTTTGTCTAATTTCCAGTCAAAAATATAAATAATATTAACTGAAATGTCTTATTCGTTTGACAAGTTTTGAGAGATATTCAATTACAAAGAATGAAAACCCAAATTAAGGCATGGAATTGCTTTTATTTATCAGAAAAGGTCTGACAATAAAACAAGCAGAATTTAGCCCTTGGATGTCTTGATTTCAGGTATAATAATTTCTTAGGAGAACACAACTTATTTCTAAGACATTATAAAAGTACAGTTTGTCTTGTCTCGTTAGCAGATATTTTGATTTATGACAAGCAATTCAGGTTTTATATACTGTAATAAGATGTGTAGCAGGACATGTCAAGCTATTTTGGCTTACAGTATATCCAGTTAGGTTTTTAGACTTGAAATTGGATAAACTTATAAACTTCCTTAGGTTTGAGTTTTTGCAGAACATAGTTTTGATGATAAAATAAAAAAAAAATCAGGCCTTGAAACTTAAGATCCTCCTTAAAAAAACTTGCATGCTATTAGTTAGTTTAAGATATTTTAGGTTCAACTTTTTAGGTGATGCCATGCAAAAGGAAAAGGACAGACAAAGCACACACCAGACTTGAAAACAAGTTTGTCTTATATCAGAATGACTGGAGCAGCCTTCAGACTACAGATTTTGGGTATTTTGTAGCTTGGGACCTTTGAAGGATGCTATTCCTAAATTAAGACACAGCTGTAGTCATCAAAATGCACTCTTGTGGCAGTTACCGGTATTGGGCCTTTCTTCTTCAGGTACTGAGTCATATAACAGATTGTGTCGGCCATCTTTCTGGTCACCTGGACAATTCGGTTGTCCTTTGGATCCCAACTGTCACTTTCTTGCTTCAGGAAAAGGGAGGTGTATGTGAGTGAAGAAGCGTCTCTGTGTGAACCATCCTGTAAGGACATTTTCATGAATAATATGTCAGAAAGAAATCTATGATCTGTAGGATCTTGTTAATGATGATAAACTTACATCTTTTTCCATAATTTCATGAGTGTGTTTCACTAATGGAGCAATTTTCACACTCGGCTCTGAAGCATCTGGATTTTCTGTATTGCTTTTCTGAGAGATAGTCGTTGCCGTGTCCAGAGGGAATTCCACTTCTCTGACTTTAGATGGGGCTGACGCTGACCAGTCTGTGTTATCCTCAGGAGCTCTACCCTGAAGACCGGCTCTAATCTGCTCTTTAGCCTCTTGGTGAATCCCATCTTGCTTCCTAATCTCCTCAGCCACATAGTGAGCTTTTGCAGACCAGCACTGTATCTGCACATCCAAACTAAGCGTGTCAGATATGAAGTGCGTCTCCACTATGAGTCTTGCCCTGCTGATTATGTCTGAGATCTGGAAGGACAGGTGATCATTGATAGATCTCAGGTTGGAGCGGGCATGTGGATCTCGAATGTAGTTTAAGCAGTCCTCGACTCTTGTGGTTGCAAGTTTCACACTTTCAAAAAGAGCTCCAGCTGTGTTTTCAAATTTCTGCTCTGCATCTTCTGTGTTGTTCTCCCTGAAGTTCTCAGCAGCAGAATAAGCAAAGCTGGTGATGTTTCGAAGGGCAGAGTCATAATCCTTATTTGTTTTGCTCAAATGACAAGAGAGCGCCTTAATTTTGATCAAAAGCTGTCGTTGTAAGAACTCTGATTTTGCAAGCTGCATCACATTCGGCATCAAGTCGAGCTCCTCTACAGCTTTGAGATAAGCCTCAGTCAGTGATTTAAGTTCATCTTGGTATCCTGACAGCTGTTTGGATTTGTAAGCACTTTTACAGTTCAGGCTGGTTAGCCTTGTTGCCTCTTGGATTCTTAGTGAGTTCTCGGACAACAAGGACAACTGTTTTTGAGGGGCCATGTGGTTCATTGCAGTCTTGGTTCCCAAAATTTTATCAAGAGATTGAAGCAGAATCTGGATAGACAACCCCCAGAGGATACACAGGCCTTCTAACTGATCCTCCTGTCCTTCAGATGAGATGGAAAACTCGACTAGATATCTTGTGTTGTTCTGGGCTTTGTTTAGCTTGTTGTGCAAAACGCTGAACGTTTCTTGACAGTCTGTTTTTAAGGCTAAATCAGACGATGTCAAGAGCTGGACGACGTCAGCACACAAAGCCATCACCTGATTCAGTTGATGTGTGACGGTGGTTGAGTTTGTTGGTAGATTTCCTTGCAGTTCATTGTAAATAGCATGATACCACGCTCCAGCGACTGGCAGTAGAACCTTTCTAGTGTTGTTGATCAGATCTGAAAACTGAGTGCTGTGTTTGTAGATGCTCTCTGTGCTCATTGCTGAGCTCATCGCCGTCTCCTGTGCCGTCTGGACCAGCAGCGGGGTCAGCGATACCAGCTCTGCTCTGAAACTCTCCAATGTCTGACAATCAACTGCGTCCACTACAGCCACGGCCTCCTTTGCAGCTTGAGCATAGCAGTTTGACAGCTCGAGTACTCCAGTGCAGGCCTGGTTGAGCGCTGTCACGTCTTTCCCTTTAGTCACAGTCACAACCTCATACAAGAGGGGCAGGAGGTCAAATTCATGAGCCCTGTGGATTGGTTTGGGCTCGGCAGAGACAGCTGGGATCTTTAAATCATCTCTGTCATATTTATGAGACAGCTCCGCTTCTATAGTTTCCTCATCTGATTGATCCTCCTCCTGTTCGGCTTGGGAATCCTGCTCTGTAACCACTAAAACCGGGGAATATGAACCTTTTCTCATGTGAACTACATTTAATACATCAACCTCTCTGACTGGGGAGCAGGACTGTGAGATTTCAGACTGGCGTGCCCCCTCTCTCAGTGGACTTAGGAGATGTGGATGCTGTTGTCCATCGAGTCCCTTTCTGAGCACTTTGAAATTCTGGATTGCAGAGGAAACATCATCTGAAAAAGAAGAATAGGCCTCCACATTTAAACTTGAACCAACAAGCATATCTCTGACTGATTCAGACACTTTGATCTGAGACGTCTGAACCTGTTTCACCAGGACCAAGAGGCCGTTCCTGTAGATTGGGTTGTCACTTTTCTCCAAATGTCTCTTAACTGACTGAATCACCATTTTCATGTGACACACGAGACTTGCTGCATTTCCATCAAACAGTTTGTAGTTCTGCTCTCTGTATGCGGAGTCACAGCCATGCCGATCACTGACCATCTCATTTATAGCAACACTTGTAAACTCGTGCACATCCAGCACATCACCTACAGCATCTAGAAGTTGACTTTGCTCCTCATCCCAGTGCTGACACACCTCATGAAGCTTCTCAACAGTCTGCACTGAATTGTCTGCCAACTCCAAGGACAAAGGTGCGATGCGAGCCCTCAGTCTGGTAAGACACACTCGTGAGTTCTCCACATTCTCCAAACTCTTTGCATCAACAGCCACAGATGAGACTGAACTTGACAACTGGATTATTTTGTCAGCAGAGGATATAAAGTCCTCAACCAAAGGCTGAAGAATGCTCAGGTCCAGATTTGAAGAGGACTCTTCTACCAGAAATGCTTTACCGACTCTAAAAAGTTCCTTGGAGGTGAAAGAGGCTGTGAGAAATGTGTCTAAAACTTGATAGAGAACGGTAGTCATCAAAGATTTATCGAGCATTTGTATTTGTTGGATCAGTAGATGGCATGTGTTCTGAAAGCTCTCCTCAGAATCACCCAAGGACTTAATCATCCTCTGGATGTCTGACCAAAGCTGCAGGATGTAGCGGCAGTGACTCACAACTCTTTGCTGAAGCTCTCGACGAGAAGAGTTTGCCACCACCATGCAGTGAAAAACAAGATCTCTAACCAAGCTGTCAAAGCCGCTGCCTTGGATTGATGAAGTCGAGGAGTCATCGAGTATTTGCAGCAGCCTGTTCCTCCATCCTGTGTAGTATCCACAAGGACCAAGTAATCCACTGCTGCATTCACTTCTTAGTGTTGTAGTGATATCATTCACCGTGCTCTGAACCTTCTCCAGAATGTACTTCTTGGCCTCCTGCGCCTGCTCACTTGTAGGGTGTTTGATGGTTGTGCACATTGCCGTGTGCAGCATGGAGATGCACTTTTTCAGCGTCTTCAAGGAGTCAAGAAGCTGCTCGGTTTGTCTGGGGTCTTTTAGTGAATTTGCTCTTTCCACTGTCAGACTGTTGAGGTGAAGAAGGGCCTCAGAAAACACTTGGAAGGACTTGAGCAGAGACTTGATGTCTGAGGAGGAGCCAAGCTGAGAGAGGGACTCCAAGACTTCATCAGCAGCTGCTACAACTCTTCTTATTTTAGCATCATCGTCCACTAACAGGACCTGAGAGCAGAGGCACAGATGAAGTTGCTTTTAATTGAAGTTGAACCTTTTTCAAACAGTCTCAATCAATCAATTTTTATTTGTATAACGCCAGTTCATTAGTGCTATCTCAAGGCACTTTACAAAAGAGCAGCCTGAGTACTGATAGATCCACATAAACATATACACACACAGACACACACACCTGCACACACAAACACATAAATACTGTATATAGATGTGTTTATACAAATACATACATACAGAGATGGATCCATCCAGGCAGAGCCAAGGGACTTAAAATAAGAATTTACGAATACAATAAACCCATGGATACCCAGGTTATAAATCTGTCCTCATCACATTTATTTCTGCTTAATACAGATTAAATCTTCCCATCTTTATCTGTATAGCACCATATTTACATCCACTAAGAAGGTTATGTTTTTGGCCCTGTTAGTCTTTTTTCGTTTTTTTGTTAGCAAGATTACACAAAAACTACAGGATGGATTTTGTTGAAATTTTCAGGAGATGTTGGGAATGGCCCTACTTAAAATTGCTTAGATTTTGGTGGTTGATATCAACATCAATCAGTCAATCAATCAATCAATCTTTATTTGTATAGCGCCAATTCATAACAAGTGTTATCTCAAGACACTTTACAATAGAGCAAAAACTCTTCATTTTATGGATACACATATATGCATAGATACATATATACATATAAAAATACACATATACATATATATACAAATATATACATCCAACACCAACATGAATCCATATAGCCAACCATGAATCCCACCATCGTGGCGGCAAGAAAAAACCTTCTGTTAAGCAGCAGGAAATCTTGAATGTGGATCCCAGTCTTATGATGAACAG
Organism: Scarus forsteni; assembly: GCA_036419115.1. NCBI lineage: Eukaryota > Metazoa > Chordata > Actinopteri > Labriformes > Labridae > Scarus > Scarus forsteni. Next base: position 25,987,846 of record JAZDUH010000327.1, on the reverse strand, counting down.
CAAATCCACACGATGCTGTGTTGGGTGTGTGGGCGAAGGAAGGGAGGTAGGAGGAGACAAGTGGACTAAAGTAAGAACTAAAGTTAGGGACAGATCCATGAACCATAGACCTGTCGTCTGATTTATTAGAGGTTAGCCTCTTGAGATGCTACATCTCGTATTCAGGAGGGTCCTTATGTCTGAATAGTTGTGGTGATCATTTTATAGAAGTATAATCGATGATATTCTTACTGAAAATAAGAATTTATGGTAGTGACGAACTCATGGGTGCCCAGACCACAAGTGCATCCCAACCATATTTGTCTCCATTAAGTATAAATGTATTAAAGGCTACATGTTTCTGAGTGCTAGGTGTGGGTTTTCAGGGTCAAAGAATGATGTTATGATGGCAACTTTATCATGGAACTATTGCTTATAGATGCTTATAGATGTAACAGCTATATGTGAGCTATCATGGCGGAGGTGGTGCTCTCTGAGTGCTTTTTAGTTGTTGAATATAAATGTGTTAAAGGTAAGCCCCTTGAGAAATGGCATCTCATTTTCAAGAGGGTCCTCATGTCTATGTGGCTGTAAAGATAGTTACTATGGAAGTATAATTGATACACCCATGAATAGAGAGATCAATCTGATATTTACATTAACATTTATAATGATTATAAACTGGAGAGGAATGATGTTGATTAATATAGCAACATCCAGACGAACTGCCATTAAATTGGGTCTAACAGTATGAAATTATGTTGATGGCTGATGCAGCATTGAGCACATGCAGCAACTACGATCAGTGATTTACATTCGAGTTTGACTGAAGAAAGGGAAAATATTTTATCTGGATTAACATGGGGGACAAGATCACTTGCTCTCTCTTTCCAGACTTTGGACAAAGATAGGAAATAAAGCAGTCCACGATGTTAGAGATAATAGTGTAGGAATGTTGAAATTATAAATACTTATTACTGGAGCACTGAAAAGGTTATTGTTTTGGGATCTATAGGGAGAATCCCATGGTGAATAAGGGAAGCAGGACTGAAGCTCAATTTATGTGATGTGATTTCCTCATGAAAACATTTGTGACTATTTTTGCCCTTTGTTTCAGCTTATTATCAGTATCTAATTTCAGTCCCATGTATGCACACTAAAAGGGAAACACCAAAGATCAGGTATTATCAGGTCTGTGGCTTTTTTTTTTAATCTTGTGTGTTTATAAGACAGTTGAAGTTAGCAGTTATTCATTTTAGGCCAATTTTCTGGATGACTATCTGATTTATCTCTGTTGTAATACTTAAATCATCCAACGGTTTGGCCTCTCTCTGTGTCAGGTTACATAGTATTACCATGTAAGGAGACCAGTGGGAAAATATTCAACAAAAGCAGCTGTGCAGGATAAATGTGCTTTAAATCAGTTAAACCTTCTGACACTGTTTATTTTCTCAAGTGTAACATCTTAAATTAAACTCCTTTGAGAAACACACTTTCAGACGACTTTTACAGCGGGATGTAAAGTAAACACGTCACCTTGACCACTCCTAAAAAGACGTTTTGTGTGGCGGTAATGATCTCCTCTCGGTGCTCGGTCAGACCGGGCTGGATGCTGAGTTTCTGGGCTGCGAGGAGCACGTGTTGTCCTGACACAGTGACAGACTCCAGCAAAGACGACATCTCCATGTGCAGAACTTCATCCTCTGTGTCACTTATGTGCCTGCAGATACAGAGCAGAGAGTTTATTCCATAATTTATCACAGGCCAGAGTGAAAGCAGACCTTTGACACAAGCAGTTGTTTACAGTAATTGTTTTTCAACCTTGGCCCATGGCGTTACATCTTCTGCTTTTTGACACATACATTTGCTGTGTTTATACTCATCAGGGCCTTTCCATTAAACACGATATCTTTAAGGGATATGGCAACTTATTTTTTTTGTTTTCATGTCTTGCCTCACCCCCGAGTCCATGACTAGCATATAGACACCATTTTTTCAACTGTGTGTGCAGTAACAAGGAAAAGACGGGCAGAGCTTGCCCACCGCTAAATAGCTTAGCTCAAGCACTGGGAGTCAATGGGTAGCGTTAGCCTGCCTCTTTCTCGGTCATTAGATAAACTCTTGAGCAGCTCTACACTGCCGTGTGTACTTGTTGTTAATCATGCTTTTACTGTTATGCTACGTTATCTATTTTTAAAATAAGATTAGTGTAAATGACCTTATTAAGATATCCATTCATATATTTTTATTTGGGAATGTTTGGTAGAAATTAGGTTATTAATTTATTATTTTAGAAAAAAGAGAAGAAAAGGGGAACAAGACTTCTATATTGAAGGGCCACTCGCTTGCGGGCCACAACATCCGTTTTTTTGGGGGGACATTTCATGTTATGTTGCCGGCAGAGTGAGAAGTGTTTACAAGAGGAGCATGTCGAACGATGTAAAAGGTGTAAAAGTTATTGCTCCTGGCTGATAAGGGCACAAGGTTTGTGAATATTTTTGTGTCACCTAATGTCCAGTGTAAAGTTAAGGTTCACTTCGTTTCTTAATTTAGTGGGACTTTATTGCATTGTGTTTTGGTTAGCGGAATGCTAAGTAGCGTTGTTATTGTCGGGATTAAAGCTGCACATTGATTTATAAAAAATAATTTATAAATAATTTCATTTCAAGATACATATGGTTTAAAACGTAGCTTTCAGTGAGAAAATGTCATTTTCATAAGAAACAATAGAGAGTGATAATTCACGTTTTTATGTCTGATATTAGCAGCTAAAGGGATATACTTTAATTTTGTGTGTATAGGAAACGTGTTGAATATTGTAAAGAGATACTCATATTTGTTTATTTTGACTCTTTTCTTTAGCTCTTACAGTGTTCATGGGGTTCAAGGTGTGTACGACAGTACATGAAGGTTTCAAAATTAAAACTCTATGGAACATCAGTTTGAGAGTCTGACCATCAATCAGCCAGGGATGCTACAATTAGAACCTTATGAATTTTAGGAAGAAAAACATATGAAACTGAACAGATGGGGCATACACAAACCTTTGCAGATGTGTTTTGTTTTGTTGACCCTCTTACAAGCACTTCCATGGTGGTTTGCACATGCACTCTGCAGTTTAGTTTGGTATACTGTTTTCCTAGCATCGCATAGTAAAAAAAAAAAAGTGTCACAACAAACACACAGGAACATTTAGAGTTGTTGAAGAGGCAGAGGCAGGCTAACGCTACCCACTGACTCCCAGTGTTTGAGCTAAGCTAATTAATGGTGGGTAAGCTCTGCCTATCTCTTTCTTGTTGCTGAACACACTGACGAAAGACTGGTGTCTATCTGCTTGTCTGCCATGGACTCAGAGCGAGGCAAGACAGGAAAAGAAAAACAATTTTGGTGCATCCCTCTAAGAGTATTCTGAGGGATTTTTTTAAAACGCTGCACAAGACTTTACCCTGACTAAAGAACAGACCAGGATGATTTTTAAGGTTATAGGTCCAAGATCATTTTTATCTCAAATTGCTTGTAAATGTGATGACACAAGAACACTTGGAAGCCTCTGCTCACCTGATGGGATGTTGTTGTGCAAATAACTCAACTATACATATATTTTTTTCGCTAGTCCATGCGAGATAACTAAGAAGTAACAGAGTATGTGAGAACATGTCCTGAAAGTGAAATAGCAATTTGTCGTGTTCACTGTTCCCACATTCCAAAGTCTATTGAGTAGCTTTTTTGGTAAAATATCTGAAATAAGATCTGTTTTGAAAGCATGCATACAATCTGAATGTTTTATTTTGCGATATCAAATGCATCTGATATTGCTCAGGTTTTAAAAGCTAAAGTTTTATTGCATTTTCTAAAGGAAAGGTTGCTACCGAGCCGCTAACAAGGAAGACAAAGAAAGCCACAATAGATGAATTTACCTCCGCAAAGAGGGTGATGTTGTTGCTGGCATTTTCTGGTGTGAACAGGATAACTATAAAAGTTTATTTTTTTATTTTATTAATTTAGCTCAAACTTAAAAAGAAGAAAGATAGATAGATAGATAGATAGATAGATAGATAGATAGATAGATAGATAGATAGATAGATAGATAGATAGATAGATAGATAGATAGATAGATAGATAGATAGTTTACCATAGAACATGCCCCTACACCATTAACAAAATAAGATTTCTGCCCTTTTTCTTCACCCATGTCTGCACTTAAACAGTCTAACACAGAGTTTAACTCTTAACTCTAAACATACCTGGATGTGACTGCTGCCAGGTTCTTCGTAGCTCTGGCCACAGCCTGAGCCGCCTCCTCCAGCTGGCTGAACTGTTCAGCGTCCTCTGTATTTTCACACAGCAGCACCAGGTAACACAGGTGACTCGCTATCGGAGCAACAACCTTCTCCACTGCTGCTGTTCTGATCAGCCCATGATCCAGTAAAGAGGACATGGTGGTCAGTATAAACACAGCAGTGATGGGATGTCACTGTCAGTCTGCTGTATGAAGTTTAGAGGGAGTATGAATAATGAATTTGACTCCAGAGACCAGGTGCTTCAGAGTTACATAGCAACCACGGTCACCTGACCAAACACATTCAGCCTGGTCAGGTTTGAAGAACGACTGCCTTCAGATGTTTTTATGTATGCTTACAAGGGTTGATATTGGCATAATACCAAGTTTCAAAACATCAATAAATATTCTGTTAATGTCCTTAAAGTGCCTTGATAACAGTTCCTACAGATAATACTCTGAGTGATCATTGTGATTGATTATTGAAAGTCTGCAGGATGTTTAGGATGATGTCCCCACCTAAAAAAAGAGTTTTAAGAAATTTTCCCTCAGGTTAGAATATTAAAAAAAATAACATCATAAAATATTAATATTTGTCATCTTGGACCTGCCCAAAGCATACAGTAAAAAGTGACTTTTTGGGACGTTTTCAGGGAGATGTAGCCTACATGCTGGTGCAGATGGTTTTATTAAAAAAATGAGTAATAAGCATTTTTCCCTCTGCTCAGAATTTGAAAAACCTGCTAACATATAACTTTTTGACATCACAGATCGACCCAAAAATGCTAAAATGTGACTTTTTGAGACCTTTATAGGTAGAAAAACTTTCTGGTGCAGATGGTTTGACTATATTTTGCTTGAGAAATGCGTTATAAGCATTTTCACCTTAGTGTAGAATTTTGAAAAAATTCAACATGCTAACATACAACTTTTTTTTTTAACCACTTTGGGGCCCTTAAGATTATACTCAGAGGTGATTTTTATTGGGACCTTTCAGGCACGAGAACATGCTGGTGCAGAAGGTTTGATCATATTTGCCTTTAAAATAAACTTATGAGAATTTTTCCTTCGGGTCAGAGTTATTTTGAAAAAACAGCATGCTAACATATGACTTCTTTTTTTTACCGTTTTGGGTCTGGAAAAAGTTATACAAAAAAGTGACATTTTGGGACCTTGTCAGGCAGAGGAACATGCTGGTGCAGACAGTTTGGTCATATTTGACTAAAAGTTGGACTTATGAACATTTTCCTCTCGGGGCAGGTTAAAAAATCAACATGCTAACATATGACTTTTTTGCCACTTCAGGGCCCCCAAAAAACATCTGCTTAAAAGTGACATTTTGGGACCTTTTCAGGCCGGAGAACATGCTGGTGTGGATGATTTGGTCATATTTGCCTTAAAATGGACTTATGAGCATTTTTCTCTCAGGCCAGATTCAAAAAATCAACATGCTAATATTTGACTTTTTTGAGACTTCTGACCCCTTAAAAACTCTGCTGAAATGTCACATTCAGGGACCTTTTCGGGCAGAGGAACATGTTGGTGCAGACGGTCCAGATATATTCGCCTTAAAAATGGACTCATTAGCATTTTTCTCTTGGGTCAGAATTTTTGAAAAATCAACATGCTAATATATGACGTTTTTTGCCACATCTGAGCCAAACCAAAATTATGCCAAAAGTGACATTTTGGGACCTTGTCAGGCAGGAGAACATGCTGGTGCAGACAGTTCGGTTATATTCGCCTTAAATATAGACTTACAAGCAATTTTCTCTTGAGTCAGAATTTTTGAAAAACCAACATGCTAACATATGACTTCTTTTTTGCCACTTCAGGGCCCTAAAAAAATTATGCTCAAAAGTGACATTTTGGGACCTTTTCAGGCAGGAGAAGTGCTGGTGTGGAAGATTTGGTCATTTTTGCCTTAAAATGGACTTATGAGCATTTTTCTCTTAGGTCAGATTTGAAAAATCAACATGCTTATATATGACTTTTTTGAAACTTCTGACCCCCAAAATACTATGATGAAATGTAACATTCAGGGACCTTTTCAGACAGAGGAACATGTTGGTGCAGACGGTCCGGTTATATTCGCCTTAAAGATGGACTCATTAGCATTTTTCTCTTGGGTCAGAATTTTTAAAAAAATCAACATGCTAATATATGACTTTTTTGTCACATCTGAGCCAAACAAACAAAAAAAAAAAACCCGAAAAAAGTGACATTTTGGGACCTTGTCAGGCAGGAGAACATGCTGGTGTGGACAGTTTGGTCATATTTGCCTAAAAAAATGACTTATGTGGATTTTTTCTCCTGGGTCAGGTTTAAAAATCAACATGCTATCATATGACTGCCACTTCAGGGCCAAAAAAAAGTTACTTATGGGTCTATTCAGGCAGAAACATATAGGCTACTGGTGCAGACGGTCTGGTCTATTGCCTTAAAAATGGACTCATTAGAATATTTCTCTTAGGTCAAGTTTCATAATCAACATGCTAACATATGACTTTTCTTCTCACTTTCGGGCCCCCAAAAACATCAGCTTAAAAGTGACATTTGTGGACTTTGTCAGGCAGGAGAACGTGCTGGTGTGGACGATTTTTCATATTTGCCTTAAAAAAATGGACTTGTAGGCATTTTTCTCTCGGGTAAGGTTTAAAAATCAACATGCTGACATATGATTTTTTTTTTGCCACTTCAGGCTGAAAAAGTTACTTTGGGGACCTTTTCAGGCAGAAACATGTACTGGTGCAGACAGTTTGGTCATATTTGCCTTCAAAATAGACTTATAAGCAATTTTTCCTTGAGTCAGAATTTTGGAAAAATCAACATGCTGACATATGATTTTTTTTTGCCACTTCAGGACCTCAAAAAAATTCTGCTCAAAAGTAACATTTTGGGACCTTTTCAGGCAAGGAACGTGCTGGTGTGGACGATTTGGTCATATTTGCCTGAAAAAGCACTCATTAGCATTTTTCTCTTTGAAAAATCAACATGCTAATATATGACTTTTTTGAGACTTCTGACCCCCAAAATACTATGATGAAATGTAACATTCAGGGACCTTTTCAGGCAGAGGAACATGCTGGTGCAGACGGTCTGTATATATTTGCCTTAAAAATGGACTCATTAGCATTTTTCTCTCGGGTCAGAATTTTTAAAAAATCAACATGCTAATATATGACTTTTTTGCCACATCTGAGCCAAACAAAAAAAAAAAATTATGCCAAAAAGTGACATTTTGGGACATTTTCAGGCAAGGAACGTGCTGGTGTGGACGATTTGGTCATATTTGCCTTAAAATGGACTTATTAGCATTTTTCTCTAAGGTCAGATTTGAAAAATCAACCTGCTTATATATGACTTTTTTGAAACTTCTGACCCCCCCAAAAATATGATGAAAAGTAACATTCAGGGACCTTTTCAGGCAGAGGAACATGTTGGTGCAGACGGTCCGGTTATATTCGCCTTAAAAATGGACTCATTAGCATTTTTCTCTCGGGTCAGAATTTTTAAAAAAATCAACATGCTAATATATGACTTATTTGCCACATCTGAGCCAAACAAAAAAAAAAAATCATGCCAAAAAAAGTGACATTTTGGAACCTTGTCAGGCAGGAGAACATGCTGGTGTGGATGATTTGGTCATTATTGCCTTAAAATGGACTTATGAGCATTTTTCTCTCAGGTCAGATTTGAAAAATCAACATGCTAACATATGACTGTTTTTCTGCCACTTCAGGGCCAAAAAAAAGTTACTTATGGGTCTATTCAGGCAGAAACATATAGGCTACTGGTGCAGACGGTCTGGTCTATTGCCTTAAAAATGGACTCATTAGAATATTTCTCTTAGGTCAAGTTTCATAATCAACATGCTAACATATGACTTTTCTTCTCACACCCGGGCCCCCCAAAATTCTGCTTAAAAGTGACATTTTTGGACTTTGTCAGGCAGGAGAACGTGCTGGTGTGGACGATTTGGTCATATTTGCCTTAAAAAAATGGACTTGTAGGCATTTTTCTCTCAGGTCAGATTTGAAAAATCAACATGCTTATATATGATTTTTTTTTAAACTTCTGACCCCCAAAAAACTATGCTGAAAAGTAACATTCAGGGACCTTTTCAGACAGAGGAACATGTTGGTGCAGACGGTCTTGATATCTTCGCCTTAAAAATGGACTCATTAGCATTTTTCTCTTTGGTCAGAATGTTTAAAACTTAACATGCTAACATATGACTTCTTTTTTTCGACATCTGGCCAAAAAAATTATGCCACAAAGCTACTTTTTGGGACCTAATCAGGCCGAAACATATACTGGTGCAGACGATTTGGTGGTTATATTTGCCTTAAAAATAGACTTGTGAGAATTTTTCCTTCGGGTCAGAGTTATTTTGAAAAAACAACATGCTTACATATGACTTCTTTTTTTTTTTTTTTTTTTTTTTTACCATTTTGGGGCCTGGAAAAAATTATACAAAAAAGTGACATTTTGGGACCTTGTCAGGCAGAGGAACATGCTGGTGCAGACAGTTTGGTCATATTTGACTAAAAGTTGGACTTATGAACATTTTCCTCTCGGGGCAGGTTTAAAAATCAACATGCTAACATATGACTGTTTTTGCCACTTCAGGGCCCTAAAAAAATTATGCTCAAAAGTGACATTTTGGGACCTTTTCAGGCAGGAGAAGTGCTGGTGTGGAAGATTTGGTCATTTTTGCCTTAAAATGGACTTATGAGCATTTTTCTCTCAGACCAGATTTGAAAAATCAACATGCTAATATTTGACTTTTTTGAAACTTCTGACCCCCAAAATACTATGCTGAAATGTAACATTCAGGGACCTTTTCAGACAGAGGAACATGCTGGTGCAGACGGTCCGGTTATATTCGCCTTAAAAATGGACTCATTAGCATTTTTCTCTTGGGTCAGAATTTTTAAAAAAATCAACATGCTAATATATGACTTTTTTGTCACATCTGAGCCAAACAAACAAACAAAAAAACCCCGAAAAAAGTGACATTTTGGGACCTTGTCAGGCAGGAGAACATGCTGGTGTGGACAGTTTGGTCATATTTGCCTAAAAAAATGACTTATGTGGATTTTTTCTCCTGGGTCAGGTTTAAAAATCAACATGCTATCATATGACTGCCACTTCAGGGCCAAAAAAAAGTTACTTATGGGTCTATTCAGGCAGAAACATATAGGCTACTGGTGCAGACGGTCTGGTCTACTGCCTTAAAAATGGACTCATTAGAATATTTCTCTTAGGTCAAGTTTCATAATCAACATGCTAACATATGACTTTCTTCTCACATCCGGGCCCCCAAAAAACATCTGCTTAAAAGTGACATTTTTGGACCAAAAAAAGTTACTTTGGGGACCTTTTCAGGCAGAAACATACACTGGTGCAGACAGTTCGGTCATATTTGCCTTCAAAATAGACTTATAAGCAATTTTCTCTTGAGTCAGAATTTTGGAAAAATCAACATGCTAACATATGACTTATTTTTTGCCACTTCAGGGCCCCCCAAAAAAATATGCTCAAAAGTAACATTCAGGGACCTTTTCAGACAGAGGAACATGTTGGTGCAGACGGTCCGGATATATTCATCTTAAAAAAGGGCTCATTAGCATTTTTCTCTCTGGTCAGAATTTTGGAAAAATCAACATGCTAACATATGACTTTTTTGCCACTTCAGGGCCCCCCCAAAAAATATACTCAAAAGTAACATTCAGGGACCTTTTCAGACAGAGGAACATGCTGGTGCAGACAGTCTGGTTATATTCACCTTAAAAATGGACTCATTAGCATTTTTCTCTCGGGTCAGAATGTTTAAAACTTAACATGCTAACATATGACTTTTTTTTTTCGACTTCTGGCCAAAAATATTATGCCACAAAGCTACTTTTTGGGACCTAATCAGGCCGAAACATATACTGGTGCAGACGATTTGGTGGTTATATTTGCCTTAAAAATAGACTTATGAGAATTTTTCCTTCGGGTCAGAGTTATTTTGAAAAAACAACATGCTTACATATGACTTCTTTTTTTTTTTTTTTTTTTTTTTACCATTTTGGGGCCTGGGAAAAATTATACAAAAAAGTGACATTTTGGGACCTTGTCAGGCAGAGGAACATGCTGGTGCAGACAGTTTGGTCATATTTGACTAAAAGTTGGACTTATGAACATTTTCCTCTCGGGGCAGGTTTAAAAATCAACATGCTAACATATGACTGTTTTTGCCACTTCAGGGCCCAAAAAATTCTGCTCAAAAGTGACATTTTGGGACCTTTTCAGACAGGACAACATGCTGGTGTGGATGATTTGGTCATTATTGCCTTAAAATGGACTTATGAGCATTTTTCTCTCAGGTCAGATTTGAAAAATCAACATGCTTATAAATGACTTTTTTGAAACTTCTGACCCCCCAAAAAACTCTGCTGAAAAGTAACATTCAGGGACCTTTTCAGGCAGAGGAACATGCTGGTGCAGACGGTCCGGTTATATTCGCCTTAAAAATTGACTCATTAGCATTTTTCTCTCGGGTCAGAATTTTTTAAAAAATCAACCTGCTAATATATGACTTATTTGCCACATCTGAGCCAAACAAAAAAAAAAATTATGCCAAAAAAAGTGACATTTTGGGACCTTGTCAGGCAGGAGAACATGCTGGTGCAGACAGTTTGGTCATATTTGCCTAAAAAAATGACTTATGAGCATTTTCCTCCTGGGTCAGGTTTAAAAATCAACATGCTTATATATGACTGTTTTTCTGCCACTTCAGGGCCAAAAAAAAGTTACTTATGGGTCTATTCAGGCAGAAACATATAGGCTACTGGTGCAGACGGTCTGGTCTATTGCCTTAAAAATGGACTCATTAGAATATTTCTCTTAGGTCAAGTTTCATAATCAACATGCTAATATATGACTTTTCTTCTCACATCCAGGGCCCCCAAAAACATCAGCTTAAAAGTGGCATTTGTGGACTTTGTCAGACAGGAGAACATGCTGGTGTGGACGATTTGGTCATATTTGCCTTAAAATGGATTCATTAGCATTTTTCTCTCAGGTCAGATTTGAAAAATCAACATGCTTATATTTGACTTTTTTGAAACTTCTGACCCCCAAAAAACTATGCTGGAAAGTAACATTCAGGGACCTTTTCAGGCAGAGGAACATGCTGGTGCAGACGGTCCTAAAAAATGGCTTATGAGCATTTTCCTCCTGGGTCAGGTGTAAAAATCAACATGCTAACATATGACTGTTTTTCTGCCACTTCAGGGCTAAAAAAAAGTTACTTATGGGTCTATTCAGGCAGAAACATATAGGCTACTGGTGCAGACGGTCTGGTTATATTTGCCTTAAAAATGGACTCATTAGAATATTTCTCTTAGGTCAAGTTTCATAATCAACATGCTAACATATGACTTTTCTTCTCACATCCGGGCCCCCAAAAAACATCTGCTTAAAAGTGACATTTTTGGACCAAAAAAAGTTACTTTGGGGACCTTTTCAGGCAGAAACATACACTGGTGCAGACAGTTCGGTCATATTTGCCTTCAAAATAGGCTTATAAGCAATTTTCTCTTGAGTCAGAATTTTGGAAAAATCAACATGCTAACATATGACTTCTTTTTTGCCACTTCAGGGCCCCCCAAAAAAATATGCTCAAAAGTAACATTCAGGGACCTTTTCAGACAGAGGAACATGTTGGTGCAGACGGTCTGGATATATTCATCTTAAAAAAGGGCTCATTAGCATTTTTCTCTCCGGTCAGAATTTTGGAAAAATCAACATGCTAACATATGACTTTTTTGCCACATCTGGGCCCAAACGAAATTATGCCAAAAAGTGCTATTTTGGGACCTTTTCATTCAGGAGAACATGCTGGTGTGGAAGATTTGGTCATTTTTGCCTAAAAAATGGACTTATGAGCATTTTCCTCCGGTGTCAGGTTTAAAAATAAACATGCTAACATATGACTGTTTTATTGCCACTTTGGGGCCCGAAAAAAGTTACTGGTTTGGACCTTTTCACACATACTGGTGCAGACGATTTGGTCATGTTTGCCTTAAAAATAGACTTATAAGCATTTTTCTCTCGGGTCAGAATTTTGGAGGAATAAACATGACAACATATGACTTTTTTGCCACATCGGGTTTAAAAAAATTTTTGCCAAAAAGTTTTTCTCTCAGGTCATATATATATATGTATATCAATCATACTTTTCATAATCTAAGTATCTTTGTGAGTGTTAGAATATGCATCACAGCTTGTCAGAATATACGAAATACTATAGCCATCAAATTTTACAGTAAATGAAGAGAGACTGAACAAAGTGATCAGCTGAAATATTCACTCTGCAGTTCAGGTCCTCATGAATAATGAAACTTTAGTGTTTTCAAAAATCAAATTTCTTTTTTTTCATCTCAGTTGCATAAAAAGGACATTTTAATTCTGTGACATCCTTCTTAAAGCAGCATATATTGGGCTTTCTGTGTAGTGTGCAGGGTTTAATTACGGGCTTGAACTTGACAGCTGAGGCATCACCACCAGAGAGCACCAAACACCACTGAAAAAAAATGTTCACACCAGACTTCACTTGACTCTACTGAAAAAAAGAAACAACAGAGCCAAAAATGTTCACTCTAAAATTTATCCACAGACAAATATACAACTCCAACATGACTTTAAACATCAAACATACAGCACACTATACTGGAAATGATACTCAGTGACAGTAGTATACTCAGAACAAAACCCCAAATAACGTTGTGATTAACAAAACATACAAACAAAAATATATCCATCACAGTTAGGATTTAACCAAAAATGTCAAGTGTCAGTTTCTCTGCATGAAAGTTCAGCGTTGCTTTAACACACGCAGAGGGGAGACGTGAATGTGTACAGTATATGCAGTCATGCCAGTGGAATTAAAATGGTAAAATAAAGTGTACAAAAGATTCATACAGCACAAAAAAAGAGCAAAGTGAGCCATAAAGTGTCTCTGCACTGAAGTCTTCAAGAAAGTGGGAAACATGAAAATAGAGTCTTTCTTTTATGGCATTGCACATTTAAATCAGACAACAGGTTATGCAAAACAGTTTCAAATTCTTTAATGCATTTCTGGTTAGTTTAGCTCTTGAATGTGCCTTAAATATGTGTGTGGACCATGAAGTGTACGCCCTGCAGCAGCAAGAGCCAAGAGCACAGGCCATCTGTCTGTCAGTAGAGCTGCTCCTCTGATTGCTGAGTTGGGATTTCTTTAAAGTTTGTTCTGACATATGGCTAAACTGATTTAATACTGAGGGTCACAGATCGAGAGTCAAAGCCCTGCTTGTAAATATGATAACTCCAAGATTGATAAAAGGGATTTTCTTCAAACTTTGCACAAATTTTCACACTGACTCAAGAATTAAAGGATTACCCCTTTGCTTGTAAGTAGAGCATCTTTAAAACACATCAAGCTAAAACTTTTTTAAACTTTGCACACATTTCCATTAAAGCTCAACGATGAACTGAATTTATTTTTGAGTGAAAAATTCTAGGGTCAAGTTAATTGACTTTTAACATCATCTTTTCCTTTTTGACACTGCATCTCAAGAACACGTCAAGATCTTTTTGGCACAGACATCGACTCTGACTTGAGTGCAAAGGGATTCTGTTTTTGTGGTCAAAAGCTGTGGCTCAACATCATGGGGCCACGCGATCATTTCTTGCTAGTAAACATGATAACGCTATCAAAATTTGAGCTTTTTAAACTTTGTATTAACTCCTACTCTGACAAAAGGATTAACAGACTTGATTTTTGATTTCATGAGTAAAAAGTTAAGATTGATGGCACATGTGTCCCCTACTTGTATCTCCAGACGTCTAAGAGGGATTTCTGTACTGATAACTGGGCCATATATCCATCCCATTTAACACAACATCTCAAGATCACTTCAGGGAACTCTTCAAAGGATGGTCTTCAAACTATACTTCTTAAAAGAAATTGTTACTATTTCAGCTATCACATATCCCCTTTAATTCTACCAGTTGGTTTTGTTTTTTATGTTGTTGAAAAGCCCACTGAAGTGATCTTTACAATGAGGTACAACTTGTAAGGACCCTGCATTTGTGGATTAAGCAACACTGCTAAACATGTGGGTAGTGCCTCCCCAAAAATGTGCCAAAATGGAATTATGTATACAGTATCTTAAGGTTGTGTGGCAGGGGGAGCTCTTAAGGGGATGGTGTTTAAACTTTAGGAAATGTCCACTCCGTTTCATGGTCTTAGATCAAGAATCAAGATCAGTGCCCCTCATGTTTATCCCATGATTGTAAAAGTAATATCTCCAGAAAATAAAATTGGAGTTTGGAAAGATAAGGCCAAAGATGAAGATCACTAGATCTACTGATCACCTCCTTTTCGTGAAAGTAATGTCTCGTGGAGCTTTAAGCAGAATTTCAGGAGCAGGACCACACCTCAACCACGCCTCTTCCTGTGTTTCTTAAAATTCTAACCGACCATTTCCCTCTTTTGTTTCGCACACTCGACGCACCCCTCCCTCCCCTTTGTTAAAACTTCTTTCTTCCTTCTTTCTTCAGGGCCTTAAAGAGGGAGTTCGTTGTGTCCGGGAGCTACGGCGAATTCCCCATGAAGTTTCCCCAAACCATTATCTGCTTCACGTACCTGCTATGTTGTTTGTTTTCCACTATACGCAATAAATAATAGTCAGATTCATCCTGTTGATGGTGTGGTCCTTACTTGTGAAAAAGACCGTTGGGGGGAATTTCTTTAAATTTGAACAAATTCTGCTCAATGTCAAGGTGAAATGTCAAGACCATGGGCCTCATGTTTATCCATTACTATCAAGGAGGGACTGATTAGACTCTAAAGGCAACAGGTTAATATCAGTCTGACCTCAAATCTCATTACAAGACAAGCCCCATCAATGAAATTCCATTTCTACCAATCATGGTGCCAGAAAATCACCTGTTCCTTCGTTTTGACCCTCCACTGTACTTCGACTACCTGCTCATGTCGACCTTCAGGCTGATGGTTCTCGAGATCAAGATTTTGTGCTAAAGCTCAAACAACGTCTAAAAACTTAATTGTATCCTTTTAATATAAAACTGCTTTTCCTTTTCTGTAAAAATTCTTTAAGAATCCACTCCAGCTTTAGGAAGGTTTAAGAGCACGCTGAGTTAAAGCCCTGAACTTTAAAAGTGGCAGATTTTGGCAGCGTTGACATTCCTCTATGTTGATTTAAAATAAGCTTTTCTCTGGAGCCCTTAAGAGCTCGTTTATGTGTAGTGATTGAGTGCAGCACATTCCCACCTATTTTTAGGACATTACTCATTCCACAGGCCCGCGTAAATGACTGAAGGTGGACTCCCATCACTGACTTTCATCAGGCCATGGAGAGAGACGTATATCATGTTTCACGCTAAAACCCTACGCCTAATAACACTGTAGTGAAATAAAATCTGTGCTGCTTTGGTGATGTCTGGGAAGGTTTTCTGAATAAATCCTGAGTGGGTCATGTGTCAAAATGTTCACTAAATTATCCTGCATGCTTTTCAGTGAGGCTTGAATGTTTTCAGGATAAGTTTAGAACTTTCAGGGTATTTTCCGTAAAAAAAAACAGCAACATAAATAAGAATTTGGTAGTGCGAAGCTGCATTTGATAAATTACTTTGTGGCAGACTGCACTTTCAAATGACCTCTGAATTCAAAACAAGGCAGTGAGTTAAGTTAATGACTAAAATTTAGATTAGATAAATTCATGACTAAACTTTACCAGATCATTACCTCCACCAAGGAGGTTATGTTTTCGGGAGTTTGTTTGTCTGTCTGTCCGTCTGTGAACAAAATAACTGAAAAAGTGATGGATGGATTTTGAGGAAATATTGAGGAAATGTTCAGCATGGGAAAAGGAAGAACTGATTCAATTTTGGTGTTGATCCAGATCAGCGTCCGGCCGCCATGGCGAAAAATGTGATTTTCATGAATAACTACTGAACTAAAATAGACATCATTATGAATCCAATTGCTAATGGTATGTTTTCATGGTCAAGGAATCTAAATATTTCAGTGAAATTAAGGTAGGACTAATATTTGTGGTCAAAATCACAATATGGGTGAGGACTGTGGCGCTGGCGGAGGTCTGTGCTCTCCGAGTGCTTTTCTAGTTTAAAATGTGACAAGCACAAAGGCCACATGACACAAATAAATCTTTGAAATTTTGAGACAAAAGCTGTCACAGGTATAAAGTCAAATTTTTATAAGGAAAAAAGACAAAGGAAAAGAAAAATGAGATTATGGTTGGGTAAAGTATTATTCTGAAAAGTTACTTCATGAGAAGCATGGCACCTCTTAGAAAAAGATAAATATGCTAAAATTTGTGAGATCACTCTAAAAATGTAAAAAATATCAAAATAGCTAGAAGTGCTCTGAGAGCACAAACCTCTGCCAAGAATTTTCCAACATGTCAGGCAAGTTTAAAAAAAAAAAAATGTTGTAAACTACCCATAACCCAGAATTGGATCAGCACCAAAATGTGATAACTTCTCTTGAGTGGCATGACCAACGCTCACTGAAAAAGTCATCAAAATCCATTCAGAACTTATTGAGTTAATAGTGAAAATGTGAGGACTGCCATATCTTGAATGTCCTTTAAAATTTCCATGATCTGCCTTTGGATTCAGACCACCACCAACCTTGTCTATAACATCATTTAAATCTTCGTAATTTTTCCTCGTGTCTTGCTAATGGACAAATGCCAGCAGAAAAACAACCTCCCTGGCAGAGTAAATATCTAATTTTTGAAATTATATTTGATATGATATGTTCTTAAGAAACAACCTTATTATCATAATGTGTTAAACACAGCTAATCCCAAAGCCCAGCTCAGTGTATTTGCTTATTTTGATTAAAAAATGTCTAATGGCAGTATTTTAACATCACATTAATCCTCATAATTCAGATAATCATCATGTTTAAAGATTTAAAACACAAATTTAATATAAGTCAAACATTCTCTCAGCTTAGCAAACATTTTCACTTTAATATCCTGAAATTAGATAGTTTATCTAGCTTTTAACTTCAAGAAACTAGAACTTTTTTGTTGGTGCATCTGAAGGCATATTTACTTTTAAGAAGAGGTGCAGGTCTTGTTTAAGGGAAAGATTGTATTTGAATGTTGGCTTGTCAGGAGAATGTGAAATAGTAAAAATGTACGGTTGCCCCAAAGTGCAAAACACAACACCTCCATCACACACAGAAATTAGAAATCAGACAAGTAAAACATCTAAAACAGTATGACAGTTCATAAAAAACACAACCTTCCCAAAAAAATGGCAACACACTGGCAAAGAAAGCAACAATTTTCACAACGCAAAAATGTTTACAACACAACAACAAATACAAACTCTACAAGAAAACAAAGTGCCTAACAAAATGCAACAACAGTAAAAGCACAAAAATGCATCGCAAAAAAAGAACAACAAATTAGAAAACACAACAAAATAAAATGCAATATATAAAGGCCTGAAAACATAGACTACTAAAAACATAACAAATGAATAAAACAGCCAACAAGGATTTTCATTTTGTTTTTAATTTCACGTTGTGTTTTCTTATTAGTTGTTGACTTCTTACCTTTTTATGCATTTGTTTAATTGCTGTTGTGTTTTTTGTTTGTTGCTTTTTGCATTGCTTGTGTTTTCAAACTAGTTGCATTCTTTATTTCTTTTGGCTTTTCTTATGTTGTTGTGTTTCTAAGTTGCTTCATTTCTTTATTTGCTTTTGTGCTTTTATATTTCTTGTGATTTTGAACTGATTTGTGAACTGTTGTTTATATAACCGTTGTCATCTATTTCGTTGGGTTCTTTGTTTTTCTTTTTCTCATTTGTTGTTGTGTTATCTTACTTTTTTAATTGTTGATTCTTACTTGTGGATGCCTATCTTTTTTTTCTTTTTTTCTTGGTCCTTGTGTTTTCTGTTGTTGGATTTTTTATTTTTATTGCTGTTTTGTTTCCTTCTTGTTTTTGTGTTTTGCACTTCAGGCCCACCAGACTAATGAGAGATTTTGACAAGCACTTCAGCAAACCCCCTGACTTGGATCTAAGTGTTCGGCTGTGAAATCACTTTTCCTTTTGATTTATGTTGCCCCTATTCTTTACTGTTAACAGGAACTTGTATTAAGAATCATAAACCTAACTCTAAATAATGTGTTTCTCAGCGGACGTCCCTTCAGAAAGATCGTTATTTTGCCGTTCAGCACCTCTGAGGCAGCTCTGACAGAATCAGATGGCCCTTATTAATCATGTGTTTGAAGGTTTAGAGCTCACATTTATCTCCTGCTGATTATCTGTGGGAGAACAGGCAGTCAGATGTGTAGTAAAGATCTCCATTAGCTGGACATAGTAAAGAAAAGATACAATCTTTCACTCCCAGGAAGAGCTGAATATACAGACGACTCCATCATTTTCTGTACAGGACATTTCTTTGGCAGAAGAAGTCAAGCTATGGAGCCAAGGCATTCATTCTTATCAAACATCAGTGCTTTTAGGAAAACACACTGCAGCTACAGTGTGTTTATAATGGCCTTCAGATCCACACGTCTTCTCCAAGCCCAGATTTACACAATATGGCTTAAAGTGTATGTATAAAAATAAATTTGCTATGTAACACAGCCCTGAGGGTTTTGTTGTCCACCAGTATTCATGCCGTCTCCACATCCACCGTACGGATGTGGGTCTCCATCAACAGCTCCGCTCCGCTGGCCGGGAGTTCCCTCCGCTGAGATTAGCCTATTTCCACAGCAAGTGTCCTCTGGCAAGCCGCGCCGTCACCTCAGAAGCCTGTTTCCTGGACCCCCACCCACAAAAAAATACATCAAGTCTCCAAAAAATATGGAGAATATTCTCCTCTTCCACATATGGAAGACTGAAGGGCCTGGTGCCACTTAGGCGGCTGGGCTGCGAGACCACGTGCTATTGGATCCTTCCCGACCCAATCCCTAATCTCATTGGCTCCTCCGGGATCCCCCAGTGAGGGTCTCAGTGGTTCTTTTCCATCCAGTCCCAGCTTTCCTCGCTGTCCTTCCTGTTCTTCTCAGCCTCGATGATCTCTCTGTAGCGCCGACGGAAGAATCCCATCTATCAGAGAAAGAGGAGCAGAGAATTTTAATGTGTTTTTGTTCAGATCTGAGAGAAAATAATTCCCCTTTAACATGATTTAGCTTTTATACAAAGACAATACACGTACGAAACCACATAATGTTTTTGAGGCTTGATTTTCCACTGCTGAGGTGTTTATGCTGCTGGTTTAGGATTAAATCCAACAGACAAATTATATCAGCGTAATTCTTCCAGATAAAATAATACTGAATCGCTTTCTTAAAGAGATGAAGATGAGACAGCTTATGCAGCTACAGCTTGTTTTCAAATTCAGTGAAACAACTGAACCTGCTTTTTACTATCACATCTTTGTTCTTTGCTTTGTATTTCTATTTCTACTTTTTATATTTATGACCCAAAGTTCATCTTGAAATGGGCAATAGAAGTTTCAGCAGTGATGGATCAGTAACTTTAGTCAAAATCTAATTGTTAGTTGCTAAAAGCTGGCCGATCACGAGGGAAATTTGTAAAGATCAACTGACAAACAATTAGTTACTAATGACTGAGCATAGAGGAGCAAAGGGGAGCACAACACAAGGAAACAGTGAAGTTGATTTTGTATTAGGGGAGACAGGGACAATGTGAACCAATGAGGTAAAAATAGCAGCATTGTGTTATCATTAGGAAACTTTATGAGCTTGTTTTTTAAATCTATTTAACAGTATAAAGGCTGATTATCAGGCTGTTTATGTATGAAGCATGATTTCAGCAACTAAAAAATTATTATTAAATATTAAATCATATGTTTTGTATCAGATTTTTTTTTCAAAATGATGTAAACAAATAAGTAAATAAAGTTTATCAACACAGAACCTCACAGGAACAGAACTACATAATAACAAATGTTTCAAAAGGCAAATAAAAGAGATTCAACAGGTAAAATTAGTGGCCTTGTGTTATTATTAGGGAACTTTATGAGCTTCTTTATTATTGATTTAACAGTGTACGGGCTGTTTATCTATGAGGCATGATTTCAGAAATAAAAAATTACTTCAGTACTTTTAACAAGCGACAAACAGATTGAAATCATTTGATTCTGGACAGATAGGCAGTTATTTGTTTACCTCTATCATATGTTCTGTATCTAATTTTTTTAAATGATGCAAACATAATAGTAAATAAAGTTTATCAATACAGAACCTCACAGGAGCAGAATTGCACAATGACAAATGTTTAAAAAGGCAAATTAAAGAGGTGCAACAAAAAAAACAAGTTTATCGGCTATAGATAAGTAAACAATTGTAACAATTTGAAAATATGCAAAGAAGGCAGAAAATTGGCTGCATGTACTTATAATGTAGTGAAAATTATAAAATAATTTAAATAAAAAAATAACGATACCTACAAAATCGGCAAAAATTGCTTGCAAATAGTGAATTTGCAAATTGAGGGATGACAATAATTATTATATTTTAGCATTATTCAGCATATCATTGATGTAACAGAGCCTCTACAGAAGCTGCTTCTTTCCCCCCTTCCTGCCAGCTGCCTGCCATCTTCCAGAAACTTTCCAGCCAAATACCAGCTAACTTTCAAGTGCCTAGATTCCTCTGTAAACATGTTTTCGCGTGCATTTGCATGCATTCCTTGTACCTTTTCACTGGTTATTATAGTAACTGCCAAATCATCAGAGTGGAATCATGAGACCACAAATTAACACAAACATGAACTGAAATTTATGATTTAAAACTTTTAGGGTGGGTAGGCCCCATCAAGGACCTACATAGACCCGTCAAGATCCTATCAGGGACAGTGTTGAAGTTCTATGAGGCTGCATCTGTACAAACTGGTGTATCAACATTAACTGAAACATAAAAATGATTTTGGTAATTATCAATGGTTTAGGGCTAACATTACATTGGGTGGGGATCTAATAAATTTGTTAAGCATTGTAAATAAGAACATAAATCAAAACACAGATAGATTTTTAAAATTGTTACAGACTACTACTAAAAAGTAATTTTGTAAGGGTGCATTCTCTTTATTGCATATGGAGGTACAAGCAGCTTCATTTTGGTATTTAGTTGGTTTTTGTTTAATTTCTAGTTTCTTATCTCCCAGTTTTATCAGTGAAAGTCATTACAACTCAATAAAACAGACAGAAAACAACCAAAAGAGAGCTGCAGGGGAAACAAAATATTGCTCAAAATCCAAATAAACCCACAAGGGCTCCCACTAATGTGGTCTTAAATATCAACTTAGTCAACTTTAGCTGTGAAGAAACTGACTGTCAATCAACAGAGTGTGAAAACAAGAATGATTAATCAGCTTCAGCTTTTCCCACTTTGTTTGCTTTTCTTTGGGTTTGATTTACTCTGATTGTTACTGCAATGTCGACTCTCTGGGGCGTCACTGAACGCACCACAAAAAGGAGAATTTATTCCAAACAGACTCTTTTAACGGCTTCATCATTACAACAATAACAAAATTCAACATCTGACAACTAAAATATTGAGTTGAACATGAAAAGATGGATTAAATATCTTTAAATAATACCAGAAAGCTGATATTTCTCTTAAAGTGAGGCGAATGGAAGCCTGTAAGGCAGGAAATCAATTTACATCACGGCATGGTATGCTTTGAAATATGTCCAACAGTAATGTAAAACACACGCAATTTCAGGTAATGGGCTCCACCAGGAAAAACCACCAGCATGGATGGAAGCAGATCAAACATCTCTCCTGTATGTGTTGTTTCTGTAGGAATGTAATATGCTTTTTTAGTTTACATTAAGCTGGTTAAAAGCATTTATATCTAAAGTTTAATATAGCGGAGGTATAAAGGCGGAGGGAGCAGGAGATTCTTGGTGTGAATCTAAACAAATCAGCCTCCTTGGGACGATGCCGCACTCACTGCGACTTCATTTATCTGATATGTGGCTGAAGTTTATTGATACTGAGCTGTTCTCTCCTCAGGCATTTCCGGAAAGGAGCAATACAGGACATGTGCTGCTCTTGTAAGAGGGATTTATTTTGGCAAGATTCAAAGACCTGGGGGTCGTGGAGGGGGGACACAGGGAAGAAAGGGGAGGTATTCCAGGACCGACATTCCTAGGTTTCGTTGTGGTATTCCCGACGGAAAATGAGGGAATGAAAGAGAAAAAAGAAAAGGAGGTTTGTGCTAACAGGGCCTCCGTCTGGACATCAGAGTAATTACTGTTTCCCCTCTAGATTTGCCTTTCATGTTCGCAGGATGGTGTGAATTATTGTCCAGGCTGTGATTTGTCATTTTCATGGTTGTTAAGGGCAGAAAGACCGCTCACACCTCCCAAATCCTCCCCTAAATGTCCAGCTGCTGCAGTCCTGTTGTCTTTGCAAGAGCAGTCCCTGTCAAACATTGTGGCTGTTTATACAAGGTGGGAATTTTTGCAAAAAAAAAGTTTCCACTCCAGAAAACAAGCCCATTTTGGAGTCAAATTCACAGAATTTTGAGAGTAGAACAGAAATGAGATCATAATCGTGGGGAAACCAGCACAGCAATGTTCAGAACTTTACAAAAACAACCAAATTAAATTGTTGTTACAGAAAATCAGAGCAAGGTGAAAAATGTGCATGTGAGTCCTCTTATAACCTTGCAGTGCAGATGGATCATCCTGATTCAACGTGTATAATTAGACGGAATCATGTTGCCAAGCTACAACCTTCAGCAACTGTTAGCAGCTTTCTCCATATTGTATAATTATGCAAAATCTACCAAAATCCTTTCCCTAATACGGTGAAGCATGATGTTTGTGGAGATCTAGTCAACATATATACTTATGTTTATGTATGGTCAAAATGAGTTTGGAAATATCAGCATTTTGGATATCAGTTAATCCTATACTGTGGTCTCCAATTCTAATCAAGCAACATTTAGAAAATACACAATGGCAGGAAACAAAACTCCTCTAACAGATAGAAACAAGGAAAGTAACAGACTTATGTTAAAAACCTTCAGCCAAAAGTATGTAAAAGAAGAAAGAAAGAGGAGGAGATGCAGAAAGATGCAATAAAACTGAAAAAATTATCAAGACAGGTTTTCTGTTTCCTTTGCAGATTGTGGTGGGCCACAAAGACAGACTTAGGACACCACACACCAGCCAATTCATTCGCCAACAGTCAGGGCCTCTCCTCAAACATTGTGGACTCCATTGGAAGGAAGTGGTTAGCTTTCTGTAACATTCCTGGCTGTTTTCATTTCCATCCATTTCCTTTCCTTATCAGTCTGTCATATGTAATTTAAAGGTTATGCTGTTCAGACATCGTTGTGTTTTTGATGCACATCAACATGTTGGTCCTCCATTTCCAACGTCCATCTAACTTCTGGTTTTGTCTTTGTTCTCATTGCAATGGCAGTATTTGCTTCCTGCTTTTGCCAGTTTGCTCCCTGATAGGCTCTGTTCCCCCCATAAGACAAAACACAGAAGCTCGGCTGTCTGTGATGCACTGTACTGTACATACATCAAGATTTCAGATCGTAAATGCAGAACAGGTTTAACATTTACAATTTTAAGTGAGGTCAGCACTGATCATCTTCTGAGAGGATAAAATGACTCTTAACACTCCTCCCACGACAGAATAAGTTGGTAAGATCATGTTTAGGACCTCCAAATGATCGGGCCTTTGCTGACTTTGGTCAGAAATGGGGATCCGAGCCAAACTGTGGTTGACAGTTGTGTAGTGTGTGCCTTGCTTAAGTATGACATGAGATTCAATCAGTTCTACATTAAAACATGTTAAAAATGCATCCACTAGATGTCTCTTTCCACTTCAATACTGCAAGTCTATTTTAAAACCAATGCTCTTTCTATTTTACTCCACTAAAGAAGTTGTTCCAGTGCTTCCTCCTTTACAACAGGGCTTTTCACACAACCAGTAATCTCCTGCTTGAGTTAAATTGATTTACTTTGGGAATCTTCCCCTGCCCTTAATTAACTTCTTAATTTAAGAGAAGTGCTGATGGAACAACAAAACTTTTTCTGAACTTTGTCTCTGAGTATTAATCTTTAAAATCCTGTGTTCTTGTGTTTACCTTCCAGAGCAGCACGGCTAACAGCAGAAAGATGAGGATTCCCACCAGCAGACTGATGGCGATGATCCAGCCGACGACGTAACCCCTCGGCTCCTGACTGTGGAGAGCCTCGAACACCAGCTGAAACAAAACAAGGATTCAGTCAGTGAGTCATGATTTCATGCAACACACACACCACGGACACACAAACGCACTCTGTGGACAGACAGAGTGAACATTAAGTCATGTTCTGCTCAATAATGATGCAATGGAGTGCAAGAATAACATCCAGGACACATCTGACTTCAGTCTGCTGTAGCTGCTCTGACATTTTAAGACCTAGAACATCAAATGCAGCAAGAAATCAGCCGTATTAGGACTTAATGTGGAGAGAGTTCATGGATTTTAAATAAAGAAAACAGCGAGCCAATATCCATGTAGATTTGTAAATATTTTGCAGACACCATCATGTTTGAAGCAACATCTAGTGAAACACTGATCTTCAGAGAAAGTCGATATCCGTCCGGTCATGGTGGTCTCAGTGACCCTTAACCCACATGAAGCAGGAAGCACCCACAGCTCAGCAGAACAAACTGTTAACAGGATTCGCAGCAAACAGTTTCAGTCATATTAGGAGTATGAAGTTTATGGTGGTCCACATGCTCATTTGGTCATAGTCTCCAGGGAAAAATTAAAGGGCTTTTTTCTATTTGAACCTGAAGTTTGATCAAGATACAAGATGATTGCAACCACTCAGATAATTCTGGTTTAAAAATGTGGTTTGCCAACAGGTGCCTTTTAATAGGTTAATCACCTCCAAAAGGAGGTAATGCTTTTTTATATATTTTTGGGCATTTTGTGCCTTTATAGATAGGAGAGAATGACAGTGGATAGGTAAACTGGCTACAGGCTGGATTCGAACCCGGGCCGGCAGAAATATGGAACATGCATGGTTAACCATTCCGCCAAACCAGCACCCCAGGAGGCAGTGCTTTTGTTGGTGTTGTTTAACCGTCTATCCATTTGTACCTGAGAAAGATCACTAAGAAAGTTCTCAGAGGTTTTTAATTAAATCTCCAAGGAATGTTTTTCATGACACGAAGAACACAGAAGATCTGAAAATGGATGGGGATGCAGGAAATTTTTTAAAGGATTGGTAAAAGGTAATATTTTTCACTTAATCAGATATACATATATATATATATATTCATGTTTAATAACTGCCAGGATATGCACCTAATCATTTGAATTTTGATAACCCTCTAGCTTTCATATTGACCACCTGCAGTCATGACTAACATGACACTCCTCAGCCCTGTGGACGGCGGACGCACATGTCAATGGAAAATTATGCATTTTAGCCAATAATTACTGCATAGATGCATTTTTGAGCCACCAAAGTAACAGAAAATATAAACACAGCATAAAAGTCCATCAAATCAGTCTGTTGGCCTTAAAAAGAGATTCACAAACAGAAAAAGCAGCGTAGACCGGACTGAAATCACCACAGTGTGTGGATTGGCTGTTTACAGGGAGGCTCAAAAGAGGAAAAATAACCACAACCCAGGTGAGATAATTTGGCAATTTTCACAGGGATTATGTTCATTTTGAGCACTTGAGGAGATGTACGAACATAGAGTACACATAATAAACATAATCCCTGGAAAATTTTACTAATTGAGAATACTGGGGTCAATTTACTGTGAATCCTGTGGCATGTATGATACGCTTCCCCAGTGAACTATGTGGAAGTTGGTGGTAAGTGTATTTGGCTG
The DNA here is from genome assembly GCA_036419115.1 of Scarus forsteni. NCBI lineage: Eukaryota > Metazoa > Chordata > Actinopteri > Labriformes > Labridae > Scarus > Scarus forsteni. The sequence goes on along the minus strand of JAZDUH010000327.1, from coordinate 25,961,653 downwards.
TTTGACATCACCCCTGAAATGTTTTCCAGAGCTAGCACAGAAAACATCTGAAAAAATCCCATCATCATTATCTGGTCTTTAATCATACTCTTAACATTTCTCAGTCTTTAAGGCCAATAGTTCAAAAGGTCATCTCCATTGTATATGGTCATTGCAACTCAAATAAAACATCCTTTACTCCCCTTTTTGACCCAGAAGCCTCATGCCTGAGACCAGATCCCCTTTTGCCCAGAATGAGGCCAGCCTAGAGTGTTATCTGGTACAGCATGGGAGGCTCGGCCTCTTTAAAAAAATAGCCTTGTTCCACAATAAATAAGAGCTGTTTGGGATGTTTCCCATGACATGAGTGAACACTGACCTGCTGCATAATCTTTCACTGACGGAAAACATCAATCCTTTCGCACAGCAAAGCACACACTGTAGCTCTTAAGTAGAAGAAAGCAACATGTGGTGGTAGATGCTGTATTTATTTTCATTAAGTAAACACTATGATTTTTAATTACAGCTACCAGCTGTGGTTTAGTTTGTATTTGATATTCTGTCGATTACATTTATTTGTTTAACTAAATTCTCTTAAGCTGTTTGATACTCCTGTACATGAGCTGTTTCCAACACAATCACTATAATTGCTTTATTGATTTACATTATGCTTTAGGCAGTTTGAATAGGTAAAATAACTAAATTACTCTACACTTAAAAACACAAGAAATCAGTGAGTGGTTTGTTGGTTAATTTGGCAATGATATGCTTGTACTGGTGAATTCCATTATTTAATGATGTGGTTTTTCAACAGTTAAGAAGATATGACGGATTTTCTCAGCTTTTAGTCCGTGTGATATTGTGTTTAAAGCTACCAAAGCTGGCCTGCTCTGCAGATTCTTACAATCTGATTCAGTTTGAAATGTGAGAGACCCAACATGGCAACAAATGATGATAGACCAACAGGCTTTGGTCCTAGAACAATAAAACCAAAACACCACAACACACACTTTCTGATTAATTCCCCAACAACCAGAGAAAGAAAGCGATAAATATCATGCTAAATCTCTCTTAGCTAAGTGTGACATCAGAGTAAACAAACATAGCGGCTTTGAATGGTGTTGGCAATCATAGTTTGGACAATTATTTGCTGAAAACTCACAAACATCTGAGACAAAAACTGATGCAGTCTGTAACACAGAGTGAACATACTGTATGGATGTTAGTGTGCAAGAAACTAGACTATTTTCTTCAGCTGTTGTGCATCTTTCTTCAGTTAGCTCTCTGGAGGCTATCATTTGTCTACATGACAGTCAACAGAATGCGTGTTCAGCTTTCTTTAGGAATATCAAAACCTACACTTAAAAAAAATACATTCAACAATGGGAAAATTTAATACCCCCTCATGCTGACATGGCATGAGAAATTCCCTTTGTAATAGTTCTCATAGCAAAATATATGCCCATGGCTTTTCTACAAAAAACTTTAACATAAAAAAATCTCACATCTCCGTTTGTCACTTGCAGCAACAGTGAGAAAATGTGTGCTTAAGCAGGCCTTTTAAAAATATGCAAACTTCTGCAGGCAGGAGACACTCTGGCCCCACTGACAGAGACCTCTGTTGGCATGTCTTAAAGGATAAGTTCCGCTCGGGCTACTCCTCCACGACAGTCTGTGTCACTCCAGACATGCTGTGTGACTGTACTGACCTCTGAACTGAAGAAGAAGAACGCTTGCTCCGCGCATGCGCAGTGCGGCTCATTGTTTCAGGGGAAGACAGCCGGCTACACAACGACTTTCTTCTTCCAGTTTTGTGCAAAATGAACGAATATCTATCGGATGAAGATGTTGTGGAGGAGAACTTTGAATATGATGGGTGTCCTTACAGTTTCCAGCCAGAGTTTACAGATGAGGAGCTCATCGAAAGGAGGACGCAGAGGCAGCACTCCAGAGAGTACTGCTCAGGTGCGGAGACAAGCGTTCTTCTTCTTTAGTTCAGAGGTCTGCACAGTTACAAAACCATGTCTGGAGTGACACAGACTGTAATGGAAGAGTAGCGTGAGCGGACCATGATGAGATATTGGTGAAACTAATGAGTTTTTGGATGATTAATGCAGTTTTAGGAGCGGCGCTATACATGCCCAGTGTGCTACCATTATACGGATGTCCGCCGCTCGATTTTGGATCTAAATATCTCCTGAAGCACTGTTTGGATCAGGAAAGCCTTCTGGGTGAGTATACTGTTCTACTTCATTCTATAAACAATGTGAAAGCTGTAGAAACCGAACTGTTCCTTTAACAGTAAACATTAGAGCACAGTACTGGAAACATAAAGCCACATTCAATTATTGAGAGAAGCATGGTCAGAAGCAGCTCATGAGAATTTACAATGAAACAGGCTGTTCTGATCAGGGCTGTAATCCATCTGTAAAGCTCGTGCATTTGCATTAAGGAAAGTTAAGACATTAAGTTTCATACATTTGTATACAAAGTGCAGTTTGATTAATACAAATCTATATTACACAGATCCAGACTCTGCATTCTGGGGGCAACTTACAATTCTATCTTTCTTTTCTATTTGACAATTTAATCCTTTTATTAACCATCTATGTCTTCAAATGTTGTCAACTGTGTCAACTTATTGTTGCATCTCTACTCAGGATTTTAATACAGTTATACCATTATAGTTTCTCAAGACAAGGTATTTTTTACTAGCTTCTTTTATTTGTAGTCACATTCCTCAATCTATCTATTCTTTATTTATATTCTTTATTTTTTTCAGCAATGAAATGCATTGCAACCATGAAAAAAAACCTTTCCTAACAGTAAGGGTGTGTATTGGCAAGAATCTGGTGATTTGATATGTATCACAACACATGAGGGACTGTAAGATATATCCTGATATATCCCAATACTATAAAAATAAGCAAACGCTCTTCATTTGATTCGTAAGATCCTATAGTCTTTCATGCATAAAATCATTTTTCGAATCAGTGTTAACATTGTCCAAGTAACATGAGAAAACTTGATTGTCTATTTCAGTGACAGAATTGATAACGTTAAATGAAACAGAGAGAGAGAGATTTAAATGGCTGAATATCTGCTGCCAACTAGTGGCCAGAGGCTACATCAAAATACAACACAAAACCAAAATTCTAAAAAGACTGAATAATAGAGTATTCAGTTTTGAGCCCTGAAATATTTTTATGTCTATATTGTTGTAACACAATATTCTTACACCCCTATTTGAAAGTATATCTGATTATACAGCAGTTTAGCTCTCAAGCTTTTCCTGTTTCCGCTCAAAAATAAATACAGAGCCCAAAATAATTTCATCTTTAACGCCAGCATCAATCCTTAAAAGGGAAAGAATGAAGTGGTTAGTGTTGTGAAACAGATTTATTTACTCATCATCCACACCAAAGACAAACAACGTTTTCTCCCAAAGGTCAGATAATCAGATAATGTGTTTCCACAAACAACGGTGGAACGCTTCCTTGACTTCACTGCTACAGTGTTCAACCCTGAAAGGACTCTGGACCCAAACGTGGAAAGAGACGCCAACTGTGAGCTGAAACAAAAGCTCCTGAACAAGTGCAGATTAATCTCTCTGTTGAATAGTTTCCCACATTGACACCCCCTCTCGGTCCGTGCTCTGGTATTTGACTGTTGTTGTGCATGCCGAGGAGATGGCGTGGACAGAGAGGATGAAAGCTCAGCGCTCTCTGTCTTTAAGTTTCCCACTTTAACTTGAGTAATCTGTAAAATCTGGGAATGTGTGATGGAATGTGGGGTACATTCAACCCTGCTCCATGATGCCGAGACTTCAGTATGTAACAATAAAAATCTCAATGTTAGGTTCATGAATTACCAATCAATCAGTTAAAGCATTTACTATTCACAAAGGGCATTTTTTAATAGACCAGCTTCAACATAAAAACAAAAAAAGGCCTGGAAATAATTAATTGAACATATAAAATGCACATGATGCCTATACTTGCTGTAAAAAGAATTAACTCTTAATCAAAATTAAGTAAAACATTTTAGAAAATATTCATAAGGGACAAAGTAAAGACTGTTAAATGTCATTACATTTAGCTGTCCAGTTTGTTAATTTTTGCAAACTAGCAATCAGTATATCTTAGTCTAAACATAGACAAATTAACACAACATGTAAAATAAAACAAGGTGCTAAAGAGTTTATCTGATGACTGTAGGCAGAGGCAAGCTAACCCTACCCAATGATTCTTAGTGTTTAAGCTAAGCTAATTAGCAGTGGGCGAGCTCTGCCTGTCTCTTCCTTGTTACTGCACACGCAGTGAAAAGAATGGTGTCTCTCTGCTTGTCATAGAGTTGGGAGTGACGCAAGACATTAAAACACAAAAAATGTTGACGTATCCTTTTAAATAGCTGCTATAATACTATCACATCACTCTTAAATTCTTATTTTCAAGTCATTTGTCTCTGCACCCCCCAGCTATCAGCAGACGATGCAACACTTTTGATGATTTTTTATTATTCAACATAGTCATCTCTACATTATACTGATTTTAGATGTTAATGTAGATTTGTATTCAGTATAGAGACTATATGACAAAGGCAGGTCTGTGATTGGTCGATGGATCTAAAGTTACATAGTCCGCTTGTCTCTGCCTACCTCCCTTCCTTCGCCAACACAACCAACACAGTATAGTGTGGATGGCTTCATCATGAGACTGGGATCCACATCCAAGATTTCCTGCTGCTAAATGGAGGTTTTTTCTTGCCCCCATGATGGATTCATGTTGGGATTTGGATGTGTGTCCTAATTCAACTTTTTCACTTCGGATATGCTGATATTGCAGCCTTGAGTATTGGTGATATCAATATCGATCCGATACAATATCAGCAGTAATCAAACATACTTTTTAGGGCTGTCACTTTAGTGCATTAATTAGATTAATTAATTACACCGCAAATTAATGCGTTAGAAAAATTAATCGCAAGATTAATCATAGCACACAAACATCTTGATATCGGCCAGCTGGAGGACCCGTACATGGCAGTGGCACGTCACTTCACTCATGCGTCTCTAGTCAAACCAAACAAAGCCCAGGTGACAACAGGAATGGCATATTTAAGACTGAGTCTTATTTTATTTTTGAATGTATTTATTTATTTTTGTTCTACATTCTTTAATAATGCATCAGGCCTAATTGTTTTGCTGGATGTCCTCGACCTTTTTCTTATTTTGAATTTGATTTATGAAACACACTTAAAGTGTAATTTGAGTTGCCTGATTGAGCTTAGAATTTTCTGGACAAGTTGCCCTTTGGTTTTATTCTGTCTCTAATAAAAATGTGGATTTACAAATCTTCACTTCTTAGTGTATTCATTTGATTAGTCCTGCACTACAACTTTATAATATCCTAGAGTTCAAATTCTTTATTTGGGTACTTTAAGCAGATATGAGATTAAAATGTGATTAATTAGATTAATTAATTATAAATCTGGTAATTAATTAGATTAATTTTTTTAATCGTCTGACAGCACTAATACTTGTATTACTTTTTTTGTGGTATGGACTGTAAGAAAAGGCTTGATCAAGTGAGATCACTCAAACAGAGACCTTAAACATAAAAATATACTACATAAAACAATAAAACAAATAAAAAACAAATTAGAAGACCCTAAAAAGTAATCTCAATATATCCAATAAAACCCAAAACATATATTTTCAAATTGCAAAATAACCACTGTATATAACTTAAACATAAGTCGATCCTACAACTGAATTAAATAGATAAAAAATAAATTAGAATGGACTGCTTGTATCAGAGTGCCTTTATTGGGGATTTTATATGCAGCTCGATATAATCCAATATTTGTTTTTTGCTGATATTGGACCGATATCTGATACCAATATCGGATCCGGACACCCCTAATATGTGTATGTGTATTATATATATATATATATATATGTTCACATGCATATATGTATCTTTAAATTGAAGAGTCTGTCTTCAGCCTGCTCTCTAAAAAATGACAAATGATAACACTTGTTGTGAATTGGCGCTATTCAAACAAAGATTGATTGATTGAATCTCCATTTCCCCAAAAGTCTGTCCTCTGGTGTAAGTCACATTTTTCACGTCACAGGGGATTAAAAGTAAGCTCTCCTTGCTGTGAGCTCTTCATCCAGGGGGCCACAAATTAAACTCTGCCCTGTGTACTGGAGCCAGCATGGGCCCTCAGGGACAAGGTAACTGTGTTTACTATAACAGAGGGTGGGGGGCGGGCACTGCCATAGGAATGAGCCCCTTCAGTACATGCTGAGAGAGCAGCGTGGTACGGACACATTCACGGCAGCTCTGAATCTTTCTGAGCTCAGGGTCAGCGGGGCTGCAGCCTGGTCAGCACCCCTAATCACTGAGCGCTCCATATAATCATCACTTCTGATCTGCTGGGCCATTCAATCACTCAGCGGGCAGCAGAGGGGGGAGGGTCTGTCCTTGAGCACAGCTGAGGACCCCTGAAAAAAGCCATCTGAAGTGTCCCCAACATACAGTTGACCCACAATCCCCAGCTGTTCCCGGGACTCACATCAGCAGCTAAAGGATGTTAAACCACAGCAGGCTGCTCGGTGCATCTGATGATTAAATTTAAATTTGATTATTAATAAATGTGTTTCCAGCAGGGACACGGGGGGAGAGCTCTGTCCTTCAACTCGTGCTGCTGCTCTTGAACTAAAGCTTCACTTAGCCTGAGGATGTTGGAGACACACAGAAGCCTGACGACAGGTCCTTTGGGTTCAAGCTTTAAATATAAATCTGTCAGCCTGAGCACAGTGTTAGTTTTGATACAGTATGATGTGTGAAATTTGTAGATAAGCTTTTCAACGTTGCAGATAAAAAGAAAAATCTGACTGTTGATTTTGCCATTAAGTTTGCAAGTACTTGTAGATTAGACTTAAACTGAGGAGTTTTACACATTTAACTACTGAATTTAATAATCAAGCTATGGCATTTTGTAACTGAATCAATGAATTTTTCAGTTCAGCTTTAAATATTTGCTATTTGGCTTGCAAACTTTGTTTCATAGCATTGCAGAGTTTGTACATTCTTCAGTCTCACGTGGGCCTTTCACTGATATTTTTTAGGATTTGCATGTAAATATTTTGCAGGTAACTTTAACTATTTGCAGTTAGGTTTGGAAATTTGAGCTAATAAAATATAAAACCTAGCGTTGTTGTTAAGGATGCTGGTGTTGCAGAAAAGCTTGTAATATATGCAAACAAGTCTAAGGGTGTATTCACACCTATGGCTCGTTTGTTTTGTTCCGATTCAGGGATAAAATCGATACAGTTGTTTCAGTTGTCACTTGGTTCGTTTGTGACACGTGCAATCAAATGCTTCTCTCAGTGGTAGGAAATCTTATCTGGAGGTCGGGGGAGTTTCCTGCTCTTCCTACAACAGTCATAGAGCATCAGCAGTTTGTGTGGCTATTTTGTTTTATAGTGTTCATCTGTCACTCATTCGCTGACTCATGAGTTAGTAGACCACTGTATTTTTATGTGCAGTGTCCAGCATTTGGCAAATTTTCTCTTCTGCCCAGATTTCTATGAGGCATTTTATTTCCTCACTGCTCCACGTCAGCCCATGAATCATTTCGCACAGATTCTTCAGCCCACTCTTCTTCTTCTGCTGTTGCTGCATCGTCCAATCCTTCTTCTTCTATCGTTTTGACTGAAGAGTTGGCAACCAGGTGCATTACAGCCCCGCACTACGACAGTGTGAACCACAGGTATGAGTCCATTGTGTCGGTTGCTGAGGTGTTTGTGTGCTCACTGCAAAGGAACCGCCACATGGCTTGAAAAAGCGAGATGAGACCAACTATTTTGACGACCTGCTTGTTTTGTCCCGCATCCGAGTTTTTTTCTGGGGCAATTTCTGTGTTCATATATGCCCAAATGAACCAAACTTTTGGGGTGGGGGTGGGGGGGTCACCTGTTGTTTTGTGTGAATACACCTTAAAATTTGCATTAAAGTAGGCAAATTGTTCAGTTTATTATCCATAACAGTATATCAACATCATTTCAAAAATTCCTGTGTTATTAAAATGGCTGTCACAAGGCTTCATTCAATTCTTTTACAGCATATTGTGGTTAACCTGACAAGCCAGAAGGACAGCTCCATATATCTGCCACAGAAATATTTCACTAGTCCATCTGGGTAGGAGCCCTTTAAATTTGTTTTCAGGAGCAGAATGTTTAAAAAAAACACAAGCTTGTGATTGGACAATCATTTGGCTCGTCACATTCATCACAGACCAATCCACATCAAGCAGGGTCGCCTCTTATAATGTAGCATACATAGCGCCTAATGGCTAACAACAGTTAACAACAGTTCGTGGATGTTAGCCATAGCGGCTAACTTAGCTGCTAACAGCTAACAACAGTTAATGACCGTTAGCCGTTAACTAAGCCGCTAACAGCTAACGGCCTTTTACTATCGTCTTACACTAAATTGTACCACACAGATGATTCATTTAACACTTAAATGTGACATGAACCTCATCAAAGACAATCCCTACAAGTAAACTTCTGAGGAGGGCAGATTTTGCCAAGTTTCACTGGGTAGCCATGAGGACAATAGGCTAATTGGCATGTCCGTTCTCAACTTCCGGTTGTCGTCACGTCCGCATTCTGCTGCTCCTGCCTCTCTTCCCTGATTGGGCCATTAAGAATTTAGCCGAGTGAATTCGTTGGACAACGGAGGCTGGCAAGACGGACCTGCAGGATTTCAGAATCAGGCAGGTCTGTCTGCTCTGCAAGGCTATATTGTGGTAACCTTTGCAGTTTAAATGCAGATTTTAGCTTTGACAACAATATCCAGAAGAAGCCCTGAGCTATATGACGCAACAAACAAAAGCAAGATTAGCAGAGCTTCAATGTTCCTGTTCTTTAAACAAGCTAACACCTGAGTCTGGATACAAGCGAACCATGACGTACATTTTCAAGCTTGTTAGGTCCACACCCAAGTCTGACTGGAAACTTACATGCCGGCACAAATAAACATCACAAATGTGGAAAATGGCTTCAGTTAATTTAACCAAACTTGACAGATTAAGTGCCAGAATGTCACAAAATGCTGAACAAAACAACAAGAAAACCCCCACTGGAATAAAAACAGAAAACTGGACTACATTAGCAGACATCTGATTAGGGCTGAACAATTAATTGTAAATTAGATTAAAACGCAATATGGCTTTTTGCAATTTTCAAATCGCAGACAGTGCAATATTTTGAACTCAAAATGTGTTGAACATTTTGGCATTGTGATGTAGTTTCTTGCAATTTCATGCCTATTTTAACCTTTTTTAATCCTGTTTTTACAACTTTATGCCTATCTTGCTCCCATTCATCTTTTTTTTTTGGACACTGTCAGACCATGTTTGGAATTTTTACATGGTTTTGTTTTTATTTAATCCCATTTTTGCTGCTATAATCAATTTTCCTTTGTCACTTTATAATTTTTTTGCCTTTTTTTGCAATTTCATACCTATTTTGCACCTATTGTCTTTTTTTCCGCTTTCGTGCCATTTTTTTTACCCAGTTTTTACTATTTCATACGGATTTTGCTTCTGTTCTTCACTTTTTCTCAAATCTTTTCTCCTTAGATTGATTTAATGTCATACTGGTTTTACTATAAAAATATCTACTGCTTATGTTTGTTCAAGAATACATAAGATGAGGAACATTAAAACAATCGCAGAGTAAACGCAATATTGGAGAAAAATATCGCAATTAGATTATTTTCTCAGATCGTTCAGCCCTACATCTGATAACTCTTTCATATAAAATATATACAAAGCAGACATGTACAGATAGAAAATGGTTTAAAATGCACTCACAGAAAGGTCCTCTGGCAGACCGTCTGGCACCTCCACGGCTCGGTCACTGACTTGCACGTTGCCCCTCGTAACAAACTGGATCACAGAGGAACTATCCTGTGAGGTCCGAGATGGAGAATTATAATGTCATTAAAAAAATCTCAACCACCTTAAGTTTTATCTGTTCAATGAATGACGTGTTTCTTACCCTTTTAAGGATTTCAGTGTTGAGTAAAAGTTTTATGTCTATGCTTAAGGCTTCGTCTTTTAGCTGTGGACCCAGACTGCACGTGATCGTCATGCACGCTCTTCCAGGTCGGTCACAATCCTTTAAAGGCGACAGAGCAGCAGAGGAACAAACAAAAAGGTGAGAGGAAGGAGCGGGAGAAAGTGTGAAAGAGAGACGTGGAAGTGTGTGCTAAACAGATGCAAAAGGAAAAAAACAACAACAACAAGAACCCTCCCAGGGGTTGACAGTCTGTGACCTCTGAAGTGTGAAAGTGCAAAGTGAGTGCTGCGTATTTACCAAGACTTTCCTTCCTGACTTGGTGAAGAAAGCGAATATGGAGTGGAAGATGCTCTCTCTGTCCTGGGGGATGGTGCACGGTGTCGGGTTCTTGTGAGGGGTGCAGTTCCCTCGGCCGTCAGCCACCTAAAACAGGACAAAGGTTGGAAAAAAAAAAGAGTTGTTATGACAATGATATTAGATCGAATCATATCCAATGGAATTACATAAAATCAAAAGTAAAACATGGTTGAGTTTCATTAAAAATGTGAAGGGGAGAGTGAGGTTTGTTATGTTTTTATTGCAAAGACTGAATGATTGATATCTTTGTTATGGACTATTAAACAAAAGAAAAGAAAACCAATCAAACGGGAGTGACCTTTAAAATCCAACCTATTCTGATGCAAAGACAAACTAAAAGTGTGCAACAAAGAAAAATCAAATATAATTGTACTTTTGTGTTTTGTGTGTTTAAAGGCTCATGTAGGGAAAGTCATTGAAAGATTAGCTCAGGCTATAAATGCTGCAGTCTGCAATTACACTCTTTTGCTTCATACTCTCCCAATACAAATAAACACTGAACAATTAACTCCACCAGGAGGTTATGTGATTGCTGGTGTCTGTTTTTTTGTGTTTTGTTTGTTTGTTTGTTTGTTTCTCTGTTAGCAAGATAACTCAAAAAGTTATAGATCTATTTCTATGAAATTTTCACGAAATGTCCGGCTTGGGACAAGGAACAAATGATTAGATTTTGGGAGTGATCCGGATCAACGTCTGGATCCGCCATCATGAAAAATGTGATTTTCATGACTACTGAGCTAAAACTGATATCATTATGAATCCAGTTGCTAATGGTATGTTTTCATGGTCAAGAAATCTAAATATGTTGATGTAATAAAGGTAGGACTAATATTTATGGTGAAAATCACAATATGGGGGAGGACTGTGGTGCTGGCAGAGGTTTGCACTCCCCTCATGCTTTTCTAGTCAATAAAATAAAACAAAAGAGTCTTGATAAAACCTTAATACAAACCCCATTTCCAGAGATGTTGGGACGTTATGTTAAATGTAAATAAAAACAGAATACAACGATTTGGAGATCATTCTTGACATGTATTTAGTTAAATTCACTTCAGGGACAAATGAACTGATAAGTGTTGTTATTGTTATATTTTTCTGCAAATATTCACTTCTTTTGAATTTGATGCCTGAAACATGTTCCGTTATAATCCCAGACACGTCTTTTACATGGCAACTTAAATTTTTCTATAACACTTGAATGTGGAGAAAATATATTCATTTGGGAATATCCTTATTAAGAAAACAACACTTCTGTGTGTTCTCATACAAGAATTTCTCCATGTTAAACCTTCCCCACAAATAAAAACATCCCATTGTCCAATTGTTTGTTAAATATGAGCTTGAAATATTTCTCCTTCTTTTGGACATAATTTATGTTTTTTTTAATCCCACTATATCCATCATGTATAGTAACAAACATTATGGGGCCCAGAACTGTTCCCTGAGGAACCCCTCTGCAAGAAATCCATACAAAATGATTAATACTCACTTAATCTCAACTGACAGTCTATACAAAAAGGCTTAAACCATTACAAAGGACTTTGTTTTGGCATCAGAAGTAGTCTGGTTTCCATTTGTACTGGTGTCTTTCTCAAGTGTTTTAGCAGACATTGGTGAATAATGGAAGCATGATCTGAGATAATGCAAACCTTAAATCCATCACAGTCATTTCATTAAGATTAAAGATTCAGTGAATCCCTCATCCATCAAGAGTGAAGGCACATTGCACAATTAAAAAGACCTAAACCATAAAATTGATCATAAAGATAAAAGTAATCAATTAAAAAGCTGAATTGCCCACAAAATGCCTAAACTAAGTCCTAAACTCGGCAAAAGAGGCAAGAAACTCAACCCTATGAGCATGATGGAGTCTGCTTCAGTGTTTTGGGACATTAAAGTAAAATGTGTCATTTGGTTCAACAGAAGCATGAGGGGCTAAAAGAGCTACCTATCTGCATGAAGGTGAAGTAAAAACATTTTAAGTTGTCGTCTTCACAAAGGAAATTTTCGCTTCTCAGATTGCTAGACAGCTTCCTGTCATTTCAGTTCTTTGTAAAAAAAAAAAAGTGTCTTAAAGCGCTCTTTTCCTGCTAGACTGATAGCCTAAAGCCAACAAAGCTGTACTTAGAAAAAAACTGCATATTCTATAAATTAACGTGTCTAAATTTTGGTAAATTAATTTAGTAGTTTAGTCTGTGAACTTTAGTATTGTTGTGTGTAAAGTTTCCATCGTGGCTGATATAGTTTTCTATCCCTGGACCTGAGGCCTTCAGTATAAGAATTCAGATTATAATTCTTTTCTATCAAACTATTAAGTTGTTGAGATTTTCCAGTTGTTGATTCAGCAGCTGCACACAGTGGTATTTTCAGACTAGCAGATCAACTTTACAGTTATCTGTTGAAGATGAAAAGGTTATGATTGGTACTTTAAGATATAGTGGGTCTTATTGTGGTGTTTCAATCGGGTTCAGAGGTTCATATTTTGGACAGTCAGACTTCATGTTTTATGCACTCTGAGCACTTAATTCACTCTTTAACAGTTAATCTAAATTATGCTTACCTCACATGTCTTAAACACCTTTGTTTATGCCTTGGGGCCCCCTGGTAGTGGCCTACCTTTGTCTAAAACCGCCTTTGGCTGCACCACCTATTCCCTTCATTCATAATTTCAATGTGTGACCAGCTGTGTTTAATGTTGACATTTTTTCTGTGTATCTATGAATACTCCAAATATTTACTTTCTATAATCTATTCAATCTAAATTTGGTCCAGACAGTAAAAAAATGTACACACAGACACCTTTGTCACCTAAACTGGCCCAATCCCACCATTGTTTTGAGTCACAGGATGTGCAGTCAAACAAGAGGCTGGTACCCCTCCCTCGCAGATTTCCCATATGGAGTGATTTAGAGGTGTCTGTTTTATTGCCCACCCCCCGGGGAGCACTTCCCCTTTCCCCTCTCCTCGCTCCGACCTGAACCTCTGGAGGTGGAAATCTCCTCTGGCCCTTTTCTCATTGTCCTCTCTGCCACCCAGCGTGTCCAAACTTTTATGACCACGTTTTCTCATGTCCTGTGTTTTTGCTGCCAAAGCTGTTTTAAAGATAGATGTCCAATACTAACTTTAACCTGGTGAAACCCCCCATGAGAGCAGCAATTTGGCAATAAAGCTAAGGCAGAAAACTGTGATATATGGAGCAACAGTTGGGAACATGTATGTCATGTTGGACCAATGGAGGTCTGTTTCAGTGTAAGAATATCTGGCTATAAAATATAAGCGTGTGACTGTCTGCAGTGCCACAGGCTGGACGCAGGGTTACAGTGTTTATGATGCGTGTTCCAGGCCGGGGATGGTACGGGGCAGTAGCCGCCTCCACAGGTGTCCCATTCCCATTCCGTGCAAGCTGTCTGATCCCCTGAAAGTGATTCCAGATGGGCTCAAGGAGGGTGGGATACAGTCCACCCCGTCTGCCCCATTCACAGAAAATACAATTAACAGGCTGAGCTCCCCCACAATCTACCTATATGAAAGGGGGCGATGCAAGGGTTAAGAAAACACAGGAGCCCAGCGGGAGTATTGTGTTACGTTATCTAAATGTAAAGTGTTGTGAGACAAAATGGTTGGCTAGCTTCAGTAGCAACGTCAACAGTTTCGTTTCCATTTTCACCGCCTCATCGGTGCCTCACAGTAAGCAAATTGTCCCCGCCATGACAGAGAGTCCCGGGTTTAGTAACTCTCTGTCCTGAGGTAAGATTCTCCAACTTTTAGTCTTCAATGTACTTAGTCTTAGTCAAATTTATGACTTAAATACCACTATGTATTTATTTACTGTTTGACCTTCTGTTGCATAAAAATAAATGCAAAACAGAAAAGAAAGTCTAACCTTTTACCATTCATGTACAGCTCTTGTAGAGTTAGTCTTAAACACCTTTCACATTGTAAACTGAAGGCTGTTTTTTAACCATTCGTAGTAAAAAAAACATCTAAGAGCGCTTTAAAAGGAAACACTTTAGAGTTTTACACAAAACATACTGAAAGCACCTCAGGCATTAAAGTGGGAGCCTTAACAACTATCAAACTGGAAGTGTGTAGAGATCACAATTCAATTCCAACATTATTGGTCAAGCTATTTAATCTTGCAGTGCAGATGGATCCCCCCTGATTCAATGTCTGTATTCTGGCAGATCCCTTCTCAAGATCCAATCTACAATCTACAGTGGGTGGCAGAAGCAGCATGGCCCAACCAAGTCCTTAAAAGCAGGAAGAGGTGGGAGCAATGAGCAAGATGACAGCAGGATTTGGCTGTTTGTATGGAGATTAGCATAGATGCTAAGAGCTTTTGAAGCAGTTTTATAGATCTGGACCACATATCCTAGTAAATGAAAAACAAAGAACAACACTACAATCTTCTCTGTTGAAAGCATATTTTCGCTCAACTTCTGACGTGTTTTGCAGAGAGTCTGTCTTACAAAGTGGCTGCAGAAGTGTGCGCCTACTACATTATCTGATTGGCCCATAATAAATTTGATTTACCTGTTAGGTACGCTTTGCATCTTTCTGCCCAATCCCAAACTCTCTATGGACTCTTTCCCAGATGGACTTGTGAAATATATTGAACGGTGTGTCAGGTTACAAGATATTGTCAAAAACCACACACTACATATTGATTCTCCAGATGCACTACAGGTCCTGCTGATGGGAAAAAATACACATCTCCAAAACTGCAATTCACAAGCTAAAAAAATGCTGACTGAACACATATTGTTTTCTCACTATTGGCAGCTAGTTTTGATACTTGTAAGTGCTTTGAGAGATTGTGGAGGGGGACCAGAAGCACTGGTTTATTTATAAAAACAAGAGAATAGAAGAAAAACCTATAAAGTGAGATAAAAGTGTTTAGCCCAACACTGACAGTGGGCTTCTCTGAAGTGGTTCATCCATTTTTTTACTCATCAATAACTACCAGCTACTGTAGGGAGACTTGTCAACTCCAGTACTAGAACTTCCAACAGGAACTTTTCTTGAAAAGGCAGAGCTCTGGCTATACATATGGAAGCATATTGAGGTTTTTTTTGTTACCACCCAAAAGATAAAAACCAGGCAGATTTGAGGCTAATTTCATTAACACACATTCAGCGACCTGTTGAGCACAGCCACACTGTACACGGAGTGTTTGCTGAGGTTGCAGCATGTAGCTATGCCCTAAGGAGAAGTAAGGCAGACAGATGTGTCCTGAGTCAGTGAGCTCAATATTAGTCTGCCTGCAGGTGAATAAACTAATAAATACTGATCTGGCCTGAGTAAATAATGTGGACTGACTGCTGTTGGCATCCACCTGTGTTTCAATGATGTGGAACATGTCGGCTCCGCTGCCAGCTAGACGGTTGGGTATCCTGATGTCCACGGTGGAGCCGGGCAGCCTGCTGGGCCCCTTGTTTATGGCCTGGAAACACATCACACAGAGACAGAGGAGGGGGGAGAAAAAAGTTAGGTTAATATAAAGAGAAACGTGTAAAAATAATGAAACCTTCCCTTTATGGATTTTGCGTATATGCACCTGAAATGTGAGATTGAGAGGCTGGAAGTTGCACTCCATGTCGTCCAGCTGGACAAAGCGTGAAGCATCGATGGAGTTTCCATACACAAAGGAGCTTGGGGTCACCACGCTGCAGACAGAAACACAAACAAACAGGATTAAAGTTACTAAGCAAAAAAGGAAATGTTCTCAGTAAAATCTATAAAAGTAACAACAGTGTCTTTGCTCTAAAATTGTTAGTTTTTAGGGAAAAAGTTAGAACTACATAATGAACAAGTATTGTATTGTACTGATGGTATTTTTTTCTCATACTTTAATTTGGTTAAAACTTAAAAAAAAACACTCATAACCATAGAAGACCAATAGCACTGCTTTCTGGAGAAATAGGAAATAGGAGGGTTTTGTAAGCATTTTATATATCCTTTCTTATCCAGTATTCTCTTTCTTAAAAGATACTTTTTACCAAAGTTTAGGTAACAGCTAACCTGATACTCTAGATGGATCCTTCAGCATATTTCACTGGTCCATCTGGGAAACTCCCTCACTTTAGTTTACTTAAAAACATTGTACAAAATATTTCTGATGCTCAGATTAAAAATATTTTCCCTCTTAAGTATATGAGTCCAATTGAAAAACAATAAAAAAAAAGATGAGTCAGCAATCTTTGGTTCTTAAATCTGATGGGATCATGCTTTCATTTTTGCTGTACATCAAGTGTCTGAGGGATTTCAGCAATTTATTTGGTCATTTTCCTGCAAGGATCCACAACTCTGTTCTCTATTGCATACTTAAAACACACTGGACGGCCTGTTTTATTTTCGGTGAGCATAGTTACCAGTGACATTCATTAGTTAGCATACAAATATTAGAAATGTAGCACAGTAGTGCAATCATGTGTATGTGTTTCCTGTTTCTGGGAGTAATACTCATGCTGTTGCGCATGGGAATAGAGCATTAAGGACAGCTGCAATGAACTTAAACTGAATTTGTAAACAAATGCTCTGATATTTAACTGTACTGCTGTGCGTCTTTGCATCCTATTTGAGTGAAATAGGCTCACTGTAGAGTGTGTTTTGATCTTGTAGATGTTGATCACCTTTCTTATGCATTATCAAAATAGCAGAAACAGTGAGTCACAGACTTTAGACTTTAGACCAGATATGAAGTTCAGAAGGCAGTCAATTTCTGCATCTTTAAATTCATAACATGCAAGCTTTAAACCTAATTTTCATACAAACACACCCCTCAGCACAAACAGAGGTGCATAACAGTTAGTTATTTATACAGTGAGAGGGTTGTACATAATAATCTGCATCAGGCATGAATTAAAGAAAACACCTGTGTTTCACTCCATAACATTTTTCGCCGAGCATACGATAGGAGCCAAACAGTCCAACCTCCTCCCTTCACTTTATCAAAGGAACCAAACTGCTTCTTTGACCAGTATTTCAAACTAATATCTGTGCCTCTCCTGAGTAAAGAATGTGCACATTTATCACTGCTGGTCCAGTTTTGCTCTCAAGCCTCCTTAAATTTGAGACAGCAGCCACAGTGGCTTTATCAGATTTCAGAGCGCTGGTGGATTTAGGCTGTTTCACATCTTTTCTCCTTCTCTTTCCGTAAAGCAGTGCAGTGATAAAGAGCTCACAGATAAGAGCGTTCAGCTTTGACAAGGTCCATACTGACAAAACACTCCCTCTCCTCCAGAGAGCCGACAGGCAGGCAGCTGGTTCAAGTCAACGTTTGAGGTCTGTTAACACTGGCAGCTTCAACTTTGTGTAATAATAACTGTACATTTATAGGCGTCTATGTTATTCTTGGTCTTACCCTGTGATAGTCGTGTCTGTCTCATGAACCAGAGGGATGGACAGGTCCAGATAGTTGTCAGAGAGCTTGTGTTCAGGATTGGCGCTGCAACAAACAAAATAATGGAAAAAAAACAGGATTAGATTATATTTAAAACAACGTTTGCCACATTTATGACATAATTCTGACAGGGTCAAATGATTTACAAGATCATGCAGTTGAGTTGTTAACTTACCTTTTGGCCTGAACCAAAAACTGCAGCGTGTCATTTTCCCCAGAGAGCTGACTGGTGTCAAAGATGACGGCAAAATGATACTAGAAACAAAACATAGTGGGGTTACAGACATAGTGATGCAACTAAAGTTGCTCTTAGTTCACAAACCTTTGCCCAGGAATTTCTGATATTGTTGACCGAGTTATCAAGAAGAATGTAGAACATTTCCCTTTTGCACAATGTCAGCAAAGTCTTAAAAAAAAATCCTGGATCTGCTTTAGAACTAGATCAGCATCAAAATCTAATCAAACCTTCATTGTGCCACAGGCACATACCTTAAAAATCTTATTAAATGTAATATTTTTCAAGTTTCTTTCCCAAAACATATTTGACCCAAAAGACTTGGCCCCTGGAGAAAGGAGCATTAAAAGCAGAGTATGTTATTGTGTTATTGATTAACTCTTAACTACCAGCTCAACTGTTTGGCAGTGGCCATCAATAAAAAATGGATATTTTATGTTTTAAAAATACAGAACAAATCAAATTGTTGTCTGATTTAATTAACATTTCAGGAAACAAAGAGAACTACGAACAAAAAAATATTATGCTGTGGAGTTTAAAGGTTTAAAAAGTTAACAGTTCATTACGTGATGACATAAAACTGCAGAAATATTTGGGGCAAAATCATTTAGAAAAAGCAGAAATGTTTTAACCTAAAACAGATTAATAGAGTTTGATAAACACAAAAAATGTTTTGGATGAATAACAGATCTTTTATATGTAATAATATCAGTAAATGTGTAAGCATTTGAAATAATAAAGTTGATAATAATAATAGCTTTTGGCTTTTAAACCTTTAAATCCCACACAAAGAAAATGTCAGTTCTTTTAGTTTATTTGTAGTTTATTCTATATCCTAAAACACTGACAGAAACAAACAATGACATGCTTTTTCACGCATAAAATATTCCTGAATTTATTGACATATACATTTATTGACAAATAGTTAAACTGGGAGTTAAAGGGTTAATTGCTAAACTTTGATATGACTGATAACATTTACAAAGATAAGCAATGCAGATAGTGGCTGGCTGGATTGATGGATGGATGGGTGTGTAAAGGAAGTTCTTACATTTGCCTTATTTGTGAATCAAAGTCAAAGAGATGTATTTCATGATCTTGACTCATGATGTAAACTATAACTGCTCAAAGTGCTCGGGGAGCCCAAACCTTTGACAAGCATTGCTCCTGACAGTGTGAGCAGAGTTATAATTACCTCTGCCAAGGTTTGTTTGTTGTCATGATAACCCAGTAAGTTCTCAATGGAAACTGATGACATTATCAGGGAATGTTGATCACTGCACCAGGAAGACGTGATTTGATTTTGGACAGGATCTGAGCATGGGTGTGGATCCAGGAATTTTTCAGGGATTTGTTAACAGTGCAAGTCAGCTGTGATATTTCCACATGACTGACAATGGTCCGCCCGGTCATGTTAAACGCCTTGGCAAAGATTTGTGTTTTTGGAGCACTTCTAGTCTATCTTTTTGCATCTGATGAATGTTTAGATACCCACTGTATTAACAGATGACTCAGAGGAAATCGCTCAGATAAACAAAAAGTCTGTATCTTGTTTCAAACCTTGTTTTACTTTCCTTGAACATTCAGATGTTTTAAAGGCTCCAAGTTATTCAAGAGGCTTAGAGGGCAGAGTAACTTGACACCTTTTTAGCAAACTCAGTTCACAGAGAAATCCATTTTTCCTCTTAAAATATTCTGTTTCTACTTCTTGGGGTTGATGATGTCATAGTTATACAGCCCCCACCTACACCTATGTTTTATACTCATCACAGGCAGACACCATAACTGTTTTGTAAGTCTGCCCTACAATCTTTAAACTTTGCTTCCTCCTCTCATCAGATGTCTTTAGGGCAGCCAATCAGCGCAGAGCTCATAATCATAGCCTCCCCGTCCCCTCAGATCTGAGTGTTTCCATAGGGGAAGGAAAAAGGCGTAGCATTTCCTCCTCTACATAGAAGAAAATCTATTTTTTTTTGCTTTACTTGAATCATGTCCTTGCTCAACACACATCCAAGACATGATGTAAAATGTCAAACACATCTGGACCTTTACCTCGAGTATTTTAAAGCCTTCCAGTTCTAAAACATTAATCTTAACCCTTTCAGGCCCAAGACTGTAGATTATAGCCAGAAAATTCTAATTTTTTGGAGATTAAATTTTTATTTCACTTTCTGCTAAAATCCTACAAAAATCAAAATGCCCATAAAATTCAACATATAGATTTTTTGTATCTCATTTGATACATTAGGTGTTTTTGGCATCTGATAATCTATTTGAGGACATTTTTTATCATTTATCTGATTGTATTCAGTTTTCCTTTTTGTAATTTTTTGATCATATTGAGTAGAAAGAGGTATTATAAAAGTATGTATCAAATATGATACAATTGGCATTATAGGGTTAAATTAAATTCATTATCGCTTTAAGAAATGTGTAGAATCAAAAACCCAAACACACACAAATCTGGTTCACAGCTCATGTGCTTCAAGCCTGAAGCTTAAATTTGCCGCCTGTCTCTTCAATATCAGTTTTTTGGGCCCTTTCACTATTTTATGCTAGTCCCTACTCTGGTAAAGGATTTTGTAAAGTGTGTTTGGAGGCCACTGTTTTACGATGTCTTTACAAAACGCTTCTTTTATTGCGTTCTTTTTTGACATTGTGCACTGAGCCCTGCTCTGGTGTGAGTTACCTTAGTCTGGGCTCTCATGAATGGAAATCCCACGCTGCATTTAAGGAAGTCCAAATCAACAAGTCCACAGGAAATACCCTTCTCTTCCTGCAAACAGACAGATAGACAGAGCATAAGAGTACAGATAAAGACAGACAGACTGGAGACAGTCTGGATGATACTTATAAAGACAAAGAGATGAAGACAGAGCAGACAGGATGCAGAGAACAATCCAACCTGCAAACATTTATGCTAACGTCAAAGTCTATTATCAGAGGGAGTCTACTGTTGTGAAGAAAAGGTCCTTGTTTCTTATTGAAGTCTTAAATTAGGTTAAAAGAAGAATGCACAAATCTGTGATAGCTCACACACATCTTAGCGGGTGGGTAATTGGACAACCTCCAGGCTGTGTGTTTGGAAGCTTGTCTAAACAATATGGAGCTTCACCGGCTGTGCTGTGTAAACACCTCGGCCCTGACCCGACGAGGAGTAAGAATTCTTTAAGAGAGAGGGTTCACAGGGGGGCTGTCAGCTGAGCTTTTTCTGCTGGGAGAGCAAGAGAGGGCAGGGAAGCTACAGTGATGAGAAAATAGAAGAAATACTCCTGGAGTACAGTAAGTCATACAAACTGCCTGCGCGTATCACTGCATGTCTTTGTTTGATACATGTTCCCAAAGGAGATACAGAAAAGAGCAGCCAACGCAGACACATTTAAAGGTGATATCATGTACACTTCTAATCCCCTTACTCAGCAGATTCCCAGTATGAGTCCAGGATGTAATCAAGTCTTCATTCTTCATTAAGTCAGCTAAATCGCACCGTATAGCCCCTTTTTGGCATGCTAACATCAGCGACTCCCCTGAAAAAGTCCCAATTTGCTTGCTCACTAATTTCCCTAACAGCAAGAAGTTTGCATGCCAGACAGAGAAGAAATGGAATAAATGAAAAACAGGGAGCAAGAAAGGACATTTCAGGGTCAAATCTAATAACAAAACTGCTGATTGTGTTCACACACGCAGCTAACAGCAGCAATTTTTTTTTTCATTTGTAAACAGCAATTATGCTAATTTAACAGTAAGGGGGTCCTCTATCAAAACAATAACAAAATATGACATTAAAAAAAAGAAGCTCAGTCCACCTTAACTGCTTGTGTTTGTTTCAATTAGAAGGAATTTTTGAATAAAAACTTAACTCCATAATGTGAATTCACACAGCAGCAAACTACTTTTTGGGCCATAATGTATGTCTGCTGCAAAGTCTTTTGGCATTAAGGACAGGTGTTTTCCGAAGTTGGAAATGATCATGCGCTCCCATTTGTGTCCAGACTATGTTTGTCAAAAAAATGAGGAGTGGTCAGCTGCAAAGCTGCTGTGCTCCTTACCTGAATATGTAGAAATTTAATTCATTTTAAGTCTGCGGTTTCAAAATACACTTAACTGAGTTTGTTTCATACATTCAAAAAGCAAATCAGCACACCTCTACCATCAAACATGTGAGTATTTGTTTAAAAGCTCAATTAAAGTTCATAACATGATGGAAAGTCAAGATTCAGTGTTGCTTTTGTTACTTTTACTCCTAGGTACGTTATTCCTGTGCGCTCCAGCACGAGTAAAACTCCAAGAAACAAGAAAAAACACACACATGATCAAAGACTTTCATAGATCAATATTTATAATATTTGTATGCGCACTCATGAATTTCATTGATAATTATGCTCACTGATGATAATACAGTCTGTCCAGTGTGTTTTAAGCCACAATAGAGAATATAGCAAAGAGTTCCCTCAAGAATATGATAAAATGAATTCCGTAGAGCTGACATATTTTGATGCACAGCAAATAGGTCGATCAAAAACATAGGCCTTCCTGATTGTATCAGTTTTCACTAGAGATTTGTACTTTTATGTGGATATGTCTGGCTTGTGTTTTGGTTAATTTCTTATGCTCTAGGTGCTCCAATGAAAAAAATCAGACCAAATAGCTTAACTTGCTGTTAAGATAGCAAAATGTTATCTGCCCAGTGTACACTATTTAATAGAGAATAAAGGTGAACCTTTAATTGGTTTGATCTATGTTACACCTCAAACACACAAATGTATATTTACAGCAGATAATCCATCCTCTAATTGCCAAGAGCATTTGTCATCAACATAGCAAAAATAAAGACCTACATGTAGACATATCCCAACATGTGACCATGGGATCTGGGGATGCAACCCCTACCTGTTGTTTGCATTCAGCACCACCACTGATACTACTGCCCTAAGTAGTAACCAGCAGAGATAGGTGGAGCCTGCAACAGGTCTCTTCTTGACTGAAAAAGTCATGCTAAAGTGTTACCTGAGCTGCTGGGTTGGTTTATAGAGTTATGCATTATGAGGGGAGTTAAGGTAGAAAATAATCATGGTCTATCTCAAGTAAGCAGCATGCATGAGAGACAGAAACAGGGTGGCTTCCTTTATACAGTATAATCTTCCTTTTGTAGCAGTTTTTGATAGTATCCAGTATTTCCATAACAACAATACCATGTGTCATTTATGGCAGCTCAGTCATAGCAGGTGTCAAAAAAAGCGTGCACAGAAAGACTTGAACTTTAAAAATAGAGGATTTCTCTGGCTAAAAACAACAAAGAACACCAAAACAAAACAAGAAATGAAATTGATTAAGGAATTTGGGTGCAAAAACTCTGCATATTTCACCTTTAATCTAGGTCATTCGAACTGTCTGTGTGTACTGGCTGCAGCTCTGTGTTTACGACACGTTTCCAAAAGAGATAAAGCAAAGAGCTGCCAAAACCTCTCTTAAGGTGGTATCATGCACACTTTTATTCCCCTTATTCAGCAGATACTCATGTAAGTCCAGGGTGCGACTGAGCCCTCCATCTTCATTAAGTCAACTTAAATAAGCAGCGCTGCCCTTTACATGCAAACGACAGCAAGCTCTGTGCGAGGAGGTGGGGACCCCAAGTATAACTGGCAGTGATGGAATTTCCTCTATTTCCTGTATTCCTCAGTACTGCTGTGCAAACACGGCCTGTCTCATGGGACTGGGCAGGATTTGGGAAGTGGACCTGTTTACCCATCATCCACCTGGCAGCCCCTGAGACGGAGCAGAGCACTCGGACATATGGTGAGGGAGAAGAACGACACAGGCCTGTTTGTTCAGCACTTTGTCACTTTCTTTCGACTGCTTACTCTCTCTTGTTTTTTCGCTTTCAGAGAGCAGACACATGCTGGGATTTTCACAAATGGCAGGCTGTAAAAAAATCAGCAGGATTGTTTACACCAGTGGTTTCAAACTGGTCCAACCTCAGAACACAATCTCCTCAATTTGGACCTCAGTTGACTTATGATTGCACAAAGTGACAGTGTACAAAGAACATGTTTAACAAGAACATCACTACAGAGGCCCTGCGAGGACATTTGGCAACGTCCAGTGCTGAAAAATGGAGCTAAAGCTAAAGTGATGAAAACTAAGGACATAAGATACAGTAGAAAGTTCTCTCCTCTCGCTCAGTAAGACACAGACTGTAACGACTGAAAACTGAAAAAGACGCTAGCTGGAAAGTACCGTACCAAATACAAAGGGTATTTTCTCCGCCTACAAGAACTCAAATATGAAGTTTATCCGGACCTAAGCCAACTCACGTTGTGTGTCCCTCTGCTAAATCACCCCGCCGTGGTTAGCTGCGGCCTCAGAGACTGTTTTACACTAATTGTGGCGGGGGACGGGGGGACGGGGGGGGAGTGATTTAGCAGAGGGACACACGACTTGAGTTAGCTATGTCCAGATGAACTTTATATTTCCGAAATGTTTATGCACTTAAAAACAATCATATGTAGCGTACTCTTAAACTGTGGTATTACTTTTTGATTTGAGTTCCTGTAGGCGGAGAAAATACCCTTTGAATTTGGTACGGTGCTTTCCAGTTAGTGTCTTTTTTTTTGTCTCCGGCGGTTACAGTCTGTGGCTTACTGAGGGAGAGGAGAGAACTTTCTACTGTATCTAATGTCCTTAGTGACCATATGGAGCTCATACAACCCCACTTCAAAAAAACTGAACTGTCCCTTTAAGGCTGTCAACAGAAACAGTGGAAGTCACATACACACTATAGACTATTTTAATGCCAAATTAACATCTCTATAACCTGGTTCAAAAACACGCTTTGGTCTGAGTCTATCAAAACACTCTAGTCGTATGAAGGGGATTATTTTCCATATCTCGGCCATTCTGATTCCTTCAGAGTTCTATAGATCATTCAATCAAACTTTATTTGTATAGTGCTTTTCATACAAAGTCCTGCAGCACAAAGTGCTTTACATAGAAAAAATAAGAAATGGAATAGAATGATAGATCTGATGGATCTATCATGGAAGATGGATCTGCTTGATTACAGATACTGATCCAGTTGCACTGCAAGGTCATGTTCCTCTAACTTTATCAGCCTTTTCTACAGTCTAAGGCTTTCTATGATCACATGTAATATCGCTCTTTCATAAAAAAAAATAACACATTATTATGTGTAAAGGTGTTATGATCAGTAGGTAAAGATCTTGAAGAAGCAACCACAAGTCCCTTAAAAATCTGACTTGATAAAAATATATGCATATGCATCAGCTTAGAGCTTCAGTGGATCACAGACCCATCTGCTCTGTGATATCAGAGGCTTAACACTGGTGTGAGGGGAGCATGTGAACTCAGCAGGGGAGAGTAGTGAGTGTGTATCTGTTTGTGTATGTGAAATATGTGCCATGTCACGCTCTCTTGTGCTCCTCCAAAGCTGTATCACATTGTGAACTGACACAAATATTTTGTCCTTGCAAAATCTATGTGATTGTTTTGAGATGTAATGGTGCTGTAGCTTTGTTGCAGTAATTTGGTGAAAATGCACTAAAAGGAAACTCATGACATTTTCTTTTTTTAATACACAACACTGTAATGTTTGGAGAAAGGGTAAAACAGGCAGTAATCAAAATCTAAACATTCCTCTTCCTTTCATTTGAAAATATGGCTTAGGATCTTTCTGTTTCTTTATTTTTCAAACACTGATAATTCTATGATTGCTCTTTGCTAAATGTGGAAGGACCCCTAAATAGTCTTTGCCTGTGGCTTCCCTGTCCTGACCCGGGATTTGAGAGACCTTGTTTACGCTGCATTAGTGCCTCCTGAAGCATCCACTGAAGTAGAAGCACAACATGCATGACAAAACATAGGAAGCTCATTCTCCTCACGTTCAGCATGTCTCTATCCTCTCTGGTACCTTAAATTTGGTCTCGCTCCAGCTGCAGTGTCATCACCTCCTTCATGCTTTCTACAGGTACGAGCAGAAGCTTGTACCTTTGGCTCTCATGATTGCGGCTGGACTTCACAGCCAAGAAAATCAGAGATTTGTGGATTCTTTTGGTTTGACAGCCCACTGACTTTCACAACTGCACACATTTTTCAGATGCATTCCTGATTTCTGAACTTTTAACCACAGCAATCATTTGTTCCAACCGTTAAATCATCACAAATCAGTTAAACAATAAATCATGAGATCCTTTATTTCAGTATCAGGGGTATCACTAGGCCATGATAACAATTAACTGCATGTGGATTTGAATTTGGAGTAATGGAAATATATGCTGGAAAAAAAACATTTATTTTTGATTCTCTTGAGTGAGTTAGAGCACAACAGCACAACAAAATACCATTTAAATTAATGTTTAAAATTGTTTATTCGCAGAGCTCAGGGGCTTGATTTTGACAACATGAAGTGAACTGTCAAAAGTGTGTTGGGCAAAGTGATTCAGAGCATATGCGTCCCCATTTGAACTAGTATTTGTAGCACTGGGTGCAAAGAGGAACAAACCACAAAGAGATTTCAGATGGATCCACCTGATTCATCGTCTGTAATCGGGCCAATCTACGACAACTGTGCTCAGCCTGAAGCAGCATGAACGAATCAGCATCCTCCGGAGCAGGAAGAGGTGGGAGCCATGAGCGAAATGACAGAAATAACATGTGATCATGGAAGGCTATAGACTATAGAAATATTTCATGAAGATAGAGGGATCTAACCTTGCAGTGCAGCTGGATTCCCCAGTTCATTGCATGTAATCAAGCAGATCTATCTTACACTCCACTCTACAACATTTGTGCCAAGCTTGTAACGGCACTGCTTAATCAGTATTATTTAGCATGTGGACTCAACAGGGGAGAGTAGTGAGTGTTTATCTGGTTTTCTGTGTAAACAAAATACGTGCTGTGTCATGCTTTTTCAAAGCTGTATCAAATCGTGAACTAGAAAGCACTCGGAGAGCGCAGACCTCCGCCAGTGCCACAGTCCTCAGCCATATTGTTATTTTGACCGTAAATATTACTCCTACCTTTATTTAATCTAAATATTTAGATTCATTGACCATGAAAACATACCATTAGCAACTGGATTCATAATGATATCTATTTTAGTTCAGTAGTTATTCACAGAAATCACATTTTTCGCCATGGCGGCCAGACGCTGATCCCGATCAACACCAAAATGGAATCAGTTCTTCCTTTTCCCATGCTGAACATTTCTTGAAAATTTCATCCAAATCCATCCATTACTTTTTGAGTTATTTTGTTCACGGACGGACGGACGGACAAACTCTCCTGAAAACATAACCTCCTTGGCGGAGGTAATTAACACAAACATCTCGTTCTCGCAAAATTGATGTGAACGTCTTGAGATGTAAATGCAGCACTTTGGTGCAAATCAATTGAAAGGAAACTCCTGACATTGTCTTTATGTAACACACAACACTGTAATGTTTGGTAAAGGGGTGAAACAGGCAGGCAGATGTGGGAGCTGCAGGTGTGATGACAGCAGGAGTTGACAGCTAGTGGAGAGATTAGCATAGATGCTAAAAGCTTCAGTAGCAGTTTTATCAGAATTGGACAACTTTCTTTAATAAAAGAAAAACAAACAACACAGAAAGCATTTCTCAATATAGAAGATATTTCTGCTCCACCTTGGTAAGAACTTGTTCTACATAGTGGTTTAAGTTTTGCACTTCACACTGCAGCAGTGGAGTCTACCTACTACACTCTCAAAATTCACTTGTAAGTTTTTGAAGTATCTTGCCAACAGAAAGACAAATGACTGGAAAAACATGTGCTTCTTAAGGATGCAACCATGATTTAACTTAGCACAATACTCTTCAACCTCTTTTGTGAAGTTAGACATGCAATATTTATTATCTCAAAGAAATCTGCTGCATTTAAATGATTTCCAGTAATAAGCAGAATTTGTCACAGCTATAGCTGCTTCTCAGGGAAACATGATTCATTTGATTATTTAAATAGCTGAACTGTTATTGTTTGAAATTAATTTGCTTTACAATTGTGATCTCAATGTTAGCCAAGTGTTTCCATCTTTAATTAGTCTGAGTAATGACAAGGAGACACTACTACTTTGTATATAAAACTGGCAGAAATGTATGTTGGGTGTGCAAATATGTAAAATTCTGTAGCTATCAAATAAACACAGTGGACTAGAGGGTAGAGAATAAAACTGGCATGAACATCTTAAACACCACCAGACATTAAAAGCCCACACATTCAATATTTCAGGGATTAAAATAAGAAAACAGAAGCTGGATCTGCTGAGTCCCACAGGAGTGAAGTAGCGCTCCTGAAACTAAATCACCTCCGCAGCTTCCTGATGGCTCATGTTGCAAGAACAACAGGCCGATAACACAGCCCACACTTCACCGTGAGGGGAGTGCAAGTTCACGCTTCGCTCGCTCGAGGAGTAAAAGCCTCGAGGGAGAGGATTCAGATCTGACCCTACCTCTGCAAAACTTCATCACCTCACACTTCTCCAGGAGGCATTAGACGTTTCTTAAAGAGCACATGGCACTAAATCTGCTCTGTGGCCTTTTTGTCATCTCCTCGTACAGGTCACTTCCTGCTCCCTTTGTGCAGCTGGCCACCCTGACATTATCAGAAGCTCTGCAGCAGCTGGTAACCTGAGCCTTCAACACTTCATTAGATTAACTCCCAAACTCAAACTGAAACACTGTTTTTCTAATATCTGCCTGCAGCATGTGTGCTCTCAATTGAATTTTAGCTTTGTTGGGGGTTTTGAATCATGGCACAGGTTGTTGGCTTTAAGCAGAAGGACTGATCCATCACAGGGGTGCAAAACCAGCTGGAGGACAAACACAAGGAGGTCAGATATGAGGGGGGGAGCCTGCGTGATGGGTGCTGCACCCTCAGGCATCTGATGTCCTGCTGAAAAAGACAGGACTCATATCTGGCATGGCATGAATTAACCCTTTAACTACCAGTTCAACTGTTTTGGCAGGGGCATTAAATTCAGGAACATTTAATGTATAAAATAAAAATAACACATCATTGCTTGTCTCTGTCAATGTTTTATGATGCAGAAAAACCTGCAAACAAACAAAAAAATGATATTTTGTTTGTGTGATTTAAAGGTTTGAAAAGCTAAAAGCTACCATTATTGTACCCATCACTATTATTTTAAATACGTAACCATTTACTGATGTGATGATATATATGTATGAAGACTGCTGTTCCTCAAAAACATTTTTTTGTGTTTGTCAAACTTAATATAATCTATTTAAGTTATTTTTACACATCTTTACCAACATTTCTGCCTTTTCTAATTGATTTTGTGCCAAATATTTGTGCATTTTTATGTCACGACACACTTAACTGTTAGATTTAAAGACTTTCAATCGCACCAACAAAATATCTGTTTTTTGGTTTGTTGGTGGTTTTCTCTGTAGTGTGTCTCTGAAGTGTTAATGGAGCCAAACAATTATTTGACTTGTTCTCTTTTCTAAAATGTGAATTATCCCTGAATGTAATGATGACCTCTGCCAAACGGTTGAGCAGGTAGTTAAAAGGTTATGGTCTTTGCAGTCTATTGGCCCTTTTCCATTAGCTCTACTCTACTCTACTCAACTCTACCCGGCTCTACTCTACTCGCCTTGTGCTGCTTTTCCATTAGCCCCAGTCGCCTGCCCAACGGGGTGCAGTGTCGCTGTAAACAGCTGAGCAGCACTGCAGTGACGTCATTTTGAGCGTGACACAACAATCTGTGGCTTTTTGTCACAAACTGAGTAAAAAAGAAAAGCAGAAGAGGGCTGCAGGTGGCAAGAAGAAATAGCCCTTGAGAAGCACAGGAGAGTTTTGGAAGCTATACAACAGAATGAAGCTGAGGATGAGAGCAATCGAGCTGCAAAGAAAAGACGTATGAGGGTAAGCTAATGGTAGCTACCGCTAGCATGCTAGGTTGTCACGCTCATGACTCATCGATGATGACATTGTCTGACCAATCAGTAGCCGGCAGTCGGTGATGTCATCTTTTGGTATCGACTCAGCTCGCTCAGAACCAGAGCGGAGTAGGTACTAAAACTAGCTTGTTTTAGGAGGTACCGGGCTAGTGGAAACACGCTGCAAATCGAGTAGAGCTGAGTAGAGTAGGGCCAAGGCGTGCTAGTGGAAAAGGGCCATAAGGGGCCAATCACAGACATGAGATTAGCAGAGCATCACCAGTAAAACCTTTGTTTTATTTGTAACAGGGAGCATGACTGTCATTTTCTCCGTCTCTGCATCTTTCCCTGGTGGATCTATGAAATACATCTAAAGGTCCATCTGGTGTGCCAGATTACCAAACTCGAGATCATTAATTTCTTCACCTTTATGGAGAGAATGAGCAAAATGTCCCAGTCAGCATGAGCGAGAGGAATGGCAGCCACCGAGAGGCGAGGAGCACCCACTGACAACAGCATCAGGCAAAGATAAACCACAGGCCATCACTGAAGATGTGTTGGTCATACATAGTGAGACTCTTTGTACTTAAAAGTTAGGCAGCTATTAACAGCACCCCTCTTTGTGAATGAGACTTGTAGGTGTCATCAATTCATAATACAACAATAATGTAGAAAAAACTTTCTTACCTCAGACCAGATCAACAGAAAAGTCATCATTAACATAAATTCATACTTTCAGACCTTTTAAACCCATTTTAATGGCAGTCCAGCTGCTATATTAATCAAGGGTGTAGATTTGATTTTGACATTGGTGGGGACACAAAAGTACACCAAGATGGCAAGTTGTTGTGTTTTGCATTTATGAATGTTTTTTAACGTCATGGAGAGCTAATCAAACAAACAAGCAAACTATCATATTCAGAAAAAAATACTCTTCTGACTTTACCTCCAGCCTCTCATCCTAAATCTCTACTGTCTGTTCCTTGACAAAAATATACTGATGCATGACATATGAAGAGTGGGACAATTTAGGATCAATTAGAAATGTTGATGGTATGGTGATAGTCTGATAAATACATAACAAAACCAAAATGGACTACTGATAAGTTTATTCCCCAACAATATGAATGTATAAAGTCATGTTATTAATCCGATGTTTTATTGTATTTTTTCCCCACAAACTTTTATTGTTGATCTTAAACTGCTGCTGCCTTTCAATACACAAATAATACATGGATAATAAATAAAATAACCTCTCTAAGTATCTCTTTGGCATTAAATATGAGCAGTTATAACGTTATATACTATGCTTGTGTTTTGTGTTTGGGACCATGCGGTAGTGGCATAGTATTGATAGGGACGTGTCCCTAGCATCCCTTCCCAATTCTATGCCCCTGATATTAATCAACGTCATTCATCTCCACATTATATTAAATTTTTTATTATTAGATTGACTCGTTATGGTTGTATTGATTACACATCAATAGTAACTACCTTTACAACCATGTAGACACGAAGTCCCTCTCGGAAATGAGATGCCATATCAGAAAGGGGCTAACCTTTAATAAATGTATATTCAACAAAGACAAATATGATGATATATAAACATATAAAGATTGATTAACTGAGCCTCTAACTGCCTGAGACAAATTGATTTAAGTCCCTTTGTGTACTTGGATGGAGATATATCTGGATCTATGTATGTGTATGTACAAATATCTATATTATATGTATTTATACATAGGTATCTATAACATGAAGAGTTTGGCTTCAGCCTGCCCTGTTGTAAAGTGCCTTGACATAACACTTGTTATGAACTGGCACTATACAAATATAGACAGATAGATAGATAGATAGATAGATAGATAGATAGATAGATAGATAGATAGATAGATAGATAGATAGATAGATAGATAGATAGATAGATAGATAGATAGATAGATTGATTGATTGATTGATTGATACCTCAATAATCATTAATCCTTCCCTACTTTTATCTGTATCTTTTGTTCCGTACATGTGCACAGTAGGTGTGTTGTTTAGGAAAAAGAGGGTAAACCTTGATTGTGAGCTGAGCAGAGGGTGACTTAGACTTCACTGCAGATCTTTCTGGTTCGTGTTTAATCTCATATAATAAGCTAAATTAAAATAGCAAAATGTTAAATCTAGGAAACCACAGCATGTGTTGACCACCTCCATCTCCTGTTCCTATTGGCCTGGTCTTCGTACTCTGTGAACTCTAACAATGAACAGTTTCATCATTCTGTCCCTGTTAAAGAAATATCTTCCCACAGCCATCCCACATAAAACCTGAGAGTTCCTCCTCCTTCTCTTTTGTACACTTTGTGGATGGATTTCACAGCCTCCACCTCTGCTCACGTCAGCTCACTGAATATTTGCAAGCCGGCCAGCAGGTCTGCTTACAGCCAGCTTAAGGCCTTTCCACACTGAACCCATTTTGGTCTGAATCTCAATGTTTAAATAAAATACAACATAACAATGTGTCAAACACATTAATTTTGCTCACAGATTAAAAACTTGAATACTTAACTACAAGTGCCCTTAATAATTGTGCTCACAGGTAATAAAACAGGCTGTCCGGAGTGTTTAACACACTCACTAAATTGATTGTTATGATCATTATTGGGATAGTGAAGGAATGTGGATTGATTGATGTTGATGATCAGAGAAGGGATTACAAAAAAACATGAAATGATAATGTTGATGATGATTAATATTGGATATGCGGAGTCTAAGCTAAAATACTAAAAATGACTCTTCTGTTGCCGCCATAGCATAACATTTACTACTGTAGCCTTCAGTTTATTTCTTATACATTAATTATTTTTACTTTCTTTTTTCAAAGAGAACAAATACCAAAACAGTCATTTATGTGGAACACGGGGGTCAATGATAGTAGTTCAATTATGTGCTAAGATTTCAAGAGTCATGTCTGTTTTATTTCTGAGTGTCACTGTCCACATTCCTATATACAGTCCATTTAATCTCCAGCTGGGGTTTTTGTAGTCTCATCATGTGATCATCAGTCTTTTAATCAAGTATTTATCTTAACTATTGCATCATCATCCAAATTATTACCATGGTACATTACAGAGATATTGAAATGTACAGTTTATCCTGGTATTGTATCAATTTCTCTGTTTATTCTTTTCCGGTTCAAAATTATTTTGGGACATTTCCAAAACATATAGCTGTGATAAATATTCACTGATCTGCAGTTTCCCTAACATGGTGTGATAAAAAACTGTTTATTTGATATTTTGAGTATTCGACTCTTCCCATTTTCTTCCTAATGTCCGAACTAACTGTCATTTTCTAATAGTGCACGGTAATATTAAGATGTAACTCTAATCTGCTCCCTTCATATGCTTTATTCATATGAACCTTCTTAATATCCTAACAATAATAATCCTTTCTTGTAGACATTTATATTTAATGTGACATCTGAATCAGTTAGATATGTGAAAATAACATTAGTATTTAACCAAATGGAAGTCATACTAATAAATAATTTCATTAAGGTGTGATAAAAACCTGTAGACTTAACCATTTTAAAATATATATCTGTCAAACCAGCCTCTGTAGTAGATTTGTAAAAGGGTCAATTTCAACACTGGAGGCAGAATTGAAATACATATAAAATATTAAGTTGGGAATGGGGTCCCCTGCCCAGATGAGCATTCAACTGATTACACAGGGGGTATACCAATGTTTCACACATGTAAAATGTGATTTAAATGGTACATAAATCAGGATTAGGGATCATAAAGTGTGTCCTCCGGTTTGATCTTATGTACAAAGCTAACAAAATCCAGAGAGGCAAGTGACAAGTCTGAAGAGACGGGACAGCTGTTTGCCTCTGCTCTTCATCTTCTCATCTACAGTCTGATTGCGCAGCTTAGACTCCGGTTTTAGATGACCCTGCAAGTCTGTCTTTTAATTTGTTTCACTGTTTAGACTGAAATGCTGACATTTAATTCCATCCCAGTCTTTTAAAAATAAACTGTCACACAGGAAAAGGCCAAGTTCAGAGGATAACTGATGTTTCTCGTCTGATATGTAATGTGTTACATTTGGCTGGAGGAATCATGTCAGTGCTTCACTACATCAATGCACTCCAGAAATAAACACCAGCGCTGAAGTAAATAAACTGCAGGTGCTTGAAGAGGAAGAGGAGGAACATACCCGCTGCCAGAAGTTGATGTAGAAAACTTCTCTGGAGAAGTTGAGGTAGATGTTGGTGTCGTAGGCATCGTCTCCCATGTTGGAGATGGTTAAATTCAAAGAGACGTTCTTCACTCCTCCCAGGGCTAAATGATGACCAACGTGGAGACTGAGGGAACAGAAAATAAAAGATGCATTTCAGACTAAATAAATGTCTCATAGCAGATGCTGAATCTCAGAACATGAGAGGGTTGCAAATATTTACACTAACAAGGACACCAAGTTTGTTTTGAATATCAAGAGAGAAGCATTTTCAAGGATAGTTTGGATTTTTTGAAGAAGGAGTCAGTCTGGTTTCTAGAAACATCAAACAGTGTTTTATCTAAGAAAGGCTGCGAACGAGACCTTTTTAGGTCAGCTTCTGGCCCAATTTGCTCCCGTTTTATCAATCAGATGGGTGGGGTCCACCTTCAGGTCACATATTATACTTCTTTTTGACAAGTTTACATTGGTCCAGATGTCCGCAGATTGTATTTTCCAGTAAAATCCACTCAAATATTGGACTTAACCCTCCAAACTCCATGTTTGTTGGACACCTCAAGCTGTAACACTCAAATTGTTTGGTTATATATCAAGAAATGTGAAAGGAATCTTAATGGGACAACTAGATTTTGAAGATCACTCATTTGTCAACCTCTTGGGGGCTCCAGGCCAAACATGGCTGTCAAAACAAAGTGTTGCAAAGTGTTTTTCAAAATAAGTAGTTGCGCATCCACCATAATACAATTGTAATAACTGATTTTTTAATCACATTTTCCTGATGGAAAACATGGCAGTGATGATATTCTAACTCATATTAGCCTTTAGAGAAAGTGACAACTTCCTCTCTGTCTACTGGCCAATCAGATGTGTCCCATTCTCCTTCTCTTGTCTTCTTTAGAGTGGTGTCCAGTTAGTGCTTACTTTGTCAACTAATTATTTTCATCATAGTTTTCATCAACAAGATTTTTCTCCTGATGAAAACCAGACTATAACTGAAAAAAACAAGTGCACATTAACAAAAACTAAAACTAATTAATTGACACACAGCTCCTTTGCTTGTCTGGAAAGGTTGGATGAGTTAAGAAAGACATCCACTCACAGCTGCCTTAGCTTCATGGTGGTGGGCTCCAAGTGTAAAACATGACGTCAGAAATCGAAAGAAACAAAACTAATGCCGTACACTTCACGCTTCATATTTCAGTTGACTAAATTTAAAGCAGATTTCATCGACTAAAATGTTATGATATTTCACCAGCTAAAACTAGACTAAAACTAAAACAATTCAGATGATTCAATTATGACTAAAATAGATATTTTAGGCAAGACATACACTAAATTGTGCTGCATGGTGGTGCAGTAGGTAGTGCACCTTCACAGCAAGAAGGTCCATGGGTCGATCCCTGTGTGGTTTGCATGTTCTTACCGTGCATACATGGGTTCTCTCCGGGCACTCTGGCTTCCTCCCACAGACCAGAAACATGCTTGTTAGGTTGACTGGTGTCTCTAAATTGCCCTTAGGTAAAAGTGTTAGCGTGAATGGCCGTCTGTCTCTCTATGTGGCCCTGTGATTGACAGGCAACCGGTTCAGGGTGTACCCTGCCCAATGACAACTGGGATACGCTCCAACCCGCCCTCAAGTCCAATAGGGATAAAGGGGTATAGAAAATGAATGAATGAATGAATAAACTTAATAAAAAAGTGCTGTCAACATTAATTCTTTGTCCAGTCAGAAGCAGCCAGATCTCAACAAAAGACATAATAGTGACCTGTTGGAGACATAAGTGTACATGCATAAAGAGTCTTTGTTGTGAGTTTGTTTGCATACTTATAAATTTTTCTCTCTTTAGCCAAGGCTTTAATGAATCATACTGAAGTTTGAAAAGGCTTGTCATCCAATTCTCAGGGCAGCACCCCGCCTCTTTTAATGCACCACTAGCTAACACCACACACAGTCACAAGGAGAAAAATGAAGATTTATATATAAATATATAAAGAGAAAAATAGGGGCAAGAATGGTGGTAATGAGCAGGGTTGTTAAATTTGTAAATTCATTTTGAAGACCAAGTAAATAATACAAATCTATGGGGTAGGGGTGGAAAGGACCGTGAAGTCCAAATCAACTGCAACTTTTACAGAAGTGTTTTTTTTTAATTCCAAATGTATGAATAATTTATTTATTCATTCTGCTTTCTTTCAACCCTTATTATTACTGTTGTTGTTGTTTTTCCTTCACTATAAGTATTGCTATTTTTCATCCTACCTTGTTTTCTCAGACGCATTTACTGATTTACTGTGCAGGTACACCAAACACATCACACAAACACACACTTATTCATAGTTCCCTACTTCTTTTCTTATTGTGAGTCATGGACATTAACCCTTTAAAGCCCAAGACCATAGATTATAGCCAGAAAATTCTATTTTTTTTGGAACTGAGATGTTTGTTTCACTTTCTGCTAAAATCCATAAAAATATCAAAATGTCCATAAAATTCAACATATCAATTTTTCTTATCTCATTTGATACATTAGGTGTTTTTGGCAACTGATAATCCATTTGAGGACATTTTTATCATTTATCTGATTGTATTCAGATGTTTTTTTTGTAATTTGTTGATCATATTGAGTCAATAGAGGTATCATAAAAGTATGTATCAAATATGATACAATTGGCTTTATGGGGTTAATGTCTCTGTTTTGTATTGTCTTGTTCAATAAAGGGAAAGAAGAAAATGCTTGTCATCACTGATCTGTGTGTGATTAGTATGAACTTCTCTGATATGTAAAGTTTGTGTTGACCTTTTGTTTTATCTCTACGGTCACACAATTTTAATATATGAATCTGACATCATTATAGCATAAATACTGTGAAACCTTCAGTTCTGACAAAACGTCCTCTTCAACTTTGACTGTGCTTGTGATTGATTGAAAAATGTTTTGTTCTGCTCTATCACTTTTTTCCTTTTGGGGTAGTGGGGGGCTGGAGTCTATCCCAGCTGTTATTGGGCGAGAGGCGGGGTACAACACAGACTTGTTGTACCTCGCCAATCCAGGTGCTTCACCTCTGAATTCCCCTCTCGCCAACAGACAGCCCTCTCCTCTGACATTGTGTTTGTTAATTGAACATTTGTAGGCTTTTACATTTCAAATACTGTATATACTTAACTGTCATTTTTTCAAAATTATGAATGATAATATTATGATGAAAATGTTGTTAATCGCTTGTTTGTAAGACTAATATCAAGGATTGCATTAGACTCATATGATGTATGCATAGAAACACTTGTTACTAAGGCACACATGTGCTGTCTCTAAACACAGAAAGTAAAAGATAAACACTGAAAAGAAAAGGGAACTCCCAAAGTATGGAAAAACATATGGATATCCTCCAAGCATGTGTCATGGTTTTACCACCCACACCCACACGGCCTCTGACGTCAGCTGGCTTCCTCCATTCTTCAGAAACAGAGACTTAATCTAAAGTGTGAGCAGCGAGGTGTTTACCCAGAGAGCAGCAGTTTCCCATGAAGCCTCAGGTCTGCGGCACAGTCGTCTGACAGGCAGTTCTTCTCAAACCAGGTCTGAGGAGGAAACAGGAAAGCACGCTGTTAATGTGACCTCATGCTGTTTTAATCTCCATACTGACTCTGAGATCAGACTAGAGGGCAGTGTTGTGTTGTTGAGAGAAGATCTAGTAGATGATTATCCAGAGGGACACATCTTCCTTCCATCTGGTGTCTCTTTGATCAGTCAGGGGATGGTCTCTGGTTTAGGGCTTAAAAGGGAAACTTAAGTCAAGCGTTGGCGATAACTTTGAGACAACTGTAGGTGTTGAGAGACCTAAATCTCACCCTTCTTCAGTGGAGAAACATGTGGGGCAGGTTAGAGGTGGTCACAAAGAAAATATATAAATCAGTCTTTTTGGCTTCCTGTCAAGAAAAGCTAACAACGACAATAATAAACTGGTAACCAAAACCAAATCATTACAACCGCAATTTGAGCTGTTTCCACATTCCTGCTGAGGTCCAAGAAAGACACAATGAAATTCTTGATGAGCAAGTCAGGAGGGAAAGGGAGAAGGAGAAGGGAGGTTGGAAACGTTTGTTTTGATGAATTATCCTCTTATTTCTAATTAACAACAACACACACAAAACTGAACAATCAGCTAACTGAAGGACAAGATAGTCTAAAAATTGTTATAAAAAGATTACAAAAAAACTTTTGGCTCTATTAATGGCCCACACTTCACAGAAAATTAACACAACCAATGACAACCTGAGACTAAAATGTGTCTAATACTAAGCTGATAACACAATGAAGAAGCCCCAAGAGACAATTGTGTTTCATTTACGAATAATGCAAAATGCATAAGCCATTTAAATAAACTGCATAAACCACCATTCCAATGAAGTAGGGACATTGCATAAAACAGATTAAAAGAGAAAAAATGATTTGTAAATGATTACACAAGAGATACAAGAAATCTAATCTCAAATTGATAAATGTGATGAATAAAATTATATCAATAAATTATCAATAAATTTATCAATAAATTGATAAATGCAAAAGATCACTCATTTTGAATAGTATGCCTTCAAATGTTTTCCCAGTTCTCATGTTAAATCCATATCCCATCATCTATGTAAAAATCTATGTGATGATGAAAAAATACCTTTGCTAAAATCATCAATTATTGCTGATCTGTTATAAAAACAGCAGGAGGCTTGGTGGTGCAGCAGGTAGTGCACATGCCTCACAGCAAAAAGGTTGCTGGTTCAATCCCTGTGCTGGTCGGGGCCTTTCCATATGGAGTTTCTTATTCTCCCTGTGCACGTGGGTGTTCTTTCCTGGCACCCCTGTTTCTTCCCACAGACCAAAAAAAGGCTTATTAGGTTAAATGTGACACCAAATCACCCTTAGCCATGTGTGTGAATGCTTGTCTGGCTCTCTTTGGCTCTGTGATTGGCTGGCGACTGGTTTAGGATGTATTCCACCTCTTGTCCAATGTAAGCTCCAGCAACCTCGAATGGGATAGGGGGAAAATTAGTGTATGTATGGATTGTTTTTGTTAACAAACCATCCACCCATTATCTGTGAAAATAACTGCCACCTCTAGTAAATGGCTACAACAACTGACTGAACAGTGGTAGGGCGTCGCACTGGTAGGTCCGGCAGCTACTGGTGTTGCTCATGATGTAAGGGACAAGTCCCAATGCTGTGGGTTTTGTTGTCTTGTGCATTGAAGTACTCTGTTATAAGAGGGAGGCACATATACGCTAAGCATATACACTACATACAAATGTAGCCACATACAATTTCCCCTTCCAGCCAAACACCTGCCAATTACCAGCCAACTTCCAGCCACCTCAACGAGAGTTTTAAATTCGATCATAAACATATTCATTCATGTCCCTGTGAGATGGCAAGAACAAGGACAAATCCAGTGGGTCTCAACCTTTGCCCTTATCATAGTAGCTTTAGCGTTAACTGGTCACTTTGTGTTTGTTACATCATCATCATGACGGGAATTTAATTACAGCCACAACAGTTCATTGGTTCCAGCACATTCCAGTCCTGGACCGGTCAAGGAAAGAGGGAAAATTTGAGTTGCATAATTAATCAATCTGACTTTGTCATTGCATGTGTCACAAGTACAGAGCAGGAACATTTTTCTTGACAGTACAACCCGTCCGAGAACACACAAAGACAGTCACATGCATGAGGAGACAGGAACGGGAAGACTGTTGGGTTGCCAGCAGAACAATGCCCCATATTCTTAGATAGGAAAAGGGAGACATCAGGGAGAGAGGGGGAGAAAAAAGGTCAATCCCACACTATGCCCGACAGAGCACAGTGTGAGATCAGGGAAAAAACACCTCAGCATATTTAGTTAACCTTTATTTAACCGGGAAGTCCCATTGAGATTAAAAAATCTCTTTTACAGCCACAACAGTTCATTGGTTCCAGCACATTCCAGTCCTGGACCGGTCAAGGAAAGAGGGAAAATTTGAGTTGCATAATTAATCAATCTGACTTTGTCATTGCATGTGTCACAAGTACAGAGCAGGAACATTTTTCTTGACAGTACAACCCGTCCAAGAACACACAAAGACAGTCACATGCATGAGGAGACAGGAACGGAACGGGAAGACTGTTGGGTTGCCAGCAGAACAATGCCCCATATTCTTAGATAGGAAAAGGGAGACATCAGGGAGAGAGGGGGAGAAAAAAGGTCAATCCCACACTATGCCCGACAGAGCAGTGTGAGATCAGGGAAAAAACACCTCAGCATATTTGTTTAACCTTTATTTAACCAGGAAGTCCCATTGAGATTAAAAAATCTCTTTTACAAGAGAGACCTGGCCAAAATAACAGCTGTACAGAGTCGGTTTGAAATAAATAAGCAAATACACATTTGGCTTTCAAGAAAAAAAACCGCATGCCTCTGTCACATATTCAAGAGATATCATTGAATCCAGTTTTAGCTCTTTTTGAAGATTATTCCATGATCAAGTTGAATTAAAAGAAAAAGCAGTTTTCCCCAGGTCTGTAAAAACTCTGGGTACAGAGAAGAGCAGCAAGTTAGAGGATCGTAGCTGGTACCCAGTAGAGCTGCTATACAGAAAGGAACAAAGGTATGATGGAGGTTTTCCCAGAATTGCTTTATATATAAAAATCAGCCAGTGTTGTTGTCTGCGAGTTGCCAGTGAAGTCCAACCAACCAAATCATAAAGAATACAATGATGGGTGAGAGATTTTGCGTTGGTTATGAAGCGAAGAGATGCATGATACACTGAATCAAGGGTCTGCAGTGTGGAGGCAGATGCATGCATATGAGCAACATGATACAATCTGATCTTACATCTTGCTTAAACAGTTTAATTGGACTATCGACCAAAAAAGGCACTGAGGAGTTAGTTTATGTGTCGGATTTGTGTGTTTCAAAGATCTTACCTCATTCCTCACTGCAATCTTGTTTCCTTTCCTCCACCTTAGCACAGGTGTAAGTGCGGGTAAATCCCTGTCCTGATGTCCAGTCACAACGTGCTTCCCAAGGCTGTAGGCCACCTCGAATGTGATGGGTGTGAACACCTCCTTTACATCTTTCTGTGGAGAGAAAACACAACAATGTGATTCAAGATAATCTGTCCCATCATTTACACTTTGATTATTTAACCTCAAAAAAAAAACAGCTGTGCAGCACCCTGAGTGATTATGGTAAATGAACATCTTTCTCCAATTGACGCTGAGTGCAAAAACTGCCGACTCTGCAGACAATCAGAACATCATACGGTCTTGGTGTTAGGTTACCGAGCCAGAGATTCACAGGGTTAAAGACAGATGTCAGCTCACTGAAAAACCACTGCACTGGTTCAAAGATGTTTCACAGGGCTCTCTCACCAACTGCTTTTTCTGTAATGTAATTAGACTGAAAGTGAAAAAACTCAAGCCCCAGTAAGATCTCACTAAACATTGACTTTTTATAAAAATTTACTGGCACTGCCTCTGACAGATATTGCTGCGTTTCTGGCGGCTCCATGCAGGACCACAAAAGAAGTGTTTGAGTTGGCATCTGGTCTGGAAACAATGCAGACTGAATGAAAACAGAGAGCTAAATGTGATCAAATCCCATCTCTTCATTAGACGACAGGGCTGAGAGAGACATACATGGGAACGGTAGAAACAGATGATGTCTCTTTGCCATCTTGTCAGAGCTTTACATGGAGATTCGAAGGATTTTTGGTTTAGCTTCCAGGGCTGGGAATTGTTACCATAGGGATTGAGTTTTTACAATATAATAATGTATTTTCAAACAAGATAAAGAGTAAGAAAAAATGCTTGTGTTGATGTTATTCAAATACATGCTGATTAAAAATTAGACGGCAGACCTAGTGGTTTGAAGAAAGACAATAAGAACCATTAAGGGCCTATTTTAATTTAAACTTATTATCACTTCATTTTTTCTCTTATATTCAAGGGGCATTATTTTCGGGATTTTTTAGAATTTAAACAAAATCAACACCTGTTTGAACTAGGCCTGTGCTCAAAATATCGATATGGCAAAATATCGTATTGCACCCCTTTGGGATACGTGTATCGATACGAATTCTACGGAATCGATAAGGCCTAAATATTTTGACAGTTGTTGTAAATACACTTTGGGTAATGTTAACAGTGGCACAGTTCAAGGTAGAAGACAAGCTACATAATGAAGCATATGTTCTAAATTTGAACTTAGGTCTACCATCTTTGAGGATCTGAATTTATGTCTCTCAAGTTGTAGAACCACTTAAAACTCATCCTTTCTCTTTTTCTTCTTATAAGAAAAAACTAAACTTGTCAAGAATTTTGCTTAAAGCATAGTCAATGTTCACAATTTACGTGTATCGGGGTACGTATCGTATCATGGCCTTAGTATCGGGATACGTATCGTATTGTGAAGTTGCTAGAAATACCCAGCCCTAGTTTGAACTCAGAAAACAAATATAGCAGTCCAAAACACCAAGCATTCAATAAGTTATGACTTTATTGTTCAAAAATGTTCGACAAACTCGTGCACTGTGCACTTTATGAGGAAAAGGTTTAGCAAACAGACACATATGAGACAATGCAACTTCTCTGAGTTTTGGGTGGAGCTAATAATGCAACAATATGCAACTATTCCTTTCCAAAATAGTCATCTCACAGTAAAGGAAAATCAACTTCTGTGCAGTTCTTTAGTCCAGCTTATTGTCAAAATGTCTTTTTCATCTCTTTGCTTCATCCACCGAAGTCTTCTCCATTTCCTTTTCTCTGAAACTTAATCAAACACTACAGAGATGATGCAGCTGGGTTCCTTTAAGGCTGAAGGCTGGTGTGTGAATACTGACCAGATCTTAAACACTTTTATCAGATGGGAAACGCATGGTAGCCAATAGTTCAGTATTTTTATGTGAAGAAAGAGAGTAATAATGGCTGTCATTATGACAGAAATATAAACTTTGATGAAAATCTGCTGAAAACATATAAATATGATACTTTCATAATACTACAACAGCAA
Organism: Scarus forsteni; assembly: GCA_036419115.1. Lineage (NCBI taxonomy): Eukaryota > Metazoa > Chordata > Actinopteri > Labriformes > Labridae > Scarus > Scarus forsteni. The sequence continues at coordinate 25,918,382 of JAZDUH010000327.1, read as the reverse complement.
CAAAAGTAGAACCTCTGGACTCACATTTCTGGATAATTTGATTTCAGAAAAGCTTCTATGCACTTCTTACCTTTAGTAAAACATTGACAACATTCCCATTTATTGATTTAATTATTTTAAAAAGGGAAAATGCCCAATATTCGGTGTCTAGGCCTTCCTCTCCTGTTTTTGTGGCGTTAAAGAGGTAAAGAAATCATTTCATTTTAAACAAAATCATGTCAGAGCTCACATTTCAGGAATTGGGACAGCCGTTTGTTTTACCTTGTCAAAACTTTTGGAGATTAATATCATGTTCAGCCATTAATTCAGCTAAAAAACAGTGAGATATAAGTTTTGGTCCATTGTAACCAACCCCTTTTCACAGGCTTCATCAAAAACGAACAAGCTTCATGGGCAAAATGTGCCTCTGTGCCCGTCTGATGTCCACCGACATGGAGCCAAACCCTCTTCATAAACACAGAGGTTATCTCCCGGTCACTCGTTCTTTTTTCACTTTCGCTCTCTTTTGTCCGTAATCATTTTCCACTGTCTGCCCACCCATCCTCTTCCCCCAGACGGGCACAGAGCCATCCCATTAGAGGCATCACCAGCCGAGACCCACCCAGCTCATCAGCTCTGAGAGTTATTGCAGGAAAGAGTGAACATCAGTGCAGGACATGAATAGACAAAAACAGAGGAGCTCGTTTTGGGAAATGGTGCTGAATACAGATAAAAGCATGACCCTTCGGAGAAAATGGGATTTTTTCTGCTCTTTGGTTCAAGTATGGTGATGTTTAAAAAGGCAGAAAATAGCATTAATGTGTCTATCATCTGCATCTTAATCTGCCAAAAAATCCTTTTAGAAATCAATTATTGTTACACATTTGCTCCATTCTCTTATCATTACAGTCCCTGTTGTTAACTTTAGAAAATTAACAAAATTAAAGACAGTAGTTCCTGCAAACAGCATATACACATATATTAGTATGACTGAGACAAGCAACTGCTGCCTGGTCCCATTCAACTCCATGTGCTCTATCCTGCATCAAACATCAACAGAAATGATGTCAATTAACATAAATTCAAACTTTTAGACCAGTTAAACCATTTTAACGGCAGTTCAGCTAGACGCTGCTTGATTAATAAACAACATTCCTCTCTAGATTATAATCATGAAAGACATTGATTTTAATATTAGACTGAACACCTTTAATAATTAATATTCAACAAAGACAAATATGGCATTATGCAGATGAAGATTGATTAATGGATTGATGCTACATTCAGCAGTGACAAATACGATGAGTGACAAATATGGGCATCCGTTGGTTTGTTGCTCTCACAAAATTTAACTATTAGTCTTTCTGTTTCTGCCTGGATGATACATCTCTGGATGGTGTTGGTATATACAAATACATTTATATTTATATTTATATTTATTGTTATAAATGCATGCATGTGTGTCGATAAAAGGAAGAGTGTGGCTTCAGTCTGCTCTATTGTTAAGGTTCTTGAAATATTACTTGTTACAAACTGGAGCTATACAAATAAAGACTGATTAATTGATTGAGATTGGCAAAGACTGGCTTGAAGTTTTGACATTAATTTGCTAACTTTTTGACTTGTCTGACCAATCATCAGCATCAATGATGATTTAAGGTGACTCTGATACCCATGAGCATGCACGGCGACTGTCGTAATGCTGCGTTCCAGTAACCTCAGAACTGGGAGTGACATCATCTTCGACTTATCAGCGTTCCAGTTGAAGTCGGACAAAAACATGCCGATCTACCAGGCTATTGTTAGCTGTTGTTAGCACGCCCTGCATTGTTGTTCACAAATATCACTTGAAGAATGTGATTATCACTATGGCAGCATTTTTGTAAATATAAGTCTAACAATACTATGTATACAGCTGATCTAGAGCGACACACCCCAGTCAGAAGTGCAAATAAATTGATTATTACAGGAGCTAAATAACTGTTCACACTGGGGGCATCCATCTTCGATTGTCAACTCGGGGGTGGTGAGGTTTCACAGAGTTCCCAGTCAGAAATTCAGACTTCGGCGGGCGTTCCAGTTGCAGTTTCCTACTCGGAACTCCAAAATTCCTACTTCTGACTACAACTGGAACGCACCAAAAGACGTGACTCAAGCCAAAGCGTGCGATTGTTGTGATGCTAATGAATGCAGCTCGGACCTTCCTCAGAACTCTGCATTGCTCCACAACTTCTTTTTTCAACAACTTACAGGATGCAAAGTGATGAGGTAATGTATCTCTTTCTAGTTACATAGCGGTAGTTTTTGATGTGTGGCAACAAGCAATTTTTGGAAAACTTAGTATCATAGTATTGTAGCCGGCTATATATCGCTACTTACAACCCGGTGCTCTAAGACGTGTTCTGATAATATAAATTTGCTCTAGTTTTAATTGTCTTGTTCCCGAAGTTGAGTATCCAGGCCAGTCCAGCCCTGTCCGACCTGACCACGAAACTAAGGAATAGCATTTATAGATAACCTATTTTGATGCTATAAAACTCATCGATAAGTGTGTATTTCGATCAGGCATATATCTAAAAGTGAGACTTTTCTGTAATTACTTAGAAACTCCTCACAGCCCCTTTAAGACAAAATTCCAAAAAGTTACTGCTTTAAATTGTTTGCAGATGACCAGGATATTGTTGAAAGGATCTGAAATTAACAATGGAGATTCCAGATTACTTGAAGGGCTCCCGTTAATTTGTTTTTGGTGAGCCTCAGTTAAACTTTCAATACTAAATTGCACAGAAGATTTACTCTCATTGAATTAATCAAGTTTCTAAAGTATTTTGTTTATTGAAATAACATCCAACCCTGTTGATACTTTTTGAGCTTTCTGTCTGCAAATGGAGAAGAGAACAACTTTGTTAACCCTGAATGATCCTGTTTAATCCAAATGCTGACAAACTACTTTTCCCCTCTGCAAAATCTATTAATAAAGCTTAAATAATGATTAATCAGAGGCAATCATTTCCCCTCCATTAATGATTCACTTAATCATCCAATCGTTTCTTCTGCCATTATAATGACCTCATGAATCTCCCATTACCACCAAAGAACTAGTCCATAAAAAGGTCAAACAGCAGACACAAGAGGTCGACCCCACATCCATCACTTCCCAGCTCTTCACGCCTTGTTGTGCTCACAGGGACGGTGTTGTTCCAGCAGTTTGTCGGCTCAGCTGGGAGCTAACATGACATTAAGTCGTATAGTCAGTGACGGTGTACAATGTGAGCTGCTTTCAGAGCCCTCAGCCCCGACAGCCATTAAAACACAGAACTTGAAATGGTCCTTGTCCGCTGGCCTCTGAGTGAACTGACCCCCTGGGAATCCACTGCCCGGGTCTTAAAACCTCAAACTCCCAGCTCTTATCTCACATTTTCTTGAGCCACAGGAGGACTGAGGGACATAATGACCAGCCAAAATATTCTACTTTGGTCTGCTCTCTTGGTTAAATAGTAACTCTTATTCACATTAAAGCAAATAGGCCTAATTTTTCCATTAAAGTGTTTTGCTGTGGAGGGATTTCCGTGTCTTTTTGTTTATTATTGAGCGCACAGAGGATCGCTTTCTTCCTGAAACACAGACCCACACACTGCTAATGAACTGGAGAGCTCCCAACACTCACAGCGTGCTCGTAACACAAGAACCGTGCAGCAACACTTGGCCAAAGCTTTTATTATCCCTTCATCAGCGCTGCCAATCGCCCCACCCGGGTCCACGCCCCTGGCCCGCTCACCTTCTCCCGCCTGATCTGGAGTTTGATTTCTGTATTTATGGAACAGACGAGTTCCTGAGCTCCAGCTGAGAGGGGCATTGGCTCGTGTTAACGGCCCGGTATCTTTGATTTAATGGAAAGAGACCCAGCAACTGTTCCTCACATGTTGCTGGAGCTTATGACAGGTTGTTTTCTACTCAAAGGCCGCTGCTGTGTTAATCTTCATTCAGACGAGGAGGTCAATGGGTCGGAGTGAACAGAATTTTTGGGAGTTTTGCTATGTGTTGTCCCTCATCATAAAAACAGATGCAATGAAAATGATCATAATTAGATATGCTTTTATAGTCTGTCCCATCCACATATTAGCACCGGTTACATGATGCTTTTAATTTGGAATTTATTATTCAGAATTAATTAATTCAGAATTAAAGTTTTCTCCTTTGTGTTTACATGGAAATAATAAATTCTGAATAAAGGTTTACATGGAGAACACATTTATTCACCTTTGTTCCAGGCCTGGCGGTTGGGAATGGTTCTGATTGGACAGAGGGGCGGATGTGATGTAGTGATGTATTTATCTACTGGAAGAAAAATTCCAGTTCAGTTGTCTCCAGCCTCTCCGTCAAACCTATTGGACAGTAACTTGGACGCTACTGCTTTAAAAAGGTCCACATTTTAATACTTACGTCCATCAACATTTTCATTACTTCCAAATCTTCCAAGATTCTCTAATTAAAACTGTCTCTGCTTGCATGGAGTCCCACGCTTGCTTTGGGCAGCCTTTCTGATCCAGTCAGCGTCCCAGCCTCATAAGTACAAGGGAACGAGCATGCGCAGAACATGAACATATATATGACCAAGGAATTATTAAATTTGGATTTAAAATCCTAATAAACCAGCCACATACTTCGGAATTAAGTTTTATTCTGAATTATCATTCAAAAACCTTTGGGTTCTGTTTGGTAGCTTATGATTTTTAACTTAAACCAACACTATGTAGCTTTTCAAACATATTATAACCCTTCGATATTCATTGTGATGGTCCACCACTTTACAATGAGTTCAATGAAACCTCTGTCGTGGTCTGGAGTGGTCTGTATCCCTTTCACTGGCGCTATGTAACTTCGAGGTGGATGGTAGGAACTCTGCCACACTACAAAACTACACGTTTGGACTGCTTTACGGCATACATCACTTCCCCTGATTCCCGATTCGTTTACAATATGGAAGTCTCAGCGAAAGCCAATCGCGGAGCTTTAACCACGGCAGAGGCAACAACGTAAGGAAGAGAAAAGTTTTGTCGGAGGATACAAAACAAAGAAAGCGAGAGAAAAACAAGCTGAATGCTCGGACCACAATAAACATCGGTTCGGCGTTTACTCGCTGGTGTGAAATAAAAGACGAGGAGGGATGTCCAACAACTATCAGGTATGTTAGCGACTAATTTATGACGAAGTTCCTCAAAAAACTTGACAGGAAAAAAGTACAGCACAACAAATCCAGAACGTACCAGTATGTAGTTTTATTTAGACCTATTTCAAGTGTGTGATATCGCCAGCTTGTCGTTGTCTTTACTTTTATTCACTTTATCGCTTCAACAGGACGGGGGTGACTTCACGGTAATAAAACCAAGTTGAACTTAGCGATTTTTAACATCGTCATTTAGTCAAAAATAAATACATTACCTCGTCGCTATCCATCCTGCAAACAGCCGCCGAAGACAGAATACTTTTACCGAAGTCCTGGCTTCTGTGATTCGCATACAAAATAAATGCACGCGACTGGCAGATCTGCATCCTTACGACAGTATGCACGCGCTAGAGCTCATGGGTAGTTGAGTTCTCGCTCCGGTCAGGCGGAGATCTTCCGTAGTGCTGCTTTAATGCATAATATGGATACTTTTATAATCAACCAGATCCTTTAATTTTCATGTATTAAGTTCAATGAATGAATGAATGAATTTTACCACTAACTGTTACATTCCTGGGCCAGAAATGTGCTAAGATCCAACTCAGCACATACTTGGAGGCTGTTATCTTGTATAAACACAAACAGTTTGGGAACATCACTTGGACATGATACACGGACCTCATAATACCCTGTACACTTGGAAGCACGTCCGTTAAAAAATGGCAAGAGATGTGATTTTAAAAATTCCACCCAATGTTAGTTGAAAAAATGCTGCAATAGCTATTTGCCTTTGCTTACCCTTATATTTAATTTTTTGGAGGATTTGTATAGATGTAAACATATGTACGTTTTCCATTTAGGTTAAAAATAAACAATCATTCAAGAAATTATAAACATTTAATTGCAAAACATAGTAGATTTTATGCCTTTCAACTCAAAGTTCAAATGAAGACGAAATGGACCATTTTTCCTCTCACTAAAGCAGCGTTTATTCATGACCAATAAAACAGCCCCATGCTGAGTTAGCTCTGTGAGACTCACTGTTGCAAAACTGCAATAATTACATTTATTTATCTGAGAAATATCTGAGATCGTTTTTTTTGTTTTTTCATTAAAAACACATTCTTGTGATCAATAGGTCCTATTGTTTGTCCGCAGTGGTGTTGGAAAACTGGTTTATGGAGCTGGCCATCCTGCTTTGAAATTACACAACCTTGAAACTGATCAGGAACAGACTGAAATGAGTCATGAATTGACTACTGGACAATCTTTTAGACAGTGTGCTGCAAAACGTGACTTAGTGAAACAAAATATTCAGGAAAAAAGGTCCACAGTTTGTTATCACATCCACCAAGGAGGTTATGTTTTAGCTAAGGTTTTACTTATTTTTTAATTTGTAAACATGACAACTCAAAATGTCATAAACAGAATTTGATGACATTTCTATGGAAAAGAAAGAAGTGGTTAGATTTTGGTGGTGACACAATCACGAATGTGGAATTAGGATTTTTCTTTAAGTGTTTCTTGACAGCTCAAAATAGGACAGTTTTCCACAGTTTTGCTGATAACTCAACCTACAATATTGGAAATGCTTTTAAAAGGGTATGTGTTCTCAGAGTACTTTGTGGTTATCAATTCATTCAAATACTGAAATAATTACTGGAAGTGATGCTGAATCACTTTTAAAGCTTTGCATCAATATGTTATAAATTAATCTTTCTTACATGTGTGAATGATTTAGTTTTGCAGTTAAGCCTCTGACTTTTAGTTGGCAGCAAACCTGCTTCCACTCATCTAAATATAAGAACTTATGACCATACAAGTCTTGGCTCCAACATGAACTTCTATGCTATCAAGAAAAATGTCTGAACACTAACATGCAAGGCTGATGTGTGGAGTCATTTGGCTTTCAAGAAAAGAGAACAGTGCTGTCTGCAAGAAATGGAGTCAAATTCTCAGATAACAAAAAAGAAAAAAAAAAAAATTGTGAACGTAAATGAGATTACTCATTGTCTGAAACAGGTATTACGCCATGGGCTACCCTGCCTGGTGACAAAAATATGGTTGATATTTGAGATCGGAGAAACTGTTAAGTAGTGAAATAACCATACTGACACTACACATTAAGGATTACCTAAACAAATAATCTTGAGAGACAATCCTTAAAGTCTTTGTAAGGGACGAATCAGTTTAAAAAATCCTGTAGAGAAGTGTCTTCTGTGTCTGAAGCCCTTGATATTATCTTACAAAAGATTCCAGGATGAAGCTTTAAGCAGAACATGCTACTTCTGCAGCTCAAAATCACTGAGGAAATAAAATGTAGCTCTGTGCTACAGTCGAATAGTCACCTCCTACACCCTTTTCTAACCACTTTTCCTTAAGACCGATGGAGAACATCATGATGTTAAGGAAAGAAGAAAGGAGAATTCAAAAGGACCTAGGAAAGGAAAACTGTCGTGGAGAGAGAATCTGACTACTCCTTCACTACACTACGTCATCATGTGATGGCAGATGTTACTGCTGCGGTATAACTACAGTTTTCCGAAGATGGACTGCAAAAAGCTCATCCCATGTCATGACAATGTTGTCTCTTTCAGACAATCTGAACACTAACAACCTGGTAAAAATTACATCTGCATAACTAATGTTAGAAGTGGGGATTTAAATAAATCTGTCCTCTCATTATTAACATGAATACCAATCAGTGCATGGAAATAAATGGTAACTGAATGAATGAAAGGCATAAATTGTAAGGCTCATAATCTAATAGTGCATAAATTATCAATATTGAACCATGTTTAAAACATAATCAATATCAAATGTCTCATATCCTGCTCTCTTCAGAGAATCAGACTACTGGAAATTGTAGGCACGTTTTGGTAAACTTTTGAAAGGATTGAACTGCAGTGGTAACTTTTATGGTCTGCGTGCTTTGCTCGTCATTATTTGGTTGAATTTGGAAGCAGTCGTATAACGTGCTGTTTGTAAATGCTGTTGTCACGGTGAATTGTGGGACAGACTAATCTCCTCTCCTTTCATAAAGGATGGTCCAGTGTATCCGACGCTAAAGGAGATGCTAAAGGAAGCATCGAGCCACCTTTCCTAAGCATTCAGACTATTCGAACAGCTCTCATCATGAACTACTTCTGGATCATGGAACCTTCCTCAGCAAAAATGACCATTCAACTGCAGCCCTGTTAAAACACGTACAGTAAAGTTCCTCTTCATGTTTCAAAGATGGATTCATAAAATGCCTCCAGTATGGGTGTAGTTTAAAGTTTGTTAGTAGCTGATGGTTCCCAACTTTGTAAAACAAGTGAAGTCAGATGTTGACATGTGTTAAAAGAGATCTGGTCTGTTGAGCAGAGAAGAAATCCTTCAGCCCTACAGTTCGAACTCGCTTGAAGCACGTTCTGCAAGAGGGGTTAAAGATTTTCAAATGTTACATCAGGACGTAACAAGATGAGGCAGTTTTACAGCACCCTTGGAGACCGAAGCACTGCCAATAAAAGTGGTAAACTGTCCACCAGATCATTATAAAAATTGGTCTTAATCTTGGAAATAATCCCACAGACAAAACTACTTATTTATAATTCCAGTCAAAGTAAGCACACTCAGCAAGAAGCAACTCTTTCCCAATATTCCTGGCTAAATCCAAAGCCTAAAAATTCTCAAGTACAGTCCGGGTGAAAAGTGTACAGCAGCGGTGATCGTTATGCTATTCTCAATATAAACTCTTCCTCCCTTAATGCTCGTTCATTTAGTCAGCTCATAGGATGGAGGACAGCTCACCGCTCTGTTTGTTTTGAAAGAAAACAGCAGGGAATCAAACCTTCACCTCTCTCTGTGGAGCAAGGTTCCTGCCAATATGAAAGTCGACTGTTTATGTTCACACTCAGGACCCATTTATTAGTTACGGCTAAGAATAATTCCCGGTTTAAAGTCCATTCTTTCCTCAACATATTCATCTGCTGCATGCTGGACTCTTTCCCATGATTCTTTGCTGTAGTTATAAGCTTTAAGTCACATAATCACTACTACGGTTGATTTAATCCAACCATATTTAGGTCATTTCATGTAAAATATACAAAGTTTCACATGTTTTCACACTCTGGCTGGTGTTAATGCTTTTATAAATTGTTATTTTGACCCTTTGGAGCCACCACAGGATATCCCTCTGAACAAAATTATAACTTGAAGATCCTCGTTGACACCATTTTTAAATTAGGCGTTAAGAAATAGGTTTTCTGTCTGTTACAAGGTACTTTTCCTATCAGGCTGTTTTTGCATTTCAAATAGGCCCCAGTTCTGCCATTGTACGCTGTGGTTCCTCCTCTTTCTGCGCTCTTTTTCAGGATGCAAATAAAAAGCTAATAGCTCACAACAGTAACAGTAGGAGTCTTTCTTTCTACTTATTGCCTGACTTTTAAGATAAATTCAGTGAGGTCTGCTATGAAGCATTCAGCCAGAATGTTTCAAAATTGCTCAAAGGATATGGAAAATGTCTTTTCACACATGAAACCCTGACAGTACCATCCTCGGAAAATGTTCTTACTTGTTAAACTTCACCCTCAAAGCAGAGAGTGCTCCTCCAGTTTGACAACCAAACCCCAATTAAAACATGAAAAAAACATACTTTTTGGAAATTTTGTGTCAATGGGGTTTATAGTCTAAATTAGGGGTGGGCGATATGGCAAAAATATCATATCATGATTTTTTAAAAATAAAATCCCAATCACGATTTTATCACGATTGTTTTTATGTTAATTTTTCTAGACTCATTTGCATGTTTGACCATTTTCCCCCTATGCTTAACATATAAAACATGTAAAACCCTAAAAGGAAAAAAAATGACAGCCAAAGAAACTTTCTGAACAGGTTTTAATTTAAATAGTGCAGTTTCTTAAAAAAAAGTGCAATAAATGTAAACATAAAAGGTAATGAACAACAATAAAGTGCTCTTTTGTAAGCTAAAAACTAAACACACCCAATAGCTTTTTGAAAAGGGTCAAATATAAATGCAAACTTAAGTAACTGGTTATCTCTTAAAGTGCAACAATTTAGAACAAATGATATCTAACTGCAATGTCTATAACCTGAGTGAATAATACAGCTGCTTCAGAACAGATTTTTGTTCAGACATCTTCAAGCTTTTATCTGCTTTTCTCTTTCTGCCATGGTTTCATGCTAGATCACCAAACAGGAGATCCCACATGCACTGCTCGTAATGTGCTACGATCTGTTAGTTGGGTGCGCGTCAAAGTCTCTGCGCCCACACAGACGATCTGACGATCTTTCTGCTTTATGAGATCATCCCCACGTTATAATCCTTAACGATTTAATATCGTCATATCGCACACCACTAGTCTAAACCAATATTATTTAAAGGCTCCAGCAGCAGTAAATGGCGCTGTAAATTGAATTGAGCCTGCCAGTCTGATGTGCTACACTTGTTTAGTTTGCAATTTAAACCCATTGGTCCAGACTGGTAAGTCCAGCACCAAACACTGGCTGCAGGAAGAACTCAGAGTCACTGACAACATGGCACCAAGCAGCACTGATCCAGTGACTGTAAGAACAATTGGACAAAACCATTTGACATCAGCCACAGTCTTTGGAACAGTGCGCATGTCTTGTGATTAACGGTGCCATATTGCACATCATCTCAAACGAACTTTAGCTTAATTTACTTACAGAGGCTTTGTTGAGGTGGAACTTCAGGCCATCTGATCAACAGCAACTCTGCAAGGATTCAATCATGTCTCGATTTCCATAACCAGGAATCCTCAAAAATCATCCCCTCCCTGAAGGAGTCTTCCTAAGGGGAAAAAAAGTTCTATCTAATCTAATGTAGTTATATGAATTTACTCTAAAGCTGATTTTTGGACCAAATTGTAAAGATGTTTATTAAGGCATTAAAATATATATTTTTCATACACACAATCATTTAAGTTTCAGTTTTCTGCAGCCTGCCTCAAGTGGACACTACAGGTACTACAGGTTTCGGCATTTCTGCCTCCATTTTCAGCTGGATCAAGGGTACCAGTGAAAGTGACTGTCATCAAAACTGAATATGTGAACTTGACTTAAAGCAAAACATGGGCCATTCATTGCACAAAACATGTCTGACAAAAGAAGCAGTGCAAAACAACGTGTTAAAAGTGTCATTACAGTGGCATTGAAAGGACATGCATACAGACATTTTGTGAAGCTTGGAGTGCAGCTGGATCAGCCTGGTTTAATGTTTGTAATCCATCATGCAAAGCTCCAATCTACAACAATTGTGCTCAGCCTGTAAGGAGCACGGCCTCATTAGCATTCATGGAAGCATGAAGAGGGGGAGATACAAGTGAGATGACAGCAGGAAAGGACTTATTGTACAGAGGTTAGCAATCACAGTTTGATCAGATCTGGACCGCATTTCTTTTTAAAATGAAAACAAACAACATTGAAATAATTTCTTAATAGAAGAAATTATTTACTCAAATCCCGACATATTTTGTGGTTTGTTCTATGAAGTGGCTCATGTTCTGAACTTCACACCACAGCAGCAGTGTCCTCCTACTGCATTATCTGATTGGCCCATAATGAATGTGATTGATAAAACGGTCGTCCAATTACCTGCCAGATATGCTTTTGAAACGTTCTGCCCGTTCCCAAATACTGTACTTTTTATGTGCTCTAGATGGACTAGTGATATATAACTATATCTTTAGCATCAGGTTAACATTGTATATCACTTTGAACAAATAGATTTGGTGGTTAAGCTCATAAGAAACAAGCTTTGTTATCCGAAGAATAACACAAAAAAAAAATAAAACTTTGGGAAAACAACAAAGATTTACTCACTACAATGGCAAAAAAGCAAAAACCTCAAACCACCAACAAGGCATTTTTTACATTATTAGGGAAGCTAATGGAAAAAATGTGCAATGCAATTACTTTTTCCTTGTGCTATAACCACTAAATTCAAAAAATATTCATCCAGATCTGTCAAGAACCTTTGGAGTGATCTTCCTCACAGAGAGACAGATAAATAAAAAGATGCACATAAGACAAATAAAAATAATAAGCTGGAGAGTAAGGTCTGACATTCGCCCCGCTGAAAACACCTGCATGACCCACATTTGGTCCCCGACCCCACAAGTTGAAAACAACTTGTCTAGTCTTTTTTGCATCTTTTAGGGATTAATATAATTAATTGAGTGAATGATTGAGACATTTGACTTTAATCTGTGGTTTACTTTGTTGGCCGGTGTGATCTTTAAAAGCTCGGTCTCACTGTTCTCTATAGTGCAGAGCTGCAGCCTCTGATTCTTTTGATTCAGTCTGATCAAAAAGATGAAAACACGTCAAACTTTCCCTCCATCCTCCTACAGCAGAGCAGCCCCTCCATGGTGGCTGACGTCAGGCTGAAAAAGGCTCTGATCTCCACTTTAAACGCCCCATGCTTGGCTGAAACACTTCAGAACTCCCCTTCCTGCCAAACCATTCCCTGAAAAGCATACAGCCTGAGCGTGCTCATGGGAAATCTTTATTAACTCCTGAGTGGATCGTGCTCGCAGAACTCCTTATTAGGACAATGGATGTTTGGATGACTTACAGGTTGAGGCCGTTTCATTAGGAGCTGAACGTGAGGGAGTTCGAGCTCGAATGGAAAAAGCTCTCCGGTTGAGTGATGGATGGATTCAGCCTGTCAGAGGTGGTTTAGTGTGGACACTGAGGCATGAGGACACTACTTAAAACTGAATGTGTTTACAGTAATGTCTGCAGCATATGTATAATGAGCGCTTGAGCAGCTTATCTTAGTCCGCCCTCGAAGAAAGAAGTGACGAGGTGAAACTATTTCTGAAGGTAAAGTGAGCAACTTTCTGCCAAATTGATTTTGGGTCAAACTAAAACAGCTGCTCAGCTCAGATTAAGTTTGCAGATGTTAAAATGTCAAAGTGAGTGGGAGGAGAAAAGAGCGACATCCAAATGTAGTACGAAAGACAGAGAAAAGAGTTAAACAGCTTCACTGTGCTGATGGAAATCATCCATCTGTTGCTTAATCATTTGGTCACATGTGTTATGGCAGTAAAGGCATGTGGGAATTTGGCAGGATGAGGGAATGCAAGATGATAACAAGTGGAGTTAAAATCTGGGCAACAATGAACTCTTGTATTAAAGTTGTTCAAAGAAAATTAACCAACTCCCATTAAAACAGAAAATATTCCTTTGTTTTAGGAAGTTTCGTGCATATGCCACTCGGCATTAACCTACATTTTTCAAAGTCTGTAGCTACAGTAAACAGCGACTTCTCACTGTAAATTGAACACACCTCCCAGTCTGATGTGCTACCATTGCCTAGTTTGTAATCTAAGCCTATTGGTCCAGACTGGTAAGCCTAAAGGTGCGTACACACCGGACGCTACTTGTACTACCTTGGCTATCACTCTCCATTCAAAGTCAATGTACAGCCACGATGGGGCGGGGCTAACCCTCCCACGATGCAACAACTGCTTTTCACACTACCACATAGCTTGTCGCCCGATGTGAAAGTAAAAAAAGTTGATGAATCAGCAGGTGTGCGCATGTGTGACGGTACCCTAGACAGACAGTTATTAATCCGGACTACATGGTAACAATCCATGTCCTCATGGGAGACATTAGTCAGTGAGGACATTAGTTCCGCCTAGACAACCACAGAAAACCCACAGATGATGCTGCTGCAGGGCATCAGCTGCAGTGTTTTGTGTTTAATAAGTGAATGAAGAGGATACAGCTGGAATAATGTCCGCTTATACATCCTATTATATAATATATGATATGATCGCGGTGAAACTCGAGCGGACGTGACGTCACCGAGCGACGGCAACGGTGACCAAAATGAGGTATTTATGGACGCGCAATGCTACGTCAGTCATTGACAACCTGGACCAGGCAACAAAAAAGAATTGGACAAAAGTATCTGCTGTTTAATTATTTGGTCACATATGCTAAGGTATTAAAGACGTGAGGATTTGGCAGGACGAGGGAATGCAAGATGATTACAAACAGAGTTCAAAATCTGGGTAAAAAATTAACTTTTGAAGTATAAAAACTATGATCAAAGTGAAGCTTATTTTGCCTTTCAGTGTCAAGAAGCTCAAAAAAGACTTGGCATCAGCCACACCACATCAAAATGGACAAAGCAGCACAGGAGGCATGGGACCATAAGTAGATTAGAGGGGCTTCTTGAATGGCTGACCCATCACAGGCCGCAGTGGCCGGTTATCAGAGTTATTATCATTTAGTTTCTGATGTCATTAGGTCTTCTGTGGATGATGATGGAGGAACACTGGACTGATCCTTGAGGATATTGATTTCTGATTGGCTCATAAACGCTTGTCAAGGCTGGAAACAAAAGAATCTGAAGGTTGGTAATTTAGCAGAGAGAGATGGGTGGTGCAGAAGGTTTAAGATAAAATACCTAAAAGTCACAGCACACACACACACACACACACACACACACACACAAAAGGTAAGATACATATATGTTTACATTTTATATGAAATAATCAAAAACAGTCAAATAGTTACAGTTTACTTATATTTGTATCAATCTATCTTATAATCTAAACCCCTCTCTTCATTAGCAGATTTTATATTGGCAGATAATAACTTAAAAAGCTAAATATGGGTATCTGATATGCCAAATTCTTGTTACGTTTATGGCCAATATACTGGCCATATATAACAGCCACACATATCCCCTCTATCTGTTGAAATACCACATGGAACTCAATGTTACTTAATGTTTACATTAAACATTAATTTTTTTTATATTTTAGAAAAAAATCTGTTTTTCTTCATCTCCATTCTGTTTTATGTGAATACAATATTACAGAGTAAAAACTATCCGTACTGACATCAGTATCAGCAGTAATGAGTTCAGAAATACTGGCATATCATATGTCAGCAAAAACCCAATAAAGTGCATTCGTAACAATCCCAACTGTGTTTGAACTGCAGACAGGGTAACCTAAATGTTTTAGCTGAACAGAATTTTTTTCATGTATTGTGAACAAAGAATAAATAATCTGTGATTTGTGTGAGAGCCATAAGGTATGACAAATAATAATAATAAAAAAAATGTTGGCTATAAGAATTCAAGAATTTCAGTTTTATAGTGGAATGATTGTTTTTGGCCACTTCTTTTAAATAGATACATAAAAATAACATTGCATCATTTTTTTCCCACGTAAAACACACACTGGTGTTTTCTTTCCAAAACTTCAATATACAAATGTTTTTATTAATTAGATGTATAATAGTTATTTTGATATATATATATATCTATCTATCTATCTATCTATCTATCTATCTATCTATCTATCTATCTGATGGAAATACACACTTTAAGATGAGTTTTATAGCATCAAAATAGGTTATCTATATCTATCTATCTATCTATCTATCTATCTATCTATCTATCCATCTATATATCAATTAAAACTAGAGCAAATTTATATTATTTTATTATTTATATTACAGGTCTTAGACCGAGCTATAAGTAGCGATATATAGCCGGCTACAACTACGATACTAAGTTTTCCAAAAAATTGCTTGTTGTCACACATCAAAAACTACCGCTACATAACTAGAAAGAGATACATTACCTCATCGCTTTGCATCCTGTAAGTTGTTGGAAAAAAAAGTTGTAAAGCAATGCAGAGTTCTAAAGGAAGGTCCAAGCTGCATTTATTAGCATCACAACAAGCATACGCTTTGGCTTGGGTCACGTCTTATGGTGCGTTCCAGTTGTAGTCAGAAGTAGGAATTTCTGAGTTCCGAGTAGGAAACTGCGACTGGAACATTTCCTGAAGTCTGAATTTCCTACTGGGAACTCGGTGAAACCTCCCCACCCCCGAGTTGACAATCAAAGATGGATGCCCCCAGTGTGAACAGTTATTTAGCTCCTGTAATAATCCATTTATTTGCACTTCTGACTGGGGTGTGTCGCTCTAGATCAGCTGTATACATAGTATTGTTAGACTTATATTTATAAAAATGCTGCCATAGTGATAATCACATTCTTCATGTGATATTTGTGAACAACAACGCAGGGGGTGCTAACAACAGCTAACAATAGCCTTGTAGATCGGCATGTGTTTTTTACGACTTCGACTGGAACGCCGATAAGTCGGAGATGATGTCATTCCCATTTCCAGGGTTACTGGAACACAGCATTACGACAGTCGCCGCGTGTGCTCATGGGTAGCAGAGTCTTAATGTCGCCGGTAATAGATTCTCCTCATAGCACCTTTAATATTATTTTTTAGATAGATAAAAGGTGTTACCATTGCAACTGCGCACAACACAATCACAGTGAAAAGATGATTTACTGTTCGGCTTTTTTGTGCGGCCAACTTTTTGACACTCCATTAAAAAAAATAAAAAATACACCATAATGGGAACTGATAAAGAATCAAACTAATATGGTATTAAGGTATATTAGACTCTTACCAGTTCCCATCCTTGTCACTTAGAGTGCTGATTTTATATTTTATAAAACTGCCTTGCCCTGGCCCATGATAACTTCCTGATGAGCTGACTCAAACCCATTAACCTAAATGTGTCAATAATAAAAATGACTATAAAGATCATTTTCACATTCATATCATCTTTGTGAGAAGTTTTTGAGATTATAAGAACTCAAGATTGTCCCATCTAAATATAATAGCTATACATATGTAAAATAATATCATGTTTGTGGCACTATCACAGAAAAAGCTGCATATATGTATTTAATTAGTAGTTTATGACTTTAAAGCCTGTTATCACATCATCAAGTCAAACTAGGCTATAGATCATAAACTGGTCTCTGTAAGTGGTTCGCTGAATAAAGCACATTTTACTCAGATATTTCCATACCAGTCTGGACTGAAATGATTAAGCTGAATAGCTATTGATAAGTATGTTACACCAGATTAGAGATAATGTTGAAGTGATCTGTTGAGCTTTTGAGGACTGAGTTTATGTAAAAGCAACAACAAAAAAAAAAAAACAGTATCCTGGGGAGCTTTCCTGACAGTCCTGACATGTTGAAAACTTCCCTCAAGGACATTTGACAAGGACATCTAGGAGAGGATGAGTGCAGCTGCCGTAAACCTGCTAACGTTTCTTCTTTTTATATTTCCTCCTCTTGTTGTTGCTTTGACTGTTTATAAATGGAGCCAAAGCCCGTTTCAAATCTTGTGAAAACCCTGATAAGTTTCAGATTCTGAGTATTTGTTACGTTTTCCAATATAAACCAGATTAAACAGCTTTAAGGAAATATCTGCCCTTTGAGTAATGTGATGAGTCAGTGAACAAAGCAGTGCAAGTGACCCAGCGTATTCAATAAAGTTATAAAACATCCAGAAACACTCGTGTTTCAAGACCTTTATGCTGTCCAAAACCAAAATGTTTCTGACTAATCTGCAAACACCAGACGACCACTCAGACAGAAAGTATGGAATATGTCTCTGATTTGTGCTCCCATTCAACCTGAGCCATGTTTACTCCGACACTGGAAAATATTTCAGCCTGTCTGGATGTGAAAATTGATTCATGGTGATTCTCAGATGTCGGTCCAAGTTAAAACACCAACCTGATAAATCACACATATAAAATCAAACACAACAGCCTGGAGTGAATTAAAAACACACATCGCCCAGAATTAAATCAGGAAGGCATTTATACAAGAGTTTGTGGGGTGTTAGAGTTCATCTTACATTGTTCCTCACAAAATTACAAAAATCTCTCTCTTACTTAAGTTGTAAATGAGTTTGAAGAATGAAATAAATGTGTGGATATAAAAGGTGTTTCATTCACTGTGAAAGAAGCTTCCTTCTGTAAACACTGGAGTGCATTGTTTCTATTAAATCCTTAGATTTGGCACATTCGAGTATCACTATGAAATCAGGGCTGATAAAAATGAATGTTCTGGTCGGGCTCTCCAAGAAAAGCTGTTATCTTGAGGACCATTAAATTTTTCTCCTTATGATGAACAACGATTATCAACAGCTGTTAACTATGCTAAACAGTAAGAGATTTATTACGCAGAGGTTCCCAAACCCTTGAGTACGAATAAGAAGGAGATCTGGAATATTAAAATACTGTCAGGATCTTTAACTGATGCATTACTTTTATTTTTAGAAAGTGTATATTGTTCACTTGTGAGAGTAAAGGGGAGCATGACATGGACATATTGGTCTAACTTCAGCATTATTGTGGGCATTAGACTAGACCATCTTGGTGAAGGGGGAGCTACGAAAAACAGCCAGGCTTGTAGGCCTGTTTTAAAGTTGTTACCAATCCTTCCATCCATTGATCCAATTATCAATCCATTTACCAAATTTTTAATCGATCCATTTATCCATCCAATTATCCAGCTTTTAATTGATCCATTTATCGATCTATTTTTCTAATTACCAATCCATCCATAGATCCAATTATCAATCTATTTACCAAATTTAAAATCCATCTGTTTTCCAATTTTCAATCCGTTTGTCCATCCATTTTTCCAAAATCAATTCATCCATCCAACCATCCAATCATTCGCTATCCTTTCATCCATTAAATTTTTATCCATCTATTTCACTATTGATCACTCCATCCATTTACCCATCTGCCAATCCATATATTTAACCAATTCTCAGTCCATCAATCCATCTGCTTTTTAATCATCCATTTGTAAAATAGTTTCTCTATGAATCAATTCATCAATCTATTGATCCACATATCCATCAATTTATCTACCCATAAATCCATCCATTTATCCAATAATACATCCATCCATCCATCCATGCATATATCCATTCAACTATCTATCCATTTTCCATTCATTCAGACATACAGAACATTTATTCAATAACTGATCCGTCCGTCCGTCCGTCCACCCGCCCGCCCACCGACCCACCCACCTATCTATCTGTCTGTCTGTCTGTCCGTCCGTCCGTCCGTCCGTCCGTCCGTCCATCCATCCATCCATCTATCTATACATACATACATACATTTATTCAATTACTGATCCATCTATCTATCAGTCCATATATTCATCCATTTATCTACCTATCAATCCCCATCCATCTACACTGAGACTCACTTTTGACTGTTTCAGTCTAGTGTCTTAAAAAGTTATTGCACTTATGACTTCCTCATTGTCGCCAGTTCATAAAGAACTCAACTTTGTTCAGCACTGAGAAAAATGATATTGACTCTTGATTCTCAGCTGGAATTGGCTTCTGATTCCCATCCTGTATCATAACAACTGCAAGTTTTTCTTTTTTTTCAAATCTGTTTTACTGGAATATTCAACTTTTGATCCTCAGTTATTGCCTGTCCAGGACAGTACTTGACAGAGACAGAAATCACCATCATACTGGCATCCACTTTTAAAATGCAACCGAGCATAAAACTAAATCACTAAATATAAAGATATCAGTTTCACTTCTAAATCCTGGATGTTGACTGAGTTTTTGGCCGTCTGTTTACAGTAAAAACATAAATCATCTAAGTCCAAACCTTCAGATAGACTGAGTGCTGCTCGATTTGGCGGAGTTTGTAATCTCTCCCTTGAGCTATTCTCCGTATTTCCTCCTGGCTAAAGCAGAGGAGCGACATCACTTATCCAACAGGAAACATGAACCATCTGTACTGTCATGCAGGACGACATGTCACGAAGACACGCTAATGAATACCACAATGCTGTTAACCCCACATGTACACAAAAAGATTCATTAACAAGCCATGCTCTGAAATCTTAAATCCTTAATTTTTGCTCAAAACACAAAAACAAACCCATGTGTCCATCTCAATCAGGCTGTGAGTAAATTGACTGTCATCACAGATCCCTGGGGTGCAGATACACATCTATGTCTCCCTGTGGAATCACAGCGTATTGAATTTATTGCTTTTTAAAACAGTTTTCATGTAAACACAAATTACAGGAAACTTTTACGGCCTCACATGCATCATGAAGAAGGCATTCAACATTTGACCCTTGGATGGTTGAAACCACAGCTGGGATTTATAAAAGAGGAGAGAAAAGGTGCCTCATTTCTCTCAGCAGAGCCCAGCACGTGGTGAACGTTCACAGCTCAAACACACCAAATTCATCAGCTTGGTGTTTTCACTGCATTCCATCAACAACAACTTGATTTAACGCCAATGCTAACTATAGCTAAATGTGTGTTATATCAGCATGTGAAACAAATCCAGACACCCATAAACACACAGATGTGTTCCTTCATATCTCTGTCTCTCCTCATTCAGCTCCCACATTGTGAGTTTCTCAGCAAATAGTTTGTTTTAGTGCTATTTTCAGCCTCATAACTGCATCTTATTTACAACAATTACACAGATGAATGGCCCTGAGGCTTAAATGCTGGACTGAAAATAAATTCAGCAGCATTAAGAGAAGAACAAGAGGACACAAGTAAAAGTAAAAATAAAAGTAATGTGTCTAAATGTTCTGTTTTGTAACCTCATCTGTCATGTTTATTTCCTGCCAATGTCAATAAACATACTAGTTTGAGTTTTAAGCTAACTTCACAGTTGGTCTGCCTACTTAGCTTTGCAGTGCACTGGGGCGTCCTAAAGGGGGCAGGGTAACTTGATAAACATAAAATGCCTCTTTAGTCTCCATTTCCATCTAAAGCAGGGGTGTCCAAACTTTTTCAATCGAGGGCCGCAAGAAGAGGAATTCATGGACAACTGGGCCACTTGCTGTCCCTCACTTTTAGTGTATTTTGGTTTTACGATTTATAGGTGGGTTAGGGCCCCTTTCACTGGATTCACACCTATCCGGGGAGAGAATGACCTTTTGAGAAGCAGAGGTGGGAGACACTGATGGCTAATCTTCACTGTCAGACACAAAACAAGAGAAAAATGCAAGAATGTTGGTGCTTGAAGATGAATATTGCAATATACTTTGTAAGTGGGATCTACGACAAAGTAAATTTGGCAGAACATGAGCATGATTGATGGTATTGCAGCAGTAATCAAAATGTCTTTATTCATTCAACTGTTTCAGGGGCCAATTCAAAATGGGCAGCGGGCCACATTTGGCCCCCGGACCATAGTTTGGACAACCCTGATCTAAAGCATACACCTGGCAGTCACTTTTTTAGGTAAACTCTTCGATATTAAACTGCCCAGTCACACAGATAGGTAATCAGCCAATCACATGACAGCAACTCCAAGCATGTAAGCATGGAGACATTGTGAAGACAACGCGCTGAAGTTCAAACCGAGCATCAGAACGGAAACAAAAGGTGATTTAAGTGACTTTTAACATGTATGGCAGTTCATGCTGGATGGGATGGTCTAAGCATTTTTAGAAAATGCTAATCTACTGGAATTTTCACACACAACCATCTCTAATATTTACAGATAATAGGCTATAAAAGAGGAAATACCCAGGGAGGAGTGTTTTGTAAATGCCTTCTTGATACCAGAGGTCAGAGACTGACCAGAGTGGTTTAAGATGAGTGACAGGCAGCAGCAACTTAAATAATCACTCAATTCAGTCAAATAAATCTAGATCAGGCAAACATATCCAGTGACAAAGTTTAAAGCAGTCTCAGCACAAGTATTACTCAAAGTCACTAATTTACACAGCCACTCGCTGATGTGGCCGTCCCTGTTTCTTGACTTCTAAAGAGGATTTATCCTCCCTCAGCCTGATGAACAACATGTTCGAGTCTGGAGCCTCACACTTTACACAGATGTTGATGATTGAGGACTTGATTTCTCAGTTTGTGTTTTATCTGTCTGTTCCACTTTTTCCTGTTGATTTGCTGACTCAGTCATATTCCTCTGTCTCCACACTGATCCTGTAGGCGGCAGCTTGCATCTGCATCCCAGTAATTCTGGACCACATACACAACTGATGCACTAAACTGAAGCAGGAAACATATGGCAGCCATCATACATCATTGTAGTTACCTTAGCCAAGGAGGATATCTCTTTGCCGGCATATTTCTGTCTATTAATTGTTTGTTTGTTTGTTTGTTTGTTAGCGAGATTACGCAACAGCGACTGGATTGATTTTGCCGAAATTTTCAGGAGATGTTGGTGATTAGCCTTGCAGAGCAGACAAACCTGCCTGATTCTGAAATCATGCATCTCCGTCTTGCCAGCCTCCATTGTCCAATAGTTTCACTTGGCTAAATGCTTAACTGCCCAATCAGAGAAGAGAGGCGGGAGCAGCAGGAGCCACTTCCTGTTGTACAAATAATCGCTGCAAATGTCGGTTAGCCTGTGGTCATCATGGTAACTCAGCTATACGTGATGGAATATGCTATCCTCTTAAGTTTACTTCATAGGGATTGTCTTTGATGAGGTTTATGATACATCTGTGTGGTATAATTTCATGTGAAACAATAGTCTTAAGGTAGTTAAGCTATCGGCTAAAAGCCATTAGCCGCTTCTGCTAACAGCTAACAAGGGCAAACAACAGTTAATAGCAGTTAACTATTGTTAATGGCTGTTAGTTGTTAGCCGTAGCAGCTAACAGTTAGCCATTAGCCGCTCCATTTAGCCGCTCCATTTGCCACGTCATATCAGCGCTGCTATTGATTGGTCTGTGATGAGTGTGATGAGCCCAACGATCGTCCAATCACAAACTGCAGTTGTTTTTGAAGGTTCTGCCCCTGAAAACAAATTCGTAGGGCTCCTCCCCAGATGGATTAGTGAAATATGATTTGGTGGTGATCCAAATAACCGCTATTAGTGAAGAATCGTTATTGCTCAGTAACTGTCTAACTAATAATACTAACATGATTCTGAGAGCTAGGTGTGGGTTTTCAGGGTCATGAATCATATTATGATGGTAGCTTTATCATTGGAACTATTGCTTACAGATGTAACAGCAATATGTGAGCTACTGTGATGGATGTCTGTGCTCTTTGAGTGCTTCTAGTTCATAATATAAATATATCTCTGGCTTTTGGGTGACATTTGTAAAAATAGTGAAGATGTTTCTTTCACCCTCAGGTTATGTTGCTTAGATTAATTAGCCAACCAGCTTTTATTCACACATATTTCAACACTGGATCTTTGTTTTTTACTATAACAAAGTTTCATTTAACCATGGCTGCCTTGAGTGGATGACTGACACAGCAGCATCAAAATAACTGACAGAGCTGTTGGTCAAGGGTCACATCAGTTTACCACTCCAACACTGTTCGTCACCACACTTTCATCAACCACGGGTGAATACTCAAAGTATCTTTAATGAACACTGGCTGATAGAGATCAGCTCAAGATCATCAGGGCATCTCTGATTAACTATCTTCCCCGAATTCTCTGCACAGGGCCTCCATCATCATCA
The DNA here is from genome assembly GCA_036419115.1 of Scarus forsteni. Lineage (NCBI taxonomy): Eukaryota > Metazoa > Chordata > Actinopteri > Labriformes > Labridae > Scarus > Scarus forsteni. The sequence continues at coordinate 25,894,896 of JAZDUH010000327.1, read as the reverse complement.
TCTCAGTCTCCCTCGAACCCCCTCTGTTGTAATCTGACAGACTCAGAGTGGAGTCACCACACGGACACACTCAATCGCACACACAGCTCCCCCAAAAAGCAAAACAAACCATGTGCTGCAAGAAAAGGAGGAAGAATCCAGATGAGGTCCTTTTAAGGGAGCAGATTTCAGGCCTGAAGACGTGAGGATCAAATGGGAACAAGGTGGCTCTAGTCACCACTTATTAAGGCTGTGATTCAGGATGGATGATTGGGGAATAACTGGAATAAGACTTGTGCAAGCAGGCATGTTACGAGAAGCTGAAGAACAACGAAGGAAGAAAAGATCATTAACAAGGAGGCTAAACAACGATAAGACAATTAAGAGGAGATGGAATACACAGAAAATTTGAAGAATAACAAAGGTAGAGGAGAAAATAAAGCACTAATAGACGGAAATAAGTGCAAAAATGGAGAAAAAAAGAAAGAGGATACGACAGTATTTCAAACTGATGTATTGAAATGATACCAAACTGAGTTTTAACAAGTTCTGTGAAGCGGAATGTAAGAAGGGACATCAGACTTTGCTCTTTCTTTGGTGACACTTTTTTTATTACACTTTTACTGAGTCTTCATTTTTTCACCTTGTTTGGTAAGAAGTTAATAGGGACAAAAAAATGCTGCAGCAAAAAGTAACACGGGTTGGCGGGTTAACTGGGAGCCGTTAACCTCCTCCAAACCTCATTTTTTTTCTATATTAAAGACTTTTTTATTTTTTTTTTTGTTAGTGAAATATGATTTGGTGGTGATCCAAATAACCTCTATTAGTGAAGAATCGTTATTGCTCAGTAACTGTCTAACTAATAATACTAACATGATTCTGAGAGCTAGGTGTGGGTTTTCAGGGTCATGAATCATATTATGATGGTAGCTTTATCATTGGAACTATTGCTTACAGATGTAACAGCAATATGTGAGCTACTGTGATGGATGTCTGTGCTCTTTGAGTGATTTCTAGTTCATAATATAAATATATCTCTGGCTTTTGGGTGACATTTGTAAAAATAGTGAAGATGTTTCTTTCACCCTCAGGTTATGTTGCATAGTTTAATTAGCCAACCAGCTTTTATTCACACATATTTCAACACTGGATCTTTGTTTTCTACTATAACAAAGTTTCATTTAACCATGGCTGCCTTGAGTGGATTACTGACACAGCAGCATCAAAATAATTGACAGAGCTGTTGGTCAAGGGTCACATCAGTTTACCACTCCAACACTGTTCGTCACCACACTTTCATCAACCACGGGTGAATACTCAAAGTATCTTTAATGAACACTGGCTGATAGGGATCAGCTCAAGATCATCAGGGCATCTCTGATTATAACTCTCTTCCCCGAATTCTCTGCACAGGGCCTCCATCATCATCATCTCAGTCTCCCTCGAACCCCCTCTGTTGTAATCTGACAGACTCAGAGTGGAGTCACCACACGGACACACTCAATCGCACACACAGCTCCCCCAAAAAGCAAAACAAACCATGTGCTGCAAGAAAAGGAGGAAGAATCCAGATGAGGTCCTTTTAAGGGAGCAGATTTCAGGCCTGAAGACGTGAGGATCAAATGGGAACAAGGTGGCTCTAGTCACCACTTATTAAGGCTGTGATTCAGGATGGATGATTGGGGAATAACTGGAATAAGACTTGTGCAAGCAGGCATGTTACGAGAAGCTGAAGAACAACGAAGGAAGAAAAGATCATTAACAAGGAGGCTAAACAACGATAAGACAATTAAGAGGAGATGGAATACACAGAAAATTTGAAGAATAACAAAGGTAGAGGAGAAAATAAAGCACGCAATAGACGGAAATAAGTGCAAAAATGGAGAAAAAAGAAAGAGGATACGACAGTATTTCAAACTGATGTATTGAAATGATACCAAACTGAGTTTTAACAAGTTCTGTGAAGCGGAATGTAAGAAGGGACATCAGACTTTGCTCTTTCTTTGGTGACACTTTTTTTATTACACTTTTACTGAGTCTTCATTTCCTTTTCACCTTGTTTGGTAAGCAGTTACAATAGGACAAAAAAATGCACTGCAGCAAAAAGCAACACGGGGTTGGCGGTTAACTGGGGAGCCGGTTAACCTCCAAACCTCCATTTTTTTCATATTGTAAGATCATTTTATTGTTTTTTTTGTTGTGGGATTTTGTTTTTCATCACATGATATCTGTTGAGTGTTGTTTTTACATTGGGACTGTTGATAGGGCTTAACGATATGAACAAAATTTTAGATCTCGATATTCATGCCAGAAATCTCTATATCACTACGATACTAGAAAACTAAAAATGTCATTTCACCAAAGAATGTGGAAATTGCAGTTTTATTTATAAGAAATCTATATTGTTTATAGTGTTGCTTTTTCGATATTAATATCTTAAATGTTCATATCTTGATATAGATACAATAATGAGATCTTTCAGCACTAATTGTTGCAGTCTCCATCTGTAAAACAAATTTTACTCTCGGTACTACGAAAGAAACCTTGACCTTAAAATTGTTTCAAATAGATATGAAAAATTACAATCTCTTAATGATTTGAAGTTAATTTAGCACAGTAATATTCAGTTTGTTTTTATGAGAAGACTCGTAAGGAGGTCAACAAATCATGTATTTCTTTTGAAAATTAAATAATGTGCTTGTCTTGGAAAAAAAAACAGAGACCATAACATTATGCAGTAAAAAACAAGTCACAACAAGCACACCGGAGGTTATCTGATGACTGTTCGCAAAGGCAGTCTAACACTACCCACTGACTCCCAGTGTTTGAGCTAAGCTAATTAGCGGTGGGAAAGTGTTGCATATCTCTTCCTTGTTACTGCACACACAGTTAATAAAATTGTGTCCATCTGCTTTTCATGGACTCAGGAGTGAGGAAAGATGTGAAAACAAAGAAAACATTAGTGTATCCTTTAAGCAGCTGATAAAAACAGAGTGAGTCCTCATGGAAGTCTCTTTGTTGAGGTTTGGAAACATTGCATGCCTCCCTCTGATCCTGTTATGGTGAGCTGTATGATGCACAGCCAGTGTTTTATTATTTGCCAACAGTCTGGGAAATGTCTCGCTGTTACAGACGACTTAGAAATATCCCACTGACAGTTTGTCCTAAAATTTTCCATAATGTTTTGGTAAATTGTGAGATCTGTCAGAAGATCATTTCACATAGATTCCAGGCGATCTTTTCTGTTTTTCTCATAAACTCGTCCGACTAAAAGCATCATAACTCTATTTCTGCTGTTGCTGTTTAGAGAGAACAACAAGCATGTGAAGACTTCCTGTGTTTGAGTGATGAACTCCCTTCAACATGACGATAAACGTTCTGTGTGCATAAACAGGAAGGTCGTTATCTGAATGTTAATGTCATTAATTACAGAAGCATATTCCGTCAGCGAAAAAAGATTTGTTTCTATCAAAGCGATGAAGTCAGCGGATGATTTTTGAAGCAGGTAATGATGGTTAAACAACCGAAATGTGCTGACTGAAAGCTGCTTTGTTTTGTCTAAAAATACCAAACAGGGCTCCAAATGTCAACTTTTGGATGGCGATGGCTGTGTGTGCGTGTTTGAGTCAGTTCCATCCTGGTGATAGAGCAGCTCTCCAGATGCTTCCTGCAGCTGATTTCGTCACTGTGTTTAAAATCTGGGACAGTCTTGTTTCACTGTTATTGTTGGAGCCATTGTTTTTAGACAGAGCTCTGATAAAAACTGCAGCATGTTCACACAAGTTTGTCAAATCCACCTAATGAAGGCCGGTTACAGGCTCTGCAGCACATAAACAAAAGTCTTCTGTATGTTCTGGATTTACTTCCTTTGAAGATCTCGCCTGTTTTTGCAGGAAGCACAGTTTAATGTTGACGCCAACGCATCAGAAATAAGAGCGCTAATATTAACAAATGGGTCAAGCTGTGGGAAATGATGATAGAAGGGGAGAAGTGTAGTTCTTAACTCTTCTATGACTGAAAAAATGTATACAATGGTGTTTTTCCTTTTGTGACGTCATCTCACAGACTCTACAGATGCTTTAAATTCTTAAAAATGGAACAATCAAAGCTACAAGCCACATTTCAAACAGACATGTTAGATATTACTGGGATATTATGTTAAAAACATAATCAGAATACAATTTTTTTCAAATCCTTTTAGATTTATATCCAGTTCAATACACTGCAAAGACAAGATATTAAATGTTCAAACTGATAAACTTCATTGTTTTTGTTGCAAACTTTGAATTTTATGTCTGCAATACTTTCCATAAGAGGTGGGACCAGACGGAAAGACTGGAAAGTTAAAGAATATTTAAAGAACATTTGTTTGGAATAATTCACAGATGAACAGGTTAATTGAACACAGATGAGTGCCATTTGGGTAAAACAAACAAAAAACAAAAAAACAGGGTTCCCACTCTTTTCCAGAATCATTTTCCAGGACTTTTACATCCCTCTTAAATATTTTTTATTTCTTAGTCTTGAGCATGAACTTTACCTGCTAAATATCTTTTTAGTCTGCATTTTATGTAGTATCTTGCTATTATACATTTTTGATTCATGTTTATTTTTGTAATCTATATTGCTCTGTTCTTATGTTGATATACTTTGTCTATTTACGGTTTAAGGTGGCTAAATTTGTTTAGCCATTTTATTTTTTATTTGTGTCACATTGGTTTGAGTTTTTATATAATATTCGTTATTTTTCATATTTTTATCTATTCATATTTTATATTATGTCTGCATTAGCTACCAAGTACATTTTTACTTCAATTCTTCTGTTTGATTTTTGTTCACTAACATGGTAGAAGGAAGATACATAATTTTCCAGGACAATTCAATCTTTTTAAGGACATATTATTTGTCCTCATTTTTCATATGTTTTCCATGACTGGAATATTGGTCAATCATTTTCAGTTTTTCCAGAATGTGTGGTAACCCTGAGGAAGCATCCCTAAAAAGCTCAGTCGATCACAAGCAATGATGGGGCAAAGTTTTAAAACAATGTTTCTTACAGTCATGAACAATTGAATACACCTTCATTCTTCCCACACAGGGAAATTTACAGTGTTACAGCAGCAAAGTGGACAGCATTAACAGAATAAAAAATAGACTTAAGTATAAAAAATAGCAGCATGTACATTACTCTACCTATATAAGACATAAAATACAAAAAAATAAAAAAATATCAAATATACAAAGGGTTTGGAAACAAAACTAAAAGCAAATCCTTTAAGGATTGTATACACATTTACAGAGTAACTGCATGTGGGATAAGTGATTGTACATGGGTGTACTTCCACACTGTAATTGCACATTATTAGAGGATTGAGGATTGCACATTAATTGCACATTAATTGCACATAGTAATTGTACATTGTAGATAACTGCACAGTGATTGCACATTGTGATTCCTTAGTTTATGGTGACTGGGAGCAGTGCTGGTTGTACAGTCTAACAGCAGCAGGCAGGAAGGACCTACAGTAACGCTCCTTCACACATTTTGGGTGATGCAGCCTGTCACTGAGGGAGCTGCACAGGGAGTTTGCAAGGACTTTGGGGATTTCATCATCTACAGTCCATAATGTTATTAAAAGATTCTGAGAATTTGGAGAAGTCTTGAAAACCAACACTGACTGGCCATGACCTTTAATCTCTCAGGTAGCACTGTATTAAAAAACACAATTCTGTAAAGGATATTACAATGTGGGCTCAGGAAGACTTCAGAAAATCATCGTCAGTTAACACAGTTCATTGCTTCATCTGTAAGTGCGAGATAAAACTCTACCATGCAAAGTTAAAGTCATATATCAACTGCTCTCTTTGTCCGAGCTCATCTCAGGTGGACTCATGCAAAGTAGAAAGTGAGCTGTGGTCAGATGAGTCTACATTTCAAATTGTTTATGGAAATCATGAACGTTTCATCCCCTGGAGAAAAGGGACCACACAGACTATAATCAGAGCAAAGTTCAAAAGTATCTGTGATGGTTTAGGGGGGTTTTCATGCCCATGGCATGGATAACTTGCACATCTGAGAAGGAACCATTGATGCTGCACAACACAATTTATCAGTTGGAACGTTAAAGATCTTTCTTCTGTAGTGTATTCTATTTTACAAATGTTGAAAAGGATTTGCAAATCATTCTGTTGTTATTTACATTTTTCACAATGTCCCAGCATCATCAGAACTGAGGTTTGTACAAGACAAGTATCATAACTCAGTGATGAGCAACTCTGAACAGTAAAGACAGAGGCCAAAGGTTTCATTCTTTTGTCTTGTTTGTTCGCTGATTAAAATGTAACCACATGAAATCTGTCCTCATTTGATCCTCTAAAGGGTTAAACAAAGCTCCATGAAGCTGCTGAAAAATGAGGTAATTGCTCCTTTGTCTTCCGAGGAGTGGTGACGGATCTGCTCTGAGGACTTTCTGTTTCTTCACATTCACACTGAGCAGCCGTGCACACTCACTCTCACACACAGAGATGTTTCCTCTGCAGTGGAAGTGAAGTGGGAAACATGGCAGGAGAGACTCTTTCATTGTGGTCAGACTTGGCCACCCATTACGATGCCTTGCGGTGGCAGCGAGTGGCAGCCGAGCGGCCAAAAGACTGCGGAAACAGTTCACCCAGCATGCTTTGCGGCCAAAATCAACAAATCATCAAATATGCCTCAACCTTTGGTCTTGATTCAAAACCCAGGGATGGACTTACTATGGCAGCAACTTCAAATGAGGCAGAAATACCAAAAATAATACACTCCTTACATCACATTAATGCACATGAACGAGAGAAACTTCAGAGAAATTTGACTTTAAACGTCACAGAAGTCTGAAAGCTGAGCACTCGTCCGGAGGGGAATTGTGTAAAGTTCACTCTGGCACAACCATGAAGGGAAATCCTGACCAAAACATTACCCTGCGCTAAAATTAGCCTCATCTTTAGCTTCCATTGAGGGCTATTAACACTTAAATCCTGCAGAAACAGCTTAGACTTATATCTGAATTTATGGATTTATGACATCCTTGATATTTTCCACTGGGTTTAGCATCACTGCTCACAGCTTGAGAGTATTTTTACTTTCTTCCCCTTTAAATTCTTTAAAAATAGGATCTTGACAGGCTGCCATGTGTAATAGAAGACAGCTGGCTCTGATTAACTTCCTGCTATATACTTTCATTGTATCAGCTCTCTTGGCCCGAGGTAAATGAAACCAGGGGAACAGTGTCGGGGGAATTGTACGTTTCTGTTGAACTGTAAAGAGCCAAACAAAGCCAGCAGTGTGGCAGCAGCTCCAGCCCCAGGTTTCCACGTGCCAGACGGCGTGAGGGCCCCGAGACTTTGTCTTACTCTGGATGCGGCGACAGGAACTCCTGCCCGGCCGTACCCTCTTGAGGGTTTCCTATTTATCTTTGAGGAGCAGGCTGAGGTCAAAGAAATATAAAGGATATTTCACATTCCTGTAGAGGAGCAGAATCACCTTTTCACTGAATAATAGAGCAGAAACTGTCCTGTCAATCACAGAGATCGCCTATGACCTCACAGTACTGCCTAATGTTTTCCACTTTGCCCCCTGAAACAAGAAGACTGAAATGACCAAAACATCGTCTCCAAATACATTTGTCTTCATTCAAGTATCAGTCAATCAAACTTTATTTTGAATAGCGCCAAATCATAACAGAAATCATCTTAAAACACTTGAAAAAGAGAAGAACAATCCCATGCTCTTCTATCTGCATTTTTTCCTATTCAATTTCATTTTATTTTAATTACCTCTGCCAGTAGGTTATGTTATTGCCAGCATCTATTTGTTTTTTTTTGTCAGATAGTTTGTTTGTTTGTTAACAAGATAACTCAAAAAGTTATGGATGGATTCCAAAAAAATTTTCAGTAAATGTCCAGATTGGGACAAGGAACAAATGATTAGATTTTGGGAGTGATCTGGATCACCGCCTGGATCCGCCATGACGAAAAATGTGATTTTTTTTATGAATAACTACTGAACTAAAATAGATATCATTATGAATCCAGTTGCTAATGGTATGTTTCCATGGTCAAGGAATCTAAATATTTAGATGAAATAAAGGTGGGGCTAATATTAATAGTGAAAATCACAATATTGGTGAGAACTGTGGTGCTGGTGGAGGTCTGCACTCTCCGAGTGCTTTTCTAGTTAATTCTTTGATTTATCCATCCATTATCTATAACACCTATTCCTTACAGGATCCCAATGGCTAGAGCTTATCCACGCTGATGACAGGCGAGAGGCGGGGTACACCCTGAACCAGTCCCCAGCCAACTGCAGGACTCCACAGAGAGACAGACAACCATTCATGGGATGGGATGAGTTACAGGAAGAACTTTACGGGAATGTTGGTCATGACACAAGGAAAGGAGATTTGATTTTGGTGGTGGTTTTGAGTACAGATGAGGATCCAGGACTTTTTGAAAGGATTTGTTAGCAATGTAAAACAGGGTTGTTTCCACATTTTCACTAATAACTCATTAAGTTCTCCACCGATTTTCATGACATTTTCAGAGAATGCTGGTCATGGTACAAGGGAGGAGTGACTGGATTTCACAAATTATAAAATAACAGAATGACAGATAGAACAATAGAAAACTAGAACAATAGATAGATAGAATGACAGATTGATAGATAAAACAATAAATAGAATCATAGATATAGAGAATGATGGAACGATAGAACGATAGAACGATAGAACGATAGATAGATAGATAGATAGATAGATAGATAGATAGATAGATAGATAGATAGATAGATAGATAGATAGATAGATAGATAGATAGATAGATAGATAGATAGATAGATAGATAGACAGATAGATAGATAGATAGATAGATAGATAGATAGATAGATAGATAGATAGATAGATAGATAGATAGATAGATAGATAGATGGACAGATGGATGGATGATGCCAACCACAGTCATCACAGAGCTCTAGAGTGATTGAAAAGTCTTTCCACGAGCCTCTGTTTTGGTAGTAGCCATTTATAGGCTAAACTTAAACAGCTCAAATTTTTCCTTTACCCAGGTTCATATAATTACTTTCAATGACTGCTAGAGCGCAATCACTAATGTTCAGATAATCCCCTAATTTTTCAAAGTGCTTCTGCTCTACCTACAAGCCGTTTAGGCAGCTACTGGCTCTATAAAGAAGGGAAGGTGGAGAAGTATGATGATACGATTTTTTTTGCATCTCTCACATGTAAGAGACATGTGAAACTCATAAATTTATAGAACGATAGATAGATAGATAGAATGATAGAACGATAGATAGATAGATAGATAGATAGATAGATAGATAGATAGATAGATAGATAGATAGATAGATAGATAGATAGATAGATAGATAGATAGATAGATAGATAGACAGATAGATAGAATGATAGATAGATAGATAGATAGATAGATAGATAGATAGATAGATAGATAGATAGATAGATAGATAGATAGATAGATAGATAGATAGATAGATAGATAGACAGACAGACAGACAGACAGACAGACAGACAGACAGACAGACAGACAGATCTACTTTATTGATCCCAAGCAGGAAAATTCTGGTATAACAGCAGCTACTTGCAGAGAGAGTAACAACATATACATGGCTCAAAGAGACAAAGGGATTTTATAAAATAAAATTAACAATATATAAATACCATAAATCAAACAAATATATAAGGCAATAGGTGTGTGGAACTGATTTATACAGAGCCAAGTAAGTCGCAAGGATGAAATTGCAGCTTTACCCATCATTATTGAACTGTCTAAGTGAAACTGCTCTGCCGGACAGCCTTGAGCTGTTGCACAAGCTTACGGCTCTAGGAAGGAAGGGCCTCCTGTACCTGACCTCCTGTACCTTAGAAGTGCAAGATATGGCAGTTTTCCACATTTCTGACAATAACTCTTACGACAATGTTGGGAAGGACTTGGCAGAGGTTTGTGCTCTTGGAGTACTTCTAGTTTCAGAATCAGAAACACTTAATTAAGAGGAAATTCTGTTGTTTCAGTTGCTCCTATATATGGTATAGCAGTAGGAATATCAAATAAAGACATGAAAATAGATTAGAGACATTAAAATAGATAAGAGCATAAAAATATGTAACAAATTAAGAAAGCAGGTTGCAACATGCAGACTCTTTAAACCATATCAGCTTGCTTATGAAGGAAAAAAATAAGTGAGGTTATGAACAAGGCCAAGGAATTTACACTATTCACATTAACTTTATTTCTAATATAGCTATAACATTGACAACACCGTGTGACAGTAGATCACATCTGACTGGGTATTGCATCAGATACTATGTTCCTTATACACAAATATCAAAAATGTCAGAGTTGAAAAACTGAAAAAATAGCTTCAAAGTGGATTAAGTGTATTTTAAGTGCTACACTGCAGTCAAATATCAATCTATCCTCTACCAAAGAGGACAGAAGCAGAATCATTTTTTCACTGAAACAAGCATCACATAACTTATGATACACAAATCAAATAAGTCTCATACTTTTGTTAACCCAGTCTGAAAACCTCACGTGTCATTTCCAGTAAAACCAGCATGTGTTTAGTTTTTCCATTCGGTCACATTAGAGCAGTGATGGACTGTGTGCATTAAGCTCTGACAGATAGATGTTCATCCCACACAGACACCATTAAACGCAGCAGCGGGGTCTGAATAAAGTTTGATGGACCTTTAAATACTCACAGCAAATGTTGGACATGAGATATAGGCCAGAGTGAATATAGGCCAGAGCAAAGAGGAGGGGGGAAAGTGAGCGAGATACTTTACAAGCTAAATTAAACAGACAACTGTTACAGGCCGGGCTTATTTTAGCTCCTCCTCGGAGACTGCGATGCGTCCGCAGAGCTACACAATACCGCACATGACCACAAATGGAGCTAGATCTTGGCATGAATTCAAGGCTCACGTGCCCTGCTCTGCTGCGGTGGGACCGCTGGAGAAAAAACATGTAGACGACGACGGATAGATGAGCCGAGATGTAAACATGCCATGCGATGTGATCAGGGGAGAAGTGGAGAACATCTAACAAAGGAACACTTACAACGTTTTTACAAAGTCCAGTCGTAAATCAAAGTTAAGTGAGCTGTAAAAGCCAACCTAAATCCAAACAGCACTTCACAGAATGAATAATTAATGCTTTAAAGTTTAGAGTCGGGCATATGTTACAGTGTTATGTTGACATTACACCTGTTTTGCATTAAATCATGAACCAGATAAACATGTAGCATGCAGAAAAAGAACAAACACTTTCATCACTAAAGTTTTCATGTGTGGTTTGTGGAGTGCAGGATGGCTGGCTCCAGGGTAAGCAATATGAACTGGTCAGTCAAGAATGAAAATATTCAATTAAATGTTGAATGGATGGGCATGATCTTTTTAACAGAACATAGTTTTTCATAAAGAGATTCAACAACATTTTTTTTTTCCATGTCTTGCCTCACTCCAAGCAGATCCACACCATTCTTTTTACTGTGTGTGCAGTAACAAGGAAAAAAACGGGCAGTGCTCATCTACTACTAGTAGCTTCACTCAAACACTGGGAGACAATGGGTAGTGTTAGCCTGCCTCTGCATACAGTCATCAGATGAACTCTTCAGTAAATGTAAATGGTCCTGTGTGCTTGCTGTGAATCATTTTTCACTGTGTTATGCTACATTATCTATTTCTAGTAGTGCTGTCAGATGATTAAAAAAATTAATCTCATTAATTACCAGATTTATAATTGATTAATCTAATTAATCACATTTTAATCTCATATCTGCTTAAAGTACCCAAATAAAGAATTTGAATTCTAGGATATTATACAATTGCAGTGCATGGCTAATCAAATGAATACACTAAGAAGTGAAGATCTGTAAATCCACATTTTTATTGGAGACAGAATAAAACCAAAGTCAGGGCAACTTGTCCAGAAAATTCTAAGCTCAATCAGGCAACTCAAATTACACTTTAAGTGTGTTTCATAAATCAAATTCAAAATAAGAAAAAGGTCGAGGACATCCAGCAAAACAATTAGGCCTGATGCATTATTAAAGAATGTAGTACAAATATAGATAAATAAATTCAAAAATAAAATAAAACTGTCTTAAATATGCCATTCCTGTTGTCACCTGGGCTTTGTTTGGTTTGACTAGAGACGTATGTGTGAAGTAACGTGCCACTGCCACGTACGGGTCCTTCAGCTGGCCAATATCAAAATGTTTGTGTGCTATGATTAATCTTGCAATTAATTTTCATAACGCATTAATTTGCGGTGTAATTAATTAATCCAATTAATGCACTAAAGTGAAAGCCCTAATTTTTAGACTAAGATTAGCACTAATTTCAAAAGAAATGCATAGGAAACTAATCAGCAGGGTTCATGCGCAAACCATCGCTGACATGTTTGTAAGTAGGTCAACAAAACAAAGCACATGGTTCAAAAATCACATAAGTGATAATCTTAGTCTAAAAGTAGAAAACGAAATGTAACTTAGTAAAAAAAATTAGTCACAACATACACACACGATCATTAACCCCCAAATTCCACTAAGCGCTGAAAAGCAGCCGCGCTCTGTCTCGACAGGCAAACCCCACTGGAAGCGGCATGAAGCCAGAAGCGCCAGAGCGAAGCCCGTAGGGGAGGGCTGATCCCTGGAGAGCCGCAGGCTATCATGAGAATAGCGATGTCACACGCTCATAAAACATGTTATAGACTGAGAAAAGAAATAAACAACACCTTGCTTAGCTTCTCTAAGATCCCTTTGCTGGTCCAAACCACACAGCTTCGTGAATTATTCAACTTCTATCCATCTATATCCGTGATGTATACAATGTTAGATATTTCTGTACCTCTACGATTCACTTTTCTTCGTCCATGGTGTCGTGTTGTCTCTGGGACCCTCTGACCGACTGCTGACCTGATGCTCGTGCTTCCGGTTTTGACGTAATGACAAATAATTGAGGAACATTACGTGCAAGAGTCCGTGCATTGTGTTTTATTTTGAAACTTCCGGGTACTCCACATGGTGACTTCCTGTCTGGTGCTTTCTTAACGACAGAGAATTTACGAGGTTTGGAAGCGGCCGCGCAGAAAATAGACCTGAAGCGTATTTCTTGCACCTTGGCGCGCGCCGGCGCTTCAGAATCGCGGCGCGGCGCTTTCACGTGCAGTGGAATTTGCCCGATAGACTACAATGGGAGCGAAGTGCTCCGCAGCTCGTTTCAAGGACGCTGCGCAGCGCGGCGCTTTCGCGTCTGGTGGAATTTGGGGGTTAGAGTTGCTGAAGAGTTTATCTGATGACTTTAGGAAGAGGCAGGCTAACACTACCCATTGACTTCCAGTGTTTGAACTAAGCTAATTAGTGGTGGATGAGCTCTGCCTGTCTTTTTCTAATTTCTGCAACACACAGTCGAAAGAACAGTGTCTATCTGCTTGTGAGGAGGCAAGACACAAAACCAAAAAAATGACATATCCTTCTAAACATTAAGATAAAAATGACTTTTACACCTAAATTTCAACCTAAATGACAGATATTGACTCTCCTATGACCCACAGCTGCCCGCATGAGTTGACTTGGCAGCAAATGAGTTTGAAATTTATAAAGCCGTCTGAAATAATCTAATCTTGTCCTCCTGGCTACTCTGACTCCTCTTCAATGTTCCACTCCCCCCCACATAAGAGATTTTCCATCCTCAATGCCACAACAATAGAGTTCAAGATCTGAAGCACCAACGTGGATAATATTCAAAACCTCTCAAGTATTTCACTGGTGGGACTAACACAGAAGGTTCAAACTCTGACGGACAAGAAAAAAACCACCAATTATTATAAAACAGTAAATAATGAACCAAACTGAAGAATTTCGGCTCAAACTCGGTGGTTATTTGTGTTAAATGACTCATTCCCTGTTAATGCACTGCACCTCAGGTCATCTGGACCTGAATAATTTATCAGTCATCACTTCTCTGAACCGTTTTTCCCTCCTTACTGCAGGGTACAGCTGAAGCAAAGGAGCCTGCGTGGAGTTTATTTAGCTAAAAATAACCAAACAAAGACCATCTGGAGGGCTGGTATGCTGTAAGTCTGAGCCAATGAAAACATGTTCTAAATGATCAACATGAGACTTGCATAATTTCAGGAGGAATTAAGTTTGAAAAAAGCTCCAGATTGAGCCATTAGCTTCTGTGCTGTTTGCCCTCAGAATATCGCCTGTTTTTTCAATGCTACATGATCCACTTAACGACTCCAGATCTAGATTCTGACTTGATTGCAGATGGTGAAAATTAAGCGTGCCCACCCAAATCCTGCTACAAGTGTTCTTTATTTAAAATAAAAAAGCATGCTTTAATAAGTTAAGCTGCAAAGAAATTCCCTTCTGGAGTGCTTTCAACACCTCATGCCAGAGATATTGTGTTTTCAAATACTGTTAGCTAAGTTTTATACCCATAATTGAAAGGTTATAAAACCCAACCTGCCTTTTGTGCCCTTTTAAAAGAACTGGATCTTTACTTTAAAAGTTGTCTAACTCTTGCTACCAAAAAGCTGTGAAAACTGCAATTGTGTGCCCCAAATGTAAAATATTAACATAATTTGTTTGAGTATGGCACTGCATACAAATGTATCAGTTTAAAATGTTTGCCTTAATTCATGTGTTCTGCTGTTTTTAAAATGTTATCCAAATGAATAAAGATTATTTAAAAAAAAAAGGTATAGTGTTTTCTGTTTGTCTTTCCATCTGTCCTGACAATTCCTCAAGTTCTACAAACTTTGCTCTTGATTCTAGTCTGGTGTGAGGACGAACTGTTTAGGTTTGGAGGTAAAAGTCAGAGATCAAGGTCACTTGGAATTAGGGCTGGGTATTTCCTGCAATCCCACGATATGATACGTATCCCAATACTGAGGCCACGATATGATATGTATCGCGATACTCATAAATTGTGAACACTGACTGCGCTTTTAACAGAATTCCCAGCAGCTTTTGTTTTTATTACAAGAAGAAAAAGAACAAGCATGAGTTTTAAATAATTCTTTAACTTAAGAACTGTAATTAAGGTCCCCAAAGACCTAAGTTTAAATTTGGAACATGTGTTTAATCATGTAGCTTGGCTTCTTCTTTGAACTGTGCCATTGTTAACATTACCCAAAGTGTATTTACAACAACTGTTCAAACATTGAGGCCATATCAATTCTGTAGAATCCGTATCGATACACGTATCAGCAAGAAGTGCGATACGATATTATGCCATATCGATATTTTGAGCACAGGCCTACTGGTAATCCTATGGGGTCATTTGTTGCTCAGAGATTTAGATCTTTCAGTCTCACGCTCATCCCTTGATTATTGATGCAAAATGTCATCAGCACTTTGAAGGACCTCCGGTTAAACCTGCACAAACATCCACTCTGACTCACTGATGGGCCATAGGTAAAAGGTAGGGCGGCATGGTGGCACAGCAGGTAGTGCACGGGCCTCACAGCATGAAGGTTCCCGGTTTGGTCCGACCCGAGGACAGGGGCCTTTCTGTGTGAAGTTTCTATGTTCTTCCTGTGCCTGCGTGGGTTCCCTCCGGGCACTCCAGCTTCCTCCCACAGACCAAAAACATGCTCGTTAGGTTAACTGGTGACTCTAAATTGCCCTAAGATATGAGTGTGAGCATGAATGGTTGTCTGTCTCTATATGTGTCCTTGCAATTGACTGGTGACCAGTTCAGGGTGTACCCCGCCTCTCGCCCAATAACAGCTGGGATAGGCTCCAGCAGCCCTCGACTCCAAAAGAGATAAAGAGGTATAGAAAATGAATGAATGAATGAATAGGTAAAAGGTAAGATCATTCTGTCATAGTCATAGCACACATATTAACAAGTGATCTCAAGAATGCTCAAAAATGTATCTCAAATAAAGCTCCGTGGTTAGTCACTTGGTTCTGATGTTTTATTACTATTTTGTCAGTCTGATATCTCAAAATGACTTTTAACTAGGGGTGGGAGATTTTTTGTTTGAACATTTTCAAGTTGATTTTTTTTGTTTAAAAATCGTTTTTTTTTTTCAATATTAAATGCCTAATTTTAGTCTGTGCTAATTAGCCACTTTAAATGCAATCCAGGCTTCTGAAGAGAGAGTAAAAACAGCTGGTTAAAATATATTGCTGAATAAATCCTAAAAACGGACTCACATGTGATGTGTATTTTGCCTGATATAGTCTGTAAGCATCATCATTGTTTATATTTCTTGCTGGTGTTAAAAAAGCTAACTTAAGATTGCAAAAATCGGCAATATCGTAGAATCGCAGATTAAATCAAATTGGCACCTAAAAAATGGTAAAAAATTGAATCAGGAGAAATGCGTATTGTCCCAGCCCTACTTTTAATTGTTTAAAAAATCCCCCAGTCTAGTGTCTCATAAGTCATAGCTCAAGGTCTTTAAGCCTAATATTTACCTTTACTATTAAGGTTGTTGTTTCTGCCTGTGTTTGGTGTCTGTTTGTTTGTCTGTTAGCAAGATCAAACAAAAACACAGACTAGATTTTTGCTGAAATTTTCAGGAGATGTTGGTAATGGCCCATTATTAAACTGATTAGATTTTGGTGGTGATACGTAAAACTTCCATCAATAAAAGAAACATTTGCTCATTATTTGTCAAACTAATAATGATATTAACATGATGGCAGGTTTTCAGGGTCAAGGAAACATATCATAAGGATCATTCATCACGCTGCTTTACAGTGTTGCAGCAATATGTGAGGAACATTGGCGGAGGTAAGTGCTCCCCAAGTGTTGTCCCATGACATTAGACACAAGAAAACTGATAAGTCAGATTCCGAATGTTATATATATAGTAAGTACATTTTGAGTTTTTGAACTTCACATAAATATGAACTTTAACTTAGGAATAAAATTATGAGGTGCTGAAAGCTAAAAGGTCAAAGCCATGGGCATCAAATTTTCCTTTTAACTTTGCCTAAATATCCACTCTGATCCAAGGATGAACTCCTGATATATAGAGTGATGCAGGGATGATGTATTTTTAAAGGCCAGTATGGAAGTTAGCATAACGCTGTTTTCCTCGACTGAAAGCCTATGATAACTGCTGTTAGTAAGCTTGTTTTGTTCATGATAATCTACATGAATGAGAATGAAAAGCTACTGCCAAGTCATTCAGGAACTACAAAATGGTGGTTGGACCTAGAAGGGGCTGCCCCACTTCAACTGTTTAAAATCATGTTGTTTGAGAATTTCCTCCTAAATCTGATTACTTGATCAAGTTGGTGCCTGTGATTGTGGGGTTGTATCTGTCTTTTATCTGACATTTGTAAAAATTATTTTATTATTATTATTATTATTAAAAGAATTATCTGAAATGGTTGAATTTGGGTCTCCAGCCATTTTTGTAGTCCTTGTTAGCAGTTTGTTAATAACCCTCCACTTTAAACACATTAAAACTGAAAAGCAGGCCAAAGCCAGATGCCTTTTTTTTTTTTTATTTGGTATTTATCCGGAAAGCTATTCTGAAATCCCACAGACTTGGGCATGGACATTGAAAATGCTAAAATGTTAACTCACCGTCAAAGAGTTTTTTTTTTGCCATATGTTGATTCCTTGCTTTTAAGGAAAAAAAAAAAAGAAAGCTTAAAGGGAAAGCTTTGGGCATTTTTTCATGCTGGCTTAAGGATATAAAGAACAATAGATTTACACTGTCATAGGTTCAAGGTCAAGGTCAATGGGCCTGATATTCATCCTTTGTCCATAAACAATGTCTTTTAATGACTTTCTTCATTCTATGCAGAACTGTCCACTAACCCTAACCATAAACTGACTACATTTTGAAGGACAGAGTGACTAAAACCACACAATTGGTCACAGTCCATGCACTCCTGCCATGAGAGATTTAAGATTTCTATCATTCACATAACTACAAAATCATACCAGAGCTTCATCTTGACCCACGTCTGTACTTTCAATGTCCAGCTCTAGTATACCCCATGGAGGTATAAAAACACCAGGCATGATTCTCGCTGTTATCCAAAATGTCAACAAATGGGGTCGACAAATGGTCAGAGGAGCTGCAAACGTGAGGCAGGCTCAGAATAGCACATGGCCTGCTTCCATGCATCAGGGCTCAAGCAATCAGCCCTGACGTGAGGGTTTTCCATCAGCAGCGCCAGCATGCAGCTCCAGTTGACACAGCAGCAGCCCAGAAACTCCTGCTGTGACGTCAGCCTGCGTTTTCACTGCGTGTTGGAGCCGAGCGGGCGGGGTGGGACGGGGGTGCTTTATCCCCGGAGGATGCAGTGGGGAAAGCAGCTGGTTTCCATTAGCATACCTCTTCTGGGGAATGGGAGGACGGGCTCATGTGGGCAGACACATGAGGAAGATAGACGACAGGATTGGTCAAGCAGACTAAAGTCTGTCTCAGAGTGGAGTCAGATCATCTCTGATTACGGTGATTCTTCTCTCAGGTTTAGATAACAGCTTTTGATGACCCTGAAATCTTACAGGTAGCTATCATGCCGGGTCATAATCTTTGTCCCTTCTACTTTTCGGACATATTAACGGTCATTTAGCCTTTAAAAGCTAGGGAGTGTCGTAACTAAGAGTGCCACACCTTTGCAGCCCTGTGTGGCTTTTTAGCTTTTGTGTTCACGTAAATCTCATCTCTGTTTCTTGAGGCAAAGCATGTTAAAAACAGACTAAGGCTTTTACGATCCAAGCCCTGTTGTTTTAACAATAAATGCCATATTCATCAATCTGCACACAAATTCAAACACTGATGACAGAAGCAGGCCCAGCGCCAACGGTTCAGCTTTGTGAGGGCCCATGTCATTTTGGGTGGGCCTGTAACAACCAGAGGTCACAACCTGTTTCCCTCCCTTTTGGCCAAAATATCCCACGAGGCACTTTAAATAACTTGATGAAAATATTTCTCTGAAACATTTAGCCTAAAATACAGAAACAGCATTTCAGATATCAAATGATGCATAAAAACAATGCTTCTGTTGCTGCAAAAAACAAAAAAAAATCCCGTTTATTTTCTGCTATTGATGGTTAAGATCAATAAACATCTTTTGGATAATTATTCTCTAATTTCTACGTCATATTTCAATTGTCCCCGACCCCGGAAGGGATAAAGGGGTATAGAAAATGAATGAATGAATGAATGAATGAATATTTCAATTGTCTCTTCCATGTGATTATGTTTCTGATAAAAATCCAAAAATAATAACAGTATAGGGTCTTCACACTCTTTCCTGTGCCCCAAGCCAGCTGCTGTCTAAAATGAAAACTCCACCCCTCCTGGCGATGAATTAAGCCTTGAGAAAATCTTGCAAAGGGCACAGACTTTTCAGCCAATCAGGACTCAGTTCAGGGACTGTGTTCCTACAGATTTATCTACAAATAACTATGTACTTATTATATCTAAATATGGTTTGTGGCTCTTTTGAAGCTGCAATACATTTATCGCATTCCATTAACATCAGAACTGGCAAGAGGAAAGTTGGAATTATGTTGTCTCCAAGTTATCTGTGTTCCAGTTACAAAGTGGGACAAAAAAGCGCCCATCTACTGGGCTATTACTAGCCATGTGTTAGCCAAAAACATGAAGAATGTATCTAACACTATGGCAGCACGTCCATCAGTAAAAGTCGAACAATAATGTGTACAGGACTGATTTAGTGTGACAAACATGAGTCCAAAGTGCTAAACAGGAGCTTAATAACTGCTTATGGGGGCAGATATCTTCGATAGTAAAGTCAGGGGTGGTTAGGATCCCCCGAGTTCCCAGAAGGAAATTTCAACCTCAGAATCAGAAATACTTTATTAATCCCCAAGGGGAAATTCGGTTGTTTAAGTTGCTCTTATACACAGGATAGCAGTCAAAAATATCAGATGAAGACATCAGGGGGGCCTTTCTAGTTGAAATTTCCACTCTGAACTCAGAAATCCAGACTTCCCAGTACAACTGGAACACACCAGCTGAATATGGTTGCATATATAACAGAAGGGGTGTTGCAAACATGAAAGTGAGTGGTAAGGCTGAACAATTCAAACACTTTATTAACGGAATTAAAGGCAAGTAAAGGCTAATGACCCCAGCCATGACCCTTCATGTGGAAAAATAACTACAAGAACAACATAATATGCTGCAGCATGCATGCCAGGCCAGTAGATGGCGCTGCAGGTTTGTCGAGGAACACAACACAAGTATGAAGAAGACAAACTTTTCACAAACAAGAATGGCGAGTGATCACACCAAGATGAGTTTCTTGTCTGGGCAGAAAAGTTTTCCAGATAGTTTTATCTGGATAACAAAACAAGCACAGCAAACAGCACACATGTTGCTCGGTAGACGGCTGAATCTGTTGTTGTTTCTGGTCTGCACGCGCAGCCTTCATGTGAAAGAGTACTGTGCATGCGGTGACGTCTACATGGAGCGGGACGCCGATGCGTTTTCAATATTCTCCACCCTGGTTTCAAAAGTTTACAGATTCAGGCACTTGTGTAAACGGAAGGCAAAAACTCAATAAAAAAAAACTCTGTTTCTTGTTGTCATGTAAACAGGGT
This sequence comes from Scarus forsteni, assembly GCA_036419115.1. Classification (NCBI taxonomy): domain Eukaryota; kingdom Metazoa; phylum Chordata; class Actinopteri; order Labriformes; family Labridae; genus Scarus; species Scarus forsteni. The sequence goes on along the minus strand of JAZDUH010000327.1, from coordinate 25,874,290 downwards.
CTAAAACACAGAGAATTCAGGAAGCTGGAAAAGTTAACAAGCAGACATATCCTATTTGTATGCTTCTGCCAAACTGGGTTGTAGTCCAGTCTATGGCCACTTTTTAGAGTGTCCCCTATTCTCTCTCGCCCTCCCCAACAAGCCTATCCACTGTCTCTCTCTCCCATCAGTAAAAGCACTAAAATGCCACAAAATAATCTTAGAAATGCAACAAATTCACAGTAATTTAAAGTGCATTTAAAAAGTTTACGGTAAAATGTGGCACTGTTTTTGAAAATACAGTAATTCTGCTGTAAATTAAAAAAGAGCAATGCTAATGTAAAGGCATTTGCAGTGATTTACTGGCATCTTGTTGCCAGTAAGCTACAGTGTTAGTCAGCAGATTTTGTTATTTCTGGATCCCATTTCCCTGTTTCCAGTATGCTAAGCTAAGCTAACTCTGCGAGTTCCAGCTTTACAAGAAAATCTGAGACATGAGTCTTGTGTTTTATCCTCTCAGGTTGGCATGACAGCAAATACATACCCTAAGAAAGAATGGCAATAGATTTGAATTGTTTGGAGTTAAACTCATAATATGCAGCTCATCCCTGAAGTAATATCTGTCCTGATGAATGGCCCTTAAAGTACAAGTGTGTTTGTCTAACAGCTGGAGAAATGCCACGGCCATTTGGCAGCAAAGAGTCACGTCAGAGAGATAATTCACTCGCCCACCCACCAGCCAACCTGAGGGTATTTGGTTTAAGCTCTAAAATATTGGATTAACTTTGGGCACAAACTCTGCTCTACATGTCTAACATGTCTTTAAAAGTCTGTGGGCAGAAACACAGACGCAGAAAAGTGAAAATTAAGTCTCAAATGCTGGCTTCTTTGATGCTGGTTTACAGTAGAGCTGGTTAAACATACGTCAGACTGCTCTCAGAACTGTGATGAGAATGTTTTGTATTTGCTAAACATGCTCTGTGTGATGTATTCTCATTACAGCCTGAGCGGTTGAAGGAGGGGGAGCAGGCGTGGTAATGACAGCCCCCCTCCAGCAGCTCAGCCTCCCGCGGTGAGAGCGCCTGCAGAGCTCGGTGAAGAATGCCTGTGAAATTTACAGGCCTGCAGTCGGCCTCCACGTTACAGGAGGTGAAGCACGGCTGCCGGCCTCTGGACAAGGGTCCTCTCTGAGGGTCTGTTTAAAGCACTGAGGGACACAATGGACGGACTATATGATGACAAAGGAGAGTCTGTTTCCTGTCAGGTTCTGCAGAACACTCAAGCAGCCTAAGTGTTACCTTTAACCTCACTCAGCAAGAGACAATCAGAGCTGCCCAGCAGACTCCTGTTGATCCAAAAACCTTTAAATGTGGCTGCCACCGCTGTTACAACACGATGTGATGTGTGACAGACCATCGTCACAACAGTGAATATTCAAACTTCAATGGAAACTTTGGTTGATGTGTTCATCGCTCATTTTCAAGGATGTGCGATATTGGATTCTTGTTGTTATCCAATTTGCTGATATTTCCAAATATAGAGCAATCCTGAGAAACACTGGAAGTTGTCGAGCCGCCATTACTGCGGTGGTAATTCGGGCAGCTGGCATACATATGACTGAGAGTGATCAAGAGAGTGGACTGAACAAAATTGATTTCTTTTTTTTTTTTTTTTTATCGCCGTAAAAACATGCCAGGATGATCTGGGAGAACGTGTGCTTTTTTTAGCCTGCTTCAACAGTAGTGTCTAACATCATCAACTACTCATCCTGCTCTCACAGCCAGCCAGGACTGTACTTTACTGTACTATAGCACTACAGTACTTTCAATAGTAGTGACGCCATCCACCACAAGATGGTCGTGCCCACAAACCAATTGCACATGTAGATTAATTATAATTCTCATTGACATACTGTTGTTCTATACATTATTTTATATTCATTATTTGTATTTTATACGACCAGCTCTCATTGTGTAGGCCTAACTATCATGTAGCAATACTCCCTCCTGTTCAGTAAGCAGCACATGGCTAATTAAATATGCATGAGCAGGAGCTGGTTAGCTTAAGGCTATCCAGGCTCACAGCAGTGAGGATGTAGAGCCGATGGAGGAATAAACAGCAAAATGACAGCACTTAACAAACAAACGGAGGACAACACTCAACCGTAGCTGAACCAGAGACCCCATTTCTCACGGCTGGATGTTAAAGTTTAAGGGGAACGAAGATCGAAATCGTAAATGGATGAGCAACATAGTTCATGTAAAATGTAGATGTTATTTTTTAAATATATATTTGGCATGAGTAAAATCATTTATCTGTGAAATACATCAAAAGTTTTAGCCCTTAGTTTATAGTACTCTTGTGGTTCTGTAATATTTTTATTACAAACGTCCATGCCGCTGTTTTAGACAGCAGGTGGTAGTAGACGCGCCGTTCCACCACTGCAGTAATGGCAGCTGCTGATAATAGTGGTGCCCAAAGATCAGCCGTAGGATTGGTCTATATTTTAGTCAATACTGACACCAATACCGATACATAGAGATAAATGAAAATATATTTTTATTACAGCTGACAAATGCACATATATCTTTTAACAACGGCCACGGTTACGTGATGTTTTTTAATTCAGAATGTATTATTCAGAATTAAGTAATTCAGAATTAAAGTTGTCTTTCATGTTTACATGGAAATAGTAATTCTAAATAGAGGTTTACATGGAAAACACATTTATTCGCCTTTATTCAAGGCCTGGCAGTTGGGATTGGTTCTGATTGGACAGAGGGCAGACGTGACACAGGGACGTATTTATGTCTACTGGAAGAAAAACTCTAGTTTAGTGTCTCCAGCGTCCTGTCAGTAGCCTTGCAGAGCAGACGTACCTGCCTGAATCTGAAATCATGCATCTCTGTCTTGCAAGCCTCCACTGTCCAACAGTGTCACTCTGCTAAATGCTTAACGACCCAAGCAGGGAAGAGAGGCGGGAGCAGTGGGTGTAGCGGGTGTAGCTCATCTGTGTAACTGTCTGATTTTTATTTATTTATTAGCTATCCATCCATCATTTAAGCTGCTTATTCCTGTCAGCGTCACAAGGAGTTGGAGCCTATCTCAAAGGCGGGGTACAGTTACCTGCCAATTGTAGGGCCACATAGATAGAAAAACAAACATTTATGCACACATTTATACCAAGGGGCAACTTAGAGTCACCACTTGAACTAACAAGCATGTTTTTAATCTGTGGAAGGAAGCCAGAGTGACCAGAAAGATCCCTTGCATGCACAGAGAGAGCATGCAGACTCTACATAGAAAGCCCTTAAGACACGGAGATCGAACCAGCAGCCTTCCTGCTGTAAGACATCCTCACTCCCTTCTGTGCTGCTCTTTCTTTGTTTATTTCTTCATTTATTTTTGGGGTATATCTGTGGTTTTCACTTCTGTTAGATAATTTAAGGTTTAAGTGTAAAATAACAAATCAGATTGTTACTCATTAAATGAATTATAAAAATCAAGTATTTGGGAGCTGAATTAGAGCCAGACTGTCTGGCTCATTGAGACAAAGCCAAAATCCCCATCACCACTGTAAACATTTCTGCTGGATCTCTTCAAGCTCTTCTGCTCTGACCAAAGTTTATGGTGATGTCTCATTATATGATTGCCTGGCATGATCTAAAGCACTGAGGGGCTGCTGTGTCCTGATATCATCTCTATGGTTGGCCACTCATCACATCTTGTATCATGAGTTACCCGGCAGTTCCCACCTCAAATGGATAATTAAAGGGAATTAAGTGCAGAGCTACAAAATCAATAACTCAAACTTAATGAATGAGCATATTTGGGAGCCAAAATTGAGCCAAATTATCTGGCTCACCGAGATAGCAAAAGTCCCCGACTGTCAACATTTTAGCCAAAAACAAACTGTAACGCTCCAACAGAAAACAAACCACACAAGCAAATAACTCACATCACACCAACACAGAGACAAAGTCCGAGCCATCAGGGTCATGGGAAAGGTCAGCTGAGGACACAAGCAGCACATGGAGAACCCAAACACAACACAAACAGAGCCCGCCCGCCAGGCCAGCGCTAAGACCAGAAAATCCTGCCCTTACCTTCACGTAGGCGGTGAAGCGCTGGCACTCCTCCCTGTTGATGTCCAGGCTGAGCTGCTGGCTCACCTGGCTGATCTGAGAACCGCTCTGGGTGAAGTAAACCCTGGACGGCTGGCTCTTCTGCCTCTTATCCACATCCGCCGTCAGGTTATACAACAGATCTGACAAGAAAGACAAACACTGTTAGGCTTAATGTGAACTGACAGGGATGGTTATTTGAGTTGAGATAAAATCAAGAAACACGTAAAGTATGCCGAGGTTTGGGTTGTTGACGACTGCCTCTAAAACATGCAGAGGAAATGAATTATGAATGTGATGTGAGTCAGAGGGTTGGTGGGAACATTTGACGGTCAAATCATCTGATATCACTTGACCTAACAAGGGTGCCTTATGTCATGTTGTTTGTGAAAACTTCTTAAATTAGAGAAGATTTAACGTGATTATTTTGAAAAGTTTTCATCCACAAGACAGCAGAGAAATTAAAGAGAGGTCAATAGTTAAATTGGGTGAATCAAGATAGATAGATAGATAGATAGATAGAAAGATAGATAGATAGATAGATAGATAGATAGATAGATAGATAGATAGATAGATAGATAGATAGATAGATAGATAGATAGATAGATAGATAGATAGGACTTTACTAATCCCTTGGGAAGGTTCCCTCAGGAAATTCGGATTCCAGCAGCAGGTAACACCATAGTACAGAAAAAAACGTGCAGATAAGATAGAAATAAAATATAAAAACATAGGTTATATGCTGCAAAATACAAATAATAATTAGACTGTACAATCTAGCAATAGGGATTTCCAGCAAAAATTAAATACTGTGCAAATCAAAAAGCCTTATATCTTGGCATTTCACATCCAAATAAGTGAAAAAGTGACTACAACTTTAATATTTATATTCATAGACAAGTGCAAATATATCCACCTGTGTTAAAATAGTACTTTATGGCCTATGCTTGTTGAATATGCCATGACAGAGCCAACATGAGAAGACACATCATGTTCACTGTAGTCATGGAAATACCGTATAGCTGCCCCTCAATATGTGTACCTCATTCAGTTTGATGCTGCTTGCTTTTGTTGGACCGCAGCATTTTTCTGTGTGTTTGGTCTCTAAAGCTCTATGTTCATCTTTACTAGGGCTAGGGCTAGGGATGGGAAACAAAAACCAATTCAAGTTGAGAATTGATAATAACTCTCTCAAGGAATCAGTACCATTAATCTTTTTGATGTGCATGTGGATCCAGTATTCGCTTAACACACATGCTATCATAACATTGTGAGATGGAGCTAACAGTGTCAAAAATGCCTTGGTGGAGGTTTGCACACGTGTAAATATATCTGACAAGCAAGAGCTCTCAACTTTGTTATAATGGGAGTCAATAAGGAGTAAACTTTAAGAGTGTGATAGCAAATAAAAAGACTGATCATTTTATATTGAAAATCAGTCGTTTTGTGTCTCATTTTTCACCAAATCAGTGGTATCACCTGTGTAATTGACATTTAAAGTCTTAAATCCATAATCTCTTAAGGATGTTCCTTATTTGTGTTCAGGTTGAGCTTGAGGAAGAGATTTGGGCAAAAAATAATAAACAAATATTTATCTGATATGTTTTTACAGCACCTGAAGTTGTGGCTTTTCAAACAGCCAAAACAGGAATAAATAATGTGTTTTAATTAGAACAGAAGGTGTTGGGATTTAATCTATTGCAAGGTCACATGGTGATTTTTCTGCCACATTCCCAAACGTCACTGTTAAGCAGCTGATAAAAACAAACACATGTATGTCTGTTTTTTAAGGTTTAGAAACAAGCCAATGCCTTCCTCTGATTGTTGTTATTTTGAGCAATACTATGAACACTTGCCTTATTTTTGACTAAATTGTATTACCCAAAACCTGCACTGTAACACAGTTTTGTAAACTCTACAGCATGTTACTGTAATATCTACAGCTACCTACTGTAAACAGCTATGCAGTAAATTACTGTCAATGGCAACATTGTGGAAAAGATTCCGATTTCTGCAAAATGTACAGCATTTACAATAAAATGTCCAAACAGTAAATACTGAAAATGGCAATGATCAGGAGAAAAAAAACACTTTAACAGGAAAACTGAACAGTAGAAGGTAATTTTAAATTGTTTGGTATTTTTTCACATATTTGGGTGAAACCATTGTTTGAGTAAATGTATTTTATTGGATAAAAAATGATGCATTTGTTTATTTAGCTATTTTATTTACAAAATTATATCTTTCTAATAACTAGACCTTTAACTAGTTAAAGATATCTTAAATGCATTTAAATAAAGCAAGTTTGCTGTAATTAAAAATGCATTAAAAAGTTGTAGAATAGTGATTCTGTAAATGGAAAAACAGTAAGGAAGCTGTTTCTGATAATACAGTAATAATGCTGTTAATTAAAAGACTGTAATGATTCCTTGAATGAAAATTCAGAAGTTAAACAGTCATAGAAAATACAACAATATTCCTGTTAATTTAAATAGAGTGATGCTACTATAAAGACATTTGCAGTAACTTACTGGCATCTTGCTGCCAGTAAGTTACTGTAAAATTTACAACAACCTTTTTACAATGTGGCTGTGATACAGAAAAAAGGTTGGGGACCGTTCGCCTATAAGGAAAAAAGGAGGCAGCTTTCTGGGGCTCTTTTGATAGAATAAAAAATGAATCAATACACAGGAAGTTAAAGTTATTTTTCTGTTCTCAAGCCAGTGAACAAATAAAGAAGAACAACAAAGTATTAGCTATTTTATTAGAGTTATAAAGCTGGATCTTCTACCCACAACTTAGACATAAAAACCCTTTATAAACTGAGACTTTTACAAGCTTAAGGTGAGCAGACAGGCATTAGTGAAAAAAGGAAATCAATTTTCCAGCTGCCTGTCCAGAGGTAGTATTTCTGTGGAAGAAAACACTTTAAAACAACATCCCTGCTTGTTCCACCCCTTTCCTGAGTGAGAGCTCCTCCAAATCTATTTTCAAATGAAGAATCGTAAGCATGATGTCAAACTTTAGTAACATTTCCGAGAAAACCATACATGGGCTTCTGGCCATTTACACAGCGTCCCTCTGAATGAATCAGCCTCAGTCTGTAGTAATTGCCTCAGGAGGGTGTCACACTGGTAAAACAGTGGGAAGGGCCATGAACACACCCCACTTGGACCAAAGCCTCACTGTTTCCCCGCTCCGGCAGAGAAAACGCCATGAGCTCACTCCAGAGGAGGCAAAGGAAGGTTTCATTAAAGGAGTCACCAAACACATGCTGCTGCACTTTCCACGCTGTTCTCCAGACGATGAAACAGAGAGGCTTTATTCCTCAGAGCCAGGACGCAGTCATTATGTAACAACAGACCTCCTGCTCCCCTGGGGGTTGGCTATGAGTGACCACACCCAAACACTGGAAACACGGGACCGCACCTCAGCACTCGACAGGCACCGCACCCTCCAGCCGGTTTGTAAGGGCTGAGGGGTCGGCCAAACGTACCGACACTGAGGCCGAAGGCTAACCACGCCGACCATCTCTGAGTCTGGAGGGAACTTTTCAACAGGATTGTGTTTATATTTTACCAAAATGAAATGGCTAAAAGTTCATGAGGTTGAAACTTCAATTTATCAGAAGACTGACTGACAGCTAAGAAGGACTGCTATTGAAGTTCACTGTGCCTGGATGCTGTTCGCCAAGAAACACAGCACATCACTCAGAGGAGCTGTCATCTTCTGCATTTCACAGTTAGGAAAAGGTTAGGCCCATAAAACTGTTGATTTGAATCGCCATTTGAGAAGACTTCTCTTGGGTTTACCAATGAAAGATCTACACCCCAGCAAACCAAATACACATGGCAATCAAAACCAGTAAAAACACATCCTGACACAACTTCACATTAAATTAGATAATCACTGTCGCTGTGCTCTGAGCACAGGGCTTCAATAAAATTCTTCACTGTTAGTTGAAGATGGAGGTTTAAGCAAGTTTTAAGAGACTAATTTACCTATTTAAACAACTTGTGTAGTTTAAATATGTAGAGTCCAGGTTTTGTGTATTTGTCAATCAATCAAACTTTATGTATAAAGCTCTTTCCATACAAAAAATGTAGCAAAAAGTGCTTTACAAACAGACAGATGAATAAAAATAAAGGATATATGACCCAAACCTACTCCACTCAGCCCTTGAACCCACCCACACCGCAATCCATACACAGTGTTGATAAAAAGCATCATAAATAAGAGAGAATAATAAAGCACACCGCTGTACCCAGTACGTACTGAGGAAATGTTTAAAATGAGGAAACACTGGAGGTTGGGTTAAAGAGTAAAATTAAATATATCACAAAATAAAAAAAGAAAATGATTTAAAAAAAAAAAAAAAAAACAATACATTGAAATGAAATACTTAAAAATAGAAAAAATAGAAAATAAATTAAGGAAAGATAGAAAAAATAAAAATAAAATAAGGCAAAATAATAACAAAAGTGAAGTGTAATTAGAATAAATAAAAACACTAAAAGGTAATTCAGGTAAAAGCTAGACTAAAAAGGTAGGTTTTGAGTTTGTTTTTAAAGACATTAACATTAGGTGCAGCCCTCAGGTCTTCAGGTAGACTGGTCCATAAGCGGGGCCATAGTAGTAAAAAGATGCCTCACTGTAAGTTCTTGTTTTAACTTTGGGGACTGTTAACAAAGAACTTCCTGAAGACCTGAGGGCTCTAATGGGCTCATACGGTAAAAGCAAATCAGATAAATTGAAGGACTAAGACCACTAAAGCTTTAAAAAACAGTAAAAGAATCTTAAAATCTATCCCAGAAGAAACGTGTAGCCAATGCAGAGACCTTAAAACCGGTGTAATATGGACTCTCTTTCTGGTCCCTGTCAGCATCCGTGCAGCTGAGGTCTGCAGGAGCTGAAGATTGCAGATTTGTTTTGTCATCTTGCTGCTGCTTGTTACTGCTGTTTCAAGGACTATATTTATTGTAATGTTACACATACATGCTCGGATGTATCACCTCAACCTGCTGGGGACTACAGATGGAAATCCATGGCAAAAATCAAGCACTTTAAAATGTCATTGTTCATTAACACTCACTGTCCTCCATTTAAATTGTTAAATACAACAAAATAACTTAGCCTATTTGATAACTGCTGCTGTCGGGCACAAAAATGCTCATTTTTAGGAAAAAACAATGCTCTTCTGCTGAATGAATGAGCACTGTATCGTCCTGATTACAAAACATTTTTTAAACATTGATTTGGTCAACCACTTAGAAAAACCCACACTCCAACATGGAAAATAACCAATAGCACTGATTTATGAACATATACAAAAACCACAGGAAATGGAGATGGAAGTTCCGATATATGCAATATATCCTGACTTTAGCAGGATTTTACAGTGACAAACTTAAAATGCTTAAACAACTTAGCATATTTACATATATGCATATAAAATATATATGAATTATGAAGATTAAAAAATTACTGTCCATACATATTACTGACATATTTCACTTGTTTTGTTGTTTACCCATCTATAATTATTAAATTTGAGTACTTGTATTTTCTCATACTTTCATGTATCGCTTGTTCTCTTGTGTTTAGAATGAACATCATTAGAGTTTACAGTGAAATAATTGCACATGGTACGTGCTGTAAAACCAGGGAGTAATAATGCTTGATGATTGTCATCTCAATATCCATCATAATAATCACAACTGTATTTTTTGCAGAATAATGCAGCCCTGTGTGGGACATATAATGATATGACGATAATGAACACCTTCAGTCCCTTACAGTGAGGCTTGACCTAAACTGTGTTTTGTCGGCATGATCTGTAGGGCTGTTTTTGGTGTCTGCAAGGGTTAATCCTAATACAGAACTCTGTCTAGGAGTATTTTCAATCCTGTTCTCTAAATTGAAGGTCAGTTATGATATATAAAAGATATCTTCCTTAGACTCATCTCTGTGGATGACTAAGCTGACAAATAAACTCATTGACTATAACAACAAACACTGATTGGTGATTAAAGATAGGAGAAAACATTTCAACACTGATATTACATGAATTTCTGGAAATGTCAGGATGCAATAATGTTAGTTGGACATAAAAAAACAACTTTTAAGTAAAACAATGTGAACTTAATGCTATGTTGACCTTGCTATTCTTTTTTTTATGTATTTTTGGGCATTGAAAGGGGATGACACCTGCAAACTGGTCACAGGTTGGATTTGAACCTGGACTGGCAGAAGTATGTATATGGGACGTGCATGGTTGCTAACCACTCCACCAAACCATCACCCCGACCCTGCTATTCTGATACATTAGCTATTATCACTAATATCTGACTTAAATCTTGATACTATTGCTGGTCATGTGAGGCAGATCAGAAGATATCTCAGATTTCATACATCTCTACAAAACAAGTAAAAGAAGCAAGTAAAAGAGTAAAAGTTTATCAAATTGCTGGAACTCGTTACAAATGGGAAGAAAGAGATTTGTCCACCCCTGCAGCAGTAATCAATTTCAGGGCTCAAGGCTTGAAAAAGGTCTATCGATGGTTTTACAAAACTGTGACTGGGGGTCAAGTGTACTAACAACTTCTGTAATGCCTTTTTGTTCAGATGTTATTCTCACCTATTTGTCCAGGCAGCTGTTTCCCTCTGAAGCGCATGCACACGGTGACATTGAAGCAGTTCTGGTTATGCTGGCCCTCGTGGCACTGCGGCACTGTGATGTTGATGGACATGGGCAGGAAGATGGAGACATCCACCGTAATGACAGGCCGAGTCCTACAATCACATCAGCCCACACAGGAACACAGGGAGGGAGAAAGAACCGATTAAGAGGAGAGTCAGTGGTTAAAAAAGTAACTTTTGAAAGATGTAGTTACTCACCTCAGCAGCACCACACTGTCTGACATGAACGCTCCGATTGTGACATCTGGAAAAAAGACAAAAATGTGACAAGTTGGTCATGAAGCTGAGGTCGCATTGCTTTAGCTCTCCCTCCACCTGCAAATCCAAAACAATGCACAGAGGACAAAAGTGTCACGCTGCCTGAAAGTCAGATAAGGAATGCGGTAAACAAGATGCCTCTATCACGAGTGTTTGCACAGCAAGAAACAAGAGTCAAGAACATGAGGCTGCAAAATTAGAAATCTAAACACCTCTTTTTCCTTGTTTTGCTCTGTTTTATTTATCTGCTTTGGAAACTTTTCCCATTTATCTCATCTGGTTTGGACTTACCTGCGTATCCATTGTCATCCATGTCCACATCGCCTGAGATCGACTGTCCAAACATCTGCAGACCAGGACTAACACTGCGTCCAGACAGTTTCTGCAACACACAATACCAGCCGTCAAATAACACGTGTGAGCCAACAAGGAGAAGAAAGCGAGAACATTGTGTGCTGCTTTTCTCTATCATACAAGAATGTTTTTATAACTTTATGGCGGGTGATAGCTAAGGTGGATGTGGATCTGTCCGCCAGGCCATTTATAAACATATTTCAAGAAAAGTAAGAGGGACTTTGGAACGTCCACTTTGACTCATTTGTAAGAAATGCCAGGTTCTTTGTGCCCTTATGAAAGCAGAAGTACTGAGTGAACAAACCCCTAACCCCACTAGCATCTACATACACTTCTGAGGATGTAATCAGCTGCATGGCTACAGCATTACCACCTTCAACTGACCCAGGCTCTGTACATGCAAGCTCCAGGTAGCGGAGTGTTGTGAGTCTCCATGCTTTATGGCCATAGATTTTTTTTAAAGCACAACACATGAACTTTGATGTGCATGTGCTTTTGATTACTTTTAATTTTCAAAATCGAACCAGTTAGCACAGCCGCTAGCTTTTGACTGTGCTTTCCAAAGAAGAAATCACACTCTGCCCCCAAACTAGGGATCTCTGTCACAGCTTTGAAAGCAGCACATAAATCACATTCAACCTGCTTAACTTTATTTTAATTTTAGATTGACTTTGAAACTACTATTTCAAGGCAAAGAAAGAGATATGCAAACATAGCCAACAATGAGCTAACATTGAGATGATTATATTTCTGGTCAAAAAGTCAAAATCAAACGTCGACCAGAGGTGGGTCCAAGGATAAAAGTATAAGTTGGATATCCTTACTGAGCTATAGCCTTAGTGTGTATTATGCCTGTTTACCACTGGATATATCTGCACATAATGTCAGCTCCAGCACAGATGAAGCACAAACGGATGGTATTATTTCAGGTCCATTTGGAGCAAAAGGGGGGCTGGGTGAATTCTGGATAAAATACTATGTAATAACTTCAAAAAAAAAGCAGCACAAACAATTTTTATGGCATAAACCAGCACAAATGACGCACAAACACAACTATTTCTCGAAATTTTGCGTGGTGGGGGGCCAGCTTCATGCAGGTGTGCTGCCACTGCTTTCACACCAGGTACGTAAATGTCCTGCAGCCTCAGTGTGTCTTCCTACCGTCACATCTCTGTTTCAATACACTGTAGAAGAACCACAACAAATCCCCCCACAGGGAACCTGATTGATTCCAAAGCTGACCTTGAAACATATAAAATAAAAACATCTTGACCAAAAAACTGAGGCTTTTAATGTTATAATCGCAGACAGGAAGAGTAAGTGGATTTTTTCTACCGTTTCTTTCACATACTCTACCACTGTGGACTTAGAAAGTAAAAATTACTCTTCGTCAGTTTCTGTCTGTTTTGGCTGAGAATCACATTTAGCTAACAGAAATAACAGGCAACCTCCTGCTCTCAAGATTTTGACGAAGGACGTGTGCCTTAGAAACCAGTGGTGGACAAAGTACTCAATGCCAGTACTCAAGTCAAAGTATAGATACTCATGTTCAAATACTACTACAATACAAGTTAAAGTTGCTCAGTCAAATTTTTACTTAAGTTAAAGTACTGGAGTACCTGCTTTTGAAAATACTCAAGTATTAAAAGTACATTTTCCCATTGACCTTACAGAACGTAATGACTGAAACAATCTACAGAAATCACTGACCTGCTTATAGATCATGTAGAATAAAGAGTTTGAAAATATGCTACAAAGCCCATGGAAATGCATACTGAAACACTAATGAATCAACAAAAGGACAACCATTGCCATTTTCTTTTTTTTTTTTTTAATTTAACTCCCCCCCTTCAGATATGGCCATGGGTGCTCTGGTGTGGAATTGTCGTCTTTATCTGCCATAGTAGCCATCATTACTGCCAAGACGAACTGTAACCACCAACGTTAGCTCAACCTTTACCTGCCCAATCGCAGTAGCTCCTTCTTCTTTTTCTTTGTTGTTTAATGGCGGTTGGCAAACCAACTCAAAAGTGCATTACTGCCACCAACTGGACTGGAGTGTGGAACAGGATGCACAAAGTATAGATAACACCACTTGAACAAATCACATTTTAGAAGAGAAAATAAATTTCATCCGCTGACTTCATACCTGTACCTAAAAGTAACGAGTAACGAGGCCATTTATAGAAATATAGTGGAGTTAAAAGTAGAATATCTGTCTTTTAAATGTAGTAAAGTAAAAGTCATAAGTTCCAAAAAAAAAAAAAAAAACTCAAGTAAAGTACAGATACTCAAAAAATGTACTTAAGTACAGTACTCAAGTAAATCTACTTCGTTACTGTCCACCCCTGTTAGAAACACAGCTCATGCTTCAGTCCGAAAGCTCTGGCTTGATAGCATGCAAGCTGTAGAGAAAATAGGCAAGCACTGCTGCCTTCATCCAGTGGAAATGGGCCTTAACTGCACGTACTGTAAATGAACTGAAAGACCTCTCATCACCACATAACTACCTCTAAATATTACAGTCTCACCAACAAGCTTAATCAAATGTGTTAAAATATAACTTAAGGAAATCCATCATGTTTAGCATACAAGCATCTCAAAGAAGTCAGTTTTGTTCCTGTGTTGATTTTTAACAATGAAATACTTTCCCACAAAGAGGAGCTTGTGCCCTGTTTAAATCTACGTGGGTCTTCTGCGAGCCCCTGAGGCTTCAACACCACCTGTGACTTTACCACACATTACTCAGCTACCTCAGTATGCAAGGTGAACATGTGGTTTTCATTGAGGTTTAACACGCTTTGGGAAGCTCCACAGAAACATTATCACTAAAAAGGAGGAAAAATATTATCCTCCTCTGCTTACCGAAATAAAACAAGAAAAATGTTGCCGTTATTTGTGTGCTTTAGAAATCTCACCATGGAGTATTTGCTGACGATTCCTGTTGCATCCCCGTGGTAGATATAAACAGCCCCAGCGTAGTCGTCCTCCTTAGGTGCTCCTATTGCTACATCTGAGGACACAATCAGAGCACAACTGTGTTTTTATGAGAAGTCAGGACATGCATGACTGCTTGTTTTTGTGAATGCTTTCTGTTTACTCTGTTTCTGTTTTTCAGCATCGTGTGAATTTGCTGTTCATCATGAGACTGGGATCCACATTCAAGATTTCCTGCTGCTTAACAGAAGGTTTTTTCTTGCCGCCATGATGGAGGGATTCATGATTGGCTATATGGATTCATGTTGGGTGTTGGATGTATATATTTGTATATATATGTATATGTGTATTTTATATGTATATATGTATCTATGCATATATGTGTATCCATAAAATGAAGAGCTTTATGCTCTATTGTAAAGTGTCTTGAGATAACACTTGTTATGAATTGGCGCTATACAAATAAAGATTGATTGATTGATTGATTGATTTACTCTCAGCTGGCCAACGCCTGGGAAACAAGCAGTTACAGTAAGGCTCTTAATAGACAATTAAGTGTTGTTAGTGGCTATAAAAAAAAACGTGTGTGCGACCTCTGAGAGAGTGGAAACAGGACTATAAAGTGCTGGCAAGAGAAAACAACGTCTCTTTATCCCATTTCCACAGTGAAGCCATATATAAACTTTCTTTTTATAAACCAAAACACCTCCGGGTCATGTAGTCCACATACCACTGCAAACATGGTACATGGTTTTATTTTATGATCAATAAAGATGTGAAATTGCAGAAAAAAGTGGGTGAAACTCGAAGTGATTTTTGATTCCTGTGGCAGTTCTTTGAAATGACATGGTAGCAGTTTGCTTATAAATCACAGATTGTCAGTCTGGCGCTCAGACACAGCAGGAGTGACGAGTTACAGGATGAGTTATGCGTCCCAGCTGCCATCTTCCTCCACAAACACACACGCAAACATGTGCCAGGCTCAGGGCTGGGCAATACATCAAGTTATTGAGTTATACTTATGTATTTGAAATGAGATATATGGACAGGTTTGTTTTTATATTCACGTTGGTTGATGTAAAGAAGGATAAACACCAGGCCTAATGCTCTGAAAAAAAGTTGTTTAGATTAATAAGCACTCATGTTAAAATGCTAACTGATATCAAGATAATCAAATTTACTTTATCCAAGGAAGCAAACAATACTGATGCACGTTAGGTAGGTAGGTAAGAAGTTAGTTTATTAATCCCTTAAGCAGCTTCAGTAGAGCGACACATAATTAAAAATACACAAAATCACAAGACCACACCTGGGCACAGTAACATATTAAAACAGGGTTAAAAAAAACAGTGCAAGGAGCATAAATAAAAGTGCCATTAATAATAAAGACTGTGTTTGACACCTCAGTAACAGAAGTATAGATCAATTTTTCTTGCCAAACTATTAAACATGGCAGATAAAATCCTGCACACTGTCTGGATTGCAAAAACACATACAGTATCATCACTGTCACTCTTATTTTTTATGATTTTTTTTTTTCATAAATCAGTAAGACTGGTCCGAGTGTTCGTGGGTGGGTTGTTTGTTGTCCAGCTCTGATAAGACAGTTACTAAATCAGGCAAAGTATAAGTTAATCAGTGCATGAGCAGCCATTGTTCATGGGCTTGCAGTCGCTCTGTCTATGCCTGTAACTCAAGACTCTTTCTCCTCTATGGACGCCAATATGACAGTGACATGACATGCAGAGGCTTGAAGATTTGCAAGATGGTTCTGCCAAATTACAGATATGGAAATTGAGCTTGAATTTGTTTTTCATTTGATAGGGACAATACTTTTGTATAGTTTTATTACAAGACATGAAGCTGATTTACTGCCAATGTTGGACTATTTAATGCACAGTTTCAAAAAACACATTTAAAATTAAAAAATTGAGCACTACACAGAAAAATGCAACTTAAAAATGGCAATGCATAATTACATAAATGTTTACAATTACAGGAATCCAGCTGCATTGAAAGGTTTAATGATCTGTCAATCATTCATCCACTATCTATGCCACTTATCCTCTTTGGGGTCACCGGGGAGCTGGAGACTATCCCAGTAGATATTGGGCGAGAGGTGGGGTACACCCTGAACTGGTTGCCAGCCACATGCATGGCCACATACAGAGATGGACAAGCATTTCTGTTCACACTCAATTTGTATTAACCTAACAAGCACGTTTTTGCCCACGCATTCAGAGGGAAGAGCATGCAAACTCCACACAGAAAGGGTTTGAAGCTTCTTGCTATGAGGCATACGCACTACCTGCTGCACCACCGTGCCACCCAACATACTGCCATTCAGATAAAAATAATAAAACAGTGTTTTTGGGTCACATTGTCCATCCCCAAAGGCTGAACACCTCGAATCATTTCCCCTATACAGATCAGCAGCCT